>OZ025293.1:271225913-273668413 GCA_964019185.1 Maratus speculifer | reverse complement strand
ACTTCTTCATTTCCTTGAACAGATAAAAATCAGAAGGAGCCAAGTCGGGGCTGTAGAGGAATGATTAAACACGTCCCATCCGAATTAGCGCAAAAGATTTTGCGTTCTCCGAGTACTGTGAGGGCGAGCGTTATCGTGCAAGAACCCAATTCCAGATGTCAGCAGGCCGCGACGTTTGTTCTGGATGGCTCTTTTCAGTTTATTCAAAGTGTTACAGTAAACTTCAGAATTTATTGTCTTACCACGTTTCTTGAATTAGACCAGCAAGATACCATGAGCATCCCAAAACACGGTTAACATAATCTTCCTCGATGTCAAAGTTTGACGGGCTTTCCTCAGCCGGTTTGGAGAGCCGGTATGACCCTATGCCATTGACTGTTGCTTTGTTTCAGCATTTACGTACGCAATCCAAGTCTCGTCGCCAGTTACTATTCTTTTCAAAAACTTCTCCCCTTCCGTGTTGTACCGGGAAAGAAAGTCTAAGGCAGCACCCATTCGAATAATTTTGTGGGTCTCCGCGAAAATCTTTGGTACCCACCGAGCACAGAACTTCCGATACCCTAATTTTTCGGTGACAATTGCGTACAAAACAGTCCGAGAAACGTTCGGAAATTCTTGGGAAAGTTCCGAGATTGTGAATCTACGGATCTGACTAATTTTGTCTTCAATTTGTTCGATGAGATTATCAGTCACTACAGACGGCCTCTCACTCCTTGATTCATCAGGGATGCTTGTTCTTCGTCCTTTGAAAAACCTGACCCATTGACGCACTACACCTTCACTCATAATGTTTGGGTCATATATGGCACACAGTTCACGATGAATGTCCGCTGCTGACAGTTTTTTCGCCCAAAGAAATCTTATTACTCCTCGTACCTCGCATTTGGCAGGATTTTCAATAGCAGAGCACATTTTGTGACGTTATAACGAGGAAATGCGCGGTAGTTCGACACTCTCCCTAAGATTGCTGAAATTTTACGGAATTACAGATTGCTTGATTTAACAATGGTTGCGCTCCGCCCACTACTAATAGTGCCATGCCTCGACGGAAGTTAATTTTCAAAATGTCTTTTTATTACCAAAAAAAAAAAAAAAAAAAAAAAAAAGTAGTGGTGTGGATAGAGTAGAACGAACAACCCTGTTGAATAGGCCGGCGGCAGGAGTCTGTGACGATGGAATTTCAAAGCTGATTTACAGCTATGATAATTGTTTTAAATAATACTTCGATTATGCTGAGATGTAGCTGAAGAATGTGCCTTTTAAACGTGCCTAATAAAAAACGTATCCTTTCATTAGTTTTTTAAAATTCATAAACGGAGGTTTCTTTCCGAATTGCCCTCGTATTTAACATATTTGAAAGCTATAAAAATTAAATCACATATTTTATCTCTCTATCATGTCTTAATAGACGTCAAAAGTTACTTATTTACTTTCACATGAAAATAAATCCCCTTTCCCTTTCTCTTTGTCAGCAAACGAAAGCTACAAGATAAGCAACTCTGAAACCAAATAAATTAGTAAAATAAAATAAATGATACGGGCTAAAACATGGATTTGACAGTTTTGAGCCACAAGATGAAAAATGTGTATAGAATTAAAATCTTTTTTAATGTATCGAATTATTCATGAGATAATAACATACATTTTATGTACAGTGATATATATGCTTAACTATGTTTCAACTTCTTGAAGCGAGATAAAATGCTAGAACACTAGGAAGATTTTATGGAATAATATATTTTTTAAGTTAGACATAAATCATTAGAAGTCATAAAGTACGACATTTGTATTTTACTTGAATGTATAACAAACTGGTCATTTTTATTTCTTTATTTGCTTTCATGTTTTTTATTAGATTTATGAGAAATAACAGAGTAGAGAGAATTATATAGTTACTAAGTAGAAATTGAGTTATTTTAAACAAACGAAGTTTTGTGTTTTTAAAATCAAATCCCGTTTAAGAAATTCTTAAACTGCATTTTTAATTTTATTTTTGCTGTATTAGTCTCTGGATATGTAAATATATCAAAATTACTAGTTTATTTGACTACTCTTTTTTAATTTTCTGTAGATTACGGATTTTTAAAGTTGCAACTTGGTAATTTTTCTGACTTCCACTTTTAAAAGTTATATGAACCAGTCAAGCTGTGTTTTTTCTGAAGTGTGGAGATGTGCTAACAGTATGTTTGAATTATTGGATAAATAATTGCTAAACAGTTTTAAAAACTAAAACACACGCTTTTATATCAGGTCGGACTAAAAAGTTTAAAATGTCTTTTTTGTTGCATAGTTACGGTTTTCATGTGTGTTTCAGTGATTGTCGTGTATCTAGGATGTCAGGTGACTGTTAATTTTTCAAATTGCTTTTGATCCGTTTATCCGGCGTTTTTAATTTTGATGATTTATAGCGGCGACTTTTTAAATTGTTGAATTGTCACCGGTTCTTAATAAGTGTGCAAAGTTTCAGTTTAATCTGATGTCTTAAAGTGGGTGAAAATAACATTCAAAGATTCCGTTACATACATACATACAGGTGAAGTTAATAAAAGCGTGTTTAAATAGCGATATTTCGTATCTCAACAAGTAACAAATTTGGTATGGTAAGACAGATAGGTAAAATGACTTGAAAGTATAGGTCTGTTCACTATACGCAGTAGTTAATGCGTATATCAGAGATAATTGAAAAGAGGTGAAGCATCTAGCGGCAGACAATATGTTGTAATCTTGCAGACAACAATGAACGATAAACAGAGTGCTGTGACACATTCCGTGCATCCCATCTATTCAATTAATTGGTTATAAGAGTAACTAGCATGCTTATATGCGTAACCAATGGAATTTCTTCTTTCTTTTGCCACAAATTACCTTTGAACGGCTATCGCCTTTTCGATAAGATTTTGATATTTTCGATGCATGTGAACTCTACACATCGTGAATAGCTAACTAGAGATTAATTTCCGAAATGCTGCAATCTGCATTTTACTATCATAATATATATCTTTTCAAAGTACAATAAACCCTTACCATACCCATTTTGTAACGATATAAACGACTGTACGATAGAGCCCAAATTCTCTCTTTTATTTAAACCATCCCTTTTATTTGATTGGTGTGGCAGACAGAAGTAACTGCATAACACACAGCTAGTTTTAATGTTTTGCATCATGGGTGTTGCGCGTTTATTGAAATGAAGATTCAATAAATGCTTGATACGTTATATGAGGTAATAGATTTCTTTACTAACTACCGAAGTGTAAAATTGAAGATTATGTTAGTGTAGGGTATCACCTCACAATGTTAATGACGTTTTGAATTTTAATAAAAAAGTTCTATGGATTTATTGTTTTTCTTCAATCAGCTTATTTTTTAATATTACTCAGGAAACGAATGGATTCCATGAATGGCAAAATCCACGCCTTTGTGGGTATTAATCCTTTGAAAAATACTGTTTATTGGACGAAGAGGAAGCAGTGTTAAAATATTCTACACGCTTATTGGTGTTTTCCTTTTATGTACCTACTTTAACGTCATATGGGCAAAGTCCATTGCAGCTATTGTCTTTGATTTTACGAATCCAAAGCCACAAACTTTTTTCTTACAAATCTACGGCCGAAACAAAAATTGAATTTCACAATCAATTCCACTAGTTTCTCTATTTTAAGTTCAACAATGATTAATTACACCATAATCAAACTGAATGTATTAGAAAATAAAATTCTTATCTTTCTTTATGTATTTAATTTTCCAAACATGTTAGAAAAATGTGTGAACACTTGTAATTATACAAAAACAGGGTAAATAAACACATTTCAGAATGAATATACAGATTCAATCAAATAAAATTATAAACTACAAAGTTTAGTCAGTTTTCTTGAGCTATAAAAGGAAAAATATGAGATTTTTTGAACAATAATAAATTTTCTAAACTTTATTCTAACTTTTGTAACTGAATAAAGTGCTAAATTATTGAAAACTGCTTATGTAATCTTTTTCTTTAATCTAGACATAAAAATGCAAAGAAATACAGGATTACTTACGAAATTTTTAAAACTTTGTTTTAAAAAAGAATCGTTACACATTTTTAAAATGTTAAAACTACATAAATTTATAAACATTTTCAAGAAAATTTTTTGCTTAAAAAAAGATTTTTTAAGTATTGAAGTATTTTTATCGAAAAAAATTGCTAATGGGTTTGTAAAAATAATAAATTATGCATTTTTATGTTGCGTTGTTTTATATTAATTCTTTTAAAAATGTCTCCTCATCTCTGTGGAGAAAAAAGTTATGTATAAAACAGTTTTTATTGTGTCACTGTAAGATGTAAAAACCTAAAAAATTCTCGAATTACGAAATGAATTCTCTTTAGTTTGAATGTATGAATACTTAAGTTGATAATTTTATTATTTAATTTACTTTTCTTATTTTCAAATCTAATTCTAAATTCATGATTGTATTTTGAAATACGCAGAATAAAAATAATTATTTTTAACAGATAAATTTTTTTTTCGTAATTATATAAATACGTAGAACCTATAGTCGTCGTCCGGTCCTTTCGTCTGTCTGTCTGTTCGCATATAACAGCGCAAAACTACCCAATCGAATCGTTTGAAATTTTAAACATGTATTTTTTGCAGAATTTTGTCGAATCATTTCCAATTTTATGAAAATTATATGTATAGCTCAATTACACGGACAACCAAAAGTATTCCGTTACATTACGGCCAATGAGAAAAATTGTTCAAGCATTTTAATGATGTTAAACTATTTCGAACATAATGAGACTGATTTGCATCTATGAAGTTTACTAAAATGTACATCCTATAGAATGTGCGGTAAAAAAAATATTTATTATTCATTTATAGGGTCACACAAAAGAATTTCGTTAAATAATGGTATAGAGAAACATTGTTTGAGAATATTTAAATTATGTTAAACTATTTCACATATAATGGAATTGATGTACGCTGCTGAGGTTTACTACTAGTTGTTTCCTGTACCAGTACAATAGAAGATGCATAGTATTTACAGGGACAGCTAAAAGTATTCCGTTACGTTGCAGCCAATGGGAAAAAATAATTTCAGTTGCATTTTATAACTGCTACACACTTTTGAGTATAATTAAATTGATATGTATTTATGAATTGCTTTGAAATATACATTTGTGTAGAATGTGCGGTGCGAAGAATATTTATTATTCATTTAAAGAGCCACAGAAAAAAATTCCATAATTTAATAGTATTCTGTTGTGTTACTCTTCGAATCTAGAGCTATATATCAAAACTTGTTCATCTTTTGTCTATATGCTATTTAATATGCTACTAATTAATTAGGTAGATTTTGTAAGAAATGCTATATATTGCAGTCGTTCCTATGTTAGAATTTCTGAAACATTTTTGTAGATCTACGCCGATCATGACCCCTAGACCCCAAAACTACCATTAGTAAAAAAGTTTATATACATCTATATATCTATATATCTTTATATCTATATATCTTTATATCTATATATCTATACATCTATACATCTTTATATCTTTATATCTATATATCTATATATCTCACTTTCTTCTAGACACGATAACTTCTATAATTCTGCTCCAATCTCATACAAAGTGATACATAAAATCTAGGGGTATAAAAACTCGGTCGAGTTCATTAATGGGCAAAATCGGACCAAGAGCGTGGAAATAGGGAAAGGTTTTGTAAAAACCGAAAAAACGCCATAACTTCTTAATTAAAATAGAAATCGAATCAGTTTAAAGTTTATATTACTTCTAGAAAATGGGAAAAAAGTTTATGCATGACAGATTTTTGATAAAATTAAAAATGGTCTCAAGGGGTGAAAAAAACAGGGGTTTTGTGAGAAAAAAATTCTTAGCTTCGTCAATTCTTAAGATATCAAATCCAACTAAGTTTTTTATAAATGTCTCAAAGTTATCTAAAACTTTTGTATTTACAAGTTTTTGATAGGACTACTTCTTACCGATGTAGAAAATTAAAAACGAAAACAAAAAGGGAGGTGAAAAAAGACAAAAGTCCATAACTTTGTCGATTATTAAACTATTAAATCGAATGTTTAAATCTAATGATTAAATTTAATGATTAAATCTAATGTTTTTTCTATTTTAGGAACTATATAATGTGCCGTATTGGTCAATTTTTTAATAAAATCAGAATATATTTCAACATATGTTGTCAAAATGGGCATTTGAGACGAATTTCGCTTAAAATGATTCTGATAAAACCAGTTCTTACAGAAAAAATGAAATTAAAAATTTTTCCAAAACCGACCAAAAATTGAGTTTATCTCTAATCATATTTTACTTTTTGCTGTTGAAATGAGCACTCATCGAAATCTACCTCCGCCTATAGGCCAAGTCGACAGGGATTTTTTATTTTGAAATCTCAAACTTCATCATTTTTCTGTCTCTTCTCTGATGATTATATGAAGTATTCAAACAGTGAATTTTTCTCAAACGCGTTTTGACAGAAATGATTCCTAATTGCATTTCTGCTTCCTGAAAATTCTCTAATTAACCAAGATTATATTATAACTTGAAGTAAAGTACGTTTCGATGTCTAGGTATTTTTTTTTTTTTTAGAAAGATATGCATACATTTAAAGTAAAAGTGTGGATTTTAGACTAATTAACTGCCAAAAATGTTATCTTGAACCGATTTTCGAAAGAATTTAAGATTTTTCAAGAAATCAGTAAATATTTTTAAAAAGCGCAAATGATGTGGTCGTTAAAATAATAACTAAAAGGCCTATAATACTGTGACAAAATTTTTATTTCACTTTCGTTAATATTAATTTAGATATTGTGGTTTTCTGATGTTATCTCAAAGACTAAAAGAACAGTCTTGAACTAATACCTAACTTTTATTTTTATTTTTTTACTCATGTAGTTTTATAAAACAATCGCAAAGAGATGCTGGAAAACAGAAAGAGCGTACATATACAATATACATGCACTCAGAAAAAGAAATTGATTAAAACTACAAAACATGTTGGGTACATTTTGGTTGATTTAAGCGGTTTTTTTAGTTAAAGTAAAAAGTCGGTTTTGTTGCTCAGACAAAAAAAATATTGTTAACACTCTTATAAAATTTTAACAAAATTTCATCAATTTTATTCGAGTCTTACTAAAGTCTTGTATTTTCAATTTGTAATTCGAGCAAAAGTTTGTTGTTTTTTGCAAAATTTAAACTGGTGTGTAGTAGTCATAACTCTCTCATGTAATTTTGTTTAATTGACTTACATAGGTACAAAGGATTAACTTAATTTAAGGATAATGAAAACTTTTCAAATTGAGACGAATTAATGACGTTATTATTACGTTATTATGCATTTCGGATGAAAATTGTGGATGAAAAAAAAAAAAAAAAAAAAATCAACAATATTTTTTTGTTTATTCAAACAAAATTTCCATTGACCCATATTTAAAAGAAAAGGTTTGTTGGACCAAACAAATTTTTGTTGATTCACCAAAACTTTTTTCTGGGTGTGATATGTTTACCAAATAAAAATGACATTGCTTATTCAAATGATCGTTGGTTTTAAATAAATATTTTTGTATTTAACTTAAATGTAGCTGAAAACATGAACATAATTATACTCCTAATTATATCAAACAATCCATTGAAATACTTTACTCTAATTTTTTCCTTCTACAGAAACTTGAAAAGTAATCCATAACTGTATTTTTTTGCTGCTAGACTTTTTATTTAATCCTTAAATGCATAGTGTAACTACATGATCTTTCTTTGTCATTTGACGCTTTTTATTGGTCCTTTGGTGAATCAATTTGTATTTTCTTACATGTGATAATAATCATTTAACCCCTTGCGCCACGGTGGTACCTACGAAACCACATAATTTTAATTCCCAAACGCCACATTGGCACCGGAATTTTGGTAAAAAAATTTACGGTTTATTGAATGCGTGAAATATAGCTTTTTCTTATTACAAATAAAGTTTTCAAATTCCGGTGTCAGTCATTAGTTTCAACACTTAAGCAATGAATTCGCTCTGCGCCGCAAAGTGTTAAAGCGTGAAGCCTGTTTGTGATCGGATTCGTTATCATTAAAATGTTATAATACTGATACTGTTTTCAGTATGCTAGAAAGATGCTTTTTCTCTATCTTTATGAAGTAGTCCTGCAAAATATTAAAAGCTATATAAAAAATATTATATACTTAAATAGTTATTATTGTGCTGAGTAAACAATTAAAGTAATTGAAACATACATATACAACACATAAATAGTGCCTACATTCAATCATTAAAGATATATACAAATATCCTACAGACATATAAACAATAAGTATAATAAATCCAACTGGAGTGAAAATTTAGCTAGAATCCAGAATCATCGCGTACTAGGCTGTTGCTCTACCACTGAGCCACTCCGGGAGACATCTGAGTCTGCAATTTCTCACTAATAAACTTTGGTCCCTGGTTCGATTCCTAAGAGATAAGAGTTCGAAATAAGTTCAATTTAATATTTTTTCACAAAAAATGTAAATTCAAGCAAAACCAGTTAAAGATATAAAAACATACAAATTCGAGGTTCATTTAAGCTTACTATCATGGGCCCAGGTAAGAATGTGTGGGTCAGCTAATGTAAAATAAAAATATGGATAATGTACAATTTGTGGATAATCCCTATCTTGTATTCAAAATGAGTCAATAACTAATTGTTCAAAGGCATGGTGTAAGTTGAGAATTTTGGATTTTAATATACTGCGAGTTCTTCAGCTATCAAGATGAATATTTTTGTGTTTAATTTAGGAATGCATAAACAGAAATTTCCTAATTAATAATTTTACTCTACGAGGACCATATAAAAATTTAGTTTTTGTATTTCTCAAAGAGACACCCCATGGAGACTTCCCATTATGTCATTAAAATTTGAACCTTTTTTTTTTATGAAACTTTATAATTGGAAATATTTGTCTATTGTCAATATTTAAGGAAATAACCTATTGTTTCAATCTTTATGAATCACCATGCATATACATGGTGAACATTTCAAAGTTTTATAACACAAAAACAAATTATTGTACTAATCTGTTTGATATTATATTTACAAGCATATTTCAAACAGTTTTATTTTACACATTTAAGAAGTTGTACATGAGCTCCATCATTCAATTTCGCACCAAATGTTGTGGAGCATCTCAGCCGTTATTCCTCCAATAATCTCAGTGATCCCCTGTTTTAGTTCATCAATTTCGCCAACATTTGTTGCTTACACCCAATCTTTGACAAGCCCCTTGCTAGGTTGTAGGGAGGATTTTTAGATTATTTTTTTATTCTAAAAAAAATTCAGATCAATACTTTAAGAAAAAATAATTAATTAATACTAATTAAAAAAAAAAAAAAATTTTAATCTTCCATAATTTCATTAATATATCCTATAAATCCAGTATTTTCATTTGATACATCGCAGCTTCCCTGTTTGACATAATAGCAATATACAAAATAATATTTTTCTAAATTATTTTATTATTAATTATTCATTCTTAAAATTATATTAATCATTCTTAATTTTAAATATAGATCATTTTCATATAATCGCCCGATCTTTTAATAGTATAATTCGTAATTTATGCTATCTCAAAATTTAAGATAATCTCCGTATTTTTTATGTGACGATCGCTAATTTTTCCTTTTTGAGCATCGCCATTTTCTTTCCTGATACCTCCTAGTAGCTGGACATGAGTCTTCGGGGCTTAGAATGTTCTACGACATTCCAGAAGCTTCGTTTTGGTACAAATTACCCGCCAAATCTCGGCATTCGTCCTTCAGGATCCCATAAGACATGGTGACGTCACGGTGACGTCGTTGTGAAGTCACACTGTGACTTTGTGACCGTCGATGTGACGTCACGTGACGTCGATGTGAAGTCACAGTGACTAAAATGTGAAGTCGTTATGGCCGTTTTAGAGCTTGTTTGTGACGTCACATTGTGACCACTTTGTGACGTCACAATGTGACCAATTTGTGAAAAGTGTGTCATTTGTGACGATTTTGTCATTAACATTGTGACGAAGTTGTGACGAAAGTGATAATGCTTTCAAGTCACATTGTGACTAAATTGTGAAATACAGGGTGAGTCCAAAATCATGGAACAAACTTTGAGGGGGCGGTAGGACTCACTATAACAAATAATGATGGCACAGAAATATATGACCGGAAGTGACCCGTCAAGAAGCTACACTAGCCACCAAAAAAGACCCGGATGATAATGTTAAGTCTATGGGGGGGGGGGTTGTTTTCAAATATCTTGCTCAAATTTCAATATTTTACATGATATTTTTTCCATAGGATAGCTGAAGTCGATCCACAACCGGGCTAATTTTTACTTTTTCGATTTTGGTTATATTTTTTTTATATTACAATAGTTTCAGTTTTAGAACCGGTTTAAACTGGTTCTGAAAGTTAAAGTATTTTTCTTTTAATCTGTAACCAAAATCAAAAAAGTAAAAACCAGCCCAGTTGCAGGTCGTCCTCAGCTATCCCATGGAAAAAGAAAAATATGCGAAAATATTAAAAATTTAGCGAGATATTTGAAAATAGCGCTCCCATACACTTAACATTATAATCCGTGTCTTTTGCAGTGACTAGTGTGGCGTTTTAACGCGTCACTTCCAGTCATACATTTCTATGCCATAATTATTTATTATAGTGAGCTCTACGATTTCCCTTAAAATTTGTCCCATTATTTTAGACTCACGCTGCAGATCATTGGTGACAAAACTTTCGTTAACACTGTGATGATTCTGTGACGATTTAACTTTTCTTAACGATTCTCTAACAATTTAAAAAAAACAGGATCTGATGAAACTATAACTCCATGCCATGTTCCTGTTAAAATAGGGTTTGAGTTCTAAAATCATATATTGACAATTTATGAACAAATACTGTATAATATATAAAAATAGTTACCTGCAGTAAGGAGACTTTCTTCTAAATTAAAGTTAAAAATTCGATTTACCTCACATGCCTTACAACTCTGGTGTTGTTTTCAAAATTTGAAAAATATTACCTTTCAAAAATATTTATATATTTTTCCCCACATGCTGAAAATTGCATAGCTTCAATTTTATTTATAACTGACACATATTTTGTAGTATGTTGTTCAAACTGTTTAATCTTTTTGAACTTTTTTTTTAAACTTTTACTCGCTTTAATAACCACAAATCCCAGCACATATCTAAAACTGTACAGCTTGCCAATATTTCTGACCAATAATCCTGATGTCCATAAATATATAGGGTGGATGCTCCAGTTTTGGCCACATTAAGAGAAAGGTTTAAATGGAAATTTTATAGTTTATACTGAAATTTTATACTGAATAAAGCATATTAAATCGCAATAACAGTATTCTTTAGTATATTTAGTTGTCTTTCTGTTAATTATAATAACTTTCTATCAAATATTTTAGATTGTGAGTAATAACTCGTTAAGTAATTTCTTTCAATTTGCACCAGTTTTGGCCACCCTAATATCTTGTAATTTTGCAAACATTTTAACTGATAATAAGTAAAAATAAAGCCTTTTTGTGCAAAATCTGTTTTACCACACCCATATTTGTTTGCTGTATAAAAAAGATTTGCATTTTTTAAAATGAAATCAAATAAAATATACTTAAGCTGATTTTAACTGAACACTTAAATTTAAAAACAAAAAATATATTTAATTCATAAAAAAGACTTATAGGACATAAAAAGCTTATTTTAACATTTTGCATATTTTCATTTATATATACCATATGTTATACTATACCAATATTTACAGTTATATGACTACAATCTTGAAATTATTCCAGTTTTTCATGAAATAATATTTTGACAATCTCTAAAATCCATTTTTTTTCAGCTGATTTTTAACTTTAATTCCTCGTACTTAGCTGCCTGTCAGCCTAATCATTTGGAGTTAGTTTTCTTCAAACCTTAGATTTCCTTGTGTAAATATGGGATAGGATCTTAGAAAGACCTTAACAGAGGGTATCCCCCTTCTCTTCGGCCCATATCTCTCATATAGATAATTGGCCGTCATAAATAGCACAACCCTATTACTTGAGATTGAAAAATAGTAAAAACTGGTCTCCATTCTGTAAACTTGTGTTGCAAGGTAGAACGAGATACTACAAAACTAAACCATCTTGAAAAGATGACAATGAATTTTGAAAAGCCATAATTTTACTTCCTATCTTATAACAGTGTTTAATCTAGACCATTTTTAAGAGTGCAGAATTGTCTTTTTTATACTTGTTAAAATGAATCCTATTTATAGTGTAAAGATTTTCACATTATTTGTTATTTCTAAATTCATGTGCTTGAAATTTTGCAAAAGTTATGCAACTTCCTCATTTTGTTTTGAAAAAAATACAAGAAACCACTAAATCATGCTGTAATTTTATTGAACTTTTTAATTTATAAGTCATAAAACATTTCTAAATATATTGCTGAAATTTTCACTATAATTAGTCTTGTAGTCAAAAGTGAGCATAATTTTGTGCCCTTTTTGGCCACACCATGGCCATAACTGGTACACATAGCAAATTTAAAGTACCAGTTTTGGCCACCCCTACTTTAAGCAATGTGTTTCAGAATAAATAAAGTTCGGTAAATGCCTAATATTGAAAGATTATGAAAACTTGTTACCTAAGCAAAAACCTTAATATATGTGAGTGCACACTATAGTTTTACACATTTATTTTTTTTTGCAAGTCATTTTTTATCAAAAAATAAACAAATGGGATTGGAAATGATAAAAGAGTGTTAGATTAAAATTAATTAATTTAGATATGAAATTACAACAGAGAGAAAGCCTACTTCATAAAGCTTCATAGCAATTTGTTTCAGAACAAATAAAGTTCGATAAATACCTAATATTGAAAGATTATGAAAACTTGTTACCTAAGCAAAAACCTTAATATATGTGAGTGCACACTATAGTTTTACACATTTATTTTTTTTTGCAAGTCATTTTTTATCAAAAAATAAACAAATGGGATTGGAAATGATAAAAGAGTGTTAGATTAAGGAGTAAGAATGCGTATAATTTGTTAAAATCAATTTACAGCCTAAATAGAGGGTAAATCATTCCAGTGTGGCCAAAACTTGTGCAGTTGCCAAAACTGGAGCATCCACCCTATATCTTTTAATTATCTTTTGTTGTAATTTTCCAACTGATTGAAGAAGTGTCCAGGTCAGGATTCGAACTAAGCAGTCTTTCGCGCAAATTATCAATACTTTGTGATTGAACTATCCTGGAAGAAACTAACGCACACAATTCACACAGTGAATACGAACGCATACTTATCATTATTATACATAACCCTATGTAATAATGCTTTAATTTTTTTTCAAACTACCCGTATGATAAATGCATACTATTTGTATGAGTATATAATGATATTTCTCCTGGTGAAATGTACGTGCTAAGTTGCTCTGTTGGAAGAGCATTGGCAGCATATATCGAGGGTCTCTAGTTCGAATTCTAACCTAAACACTTTTTTACTCATTTTGGAAAATTAATATTCGTTTGATTAATTTACCAATTAAAATCATTCTGTTAAATATAATATAGAATTATCTTTTGATAAAACTACATGAAGTTTATGCACAATATTCGTAATATACAGATTTTATTTGAAAATCGAGTACAAATGAAGATGAGGCAATTAGTTCTAGTATTACGCTTAGTTATTTTCTTACTATAGTGGCCTGTGCGCACGTATGATTACACCATGGTTTAAATTCGTAGTTAAACTCATATTTATATATTGTATATGTCATATAGTATAGATGTGCCGGTAAAGGACATCCTTAAGGAATTTTTTTTTAATTTCCTTATTAATAGTTATAATTATTAGATTTCAATAATATTTAAGTATTCTCAGTCTCACTTCCCAATATTAGACAAAATTTTATTGAAAGTAATAGAAATACATCAAACACTAAAAATTTCAGCAATGTACATTTCACAATAGTGTACATGTAATTGTTTTTATGACTATTTAGAACCAGGATTTAATGAACACATACTAATGAAACAAAATTGTTATTTTCAACACAATTTAACAATTAAGATATTAAAAATTAATAAAATAATGCGATAATTACTCATTTTTTAAAATAAATAATTGTTATTACCAAAAAATCAATATCTTAATTATTTTAGATACATGGTTTAAAATAATAAATGTCATGGAATTACAGTTATCAAATTTTTGGGATTATGAGAAATTCAGAAAGGTAATAAAAAAGTTTCACAAGAGTATTTTTGCAATATTAGTGCATAAATTAGTATATTTATCACTATTTTCAACAATTAAACAACCCCAAACTCCTTTATATATTAATTATAACGTTAACTTTTGATTATGTGTATATTTTTTAATTTATTAAAATGTGATTTTAACCATGTAATAAAAAAAATGTGATTAAAGTGCATTTTAAAAATAATGTTATTAACTATTTTCAAATCGTTGACATGCTGTTCCGTATTTCAACAAAATAAATGTTAAATTTATTGAATTTACTAAGGTAAGTGAATTCAAAAAAGTTAAATTAATATGATACTTATTCCTTTTATAACATGTTTTTTACGAAATTAACAGAAATCATTATAAAAAAAGCAGGAAAAATAAAATTTTCTTACCTCTTTCTTATCGGCATTATCCTCTAATTCCAGTTTCATAATCCAAATAGGGAAGATAATTTCGAAGTCGGAATGTCCGAATGAAGTACAATGACATTGGCGCGCTCATATTAACGAAACGCCACTGATATTGTATTTTTTCGGACCGAATGTCACCTGATCGCATTTTTGCATAACTTTTTAAAAATTTTCAACTTACGTACTAAATATACACACATAACATCATAACAAAGTTACTAGAGCAGCTGCATAATATTCTAAAGAATAAATACACTAGTGTCAACTATTCTGGTCGTTGCCAAACGATATTTTTTAAGCAGGTGATTTTTTGTTATTATTGGTTGTTTGAGCTTCGAAGATTTATAAGATGAATGCGCATGCGCATTAGTTTTATGAGAGTATCCCTAATTAAAATTTTGAGTTAAAAAAAATTTTCACGCATTTCTATTTTACTTTTAATTAGTTTCGAAATACAATGGAACTTTCATTTAACGAAGCCCATATTTAATGAAATTATCTACTTTTTTAATTTTCTCTTGAACCTTCATTTAGAACGCAATTAACATTTAAATTAATATTCATATTTAAAAAAATTCTACTTAGCAAAATTTGTTGCACTTCCGTGCGTGCACAATATTCAAAAGGATAGATTGCTGTTAAGATTGATTGGTGAATATATTTCAGCGGATTGTATGAATTGAAATTATGTATTTATTTTATCTTTTAAATAAAAAGGGAAAAATGCGAAAATCTTTCGATATGCTAAAAAAGGTATTCTAGTTCCACGAAAATATTATAGGTCCATTCTCTGAATACTTAAAAAAGATGCGAAAGTTTTTATGAGTGTATCTTTCATAAGAGATCGCACACAAAGTAATATTCCAATTTTTTTTTAATTTTTCGATTTGAAATACAAGAGAAAACGAGAAATAGAACGCTGCGATTCAGTTTTTGCTACCCTTCCTTTATTGCGTGTTTTTTTAGATATTATACTAATGATTTTTTTTTATGTGGCTATATTGCATAACAAAAATTACTATCCAAATTAAAACACAGTTTTATAATATTTCCATTTTTATTTGTAGCTTACTATACAAATTTCATGAATTTCCGTGGGTTTCTATTCAAAGATATTTTTTTCATAACGAAGCATTTAAGTGTAAAGAGAAATTTCCTTAAATGGAAGTTTCACTGATAGGTTCATTGCTGGGTGCTTAGTTTCATATGATGGGAAGTTTATCTCACATATGTGATATGACGTACACGTTACACGCAGTGCATGTAACGTGTGACATAATAGCGATTGCACAATATTCTTCTGAAATGCCAGAAAACACGTTTTTTGCCAGTAAATAACATGGTTTGAAGAATTTTTGTACTTTTCTAAAGTTTCCTAAGAAAGTCACATCTGAGTCACAATGTGACGTCACTGAGTGGTGGTAATATGGTCACAGATGTGATGTGACCACAGTGACTCGCAGTGACGTCATTGTGACCATGCATGCTATGAGGGATCTTTTGAAGAATTTTTGTATATATTTTTTAATTTTCTAAGAAGGTCACATTTCAGTCACAATGTGACGTCACTGAGGGGTGGCATTTTGGTCACAGATGTGACGTCACATTTCAGTCACAATGTGACGTCACTGAAGGGTGGCATTTTGGTCAGAGGTGTGACGTCACATTTCAGTCACAATGTGACGTCACTAAGCGGTGGCATTTTGGTCACAGTTGTGACGTGACCACAGTGACTCACAGTGACGTCACTGTGACCATGCATGCTATGCGGGATGATTCATCTTTTTCCAGATCTTTCTGAGTACCAAAAGAAGCTGAGCTCTGATTGGCTGTCAGTGGCGTCGGAGACCAGCGCTAAAATTTTTCGCGGGTGATTAGAGTCAGATTCAAAAAATTATCCGAGCGAGCAGGACATAAAAGAAGGATTGGGGATTTTTTCCCCGCTGGACCTTCGGGTCTAGCGCCGGCAAAGATTTTTTTTTCAAATTTGGCAGAGGTTCCTGTTCTTTCAAGAGTTGATTTTAGATATATTTCTGAGGATGATCCTCTTCCCAGTTCTGCACAAGATTTAATTTTTTAATATCTTCGCTTCAAATATTAAGAAAAAGTACCTCCAGCCAACTCATAAGTTTCCTTATACTAAGAAAATAGAGACTCTCCCGTCATCCGAGTTAACTTCTGTTTGATCAATTCGCTAACAACTCCAAAGTCTTGGAAATTTCTAGCTGACATCGTGAGAACATTCGTGGATGAAGTATACCTATTTAATGCAGGCAATTTATCCAATGGATCAACGCCAGACGTTGTCCATCTCCAAGGCCTGATTTTACTGGATTTCATCACAAGTGCCACCAGTGTAGCGAGGATCAACTGTACCCCAGCCAACATCATTTATTACTGTCAAGACAGCGGATGTGATCATAGAGTATCAAACTAAATGAACTTATGCGAACTGTAATTCGAACGTTCCACAAGATATATCTTTCTTAAATATTTAGTTTTTCTGTAAAGGGATGCATGGCCATGTTCTCCGCAGTTTATTCTCTTGCCAATCATGAATAAAATCTATAATTTGTAAGTAGAAAAAATAGTGTCTTCTCTGTGAATGCTGTTTGGGTGAGTGATTTATTATTTTTCTTTTCTTTTTATTTTAGGTAACATTTAACAGTATGTTAAAATAGTTGAATTAATTTGACTTGCGGCACAACGCTTAATTGATTACTTCCACTATTCGACACGCGCTACTATCTGTATTTGAGGAATCTGTTTCCGGGCAATATATTATTTGAGCTGACTCGTCTGTTTTGATGAGTTCAGCTGCCGAAATATCGCTCGGATCGGGTTCCCCAAATACAACCCATAGCATTAATTGGCGCCGTGTTACCGTTTAGGATCTTACCTAGCTTTTTTAGCTTTTGAGATAATGGTTAATTTATTTAAGTTTTTTAAGATTAAACTTAGCTTTGTTAAATAATTATTTTATGCTTTACTATCGTGCATTTTAACGATTTAGAGTAAATTTTTAAAGATAGTTTAGAATTTTTTTTTGAAATAAATAAGGATTTTTTATTTTTCTGACAAATTCATGTGAACATCAGCAATTATCAATTTATAACATGTCAATAATATAATATTCTCATATTTTGATAATAATGTGTTTAAAAAAAAAATGTGTACTCTCTTGTCTTTATATATATATATAACAGTATTTATGGAATATTATATTTTTTTGAAAATGGTCAATTTTCTAAATTATTATTTATGGTGCCATAATAAATATTTTCCATATCAATAGCAACAATAATTTGATGTATTTTTTTATTTCCTGCAGGCAGGAAATGGTGTGCATAATTTAATGTACACTCTGATAAATTCATTAATGTTTGTTGTGTATGGTAGTGGTACTACTATTAAAATAATAATAAATAATATAGATAGATTAAAAAAAAAAAAAAAAATTGAACAATAAGATGTTTATATTAAATTTGAACAATTAAAAAATATGCTATTTCTTTGTGTATGTAATATTGAGTAATATTTTTCCAAAAAAAAAAAAAAAAAAAAAAAAAAAAAAAAAATACTATTGAATTAATTTTCTCCAGTGCTATATTTTTTCATACCCCTCAAATATTTTTCTATTTTGATTTACTATAGCTTTACCCCCCCCCCCCTAAAGTTTCAAAAAATATTCTGGGGTGATAGGGGATAAATTTTACATTTAATTTTGCTTTTTATGTGTATTATGATTTCATGCTTTTCTTTTGCTCAATAGTTTGAACTTTTAGGATGTATTTGTCATTTTGTTTTCATTTTATTATTGGGGCTGTCTATTCATTTAAACGTTCAGTAGTAGCCTGGAGAATAGTAAGTGCTTTGCACTGACCGGATTTTAGGGATGTGACACAGGGAAAAATAGCTCTTTCCTCCACCCTCCGGATTTCTCGAAATGGTATTATGAAAGGGATGATAAAATTCCTATCTTTATATTTTATTATTTAACTTATGCAATAGTCAAACTTTAATAATCTTTATATCAATTTAAATATTTGTTTACACTGGGAAAATTTTTGTTCAATTTTGCTGAGGAGGCCAAAACTATATTTTAATAATTATTTTTAAAATATATAGATAAGTAGAAAGGGTACCCTAATCAAATATAGGGGGAACTGGGGTACATTGATACAGTTTTTTTCTAAGATTTTTTTTGGTGTCAAGAAAGTAGAAAATTCAAGTTTTTTTTCCATGAGGTGACAGCAAAACTTGTGTAGTATGTTATAAAAATGTACAATCATTGTTTTATATAGTATTTTTGCATGTAATTTTAAAAAAATCAAAAAAAGTCATTTGTATCAATGTGCCCCATCCCCGGGGCAGATTGATACGTTTGAGAAAAATGACGACAAAATAATACCAATGCATATTTTCATAGAAAATTAATTAGAAAACCATTTTATATTTATTTATAAAAATTCAAATCACCCACAATTTATTTTTAAGCAATATTAAAGCAATCAAAATTAAATATATTATGACCTGATGTTCTGGCTGCTTCTTGTCTGATTGTTGGCTGTGGTAACTTTGTCATATTTAGCACTTCAACCCCAGCATTATCTTCTTTCTTATGAAAGATGAAAAAATTATCAGTTTTTCTGTTTATAAATAGGTTCATAAACAGAAAATAAAGGATAATTATATTAAAAATTCTGTTTATAATATAAGTATCATTTTCTGTTCTGCAGTTTGTTTCTCTTACTTAACATTTCGCATGTCGAAAATACTTTTTTCTCTGGAGAATCGATATCAATTCGAGATTTGCCAGAATGGCGTCCTTTTCTTTTATTATTTCTACTAGCACTAGATGCTGGGTAAGTTCCTACGTCTTCTGTTTTCAAAAATACTATAAAATGTTCTAATATAAAGAAATTAGAGCTATTTCACTTCAATAAAAACTAATATTAGAAATTTTTCGTGAAAAAAAAGGTTGGATTAAGGAGTGTATGGTAAAAAAAATAATAAAAGATAATGAAAATATGAACTATTAAAGGATTTAGGCTGTATCAATGTGCCCCGTCATAGACTGTATCAATGTGCCCCATACAGCGATTTTGAATAAAATGAGTCTCAAATCCAACACTTCACAATATATCTAACAATAAATAATGAAGAACTGATAAAGAGTAGCTGTACTTATCAGGGAGAGTATTCATTTTGGTTGAAAATACTGGAACAGTTGTATAATAGCATTTCAATTGTACAACTCATATTTACTTTTGAACAACAAAAACAATAAATCACCCGTCCCATTTCATCAAACTGCTGAATCATTCCAAGATTTTCTGTATGTAGTTGAATACACTAGCATCATCTTTTGGAGCTGTTGTGAAACTTCCTGTAATAACCCTGTGAGCGGTACAGGGGGTGTATCAATGTGCCCCATGTATCAATGTACCCCAGTTCCCCCTATAAAATGAAGAAAAAATAATAAGAAATATTCATAATAAAATGAATATAAATGAAAATTATTTTTGAAAGATGTATAAAAAATGCATCAATAATGTAATTATAGACCTTGGGATATTTTATCGGTCACTTTTCTCTACCTAGCTTGATCGTACTTATTCTCAATTAGTGCGGCTAGAAGAGATTTTAGATGTTTTGGCAGTTAGTTCTGCGGAAATTCCTTTTTTCCATGATGTCACAATTAGAGATTTTGCGGCTGTGGTTTCCTCGTGTCACCACAATTTATGCTTGATTCATTTGTTGACTTTGGACTATTTTAGTGCCAAAACTATCTTTCTGGTGATTTTAAGGTCTTTTTTTTCTTTTTTGATTGAGATTGGAAAAATCAATCCATTTAATTTAATTGAAGTTTTGCCAAATTCCTCAGTAATTATGTTGGTAATTTTTTATGACCATTTTACAATATATCTCTGATAAGAGTAATTAATATAATCTTAGAAATATTTATTTACTTTTATAATTATCAATAAATGAATTTAAGAGAGTCACAATACAACTTACCTTTTGAAGTCATTTTCTGTTCAGCACACTTTGGTGGAATCTAAATTTCAAAACAAATCTTTTTTTTTTTTTTTTTTGTTCTCTTTTTTCAAATAATTTCCCTGCCATTGAATTGTACATGATTCTCTATATATTAATTTTGTATGGTTTACAATGTTTATTTAGGGTAATGAATATAAAGGTTATTTTGTTTTAAGAAAAATATTGATTCAAAAGAATCATAAAATTTGGTATAAAAGCATTTGTGTTTATTTTTGTGAATGTGTGATAACACACACACACACACACAGTCCGGAATATGGTGGGAAACGAGGACGCGGTAACCAAACCGACCAACTGCGGACCTATTGAAATAATGTGTTTTCTTTATTTTTTTTCAGCTTTTTAGTATTCTAGATGAACGTATATTATATAACCGGTTCAAAAATTTTAAATATAGGCTTTTTTCAAATATGCTTTTTTGCAAGGCAACCGAGGACATTCACACACACGGTGAATAAACCGTCCAACAGAGGACTTTCCACTTGTGAATTGTTCAAATGGGAACGTAAACGAAAAAAGCAAGACATTGCTTCATTTTCATTCTTCTAAGAGAGTATTTGAAATGTAACTTTAGTTTTGAACTTGAATAAATATAAACCAAAATTTTCGCAGTATATTTCAAATTTTACTTATATATATTTTTGAAATATGCATCAAATCGATAATTATATTCGTTTCTTTTATTTATTTATTTGTTAAAAGGCGAAAAAACGAATTTCTGATTTATACGTATATTACAACTAATATGTAAATTCAGGAATACAAATGTGTTGCATTTATATAATTATTAAATTAGTAATAAGAATGTATAAGTATATGAATATGTGGAAGAATTTCTTGAATCTCTTTTTCAGTATTATAAAATTTTTCTTCTTTAATATACCCAGTAAATTTTAATTAAAAATATTACGATTGTGATAAGTATACATTTTTTTCTTAGTAATGTAAATGTCCTACATGTTGACTGAAATAGATGAAAATTTAATAAGTTCAGAGAATTAACTATATTGTCTATACACCTATGTACCGCTTACTCAGTATACACACAGTGAAAACGAGGACCATGCGTATACACATACGTACCGTGGACACGGTATACACACAGTGAAAGCGAGGACCATGCGTATACACATACGAACCGTGGACACGGTATACACACAGTGAAAGCGAGGACCATGCATATACACATGCGACCCGTGGACACGGTATACACACAGTGGAAATGAGGACCATGCGTATACACATACGGACCGTGGACTTGGTATACACACAGTGAAAGCGAGGACCATGCGTATACACATACGAACCGTGGACTCGGTATACAGACAGTGAAAGCGAGTACATGTGTATGAGTATACACACCTACGAACCGTGGACTCTGTATGAATACAGTATGAACGGGGACCATGTAAACGTGCGTACTAATCGAGGCTTATGAATGCAGAACTGGCGTAGAGTGTGCGTAGTGATATTTAATTTTATCTACCAAGATTTTTTTTTTTTTTTTTAATATTAATTTTCGTCATACGTCTCTCAGAAATTAGTGCAAAAATCTGTGACACATATAATTATTAGGAAAAAGTGGGAATGAAAATAAACCATCGCTAGCATCCTGAAGTATCATTATTAATATATGGTGAACTTAGAAGATACCTTTTAACACTCCTTTTTAAATTGATTTTTTTTTTAATCTTATAAAGAACGTAACAGTAACGTATATTTAATTCACTTTATTTGGACTAATGAAAATGTTAACCAAGGCAACATTATTTCATATATATGTTTTACTATTTAAAAATTAACAAATTTATTATTTCTCACCCTTTGATGAAACCAAACCTCATTAACGTGAACTTGAAGAGGACATAATAAAATTTTGTTTATGTATTAGCAGTATTTCATGTTATCAGTCAAAGTTATAATAAGGTAACTGTTTATAACTTTTATTAATTTGATTGGGAAAGAGTATCCACTTCGGATTAAAAGTATTTCATGTTAAGCGTGTTCGCGTTAATGAGGTTTGACCATATAATAATACATTCGTGATGGGAGAACACATCACCTGGATAATATTTCAGGCCCGTCAATGAAACTCGTAGACCTTTTCGATGCGTGAATTAACTATACTTTTAATTACTGAAAGTTTACTATACTTTTCACTAAATGATTGAATGTATCGAGTATTTTTACTCTCACTTTTAGTTAAAAACTTATGACTGCACAATGCATATAATGAACATATTTCAACGAGCACAATTCATTTACAATCTGCACAATGCATATACATATATATTGATCGTTACAATTTATATACAGTAAAACCTCCCAAGTTGAACATCCCCTTAAGTTGAACACCTTCCTAAATTAGGCACTTCACTTTTTCTGAGAACAGATCCATAGGTTTAACGTTATGTCCACCCTCTATATACTCATACTCATTGAGAGTTTTATTTTATTTTATTATTTTCCTTTTTCTGACTCTCAAATTCATACATTAAATTTTAAAAATGTTTTGTTCCTTTTCCAAATACAAATATTATTTCCATAAAAATTAATAAAATTTATAACTCAATTCTAAAATTGCGAAATTGTCCGTTATTAAAAATATTATGTTGAACACTTTTTATAGATTTTTTTATAGTAAACGAGATGTAATCATGAAAATGTTATAATAGCTTATTTCAAAATGGGGGATTTTATATCTTTAACTATCACTAAAAGAATTTCAAAATGTTCTCTTTCGAAGAGTACCAGATAGTTTTATTGCATATTTACATTACACGTTACTATTCGCCCAGTGTGGGAATTCGTAGAAGAAGTCTGACTAAAAGCTTATATAATTATTATTTAACTAAAATCTATTCTAATTCTATGTTTTTGTTTTTTTTTAATGTTTTATTATTTAAGGTACGGGGGGGGGGATTTTTTGGATTATTTTTATTTTATTTTACAAATCATCACAGGAAAAAATTTTCCTTTTAAACCTCTTTAAACAAATAATATTTTTAATAATTAGTAAAGAATATTTAAAAAATTACGAATATAATTTAACTGTATTTCCTTATTTGGGGGAAGGGGGAAGGAGCGGAGCAGACCCTGAGATCATGTTACTCAATTGGTGGTCAAGTGAAACATCAGTTTCTGTCTGCAAAGATTGTGTCTCCTCCTAGACAATACTAGCCACCACAGTGTCCCCAAATGTCCTTAGGCAGACCGGTAATATGAAAGTGAGAAAGTTTTGTTCGTTCTACAAGTAGGTACACAATGAAATGATATTTCAGCGGGAGGGAATCACAGAACAGTTTGGGAGGTTAAAGACCTGAGGGCGAAAGGGAGCGAAGGTTTGAAGCTGGGCTATGAAGTGGTATTTGAATCTAAATTATATCTCTATGAAGTAATTGATTTTTTTTATACGTATAAAATGATAAAATGCAATCTCATCCTGAAGCAAACATTACCTTTTCAAGATATAAAATATTTAAATTTACATATAATTATTTTAATTAAGCATTTTAATTTTACTTTTTCCATAAAAGTCTTGAAACTCCATGGTGACCAATTAGAACAATCCACAGTTATATCATATTTTGATCAAATTTGGGGGATACGTGTTATTTTGGAGGAAATTTTATATGATATACGTGTTCTTATCAACACGAGAACAGTCTTTTTTATTTTTATTTTATTTTATTTTATTTTTTTTACGAATTTAATGAAAAATAATATTTCTTATAATTTCCTTTACATGAAACTATTTTTATTTAATATAATAATTTTTTTTTAAAAATTGATTTTTTATTTGTCTAAATTTTAAAAAAAAGTCATATTAAGGCAAAATCAACTATTTTATTAACGATTTGTCGAAAAACTATCGTTTTTATGCATAATATTTGGTACAAAACAAAGTATTGTAACAAGTATAATTCGAAAATTTATTGCTGCAAAAATTTTCTTCACAAACATGATTTTAACAAAAATGGCGGAAATGGTTAAACCTTAAATGTTAACTATCAGAATAGATGATTATATAAGTTTTCTATTTTTGTATTTATCAATAATGTTTTACTCATGAATATTTTATCGAGTAACAGTAGAGAAATTAATCACTTATTTTAGAAAGGAAACATTGCTTTTAACACTTTCCAACGAAGTTGAAAAGTGTTTATAACTTCAGTTTGTCTGTCCGTATGTCCGTCAGTCTGTCTGTCTGTCCGCGCGATAACTCACGTAAAAATGCTCGTATCATCATGAAATTCTGATACGTTGTATATGTGGACTCCAGCATGTTCCCTATTGAAAATGGTGTATGTGGTACTTATAGTTTTTTTACAGGACATAGCAAAAGAATTCTTTAACATTATGGTCTATGGACGGAAAAAATTAAAAATAAATTCAGACGATTATTAACACTTTCCAACGAAGATGAAAAGTGTTAAAACTCGCGTAAAGATACTCGTATCATCTTGAAATTTGAATATGTTGTATATATGGACTCCAGAAAGTTCCCTATTGAAAATGGTATATGTGGCACTTATAGTTTTTTTACAGGTCATCGCAAAAGAATTATTTAACATAACGGTCTATGGGTGAAAGAAATTTAAAATAAATTTAGACGATTTTTCTGTGGACATCAAAAAGAATTATCGCATACTTGCAGTGATCATGTGACAAGTATTACGTATGTGACGTCATATCTCTTCTCGAATCAATCCAGAAATTATGCATTTATCTGTGTTAATTAAATGTTTTGTGAATGTAATTTTTTCTCATTATTCCAATGAGCCTGTGTCATGCATTGTTTTTAAACCTGTTTTATAACAGTTTCAATATTTTAAAAACTAATGAAATGATATATGTTGTTTATAGACTCAAGAAAAAAATCCTCTATGAAAAATGAACGTTTCTGACTATTTTTACAGGGTCGTACATATTATTTTGTGCGACACTTTAAAACAGTATAAATGTCAAAATAAGCAATGTCAAAATAAGCAAATGTCAAAATTTTTTGTTAAGTATTATTTTTTAATATTTGGATAGCGATATTAAATAACTATTATTTAACGATATATTGCCGTACATAGTTGTATTGTGACTATCGTAATATCTCGATATATCACACCATCACTATATTTGTGTAACGCTAACGATAAATAGCGATATAACTCAGATCTAAATTTTAGAATGGATAACATTTATAGCGAAATACAGGGACTCACAAATATAAGGACCATATGGGAAACTACTTTTCTGAGTCGTTGGAAAGTGTTTTATAATCCATGCGTCATAGCAAGATTTATTTTTCTTATTTAATTATTGTTTTTATAAATATATATTCTATTAGGAAAGGAGCATTGTGAGGTAAAGGGCTCTAATTATTGTTATGGACGTTAGAAAAGCACATTTATTTAAAGTAAGGGATTTTATAATTGATTTAATAATTAAAGAAAGTTTAATTTAACAAATAAATTACTAAAATTAAAATTATAAATAGTAATAAGTACTTAAGTCACGGAAGTTTATACAAACATTACCCATTATTGTAATATGAAACATTTTTTTTAAATTTTTTTTTTAATTTCTTCCCTTTAAATAGTAATTGCAAATAACTAAAGAAATTTTAGAAAGAAAACTTCCCAAGTTGGACACTTTTCTGAGAACGGATTATTGGGATATTTAACATTATGTCTAACCTCTATAAGTTGGATACTTCTCTAACTTGGATATCTTTTTTTTCGAACCGTAGATGTCCAATACAGAAAAATTTCACTATATTAACAATCTTGTTTGCTTCTTAACATAAAAATCAAAAGTTTTATTTGTAATGAGAAAAGAAAGAAAGAAAGAAAAACGATACCCTGAAGTATATAAAATAATTTTCAAAAATTAAGACTTATATGTACCATTATATTTAAATACTTTTATGCATCTCTGTATATCGCTATTAACATTATAAATGATGATAATTCTCTAATTAAATTAATGATCTAAATTTCTTTCAAAACAATGATACAAAGAACTTGCTAAGGCACACATAAAGAGTCACGTTTTCAAATTATTTTGAGCAACTGTGTATGTAGTATACACGAATGTTTGCGTACATCGTTTGCAACACCCATATTAAATAGCTTATTAAAAGCAGACAAAAGTTTCACGTACGAGTAAAAAATTATATAGTTAAATTAAAATGTCTTTCTGTGCATCATCGACTATAAACGACAATGTATCTCTGGTTTTTTTCACACCCTGTAAAATAAAAAGACTTAATGTCGCAAACATCATTCTTTTAAGCTTTTTACGATGTATATAAAAGATATGTATCTAATTGTTGTGTTTTAAATACTATAACATTGTTAAAATTCCTTTTGAATTTATTGCGCCTATAGACCGCAATGTTTAAGAATTCTTTTGCAAGATTCTGTAAAAAAAAAAAAAAAAAAAAAAAAAAAAAGGCTATGAATGCCACAGACACCATCTTTTGACAAGGAATGTTATGGTCCCCATCAGCATCATATCTAAATGTGGTTATAATACTATTCCTTTAAGGTGAGATAAAACGCTGACGGCCATAAATACAGACTACAGACGTATCCGGTAGGGGGAAACCCTGTGTGCCCGGGCAACTCTACCCCCTCTGCACTAATATAAATGTCCACCAGAAAAGATGCTGTAGAATACTAAAGAAAGTATGCAAAAAATATTGCTATTAATAACTTAGTGAATTAAAACCAACAAACTAAGAAAAGTGTATAATTTGGGTAAAAAGAAAGTGAAAGATAACACCTCCAAAAAATTATTTTCCAAGAATTAATTTCACAGATCATGGTGTTTCCTTTGTAGAGTCAAAAAGCCGGTTTTGTAAAGAATTGCTTTCGTCCAAGGAAAAGACTTTTACTTTCTTGTTTATATGTACAATTGATGAAAAGAAAGCAGTTTGAATGTCTAAACTGGGGGAGGAGGGGGTAGAGGAAAATTCTCTGTTGATGCACTAGTGATAACGCGTTTAGCCATCATCACATCCAATCTTCAATTGACCTCCTACTGGTCAAGAAACCATTAGCCTGATACCCACCAAGTAGCATGTGAAAAAAATCACATCTACTTCTACCCTTTTCAGATGAAAGACAGTACCGGCCGCACACTTACAAAGAGTTTTTATTTATTTGTTGGTTTGTTTAATCTTTTATTTGGAAAAAAAAGGGGGAGTGCATACAATCCGGTTTTAGAAAGTAGAAAATGCTATTAAGTGCTCTTGAATCATTACAAAATTCGAGAACAGAAAATATAAGTTTATCGGCATTAAGTAAAATGAGAAGATCAGGAATAAAAGAAAGCATTTGAAAAAAAAAAAAAACACGAAAAATTATATATATATATATATTTTTTTTTTAATAAAATTTGTCAGTATGGAATGTTTAAGATTAAGGAATCCAGCAAACAGCCATCCCTTACCCTTTGTAAATTTTATTTGGTTCAAAGAATAGAATAATCATTTCATCTATGTATATAAAACAGCTTGTTTGTGGAGATGTTCGCCAAAAAACTTCCAAACCTTTTGGCCTAGCGTGACGAAAGTTGGTACACTGATTTATCATACGAAATGCTAGCTATTGCCGAAATTTTTTTTCTTTTATTCCCATTAGTTTTGTAGTTACTCGATATTTTCCAGATTTTTACGATTTTTTCGCCAAGTTTAGCGATAGTAGCTTTATTTGTCTTACTTTCATTGTTGAAACCACAATGGATGACTACGTTTATATTTCAGCCATTATCTTTTTAATTATTTTAAATTTTGAAATTTAAAAGCAAGAATCATAATTGAGAAACATTTTTCTAATTTTTTAGTACCTTAAACTTTCTACGAAATTTTTACTAATTTTTCTAATTTCTACGAAAAATAGTTAATTAAAATCACAGCAAAACCAATATTTTAAATTAACAAAAAGTTTTAAAACTAAGTTATTTTAACAAAAATAGGGTTACAATTTCGCAATTTCAATAGATTTTTTTTTATACTTTTTTTACTATCTGTAATCAAACAATAAATCGCTAAGTATAATAACTCAAATTTTTTCAAGAAATATTGCCATTTTTTATTTCTGAAAACTTAATTAAAATTAAAATTCTTTGATGGATTCGTCTAGCAATTATTTTTTTGCCAATTATTTTTAGATTTCAAATTTACTATTAAAAGGAAAACATTTTATATTATATATAAGATTTTAGTATAAATGTGAGTGAAATTCGAATTTCCAAATTATTTCTGCTTTAGTTACATACTTTAAGTACAACATTAATTGAAATTTTCCAATGATATTTCTACATAGATACTGAAAGTAAAAGCCACGTCCAAAGGTTAAAATGGCCGGACGTCCTATTGCACAGCATATTTAGTCAAAAATATGAAAGAATAAATTATCAGGAAGTAGTACAAGACCTTTTTGTTGGTACTTTTCATCAAGAACGTTAGGTAAAATAAGTGTCTATGAATATCAGAATTCCTTGCAAGCATCCTAATGTGACTCTGTAAAGCTAAAAACTTTTTTTTTTTTTTTTTTTTTTTTTTTTTTTTTTTTTTTTTTAAATATTAGGCGAGCCGACCATTTATATCCTAACATTAGGTGCCTATGAATCCCAAAATTTCGCCTACATTAGTGTCACATAATCTGATTTTTATATTCTTACCGGATATTTATTCTTACATGACCTTAATAAGCATGGAAGAATAAAATATACAAGGAAAGAACAAAAGCAGAGATGGGCAGTATACATGAAAAAAGTACATTATATACAATATACAAATACTCGCCCATTTTTGCCCAAAATATACAATATACAGACATTTTAGGAATTTCGAAAGATATATATTACACAATATACTCTTTTTCCAAAATGTATATTCGATATACTTTTAGAATACTTTTAAAAAATTAATAATAATGGTAGTACATTCAATTGCATAAAGGTGTGTGTCCTGTTTCCCCTTATTCTACTATTTATAAACATATAGTATCCGAGACATTTTATAACTTATATCTTTTGATTTTTAATGTAATTCTTTAGAACGCAAAAATTAAAATTATTGCTTATGGGTAACAAAGTATATTGTATATTAAGTTTTGTAAAATATACAATATACAAATACTTTTCAAATTGTTGTAAAATATACAATATACAAATGTATATTGAATATACTATATTATATACAAGTAACTGATATATTGCCCACCTCTAAATCGGGAAGCCATGGGGTAATGGCGAGCGCAACATGCAGGCGTAGCCTACAACTTGGAATAGCGAAGCGATTACGCGGAGGTTTGGCAAGCGTAGCGAGCAGGGGGGCGGAGCCTTCCTATAGTTTAAAAGAACTGTAACTGCTTATTCCAATTATTCATGTTTGGGGCGCCGCACCCCACTTTGACCCCCCCCCCCAAAGGGGAACTTTTAAAATTTTTATCCACAGCACTCGTGTTGCATATTTTTAGAAAGGTTTGAAACTGCCTTTTCCTATTATGGATGTCCTGTGTGTCCCTCTCCGCTCTGCACCCCAGGGGGCACATTTTTAATTTCTTTACAACACCAGTCGTGTGACACATCATTTGAAAGGTCTGCAACTGCTTATTCATATTATGGATGTCTTGCGTGTCACCACCCCTCTCCCCCCCAGGGGGATCACATTTTTAATTTCTTTACAACACCAGTCGTGTGACACATCATTCGAAAGGTCTGCAACTGCTTATTCATATTATGGATGTCTTGTGTGTCACCCCCCACTCTGCCTCGCAGGAGGGGCATATTTTTAATTTCTTTACAACACCAGCCGTGTGACACATCATTTGAAAAGTCTGCAACTGCTTATTCATATTATGGATGGCTTGTGTGTCACCCCCCCCTCTGCCCCCTAGGGGGATCACATTTTTAATTTCTTTACAACACCAGTCGTGTGACACATCATTCGAAAGGTCTGCAACTGCTTATTCATATTATGGATGTCTTGTGTGACACGTCATTCGAAAGGTCTGCAACTGCTTATTCATATTATGGATGTCTTGTGTGTCACCCTCCGCTCTGCCCCCAGGGGGGGCACATTTTTAATTTCTTTACTACACCAGTCGTGTGACACATCATTTGAAAAGTCTGCAACTGCTTATTCATATTATGGATGGCTTGTGTGTCACCCCCCCCCTCTGCCCCCTAGGGGGATCACATTTTTAATTTCTTTACAACACCAGTCGTGTGACACATCATTCGAAAGGTCTGCAACTGCTTATTCATATTATGGATGTCTTGTGCGTCACCCCCCACTCTGCCTCCCAGGAGGGGCATATTTTTAATTTCTTTACAACACCAGCCGTGTGACACATCATTTGAGAGGTCTGCAACTGCTTATTCATATTATGGATGTCTAGTGTGTCACCCCCCAATCTGCCCCCCAGGGGGGCACATTTTTAATTTCTTTACAACATTAGTCGTGTGACACATCATTTGAAAGGTCTGCAACTGCTTAAGCTTATTCATATTATGGATGTCTTGTGTGTAACCTTCCCAATCCGACCCCAGGGGGGGACATTTTTAATTTCTTTACAACATTAGTCGTGTGACACATCACTTGAAATGCCTGCAACTTCTTATTAATATTATGGATGTCTTGTGTGTCATCCCCCACTCTGCCTTCCCAGGGGGGGGGGGGCACATTTTTAATTTCTTTACAACACCAGTCGTGTGACACATCATTTGAAAGGTCTGCAATTGCTTATTCATACCATGGGGTATTGCCGAGCGCAGCAAGCAGGGGTAGCTTACAACTTGGAATCGCGAAGCGATTACGCCGGGGGGTTCGCGCGCGTGGCGAGCAGGAGAACTGAGCCCCCCTAGTTATATAAAAAATAATTATATTTTTAAATCGCTATTCTTTTACAATTAAACATTAAACTCATTCTTTAAAAAAAAAAATCGTAGATTTCTAGGCTTTTTAAAAAATAACTAATTTAAAATATAGTTAAACATATGAAAAAGAACATGCCTATCACGGATTCTTGATTTAAACTGAAAAAGATGTCATCCATGCAAAATGAGTGCAGCAATATGTGAGAAATACGTAATACATTTACAAATGTTAAGAAAAAAACTTGTGTTTACGATTTTTTTTAATACTGTGCAATTCCATTTTAAAAGATTTTACTATGTACCTTTTTTAGATTTTCATGTCTCCATTACAGAGAATATGTATTAATATTATATGATATTCGAAACATAGACATGCAATAAACAGAGCTTCATTAAAAACATAGTTATTGCAGCCTGTGGCACTTCTATGTAAATGAAGATTATATATATATACATACATACATATATATATATATATATATATATATATATATGTATATATGAATATATATAAAGACTAAGATTTTTTTTTTTTTGGGGGGGGGGTCAAAACTCTTCCTCCTTAAGAATCAATGTTTTGTGAAAATTCATTCGGGCCGGGCGCGGGCCGAAATTTTAGCATTTTTTTGACCTGGGCCGGGTTTGAGCGGAAATTTTAGAAATTATATTGGTCAGGCCGGGCCGAATATTTTTCTAGCTATCAAGCCGTGACCGGGCATGCAAATTTACATGCTCTAATGGACATGCGCATACATATTGGCGGAAAATTCAAGATTTAAAATTTAAGTTTTACCACTTTGGCAACACCAACGAATCTAACAATATTTTTACAATATTGATACACATATTGCTGCTGGAGCTTACAATAAGTTCACCAGCCACACAAAAAAAACTTTAACTTTAATAATACTTTAACTTTTATAAAACACATGAAAATAAGCATGTATTTATTTTCTAATAAATTTGTTTGTAAATTTTGGTTCAGTGAATCGTTTCATAATTTTAGAAACAGAATATCTCAGAGTCAGAAAAGGTTAACACTAGAACGCCGGGAAATTTTGCGCAACATTTATAAAATACATTTAAAACCAGAAAAATAATTTGAAAATATTTACTTTATTTGTATAGTTCATTTCATTGCAACTGACATATGACATATTTTTTGAAGATTTTTCTAGTTCGAATGGACAGTTAGTCCAGTGATCGGTGTCGAAATGACACCTTCCCGGCTTTCTAGTGTTAAACGACGGTGGTCAAAGTGAATCTACTAGGGCTAACGACTCCGCGTTTGTATATACACTATCTACCAAAAAGTACTTGTACACTTTCAGTTTTTGACATTTTGTCAAATATTTAAAAATATACTGGTCGGATTCTTCTGGAACTTCAGAAATATAAAGATTATGTTTCACTTTATATTTATTTACATTCATTTGTTAAGCGGGTAATTAGGAGGCCGGCAAAAAAACAAAGAATAATAGAAATATTTGGGATCGCCCTGTACATGAAACGACTTATCGCTTTAGAATGCAAATATATGAATACAGTAGAATATGTACACTAATTTTTGTGAGAATAGCATGTATATTTATGGCGATAGAGCGATTTTTTTAAAAAATTCAAAAAATTCTGGTATGTTTTTCGTTTATATCATGCTGGGTTTTTGACCAAATTTAACGCAAATTTCAGAAAAATTGGCAAAATGCAGTAGAAAAAATGTAGCGCAATTGGAATATAAATATGTTAAATATTTTATGAAATATGAGTAGTTGTATAAAATAATTTGTATCTGCGCATGCGCGAACTAGAAAAACATTTTTTTTACATCATTTAATAGTCAATTCTATGGAGTGACTTATAAAAAAAATCCAATCAAATATCGTGAAAATTCAAAAAGATATCATTATTTTAGTGAGATGTTTTTATTCTGCTCTCTAAAAACGGCTGAATCATAAGGGATTCTCCAGAAATTGACATTTTTTAATAACTGACTAAAAAAACTAGTATTGAATTAATATAATATCTAATACAATATTGCTGCTAATAAGTACTTGACAATTGTGATAGAAAAGAAAAAGAGCTTTATTCACATTCAGGGCCAAAACTAAGAGAGGGTTGGGGGAAAAGGGCATGTGCCCCGGGCGCTAGGATGAAAGTGTCCCAAATGTACATTTTGTTTGGCGATTTTTTCCATGTCTATGTTTAGCATGATATTGTCAAAATCGTCCCATTCAAAGCATTTCTCCTATACCAAAGCATAGAAGAATCTAATGATGATGGCATAAAGATCCCGCATAAAGCAGATTTTTTTTTTCGTTTTGATTCGGTTTCACGATTTTAAGGTATCATTTTTTTTAAACAAAGCAGACTACTTTAATCAATATTACATATTTCAAGTTTTAAAATAAGTCGGCTATTAATAAATTAGAAAATTTTTCTTTGCAAAAACTTTTGCAGATGCTTTGCAAAGAAGAAAAGGGAGGGGGGGGGGGAGTTCACCAAAATTCATTGAAGTATAAATATATTAAATATTTTCTAAAATGTTCTATGTCATGCAATTTTTTCAACCAAATATAAAGCCACATTCAGAAAAATTCGCAAAATGTAGTAGAAAGAATAAGGTGCTGTTGAAATATAAATATATTAAAAGTTTTCTAAAATATGAGTATTTGTATGAAATATTTTTTAATCAGCGTATGCGTGAACGATAAAATTTATCATTTTACATAATTTAATATTCAACTCTATGGAGCTACCCATAAAAAAATCCGATCGAATTTCGTGGAAATTCAGAAAGTTATTGTGGATAGGAGTGAACTGATTTTCAATTAGTCTCTGAAGGCAGTTGAATGACGTCAGATTTTACGCAAATTGCCAAATCTCCATTTACGTTTTTTACTGGTGATTTACTTTTTTTCTTAGATAATTACCAGAACGAACCTATTTCAGGATAAAAATAATTATAAAAAATCGAAGCATTTGTGTCAAATCTACCCATTGATACATAATTGATAATGGCTCTTATGCAAATGTCGATATCTGCGGTCCTGAAATACGTCAAGTTCTCCACTGTTAAATGTGGTGTCGAAAACAACACTGACATCAATCGCATGCATGATGCCAAGAAGAACAGAGCTGTCTGATTTTGAGAAAGGTGTGATCATCGGGTACCACCGAAATCGCCGATCTTTAATCGACATATCTAGCGAGCTTAATTACCCCAAAACGACTGTGGCTTATGTGATTAGAAAATGGAAGCTGAATGGTGATTGTCAGAATGTGGCCAGAGTAGGCAGACCGACGAAACTGGGAGATAGAGACCGACGAAACTGGGAGATAGAGACCGACGGGTTCTGTCTAGAGAAATTCGGAAGAACCGCAACCAACCAATGTTACACATACGCCAAGAATTTCAACAAGCTTCAGGATGTGTTGTTTCCATGAATACCATCCGTAAGGAAGCTCATCTGCTTAATTTTTATGGCCGTGCTGCCGCCCATAAGCCTTTAATCACCAAGTCCAACCGCGCAGCTCGGTTAAGTTGGTGCAAAACACGCCAGCAATGGACTGTACAGCAATGGAAACAGGTTCTCTGGAGTGATGAATCAAGGTTCACCCTCTACCGTTCTGATGGTAGGGTCTGGGTCTGGCGTCTGCCTGGAGAACGCCTCCTACCAGAATGTATTGTGCCCACAGTTAAATTTGGCGGAGGGGGAATTATGTTCTGGGGTTGTTTTTCCTGGTTCGGACTAGGACCCTTGGTCCCAATTCATGGTAAGCTCAATGCCGATGCCTACTGTAATATTTTGGACAACAGTGTACTTCCTACGTTGTGTCAATACTATGGATTGGACCCATGTTATTTCCAGGATGACAACGCAAGCTGCCATGTAGCGAGGTCCAGCATGGATTGGTATGCTGATAATGGAGTGCATCGACTCGAGTGGCCTGCCCAGAGCCCAGACCTGAACCCAATAGAGAACCTCTGGGACGAGTTGGATCGTCGAATTAAGGCGGGTGACACACGCCCAAAATCAGTAAAAGAGCTTACCTGCCTTGTGCAAACAGAGTGGAATAAAATACCATTAAATGTAATACAAGGACTAGTTGAGAGCATGCCCAGGAGAGTCGCAGCTGTAATTGCCTCTCGAGGAGGATCTACAAATTATTAAATGTGAACAGGCCAAAACCAGTCTTTTTTTCCCGAGGCAAACGTGGATTTTGAAGGTACTCCTTTCCCCCTCCTTCGCAAAGCATATTTACAAAGAAAATTTCTCCAATTTATTAATAGCCGACTTATTTTAAAACTTAAAATATGTAATATAAAATAACGTATTCTGCTTTATTAAAATACTCCAATTTGATACTTTAAACCGAATCAAAAAAATTCTACTTTCAACAGGATCTTTAAGGCCCTTGTCCCTGCCCGCGAAGACACTGCTGAGCTAATGCTATTCCTGTGGGGGAGGCATTTTTCTAATAACTCTTTCGCATTTTGAAATTTTCAATTTTTTTTTTTTTTTTTTTTTTTTTTTTTTTTTTGCATTGGATAGCGGAAGTCCCTCTCAAAATCGCTCCTTGACTACTTTTTCGATTTGAGTCATAGATATTTTTTATAAAGTTAGTTTCACTTTCAGAACCCCTTTTGAAAGTGAAAGAAACATTATAAAAATATCTACGCCAAAATTGAAAAAGTAATCACGGAGCGATCTTGAAAAGGACTTCCGCTATCCAATGCAAAACATATTATTTAAAAATGTCCAAATGCAAAAGAGTTAGAAAAATGCATCCCCATAGGAATAGCATTAGCTCGTGAGCATCTTCGCGGGTAGGGGCAGGCACCTTAAGCCATCATCATTAGATTTTTTTATGCTTTAGCATAGCCCAGCTATAATAATTTTAACAATATTATGCTAAACATAGCCATGAAAAAAATCGCCAAACGAAAGATACATTTGGAACACTTTCATCCTAGCGCCCGGAGCACATGCTCTTCTCCCCCCCCCCCCCTCTCTTAGTTTTGGCCCTGAATGCGAATAAAGCTCTTTTTCTTTTCTATCACAATTGTCAAGTATTTATTAGCAGCAATATTGTATTAGATATTGTATTAATTCAATACTAGTTTTTTTTTTAAGTCAGTTATTAAAAAATGTCAATTTGTGGAGAATCCCTTAAGATTCAGCCGTTTTTAGAGAGCAGAGTAAAAACATCTCACTAAAATAATTATATCTTTTTGAATTTTCACAATATTTGATTGGATTTTTTTATAAGTCACTCCATAGAATTGACTATTAAATGATGTAAAAAAAATGTTTTTCTAGTTCGCGCATGCGCAGATAAAAATTATTTTATACAACTACTCATATTTCATAAAATATTTAATATATTTATATTCCAATTGCGCTACATTTTTTCTACTGCATTTTGCCAATTTTTCTGAAATTTGCGTTAAATTTGGTCAAAAACCCAGCATGATATAAACAAAAAACATACCAGAATTTTTTGAATTTTTCAAAAAAATCGCTCTATCGCCATAAATATACATGCTATTCTCACAAAAATTAGTGTACATACACTGTTAAAAATAAATCTGTGAATTCCAGGTGAAACTACCGGCAGCAATGTAGCCGAAGTTTTACCGTTCCGTTAGTAGATTTTCCGTTGTGGGAAATACAAGAAGGGAAAACTCCGGTGTAATAATCAGTAACTTTCCGTTACAAAGTTTGATTTATAATAGTAATAATTTAATATAATTTTTAAAAATGATTTACCGATTAATCTTCAAAGAATTCTAAATCACCGAGGAATTTTAAGCTGCTATGTTATTTTACTTAATTATTATTTTGGATAATTTAGTTCACGCCGTCCTCAGGACCTTCAGATTGCGAAACAAATTCTTACGAACTGAGCCAAAGTTGCTGATGCTAAACGGTATAAAGTATGTCTTTTATGAGTTAGTGGGAAAATCTGTTGTGCTTTTTAAAGATTTCCTTTCAAATATATTCCTTGGAATGTTTGTAAACGGATTATTTTAGACTGATGCATAATACTTATTATTTTTTAAATCATTTTTAATTTTTTAAATAGTTTAAATTAAAAAAAAATCACTGTTTGAAACCACTGTTTTTTTTTAATAAAAATTTTTTTATTAACAATTTTTTTACAATATATATATACATATATAGACTTTTTTTTTTGGGGGGGGGGGAATTGTCGTACACTATTTATTTCTTTATTTTTCGGTTAATAAATTAAACGATTTTTAATAAGAAAAAAAGAGAAAAATAAACAGAAAAATGTAATTTAAAAGGAATTTTTATGTTTCATTATTCCATGGCGCCAATGGGACTCGAACCCACAATCTGCGCTCGCAGGCGATTAGCCGCGAGGTAATTTCACCACTCGGCCCTGGAGCTCCCCACACAACGGCGTGTCTCCGTTTTTAGGTGCGTTCGTAATTATATAATACGTAGCACCTATAGTGGTCGTTCAGTCCGTCCGTCTGTCCGTCCGTCCGTCTGTCCGTCCGTCCGTCTGTCCGTCCGTCCGTCTGTCCGCATATAACAACGCAAAAACTACCAAACCGAATCGTTTGAAATTTAAAATACATAATTATTACATAATTTTGTCGAGTCATTTCAAATTTTATGAGAATCGGATGGATAGATCAATTACAGGGACGATCAAAAGTATTCCATTACATTACGGTCAATGGGGAAAAAAGTTTCAAATGCATTTTAATCGTTTGAAATTTAAAATACGCAATTATTACATAATTCTGTCGTGTTATTTCAAATTTTTTGATAATCGTGTGCATAGATCTATTACAGGGGCAATCAAAAGTATTCAATTACATTATGGTCAATGGGGAAAAAAGTTTCAAATATATTCTATACGTTGGAAATTTAAAATACATAATTATTACATAATTTTTTCGAGTTATTTCAAATTTTATGAAACTCGGATGCATAGATCAATTACAGGGACAATCAAAAGTATTCCATTACATTACGGTCAATGGGAAAAAAATGTTTCAAATGCATTTTAATCGTTTGAAATTTAAAATACGCAATTATTACATAATTCTGTCGAGTTATTTCAAATTTTTTGATAATCGTGTGCATAGATCAATTACAGGGACAATCAAAAGTATTCAATTACATTATGGTCAATGGGGAAAAAGTTTCAAATATATTCTATACGTTTGAAATTTAAAATACATAATTATTACATAATTTTTTCGAGTTATTTCAAATTTTATGAAAATCGGATGCATAGATCAATTACAGGGACAATCAAAAGTATTCCATTACATTACGGTCAATGGGAAAAAATGTTTCAAATGCATTTTAATCGTGTTACACTCATGCGAACTTAATAAAATTTATATGCAACTATAAAGTACATATTATAATATACATCTTACATAATTTGCGGTGCAAAGAACATTTATTATTCATTTACAAGGCCACACAAAAGTATTCCATTACATAATGGTATAGGGAGAACATTGTTTGATGAGCGTTTTAATTGTAATTCACTATTTACAATGTTATGAGATTGATATATAAAAGTAATATTTTTAAAACTTCGTTATCGTTCGAACGCACCTAATTTGTTACGCTTCACGTGCAATTTCCAACTTGTTTGTTTTTATTTCCATCCATTTCGTTTTTTTTTTTTCAGGAAATATGATGGAACTTTGTGATTTGTAACGGAAAATACCCTTTAGTTGTTAAAAGGGAACTTTTCTGTGAAATTCAGGAAAAAAATGTTCGTGAATTTCAGAATTTTTTTAACAGTGTATTCTACTGTATTCATATATTTGTATTCTAAAGGGATAAGTCGTTTCATGTACAGGGCGATCACAAATATTTCTATTATTCTTTGTTTTTTTGCCGGCCCCCTAATTACCCGCTTAACAAATGAATGTAAATAAATATAAAGTGAAACATAATCTTTATATTTCTGAAGTTCCAGAAGAATCCGACCAGTATATTTTTAAATATTTGACAAAATGTCAAAAACTGAAAGTGTACAAATACTTTTTGGTAGATAGTGTACTTTCTTCTGAAAGGTAATTTCGTGCGTACATTACTTATCATGCTGTATATGGAGTTCATCTTCATTGCAGCTGGTCACTTTGTCCGTATGCAAGTTTTGGAATGGTTTGAAATGGCTTGCGGATTTGTTACAATTTTTTTTAACCATTTGGGTTGTTGTTCTCGGTCAAAAATAGAGATATCTTAGACATACCTGAATCTTTGTGATGTCTACATTTTTTTAATACTTCTCTGTAGCCCCGATAACTAAAAAATGTTAAAAACTATTCAAAAAAATAATAATCTCAAAAATATTGAGATACAGATTTCACACAAATTGCATTTAAAAGTACATTTTTTTCTATATACGATGATGAGGGCTTTGGAAATATAACGTTATCATTTTAGGGGGAATAAGGGGTCTGACACGTAACATTGGAAGATATCTCTAGGGAGAGGGGGGTGTCTTTTGATACCGATATCATTTTTGATCCAATCAAAATTTTCTTTTTTTATTTGTGAAATGGCCTTTGCTTCTTTTGCTTCTTTTTTCTTTAGTCGTTTTTTTTTTTTTTTTTTTTTTTTTTTTTTTTTTTTTTTTAAATTACAAAATTATTATTAAAAATCACTAAATTATTATAAAGTTACTTAATTCTAAAATATAAAATACCCCAATGGTTGACATTGTTTTTCTTCTTCATGTGTGTATGCATGCATCTATAATCATGGTTCGATGAACTATTATTTGAAGTGTATTTCAAATAAAGCTTGTGTTCACTAATAGGAAAAATAAAATAAGCTTTTTAAGAAAAAAATATCAACCGACTTCAAAAAAGCGCTAAAAAGAATTAAATAATTCTTTAAAGTTCTCTAAGGCCAAAACGTTATCCAATAAGCACACATCGGATATTAGATACCGGCATAAAAAACGGTTAAATTTAATATGTATAATTTAATGTCCACCAAACATAGATTTTAGAGATAATATTATTTTACAAGAGATGAATTGACATATTTATGATTTATTTTATGAATATATACATATAAAAAGTAATGAATTACATTTTTAAGTTGGTGCCAAACAATCACAATCGATAATGATTATCCCCATTTTAATTATGGCACTAGGTATAATTTAGCTACAATTCTTAATATACATCAAATAGAGTTTGGCACCAACTTCAAAAAGTAATTCATTACTTTTTATATGTATATATTCATAAAATAAATCATAAATATGTCAATTCATCTCTTGTAAAATAATATTATCTCTAAAATCTATGTTTGGTGGACATTAAATTATACATATTAAATTTAACCGTTTTTTATGCCGGTATCTAATATCCGATGTGTGCTTATTGGATAACGTTTTGGCCTTAGAGAACTTTAAAGAATTATTTAATTCTTTTTAGCGCTTTTTTGAAGTCGGTTGATATTTTTTTCTTAAAAAGCTTATTTTATTTCCTACTTTTTAGTTATGCATACCGTAATACATAATTATGTGTACTGGCACACGATAGCTCTTTGCAATGCAATATTAATGTACGCACTTTGCTAAGTTCTGATGTATTCAGTTTACTTGTCACTGTTTGATTGTCAACTTTTCTGAAACCACTTACAATATCGGTTAGTATCGTTGTGAATCTTAAGATTTTTTTTGTATGGTAACTTCTTCAGACAAGATCTGCCACTTCGAAAAGCTACCGCATTTATGAAATCTTAGTCTGCATCGAATCCTACGGTCATCGAAAGTGGCTTTCAAAAGGTGACAATCCATCAAGTAAAGTGTCCTTATACATAAGAGCGCGACATAGTGCTTCCATATATGAGCAAAATGACTTCATATATTAATGTATAGTAAAATGCTTTTCAAGTGTAGTCAGTCAAAAGTACTCCCCCTTCACTCAGAAAAAGGAAAAAGAAAGATTTTAGCAAAAATCGCACTATGCTTCAATCGATAAAGAGCAACACTCTAATACCTATACAGGTAGTAATGGCATCAGAAATGAGCAGTGGCAATTCGACGAGGAATCTGAAACTCATAACCGATACCTGGCTGCCTCTATAAGAGAGTGACAGCATTTCATTCCCAAATATTTCTTTTACAGACGCTTTTGTCCCAACTACACTGTTAAAAATTTGAAACTTTTGCTGTACACTGTTAAAAATCTGCTGCATTTTGCTGCAACGCACTCCCCTGCTTGTATAGAAAACGGTTACTTGGCCGTGAAATGGCGCTTTCTCATTGGTTGGAATAGAGATATTATATACAAGTGGTGGAGGGCGTTGCAGCAAAATGCAGCAGATTTTTAACAGTGTACACTGTTAAAAATCTGCTGCATTTTTTTGCTACGCACTCCAGCGCTTGTATAGAAAACGGTTACTTGACTGTATTAAGGAGCATTCTCAAAGGTCGCAGTAGAGACATTATATACAAGCGGCGGAGTGCGTTGCAACAAAATGCAGCAGATTTTTAACAGTGTATCATCACTTCACCACTTATATAGAAAAAGATTAGTTAAATGCATTATGAAGGATTCTCATTGATAAAAGTAAAGATATTCTATAAAAGCGATGGAGTGATGATGCAGCAAAAGTTGCAAATTTTTAACAGTGCATTGCATTGCCAGGCATTTTTTCATTATGGAATTTGATGATGATGATTTCCTGGAAGAATTAGATTGTACTCGTATGAGAAGTTAACAAGGTTGACGAAAATTGCCCGCTCAACAAGATGCTTGGTGACTCGTTTTTGTCCAGAATCGTTTCAACCAATTATATACTGTGCTACATGTGTCATATTCATATCGAGGGAACCTACACTGTAAAAAATTTGATACTTTTGCTATATCATCACTCTATTGCTTTTATAGAAAACGATTACTTCACCCAATTACGAAGTATTCTCATGGGTCAAAAGAGAGATATTCTACAAAAGCAGGGCAGTGACGATGCAGCAAAAGGGTCACATTTTTTACAGTGACACTGTAATCGGAAATGAGCGGTGGCGTATTCGATGAGTAATCTGAAACTCATTACCTACATCTGGCTGCCTCTATAAGAGAGTGACAGCATTTGATTCGGAAATATTTCTTTTTACAAACGCTTTGGTCCCAATTACACTATAAAAACTTTGAGCCTTTTGCTGCATATTCAGTCCACCGCTTTTATAGAAAACGATTACTTCACTGTGTTACGGAGCATTCTTATTGGTCATAAAGACATATTCAATAAAAGTTGTTGTGTGACGCTGCAGCAAATGGGTCAAATTTTTAACAATGTATCATGGAGCATTCTCATGCGTCAAAGGAGAGATATTCTATAAAAGCGGGGGAGTGACGATACAACAAAAGGATCAAAATTTTTACAGTGTACACTGTAAAAAATTTGGCCCTTTTGCTGCATCGTCAATCCACCGCCTTTATAGAAAACGATTACTTCGGCCTATCGTGCAGAATATTCATGGGTCAAGAGAGAGATATTCTTTAAAAACGGGGGAGTGATTATGCAGCAAAAGGGTCAATTTTTTTACAGTGTACACTGTTAATAAATGTGAACCTTGTTCAGTTAGGATTTCACATTTTGAAAAGATCGTGTGTCTATGTAAGTGTAACTTAAAAACATGAAATATGAACGTTTCTAATTGGTCGATTGCTTCTAAAAGATATTGAATTTTAATGTTTTAATTTTTTAAAAAGTTTTAATCAACAGATTTTTATGAAATTTGAATGGGACCACATGAGTCCCATACGCTTTCAAACAAAAAAAGAATTATCAAAATCGGTTTATATTTACGAAAGTTATGCGTGAACGACAAATACATACAGGTCGAAATCATAACCTCCTCCTTGAAGTCGGTTAAAAAATAAAAAGGAAGATATTATCAAAATCACACCATGATTCAACATGCGTCTATATGAAAGTAGTAATATTTGAAGTTAAGAATGTTCTTTGATAAACGCGGTTTTCCAAAGTACAGAAAATTTAAGAATTTTTATTCCAGAACTTGGCGGTAGTCGCCTGAACGAATTTGTTTTATGGGTGAAAGAAGTTAACTCGCTTAACTTTAATGGTAAGCTTATCAAAATTTTTCGTCATTTATATTTGTCCAAATGTAAATCTAGCACATAGCAATGTACTTTAATCACTTTGTGAATCCGGCATAACAAGCACCCTGATTTACAGACACTCTTGCTTTAGCGTGTAAGGCTCTTTAGAGATGAATTTTCAGCTTTTCGATATCGAATTCTCATGTCTGGATCGATGTGGATCTTTCACTTTGGTGGATACGAGAATTGTTCCAGCTAAGATTTCGTACTTTGAAAAAAAAACTAGCATCTCTGCAACAGTGGTTAGGATCGAGAATGATTGTTCGCTGTTAAGCAAAACAAGATTGACCAATCATAAACCTTTATTTTTAAGAACTTTTCATTGTTCGAAGGAGAGAGTCTGGATTACATGGAGTGAAAATTTGCTATCGACACTGTAAAAAATTTGACCCTTTTGCTGCATAGTTACTCCATCTCTTTTATAGAATTTCTTTGTTTTGACCAATGAGAATGCTCCATAATAGAGCGAAGTAATCGTTTCCTATAAAAGCGATGGAGTGACGATGCAGCAAAAGGGTTCAATTTTTTACAATGCAAGCAGTGCTAAAAATTTGTATCCTTTAAATGTGCAACGATACTACTGAATTCCAAAGTGTAGATCACAGCGACATCTGCGGCATTTTCGTGATACATTATCTAGACTCGCAATAATTCTTGCATTTTTAGAAAATGTCCTGCAGATGTCGTTTCTATCTTTAAATTTCATTAGCATTGTTGCACATTTAACGAACAGAACATTTTAGCGCTTATTTTAAGTATTAAAGAGGGCGTGTTCACCACAACTTACCGGTTACTTACCGACCACTTACCGATTGTAGACAAATACGAAATGAAAATCAAAGCAAAGTGTGACGTCAGCTACAATTCAACAGACTAGTTTTCATTGCTGCCACAGTTTGCTTTTGTACTGCCCTACAATCGATCGGTAACATTGGTTACTTTTGTAAGTTGCTCTGAACGCGCCCTGAGATAGCCGATTTCCACACTATATCCCCTAGATGCTATATTTCCGGTTTCTTGCATAAGAGAACTTGTCCGGAATCCAGGTAGAATTCGCGCTGTTAGCGAAACCAGATTAACGAATCAGAAGCCTGAATTTTAGCAAATTTTTCAATGTTTTAAATAAATTTTCTTGTTAATAAATCTCGTTTCGCAAACAGCGCAAAATTTATGTGAATCCTGGCCCTCGTCCAGTTAGGATTTTGCACTTTGAACACTGTTAAAAATTTGAAACTTTTACTTTATCGTCTATCCATCGCTTTTATAGAAAATGATTACTTCATTGTATTATGGTGAATTCTCATTGGTCAAAATGGAGATATTCCATAAAAGCGGTGGAGTGATGATGCAGCAAAAACTTCAAACTTTTAACAGTGAAAATATTGTGTGTCTATGTAAGTGTAATATGAAAGCATGCAAAAGGAACACTTCTAATTGGTCGATTGCTTCAAAATGAGTTTGAAATTTAAAGTTTTTATTTTTAAAAAAGTTCTAATTATCGGATTTTTATGAAATTCGAATGGGACCACATGGGCCTCATACGCTTTCAAACAAAAAAAGAATTATCAAAATCGGTTCATATTTGCAAAAGTTATGGGTGAACAACAAATACATACAGGTCGAAATCATAACCTCCTCTTTGAAGTCGGTTAATAAAAAGGGGGAAGAATGATTTTTATTTGCTTTGTTGATAAGAATTTCTATCTATCCCCCATGTCTCCTCTGTTCGGGGCAAGTCATGCAACAAAATTTTACTACTGTTGAATGCATTATGTAAAAAAATCTTTTAAAAAATACTTTTAAATACCGTATTTACTCGTGTATAGGGCGCACGCGTGTATAAGGTGCACTCCTACTTTACAAGTAAAAATGGCGATTTCTTACAATCTCGTGTATAACGCGCACTAGAGGTCTGCACGGGCCGAAATTTCCAGGCTTGAGCCAGGCCCGAAATTTAAAATTTTGGCCCGAGCACGGCCCGGCCCGAAAGAAAGAAATATTGGCCCGACCTGGCCAGGCCCGAAAGTTAAAATTTCGGCCCGAGCTCGGCTTGGCCTGGAAAAAAGTTAAAAATTCGGCCCGAACCCGGCCCGGCTTGGGTGAATTTCTACAGAACAGTTTGATCTTTACTCTAACGAAAGTGTTCAGACCAAAAAAAAAAAACCTTATCTTTTTTTTTGTTTGTTTGTTTTGCTTTCATGTTTATAATCTCTATTTATGCAGAAGTGACATAGGCTGCGATATTTACGCTTTTAACGAACCTTTGTTTGTTGTATGTAAATGTTTCAGTTATCATTAGTATTATTAAAAAAAAAAAATCTAAATAATGGTATATGGTAAAAGTAAAATCTTCTAAGACATTGAAAAGAAAAAAAATACGTTTCCTTCTTAGCAGATGTAAATGTTTAATAATTTTTTTTCTCGCGTATTGTTTATTCTTTTCATTACATTGACTACATATCAAGTTTTCTAAACAAATAAACTATCAAAATTCTTACAAAAATAAACTATCGGAATTCAAACATTTTATATGGGTTCTAATTTCATTGTAACACAAGAGTATTTGACATTACATTGATCTACTTTTCACGAGAAGGTTTTAATCTTTTAATATTTTCCCTTGTTGTATCAATGAATTAGCTAAGAAAATGGGGTGGGGGTGAACTAAGTAATTAATTTGTTCAGGTATCTTATTGTCTCACAACTTATATATCTAATTGTATAATATCTAAAGCAAAATCGAAATATTTTTATGATACACTTCATGAAGCCGCAGCTATGTGGTTATAGAAAGTAATACAAAAAAAAAAAAAAAAAAAAAAGTAGCAAATTTAATAAAAGATGAAAAAAAAAGTAGAATTGAGCCTTTCGTCGAATTGATAAAATATTAAGCCAAAAAAGTTTACAAATAAGTTTAGAATTGTTCCTCAATTTATTCTGTTTGTTCTTTTTCTTTTCTTGTCAAATAATCACAAAACTAACTTAAACACGTAATTAAGCCTGTAAAATATCTCTACATGTATAGTTTTTTTTTTTTTTTTTTTTTTTTTTTTTTTCTTAACACATCTGGAAAAAGCAATTGATCGAGTAGTTTACAAATGCCTATTGATACCTTGCACTATTTTTACAATGCTGTTTACGGTTAGAGCAACTAAACTTCTTTTATAGATTCCGTTTTTTCTCCTAAGATAATGACAAAAGGTGGGACCATTGACCTTAGGTCATTGGGTGGGACAATCCATTTGTGACTTTTTTCAAGCCCTTTTCAAAGACAGCTGTACGAAACTCTTTATTCACGTCACTGTCAAACCAGTCTTTTACTTTGCAGTAGAATTCGTGTTACACTTTATGCCAGTTTCACGGCTATTTTGGTATTTGAAACATAAGTTACTTACTGGATAGTTATAAACAAATTTGGACTTTTGTAGAAATTTTAAAAAGAAGACAATATTTTTGTTTCTTGAAATTGTTTCTTCTTTATAACAGGTACTGAAATGCCTTTGAGTGACACAAAACATGTACAGTGTATCTGTGTAACAGAATGGCCGGGTCACGTAATCTTTTCACTGTATTTAAAATTTATTTTAAACCTACACTTTAAAAAATCTCCCTCTCATAAAGTCATAAAATAATTTACCTGTGTGAAATACTAAAAATTAAAAGATTAACCTTGATAAGATTTACGACAGAGTAGCGTTTTTGATAAATATTATGCCAAAAAATATAACATATTGCGTTCACCGAAGTGCGCGGTGAAAAAGATCAATAACAAAAGAAAAAAAAGCACCGTAAAAATAATAATAGTAATTATAACAATTACTAGTACTTAGTAATTATAACGAAACTATTTTAAAAAATAATATTTTACTTCATTGATCATAACATGTAAAAACATGTGGAAATAGGATAAGAATAAAATATGTGTACAAAAGAAGGCAAAGACTGAATAGGCAACTTTCGCTGCTATAACTTTTAAAAACTGGAAATAATATTTTTTTACAGAAAATAAAATAAAAATTTACAATTATTCAAAAACTATAAGAACATGGAAGATTTTTTTTTTCCTGATTTTAGTCTACGAAAAAATGTGGTTTGTCATAATATTTAGGATAACAATTTATTCAACGGTATCGATAAAAAAAAAAAAAAAAAAAAAAAAAAAGTGTTTATCAACCATTTTGAATCTTTTTGACACATTTTAGCTCATATACATTATTTTCTTACATTTATATATGTATATGCATTTCTTTATGTACGTTTCGACACATGAATTAGACTTTCAGTTATAAACGATCGTTTGCCGATAACGAAATTTAGCGGGCTTTCCCAAACTGAAATTGGCAAAAGCTCAACATTGGCAACATTAAATAAATAAATAAATAAATAAATAAATAAATAAATAAGGTATTTTACAGTTTTTTAATAGAAAATTTTATCGTTTTAAAGTGTTTGCAATCAAAATTATTTCAGTAATGTGAAATGTGCTTTTCTTCTTCTTTCTTTTAATTATTATTATTTTCTAAAATTTTTGAAAAGATGATGCGATTTCTATATATTGGCAAATAAGGCATCGGTTCTCAGCCGGCATAGTTTGGATATCCTAAATTTAGAAATAATTGCTGTTTTAATAGTAGTTTACTTAAAAAAAAGAAAAAAAATTAAAAACAAAATCTATGATTGCACCATCAAAATGTAAATTTTACTGTAGCAATCATAGACTTTGTCAGCATGCGCGTAGAAAAAATATATCTATATTTATTTTAAAATATTTCTTCTTGTCATTAAAATCTGTATTTTTTTTTTTTTTTTTTTTTTTTTTTTTTCTTTTAACTAGCAAACATTTGTTTAAGTAACGTATATAGGAAAATGTAGTATAGATTAAATTTTCTGTCCCTTTCCTTGCAAGTCATATATACATCGGGGGTATCAGAAAGTTTCACTTTATAGGCGAATATTTTTATGTTTTATTCAGACCATTCTTTTTAAAAATACATTTTGTAGTACATTTCTCTTGCAAATTTTCTCAAAGCGTGTGTAAAAGATTCTAGTTTTGAAAAAGCGGCGTATATCAATTTTATACTTGAAATATTTTAACGTTATTAAAATATGTCGCAAACAATTCCACAATTTATTATTGTGTAATGGGTTTCTTTTGAGTGGCCCTGTAAATGAATAATAACTATTATTTTGACTGTATATTTTACAGGATGCGTATTTTAGTGCACTTTGCGAATTCATATAAATTTGAGTAAGTTTGACAGGGTGTAACCCCTTTAAAATTCATTTTAAACAATTTTTCCCATTGTCCATAATGTATCGGGAAACTTTTGACCATCCCTGTAAATAAACTAATCATAGTAGGAACTTCATTTTCAATAGGGTTCGTGCTAGGGTAAACATCAATAACGTATACAAAAAAATCATAGCAATCCGACAATATTTGCGGGAATTAGAGCGCGGACAGAGAAACCGAATGTATAAACACTTTACAACTTTGTTGGAAAGTATTAAAAATAAGTACTTTTTTCCCATTTCATTTTCAATTATTTCGGAAGGGCCTGTAACTCTAATAACTTCCTTTTACTTTTTGAGGTATAATGTGGTGGCATTATGTAGAAATCTGGAACTAAAGCGAAGGGAGTGGCTAGTTTGTCTATGATGTCATATTATTTTTAGCAATTTTGGGAGGGAAACCTCTTTCAGCTAGCTCTTTGGATATAATGTGGTGTCATTGCGCACTAATATGGAATTAAAGAGACGAGACCGGCTATATTCTCTTGAATGATAGGGGAAAAAAGACATTTATCGCAAACTAAAAGAAAAAAACAAGCACTTTCTCATTTTATTTTTGATCATTTTTATAAGGGGATAGTACCCCATCAGTCCCCTTCAACATTTTAGGGTAAATTATGGTGTTATCGTGTACTAATATGGAACTATAGCGAAAGAGACGGCTAGTCTGTTAAATGATAGGGGGGAAATGCATATTTATTTCAAACATAAAGAAAAAATCAGAACTATTTTTTCGTTTCATTATCAACTATTTCGAGCTGTAATTTCATCAGCCTCTTTCCCATCTTTAAGCATGTATTGAATTCATTGTGTACTTATATGAGGCTAACGAGAATGCCGATTTCGCTATATGACAAGAAAAAAAAAATACAGATTTATCTAAAAAAGTAAAGAAAAAATGCTTTTTTTTTTCATTTAATTTTCAAAAGGAGGGAGGGTTGTTATCACATCAGTCCCCTTTCTCTTCTTTGGTGTAAATGTGGAGTAGGACTAGTTTGGTTTATTTAAAGACGGCTGATTATCAACACGCAGGATATAGGCCCAAAGAGGGGGAGTGCCCACCGTGGGGGGTTTTCTAAGGAACCTAACCCGTATTTGCACAAGGAAATCCAAGGTTTGATGAAAACCATGGAAAATTCCGAGCAATTAGAAGGACGGCCGCGATTGGGTTTGAACACAAGACCTGCCGTCTACTATTTTCGAGAGCAGATTCTCTCAGCTGCTGGTGGGGCCAATATGGACTAATATGGAACTAATGGGAATGTCATCTTTGCTGTATGCTGGAAAAAAAATAAATCCCCCCCCCCTACCCCAAAGGAAGAGAAAGAATCAGCATTTTTTTCATATCACTTTGGAAAATTTCGGGGGGGGGGGCTGTAGCACCAGCAGCTCCCCCTCCCCTTTGGGCACGCCCATGTAAAGCATTATAATATATTAAATATTCACTGTTTTCTTTATTAGACGAACTTTATAAAATTTATGCATTTAATAGATAAAAAGAAATCTGTATGCGTTAATGTAGTTTATATATGCTTTTATGTAAAGTACGATATGGTTTTCTTTATGAAGTTCCAGATACGCGTAAGTTTAATTTTCCATTGAATGAGTTTCTTTGTTTAATTTAAAATTGTCATAGTATTTAATGAAAATTATGCATTATCTAGATAAAGGTATTTTTTCAACAAATCTGAAATTATGTATTATGATTTATTGGTTTTTTATAACTATTTTTAAATTATACATGCTTAAGTCAATGCAATTTTTGTTGTCATCAGTATTGTGAAGAAAAAAAATATGAAAAATAATATATTTTTGTAAAAAATAAAATTTGTAATGCAAGATGAACTCAAGTTACGCAAATGGGTCAAATTCGATAAAAGCAACCATTACCTTCTAATAAAATGTTTCCATTTCACAGGCTTTTTTTTTCGGGTTGGGAGAGGGAAGGGACCTAACAAAATAAAAATAATAAAGTTTCTAAGGAAATTATTTAAGGAGTTTATTGAAATGCAATTTTTTGAAGCAATGCCTCTAAAATTTACTTGGATTGAACCTTGATAATCCAATTAATATTATTTTTTCAAAAAGGCAAACATTGTCAATTACGATTTATAACATTTTAGGAAATAGTAATGCTTTTTACCTCTAGAATAATAATGTTTATTGCGGATGTTTATGCATAAATATAACATAGTTTTATTAATGCTAGTAACATTAGTTTTTAACTCTAGGATACCACACTATTCGTACATAAAAATAAATTCGAATTTGTATTCCATGCACACAAGATTTTAAAGATTTTAAATAAATGCCGTTGACTCTTACTTCTTAAATGACATTATTATTATTATTATTATTATTATTATTATTATTATTATTATTATTATTATTATTATTATTATTATTATTTACATGAATTACCTCCGACAGCATATATATATATTAAACAAATTATTAATTAATTTAAAAATTAACAATTCAAAATTTTCAACACCATTAAACATTCATCGCCATAAAAATTATTTGAGATGTCGGGTACTATGCTGATTACGGTTTGACAATTAATAAAGCACCCCACCTTACATAATAATTTCATGATGTTTTATGTAGAATTCAGTGTGGAACTATTTGTTATTTGCATACTAGCATTCGTAAAATTTAATTTATTACATTGTGTTTATAAATGTGCGTATTGCATTATGCTTTGTGCAGTGGCGCAGCCAGAATTTGGTTCTACGGAAGGGGGGGGGATAAAGGTGTTTACCGGCTATTTGAATCGCTGGTTAATAGAATCAGTACTAATTTAGAATATTTGCTGCATAATACGTAAACTCAAAGAGCATCTGTATGGCAGAAAATCATCATTCCTTTAGCATAATACGTCTCAGAAAAGAGATTTAGTTCAAATAACCAATTTTTACTTAACTAATCTATGTAATATGCACCTTCACAATTTTAAGTAGAATTTCTGCCATTCAATTGAATGATTTTATTAAATGAAATCTGATTCAATAAAGCGACGGATTCCAAAGTACACTAAAAAGTTTAAATATTAAGTTTGGTTTTGATTCATATAAGCGGTAATTATAGCAATCTCTCTTAACTCTGGGAGGGGTTTTAACCAAAGATCTTTGTGAAATAAGCAAAGTCTATATCATTATTTTATCCATTGCGTAATTTCGGGCACTTTATTAGATTTACGGAAACAACTCCTCATTTTTTTTTTTTTTTTCTTTTCTTTTTACAAAATATATTATGATTTTCCTTTTTTTTTTACTTCAGGGTAATTTGAATGTGGTATAACAACGTTTTCATTACAACTATATTCTAAATTAGAATCACGGAAAAAAGCGTACCCGGAAAAAAGCGCAACCGTAAAAAAGCGCATCTTCACTAGAAAAGATATTTAAATATGTACTTTTCTGACACATTTCAGAAGTAATGCAAATATATGTGAAATAAAAATTTCTTTGACACCCTTAAGAATAAGAGGGGGAGGGGGGAGATTCAGTAGTTACCAACTCAGTGAAACGCAAACATAAATAATTCTCGGTGTTTGCTAATTAGTTTTATAATTTTACCAAGTTATCACAATTAGAAAATGCAATAGAGTTTTTATTTGTAAAAAGCTTAATAATATTTATAATTACATTGGTAACTTTTGTTAAACCTATGAGAAATAGAAAGTGCATTATAGTTTTTTTTTTTATTAAAGTTCAGCTTGTAAATTTGCCAACTGTAACAGCAAGTGCAAAATTTGGAGGGGGGAGAGGCTCCCCCCCCCTTTAGCAAGGCCCCTGAATATAAATAGTTATAAATAGTTTAAAAAACATGTTTTGAAAGAATTTCTTGATTAAACAGAAATACTTTTTCAATTTGTTTACGCTTGTTTTACATACTTTTTAGGATAAATTTATAAATTAAGGTCATATATTCTTGAAACGCAATATTACCAAAAAAAAAAAGATATTTTTTCTTATATACATTGTAAGGAGGTCCCTTCGAAATTCTTTGTGTCTTGTTTTACAAACCTGTCCCAACTTTATCCTCAGAAATGATGAACAATGATTACAATGGTCCGGTCTGTCAGTACAATACCGGCACTTCCGTTAAAATACTCCCAATAACGAGGGGAGAAAGCGTGTTGATGATTATTCCGTGTCCTTGACAATTCTAAGCTAAGCTGCTAGTGCTAACCAAGATGTTAGAATCTGAATAAAATGTAGTTCAATGATTATGGGACAAAATAAACCATTTACTTATTTAGAAATATTTTATTCGAGTTTTTCCTCAACCAAGTGCTTAGTTTTTCCCTAATAACTTATTAAAGTAAATTTGTAAAAATAATTAATAATAATAATAATAATAATAATAATAATTGAATTTATATCAATAACAAAAATAATATATATCAATAATTAATAAATACATATATTTATAATAAAAACTCAATATTTAATATTGCTCTTTCAAGCATCTATAATTTTACTTTTCTTTAAAAGTTATTAAATATTTTGTAAAGTATGAACCGAAAATAAATAAATAAATTTAATTAATTTCAATGCAAACTGATTTTTAAAAAATGCACCGTCTTTTAAAATTAAAGTTATTATATGTGTTTGATTTTCTTCATTTAAAAAGCCTTCTATTTTAGTATACATTTTATAGTCTTATAAACATTAAATTTGATAACAATTTAAAAAGAATCTTCTTTTAAAAATTATTGAGCTCGCATTCATTGAAAAATTTCAATTTCTTTAGTGTCTTTTAAATGAAATCCGATGTACAGTATGACCTCAAAAATCCACATTCGAAATTCAAGCATTTCCAAAAATTTGGCAAAGATTCATTTATTTCCTCCGTTCTTTTACACTTACAGGATTTAAAAAAAAAAAAAAAAAAAAAAAAAAAAAAAAAAAAAAAAATCTTTACGAATTAAAAATTTCAAGTTCGCAAGTGTTGTAATAGACAGAAAAGCCGATAATATTAGTTTCAGATCAGAAGAACCGGCAGAAAATAGTGAAAAGAGGAAAGTTGCCACTTAATAAACGCATAAATTTAACTGGGAAATTAATATTTGCTTCGGAAACACTACATTAATTTTTAGCTGAGGTTCCTCTCTACATTGCTCCTTTTTTACTTTTCCGTATTCGGTTGCTGTTATTTTTTATAAAGCTACTTACGCTTTCAAAACCGGTTCCGAAAATGAAAGTGCCTCTCTAAAAAATATCTGTAATCGAAATTGAAAAAATAAAAAAAGGAGCGATGTAGAAATGGATCTCAGTTATCCAATGCAAAATAATAATAATAAATAATAATCAAATACAAGTGTCAAAATACAAGCGAGATATTAGAAAATAATATCCCCATAGGATTAGCATTAGCTATCACACTTTTAGAAACAGGAGCCTTAAATAGGAACATGGTGAATGCTGAAATTTGCAACTATCTAATTTTAAAATGAATAAATAAAAATAACTTCCTTTTTAAAAGATTTTTTTTCTTTTTTTGAAAATTTACTGGTTAATAAAAACTACAGAACGAATAAGTATTATATAAACTAATATATATAAACTAATCCTAAACAATGGAAATAATGTTTCCATTTTCTCAAGATATTATTTCAAAACATATCTTTTAACTATTTATACCATTTATTATTATTTCATTTTATTATCGTATGCTTCATTAAATGGTGTCGGGTGCATTGCTGTTAAAGTTTAACTGAGTAATTAAACCAAAATATTCTATAAAGTGTTAGAAAAATGCATGAATTGCCTTAAAAATTTTCTTATTTATAACCTCAATACTGGACTAGAATATTGAAACTGCAAACAAAGATCATGTGGTACCACTTCAAATTCTGGAATCTCATCTATTAGTTTTAACGGACAAATCCAGTACTTAGCAATAACTTGTTACATTTGTTAAATTGAATATTTACGCACGAATAATTGGTATATATATTGAAAGTCCATTATAATACTATAGAATATGACTACAAAAATGCAAGTGCGGTTGTTGAAATTTTTTTCAAACCAGCACCCTTTCTCTCTCTCTCTCTTTTTTTTTTTTTTTTCAGAAATTATAATGGGAATTTTTAATATACAATTCAATTAAAAATTTTATATTTGTATCGATGTTCAAATTTTATTTTTCCTAAAACTAGTATAAAAATACGAATCTAGGAAAAAAAGTGACCGGAAAAAAAGTGACCGGAAAAAAAGTTATCGGAAAAAAGTGACCTGAACTACAAAAGCGGAAAAAAAGTGACACGAAAAAAAGTGACATGGAAAAAAAGTGACAAGGAAAAAAAGTGACACTGAAAAAAAGTGACAAGGGTGGATTTTGGGGAATTATTATTGATTTTGGGGATTCATTGGTTAAGTATGAAAGGGGGATCGGGGGAGGGGCTCATAATTTAGGTAAATGGGTTTTTCATGCTGAATTAACTGTTTTGGTTCAATTTTTGGATATACGTCCATACTGAAAAGACGCTTGCCTGATTAGTTTTGGGAAGGGACGATTACCCCCCCCCCCCATCCATCCTCAATTAGATGAATGGGTTTTTATGCAGAATTATCAAACGTGCGTCAAATTTGAATATACAGGGTCTGACTAAGGCAGGGGCATGCGGGGCAATAGCCCCGGGCCCCCCGGTTTGAAGGGCGCCCCCCAAGGAGAGAAAAGTTTCTTGTTAAAAGAGGGCCAAATGATATAAAATAGCAAAATATTACCAAAATTCTTTTTTTTCAATTTTAAGGGGTATTCTTTTCTCCTACTCCCTTTGCTTCCGTGCCCCACGTTTCCTTAAAGTAATAGTTACATCATAAAAAAATTAATAGTTAAAATTATTTATCTTCTGTTATTATGTATAAAGGTGTGAAATATAAATACTGAAATCAGTACTTGGTACGGAATTTATGCATACATACAATAGATTTGAATTTTAATTTTAGTCACTTGAGTATAATTCACAAACATTTTTAAGATAGAAGGGGGCCACTCTAATAATGTTTGCCCCAGGGCCCCCCACTGTCTAAGTCGGGCCCTGTGAATATAGATTCTTTTCGATAAGGCTTATATATAGTATATATATATATAGTATATAATGCATGAAGAGATTTAGGAATTTTAATGGTTATATATAGAGGGAGAACGGGGGATAACCTTTCTTAAATTAAATTAATAACTTTTTACGCATAATTATCCGATTTGCTTAGAATTTTGGACATAGGTTCATTATGATAAGACGTATCTCTGATTAGTTATGGGGTTCTTCTGCATATTATAAAGGGGGGGCGAGCAATTATCTCCCCCTTAAACTAGATAAATAGGTTTTTATGCAGAATTATCCCATGTATTTCAAATTTTAAATGTAGATTCTTACTGATAAGGTGGATCCCTGAATAGGTTTAAGGATTTGATATCTAAGTATTGAAGGGGAATAGAATATATAACCTACCTTAAATTAAATTACTTTTTACGCAGAATTATAGGATTTGCTACAAATTTTTGATTATAGATTCATTATGATAAGGCGTATCCCTGATTACATATGGGGTTATTTTTCTAATTAAAAATTAAGGCGGGTGATTATCCCCCCCCCCTTAAATTATATAAATTGTTTTTTATGTTCACTTATCCGATATATTTCAAATTTTGGATATATGTTTTTTCTCATAAAGTGAATCCCAGAATAATTTTAAGGGTTTAATGGATAAGTATACAGTGGGGGAACGGAGGATAACCCCCCTTAAATTAATAAATGGCTTTTTACGCAGAATTATCTTATTTGATTCAAATTTTGAATGTGTGTTCATTATGATAAGGCGAACTTCTGATTAATTGTGGGTTATCCCCCATTCATCCCTCTATACTTAGCCATTAAACCCTTAAAACTATTCAGGGATTCACTTTATCAGGTAAAACCTATATCCAAACTTTGAAATACGTTGGATAATTGTGAAAAAAAAAAAAACTTATTTAAAGAGTGGGGGATTAATCGCCCGCTTCCCCTATTTAATTAGCAAAAGAAACCCATAATTAATCAGAGATACGCCTTCTTATAATGAATATTCATCGAAAATTTGAAGCAAATCGGATGATTCTGCGCAAAAAGCCATTTATTTAATTTAAGGGTGTATTTCGATTCAAACTGCTTATTTTCCGGTTTATTTTTGACTTCATTTTTACTCTCATATGCATCAATCTGGCAAATTGTCTTATTTAGAAAGTACACAAGGTGCCGTAATTGTCAATTCTTTGATAAATGTAGAAAATATTGCAAAAAAAGCAATCAAAAACGGCATTTTGAACAGATTTTCCTCTGGCGGGAGATCTGTGAACGAAAAAAAGGGTCATACTGAGAAGATAATTGTTTATAAATCAAATTCTAATAAATTGAGCTTAAAAATACAGCACACGGCACCTTGTACATCTCTTCAAAAATATCCTCAGCAAATTTCATGTTTCTACTTTTAAAAATGTGTCTGAAATTGTATCGGAAAATTTCGAGCTGTTGAAGGTGGAAAAGCGTTTTTTCGAATACACCCTTAAGGGGGTTTATTCCCCGTTCTCCCTCTATACATAGCCATTAAACCCTTAAAACTATTCAGGAATTTACTTTATGAGAAAGATCCTACATCCAAAATAATGAAATAAATCGGATAAGTGTGTATAATTTTTTTAAATCTAATTTAAGGCCGGGGGTAGTAATCACCCGCCCCCCTTTTTAATTAGCAAAAGAACCCCATAACTAATCAGAAATACGTCTTATCATAACTAACCCATGTCCAAAATTCGAAGCAAATCGGATAATTCTGCATAAAAAGCCATTTATTTAATTTAAGAGGGGTTTCCTCCATCTTCCCTTTATACTTAGCCATTAAAGCCTTAAAACTATTTCGGAATTCACCTTATCAAAAAGAATCTATGTTTAAAAATTGAAATGCATCAGATGATTCTGCATAAAAATCTATTTATCTAGTTTGAGGGAGAGGTAATTGCTCGTCCCCCTTTATAATAAGCAAAAGAACCCCATAACTAATCACAGATAGGTGTTATCATAATGAACTCATGTCCAAAATTCGAAGCAAATCGGATAATTATCCGTAAAAAGCCATTAATTTAATTTAAGAAAGGTTATCCCCCGTTCCCCTTCTATACTTAACCATTAAACTCCTAAAACTCTTCAGGCATTTTATACTATATATAAGCCTTATCGAAGAGAACCTATATGCAAATTTGACACAAGTTGGATAATTCTGCATAAAAACCCATTCATCTCATTGAGGACGGATGGAGGGGGGGGGGGTAATCGTCCCTTCCCAAAACTAATCAGGCAAGCGTCTTTTTAGTATGAACGTATATCCAAAAATTGAACCAAAACAGTTAATTCAGCATGAAAAACCCATTTACCTAAATTATGAGCCCCCCCCCCTCGATCCCCCTTTCATACATAAACAATGAATCCCCAAAAATCAATAATAAATCCCCAAAACCAATCCTTGTCACTTTTTTTCCTTGTCATTTTTTTTCCGTGTCACTTTTTTTCCGTGTCACTTTTTTCCGCTTTTGTAGTTTAGGTCACTTTTTTTCCGATAACTTTTTTTCCGGTCACTTTTTTTCCGTTTACCTAAAAATACATCAGAAATGCATTTCAATTTTCTTGAAAAAATGTCTATCTTGTATTGATTTTTTCATTTCATATTTTTCCATTTATAATGATAATTTCATTCTTAAATCAAAATTTTTTGCTATACGGATGAATTAAAAAAAAAATTCATATGCGTTTTCAGTGAAAATGCTTCTTTTATATATTGGTTAGTTTGATACAAATTTTACTGCAGGTAAATTCCTAATTTTATTCCAAATGATACTTTACAATATGTACAATATGTATGGAAATAGCATTTAAAAATAATCTTCTGTAGAACATCTATTTAAGGGGGAAAAAATCCCCTTTTGAGATCACCAATTTCAGTTACATGTAAAATGGGATTTCATACAAATATGTATTTTTAATATTCATTGTATGCATGAGAAAAGAAACGAAAATTCATGTATTACACATAGTTTATGATAAATACTTAAAATTATTAATATTGTAAACTGAGTTAACACTTAAAGTTAATAATTAATAAACCATTTCTTATTTCATAAAATACCATAATATATTTTCCTTTCAATAATTAATAATAAATAATAATACATAATAATCTATCAATAAAATCAAAAATATATTTTTCCTATTTTAATGACTTTTTACTTTTTAGTAATTCTTATTTGTATTTCAACTTTTACAGGTTTCCAAATTTATTAAAGTTCTTCAATAATAAATGTTCATGTATTAATTACAGAAAAATAATTTCTTTAAAAAAATATTTCTTTTTATTTACTTAAAATACTTAAATACTCTAATATAAATTTGCATTCTAAAATGCTCTATAACATAATGCTAGATCAACTTTTATAACTTAATAAAACTACTTAAATTTAATATATTATTACTTGTATAAGTATATTTCTGTGTGTGTATTAAAGTTATATTATTATGTTATGTTATTACAAATATTCAATATGTTTTACTACATTATAGATCAAAGTCGAGCAATTATGGCGATAGACAATTTAAACATCCCCTTTGATCTGTTATATAATTTTATAAAGTGAATAATCTCTATTTAAAAACTACTGAAGTGAACAATTACCTATATTAAAAGTACAGTGCTGGAAAGAAGTTTAGAACCACCAACAAAAATTGTAAAGGTCATACTTTAATGAAAAAATGAAAAATTACTTTAATATTATTAAAAAATTATAGACAATATTTATTTTAAGTTTTGCTTATAAAACTATTATGAGTGTTATTTGTTTGTTTGTTGTTGTTTTTTTAAAGAGGGAAGTACGTTGTATTTTCCCCATTTATGTGTATTGTATTTACCGTTGTAAAGAAAAAAAAAATTTAGTTGTTGACTTGACAAACGAAACCTATTTTCTAAGCATTTTTTTGGTCAGTCGCCTGTTCAGTATATCTGCAATGGGCATGGTTAACTCCCCAGCCAACTGTCCCTCTCCGGCTCTAAGAATTTCCCCGAAACACAACAAAAGAACCTGATTGCACCATCTCACCGCAAAATACGTGGATAAAAGCCTTTGTATGTTTGTCTTCCGATAAGATAGTGAACTTTTTTCATTTTTCTTGAGGTTGTTCTCTGTTCTCAATTGCTTTGCTCAACAAGCGCAAAACGTTTTGTCACATTTACTAATTCATTTTTTAACACAACTATACAAAATTGGAAAGCTAGACTAGAGATGTAAATTTTCCGGAAAAATATAAGTGGCGGAAAAAAAAACTGTTTTTTTACCGGGTTTTTGCGGAAAAAAACGGAAAAGTTGGAAAAATTTATTTTTTATGACTGTTTCTCCCAAATAAATTATATTTTCCTAGAGAATATTAAATAATAAACATTTTTTCCCATTTATTTGTATTAAATGAAAATTATTTTCACTTTATATTACAAAATAAAAAGAAAGTAGCAAAGCCTGCTTTTAAAAATTTAATGTTTTTTTTCCCACAGCCACAGCCTAAGAATTTTTATTAAACGCTATTGTTTGTTATATCACATCTCTGTTGAAATGATTTTTCAGTTACGTGTTTAGCTACCAATTGGCCTAATGTAAAAACCTGAGCCAATATGTCTGCAGTTTGGAAGAAATAAATTAAGCATTCCATTTACATAAGTATAGTTTTTAAGTAAATGATACTAGTTTAAAGAAATTGTTGCAGTTTTGTCATTATTATCAATATCAGTATTCAAAAGTTCCATTGTTTGTTTAAAAAATGTCTATTTTTACATTGTTACATTTTTTTCTTACTATTATAATTTTATTTCCTTTAAAAAATAAAATATGTTTAATTTTGGTATAGCTTTCCAATCTCAACTCAAAGTTTTGATTTAGTTTTATAATCTAAATTCAAACAAAACTAAGTTTTAGTTTGGCTTACTCAGGTCTGCAACTAAAAAATAGCATAGGATTTATTGACTGTTATATTTTTACTCACTAAAACCAGAAAAATATATTTTTTAAAGTTTAATTAAACGTATTTTTTTTTTTTAATCCTGAAATCTGGTATTCTATTCTTGAGTAAAAAACCATATTCAATAATGTTTCCATATGGTAATTTCATATTTCTAAGAATGGAACTCAAAAGTTATAACAGAACACTACAAATAGAAAATGCTCACAAAAGCAGTTACATACAGAGATAAACTTCTACTGTGGTTTAGAAAACTACAAAAATTCAAAGTTTAATCAAGAGGGAAAGTATATTTTGGAACATAGTTACTTGCAATAAAATATGTTTTTTTTTTTTTTTTTTTTTTTTTTTTCTTCGCATTTGTACTTTTCTAATGCAAACTGCCCATGTTTTTTGCAACATTACTGTACATTATGGAGGTAAAATGGAGGTCAATTTTAGATTCAATACCTTGAAAAAACATTCAATTAATCAGCTATAATGAAATCTTGAAAAATGCAGCATAGTTGGGCCACCTATAGGGCAATTTACACCCAAAAACTGAACGACATTAATATACATCAGGAACTGACAGAAGTTGTAGTTTGATAAAAAATCATCCTTTACTCCTTGAGATAGAGCTATTGCGATAATCATGAATAATGCAGCATAGCAGCGTCGTCTGTTGAGCGATTTACACTAAAAAGTAATGAGCACAAAATTATATCAAAGATTAACTTACTCTGAAGTTTTATACATTAATTCTTGAGATAGAACCATTGTGGAAATTATAAATAATGCAGCATAGCAGCGCCATCGGTTGGGCGATATACACTAATAACTAAACATCTCGAGTTTATATCAAGGTGTAACTCAATCTAAAGTTTTGTGAAATTATGTGCATCAGTTCTTGAGATCGAGTACCCATAAAATTTTTGTCACATACAGACTCGCAGAGTTACAGATATTTTCCAAAAACCATCAAATTGTGTTCAGGAACTTCTAAAACGTTTAAATACACCAAAAACTGCAAGTCAAATTTTTCACGAATTCAATACTTACTTCTTGAAAAGATAGAAAAAAGTAATAATTGCATGCTTCAAATTTTATGTTAAATTTTTAATTTTACCATTTCCATTAATCAGCATATTATTGAAATAATTTTGCGCATGAATTAATTTATAAAAAGAGAAGTTGCATTTAAATATATATCTAGATTTTTTTCATGTAATCCTGTTTTTGTGAAATTGTGAACTTCTTGTACAAAATATATTCAGAATTTGTGAATAAGAAATTATTACTATATTTAGGTTCCTATTTAGACATTTTTAATTAGGTTATTTATGCATATATACAACTTGATAAGATTCAGCTGCTATGTGGCATGATTTTTTTTTTTTTTTTTTTTTTCAATCAGTGCATTTGCGAAAGATTCAATTTGTAGATTAAACTTTTTTCTGAAATGTCTATTTTCAAGAAAAATTTTGCGAAGGGTCTTGTATTTCAAACAAGAAAAAAATGTGAAGGATCTTTTCAAGTCTTCTCAAACAGATTTCTGCTCAGAGATCAGATTACCCACATTGAAGTTTTCATGTGGGACACTCAAAATAAAAATAAATAAAATAAAAAGTATGGGAATGTAGCTATTACAAAATTTTCACTATATTATTTCATAAATGAAATTTAAATTTTTCCAGTTAGGAAAAATTGAAAAATAAGCTTTCGGAAAAAAAAAAGAAAAAAAAAACCGTTTTTTTCCCAATTTTTCCGGTTTTTTTCCGAGCATTCCCATCTCTAAGCTAGACTATGGAAGCAATTTCGAATCGCACTTTGTTTTCCACTTTATGATAATTAAATTACCAATCGAGTTATAAGCGATTTCGATTACGTCGGGAAATGCCCTTTAAAACGATAATTTTGACAGCTTGTCCTGATACATCTATTGCATTTGAAAAAAAAAAAAAAAAAAAAAAAAAAAAAAAACAATTATGAGTGCGATTAGGTAGTTTCTGAACAACAACACCTACTAATTTCATGTATTTCCGATCAAAAATAAATTAAAGCATGCGTCACAAATTTGCCCTTTTTGATGATAGAACACCCTTAAGGGTGTTTACCCTTAAGGGTTTAATTTATTTTTAATCGGAAATGCATGAAACTAGCAGGTGTTGTTATTCAGAAACTGTCTAATTGCACTCAATTTTCAGTTTTTTAAACAACATAATCAGGTCGTTCGCGAAAACTTTTTATTGGTGGGGGAGATAACCTAAAATTGCCAAGTCAAAATTCAGTATTTGCCAACTGAATGAAAAGCAAACATAAATAGTTCTCGACGTTTGCCAACTAGTTTTATAATTTTACCAAGTTATCACAATTAAAAAAGTAATATAGTTTTTTTTTTTTTTTTTTTTTTGTAAAAAGCTTAATAATATTTCTAATTATATTGGTAACTTTCGTCAAATCTATCAGAAATAGAAAGAGTATTATAGTTTTTTATTAAAGATTTGAACTAATCTGCCAGTTCAGTTTGTAAATTTGCCAATTGTAACAGCATGTGCAAACGTTTAGGGGGGAGGCTCCCCCTTGCCCCCCCCCCTTGCGAGGCCCCAGAACACAATAGATCTTTCATAACAAGCTATAAAGTTGACGTTTTTGAGCACATTTTCCGACGATAGCAGAAAAACCGGTCGAAAAACAGGATAAAAACGGGTGATCACGCGATCGAAATAGCTTAGAACTGGATAGGTAATTTAAGTATCATGAAATGAAAAAATAAGTTCGATTCGAAATCGCTTCCATAGTCAGGCATTCAAATTATATATTTTTCTGTTAAAACATGAATTTGTAAATGTGTCAAAACGTTTTGCGCTTGTTGAACGGAGCAATTGAGAACACCCTTAAGGGTGTATTCCAATCCAAACTGCTTATTTTCTGATTTATTTTTAAATTCATTTCTGCTTTCAAACATATCAAGCTGCTAATTTTTTTTATTTAGAAACTACACAGTGTGTCGTGCTTATCGATTTTTTTTATAAATGCAAAAATTTTTGCTAAATAAAGATGTCAAAGTGGGCGTTTTGAACCGAATTTTCCGAAGCGAGGGATCTAAAAAAAAAAAAAAAAAAAGGTCATAATCAGAAAATAATTGTTTTTAAATAAAATTCTAATTAATTGAGCGGAAAAATGAAATCACACAACATCTTATACACTCTCAGCAAGTTTCATGTTTTTACTTTTAAAAATGAGTCTGAAAATGTATCAGAAAATTTCAAGCTGGTGAGAGTAGAAAAATGTTTTTGAGAGCGGGGCATATGTCCCGTAATATATAGATTTTTTCAGTAGAAAATGTTTCATATAACATTTTTTAAAGAAACAAAAGATAATACCTATGAAAATGATTAAGAAAATTACCACACTTTAAAAATATTTACCTTCGACTAATCGTCCAATCTATATTTAAACTAGATCGAGCAGAGTATATTGTGTGTTAATAAAAATAGAAAAAAATGAAAAACAAAAAAAAAAAATTCATAGATTGATTACATAAATTTTTTTTTATTTTTTTGCGCTTTGAAGATATCATAGGTTTTCAAGCAGAACGGAAAATTACATCACATTTTTTAGAGTTGGACGATGTAATCGATATCAAATGCATATCGTGATAACGTTATTAAAAAACGTTACTTAACGATATAACGCGGTATATCGTTGTATTGCGATTATCGCAATATCTCGGTATATCATTATATCACTATGTTTGTGTAATGGTAAATTGCTATATAACTCAGGTCTAAATTTAGAATGTATAGTATTTATAGCGAAATACAGAGACTCACAAAAGTATTTAAATATAAGGACCACATGGAAAACTGCATTTCTGAGTCGCTGGAAAGTGTTTCATAATCTATGCTTCACGGCATGATTTATCTTACTTGTTTAAGTATGTCTAAAACTGTTTTAAAAAAATGCTAAGTAAGATGCTGCAATTGTGCGATTCAGCAGTAACTGAGTTAAATGGAGAACAGTGGAAGTTAAATCAGTAGGTAATTTACGGCATAACTGAATTTTAAAGGGAAAAATTTAATATAATCTTCAGGATTTTCGAATTTATAATTTCTGTATCATATTAAATTACACAGTTTACACATCTGAAAAAAGGAACTGTTTTAAGTGCTGGAAAGATGCCTCTTAAAATGAAAATAAATAAAATAAATAAAAAAATAATAATATCATACTCACATCTTTATTATGATTTGTTTGCACAAAGGTTTTACTGTTATATATAGAGAGAGAGAGGGTAAGTTAATTCATAGGTATACGCACAGTCCTCATTTCAATTATTTGCATATACAGTCTACATTTTGTATGCGTAGACTGTAAAAAAAAAAATGCCTGCCAGTGATACCCCCTAAAAAAATACACAGTTAAAAAAACTGTAAATTTATGTGCAGGACCGGTAGTAGAATGTCCAGCCATACCCATAATTTTACGAGCGTCGTAAGAAAAAGGTGTGATCCCTTTAAATAAACGTCTTTGTCTCTTAGATTCTTAAAAATGATGGACAGTCCACATACTTTTACTGTCCATTTTTACCTGTTATAGACCATAAAAAATGATCGACTGGACGCATATTTTTGCATGGTATCGCTGGAATATCTGCTGCCGGTCTCAGTCCCTCCCCCCCCCCCCGCCTTTTTTTTACAGTGTACATTCATGCACCATCATTTTGCATGGTCCATAATAGCTAAGTGGTGGGCTAGAACAGTAAAAGTATGTTCTTCATTTTCTAAGATCTAAGAGACAAAGCCGTCTATTTAATATATCAGACCGTTTTTTACGTTGCACGTGAAATTACAGGATATGGCTGAAATCCCTGCTGCCGATCTAGGCCACTTACAGTTTTCTTTTAACAGTACATACATGGACCTCGTTTTCACTGTGAGTAGTATGCAAAGTCTACGATTTGTTTGTGTACACGCATGGTCCTCGTTTCCACTGTATGCATGCAGAGTCCACGGTTTGTATGTGTATACGCATGGTCCTCGTTTCCACTGTGTGCATACAAAGTCCACGGTTTGAATGTGTATACGCATGGTCCTCGTTTCCACCGTGTGTATACAAAGTCCACGGTTTGAATGTGTATACGCATGGTCCTCATTTCCACTGTGTGTATACCGAGTCCCCGGTTTGAATATGTATACGCATGGTCCTCGTTTTCACTATGTGTATACAGAGTCCGCAGTTTGAATGTGTGTACGCATGGTACTCGTTTTCACTGTGTGTATACAGAGTCCACGGTTTGAATATGTATACGCATGGTCCTCGTTTCCACTGTGTGTATACAGAGTCCCCGGTTTGAATGTGTATAAGCATGGTCCTCGTTTCCACTGTGTAATTATTGAGTCCACGATTTGTATGTGTATACGCATGGTCATCATTTTCCCTGTGTGTATACAGAGTCTTTAAATATTGTATCTAATATACAATTTGTTCGAACATAAACAAAAAAATTGAGCTATCCTTTTCAAAACAGGATATTTATTATCCTAAAGAGCAACCTAGAAATTTTTGTAACGAAATTTTCAGGATATTTTTTAACAATTTTGCAAATTTAAAGTAAGAATATTTTAAAAACTTAAATTTTGTTTTTAACTAGATATTGTAAGTGGTAGTACTAAAACATTGTCAATTAAAATTTAGATAAAACACTAAGTAACTTTTTAAATATTACTGACTCATAAGTTCACTCTCAGGACCCGAGTAAACAAATCATTTTTATCCTTCCATGGAAGGAAAAGATACAAGCAGGATACCATATTTAGGGAAAAAAGACATAAATGTATGAATTAAAGGGGAGAGGGATATAAGTATTAAAAGTTATAAAACAAAAGGAAATAAGGAAAAGGGCATTGGTGGGGGAGGGGGGGGAGAGAAAAGTAGTTATAAGTATTCGCCTATTTGCTGCAATTCTGTATTAACTCTTAGATATGGGATTTTGCTAATTCAGGACTCTTAAGTTTTCGATTAAAGGTTAATAGAAATAAAACAGGTTGCATTAAAATCTGAATTCTACTTTATATGCAATAAAGTTAGAACTACTTAAGAAATGATTGCAGTTGTTGATATTTAAATAAAATATTTTTTTTTTAACATGGAATCATCTTAATCAAAACTTAATAAACTCATCAATTTAGTAGAAAATATACTAAAACACAAATTAATAGAAATACCAAAATAAAAGATACACTTAGTGCGATTATACCACTCTACCGAGGACGTCTATCGAACATGTAATTAAAACGTGAAACCGAGGACTTACGTTTTTGCACCGATACACACTTTAAAGAAGTTTACACAGTTTTTACATACACAACATGCAGCAAATACGGACAACTGAGGACCTTTATAAATTTTCAAAAAAACAATGTTTAGAATAATATTTGGCATGAAATATTACATATTTCATAAAAATTCCAACCGAGGACGTCCTCGGTTGGCGGTGTGTCCTCTGTTGGAAGGTGTGTAAACATGCGAATGTCCCCGCTTTCCCTCATAGACCCACACACACACACACACACACACACACACACACACACACACACACACACAATTTTTGCTCGCATTATAGTATAAGATACATTTAAATTCAACGGTTCACATACCGGGTGTCTCAAAAATGACTTATGGATTTTAAAATTGAATAACTTGCAAACGGTGACAGCTATTTAAAAAAAATTTGCAGGAGGATTATGAATAATGTCAGGAGTTTTTTTACCGTAATTTTCTATTTTAGTTCGAATTTAACAATAGGTGGCGCTGACGGCGATTGAAGACCATGTGATCAGTGCTGAGTAAAACATTGACCTGGCCTTCAATCGCCGTCAGCGCCACCTATTGTTTGAAATTCGAACTGAAATAAAAAATTACGGTAAAAAAACTCCTGACATTATACACAGGGTTTTCACAGTTCTACCACTAAATTTTAAGAATATTTTCAAAGTGTTTCACTGCTGAAAGATATCGTTAAATCTGTGAATGAAGGTGGGGATTACGACTGTTGCAGTTTATAAATTAAATGTAAATTTTCTTATTTTTAATGGTGGCGCCAGACTCCTTGGAAATTCCAAGGAGTATGCGAACCTTGATAAATTATACATAACCCTCCTGCAATTTTTTTTAAATAGCTGTCACAGTTTGCAAGTTATTGAATTTTAAAATCCATCAGTCATTTTTGGGACACCCGGTAGATGGAACATTCAAAACGTGTGCATATTTATCAGTAATTCACTGCAAACATTTTGTGGCTTTTTGGTATTGTATTAAGTCTGAACTCAACATTGTGCTATATGCTCTAACTCACTATTATTATACATATTTATATTTGTATTTTAATTATAATGATGAAATCTACATCATTTGTTTTGTAACATTATTATTAGTTACTGATGTAAGCACATCTGCCTGTATGTTATATTCTGCCTTAAGTTTTAGATGCGTTTTTTATCTTCAGCATCAATGATTGCAGCGGGGATTTTCCGCCGGAGCGTTACAATCCTATGCCACTTTTTGTTTCGTGCTCCGGTCGGGTGATTAAGTACGTGAACAAAAGATTTTGCTTATTTTGAAATAAATTTGTTTGTAATTTCTGGTGTCAATCACTCATTTCAATATTTTGCGAATGTAAGTTCCTTGTCCCTGAAAGGTTTAAGAGAAGGGGTGCAAAAATCTAGGCGCCAGAGGGTAGTCTCTCACCACTAAAATTTTAAAGTTTTTTCGCTCAAAATTTAATAGCATTCTAGCAGGAATTTTACACGAAATATTAGACGAAGAAAAACGAAATAAATTTTGTGGGGAGAAACTGCCTGCTGGCGCCTAGATTTTTGCACCCCTGGTTAAGGGATATATTCAGTGAGATTAATTACCTAAATCGACTGTGGTCTATGTGATTTAGGAGTGGAAAGTTGGCAGCAAATGTCGGAGTATGTCTAGTGTCGGAAAACTCACGAAACTTGGTGATAGAGACTACCGGTATGTGTCCTCAGATATACGGAAGAACCATGCCCAATCAATGTTACACATATTTTATGGGATTCAACATTAATCCAAGTTTACTGTCTTGATGAATACTATCCGAAACAAGTTCATCTGCCTAATTTTCATGGTCGTGCTGCCGTTCATAAGTTTCATCATTAAGTCCAATTGCAATGCTCGGTTAAGGTGGTGCAAAGCAAGTCGACATTGGACCGTACAGTAGTGAAAAAGGGATCTCTGGATTGGAAATTCTAGTGCCATTTTGGCATTTTGAAATTAAGATTAATTGGTTTCATAAAAGTACCACCGCCTCTGAAAAGGTTAACCATTAAATCGTAATGCCCAAGACATTCACGGGCTGCAAGCTTCACGGCTTTTATTCAGAATTGTTTGATTCCCACCAATTTTACAAAATAGTGTAATTGGTTTTATTCTGGTATCATTTTACTTGTCATTAAATAGGATGAATATATTTTAGTTCAAAAAAGTGGTGGCAATAAGGAATTTGAATTTTTAAATCGTAATTTAATGCTACCATTAAGGGGTTAAAGAACTGGAGAAAACAAACTATCTGAATCTTTAAAAGTAGCCCTCCCTGCCCGTGAAATCTATGGGTGCAAGAAAAACCCCTTCGGTACGAGACACTTTTACAGACTTTTTAATCTTTCATCACAGGTTCTTTAAAGCAGAAATTTTCACCTAATCGAATCATAAAACTTCTTGGATTAAATAAGGCAAAATTCTCAATAACCTTTTACTGGTGAGAAAAATCAAGGCTTCTACGCACCGTATGCGGCCCGTATACCAGTCACTCGTCCCCAATGGGTTTAGGGATTAAAGTGACAACCCACGTTAGGGCAAATAATAAAATTAGTAATTCCACTATTACACTTCCTATAAAGTTGTAGAAATAAAACAGTCTGAATAACAAATAAAAAAAGACAAGTTGGCAACGCAGGGAAATCAACATCCCCTCCCCAATATTATAATGTAAACGATAAAAACCTTTCAGTGTTTTTGTCTCTCAAAAAAGTAAATATCTGCTTTTAAATCTATACAAATATATCAACAACAAGGAAATACTGGGAAACTAATCATTTGCTAATTTTTCAAACTTCTAAATGAGAAATTGCTTTCAATATTTTTGTCTGTGGAAAAATATAAATAACAAATGATAAAAATATTTAAATATATAAATAGCAACAAAAATACAAGCAAAGAAATATCTCAATATTTAGTTACATTATTTTTTGAATATTACAAAATACAACTATATTTATAAGAAGTTTTGATGAAGTCTTAAAATATAAAACACGAAATTAAAAATTAATTAATTAATTTCATCAATGTTTCTACATGCTTATATTTAGTATTACGCAACTAAATGCGCCTTGAATGCAAGACTCATTTACAAAGCTTCGTTACTCTAAAAATACTCTTCTAAAGAGAGAGTATTCATAAAAGTTCTTCAAAAGGAAAATTAAAATAGAAAAGAATTCTTATTCCTAGTAATAAGTGTATTTGTGAAACAACCATGTTACAAAAGAGCATCTTCAAATGTCAAATATTTCCACCATTATTAAAATTAGAATTGCATATAAAAAAAATAATTTATTTGGAGATATGTTTTTTCTATGTTTTAACATATATATTATTTAAGTTCCTCAATTTAATTAACTAGAAATACTTTCTTCAAAAGTGTTTGACGATGTAATTACTGGCAAAATTTTTCTAGCATTTCAAATTACCATTTTAGTTTTATAATAACCTCTTCAGTCCTGAATGTAAATAAATTTTTCAAAAAATGCTGGAATAGGTTTATTTAACTAAGTTGGCTTCTAATATGATAGAAATAAAAAAATAATAATATTTTATGTACTAGAGCAGCAGCAAATTGAGGTCCACATATGTGGACCTCGGGACTCAATTGCATAAAAAGTTAAATTTTTTGGACAATCATTGCAAGCATTTAATTATTTTTAAAATTGCAGAAACAAATGTTTTTCAACAGGTAAATATTATTTTCTATTGTTTTAAAAGTATTGCATTAATAAATCTTAAATTTAAAATATTTGAAATATTTTTTATGAATTATTTTTTTTAAAAATTACCAGAAAACTTAAAATTTTTTCTTTATTTTTTATTTAGTGTGAAAATTTTCAAAACAATTGTTTTTCAAACTACATATATAAACTTTACATTTTATACACATTACTCTGGTTTTGGATTTGCATCTTTCTAAACGACATTTAGATGCATTTTTGTTGTCAACAAATCTTGGTAAGTGTCCTACATTGTCAAGGAGGATTTCCTTATTAGGCTTGTTGACAACTTTTTTTTGTTTCTTTGGCAATTCTTCTTCTTCACTGGAACTTGATATTGTTCGAGGCCTACCTCTTCGAGGTGTGATATTCTTGTTTCTTTCATATTTTATAAGAGATGCAGCAATATACATCCTGCATTCTATTAAGGACATGTATTTTTTTAATTTTCAATGTTTTATTATTTCTCACATAATATATCGAGCAATTTGTAATAACTAAATCAATAAAGTGATTAAATACACGAATTGGCCATTTATTTGTTTTTGCTGCGCGGCGATAATATGCAAGTTATTGATCACAAAGATCTGTACTGCCCATACATACATTATACATCTTCGCTGCAGAGGGCTGTGGTACATTTATTTTTGCCTTGTCTTCTTTTGACCATCTCAAGCGCAACGAATTTGGTTAACTTCCAACGCATGTTAAAAGAGAAGTAACAGATTTGTTATCTTTCCATTTAAGTATACAAATCTTCTCATTAACTCTAACCACTTCATTCCACTTTCCTCTTTGCAGTTCTTTAACAGGTCTCAATTTTCGTATAGCAGAACCAATTCTGTTAGACATAACAGTACCTGAGAATAAATTTTATTTTGCAGAAGGTATTCTACACACTTCAAACTAGTGAAAAATCTGTCTGTATAAATTACGTGATTGAAATTCTGGGGCACAGTTTCAGACAACAATTTGACAATATCCCCACCTGCACCAAAATGAGAAAATACTGCCTTTGCCAACATATATACAAAAAATCTAATAACATTATTTTTAATTAAAATATTATTTTATTTTTTAATATATATATATATATATATATATATATATATATATATATATATATATATATATATATATATATATATATAATAATTTCGAAATTTATTTATATAATTATTCCATTTATTTATTTTTAGTAAAAAAAAAAAAAAAAAAAAAAAAAAACACGTGTTGTATATCTAATATAATCTCCAGTTGATCCATATATTTTTAAGAAAATTCTATAATTGCCATGAATATTATTTAAGTATTTTTTAAGGAAAAAAAAAGCTAAATTCACTTAATCTAGCTTAAAAAGCATATTTAATGTTAAAACGACACATATTATGAGTTAACAATCATTGTCTTATTTTTTTAAATAATATTATTTTTTATTAAAATATTATTTTATTATTTAAAATATTTAAAAAAAATGTAAAGAGAAAAGAATTATTTACAAATTTATTTATATAATTATTCCAGTTATTTATTTTTAGCAAAAAAACGTGTTGTATATCTATCTATAATCTCCAGTTGATCCATATATTTTTAATAAAATTCTATAACTGTCATGAATAATATTTAAGCATTTTTTAAGGAAAAAAATAAGCTAAATTCACTTAATATAGCTAATAAAGCATATTTAATGTTAAAACGACACATATTATGAGTTAATTAAATACCTCGAAGCTTTATTATTATATTTAAATATAAGAGTAATTCTTGATTTTAAGCGTATTTATACGCTTTGAGTACTGAGGTCCACACACGTGGACCTCAACAAAATGCTACTTTTTAAATAAAAAATTTCATCAAATGAACAAAATAAAGATGTCTGATGAAAATTTATCATGTTTTTAACTATACAAAAAATTATGACACCTTAATTAAAATTACAATATAGATAAAAAGTGCTTACTTCTGCGCAATCGCTGAATTGGCGGCATTTATAAAAATCACAATTTCAAACAAGTGTATGACCATGAAAATGTGCCTGGTACTGCCATTTGTTGGATTCTTTTTGAAGCTTAACACTAGAACGCCTGAAATATTGCTACCCCCTAAAACGCCGGCAGGTGTCATTTTGACACTGGTCGACATTATGCAAAAAAATTCGAAAAAAATATATAGTTTAATATTCTTTTTACAAATACATGTAGAATACACAAATAAAGTTAAATCTAAAAAAAAAAAGATAGAAAAATTTTATAAGATTAAATTAAAATGTTTAAAGTATACACAAATATTATTATATTTGTAAAATACTCTTAATTTTTCGAGATATAGAGAAATATATTTCACACACAAATTATATTTTATTGATGCTATAAGAATAATTTTGCTAGATGATAAGAGCATACATATGGCACACACAAATAATTATTATGTCTGTAACTTAAGAAAATTTTTGCAAGATAATATGAAAATATAAAGAAGTGAAATAACTACTTACATTACTAACAGTCAATACACTTATAAGTGACAATTTTTTGTGCATTTGCCGCATGTCATTCTATTACAAGAAAAACATACTTTATTTGTCACATTCCCATGACATTTTTTAACTTCGCATTTCCTACGCTTAGAAGAATTTTCAGTCCGCAGTTCTTCTTCATCTCTCCTGCTTCTTTTAGTGGATTTTTCAATGCATTCTGCTCTCATTTCTTCAGCTAGTGTTTGTATAAATACACGCCTTCTTACGTTTTTTTTCTCGTTACACGTTTCAAAACAATCCAAGCGTTTATGGCAGCAAAGTCTAAAATATTGTAGAATGTGTCAATTGGCCATCTTCTTGAACCTGCTTTGACTGAGTATTGTCTTGCCATTTGGTCAACAATATCTACGCCACATTTCGTTTCATTATAAAAACTGACGGTTTCAGGTGTTTTCTTTGATTTGTTAGCAATTGTGATGCTTGAATGCATAGAACTAAGAATTATCACATTTTTTCCCACACTTCGTTTCTTCACATTTTGTTGAGCCCAATTCTTCATTCTTCAATATTTTTGTTGAATGCAACTCTTCTTTTCCTAATTTTACACAATCTGGAATTTCTCGTCTGGCCATATTTACCGTGCCAACTAAACTCGTCCGCCTTTCCTTTAGTTACTTTGCCAACTCAAGAGAAGTAAAAAATTGTCAACTGTGACATTTCTTCCCATATTTTTAAAAGGTTCTATTAATTTTAAAACCACATCCTCAGAAAATCTCTGACTTTGATCTCGTTCTCCATTTTTTCCTAAGTAGGGAAATGCGTTTAAAATATACTTGCTTTCTAAATCTGCAGCTATCCAAAATTTTTGCCCGTATTTATCAGGTTTTGATGCTATAAACTGAGCAAACGGACAGCGAGTCTTACTTGGAAACAATTGTTCATCAATTGTTATGTTCTGGACTGGTTTGTAACAGCTTATGCAGTTTTCAATAAAACGATTCCATACCTCTGAAATCATTGCGAATTTATCATCTTTAATTCGATTACGACGAGTTGATTTGATATCAAATCGCAAAAATCTTGATATTTCACAAAATTTGTCTCTGGACATGGTTTTTTTACGAAAATTTATACCTAAGTCTGTGAACTATAATGAATGAAGTTCGAGGCTACTAGCTCCTGAAACTCCACGTGCATACAAAATCGAAATGTAAGCTAAAAATTCCTGTTCTGAAAGAGACCAAGCATCATTTTCTAATACTCAGCGAGCTTCTGTGTTTGTGCATTTAATTATAAGCTCTAAAATCCTTCTGTCTATAAAAAGCAACCAAGCACTCAAACCACTGTCATAATTCACATTTCTTTTTGCATAACTAGTTGGACCACTATTTTCTTGCAAAATATTTTGTATTGCTAATTTACCGATTGCACTTCCAGAACCACATTCTTTCCAGTGTGAGTCATCGCGAGCCATAAATTCAATCTGATTTTGAGAATAATTAATTTCAATATCCTCATCGCAGGGCTCCCAAATGGTTCGCCAACTGAATACCAATAAATTTTAACAGAAAATTTTATGGTAGGTTTTCTCTAAAATTAACTTTCAAAGGTGGTTTAGGGGCGGTTTGTAAGAAAAATATAAAAAGAAAATTTTTCTAAAATAATATTGGTATTCAGTTGGCGGACCATTTGGGAGCCCTGTTATCGCTTTCCGTTTCAGATGATATAACAGGAATAAAATTTTCACTATCAGATTCACCAAACAGTTCGGATAATTCTCCACCTTCTGATTCATTATCTGACAATTCTCTCAGAAGCGCGGTAATTTCATCCGCAGTAAGCCCCCTTTTATGAGACATTTTAAATTTATTCATAAAATGTAAAAAGAACGAACGAAAATCTCACGAAATTTTACTAGTCATAACTCGGAAGCAACCTACATTACTATCTTTGTGAGAAATAAGACCTCAGTGGCGGGTGTTTTTGCAGCTGAAACAAAACACGTGATGACCAGGTGTTGAAAAAACATTCTGAGATCCCCCTGAACTACGATAGTGTGTGGAATTATCGCACAGAAGAACGAAATTAAAATTAGAGGAAATGAAATTATTGCGGTGTCCAATTGACACCAGTCCGGCGTTCAAGGTAAATTTGCCCGTAAACCAAGTTTGAATAAATCGATTTCCAAAAAAATTTCGATGCGAGTTCTACCCACATATTTAATAAAAGTCGAGAGACATAAAAAATTTCCTTTATAATTTACAGATTTTACATAGAAATTTACACGCTTCGGTGTCGAAATGACACCGTCCGGCGTTCTAGTGTTAAACTATCAGAAATGTAAATATGAAAAAAAAATGTAGATAACTTTCATAGTTTTATGATAAACAGCAAAGATCCAAGGTCCACATATGTGGACCTCAGTAGCGAAGAGGATAAATATTTCCAAAGTACAAATTTAATTTCAACGAAAAAACAATAATGAAGAAATACTTAGTCGTAAGTGTTAAACAATTCGCATACACGGATAAAAATGCAGGGTGCCCCTAAACTCATGGTATATACGCTAGGGGGTGATAGAACACATCAAGACGAGTAATAGTAAATAGGAAACCAAGGAACCCAAACGTTTTCCAAAGGAGATAGCCGCCATTAAAGTTTGGGATCCAAAATTTCAAATACACATTATAAACGGAAAAATTGGTGGATTGATTTGCGGTTTTCACTAAAACTATTCTTTAAGTTTATATTTTCTTGAAAAAAAATTATAAAGATAAATTTCGAAAAATGCTGATAGAGGGCGCTTTAGACTTTGAAGTAATGAAAAACTACTTTTTGCCGTGATTTTTTGGATCTCATTAAATGGTTTCGTAAGCTTAGACTTAAACTTAAGTTTTCAGCTCAAAATCTGAATAGTTGGGAGTGGTTAAGTAGCACAAACTTAACCCATTAGTGCCTAGCGTCCCTTTTCAGAACCGCTTCAAAAGATGCATGTAACACTGTTTCTGACACCGGTAAAAAAAGAACAACAATCTTTATTTTATTTAATTGAAACATTTTCGTAATTAATGAACTAAACTTAATTCTTTTAAAAATAGTGGTGCAAACCGAATAAAAATTACGCAAAAGGCCGTGGGCACGAATGGGTTAAGTGTGTTCAGAGGGTTTAAATTTCAAATGATTATAAAAAACGGAAAAATTGGTCGATTGAATTGCGGATTTCACTAAAACTATTCTTTATGTCGGCACTTTACTCAAAATGAATTATAAAGATAAATTTCAAAAAATGCCGATAATGGGTGCTTTAGACTCAACTATTTTTTACGTTATTTTTTGCATCTGATTAGATGTTTTCGTAAACTTAGATTTAAACTTAAATTTTGAGCTCAAAATCTGAATAGTTGGGAGGGGTTAAGTAGCACAAACTGAATTGTGTTCAGAGGGCTTAAATTTCAAAAGATTATAAAAAACGAAAAAATTAGTCGATTCGTTTGCGGTTTTTGCTAATACTACTCTTTATATCAGTGTCTTGTTAAAAATAAATTTTAAAGATAAATTTCACAAAATGCCGATAGAGAGCGCCTTAGACATTGGAGTAGCGTACAACTATTTTTAACCGTTATTTTTAAAATCTCATTAAATGCTTTCAAATGCTTAGATTTAAATTTTGAGATCAAATTCTGAATCGTTGCGAGTGTTTAAGTAGCGCAAAAGCGAACTGTGTTCGAGGGGGACGGGGATAAATTTCAAATCCTGAGCACACTTCAGTTTGCGTTTCTTAACCCCTTCCAACGATTCAAAATTTGAGTTCAAAATTTAAGTTTTAATCTCTTACGAAATCTCTTACGAAAATATTAAATAAGTTTTAAAAACCATTTAATCAGATACAAAAAATTACGGTTAAAATTAGTTGTTGGTTACTCTGAAGTTTAAGGCGCCCTCTAACGGATTTTTTTTAAATTTATCTTTAAAATTTATTTTCAAGAAGATATTGACTTAAAGCATAGTTTTATTTTAAACCGCAAACGAATCGACAAATTTTTCCGTTTTTTATAATCATTTGAAATTTGAACCTTCTGAACACAGTTCAGTTTTTGCTACTTAATCCCTCCCAGCTATTCAGATTTTGAGCTCATAATTTAAATTTAAGTCTAAGTTTACGAAACCATTTAATGAAATGCAAAAAATCACGGCAAAAAATAGATTTTCATTACTTCAAATTCTAAAGCGCCCTCTATCGGCATTTTTTGAAATTTATCTTTATAATTTATTTTCAAGAAAATACCAACATAAAGAATAGTTTTAGTGAAAACCACAAATCAATCGACCAATTTTTCCGTTTTTTATGTGTATTTGAAATTTTTTACCACAAACTTTAATGGCGGCTATCTCTTTTGGAATACGTTTGGGACCCTTGGTTTCCTATTTACTATTACTCGTCTTGATGTGTTCTATCATCCCCTAGCGTATATACCATGAGTTTTGGGACAGTATATATATATATATATATATATATATATATATATAAAGGAGAGAGAGAGGGGGGGGGAATATATTATACATAACCTCAAAAATGCAACATTGTCGGAACTGAGACTAAGATGATTTTTCCAAAATGCATATTTTTGAATGATGTCAAAAGTACTTGGGATATTTCTAGTGGTGCTTGATTTACAATTAAATCTATAGCAGGGCTCCTAATTGGCCCGCCAACTGAACATCAGAATTTTCTTAGAGAAATTTTCTTTTTATATTTTTCAAGCAAATCGCCAACTAACCAGCCTTGGAAGTTAATTCTAGTACAAATTCTGTAGAAACCTATCATGAAATCTTCTGTTAAAAAATATTGATGTTCAGTTCGAGGACCATTTGGGAGCCCTGCAATAGCCAAGTGAAATTTGTGTGTCAAAAATATTACATCATTTGTTTAAAAAAAAAAAAAAAAAAAAAAAAAAAAAAAAAAAAAAAAAACGAAATTTAATTTATATGTCTTATGCTACAAAACATACTGCAATAAACAATGGTATCATTTCTTCTGGTCTAATTTCCAAAATATCAATGCCAATTTTGATTGCTTCAATTTTTTTTCAGCCGTTCTTATACAAGGTCTATTTTGTATGAGTGAAGAAGTTTCATTTAGGAGACGCAATATTTTTTCTCTAAAGCAGATAACAATTTTTCTGTCCAAGTTATAAATTTTTCCAGGGACACCTTTCCATTTGCCAGCTTTTCGTCTTAAGACGTCTGACCTGTTACCAGCGATATCGGCGTTTCTATTTAGCACAGCCAGCATCAGTGATCTTGCTGTGATCTAACCCAGCAGTTTCAATATCGAAGATTTTAGTAAGAACTCATTTCCAATTTTTCTTTCTCTCGTAAGCTGAATGTGTTTAAAAAGGTAAAGTATATACATACATATAATAAGACATAAAAGCTAAAGGTTACAAAGTTGCGTATACCATTAATCTTATAAAATTTTTCTTATTTAAATCACCGCCCCTTGAATGGGCTGAGTGGTGACAAAAAAGCCGGATTTCGTATGAAGATCTAATAAGCATTTGTATGGTTACCGAATCTAAATAGTATTTTCCAGAAATTTTCTTTCACATATTTAATCTCATAAACATCAATCTGAAAAAAACTTGAAAAAATTATTCATATTAACATTTAAGATCCGTACAAAAACTAAAAAAGTCATCCTACGATAGCCGCCATTTTTGTGTCAGCGCTCAGGCTTAGTATTGCGGGGTCTACCAGACGGGTCCAATCGACCAGACCACTGCCACTCAGACCTTGACTGTCAGTGCCCAGACCGACTCATGCAAACTTCATATGAGAAAATTCTTTAAAATAGAACAAATCTGTGAATTCGAAAACAATAATTTAAATAGCTTAAAGTAAAAACCCTGGTATATAGATTTTTTGTAAAACTTGAGTAAATTTTCCGGTAGTTCTCAGATTTAACACATAAACACAAATATAGATTAAATAAGGATAAGTTTTTAGGTATTAGCGGTATTTAAATCCATCACACTTGGCACATAAGGGTGAAGACTGAGAGTGGACATTTTTTAGGAAACCATATTATTCTATTTTAGGGCTAAGCAGGAAAAAAAAAATTAAACGCATATTTCCAATATTCATTGTCGAAGTTCCTCAAAAAATTTATACAAAATTAAAAATACTAAAATTTGATTCTAAGCATTATACACAGAGCTGCATTAATTGATTAATTAAAATAAGTACAGGGTGGTCATAAAAAAACTTTGCCGATATACGGAGCTCTAGCGGCCATTCCGCTCTACCGATCGAAATGAAATTTCAGATATAGCTATTCAGAGGTATGAGCTCGAGATTCTGTGAGCGACAACAAAATGGCGCTCACGGTTACGGTTATAGTTACAGAAACTCGAAATTTTCCAATGGCAACACCCATTTTTTTCATTGCAAAATGCTCAGCGCATGCGAAAACCCTAAAGAGCGTTGGAACCGTACGTGTATCGCAAGAAACGGACATGTTATGAACGCACAAAATACCATTCTGGGAATCCTTCCCCCCATAGAAAAAACTCGATTGGGGCGCAAGGAGGAAATTTGCATATGACACAGAGTCAGTACACTAATCTCTGATTACAATACAGATCGGAGAAACTAAAACTTTTATTTTGATTACACATTTTCCACATGGGTGCCGTAATTAAATGTTATGGTGACGGCAACCCTGTGAAAAATGTGTAATCAAAATAAGTTTCAGTTTCTCCGATCTGTATTGTAATCAGAGATTAGTGTACTGACTCTGTGTCATATGCAAATTTCCTCCTTGCGCCCCAATCGAGTTTTTTCTATGGGGGGAAGGATTCCCAGAATGGTTTTTTGTGCGTGCATAACATGTCCGTTTCTTGCGATACACGTACGGTTCCAACGCTCTTTAGGGTTTTTGCATGCGTTGAGCATTTTTCGATGAAAAAAATGGGTGTTTCCATTGGAAATTTTCGAGTTTCTGTAACTATAATCGTAACAGTGAGCGCCATTTTGTTGTCGCTCACAGAATCTCGAGCTCATACCTCTGAATAGCTATATCTGAAATTTCATTTCGATCGGTTGAGCGGACTGGCCGCTAGAGCTCTGTATATCGGCAAAGTTTTTTTTATGACCACCCTGTATTTTAACCCCTCAACGATCGCGTTAAATTACAGGTTTAAAATTTAAACTGATTATTAACACCACTTTTTTAAAGTAAAATGTTCAACTTATTTAATGATATGTAAAATTTTTCCATAATAAAGCCATATTGATTATTTTAGAAAACTGGTGGAAATCAAACGATATGAATATAAAAACACAGCCCGTGAATATCAGGGGAACGAGATTTACGGTTTTAAACCTTTCGACGCAGAGCATTTTCAATACTTAAATATTCTATGAATGATTGACACTGGAATTTGAAAACAACTTTATTTATAAATAAGAAAAGGGCTATATTCAATGAACCGAATTCTTTATTCAATAAAATTCTGGTGCCAATGAGGCCTGTGGGAGTTAAAATTAAGTGGTTTCATAAACATACCAGCCCTAAAAAAGCGGTCATGTGGAATAATAATTTACAATTGCTTTGTGTGTATATATTTTTTTCTTGAGTGCCATTACACTCAAAAATGCTTTAACAAGCGCAGATTTATACATTTCAAAAACATATTTTTTAACTATAAAAAATAATGATAAAACAAAATGTTAACATTATTGTAGAGTAAAAAACTGCAAATAACTCCAGAACGCTTTTAAGAAATACTGAAAGGTTTTACGTAATCGATTATTTATTATTGGAATTTATGACTATCATTATATGCTAGTAGAATTTTTACAACGGAGAAGAGGCTATGTTGCAGTTAAGAAAATTGCCTATAAAATAAAGAACAGGGATTATAAAGGATTATCTAAAGAGAACAAACAAGGATTCTGTAGATTTAATACGATGGCCTACATTTAGAAAGCGGAGAAAATTTTTACAAGAAGAATAAGTGTATAAAAAATCCATAAAACGAACATTCGTGTATACTTACTAACTAAATCCAGCATATCAAAAGTTGTAGAATATATTCTTATTTATAATTCTATATAAAATTATCTTCCAATATTATTTCGCAAACCACATAATTTTTAACTTGTGTAATGAAATATTTTCAGGTTTTTCGTGTATAGTACCCTTTTTTACAAAATTTCATTTCTCTGTAATGTCCATTAATTAAATATAATGAATTATTATTGTTTCTAAATTCTGTACTTTATAACTTTAATGCCCATGCTTCAATGGGTTGTGAAAATTTTGCAATTCAGAAAATCCTAGTTCATACCTGAAAATCTAAATAATGAATCTGGCTATATTTAATGCCAGAATGCCTGTAATTAATTAAATTGATTGTCATTTTAATTATCACTAAAAAAGATAACCATTTTAAATGTCTTATATGATATCAAAGTATATGAATAAAAAAAGTCTCTAATTTGAACACTAATAGTATCATATATGCTACCATGGACAGTAGAGAGTTAAGAGAATTTCAGATTGGTTTATATCATGGAATATTCTTGTATTTAAAGTATTGCAGTGGCGTAACCAGGTTGGGTGCCCAAAAGCAATAGCATTGTAAGGTTTTCTTCTCCGTGATTCACAGCAGAAATTTTTCTGGTTAGATAAGGCGAACAGATATTTCAAAAATTACCAATACTCAGAGCACTTGGGTTAGTTACGCCACTATTTTACAGTAATCCCCAGTGTATAATTTGCGGTCTAAACAATCATTTTTCGACGCAGAATTTTTTTTTTAAATGAAATGTAACTTTCCAGATAGCGGTAAATATTTGGCTTCAATTACTAAATAAAACTTTTGGATTGAAAAAAGAATTGTTTGATCTGCGGATTATACGCTGGAAATTACTGTATCATTAAATTATAAGCTATGAATGTTCTCATTTGCCACATAAATTTTTACTAGGATAAAAAGGCAAAATCAAAGCAATAAACAAAAATGTCAAGTATGTTGACTATTTTGTGTGAGAAACATTCGAATACAATTCTCAGCCATATTTAAATAGTAATATCAGAAAATAGAAAGGGTGAAGTGAAAATAATGATGTCCGAAATTAGTTACAGTGGAAAGCTATGAATAATACAGAATATTTCAACTCAGTGGTTAGTCTCAGGAGATATAGAGTGCATCAAGATTATAGGAAGTGACGTAGTTTTTTTTCATTTTTTTTTTTTTTTTTTACTTATTTTGCACTACCGACAGTCACAAAGAAAAGTCATCTAATATGAATTTTTGATAAATTCATCAATTCTGTAAAAGAAAATTTACCTAAAAAAATCTTTACTAATTAAATCTACTAATTAAATCTTTCAAATATTAAAAAACACACACAAAGGAGCTTTTAAAAAGTCTTAAAATATATTCAAGCAATCTATTAATAGAGGTATTTTAAATGTAACATTTCATAAATTAGATATATTTTCAATACAAAAAGAAATGATTGAGATTGATTAATATGGCGTGAAATACAATACGCATTCAGAAATTTCAATTTATTTTAACATTGCTTCAAGTATCTCAAATAATATGAGCCTTTGCAGACAAAAAAACTTAATCTAAAAGTTCTAAAATAATAAAGAAACTCTGTAGGCGGATGTAACTGAGAAAATCAAGATAGTAGATGTCTGCGATTTTTTTTTCTCTGAAGATTAAAAAGGACCTGTAATGTGATGTAAATACACATACGTTTCTACTTCAGAATATTTTATCTGGAAAAAAATATGGTATGTCATGGGTAAATGAACATAATTTTTATTGCGAAAAAAATTATCAGAATTTTTATAATTAGAATGGTTATAATTAATAACAAATTCTTCATACTGTGCATTATTTGTTTTACATTCTAATTAAATTCAACATGGATAAATTATAGAAAACAACATTTAATTGTAACTTCATTTAATTTATAGTCGCACAAACTGCGGTTTGCAGACCATAAGAATATTTTTTAACAGAACAATTTGATAAATTTAATGACAGAATCTTTAAAAATAATTACAGAAAAATTACAATGGCGAATCTGCGGCGGCAAACAACTTCCAGGCCAAAAAATGTAAAGTATTATTTTTTTAGTGTAGTGAATTGTGCCCTTTTACCGTCTCCCAGTCACTTTTAGGCCTCTGGAAGATATAATTTTCAGTGAAGACCTACCAAATTGGGCTTTTATGTAGACTAACTACCAGCACACTTAGAAAAATGGGCAAATTTCGCACAAAAACTTTTTGACAAAGCGAATTTTTTTTTTAGTAATCTATATGTGGCAAAAAAAAAAAAAAAAAAAAAAAAAAATCTCATTTTTATCCCACTTAAAAAAATCAAGTACGCAGAGGACAAACTTATAACTAAATCAAAAAGTATTTCTAAATGAGTAAGTGATGTAATTTACATTAATTTAAGGCATAAAGAAGTGTGCTAATTATCAATAAAAGAATAACATAACGAAAAATGAGCCATCTATACATGAGGAATACCGAATATTTCGAAATTTTGGAGCTAAAATAAATCGCGAATAAAAAGATCTACAGATCGGAGAGACATGTAATTTGCAGATTCAGTATGCATGACGCTATTGAAAATAAGCTTAAAATCTTAATTATATCTACTTTTGATTATTTTATGGAATATTTCCATATTGTTCATACAACTGAAGATTTCGATACAAAAAAGTGCTCAACCTGTATTTTAATGTTTTGCATTCATATATTTTGATGTGTAAGAAATATACAGGGTGTCCCAAAAGGTCGTTTACAAACTTAACATGCTGGTCTGTCATATCATGATGAATAATATTAAATAGGAAACTAAGGGTCCCAAACGTCTTCCAAAGGAGATATGCGCCATTAAAGTTTAGGGTAAAAATTCAAATGATTATAAAAAATAGAAAAATTGGTCGATTCGTTTGCGGTTTTCACTAAAACTATTCTTTATGTCAGTATTTTCTTGAAAATAAATTATAAAGATAAATTTCAAAAAATGTCGATAGACGGCGCTTCAGACTTTGGAGTAACGATAAACTAGTTTTTACCATTATTTTTTGCATCTCATTAAATTTTTTTAGAAGCTTAGACATAAACTTAAATTTTGAGCTCAAAATCTAAATTGTACGAAGTGGTTAAGTAGCGCAAACTGAATTGCGGGGGGAGGTTCAAATTTCAAATGGTTATAAAAAACGGAAAAATTGGTCAATTGATTTGCGATTTTCACTAAAATTATTCTTTGTCAGTATTATCTTGAAAATAATTTATAAAGATAAAATTCAAAAATTCCGATAGAGGGCGCTTTAGACTTTGGAGTAACGTACAACTATTTTTTTCTGTTATTTTTTGCATCTCAGAAATTTTTTTTAGAAGCTTAGACATAAATTTTGAGATGAAAATCTGAATCGTTGGGAGTGGTAAAGTAGCGCAAACTGAACTGTGTTCGATGGGGGTGGGGAGGTTCAAATTTCAAATGATTATAAAAAACGGAAAAATTGGCCGGTTTTCGCTAAAATTATTCTTTATGACAACATTTCCTTGAAAATAAATTTTAAAGATAAATTTAAAAAAATCCGTTAGAGGGCGCCTTAAACTTTAGAATAACCAACAATTATTTTTAACCATTAGCGTTATGCAATTTTTTTAAATCTAATTAAATGCTTGCAAAAGTTTAGACTTAAATTTTGTGCTCAAAATCTATATCGATAGAAGGGGTTAAGAAGAGCAAACTGAACTGTGTTCAGGAGTTGAAATGTTACCTTCCCCACTCCTCGAATGCAGTTCAATTTTTGGACACTTAATTGCTCACAACGATGCAGATTTTGAGCACAAAATTTAAGTTTGAACTCTTACAAGCATATTATTAGATACAAAAAATAACGGTTAAAAACAGTTGTTGGTTACTATAAAGTTTAAGGTGCCCTCTAACGGAATTTTTTGAAAGATATCTGTAAAATTTATTTTCAAGAAAATATTGATATAAAGAATAGTTTTAGCGAAAATTGGTCAATTTTTCGGTTTTTGATAATCATTTGAAATTTGAACCTCCCCACTCCCATTGAACACAGTTCAGTTTGCGCTACTTAACCACTCCCAAAGATTCAGATTTTTATCTCAAAATTTAATTTTATGTCTAAACTTCTAAAAAAATTTTTATGAAATGCAAGAAATAACGGAAAAAGTATTTGTACGTTACTTCAAAGTCTAAAGAGCCCTCTATCGGCATTTTTGAATTTTATCTTTATAAATTATTTTTAAGATAATAATGACATAAAGAATAATTTTAGTGAAAATCGCTAATCAATTGACTAATTTTTCCGTTTTTTATAATCATTTGAAATTTGAACCTCCTCGCGCAATTCAGTTTGCGCTACTTAACCACTTCCAACGATTTAGATTTTGAGCTCAAAATTTAAGTTTATGTCTAAGCTTCTAAAAAAAATTAATGAGATGCGAAAAATAATGGTAAAAACTAGTTTATCGTTACTCCAAAGTCTAAAGCGCCCTCTATCGACATTTTTTGAAATTAATCTTTATAATTTATTTTCAAGGAAATACTGACATAAAGAATAGTTTTATTGAAAACCGCAAAAGAATTGACCAATTTTTCTGTTTTTTTTTTTTATAATCATTTGAATTTTTGGACCCTAAACTTTAATGGCGCATATCTTCTTTGGAAGACGTTTGGGACCCTTAGTTTCCAATTTAATATTGTTCATCATGATATGACAGACCAGCATGTTAAGTTCGTAAACGACCTTTTGGGACACCCTGTAGAATTGTTCCATGGAATGAACTGCAATAACTCCCTGTAACACGCGCATTCCAAAGGAAAAAAGAAAGAAAAAATAAGACTGTCACGCGTCACGTGACCTGAGTTTTGCTAAATTTAAAAAAAAATGTAGTTGTAAATTTTTTCGTTTAAAAAAATAACTGGCAACACTAGTTCTATGAAAAAAATTTTCTTTTTCTTAGTGATGTTCGAATGTTGGTTGTGAACTGTAGTTCATGTGATGATGGCGTGCGCCAGAATTATGTAAAAAGTTTTATTTGTATGTTATGTGTGTGTGTTAGTCTACTATATGTGAGTGCCGTTCTTTTCAAGTAATAAAATGTCTATAAAAAAGAATGCAGCCCCCGAGATTTCTATATTAAGATAACTTATACACTTCTTTCTTTCTTCTTGTACATTTGTAAGACGACTTCTTACAAAATGGTTACCCAACGTCTGGCCACGAATCAAATCCAAAATATTCAGCTATCTTAGTTCCAGAAAAGTTCGATATTTTTGATAATGAAATATGATTAATAAGAATGAAAAAAATGGCTCGAGCGGTCGTGCTCGTCTGTTTGTGAAGTATATTTTAAATGATTAACATAGTAAGTTTGTTTCGTTGATGTGAAATCATTCGATTGTGAAATCTGCACGAAATAAAATGCATGCATGTTTAATGCAAAAAATGGCACGAGCAGTCGTTGCTCGTTTGTTTGTGAAATGTGTTCTTCAATGCTTTGCATGTTCTTTGCCTTTAAAATTCTCGTTCTTCGTTTGTGAAAAAATTTCCTCGGAATAATCTTATGCCAAGCACCATTTTCATTTGTTTGCGATATATGTTCTACGGAATGAATTTGTTTAATTTTCTGCTTCAGTCATCGTCGTTTCATCTGATGTGTGTTTATTTTGGAACATTTTAAAGTTCGATAAATACTTTTGTCATATACAGGGTGTCCCAAAAAGTCGTTTACAAACTTAACATGCTGGTCTGTCCTATCATGATGAATAATATTTAATAGGAAACTAAGGGTCCCAAACGTCTTCCAAAGGAAATATGCGCCATTAAAGATTAGGGTCCAAAAATTCAAATGATTATAAAAAACAGAAAAATTGGTCGATTCGTTTGCGGTTTTCACTAAAACAATTCTTTATGTGAGTATTTTCTTGAAAAAAAATTATAAAGATAAATTTCAAAAAATGTCGATAGAGGGCACTTTAGACTTTGGAGTAACGATAAACTAGTTTTTACCATTATTTTTTGCATCTCATAAAATTTTTTTAGAAGCTTAGGCATAAACTAAAATTTTGAGATCAAAATCTGAATCGTTGGGAGTGGTTAAGTAGCGCAAATTGAACTGTGTTCAATGGGGGTGGGGAGGTTCAAATTTCAAATGATTTTTAAAAAACGGAAAAATTGGTCGGTTTTCATTAAAACTATTCTTTATATCAATACTTTCTTGAAAATAAATTTTACAGATATCTTTCAAAAAATTCCGTCAGAGGGCGCCTTAAACTTTATAGTATCCAACAACTATTTTTAACTGTTATTTTTTGTATCTAATAAAATGCTTGTAAAAGTTCAAACTTAAATTTTGTGCTCAAAATCATCATCGTTGTGAGTAATTAAGCGGCCAAAAATTGAACTGCTTTCAAGGAGTGGGGAAGGTAACATTTCAACTCTTGATCACAGTTCAGTTTGCGCTTCTTAACCCCTCCTATCGATTTAGATTTTGAGCACAAAATTTAAGTCTAAAATTTTGCAAGCATTTAATAAGATTTAAAAAAACCGGTTAAAAGTAATTGTTGGTTATTCTAAAGTTTAAGACGCCCTCTAACGGATTCTTTAAAATTTATCTTTAAAATTTATTATCAAGGAAATACTGACATAAATAATAATTTTAGCGAAAACCGACCAATTTTTCCGTTTTTTATAATCATTTGAAATTTGAACCTCCGTACCCCCATTGAACACAGTTCAGTTTGCGCTACTTTACCACTCCCAACGATTCAGATTTTCATCTCAAAATTTATGTCTAAGCTTCTAAAAAAAATTTCTGAGATGCAAAAGATAACGGAAAAAAATAGTTGTACGTTACTCCAAAGTCTAAAGCGCCGTCTATCAGCATTTTTTCAATTTTATCTTTATAAATTATTTTCAAGATACTACTGACATAAAGAATAATTTTAGTGAAAATTGCAAATAAATTTACCAATTTTTCCGTTTTTTATGATCATTTGAAATTTGAACCTCCACCCGCAATTTAGTTTGCGCTACTTAACCACTTCCAACGATTTAGATTTTGAGCTCAAAATTTAAGTTTATGTCTAAGCTTCTAAAAAAATTAATGAGATGCAAAAAATAATGGTAAAAACTAGTTTATCGTTACTCCAAAGTCTAAAGCGCCCTCTATCGACATTTTTTGAAATTTATCTTAATAATTTATTTTTAAGAAAATACTGACATAAAGAATAGTTTTAGTGAAAACCGCAAACGAATCGACCAATTTTTCTGTTTTTTATAATAATTTGAATTTTTGGACCCTAAACTTTAATGGCGCATATCTTCTTTGGAAGATGTTTGGGACCCTCAGTTTCCCATTTAATATTGTTCATCATGATATGACAGACCATGATGTTAAGTTTGTAAACGACCTTTTGGGACACCCTGTATTTTCAATAAGTAGGCCTAGTTTTAAAGTATCTATAATTATCTTCGCAAGTTATCACATTTTACCTGTCTGTAACATTTTGCATATCACATATTACTTTTAATTTATTGATTATTTTACAATTTATTTATGTATTGTGTAATTCCCCTTCCCTCCCCATCCTTATTTTTTTTATTCTTTAGTTTAATTTTCATTCTGTGAATGCATGTTTAATTTTTATCTTGATTAAATAACAACTTTTCTTGCTTGGAATAAAAAAGAAAAACAATTAAAACAAGTTGGAAATTGCACGCGAACGTAGCAAATGAGATGCGTTCGTACGATAACGAAGTTTTAAAAATATTCAGATCTTGCTGATATAGTAGAGCGTACTTCGGATACAGTATAGTAGTCGAAATCTTTGTGTTTCTGTAAATATGCAGGAAGTAATTTTTATTACACCTCGGAAACCTATATCTTATTCATAAAATGTGAAATAGTTGAATATAATTAAAACACGCCCCAAACAATGTTTCCCCGTATAGCATTATGCTGGGGAATACTTTTGTGTGGCCCTGTAACTTAATAATAAAAATTCTTTGCATCACAGATTGTACAGAATGCATATTTTAGTATATATTTCATAGATTCATGCCAATTCTATTATGTTCGAATGAGTGTAACATCATAAAAATGCATTTGAATCTTTTTTCCCATTGACCGTAATGTAATGGAATACCTTTGATTGTCCCTGTAAATGATCTATGCATCCGACTTTCATAACATTTGAAATGACTCGATAAAATTACGTAATAATTATATGTTTTAACTTTCAAACGATCAAAATGCATTTGAAATTTTTTTCCCATTGAACGTAATGTAACGGAATCCTTTTGATTGTCCCTGTAATTGATCTATCCATCCGATTTTCATAACATTTGAAATGACTCGACAAAATTACGCAATAATTATATGTTTTAAATTTCAAACGATTAAAATGCATTTGAAATTTTTTCCCTATTGGCCGTAATGTAACGAAATCCTTTTGATTGTCCCTGTAATTGATCTATCCATCCGATTTTCATAAAATTTGAAATGACTCGACAAAATTATGTTATAATTATGTATTTTAAATTTCAAACGATTCGGTTGGGTAGTTTTTGCGTTGTTATATGCGGACAGACAGACAGACAGACAGACGGACAGACGGACAGACGGACGGACTGAGCGACAACAATAGGTGCTACGTATTTACATAATTACGAACGCACCTAAAAAAGGGTTGATAAATAATAAAATAAGCATTTATTTACGTTGATGTTATTTTTCTTTTTTTTTCACAAACAGGGAATTAAATTGAGAGTGAAAAAAAAGGGAAAAATATATTAAAAAGTATTTATACCTTTATTTCAAGTGTCATATGGTATGTGTTTATTAATTATTTTTTGTTTGTTTTGTTGTTGGTTTCGCAAGATAACAGAATTTAATTAGAAATTTTATTTGAGTGTTCTGTTGTTAGTTATTTTTAAGCATTTAATTTAGAGTTCCTGATACATTGTGAAATAGCATTGAATATGATTTTCAAAACAGATTGAGTAAGTTTTTGCATTTATTTATTTATTTATTTTTTTATGAAATAAGACTTTCTTTTCTTTCAAAGTTATATTGAAAAATCTACATTATGTAGTCTTGTCTTGATAATATGATAATAATATTGATTGACATTTTAATTATTCAGATATGTTTTGACTTATTTAGAACATTGTTTATGAATGTTGCCAACAATTCAGTACTAGTTTTATATCAGTTAATATAATATTTTGATTAAATGACACGTAATTTAAAGTATATTTTCTTTCAAAAAATAATAAAATAAAATAAAATAAAATAAAGTAAAATAAAATTAAAATAATTTAAATTTTAAAGATACTTAAAAGTTTAATGAAGTTTAATAATTTTAAAAGTATATTTTGCAAACGTTAAAGTTCACTGTTTTGTTTTATTAATGTCTTGTTTATATGAGTTGTAAAGCAAAGCTCATGTCCGGGGAACAATTTAAAACGAATTTTTAGCATTTGTGGGGTACATATCTTGTTGTTTTGCTAAAGATAAGAATGTCCGAGCTCAATAAAGCACGAAAAGAAGACCTGTTACAGGTCGCTGTAGAAATGAATTTAGATGTACACCCTTCTATGACCGTTGTCACATTGCGTGATAAGATTAAATCCTCTCCCTCGTACGAAGTTGATTTCGGAATTCGTTAGTCAGAAACCAAATTGCAACTCGCGAGGAAGAACAGCTCAGACGAGACTTAGAGGAAAAATAAAAAGCAGCTGAGTTAGAACAGCGTAAATTAGAAGAGAAGCGTCGTTCGAAGAACTGGAATTAAAAAAGTTTGAGATGAATTTTGAGCTTGAGAAGCTTAAGCTACAGGCTCAGAGCCAAAGTGTTTCCAGTAGAGCGGTAGGTGGGAATGCGGCAGGGATAATGTCTCATCCAGAGAGTAAAATAGATATCCAGAAGCTGTTGCCTACATTTAAGACAGAGACAGATGATATAACATTGTTTCTGGTGCCCCTGGAACGACAGTTAAAGCTTTCTAAGGTACCAGAACACCTCTGTGTTTCTTATTTACTAAGTGTTGTACCCTCTTCTATATCTACGCTTATTGCTCGTGAAAAATATGAAAACGCTACAGATTTTTCACATGTTAAAGGTCTACTTCTAAAAAGGTTTAAATATAGCGATGAAAGATTTAGGCAGCTGTTTTTCACGCATCGCAAAGATAAAGAAATTACTTGGAGAGATTATTACTTCGAGTTACGTGCTTACTTTGAAAACTGGCTTAAAGAGTTAAATGTAACGTCTTTTGAAGCTCTTCAGGATCTGATCATAGCGGATCAGATGAAAAGGCGCGTGCCTGTCGAATGCAAACAACATATGTTAGATGATTGGGAACATTTAAATTCGCCAGTCGACCTTGCCGGAAAATTAGACGCCTATTATACTATCAGGTCTACGTTTTCTAAAAAAAATTCGGTTGTACCCCAGGAGAAAAAAGAGTATTCTCGCCGAGAAAATACATGGAAGCAGAATAAGCCTCCAAAAGAAGACAGATCTTTTCCTAAGATTGCTAATCAACGTTTAGAATCCGATATATTTTGCTATGGTTGTGGCAAAGTGGGATTTATAAAGAAGAAATGTCCAAATTGTTCCCCTATGGTTAAAAAACAAACAGTGCAAGCTCATCGTCTTCAGCTATATAGTTTAAATACATCAGCAATTTCAGCTCCAAATGTGCCTATTACGATCTGCAATAAGAAGGTGTTAGTCTGTGCAGATACAGGAGCCAATCGTTCTATTGCAGGAGAACGAATGTATAAATTATTTTTGAAAGCTGGTGTTGCAATGAAACCTCATACTCATGAAGTAACATTAGCTGATAGAACTACGATGGCTAGAAAAACTCTTTCTGCCACTGTGCGTGTGAAGATTGAAGGCCGAGTTTTCAAATCAGAGTTTTTTGTATTACCAAATGCCAAAGGTAATAGAACTCTTTTAGGAATGGATTTCCTGCACAAAGCTAACATAGTGTTAGACGCTGCAAGTAAAACATGGCATTTTAATGGCAAACCTCATAAAAAGTTTTATTTTGTAGAACATGAAATACAAAATAATATGTGTACTGATGCGGTCAAAGTGTGTCCGTATGCCTTACATAAAGATGTAGGCAAAAATTTAAATTCCGATTAGAGGAATAAATTTAATGATCATCCGAACAGATATGGAAAATGTTTTCAACCAGGGGGAGCGAAGACCCTATATCTTAAACATCTTATAAATATTTCGAAAGATTTGAAAGAGCCTGTTGAAATGAAACAAGGCCAGCGAAAGAGACATTACAATAAAAATCATAGACGAGTGTATTTCAAGCCTGGTGAAAAGGTATGGATTAACCTACACCCAGTTAGCAATGCAAGTAGAAATAAAACATCAAAATTAATGCCTAAGAGAGATGGTCCATACATAATTTTGACTCAAAAGTCACTAGTGACATATGACATTGTTAGTCTAGAAAATCCTACTGAACGAACTGGATCTTACCACGTTTCTGCCTTGTTGCCTTTCCAAGAATCTGAAACTATTCCAGTTGCACCCTTGAGAAAAAGAGGAAGACCCAAAAAGCATCCTGTTTCCTCTCCGAGACGTAGATCGGAAACAGAGGGGGAGGAAGTAACACGCGCATTCCAAAGAAAAAAAGAAAGAAAAAAATAAGACTGTGACGCGTCACGTGACCTGAGTTTTGCTAAATTAAAAAAAATGTAGTTGTAATGTTTTTCGTTTAAAAAAATAACTGGCAACACTAGTTCTATTAAAAATAAATGTTCTTTTTCTTAGTGATGTTCGAATGTTGGTTGTGAACTGTAGTTCATGTGATGATGGCGTGCGCCAGAATTATGTAAAAAGTTTTATTTGTATGTAATGTGTGTGTGTTAGTCTGCTATATGTGCGTGCTGTTCTTTTCAAGTAATAAAAAGTTTATAAAGAAGAATGCAGCCCCCGAGATTTCTATATTAAGATAACTTATACACTTCTTTCTTCTTGTATATTTGTAAGACGACTTCTTACATCCCTCTAATATCGCGATTTTGAACTAATTCTTTTTCTTGGTGTCATACAAAAACCGTGCCACTCTGAATATTTATCTGCAAAACGCAGATCTGCGACTACTTGCAATTCGCTGGTTAGATAACGTTTGCACGTTTATATGATTGCCCTTTCCTTTCAGAGCGATGGGTGGCAGAATTTTTTATTCGGATAGAGATTCCTTCTTCGAATAGGAATATTTCACTTTGTTTCTATGTGGAGACATAGTGTTATCATATCACAAAATCTCTTCCCGCAGAAGTTGTTGATATGATCACTGGCATTTCTTGAAATTAAAAAATTTTACCTTCCTCTATGCTCCAGTAGTGGGCATAGTAACTTTCTGATGCTCCAGTAGGACCCCCTAGAAGTGGGCCACTCCATTCTTGAGTTTAATATATACTGTTCAGAAGTTATATTTTTTTTACATTTCTACACTTAAATATACACAATAATGAAATCATATTTAGAAGTTTTAATGATTACGTAAAATAATTTTAGCTTCTCTTTAGTTTTTTCGTATAGTCTGTAAAACCACCATTCCAGCTCAAAAACTATGAGAATACTGAAATTGTCCCTTTGCCTGATAACTAATAAGGGTTCCAGCAAATCAGCAATTATTTTTTTGTCTGACAAGGGTGACTAGAAAACTTGTTTTTCAACTTTAAAAACTGGTGGCCCACTATTAGTACGCGGCCCACTACTGGTACACTAACCCTAGGCTACACCCAAAAATAGTGCGATTTGTAAACTCTCATATTTTCTACCAGGATGGTTTGACAGAGAATTTTCTATTGATTTGACTTAAAACGTTTTAAATGAAAGATAAACGACACACTGAGAAGATGCTGTTTTGCTGTAGAATTGGGAGGCAACACACGATTCTTCTGTGCAAAGCTTTAACCCACTTCTTTCGTAACATGGACTGAAACGATAAAAAGAGAGACTGTTTTTTTTTCTGTTACTAAAAATAAAAATATTTTAAAAAAGTATTTTAAAAGTAAAAATATTATTTTAGTTTTGAATTGTATTTAATAATTTTTCGTTTTATAGTTTTTTTTTTTTTTGGCTATTTAATTTTATATTAATCTTTATTTTAATTTTGAACTGTATTTTTTTTTTTACTTTATTTAATTTTATTTTACCAGTGATGCACAACCTTTTTGCCAGAAAGTTGTTTCCCACCAGAATATTTGAAAAGAGTCGTTTGCTTTATTTAACCCATTTTCGGCCAAAGGTTCGTATACGAAACATTTCGATAAATATATTTTTTTAACACTCTGACACATTTTTTTCAAGAATTTTATTTTTCTTCTATTTTTTAAGGCTTTTGAAGACATCCATAAAATATTAGTAATTCAATTGGAGTAAACACTTTCTCTTAAAAAATTTTCAAAATACGCTAGAGTTTTAATTTGAAACGCCTTTGACAAATTCGACTTTTTAAAAATATATTATTATTCCAATTGAAATGAATTATATGTTTTTAAAATAGATTAAAGTTGCAAATTCTGTATATGAAATAAGAATAAAACAAAAGTCATAAAAATATTATTCATATTCATATTATTAATTATAAGAAATAATATTTTATATTATTATATAAAATATTATTTCTTATATAAAATATTATTTTTCATGCACGAATCTTTTTTTGTGTCTTAATGTATGTAATTTAAGCATATTTCAATAAAAATAATGCTACATTTTATAAAATTTCTGTGCTTGGCCTAAAATGGGTTAATAGCAAATATTTCGTCATTATTACAAGAAAAAAGATTCTGTATGAAAATAGTGGTAGCTTTGTGGCCCGCGGACCAAAGGTTGTGCACCACTGATTTTACTATACTCAGTTTTATATTTTATATTAAACATTATTTTCATTTTGAAAAAATCGTCATAAACAGCATTCCTAATTTCGCCCTCAGGGACGAAAAAAAAAAAAAAAAAAAAAAAGAACTGCAAGGAGGACTAAATTTGGATCACGCTATTTTCCAATATGGCATAGTTTCAAATCCCGTTAGATGAACTAAAACTCTGTGTATGCTACTGTCAATATGTTAAAAAATACCTGCAATTAATAAGAAATAAAAACTTGCATTTTTGTAAATAACGTTCTACAAACGACGTAATAAGAACTCAGGTCTTCTAAAGATAAAAAATGTGGCGTCTTTAACGTACGTATGCATCTTGGCAAACAAAACTTACGCAACTGACCCCTTTTACCTTCCGTTTCCGGTACTTTGAGAGATAAGTGGCGCCATTTTCGCACACGCGGAGAAGTTAAGAGGGACAATATTAGGAAAAGCACATTACCGTAATACGATTAACCGGTGGGAAAATAATTGTTAATTTTGAACACTACTGGTTGTACTCTGCACTTTTGTAAACATTAACTTCATATATTAAAACAGGATTCGTATGCTTCGAGGATCTTTTACCTAAATGTTTGTAAAGTAATATTTGCATTATTTGATGGAAAAAATTCTAGTTTTAGATATAGCAATCAGTACTTTGCGAATTTTCTGGTGCAAAATCACCTAAAATCCCAGGAATCCCCTGATGCGTAAGAACCCTGTAAAAATATCGTCTAAAATTTGAAATTAGAAAGGAGGAGGGTTATTAAGAAATGTTAGTGCTTACATAAATCATGCAGCACATTCAAGGCTCCCAAATGGTCCGCGAACTGAACATCAGTATTTTTTAACAGAAAATTTCATAATACGTTTGAGCTAGAATCAACTTCCAAACGTGGTTTCTTGACAATTTGCAAGAAAAATCTAAAAAGGAAATTTCTCTAAAAAAATTCTGATGTTCAGTTCGCGGACCATTTGGGAGCCCTGCACATTACAGATTTTAATATTTCGATATTTGATTTATTTAATAAAAGTTTCTGTGATTAAATAAAGATAAAATTACATTAAAAAATATATATATACGTTAAAAATTTTCCGCTTTTTTGTGTACCACAACAGCTTAACAGAAATTTTTGATTCATTTAATCGGAATACTACAACGATTTAAAAGGACAAAATTAACTTTAATTTTTTTTTATCCCTGATTAATTTGCCTGAAAATACAACGCGTTTTCAGAAATTTCAATTTATTTGAACATTACTTCAAGTATTTCGAATAATATGTGCCTTAGCAGGCAAAAATAAATTTTTGAAAAAGTTCTAAAATAATAAAGAAACTCTGTAGGTGGATATAAATATGAAAATGAAGCTAGAAAATGTCTGCAATTTTTTTTTCTATCTCTGAAGATAAAAAATGATCTCTTTTGTCATATGGTGTAATTACATATACGTTTGTACCCAAGAATATTTTATCAGAAAAAAATATGGTATATCATGAATAAATGATATTATTTTTTATTGCAAAAAATGATCAGTCTTTTTATTGTTAGAATGGTCATAATAAATAATAAATGTTTGATACTATGTCGCATTTCTTTAATATTCTAATAAAATGCAATATGGATAAATTATAGAATTCAAAATTTATCTGCAATTTTATTTAATTTGGAGTTGAACAATCTGTGATTCGCAGACCAATAGAATATTATTTTTTAACAGAATAATCTGACAAATTTAATGCAGAGACTTTAAGAATACTTAAAGGAAATATTACTATTACGAAACTGTGGTGACAAACAACTTCCAGGCCAAAAATATTGAGTAGTTCGGAAAGTCGTGTCCTTTTGAGAAAATTATTTCGTACCGAAAAATTCTATCATTTAATTATTAGATACTGTTTAAGATATTTGATGTTTATTAATTAAAAGGCAGAATTTTCCGGCGTGAAATGATTTTGCAAAACTGAACTGACTTTTCGAACGACTCAATATATAAAGCATTAGTTTGTTTAGTTTAATACAAAATGCCATCCAAATTCTGGAATTAAAAAGGAGGAACACTATTAAAAATTGTTAGCGGTTAGAATATTCATGCAACACAATTACAGTTTCTAATATTTCGATACTCGGTTTATTTATTAGAAGCTACTGTGATTAAAAAGGCTACAATTACCATAGCTGCTAACTCTTCCGCTTTTTTTTGTACAACAATAATTTAATAATAACTTTTGATTCTTTAATCTTCAGATTACGACGATTTCAGTACGTAACATTTATTTTTGTGGTACAAAAAAGTGTGTTCTTGGCATATATGCTATTACTATTCGAAAATATCTGTGTACAAACCAATAAATAGTTTAAAACCGCTGAATTAAGACCATCTATTAGGGTTTTTGCTTACTAAGAAAATATTAATGTAGGTTGCTCCTTTCAGTACATAGTAAAATAAGCATAGTTATTGTTTTCTTACAATTGAAATAATGCAGTTTATCTAAATGTGATATTTATAGGTAAATTAAAATACTAAATCCAAATACTTAAATAAAAATCTATTCGAATGCGACACAACCATTCTGTTAAAAAGTTTTCTCAACCACTATATTTGAAAGACAGTGATTTACTTATTCATTATAAAAGTTTCCGTCATTGAATAATGGAAATTATTCTGTATGGAATTAGTGGTATCTTTGTGACTCGCGGGCAATCGGTTATGCACCCTTAGTCAATTACAATAAGTACTCGATCTAGCTTAAAATTTACCGTAATTTCCGGCGTATTATCCGCGAATCAAACAATTTTTTTGGACGCAGAAATATTATTTAGTCATTGAAAACAAATATTTACGGCGATCTGATAAGTTACATTTCTTTTTTTTAAAAAATTCTAGGTCTAAAAGAAATTGTTTGATCCGCGGATTATACTCGAGAAATTATGGTAAAAGATAATATTTTAAATAATTTATGGCTAACTTTACCCTTTATACGTATCTCCAAATTTCACACTATGAAATCACTATTCTAATACAAAATTTTGTCGAAGACATGCTTCTGCTATGACAGCTGCTGCTTCTTGTTTGCGCCAGATGAAGAAAGACCTTGCTCTATCGAAATGCCAAGCGCATTTAAAATTTCTTGACGGTGTTTTTAGAAGATATTTTTGTTCTAAAAATTACTTAAAATCCGTATATATACGATTGGAGTACCATTCAAATGGGTTGAGACATTGCATTTTACTTCACCATTTTTAAATTTTGTTTAAATTTTAAAATTTAATTGAAAATTTGTGCCAAAGTTGAATATGACTAAAAAAACAACACATGTCTCCAATAACAAAGAAGAAATGTTTTGTGAAAAAAATTTCAGAAGTGATATAACTTCTTAAAATTTTGTTCGATAACATGTAGAATATGATTTATTATAAATTCACTCGATATACAAAAATAGACGTGTATTTTATTAGGAATTTTAATGGTAAAAAGGTAGTCCAATGGAATGGAATACTCTAATGTTGCCCATCGTGTTCTATCTCTAATGTAGATATGCCTTTCGAGTAAGAAATGCACTAGCAGAAGTTGTTCGAGCTTGCGAAGTCATCTACTCACACGTTGATAGTTTTCTTCAAGGAAAAAAATAAAGCATACAAAAGGTTTTAACTCCTTGATGGGCGCCGTTTTCAGTCTGCAAACGGTTAATTTTTTCCATACGGCCATAATTTCCAAATAGCACCAGTAAGTTTTTATTACGAAATCAATCTCATAATGTAGGGGGGGGGGTAAAGAGCTTTTGTTTAATATCAGATAAATTTGTTCGACAATTGCGGTTTGAATTAATTATTTGATCACTTTTGGAGTAGAAATGCTTTGCGCCTGAAAGGGTTGAAGTGTGTGTTTTGAAAAAAAAAAAAAAAAAAAAAACAGTTATAAACGAATAAGAGGAATTTTATTTTTATTCATTCTTGTGTCTATGTGCATACTTATTTTTGGAATAAGCACGAGTCCAGCTTAAATTTTAAGCAAGTTATATGAAATCAGCCCTTTTAAGCTCTGGCGGATGAATTTCCTCCCATTTCATTTGATTCATCAAATTTCACACTATGAAACCAATATTCTGAAACAAAAATTTTGGCAAAGAAGAAGTTCTTCCATCGTGAAAGCTGCTGCTTTCTTCTTTGTACTTGATGAAGAAATACCTAGCTTTTTCTAAATGCCTAGCGTACTTAATGATTTTTATAGTGTTTTATTAAGATTTTTAGTTCTAAAAATAGTGCTAAAAATTGTATTTTTACAAATAGAGTAATATTCATATTAATTGAGCAATTGCGTTTTACTTCACCATATTTTGTTTTAAAATTTCATCGAAATTCCTGCTAAAAATGAATTTGTTTAACCCTTTTAGTGCCAAGGAGAGCCGTCGCGATGCTCTCGCTGGTTGTGATAAATGCCAGTCGTGATAGCGCTCCTTTTGACAGTTTTTTGGCGCGGGCAATGTTTGATAAAGTGTTATTTAAATTTATTTAATTTATTGTCACGTAACAACAGAAATACCAAAATGCAAGAAGTTTTCTAAAAGCAAATGATAAACTGTGAATGAAAGACATTTTAAATTTATTTCTGCAGTTTTTTCTAAGCTGTGGAAAAATAGCTTTGTTTTTCTTGTTGTGATACAATTTCGATCTTTGGATAATTTCGAACATTTGGAACATAGTGACGGCCGTGTTACCGTGTTCGTATTTTTATTCATTACATTGAATTCTAACTATCTTCGATAGCATATTTTTTATATAAAGATCGTGATTATTATTTTTTTTAATATTTCTAATTTCGATTTCAAAATGTCGGACACAAGTGAATTTTCATATACAGCACGACGACAGAGCAGGGAGGCGGCCCTCCTAGAACTTTTCAGAGCAGTGTGATGGCGCTCCTTGGCACAAAAAGGGTTAAAGAAACATATGTCTCGCATGTCAGAAAGAAAAAGTTCTGTGAGAGAAATATTAGAAGCGATATAAATTCTTAAAATTTTCTTTGGTAACACATAGAATATGATTTAGAATAAATTTACTCGATATATAAAAATAGACGTGTATTTTATTAAAATTTTTAGGGTCCAAATAGTAGTCCAATGGAATAGAATATTCTAATGTCGCCCATCGTATTCTATCTCTAAGATATACCTTTCGCACAAGAAATGGACCAGAAGAAACCATCCGAGGTTGCGAAACCAACTACTCACACATTGATAGTTTTTTTCAAAGAAATAATAAAGTATACGAAAGGTTTTAATGCGTGTATTTTTGACAAAAAAAATTATAAACGAGTAAGAAGAATTCTTCTATTTTTAGTCGTTCTTATGCCGACGCGCATATTTCATTTTGGAATGTGAACTTTATAGCTTTTTGAAAAAAAAAATGCGAAAACGGTAACTGATTTTCTGTGCCACTGTTTCCTAAAAAAGAGTAACCATTTTTTAACCTCCGTATTCTGTGTTTAAGTGAAGCAAACATCACTGTTATAAAATAGTGTTGTATATAATCAGTAAAATTTTTCACTAATAAAGATACATAATTTAATTATTTTATGAGTAGTATTTTAAAATTTTGTGCACATTTAACACCTGAGGCTTGAGAAAAATAATATACATAATAAGTATGCTCAGAACTATTTCCATTTAGCTTTATTTTCATATTTAGTCTCTGAATATCTATCATTATATAAGATGAATAAAACTACTTGGAAAAAATAGTTAACATCTGTGCTAACAGTAAAATCAGTTTTAATGGACAGCTTACCTCAATATGTTAACAATCTGCACTGGAAAGACTGATTATGCAAGTCTAGATTTTTGTGAAAGTTTAGCCTAATATCAAGTAGGCTGTGAAGAAAAACATTACCCCTTGTGTACTTGACCTACGTGCTAATACAGAAATGGTGACCATCGTAAGCATAAATTTAAGGTGTTTCCACGATTCCCTGAAATTAGACATCCAAATTTTCTAAAAGTTTCATTCGAATTATTTTTTCAGAAAAATAAAGCAGAATAAATATTTAGAAATAACTGGCATCAAAATTCAAGGAGAAATTCTGAAAAAAAAATTCTCCTATGACAGCGACTTTTTTTGTGTCAGCGCTACGTCAGAATATTCATTTGGTGGTGAGCAAAGTCTTCATATTTAACTTTGTGTTTCTAAGTGTTTATTTTTACATTCTAAACTCCTACCAGGATATTATATCAGAATTATTTTATTAAATCACACACATTCTGAGCCTAAATAATGTAAAAATATTTAAATATTTGGAAACTATTTGACATTTGTGGTACAAGCGCTGCATATTATTAAATGCCGGTATCGGAACAACGTTTACGGGATTATAAATCCTGTTTGTTTTGGCCTTATCAAACCAGTTTTTTGTTTCAGATCCTAATAGCATTTTATTAACCATTTCCTTTTACAAGAAAAAACTCAATTTGTAAAATGATGAAATGATACCGGAATTTACAAACGACTTTTTTAGAAATTAAAAACATGTTAATTTTAACTTTCTTTGTTAAAGCAAAATTTCAATAAAATATTCTTGGTGCTTCTTGTAAGTTTGGAATTAAAATTAAAAGTGGAATAAATAGTCATCCCAACGTGAGATCATTGTACCAGAAAGGTTTTTACCCTTTCTGGCACACTGTGCTCAGTCTGGGATATCTAATTTTAATTCCAAAACCATTGCGAATGGCACCAATAATATTTTAATAAGATTTTACTTTTACAATGAAGGTTTAAAGCAAGGAGTTCTTAATTTCTAAAAAATTCGTAAGTAATTACGGTGTCAGCCGTTAATTTTTCATTTTACAAGCAGAATTTGTCCGTGAGGGAAAGGGTTAACCTTTCCCGGCACGGAAGGGTTAGAACAGATTTCTGTTAGAACAGATTTATCTGACAGAATCCTTTACAGTTTTTGACTTATAACACTTTAAATGCATGAAATAGTGAAAAAACCCATCATGAAGAAAAGCGCATTTTCACAAGAATTCGATCCATGACATCCGTTATTTGAAAGCTAGATTTTGAAAAAAAAATGTATATATATTAAAAATAAATATTTACTGTTACACTTAAAATAGATACATGATTTAAACGTCGTTTTAAGCAGAAAATAAACAAAAGTAATTTTTAATTCCAGAAAAACATAAACTCTTTAAATATTCCAACATCAGCAACGCATGCTCTGTGGTTTTGTTTCTTGTCGAGCTCATTCTTGTAGATGTTGGATGGCCATATCGTGACGGCTCCCGGATGTATTTATTTCATATATTCATATTTTTTATTCTCTTTTTATTTAATTTACTTCGTAATTTTTCTGATTGGGTAATTATCTGGTACAATGCTCTAAATCCGTTTGCTTTCCTATTGACTGTTCCTTTAGTTTGCTCATTTCCCTTAATTTTTTCTTTCACTCTTGCTCCTAGTTCCAAACTTGAAGCAGATGATCATTGCTCCTCATGAAGATGGATTAAGTTTTTTCGAAATATCTTGCTCATTTTATAAATTTTATGGGAATTTTAAAAAAGTTGTTTTCGTTACTAAAAATGTTTTCATATTATATCTTAATTCATTATGTCTTTTTTTCTCGACAAACCTTTTTTTTCTTTACTAATATGAAAAGAAAATCCGTTATCTGAACATGTATCAATTTTAACAGAAGCTTCTTTATAGAAATCGCAAATTTAGATTTCTCTCGTGAATTGGAAAGCAATCTCTTTTTTCAGAAATTGCTAAATTATTCTTTCAAATTCTCTCAAATGATAGAGAAAGTTCATAAAAGGAAGCGCCCAAAGAAAACTCTTTAATTTTGGAGAGATGCAACCGCATTTCATAATTGCACGTTAAAATATGAGTGTAAATTTAATTTATAAATTTTTAGAGGTAAACAAATCTAAAGCTATTATGGAATTTATATGATGTAAAGTTTGAATATGTTTTTTTGTTGACAGATTAGAATATTTTCGAATGTATAAGAAATCATCTCATTATTTAATGGCACAAATTTTGAGATTCAATAAAAACAAAGATGCCAAGAGTTACGTATTTTGAGTAATAGAATAAAAAAAAAACTTCTCCTTGCGTAGCAGCAGAGAATATACGATTCAATAATAAGAAAAAGTTTTTTTTTTTAATTCTTAATTTGACCAAATAATTCGCACTCTGGCATCATTTCTATATTTTGAAATTTGCCTAAAAATCTATGTAGTGGCAAAATATTGTTTGAATGATTTAAAAAATTCTTTAATGCATTAAAAACAGTACAAAAATAAAGATATGCTTAAAAGGGCATATGATATTTATTGCTTTACCAAACTGAAAATATATTGAAAAAAATTACACATGTCCAAAACGATTCAGAATATATCCTTATGTTGATTTAGCTATGGAGCGAAAACTATTTAAAATTAATAACTTTATTGCTTTCGCCTGTTCATTTGAATCAATATCTTTTCAGATTTCATTTCTCAGATTTTAATCATATTGATTGAATAAAGATAAAAGGGATTTGTATAAATGGGTATCACGGCAGAAATTAGTTCATTAAAATAATTTATTTCTCAGCTGTTTGGCTTTTAATGCACTTTTATCTTAAATAAATGTATTATAAATTATTAATTTCATACTATGGTAATCATTAAATTAATTATTAAAATAAATGTTTGATGATATATTATTCGCTGTTTTAAACTAAATATATGTAACCGCATTGGAACAATATATATACACACATATATATATATCAAGCATCAATGAAGTTGTCAATGCGAAAAAAGGTTTCAAAAAATACTAAATATGTATACTGAAAACATTTGATATAATAGGAACATATTGTCAACACGTGCAGCCTATGCAATTTTCAACCATGAAAAAAATATAGTTCTCTTATTTATTTACAACCAAATTAATTGAAAATTACCCTGCCTAAAAATTTAAAACAGATACAAAGCTATAGTAATAAAATATGAGGGAGAAATGTGTTAACACAAGAACAGCCGAAAAATTTATCCAAATGTTGTTAAAAATATTGTACACCAGAATTTTAAACTAAACTATTTAACTTATTCCTCCGTGGTATACTTTAAATTTATTTTTTAGGGGACCAGATTTGCCATATTTTAGAAACGAAATTCTGGTTTGAAGCGAAATATTTTCATCTTTTACAGATCAATAACCGCTGCGGTGGTTCTAGTGCTAAATTATTTCCCAATAAATAAGAACCCTTTAACTGCCTCGAGCGTATATATACGTCTCGCTCAAATAATTGCATATTTATGAAATTACTATCGAACAACCGTTTTTTTAGTTAAAAATCTTGCTTTATTAACAAAAAGAAACTTTTACCATTAAATAAAGGGAAGATTATTTTCCAAAATCTGTGGTGGCACAAATTTTTTTAGCATAAAAGTTGAAGTTTCTTCTCTTAAAGCTTCGGCAGTTAACATTAGAAAGACGGGAATTTTTGCACAAGTTTTATAAAAATATTTAATACCAGATTTTTTATTTAAAACTGTTTAAGTAATTTAATTAACTCCATTTTCCTTAGTATGTTTTAAATTAATTTTATAAAGACATTTCTGGTACGAACCAAGAAGGCGAGGGGCCATTTGGTCGGGGCCAAAATGGCCCCTCTCCATCATTCTAGTGTTAAGGGGTTAAAATTATAATTGAAATGAAACACAGTAGATATTTATAACAGTTTCACCAGAATTATTTATTTTAAAATTACTCCTTTTTATAGTTTTTAATAAACCACTGACTCAAAAGTTTAGGCACGTTATACAAATTTGAGCATCTTCAGGCACCAGGATTTACTTATGTACCATAATTTCCTGCGTATAATCAGCGGATCAAACAATTCTTTTTAGACCCAGAATTTTTTTAAAAAGAAATGTTACTTATCAGATCGCCGTAAATATTTGTTTTCAATCACTAAATAATATTTCTGGGTCAAAAAAGAATTATTTGATCCGCGGATTATATGCCGGAAACTACGGTATGTTTTATATAAATTTCAATTATGGACTTACATTAACAAACTCATAACGAACAGCGAAAAAATTTTTAATTTATTTTCGGTATAATTTGATGATACATAGGAACTCAAGAAGTACAGTTTTTGCTTATTCCTTGAGATATTTTTATTAATTTTACATTTTTGCATTACATAAACATTAGAAAACATAAAATAAGTTCATATTTAATATTTTTATATTACTAATGGACCTTACAAATGACATCATAACGCACATTTCAGTTATTTGCGTTTTCCTTTTACTATATTTCGTACATTTCTATTGCAAGCCATTTTTTAAAACACGCAGCTCGCTAAAAAAGCACTATGAGAAACAAATTGCTATTTTGTTTAGTTCTGTTATCTGTAAGGATCCATTCACACCAATTTCTCTTCTTTTAAATTTATATATATATATACATGTAAAAGAAAAGTCTAAAGATGTGTATCCTTACATCTTTACATGTGCATCCCTTACATCCTTACATGTGTATCCCTTAGATACAACAGATCTGAAGAAGTTAACAGAATGCTCGATTTGTTTAAACCAACCTAACGTCTTAACCCTTTGAACTCTAGGGAGTCATTTTCTTCAAGATTCCAAATGTCACATTGGCAGCAGTATTTTGCAAAGAAAAAATTCGGCTTATGCTATGCAGGAAAAAATGCATTAAATCTTTAAAAAATAAATTTGGTTGGATATTCCGGTGCCATTGTGAGATTTCGGAATTAAAATTATGTGGTAGAAAATTCTACCAGCAGAGCTGAAGGGGTTTTAACCCTTTCAGCTCTGATAGTAGAATTTTCTACCACTTAATTTTAATTCCGAAAAGTCACAATGGCACCAGAAAATTTTGCCAAATTTATTTGAAAAAAGTTTACTGCATTTTTTTCGTGCATATTGTTTAATCGGTTTTTTCTTTGCAAAATACTGGTGCCAATGTGACATTTAGAATTTTGAAGAAATTTACCCACCAGAGCTCAAAGGGTAAACCAACCAAAATATCAGAAATAGCGATCTATATCAGAGTATTCAATTTCTGTTGGTTATTTAGGATACCGAAATCTACGGATTTTCTAAAAGGAGAAGTTTGGTAGATATTTAAGTTGAAATCGAATCTCGTCACCTTATTGAAATTTCCAGAAAAGTAAATATTCGGTTGTTGAAAAAATAATGAATGATTTTTCAATTCAAGTTTAAAACAGTGTAATTTTTCCAAACTAAATGTATTTAACAAATTAGGAGCCATTACAACCAATACATTTAGTCCAACAAGAAACTAGCTTAATGATTCCTGTAACATAAAGGTCAGAGTTTCTTTGGGGGTAAAACATTCGGAAGACATTTCTGACATAATCTTGATTAACCCCTTGAGGTGTGGTGGGATATATGTTATCCCACCTAATTTAAACGACATTTTAACCAGAAACCTTTAACGAAATTTTATATTTTAACATTAGCAGCAAAATGGTAAAAAATTGCCTATTATTTTAAAACAAAACTTTTAAATTTTTCCGGAGACAATTCAATATTATTGAGACATTGTTGCTTGCCACTCAAAAAATTAATGATTTTTTTTTCGGAGTCAACTTAGTTTTTAAAGAAGACTTAGTCTGTTGGTGAGATATCCGGTTATTATAGTGGATGGAATAGTGGTTCCTAACTCGACACTTCTTACTTTTCGACAGCCACTGCCTGACATGAGTTGTCGTTTAACTTCGCATCCACATCGAGTTTCTCCAACTTGCCAATTTGCTGGCAAATGATACTGGAATAGTCAATTGTAATGTTTATATTTAATCGGGGTCTGATTATCAATGGGACACACTCACACCAGAAAAAAGAAATAAAAAAGTTTCCCTATTCATAGCAGTAATTTTGAATGGCAAAAGCGTTTAAAGAAGTCGAAAATTTTTATAACATTTTGCTGGTGAGAGAGTGCTCCGTTAGTAATCAGGTGCTGTTTGTAATTTCTCGAATTGTTTTAATTAGATTAGTTTCTGTTAAAACTTATGGTTGATCATTGTCAACAACAGAAGTATGCCCCCGATCTTTTCTCCAAATTTTGAAATCTTCGGGAGGATTTTTTTAAATTAACGCTGAACTGTTCTTACACTTATTCTTCTCTAAACTCAAATTTCATTAATAATTCGCGCTGATTATATTGCACTGCGACTAAACTTATAAACTGCGACTGAACTTACAAAAATAAATTTCATCAAAATCATGATTTTGCATGTCAGCTTCTGAAGTCAAATAATAGCTTAAAAAATAAAAAAATAATAAAAAAACATTAATTTACAAAGAAATTGCTTGAAATTATCTTTAAAATTAAATATAATGCATATCATTTGGATTAAATTATGTTTACAAAATGTTTAGAAAATAAAGTTGTTTGTAAAATCATGTTTTTTTTCTTTTTTTCTTTTTTTCATAGCATAATAGTTTAATTCTATAGCTATACAGTGTACTTGCTAGAAATAACAATTTTACCCTAAAATCAAGATGCGGAGGGTCATTTGTAACTGATAAAAACTGAAAGATTGTGGTAAAAAAATATGCTCATAACACATATTAATCCTTTCAGGAGCAAAGCATTTAAATTGCTAAAATGTTGATGTGAATGGGAAGCACCGGAATTTACAAACACTTTTTTTGGATATAAGAAAAGGGTAGCTATAGCATGCCTAATAAAACAAAATATATTTTAAGCTTTTTACAGCTTAGTTAAAAAAAAACTAGCAATTTGTGTTTGATTTTGTCGTTATTGGATTTACTTAGTACAAAATGCATGTTAGGGGAATAAGCAAAAGAAGGACACTCTGAAATTGATTTCTTTACAATCCAATAGAACACTGATTATGTCTTTCTTGTATGTATTGTTTAAAATTATTTTCATATTCAGTGAATAATACTTTTAATTGACAAAATAACATTTACCGTAATTTCCGGCGTATGATCCGCGGATCAAACAATTCTTTTTGGACCCAGCAATATTATTTAGAGATTGAAAACAAATATTTAAGGCAATTTGATAAGTTACATTTTTTTTTTTTAATTCTGAGTCTTAAAATAATTTTTTGATCCGCGGATTATACGCAGGAAATTACGGTAATAACTTCGAAGTGTAGTGCAAGATAAAATTACATTAGGGAGATAGAAATATTAGTTTATTTTACTTACTTATTTCACAAGACTTCAACATTCAAATTAAATAAACAAACTGGGAACTTCTCTCTGATTTTATGTTATTTTGTATTTGCATAATACATTGCGTATGTTAACAAAATCTGAACAAAATCTAACAAAATTCTGAAATTAGTTGAATTAAACACCGGTTCACAAATTTAATTTTAATCTCCATTGTAGAGATAGTATTTAAAAAAAATAAGGTTTTGAGATATTAATATACATTAGTAATATTTTTATGCGGTGTATTATTAAGTATAAAATGTGAGCTATTATTTTCAACTGGTTCTTCCCATGAGCACATGTAGTGTAACTCACATGCTACGATTTTAGACTACCAGTATTTTAGAACAGAAAAATGCCAGTTATTTTATCGGAGAATTCTCATTAAATGAATAAGGTCAAGCAAATTTTTCTACTATAACGGTTGCGAACAAGCATACAAATTATCAGCAGCATGACTTACCGTAATTTCGGGTGTATAAGCCGCGGATCAAACAATTCTTTTTCGACCCAGAATTTTTTAAGAAACAAACGTTACTACTTAGATCGACGTAAATATTTGTCTTCAATCACTAAATATGATTTCTGGGTCCAAAAAGAATTGTTTGATCCGCGGCTTATACACCCGAAATTACGGTACATTGCAAAAACTCATGGAACCAGCCAGCAATATATCCTTGGTTCCATAACAAACTACCCGATATAGCAACAGTGTTGCCTTGGAGGTCCTTTTTTAAATTCTTGTTTCTTAATAGGCGTCATTTATTAATAAAAAAAAGTCGCGTTATTTAACCTTATTTAATGACTTGTTAATTACGGTGAAAACGAAAGGAATTTTACAATTTTAGTTAAGTGTTGCCAATCAAGAAATCTAAAATCTAAAATATAGACCAACTAGTAAAACTGTTTTCATATAGGATAATTTGACATGGGTCTGAAGATATGTTTTTTTCGTTGTTGTATGTTTCTAAAAGACAATTTGATGGAAAACGTATATATGGTTTTTCAGCTGTATGATATGCCATTGAAACTACTCGCTTTTCTGAACATAAAAGCATGGAAGAAAATAGATAAAAATCAAAGATATGCTTTTTGTTCTCATTAAACTATTTCTAAACCATTATTATTATAGGTATACGTCCAATTGCAAAAATATTTCCAAATGTTATTATTTAAAATTCAGAATAGTTCGTTTTTTCTAGTATTCAAAATTTAAAAATACATTTCAAATATGAAAAGGATTAAAATTCAAGTTATCTTAATTTGGTCAATTTTTTCGGAATGAACAATTACAAGAGTGGACAATTTTATTTTTTGTAACAGATTATAAAATATGTTATTATAAAAATAAGAACACAGTAATAATTAAATATTTTAAATTTGTAACATTTACAAAAACAAATGTTCACTTTAATGGTTTTTAATTTGTTCGGGACTAGTTTGTTTTATATAAATTTTATTTTTTTAACACCACTATTTGACAAAAAAATTAACATTAACTATCACTCAAGGAAATGTCTTTATTAAATATAAAAATTTTACTTTTCTGTTTCGGTGGTATCGAAAAACAAATGTAGAAAACGTGTTTTGGAGATGCATATATGCACCCCTGGTCCCATAGGGACTAAAATGATAAAAACCCACGTATAAGATATTTTGAAATTGAAATTATAACTCAAAAATAAACTCCTTAGAAATTATCTATTGAAAAGTTTTGAAAAACACGCTGTATTTATTTACAGAAGCACTAAAATTAACTTTACCTAAAGTATATAGAAACAAACAAGATACCGTAATTTCGGGTGTATAAGCCGCGGATCAAACAATTCTTTTTGGACCCAAAAATCTTATTTAGTGATTGAAGACAAATATTTACGTCGATCTAAGTAGTAACATTTGTTTCTTAAAAAATTCTGGGTCGAAAAAGAATTGTTTGATCCGCGGCTTATACACCCGAAATTACGGTATTAATTACTGGATATGTATTAATTTTGAAGCAACGAATTTACTTACAAAGTAGACAGTTGTCACCATTGAGAGCTTCCTATTCAGCTATGAGTATTTAGTGTCTCGCTCATGAATACAATGCATAGGTGCCAACCTGACATAGATTATCCGTAATACGTGCGTTAATTTGACCCTGGTTTAATAAGTTTCGAACCAGAAAATTTTCAAAGAAATGATATTAAGTATGTTCCACTAACAATTTTGAAATTAAATAAATAAAGATTCATAAGATATATTTTCTGGTTTGAAATGATGTTAACCTGGATCAAACTAATCCAGGTATTACGGAAGATTAGTTGAAAATTAGCAGCTATGACAATGTCATAGAACTTCGTAAGAAAAATTAGGCAAAACACAGATTTTCTCCACCGTAGAATACGTTTAAATATTCTTGGTTTATTTATTTTAAAATCTTGATTTATTTTTAAATCGTGGGATGTTCCGAAAGTAAGTTTTGTCTTTTTTTTTTCTCGCGGAAACTTGTTGAACCAAATGATAATAGACCATGTTACCATTAGCAATATATTTTGCACTATTTTCGAAATAGTAGCTACTGATAAAGAGGCATTTGTCGTAGCGTACAATCAGTTTAAAAAAATCCGTACCCAGCGATGAAAGGTCGGCCTGCTCCACTTGAGCATTGTTTTGGAAATGACATGCGGAAAATGTGACTTTCTGTGAACAGGTGAATGTTTTATTTAACAAGATATGTCGGGTAATCAGTCAATGTAAGTCGGGTAATCCAATATCTCCCATCCAAAGCGACGAATCTGATATTATCTGAGAATTGCCGCGTGTTGTTTTGCGTTGTCTTTCAAGAACACAACACCTTCACACAAGAATCTTGGTCCCACATGTTGAACAACGAGCTTGAGTTTGGTAAGAATGCCACTTTCAAAACAATGCTAAAAAAGAGACGAGTTTGTGAAAATTACATGCATCTCACAAGGTTCATGCGCTTTTAATCCTGTCCAGCACAGGCAAAATCTGTTAGTAAAATAAGAAATTATCAACTGACACCAGAATTCACAAACGAATTTTTTAGATACTTTGAATGCCTTAATTTAAGCTTTTATTGTAAAAGCAAAATTTTATTAAAATATTACTGCTGCCAACTGCAAGTTTGGAATTAAAATTAGGTATCCCAGACCGGGCTCAGTGTGCCAGAAAGGGTTAAGTACTTTTTAACAGAATTTTTGCAAGGAATCTTTTATCTCATTTAATGATCGAAAATCAATCTTCAGAAATATCGACTAGTACTTTACGAAATTTCTGGTGCTAAAGCAATTAACACTTAAATCAACTGATGTACGCAAAAGAAACACTGCTATAGCTAGGGCATCTATTTTTATCAGAGTGTTTTCTTCAAAGTGATTGAACACTACAAGTATGTCAATGTCGGTGGCGACTATGTAAAACAGTAATGCAAGATGCCATGATGTATTTGCATTTGTTTATAAAGCTCAGAGTGAAAAAAATATTACACTACTTAATTTCGGAGTGCCATTTTTGTGTGACGTAGATATCATAATATTCACTATTTACACTTTTTCTATAAATAGCTACATGTTTTACTCAGTTTCATTACAAATATTTATTTTAACCATACGTAAAAATAAAAAAAATATATAATGCCTTGATAAACTGATAACATTGAGATCACAGGCTATTCACACGAATTGTATATTAGAGACTTATTTTTTCAAGGTATAATGCTCATCAAAATACATATGAAGGGGCGATTAACTCCCCCTTTTGTATACTTTATACTTAATGATTAAATCCCCAAAATTAATCAGGAATATGCCTTATCGTAATCAGTCTATATATAAAATTAGAAGCAAATTCAATAATTCTGCACAAAATCCCATTTATGTAATTTAATTGGAGCTATTCTCCGTTCAACCCTTTAAATTTGACCAATACATCCCTAAAACTTATCAGAGATTCGCTTTTCAGAAAAAACCTATGATCAAAATTTAAAGCAAATCGGATAATTATGCCTAAAAAGACATTTATCTAATTTTAGTGGGAGGTAATCGCCCGTTCACTCCTTTATACATAAGAAAAGAACCCCAAAACAAATCAGATAAGCGTTTATCAATATGAACATGTATCCAAAAATTAATGTAAACCAGCTAGCTCTGCATGAAAAATCCATATACCTACAATGAGAGGAGTAGCCCCTAGATATCCCCTTTATGTTTAACCTAAGAAACCCTAAACAAGTCAGGGAAGTGCCTTATCAGAATGAACCTATATCCAAAACCTATATAAATTCTGTATAAAAAGCACATTTACCTACACTAAGGGAGTATTACATCGATTCTCCTCCCCCATTATACTTAACCAACAACACAATGAACACCCAAAACTAATCATGAAGGCTCCTCATCTGAATGATCATATATGTAAAATTTGAAGCTAATCGGTAAATTCTGTGTAAAATACCCATTTACAAACATTAAGGGGAGGGGATTATTCCCTATTCCCTTCCCCCCTTTAAACTGAACCAATGAATACCCAAAACTAATCATGGAGGCGTCTCTTCGAAATTATCCTGTAGCTAGAATTTAAATGAAATCTAATAATTCAGCCTGAAAAACCAATTTATCTAAATTAACTGGGAGGGGGATTATCACCTCCGTTCCCCATCCCTTATACTTACTGAATGAGCCCCCAAAACTAATCAGAGACGCGCCTTATCATAATAAAACTACATCCAAATTTGAAGCAAATCGGATACTTCTATCATGTGTTATCAGTTCACATACTTAAGTACGTAACATTCAGAAAGGGCGGACATAAGCTTTCAGGCTTTGGTAGTCTGATCACTTTAAGTAAACAAAAGTCTTCTTCAAACAGCTCCGGTATAAAATCCGAATTCAGGTACGAAAATGAAGCCATCTTAGCAATCCTGCTCTGATACTAATCCTTTCAACCCAGTGATCCCATGGCGGGACCAAGAGCTTTCGAGAGAAAACTTTACAGTGACATTTAGCCGATCCAAATTTTCTGAATTTATTTATTTGCTAAGAAGTTCGTTTGGGAATTCTGGTGTTAGTTATTCATTTTTCATTTTTTTACTAAGATAACTTTTCTGTGCAGGAAAGGGCTGCGAAAAATTCTGACTTATATTTCTCTCTTGCTTTGAAAGCGTGATGCGGTTGCAACAGAATATGGATTTGCAAATTAGCTCTAATAAATTCTCTAGCTAGTTAAATTACAACATTTTTTCGAAAACAAAATGCATATTTACTGAAAGAAATCCTGAGATTAAATAATATGAAGAAAATGATTCATGTAAAGTGTTGAAACTTGCGCTTCCGGCACGAAAGTTAACTAATTCAGTGTATCAAACATTTGAGGGGCGGTGGGTTGTATTTTATCCCTCCTAATTGAAACAAGATTTGCACCAAAAAATTTTAACGAAATTTTATACTTTTAACTTTCGGGGCAAAATGTTATAAAACTGCCTTTCCCTATTTTAAAATAAAATTTTTCAGTTATTCCGGTAAGAATGCAATATTACAGATACATTATTACTCTTCCTCAAGAAGTTAATCGTCATATTCCCACGATAATATCTCTTCTAGAAACTCCTTAATTCAGAGAATATGATTCGTACAAGATTTTTTTAAAAGATGACACTACTTTATTTAATAAAGCAAATATCACTATTTTAAATTTCTAGTATGGATTTCGAATATCCGGCTAAAAAATCTACTAAATTCGAAACACTGGTTAAGCGTATATATGCCACCATGGTTAAGCGTATATATGCCACCATGGTGGCATATATACGCTTAACCTCTTTAGACCAGAAGGTAAATTAACATGACATTCTCTTTTAATTAAAATTGCCAAATTCACACAAGAACAGAAAAAATTTATTCTTTATTTAATGACAGATACTTCATAAATAGCTAAAGTAAAAATAATTCATTTAAAATTTCTGGTAAGAATTTCGAATTTCTTAATACAACATCCTAACTTCAGAAGTATCACATTTTGTACCTCTGAACCGACGATGATAAACGCCTATTTACTATCATACAACAGAAGAAGTTCTATATCTGACGTATCTTTATAAAATTCGTAACTTCTTAAATCTTAATTTCCGTATGCGTTGAATATTTTTTACTCGTTGGGATATTTCTTTATTTTTATTTACAGTAGTCAAATATTTATAATCGTATTCTGTTTCTGTTACATCAGCATATGATTCGGAAAATAATTATTTACAAAAAAGAAACATAGGAGATTACATCCATATCATGTCATCAAAACAACAAGCAGAAAATATATTCTATTTTGAAACAACAAATGTAAAAGTGAAACGTGCATTTATTTTTCTTTTCCTTTTTCAATTGTTTTCTTTTTAATGCTTTGCGGCTCGATATTTCGTCGGCTTTAAAAGTTTAAAATGGCACTTGGCAACCAAGCAAGATATTTTCTCGTTAAATATAGAGAAATAGGTTCCTGTTTGAAGCTTGGGATGGGAAATCAGTAATGTCTTTACCAGTAAACGAGATCAATAATTTTAAGGGAATATTTTAAGAACAATGGAAAATCTTCCATTTTTTTTAAAAAAACAAATGTCTTTACTAAGTGCACTTGTGAAATGTTTAATAGATATATCTACCTTAATCTCTCTATTTATTTGTTTGCTGTTGTTGTCTAAACTATAATTTATTTTAAAAAAATTCTATAATACTTTATAAACATGTATAAATTTCATGATTTATATAATGCAGTGTAAATTGCGTGAGTGTATCGTAAAGGTCTAATTACAGACGACAATTTTTATATTTTATTCGCACCACTATTTAAAAAAATTCATTTCATACCATATTTCTCTTGCAAATGCTCTCAAAGTACATGTTAAAGATTTTTGTTTAAAAGAGCGGGACGAGATAGCATTAAAAATATTCGTCTGTAGGCTAAAATGTTGTTATAATTATTATTCACAAATGCAAATTTAAAATGCATAGCTAACAAAATTTCAGGTTTTAAGTCAAATAAATTCAGACTTTTCAAAAGTAAAATAAGATTATTTATAACCATATAAAAACATGAGATACGTCATTACAGGACAATCACTGACGATTATTTCTAGTGTCCAAAATTTTCTCAAAACAAAAATTTTTCTCGCACACTTCGACAACATCCTCGGTACCACGGTAGGTAGAAAACTACTTACTACTACCGTTTTCTACTTACCGTGCTCGGTACCATGTAAAGCTGTCCAATATGAAAAGAGTGTTGCCCGTGGGATATTTTTTAAATCTTAGATCACTTGATTAGCACCATTTTTTTTGAAGTAGTAAAATTCGCCTTTTTTAAAAACAAATTAATTAAGGCAAAAACAAGGTGATTTTGCCTTAAATCTGCCTTGAAATCTGAATTTTAATAATGCAGCCCACTGGCAACACTATTTTCATTTTGCATAGTTTGAAATTGTACCAACGAAATGTGTAAAGAAATATGTTATTATTTTTTAAATAGTGGTGCAAATATAATATAAAATTAGTCGCTAGTGACAGACTTGCATTACACACTTTTCCTGTTGATAATAAATTTAGCTGAATTGAAATAAAATGAAATTTGGCAGATTTTACTATTTCAAAAAGATGTGCCAAACAAGAAATTTGAATTTTAAAATGTAGCCTATTTGAAACAGTGTTGAAAGTGTGCTACTTTTGTAAATTTTATTATTTTTTATTTTCACCATTTTTCACAAATGATGAATTTTCCCTCATTTTCGCTTCAAATAATATTCCGCTATTGGGTTGCTAGAATTGGCCTCATTTAATACTGAAATTTTACATTCGCAAATAAATTAATGTATTGTACAGTTTTCTTTATTTAAAAGATATTTAGTGATTACCAAACGAAAAGTTTTTTTTTTCAGAATAATTTATATTAATTCGAAGTTTATAAAATGAAAGTAGTGGCAAAACTCGAAACCTATTGTCGTTAACCTCTGTAGGATCATGAGTGCGTACATACATCCTCAAACATTTGATTTCTTAAAAATTCGTTTGTAAATTCCAGTGTCAGTCGATAATTTCTCATTTTTCTAACAGAATGTGTCCACGCCGGAAAGGGTTAAAGAACTTGTTTTTGATACCACTAAAATAGAAAAGCTGAAACACATCTTCTTGATCGATAAGCTAATTTTAATTGTTTGACAAAAATTGGTGTCGAGCAAATAAAATTTATGTAAAAGCTGGTCCCGAATGCGTTAAAAATCTTAAATAAAGCGAACTTTATTATTAAAAAAAAGTGCCTATAAAGAAATCTGAATTTAAAAAGGTTGCCTACTTACAACACCGTTTTCATATTGAATAGTTTGAAAAGTTATGGACAATATGTGAAAGTTCCAAAGTACGGCCAAAACTATCAAATTGACCCAAAGAAAATAAATATATTTTTTTTTTTATTTGAACCAGAATGTTCTTTGCAAGATCCACCAAATTTTTACCACACTGTAATAAAAAATAAAAGAAAAGAAAAGAAGTATGCTTTGAAGTGTTTTTATAGAAATAGTTTGACAATTCTAATACTAAATAAAATAATATGTAGAGCCACAGAATTATTTAATTAAATGTGTATTTTTTATTATTCGCACGGCAGGCATTTGTAAGCTGCCTAATTTATTTATTAAATTAATTTTCTGGTTCAAATGTATTATTTTAACCAAAGTCACCCATTAAAATTAAAAAAATATCCGAATTATTATTCCAATTTCTAATGCTAAAACTACTAATTGAGAAGATATATTTAAATAAAATAAATTCTCTAAAGAAATACAAAAACCAGAAATGTTCACTTTCCTCTTCTCTTTCAGGAAAAACATTATATTCCGGAACAGTTTGTTGCAGCTGCTCACTTTACGTCAGTTTGTGAAATTGTAGCTTAAAACTTTAACGTCCTTCATTTGTTGTCGGTTTGGAAAACAATTGCTTTTAAATTTAAAATCTCGCTATGAAAGGAAAACATTTTATTTTCATCATTTTTAAATGATACATTTTGTCTCAAAAAAGTATTATATAATTCAGATGCACCAAATTAGATTAATTTATATTATTATTTTCTATTTTTATCAAAACATGTATTTTTCTCTTTATTAATGTAGATTTTTTAGATAAATCTGTGTAAAGTTTTGATTTTCCACGCTTTACATACTTTTGCTTAAAAAAAAATACGCATATTTATTAATTTGTTTTTTTGTAGTTTATACTATACGAGGACTGTCAGGGAAGCTAGGGAAATATCACATTAGAAGTTTAAATACTACTAATTTCGCATAGTTATAATAGTTGATAAAATTTTAGAAATTCTATCATTAACTAAAGCAAATATAATGTATTTAAAAAAATCATTTTTTTTTATTTATCAAGAAACTTCGATCAGTTTTTATGGGTTTTCATTTGCTTATATTTTTTTTAACTTTTATTTATTTATTTATTTATTTTGTTGATGTTTGTTTTTCTGATTTAAGTCTATCAGTGAGGAAACATAATAAACATTGTAAGGAAAAACTATCGACATAATAATGTGTAACATGGAGTTCAAAATCTTTGCAGAAATGGTTATGATCGATTAAATTTGTCTTTTTTTTACACTATGAAAAATTTTGTTATTATTTACTATAACTTAACAAATATTTTTCAAATCTATAAATCATATAGTACCTTGCATGATTACCAATTTGGATTTCACATTAAAAATTTCGGATTGACACCGGAAAATGCAAAATGTATTTTCAAATTTATTTAACTGCAGGCTATCGTCTACTACTTAAGGGCAGATGAAACATAAGTTCGCTCAAATTCTGAAATGAGATAAAACCTCTGACAGTCTTGCAAAAGGGCAAAATTGTAATGTTGTTTTCTCAGCATTTTATTTTAATTGCTAAAAAAAATATGATTCTTTCAAAATTATGGAAAAATCTTATTTACGAATATGAATGTTATCCTTGAGTGTGTTAATCATTGCACAATGTATTAAAAATCCATTAAATCAACTGAGTTATATCATTTTAATTATTGCTTACATTGCAGTGGAACCTAGAGCTTAGGGAACGTCTATAGACGGGCTTGTCAGTGAGAGGGTTGATTAACCCTCTAATGTTCATTGGTTTCTCTACGAAAACGCAAAATTTTAATTCCGATATGCACCAACGACTAAAAAAATATATTTTACTACGCTTGAGAAAACAAAGTTTATTTATTTATTCATTTATTTATTTATAAACATCTTTGTTCGCAATTACCGGTGTCATTCATTTATTTCAACATCTTAGCAAAGAAAATGCTTTATCCGTTAAGGGGATGAACTGAAAACACATTGATGATGGATAATGTTAAATCAGTATGATTTTGATGCTGGAAGGTTTTAAAATAATATATTTAAGCACTGTGGGTGTCTTTGTAGTTTTTGCTTTTTTCGAAAATTTATTTTTGATGCTTTTGTTGCATTTTTCTAAAACACTATTTTTGATTAACAGTTGAAATTTCTCAATATTGTGTAAATATCTTCGTTTGAGACTAATTAGAAGAGATTTTTCATTTTGGTTTCAAATAAATAAAAATATTTTACTAAAACATTTTGAAAAGGTCTTTCAAAGATTGTTATTTCAAAGTTTTCCGGTAATTTCCAGCGTATAAGCCGCTTCGTAGGCAACTGAGTTTCCTACTAAAATTATTTTAAAATGCGACTTATTTCTTCTTAGCATTTACTTAACTTCATTTTTTGAAAAAAAAATTTCGGTTCGAAACAAACTTAACTTTGCCTCGACTTATAAGCTGAAAATTTCGGTAAATATAAATTCTATACGCAAAGTAAAAGAAATTTATAAACGAAACGCAAAAGAAAATATACATTTACTCTCAAAATTTATTTAACAACCACCAAGTTAGGTCCTATACCTATTGAATGCATTGCATCTCAATTCGGGACGATCGCCTTATGCGGATTTTTTTAATGTTTGTCCACCGGTTTTTAAGAATAGAAATTCTTTCTTAGCTGAATCGGGAATATGAGCGGACAGCGGATTAAATAAGATAATACTTACAATAAAATTTTACCGGTGAGAAAAATCGAGGATTCTGAGAACCTTATGAAGCATGTATACCGGTCGCTTATCCCCAAGGGGTTAATCAAGTGCTTCATACATTTTTAGTAGGCTGACTGATCTATGTTATCAAGATCTCACGGCGAATTTTCTTGCATAACCTAAATAACAGTAAATGTTTTTCTCCAAATGGTAATTTTGCCTTTGAGAAGAGGAAAAAGTCTGATCGTATCAGGAGCCCTGTGAGTCGGGAAAAATGGTTAGTCAAACATATTTTTGCTTTTTTAGTCAAGAACTGTTTCACAGCGATAATTTTGTGCGATGGTGCATTGCCAAGGTTCAAAACCACTACGAAATCTTCGAACACATTTTTACGACGTTCGGAATACGAAATTTAATTTAAAATACAAACAATAAACCAAAGTCATTATTTAATTTTTCCATTGTCAAATCCGGCACGGGCAAAATCTGTAAGTAAAATGAGAAATTATCAACAGACACCAGAATTCAGAAGCGAATTTTTTAGATATTTTGAAACCCTTAATTTAAGCTTTTATTATAAAAGCAACATTTTACTAAAATATTATTGGTGCCGTTTGCAAGTTTGGAATTAAAATTAGGTATCCCAGACCGGGCACTGTGTGCCGGAAAGGGTTAACCGTTTCTAGTTCAAAGCACTTCTATTGCTAAAATGTTGAAATGAAATGAATAACATCGGTATTCACAAACAAATTTATTTATAAATAATAAAAAAGATACATTTCTCATTCATTATTATTCTTTGTTATTATATATTTATACGCTAGCACCAAACAAAATTTATCGACATTGCTGGAGTACTTTAGGAGTTAATTGAGTTTATAGTTTAAAGCTTTGCGGCGCACAGCACTTTCATAACATAAGTGTTGTAATTAATGACTGGTACCGGAATTTGAAAAGAACTTTATTTGTAAATAAAAAAAAGCTATATTTCACGTATCTGATAAACGGATTTTTTTTACTAAACTTCTGGTGCCAATGTGGCCTTTGAAAATTAAAATTAAGTGGTTTCGCAGACACATTACTGCCCCTCAAGGGATTAAAAGAACGATTTTTCGAACAGCTAACTTAGACATTTCTAACTTGCATGAATTTCTTGTACAGTTTTGAAAAACTCTTGATTTTATATATATATATATATATATATATACATACCGGGTGTCCCAAAAATGACTGATGGATTTTAAAATTCAATAAATTGCAAACGGTGACAGCTATTTAAAAAACTTTGCAGGAGGGTTATGTATAATGTCAGTAGTTTTTTTTACCGTAATTTTTTTATTTTAGTTCAAATTTCAAACAATAGGTGCCGCTGACGGCGATTGAAGGCCAGATCGACGCTTAACTCAGCACTGATCACCTGGCCTTCAATCGCCGTCCGCGCCACCTATTGTCTGAAATTCGAACTAAAATAAAAAATTACGGTAAAAAAACTCCTGATATTATACATAACCCTCCTGAAAAATTTTTTTTAATAGCTGTCACCGTTTGCAAGTTATTGAATTTTAAAATCCATCAGTCATTTTTGGGACACCCGGTATATATATATATATATACAGTATATTGCCATTGATTATGGGACACTTGCGATTTTAGACATTTTACTAAATATCTAGAAAAATACATGAGGAATCATCTCGAAACTCTTAGTGTATAAATATAATAGTATACGTCATACATCTCCGTGAAGATTTTTTACCGAAACTCCATAGGGGATCGTCAACAAATTAAAAAAGAATGAATATCTTTTGAATAACCCTGTCAAAACTAATGTAGCAAAAGCGCTCAAACTCTAGATTATGATTTAATGCCTTATTGTTATACACTGTGTTCATTTTTATGCAAATAGCATGCATACTTGCAGAGTAATTAAGGTTTTTATAAAGATGGTCCCAAATTTTTCCAAGTTTTTCTCTTATAATTTTCAGAGTTCTTAATATAAAAAAATATTGTTTTCAGAAAATATGACAAACAACATTGCACACAGTACCCTGTAATCAGAATTAAAAAATAATAAAAATTGTATGAAAAATGAGTAGGTTTACTAAATGATTTTTTACTGCGCATGCGTCAAAGATATCAAAATTTCATTTGCATATTATGTTAGTTAGATGTATAGAGCAACTTTTGTAAAAGTCTCAAAATCATAGCTTGAAAATTCTGAAAGTAATCGTCTAGAGAAAAAGAACAAAATCCATTGTTTCCAAAATGAAACAAAAAAATGAGGGATTTTATCCAAATGTAGTAGTACATCCCGTATTGTGTATTCTATATTGACACTAATCAATGAATATATGGATACAACCCCCTCTTGTTTTTGCTTCATTTTGAGAAAAACGGATTTGTAACTTATTCAATTGACGATTATTTTCAGAATTTTCAAGTTATGATTTTGTGACTTACACAAAAGTTGCTCTATACATTTAGCTAACATAATATGCAAATGAAATTTTGATATCGTTGACGCATGCGCAATAAAAATTATTTAGTAAACCAACTCATTTTGTGTACAATTTTCATTATTTTACAATTCTGATTACAGGGTACTGTGTGCAATGTTGTTTGTCATATTTTCTGAAAAAAAATATTATTTTATATTAAGAACTCTGAAAATTATAAGGAAAAAACTTGGAAAAATTTGGGACCATTTTTATAAAAACCTTAATTACTCTGCGAGTATGCATGCTATATGCATAAAAATGAACAAGGCGTATTACAATAAGGCATTCAATCATAATCTAGAGTTTGACCGCTTTTGCTACATTAGTTTTCACAGGGTTATTCAAAAGATATTCATTCTTTTTTAATTTGTTAACGGTCCCCTATGGAGTTTCGGGGAAAAATCTTCACGGAGATGTATGACCTATATTATTATATTTATACACTAAGAGTTTCGAGATGATTCCTCTTGTTTTTTTCTAGATATTAAACAAAATGTCTAAAATCGCAAGTGTCCAATAATCAATGGCCATATAGTGTATATATATATCATGGCTGCCACAGGCGACTATTTTTATATTCAGTTAACACCAATATTTTCCTAATAAATAATTTGAAGTATATTTTTCTTGCAAATGTTGTCAAAGTATATGTTAAAGATTTTTGTTTAGAGAAACTGGTGCTAGTGTAAATTAAAAAATAATCGCCTGTGGCAGCCCTGATTTGTGAAAACTGGATAAAATTTAGTTACATATTATAAAGATGTATAAAATGTTACAGTAAAATTAATGAAAGGAGAATTGACGTTCCAGCCGTGTTTTTACTTGAAGGAGAATTACTAAATAGGAAAATTTCCGCCTTCCTAGAATAAAAAATAAAGCAAGTATTACTTACCGTAAATTCTTGAACTCAAACGTGAGCCAACGTGAGAAACCTGTACATATTTTTTCAGAATTTCTTAGAAAATTATGTAAATCTCTGACTCGAAATAATGTGGAAAAAGATATTTCATTACATATTTAAGATACAAATTTGCAGGAAGTATGGATGAAGTATTTATTAATATTTTCTTTCCTGCAGGGCACTTCAGTACCAGACCGACAGACTTGCAGGAGCTATAGGGGGCACAGAAACACTTCGGAATCACACAGTAATGGAGGGTGCCGTAATTGAGAGTTATGCAACAAAGCAATGTCTCCATTGGGCTACTTTTATAAATTTAAATTTTTTGATTAAAACTCCTTTTTGAAATAGTAAAATTCTCCTTATTAAATAGCACATTAATTACTTCAAAAATAAGGGGAATTTTTCAATTTCAAAAAACAAACAAGATACCAAACAAAAAATCTGATTTTAGAAAAAATACCCTACTGGCAATACTGGTACAAAGAAGTAAAGAAAAAGAACAGAAACAGCAACACATTAATCTGAAATAATATATTTTAACGGAAAGTTATACTACAGAATGGGGTCCAAATTATGATTGGAAGACATTAGACAGGCTTGACAGCTGCACGCTGTTCCTCCAATTAAATATCTTCTAAGCTCGAATATCTGTAGCTGCCGGAGGATACGAGATAAGCCAGGAATCTCCCAGAAAGTAAAGAATTCTACGCGGCTGTTAAGCCTGCCTGGCGACTTCTGGTCGTAATTTCGAGTACTTGCTGTAGTACAATGTTTCAAAAAAAAAAAAAAAAAATTCCAAACCCTCTCGTTGTTTTCACGCGATTTCCCTGGAGATGCATTTTTCATTCTAATTAATCTCCCATGTTAGTTCCCATTAGTTAATTTTTTTTTAATTTCGCTTTCTTTAATCAAAGCATTTTCCTGAATAAATTAGGCAAAAAATACGGATTTGAAAACACTGTTATAAAAGATTAAAAATTCTGTAAATGCGCAATTTTGGTAAAACAGTTAATCAATGAGAGGATTTGTTGTTGTTTATGTTCTTTTTCTCTGCTTCTTTGTTTCAGTTTTGCGAGTTTGCTACATTTTTAATTCAAATTTTTTGATCGACACCAATTTTTTTTTAAACTGTAAAATTCCCCTTATCTTCGCCTTAATTATTATTTTATTGAATCAGGGAAATTTCACAATTTTCAAAAATTGGTGCCAATGGAGAAATTAAAAAAATGGCCCACTGTAAACTTTGGCTCTGTACAAAACTCTTTACTATGCAGGTTGAACCATGCACTGATATGTGATTCCGAGTCGTCTGTGTGCCCCCTACACCTCCTGCAAATTTGTCGGTTTAGTAATGAAACACCCTGTATTTAACTGGATATAGTTTTTTTTTTTCGAAAAATGTTTAATATAGCAGAAAAAGATAAATAATTGCACTTTAGAACGTTTTTGCTCATGAAGGAAAAAAAATAGAATGTCATTTGAATGCAAAATTCAAGTGTACACTATTTAGAATTTGGTTAAAGAGTAAACATGTTTATATTCAACCCTATTTTATTATCGTATGAAAAAAAAACTTCACCTTTTTGAGATGTTGGATATCAAAATAAGGGAAAGCTTTACAAAAGCTTTCATAGAAAATTCTATTCTCAGTTGGATTTAACCCGATGAACATTTTCCGCGCGAATCTTTCGCCAGAGGCAGTCGAGAGACTGTTGAAGCTGTTATTAAAATATCCACTTTTGTAATGCGTTTATTACTATGAATAAAATTTTATGAGCCTAAAATAGCTCGCGTTATATTGCATTTATTTCATAAGCGAAAGTAATATTAAGGTTAATACAAACTGTATAAAGTTTAAAATAATTTCAATTGAATAAAATTATTTTTACGATTAGAGACTAACATTCTAATAACATAAATGAGAAAGTGTATACGAATGTTTAGCTGAATTCAGCATCAAAGTGAATGATTTAATGTTTTTAGGTTTTTGCATGTACACTGGTGTCCAAAATTTAAGCATAATTGGTAATTAAGTAATTATTTTTAAGTAATGAAAGAAATATGAATCGGAATGTGCTGAAACTCCAGGTGTGTAAACAAAATAGTACGCGTCACATATTTTCGCGAAGAGTTTTCCCCGAAATCGAACAGGGGACCGTCAACAAATTGAAAAAGAAGGAAGATCTTTTGGATAACCCTGTCAAAACTAATGTAGCAAAAGCGTTCAAACTCCACATTATGATTAATTGGCTTATTGTAATGTATTGTGTTAATTTTTACAAGGATAGCATGTATACTCATAGAGAAATTAAGGTTTTTATAAAAACAGTCCTAAGTTTTTTGCTTATAATTTGCAGAGTTCTTAATATAAAATAGTGTTCTTTTTTGAAAAAATGACAAACATCATTATACACAATACCCTGTCATCAGAATTAAAAAATAATAAAAATTGCATGACAAATGAGCAGGTTTACTAAATAATTTTTTACTGCGCATGCGTGAACGCTATTAAAATTTCATTTGCATATTATGTTAGTTAAATGTATAGAGCAACTTTTGTGAAAGTCTCAAAAACATGGCTTAAAAATTCTGAAAATTATCGTTGATAGAATGAGATCAAAATCCTTTATTCCCTAAATGAAGCAAAAAGATGAGGGGCTGTATCCATATTCCATTGTTTAGTGCCTACACAATATTGCACGTACAACTATATTTAGGTAAAACCCCTGATTTTTTTGCTTCCTTTAGGAATAACGGATTTTGAGTTGATTCTATAGGCTCCCATTTTCAGAATTTTCAAGCTATGTTTTTGAAACTTTTACAGAAGTTGCTCTATACATTTAGCTAACACAATATGCAAATGACATTTTGATATCGTTGACGCATGCGCAATGAAAAATTATTTACTAAACATACTCATTTTTCATACAATTTTTATTATTTTTAAATTCTGATGACGGGGTATTGTGTATAATGATGTTTGTCATATTTTCAGAAAAGAACATTATTTTATAATAAGAACTCTGCAAATTATAAGCAAAACACTTGTAAAAATTTACGACTGTTTTTATAAAAACCTTAATTTCTCTACGAGTATACATGCTATCCTTGTAAAAATTAACACAGTACATTACAATAAGCCAATTAATCATAATGTGCAGTTTGAACGCTTTTGCTACATTAGTTTTAACAGGGTTATCCAAAAGATCTTCGTTCTTTTTCAATTTGTTGACGGTCCCCTGTTCGATTTCGGGGAAAACTCTTCGCGAAAATATGTGACGCGTACTATTTTGTTTACACACCTGGAGTTTCAGCACATTCCGATTCATATTTCTTTCATTACTTAAAAATAATTACTTAATTACCAATTATGCTTAAATTTTGGACACCAGTGTAGATGGTTTGTAAAACACATTACGCATTATATTTTTTATTTAGTTTATACAAAATCATTTTTATAATTGAAAAATTCATTATGTTCATGGGGAATAAATTGAAAATTTCCCTATAGAAATATTCCATTTTACTTTTTAGCTGCCGAAAATTCAAAATCTGGAATAATAGATTTTTTTAAAGCGTGTAGTTTGAAAGTTTTTTTCAAGCTTTCAAGTTTCAATAGACTCAGCGATATACTTTTATAAATTCAGATTTCTTGACTGCAGCACTTTTTGAAATTGTAAAATTGTTTCAATGAGGGGGACACAGTATGTGGAACATGCTCACAATATTTTTTTCTTCAATTGGCTCAAAGTATAACTACATTTTTTAAAATATATTGTTGATTGCTTAATAATAAAAAAGTTATGAAAAAATTTACGTGCGAAAGCAGAATTTAAAGGAACGCAACTTTCACTCAGCGATTCTGGTGAATTTAGACTACTAGTACTCAAATCGAAGGACATGAGGAATTATTTTATTTCCTCCACTGCCAAGAAAGATGGTGGGAGTTAACCGTGACAGTTTGAGCCTTTTTTTTTTTTTTTTTTTTTTTTTTTTTGTAAGAAGTTATGCTGGGGTCCGACTCCCTCTAGCTCCGTTGCACACACTTTGTCAAGCTCCAGTTTTAAAACGTTACCTCACTTAATATATATATTTAAAATAAGAGTTTATATATATTTAATTTATATGTTTTACAAAAATTGCACATGAACGTCCCACAAGTTATGTGTTTAAATGAGTTATTTTTCTAAATGAAAATTTCATAGCTGCCAACTTGTACGGATTTTTCCTACGACAAAAATTAAATAGAAATTTTTATCTTGTTTTACCGATGGAAATCGTTAGATTTCGGCGATTGTTTTAGGTGAAATTTTCTGTTAAATTTTAGTGGTAGGAAAAATCCGTACAAGTTGGCAGCTAAGAAATTTTAAACCGATTTTTCTCCATGTTTATATATTTTCATAAATTGCATGTTGGATAAATTCTAAAGACTTTTTGATAACTGATATAGAAGTTTAAATTTTTTTACTTGCTTTTCATTTAGTATTTAATATTTATGTGTATGGATTTAAAACTCAGTTAATATAGTTATTACTTTTTAAATCTTTAAAATATGAGTTTTTTTTTTATTTTATTGATTTTTTTCTTTACACGAGAGAAAAAATATTAAATATAATACTCCATACATTAAACATCCTTGCACAGTTTTATGTAGTATATTCTACGAAATGTAGAAAAAAAGGAAGAAAAATATTCGTACAGTCGAACTTATTTAACCCAGTGATGCACAACCTTTTAGCCAAAAAATTGTTTCCCACCAGAATATTTGAAAAGAGTCGTTTGTTTTATTTAATAGCAAAGATTTCGTCATAACTATAAGGAAAAATATTCTGCATAAAAATGGTGGTATCTTTGTGGCCCGCGGGCCAAAGGTTGTGCACCGCTGATTTAACCCCTTGAAGGGCGGTGGGATAAAATATATCCTACTTAATTTTAATTTAGAAATGCCATATCGGCACCAGAATTTTGTAATGAAAATTTTAATTTTATCAAGTACGTGAAGAAAAGCTTTTATCTATTTTGAAATAATATTTTTTAATTCTGGTGTCAATCATTCATTTCAGCATTTTAGAGAAGAAGTGCTTTGCACCCCAAAGAGTTAAAGCTAGGCCGAAGGGAGCGTGATATTTCCTCGTTATGACAGTCTGATCATAATAACCAGATGCTCGTCATAACCAGATGCTCGTTATAACCAGGTGCTCATAAAAAATGGGTTCGTAAAAATTATAAAAAAATCATACATTTTTACTTTATTATACACACTTTATTTAATTTTTACTTCTGTATAGTATGAAAGAAGTTGGCTAAGTCACTTTTAACTGACTTATTGTCGCTTCCTTTTGTTATTATTCTTCGGAGAAGATTTATGACCATAAAAACATCATAATTTGCACACTCGTCTTCGAAAAAAAAAGGTTTTCTGCGCTTTATAAATCCGTTGAGCATGTGGTAACAATTTCTTCATATTCAACGTTATCATCGTTTCTTTCACATTTTTTTTCATCTTCTTTAGTTTAAATTTCAACTACAATGTCCTCGGGGGCAGGTATTTTGGAAATGAAAACATTGGCATCAACAAATGCATAATCTTGTAAATCTCTACTCATTTTTCAAGTTGTTTACTTCTTCTTTCAGAGAGATTTGCTCCTTCTGATAAATGTCCAGTCCAACCTTATAGAAGCAATTGATAAAAAAAAAAAACAATCAACAATATTTTTTGTTTATTCAAACAAACTTTTTCCATTGACCCCCAATATGGGTCAATGGAAATTTTCTTTAAATAAACCAAAAAAATATTGTTGATTTTTTGTTCAATTTTCCGTCCACAATTTTCATCCGAAATGCATAATAACGTAACAATAACGTCATGGATCCGTCTCAGTTTGAAACGTTTTTATTATCCAAAAATTATGTTAATCCTTTATAGCTATGTAAGTCAATTAAACAAAATTACGTGAGAAAGTTATGGCTACTGCACACCAATATAAATTTTGCAAAAACAACAAAATTTTGTTGGAATTATAAATTGAAAATGCAAAACTTTAATAAGTCTTAAATAAAATTGATGAAATTATGTTATAATTTTTTTTTTTTTTTGTTTGAGCAACAAAACGATTTTTTCTTTAAATAAAAAAAATCGCTTAAAACAACCAAAATATACTCAACAAAACATGTTTTGTAGTTTTAATCAATTCCTTTTTCTAGGTGTATTTTGAATAAAGCATTTTCCAAATTTCCGGTGCAAATGTAACATTATAGAACCATAAATGCTTTTTCCTGAAGGGTTTAAATGCCAAATGGCAGTTTTTATTTCCTTTAATGATAAAAATTTGGGGGTTGCTCAAATTAAAAATTCCTCTCTTTGAAAATTTGTAGTATGATTTCGAAATTTTTGAATGTAAAAAAAGTCCAAACTATCAACCCCGAAGCAGTCAGAAATGTGTTAACATTTCACAAGAATAGTGAAAGGAAAAGTTTTTTTAAAAACTATTCAAAAGCACCCGACTAAAATATGAATAAGACAGCTGCATTTCATCTTTTACTTTCTTCGTATTTTCAATGTAAAATTTGGTACTTTTTTGTATTTTATATGCTATTCGTACATTTTAAATTATTTTCTTTTATAAAATAAACATATTTTGCAAAATGTAAAAATTTCAATTATAGCAGTTTAAGAATATAAATTTCTGGTTTATCCTATAACAAAAAAGGTGCTATTGTATGTTAAAATTTACAATATCAAAACAGGGACACTGAAAAATTGAGAGTGATAATCTAACCAGGAGTCATGCGCCTAAAGTGGCACAGACACACAAGTGTCGTACGAATGCTCAGTTTTAAGTATTACCGTAAAACTTACGAACTTCTGGCATTTCTAAATACAAAAAACATACATTAAACCAAAAAGTTTGTTAAATCGAATTTACTTTTATGTTATTTAATATTCACATGAGTTTTACTGAAGTTATTCATTATATAAATTTCTGATTTTAAAAATGTTTTCAGCATAATAAATTGCAAGTAGGTACGTATTCAGAAAATATTAACCACTTGAGTGACGGCGGGATATATTTGATCCTGCCTAATTTTAACGAGATTCGCACCAGAAACTTAACTACAGAAGCATTATTACTTGCCCCTCAAGGAGTAAAGAAACATCCATTTTATTTAATCGGCGGATCTCACGATAATTTAAGGCAAAAAATTACCTTAGAAAACTATATATTCAAAAGTAAGCACCAGTGCGAACTCTCATATAAATATTCACTTATTTATACGAGCCCATGTCAAACTGTTCAAAAGGAAAACATTGATTCCAGCAGACAAATTTTTTTATGAGATTTTTTTTACTGGCACTACTTTTTTGAAACAGTAAAATTCGCCTTATTTAACCATTTTTAATGACCATATGAATTAAGACGAAAACAAAGCAAATTCAGAAAATTGGTGTAAATCAAGAAACTGGAATTTTAAAAAAGTTGCGCACAAGGAACACTGTTTTTTTATTCAATAGTTCGACATGGCACATGTGACATATCTGGGCATGAAAGTATAGATTAGGGCAATTTTTTTTGGTCGGAAACGTTTTATTATTATTATTATTATTATTATTATTATTTACGCTAGAACTACCTTGAACTACCATTTTTATGGCTGCCATAGGAATACGTTTCAGTTCAAACTAGAAAATTGATTATGAAATAAGTTTAAAAGATACAGAGAAAAAAAAACGTTAAATAATAAAAATAAACTGTTTTAAAATAAAATTCTGGAACAAATACTTTTATAAAACTTGACTCAAATTTCCGGTAAATAAAGTTTTAAATTGTTCGATCTAACAATTCGATATTTTAAATAGAATCATTCCTCTTGCTTGATCTAATCATTAAATCCGTGAGGGGCGGTAGGATATCCAAACCTAACTAATTTTAACAGCTTATATGATTACTTTTATTACATGGAATAAATTGAAAATATGGGATAAACACAACGCTTTTAAGCTAAAGTATTCGTAACATTCAATCTAAACATGCCTGCAATTAAATAGTATGACATTGTAATTAAATAAATTAGTGGTATAAAAAAGTTTTAAGCGATGGGCCTAGCAAACTATTCTTCTCCGTACGACGTACGGGCAAATTATTTAGGCGGTTAGAGAAAATTAGCACAAGAAATTTTTAATTAAATTTAACATTTATAACTTTGTTGGAAAAATGCTTCGCCTTATTTTGAAATAAAATTTTTAGAAATTCCCGATATGAATTCAATATTACAGAAACACAGTTAGTCGCAAGGCCAACTAAAAATTCAAAAAGAGTAGTTACAATTAAGCAATTTAAATAAAAAATACATCCGAAGTGGCAATACGATACTGGGGTTTCCAACCGACGTGCTGCAAATAACCACTATTTAAAATATAATAATTAGCTAATGACAGAAATTTTCCTTAAGTTTTTCATATATAGTAAGTTTTCGTGAACCTCTTGCAAGAAAAAAAAGAAAACATCTGCGTAATTAACCTTTCTACCCTGCATGGATCTAATCGACCCAGTCCTGTAATGCGTTTCATTCGATTCAAACCAGAAAATTTTTCATAAAGTAAATTAAATACATAACACTAAGATTTAAGTTAAATAAGTATGTTAAATGGATCTAAATAAAAATTCTGGCGAGAAATATTTTAATCAAGTTTGAGTAAAATTTCAACAGCGTAGGAAGGTTGAATAAAACTGCCCATACAGCAATTTTACAGAACAGTTTTACATAAAAAATGCAACATAATTTTCTAGTGTCACCTACAACATAAAATCTTTTTTGATGCAGCTCTGATTTACATTATTCGTCATTCTACGTGATGGGATATTTTATATCATATCCCTTATGCTCCTCTATACTATTTCGATAAAATTACATTCCACAGAGTAAACCATTCGAAGATATAGCAAAGCATATTTTCTAGATAGATACTAGGCAATGAAGTTCTTATTTGAGAGTCCTATATTTCTTCGTATAATGGAAATTGCCTATGAATTCGATTTTCTGGTCACGAATATGATGTTCATATGCAAAATATCTCTTTTCAATTTAGAAAATTGCATTTTTTTTCAGAATTTAGAATTTTTTTACGAAAAAGCATATTTAAAACGAAATACCTGATAAATTAAAAATGAAATATCCTAATATTTTGTTATAATTGAGCAGATATATAACTCTATAAAATCTTGTGTTACAATCAAGTATTTACCGTAATTTCGGGTGTAAAAAGCCGCAGATCAAACAATTCTTTTTCGATCCAGAAATTTTTAAGTAACAAATATAACTTGCTAGATCGCCGTAAATATTTGTCTTCAATCACTAAATAAGATTTCTGGGTCCAAAAAGAATTGTTTCATCCGAGGCTTATACACCCGAAATTACGGTATATATTTTCAATATAATTAGATATATTGAAAATAGCTACACAATCTATAAATAAATAAACGTCCCTTGATTTTTATTTATAGCAGTTAAAATTATCAACATATTTAGAATTTGTAATATGTTATAATGAGATTAAAGACACGCAGGGGAATACAATTTTACCCCAACTTTTTAATGGCATTTTAGAACTTACTTATTCGAAGAAAATTATTTTAAGTTTTAAGATTAGCTCTTTCCGGCATTGATAAATTCAGTTCGTAAAACGAGAAATTATTGACATGTACCGGTATTTACAAACGACTTTTTTAGGAATTAAGAACTACTTAATTTAAACTTTCTTTGTAAAAGCAAAATTTTACTAAAATGTCATTGGTGCCGTTTGCAAGTTTGTGAATAAAATTAGGCGTGACCGGAGTGGGAACCACTGTGCCGGAAAGGGTTAAATATGAAGATTAAAAGTCCTATGATTTAATATTTAAGTAATAAATTTCCATTCTTAACCTTTTACGGCACACTGAGCCCAGTCCCGGGACACCTAATTTTAATTTCAAATTTGCAACCGGCATCAATAATATTTTAATAAAATTTTGCTTTTACAATGAAAGCCTAAATTAGGAGATTCTTAATTTCTTAAAAAATCATTTGTAAATTCCGGTGACAGTCGATAATTTCTCATTTTACTAACAGAATTTTCCCGCGCCGGAAAGGGTTGATGGAGACCTTGAAATCTTTGCAAATTTTAAAGGGCTTCGTACACATCTTGAAAATTTTACTTAAATACTTCTTTGTTCAATTTAAAAACACAATATAATATATACATACAGGGTGGTTAGTTATTAACGTCAGGTGTTCAGAGCCCTCTAGCGAGTAAAGTTTTGGGCGAAACATAACCAAATTTGATCAGCATACATAGTAAACCGTGGGATTTCGAATTCTTAAAAAAAATAAAGAAAGAAAATAAAAAGTTTAAAAAATTGCCACTAGGGGCAATTTTAGCTAAAATGCGACTAAAATGCATTTAATTTGCATAAAATAAGCAACTTTGGCGCACCAAAAGTGTATTCGTGTAAATGGTGAATGGTTAAATGGCAAAAAATACAGTACATATCAATTTTATACTGCTGGAATACTGCCCGAGCGCTGATGGTACCTGCACATTTTTCATCTCTTGTTCGACAATAGCAGTTACAACTTCGTCAACTTGTTATTGACTAGTCACTTTGCGTCCTAGGTCTTGTTGCCTCATAGTTTCAAATCGATGAATCATCTTTTGTAAATTTGTTATGCTAATCGGTTCTTTTGGCAAATTCTGTAATCTGTGAAATTCAGGACGAGCATCATTGCAATTTTCGTTCTGCTGATAACACAGCTTGACTAGCAAAGTATGGAGAGAGTTGATAATGATGAGAACTCTCCCAGCTTTTCCTTTTATACTCATGATTGCTATACACAACTGATTTTATGCAAATTAATGCATTTTAGTAGGTAAACAACGCTAAAATTGCCCCTAGTGGCGATTTTTAAAACTTTTTATTTTAATTTTTTTAAGAATTCGAAATCCCATGGTCTACTATGCATGCTGATCAAATTTGGTTATGTTTTGACCAAAACTTTACTCGCTAGAGGGCTCTGAACACCTGACGTTAATAACTAACCACCCTGTATATATCTAATCTCAAATTTTCCTTCACAGAAATTTTGTCCTTAACCTCTTTGCGATGAGAGCACTTTGTTGAATTTTTAATCTTTGCAACCGGTTTTCTAAAACAGAAAATTTTGTCTAGTTGAATCGACATAATGCCTTTATTAACTAAGACATGATTGTCGCCAAAATGAAATTGTACAAGAAAAAATGAACATTCTTTTTTTATATTAATTATGACTGAAATTTTGCATTAAGAAAGCTTTTAAATAAGAAGGATTTTCATATTTAAATTCACTTGTTCAATTTTTCACTGGCGGTAATAAATCCTCGGGACAGCGTTTACAGTGTAAGCTTCACTATTTTAGATGTATGCCGTTCCTCTTTATCAATAGTTCAATGGTAATATAAAGATTACAGCTGACTGCAGATTTTTGTGCTTTGTTTTTATTTACATAATCTTTTCGCAAATGTAAAATTTAATCGTTCAATTAAATTTAAAATGACGGTATATTAATCGGAAGTTAACATTTAAACGTATTTTTTTCCTTATTCATTCGAAAAAATCTGCGAGTAGTAATTGCAAAAACTTCTTTAAAATTCAACCTTTTCAGCTGTTGTGGACTCCACATAGGTTAACCACCAAATGTTACATTGGCACCAGAATTTACGAAAAAATTTACTTGAAAATAAGTTTATATATATTCCCTCTACTCCGTGTACATTATAAACCGAATATTTTTATACCAAATTGTTGGTGCCAATGTGCTACTTGGGTATTAAAATAAGTAGAAAGAAATTCAACTATTACAGCTTAACTTCTTGTAGGGTGGTGGGATAAAATATATTCCACTTATTTTTAATTGCGAAATGCCACATTGACTTTGAATTTTGAATTTTGAATAGCGACACGAGCGGACCACTCTGAAACTACGATCATAACATAAGAGAGGTTGCTAATTCGGCGAAACATCGCTTCCTTGGCGACAAATGATAAGGGAAAAAAGAAAAAAAAATACAGCGACGGCTTGCTGCTTCTTATTTTGAAATTTATGAAAGAATTATTTTAAACTTGCTCTGAAACAGTCGAAATTCAATTTTATTTTAAAATTAATGTTGTAGTAAAATAATAACAAAAATAATAACAGTAATAATTACGAATCAATATAAGCGCGGAAATCTAAGATCAAATAGCATAAGCACGTGTGCAAAGATAATCAAATCAGCATTCAGCAAGAAGCGCCAAGCAGAATAAGGTTACAGTTAAACAGAAATCACGAGAAAAAAAAATCGCCAACTTGATGGTTTAGTTTTTAAGTGATCCACTGAGGGCGCTCTTTTTAAGCCGAGTTGAGGCTCTGTTGTACTCTGTGTACGCAACAATATATTAATCTATATATAGATAAGTTTGGTTAAATATTCCGTTGTCAATGTGACATTTGACATTAAGTGGTAGAAAATTCATCCATCAGAGCGAAATAAGTGGTTAAAGTGATTGCGTTTAATTTTAAAAATGATTATTTCTTTTTTACTTTTTTTGGTGTCTGTTTCTAAATTTTCCTGTTATAACTTTTTGTTGCGGTGTAGCAATAAATTTTATTCCTTCTTTCCAAAAAATCGCAACAAAATTTCAAAAATAATGAATGGTTATTTGTGAATTCCAGTGAATCAATTAAAGTATGTTTTGCAGTAAATTTCTCTGTAGATGAAAAAAAGGATCTTGCATTCTTCTTAAGAACGAAATGCATGATTTCACAACTGTCAAATCAAACGGCTGTACATTATTTCTATTCTTGATAAAATAATGAAAGGTTCTGAATTTTTATCAAAATAGTTACTACTTTATTGCATCGTTAATGACACAGCTAAGGAATCGCGAAATTGACTATGTTTTCATTCGCATTTTAAGCACGTAAATATGCATGAATTTGGTAATTCTAACGAATAAATGTTCAATATTTCACTAATTCGGAATGAAAACCCTTGAAAAGTTAATAGGTTTCTTTTGTTTAATTCATTTATTTAACCCATTAGTGCCTAGCGTCCCTTTTTAGGGACGCTTCGAAAGGTGCATTCAGCACTGTTTTTCACACCGGTAAAAAACAAAAGTAATAATTATTTTATTTAAATGATGCATTTTCGTGATTAATGAACTAAACGTAAATGTTCTAAAAATAGTAGTGCCAAACATATAAAATTTACGCAAAAGATGCTGGGCACGAATGGGTTAAATATGTATGCAATAATAATTTTAAACTGAATAAAATAAAACAGTATGTTCCAAATAACAATTATACAAGCTTTTGTATAAACATTTTATGAATGACTAAATACTAAAATTACCAAGCATTTACCATTATTAAACCATGCAGATAGCGATTATTCTCTTACGTAAGTGAATTTAAAATTTTAAATCTAGTATTTAATATCATAGATTTTCTTATGGGTCCTGTAATTTCAAGACTAGAAAATTTATCTGTGAAAGTACTTTATGTATGTATATATAACTAAGTCTTAAATAAAAAGAAATTGCGCTTTTTTTTTTTTTTTTTTTTTTTTTTTTTAGGGGGAGAGGGGAGTATTGCTAACACTATTTGCAATGGTTTCCTATATTATAACACTGAATAATCCTCTTCACGCTATTTAGAAATATAGCTTTTGTGAGAAGAAGATTATAAATAGTGTTATCCCCACCCAAAATAAACTAATTGTGTAGACCTCCAGAGTGACGAATTAAAGGGTATAGCCGGGTTTCTTAGTAAAATATGCCCTTGAGTCAACCACATCGAGTCTTACATGGATCGATAGCCCATAAAAAGAAATTCATTTCTCTCCAGTTTTAAGTTTGTATCTCAAGACTATGGAGGGTAATGGCCCTAAATGCCTGTTTTGGAAAAAAGCGCATTGTGACAAAACTACTAAGCAGATTTCAACGACAAAAATAGGGGATATAAAAAACCACCATACGAATGTTTCACAATTTTTTCAGGTTTTTTTAAACAAAAGAACAAGTTTTCTAAGATTTTTCCTATTTTTAAATGTACATTTTAATTAAAAATTTACTGAAATTTTTGAGTCACCACCTTAATTTTTTTGCATGAAATACTTTGCAACATGATGCATATTCACTATCAATTTCAACTTTCTACGTATGGTGCATCATATTAAAAAAGGGGGAAATAATATTCCGGCGGTAATGTGGGGCCGTTGAAATGTGGGACGTGTCTCGGACAAATTTCACGCCTTCTTTTCAAATTCACATACTAATTCACACAGTATTTTCAAAAGAAGGCGTGAAATTTGCCTTAGATACGCCCCACATTTCCCCCGGAATATGATTTTGCGCTTTTTTTAATATGATGCACCATACGTAGAAAGTTGAAATTGATAGTGAATATGCATCATGTCTCATAGTATTTCATGCAAAAAAAATTAAGGCGGTCACTCAGAAATTTCAGTTTATTTTTAATTAAAATGTACATTTAAAAACAGGAAAAATGTTAGAAAACTTGTTCTTTTGTTTAAAAAAATCTGAAAAAATTGTCAAACATTCGTATGGTGTTTTTTTACATCCCTTATTTTTTTCGTTGAAATCTGCTTAGTAGTTTCGTCACAATGCGTTCTTTTCCAAAACAGGTATTTAGGGCCATTACCCCCCATGGTCTTAAGATACAAACTTAAAACTGGGGAGAAATGAATTTCTTTTTATGGGCTATCGATCCATGTAGGACTCTATGTGGTTCCCTCAAGGGCATATTTTACTAAGAAACCCGGCTATACCCTTTGTCTAGGGTTGAATGAATGTTTGTTAATAAAGAAGCAGCTCCACAAAATTTTAACACCCCTAAATATATATAGGACAGTTGCACCATAAAATTTAACTAATAATAACACATTGCTCAGTGGTGCACAAAACAGGAATTTTAATATATATTTGTACAATTAAAATAAAATAAAACTTTCAACATTTCTGCGGGCGTCTTCAGGAAAATATGATAATGGAAGGACTACGTTTGCAACTTGATCGAGAGGTAATATTTCTATGAAATTAAAATCTAAGTGAATTAAAATTTTAAAAAATGTTGACATTTACACGTGAGTAAAAATCGCATCGCATCGCATCGCATCGCATGAGCATCGCAGTGATGTAAAACAATATAAACAGAATACTGCCCTTTCTCGCTTCTACTTGGAGAACAAGGGTTGCCGTATTAATTTTGAGGAAGCCAAAATCATAGTTCCATGCAATAACCCAGTTTAAGGTAAAATAAGAGAATCCATCGAAATCATAGCACGAGAAAATAAACCATGTAATGATAATTTATCCTACAATATACCAAAAATATGGCATAACATCATAAAATCTTAATTTTTTTTTATTTCCTTGCAATATTTTAATTTTTACGTGTAAATGGCAACATTTTTTAAAATTTTAATTCATTTAGATTTTAATTAAGTAGAAATATTATCTCTCGATCAAGATGCAAACGTAGTCCTTCCATTATCATATTTTCCTGAAGACGCCCGCAGAAGACGGCGCGAAACGTTGAAAGTTTTATTTTATTTTAATTGTACAAATATATATTAAAATTCGTGTTTTGTGCACCACTGAGCAATGTATTATTATTAGTTTAACACCCCTATTTCCAAACAAATTTCGTTCTAATAAATATAGTTTAAAACTGCCACTAAAAATTTCGCTTTAAGATAAAGGTGATAGTAATTTTTTGACAATTCTTCACGGCAATTAATCAAACCTAGATATAGCTAATAAATACATAATGATTACTTTTATACATATTTATATAATTACATGGATACTCGGCCTCCTGTGCGTTTTTAGTGTAACAGTAACAAATATCGTCAGTTTCAGCAGACTCGCGCGTTGCAAAACTTTTTTATATTCAATTTATTGTTGTATATACACTGTAATCTAACCCGAAGATAAATTTTATTTTCCTGCATCAAAAGATAATTTTAAGATGCTGAATTTTTCTATGGAAGACAGGGAGGGGGCGGATAGATCCACTGCATATACATTATATATGGCCAAGGATGACCGGCCACTTGAACTTTAGACATTTTGTTAAATATCTAGAAAAATACATGAGGAATTATCCTGAAACTCTAAATGTGTAAACATAATAGTACAGGTTATACGTTTCCGTGAAGATTTTTTTCCTGAAACTCCATAGGGCACCGTCAACAAATTGAAAAAAAAAACGAATAACTTTTGGATAACCCTGTCAAAACTAATGTAGTAAAAGCAGTGGCGCAGCCAGTGTGAGGGTTTTCAAGTTCAACATACCACTATTTTTATACGATTAACTTTTTAAAACTTATTTGTAAAATTCTTTTTATTTAATAAAAGAAAAAACAAAACTGTAAGAAAAAAGTGGTATCCAATGGCTCAAAACCCCCACTCTGGCTGCGCCTCTGAGTAAAAGAGCTGCAGTGATGTATGCTGCAGTGAAACCTGCAGGTTAGTGTGTGAAAAAATCAGCCAGCGGCAGTCAGGAGGTTAAGTGGCTTATTGTAATATAGGGGAAGGTGGGGATACTTGAACCACTTTTTAAATTTTAATTTTTTTTAATTTTTTTTACAATTTCTTAGAACAAAATAAAATATTGAAAATGAAAATTTGATAATTTTTCTTCAACTGAAAACCACTTTCAATTAATTTGACGTATTTTTCTATGTCTAATTAATTTTTACTTATTTTTACATCGTGACTCAAGTATCCCCATGGTGGGGATACTTGAGCCAGTACGGAAAAGTACCTACAAAAGTAAATTTTTTCGCTTTATTTTTGCACAAATATTTTACAGAATGATAAATTATGATGCATAAAGTCCTTCAAACCCATATGAGATTAGAATTCAGATGTTTCAGCTCTTTGGCAACATGTATGAAGAACAAATTCAGAATGGTTGTAAAACCACACATCTTTTTTCTTTTACCTACATGGTAACTCAGTAGTGCCCTCTGTTGGGGATAATAGAAGTAATTTCTTTGATTTAAAAAAAGTTACAGTAATAGAGGTTACAATTTCAATATAAAATATTAATCTCAATATATTATATTAAAAAATAAATATTTAATGTGTTGGACCTAACTAATTAAAGTATTAGAAAAAATTTTACATTTATCTATACAGTCTATTTTGTTAGTCAAATTAAAAATAAAATGGATATTTTCATTTTTAAAAATACGTTTTTAAACATTTTTTTTTCTAAATCATTATTTTTTTAAGAAAAAAATGAAATAAAAAATTATGCTTCCTTTTATCCACAAAAAGATCTATTAGCGAATATAAGGACGTAATTTTATTTTTTGTTTATTTTACCCATGCCTAATTTTCTATTGGGGATGTTTGAGCATGGCTCAAGTATCCCCAATCTCACTGGCCCCTATTACCACTATTTTTGTTTATCAGAGTTTTACTAAGTAAAGCATGCACCTATTTGAGCTATTTTAGGTTCAAAATACAATTGAGATTATACTTATTAAATTTATATATATTGTTGCAACTTTAAACGAAACTTTGATAACAAAAAAAAAAAAATAAAAAAAACCATGTACCTAAATATTTACTTTAGATAGAGAAAAACAACTATTAATCACCATTCTTTCAAAATGGTACCAAGGTATGTGATTTCTTTTTTACATGTTCAGAACTATAAATATGTTACCATATTGCCAATTTTAGAATGAAAAATTAACCAACTGTTGAAATAATAGGGGTGGCTCAAGTATCCCCACTCTCCCCTACTGTATTCATTTTTATGTGGATAGCATGTATAATCGTAGAGATATTAAGGTTTTTATTAAAACAGGCCCAAATGTTTCACAGTTTTTTGCTTATAATTTTCAGAGTTCTTAATATAAAATAATGTTTTTTTTCTGAAAATATGACAAACAACATTGTACACAATACCCTGTCATCATAATTAAAAAATAATAAAAATTGCATGGACAATGAGCAGGTTTACTGAATAATTCTTCATTGCGGATGCGTCAACGATATCAAAATTTCATGCGCTTATTGTGTTAGCTAAGTGTATAGAGCGACTTCTGTAAATATTTCAAAGACATAGCTTAAAAATTCTGATAGTGATCATCTATAGAATCATTTCAAAATCCATTATTACGTTATTTTGCATGAATAAACCGCTAAAGAGAAGTGAAATTTCCCATTCATAATCTACTGGAGGAAGTGTTTTTTGGCAATAATCAGAAATTGTTGATCCGATCTTAAAATCCTCCTAAGTTACTTCATTCGCAACTGTTATTGATACTTATACAATATACTATTTATCTCATACCCATTATTCACAATTCTATTGTTGTAACATAGGCATCAACTTAACAGACGTTAAATAGGCATTCAGGCATACTATTACTACCAGCTCTGATTAATTTAGATTTAAAAAAAAAAGCATTTGAAATTAGTGATGAAAGTTTGCCTGATTTACCCACGTTAATTTGGGGCGTAATTGTTTTACCACTACTACTATTTCTATCTCGAATATTGCTGACGTACAGTAAAACGTAAAAAAGCAGGCTTATTTATATTTGTTAATTATATTTGTCTCTAGGGACAGGAGCAGTGTGACAGCATTTTTCAAAGAATGTATCAGTACTTTCTGATTGAAATAATCGCCTTATTTCACCGCGCTATTATTCAAGGCAAATTATATGAAAATGCCGGTATGTTTCCAGAAAATTTTTCTGAACCGTAACAATCTCCAGGAGCGCCAAGTTATAAAAAAATAGTCAAGTTACCCTATACATAGATGCCAGCTTTTACGCTTTTTTGTTATGCGAGAAAAAAGGATAAAATTTGACAACACTTCCTTTTTTTGCATCGAAAGTTTGAATTAAATTTTTGTCTTATGTAATCGGAAAATTTCTGCAATTTTCTTAAATAAAAGTTAGCTTTTTTTAATTTTTAAAAAAGTCATTTGTAAATACCGTGTCAATCAATCATTCTATCATTTTACGAACAGATTTTTTTCGTGTCATAAAATGTGAAAGGGGAGGAATCAGTATTGTTTATTCGTGTGTGGCGTTTAATTGTAACAAAAAAAACTTAAATCTACTATTTCCAAGGAAAAATCTTTGTGCTAAAATTTTGCAAAACTTATGATCGAAATCTTCTATAGATGTTATTACTCGTAAATAATGGTGTTAAAATAAATTGGTTCAATTTTTTTATAAAAAATGTCCAGCTCTAGACATAAGATTAAATTTTTTAAGAATTTTTTTTTCATGCTAAATGTTTAATTATTATATACATCTCGTAGGTACCATGTCAAACTATCTAATATGAAAACAGTGTTTCCAGTGGACTGCTTTTTTTTAATTCAACTTTCTTTATTGACACTATTTTTTTAAAATAATAAAATTTGCCTTATTTAATGATATTTAATGTCACATTTATTTTGGCATAAATAAAGATAAATTTATCATTTCAGAAAATTTGTGCCAATCAAAAAAGTAATTTTTTAAAAATTAGCCCATTTACTAATATTGTATGGCCACTTTTCATATTGGGATAATTCCATGAAAACTTGTCATGTCTGTCACACAACTAAAAATCACTATTCTTGTTCGCCACCGTTATTTTCGAAAAGTTTCCTTCAAGCTATTCAACTGATGAGGTATTTCCGATAAAATAAGTCACATTTTTCCGTTCTAAAATACTGGTACCCAAAGATCGTTGTATGTGACAGACATGACAAGTTTTCATGGAATTAGCCATTGGATATTTTGACAGGATGCGAACGAGGTCTATACTAAACTGAATAAACAGCTTTAAAATATTCGCATTGGAACCGGATCTGTTTCGAATCTAAAATGAGCAATACAATACAAAGGTAATTTGAATTGTATATTCTGATGTGTTTACCCCAAATCTTGTTTGTAATACTTGTGTACTCAGTAATAAAAAAATCGTTTGCAAAACGATAAATTTTTTGGGAGCAATGGTGATAACTTGAAATCGTTACCAATTGTTCAATCAATTAACCCTCTCGAAACCAGCGTCACGTATTTGTGCAAAATTAGGTACATACAGCACTGGCTCCTAAACACTAGGCCTAAGCGCTGACACAAAAATGGCAGCAGCTAAAGGCGAATTTTTAAATTTATTAAAATGTACGGTTTCTGAAATTTAGGTATTGGTATTTTATAAAATGTTTCTGTGATTCATTTAATCTCAGAAAAATAAAGGAAAAATAATTAGAAAAATTATTTGTTCCAAAACTCGAGTGACCGCGCACATGCTGAAGATAATCCGGCTTCAGCAGCCCCTATTTTTGTATCAGCACTCTGACCTAGTATTCCGCGGGTGGTACATATTGTTTAATTTTTCTTGCCAAGATTTTTAAATAAAAATTTTTACTTATTTATCAACAAGCTTATAACCACACATTAACTTAACCACACATATGTGCATCGCAGTGGTGCGAAAAGATTAAAAAGTGTATACTTAGCACTTGTCTCGAACGAGTAAAACGACGTAAATATCCCTTGTTGAAAATGTAATTTATTTTTCAACATCGTATACATTAAAAAACATTCTGGGATAATTTGTGTAAATTAAATGACAAAACAGCAGGTGAAGGTTTTAGGTTTTATCATTTTATACATATCTGTGCACAAGAAATCATCTTGTACACATATGTGTGTTCGTATACCGTTATTTTCCAAGCAAAATCTGCGGCTTTTTTTGTATTAAAATAAATCTAGTTTTAATGCACGAAATTTTAGTCTGAAGGAGAGCTTTTCTATGAGAAAATATTGGTACAAAAAATTTCTTGTTCTGGAAATACCAGAAACCCTACGAACTCTCTTATAGTGAAAACAAAAAGCAAAATTAATATTTAAAATAAACACCATTAAAGTTAGAAATTAATTGGAATTTGTGCTAAATTATACATTTTCAATCTGAAATTGAACCTATACAAATATTAACGTTTTTAGTAAATTTGTTTATTCGTGTCAAAATTGTAAAAAACAAAAATTGATGTTTATATCGTTTAAAATTGACGACTCACCTTAACCCTTTCCGGCGCAGAGAAATTCTGTTCGTAAAATGAGAAATTGTTGACTGACACCGGAATTCACAAAATACTTTTTTAGAAATTAAGAATTCCCTGATTGAAGTTGCCATTGTAAAAGTAAAATTTTACTAAAATATTATTGGTGCCATTCGTAAGTTTGGAATTAAAACTAGGTGTTGCCGGAGTGGTAACACTGAGCCGGAAAGAGTTAACCGTTTGAAAACGATAGTGGTACATCATTTCTATCACATAATTTTAATTCTAAACTGCCAAATGGTACTCTTATTTTTGAATATTTTTTTCTCGCAAAATGTACATAAAGAAAAGAATATATTTTAAAATCTATTTATTTGAAATTTTTGAAGGCTGTCATTCGTTTCATGATTTTAGCAACAATTAATTTGGCCCTGTAATGGTTAAAGAAAAAACGTGGAAAACTTGTATTTTAAAACGGAAATTTTAATAACTAGATAACTTTATAAATTCATTAAAAAAGAAAACGTTAAATTTATGCTATCAATCACTTACTCTGATGCATATAATGCAAGCATTTGCAAAACTTTTATGTTCCTATAAAATTTAAATCCATAATATTCTTGTAGAAATTGTTAAAGAAAGTCTACACAATTTCTTCTTAAACCCTTGAGGGGCAAAGCACTTATGTTCCTAAAATGTTTAAATGATTGATTGACACCGGGATTCACAAAAAAAATTATATGATAGAAAGTACAAACTGTTTTTTTTTTCGTGTACATTGTAAAAAGCAAATCTTGATACTAAAATTCCGGTGCCAATGTGGCATAAGGGAATTAAAATTAAGTGGTATATATAATATACCGGTGCCCTTCAAGGGGTTGAATCCACTCTACTAAGTTGTATAGAATTTCGGTTAAATATTATGCATATAGTAACGAATTTTTTGCTGTGAATTTCTTTCGTACTTTCGTTTCAGGAATGTAAAGTGGTACATATGTCGGTATATTTTTTAATGTAATTTCACTTATTAATTTTTGTTTTGCTTAATATTTTAATAAATGCAGTGTTATATAGCTACAGATGTTTTCTTAAAATCCTTAACCCTTAATTGTATAGTGATGTAAATTTGCATCACTTATTATTAAAATTTTAATAAGTAAATTAAGTTCTTAGCAACCACTTAATTTTTATATTAATATTAATCCTCTAAAAATTGCAACAAAATATGCAATTATAACACAAGTATAACACAAAATGTATTTTTTAAAAATAATGATGCGAACAGACTTTAAAATAGTCGCCTGCAGCACCATTTTGGTTGGGTTCTTGGCATTCGTGGTGAATTCCGTGAACTTAAATCTTACGAATGTTAAGTTGATTATTGTACTTCTATCGATACTCTTTGATACAGATTTTAGTTCCACATATAAAAATGGTGATGAGCGGAAAGAATAATTGTATTTTTGAATGAATCATTCGAGCATGCACAAAATCATTAGTTTGAAACATTTTAATATATTTTTAACCAATTATAGCTAGAAAGTTCTATGCAAAAAGAAAAGAAGCAAAATCATAATTGCCAGCTTTCGTAGTTTTTTTTCTTTTTTTAATCAATTATCTTAAGAGACCGCGAGACAAAAAGAATATGTAAATCTGTCTGAGATACTTAAACTAATTTTAATTAAAAAGAATATTATTTTTGAATTCAAAATTTCTGTTAGAGATTGAATAAAAAAAAAATAGATAAGCAAATATGCTTTTGCGTGTACACATACCCAAATGATTCATTCAAATAATAAAATAATTCATTTTGCCTATCACTAAAAAGACAACTTTACAAAAAAATGTTTTGATTTTCATAAATAAAATACATAATGCTGTAATGCATATTTAACCCATTAACTCTCGAATTATATCCATCGTTAAAATTTAAACTTTGGATTCCCCGCCACTTTTAAAAGAACAGTAATTTTTATGTAAATTTATCAAGGAATTTATCTCGTGGAAAAAAGCATATATTTATCTTCACAATTACTGATGTATAAAACGATTTTTGTCACGTTGTCTGACGATTTGTAAATGTGCCACTGGGTGTTAATAGATTAAACAAAGGCAGTTCAACCTGGTACCCGCAAAATACCAGGAAAATCTTAGAGAAATCATTGGCTTATTTAATCACTGGTATTCGGGGATTAAATAAGACAAATTTTTCTGTGAAATTTTTCTGGTTTGTAGCGGGTGCCAACTGGGCCTGGGTTAAACCATTCGAGACTACATTCCTTACATGAATTTCATTTAGTTGGCACCACTTTTTTAAAAACAAAAATTGAACCAACTTCAAAAAACTACTGCAAAGTAAAAAGTAATTTTTGTACATAATGTCAGTAAGGAATTGAATTACGAGCGTAGTATGTACCATGCGTGTTATTAAATTTATGTACAATAATTTGATTTTTTGGAGTCTGTGCCTGCCAAGCCAAGTTACATGTAATTTTCCAATAGACACACATCCAAGTATTTACGAGTATTTTAGTTATTATATATTAATATTTAGTTAAAAATGTAACTTTATTGTTTTACGATTTGTATTGAATATTTAATTTTAATTCTGAAATTGGCTTGGCTGGCACCGACTCCAAAAAATCAAATTAATGTACATAAATATAATAATACGCATGGTAAATACTACGCTCTTAATTTATTTCTTATTACTATTATGTACAAAAATTATTTTTCACTTTGCAGTAGTTTCTGAAGTCGATTCAATTTTTGGTAGAAAACTTAAATTTTTCTCTTTTTAGTTAAAAATTACTGATTTTTTGAAGTCGGTTAGTAAAAATTATAGTACGGAAAAAATATTGTAAATTATACATGGATGTAAATTATGTCAGGAGTGGGGTTTGAACGCACGCTCTCTTTCCAGAACCAGAGCTTAATATCTTCGCTCCCGAGTATAAATGCAGCATTCTTAATTATTACAGAATTATTTCTTCTCTCGTTTAACTTCAGAGCGAGATTTTTGTTTTATTTTCATTAGCTCGAATCTTAGAATCCAAAACATATTATTCTTATATCGAAATTTCATTTATATTTGAGTATCATTAATAAAATGGGACAAAACGGATGTACCCATTTGGGTACCCAGGGACCGAAGAGGTTATATTTGGCTTCTTAGACCGCTCTGTCATCCTAACTGCGCTCCAGTCGGCGAGCTTATTCAAAGCCATTTTGCGAAAAATCCCCAATTTTATTAGTTTTTGCCGAATTACTAAAAATGCACTGAACCAATTTGAATGAAATGGAAGTGGTACCAATTTGAGAGTAGCCTCTTTTATTAAAAAAAAAAAAAAACAAATTAATAGTTTGGATAGTTTCGGAATAATCGGTGAACATACATAAAAAAATACATACGCGTCGAATTGATAACTTCCTCTTCTTTTTCTGAAGTCGGTTAATAATAAAAATTATAATACGGAAAAAATATTGAAAATTTTACATGGATCTAAATTGTGTCAGAAGAGGAATTCGAGCCCACGCTCTCTCTCAGGAACCAGAGCTTAAATCTGGCGCCTTAACCTTCCTAACCTATTCAAATTTTGCTCAATCTTGATAAAAACTTTTCACACTAGAATTATTATTTAAAACATCTTAATATATTTAATTCACTTATTTCTCTGAATTTATTATTTAACTTTATTTATGAAAAAAGTTCTGGTTCGAATGGTATAAAACAAATTATAGCTATGGGTCAATTAGACCCATTCAGGGTAGGAAGGTTAAACAGGTCGGCCATCTTGACTGCTCTCAATTCGGCGAGCTTATTCAAAGTCCATATTACTTTTAATTTGCGAAAAATCACCAAATTTATTAGTTTTTGCCTAATTACTAAAAATGTACTGAACCAATTTCAATGAAATGGCAGTGGTACCAATTTGAGAGTAGTTTCTTTTATTTAACACGAAAACCAAATTAATATGTTAGATAGTTTCGGAGTAATCGGCGAACATACATTAAAAAAAATACATACGCGTCGAATTGATAATTTCCTCTTCCTTTTCTGAAGCAGGTTAAAAATAAAAACTGTAATACGGAAAAAATATTGTAAATTACACATCGGTGTAAATTATGGCAGGAGTGCGGTTCGAACCCTTGCTCTCTTTTAAGAGAACTAGACCTTAAATCCGGCGCCTTAGACCGCTCTGCCATTCTGTCTGCACTCCTTTCGGCGAACATATTCTACACTTTTAATTAGCGAAAAATCACTAATTTCATTAGTTTTTGCCTAATTACTAAAAAAGCACAGAAACAATTTCGAAGAAACGGAAGTGGTACGAATTCGAGAGCATCTTCTTTCATTTAAAATAAAAATAACAGAAATCCGTTGCATAGTTTCGGAATAATCGGTGAGCATACATAAAAAAAAATACATACGCGTTGAATTGATAGCTTCTTTTCCTATTTTGAAGTCGGTTAAAAAATCCTTTAATGAAATAATACAAAAAAAAGAAGTTTTGATTTAAAAATACAAATTTTACATTTATTTATTAATGGAACCAAAAGCAAATTACGCATGCATCTTTTGACGATGCATATATGCACGTAGCTGCCAACATTTTACTTGTTTGTACTACAGAAAATGATAGTAACTTTCAGCTTTTAAATCGCCGTAATCTGCCAATTAAATAATGCAGTATGCAATATTTTATATAATTTTTTCTGGTATGAAAAAGCGGAAGAGTTGGAAGCTATGTATGCATCACCCGTCCTGAAATGATAAATGCATTTTCACTACAAATTATTTATATGGTTTCTAGCAGGGCTGTCCAACCTGGCGCCCGCGGGTTACCAGAAAAATCTTACAGAAATGAAGACCTTACTGAATCGGCGATATTCGGAGATTTAATGAGGCAAAAATTTCTGTAAATTTTTTCTGGTGTTCCGCGGGCGTCAGGTTGGACAGCCCTGGTTTCTAGAATTCGAAGTTTGTGCAAGTTAATTTATTTAATAGTGTATAACTTTTAAAAAAGCAAGCAAGTAAAAAAAAATGTTAAAGTCTGGCATGTTGCAGATTCATATTTTGATTAATTGCCTAATATATCAGGGTAAAAAAAAGTTTTGCAAATAAGGGTGTGTCCTTTGCAGCATTATTTAAATTTTTATTACATTTTTGGATTAATTTACAATGCTCCCCCACAAATATACATTAGGTTCCCAACCCGAAAATGTTAACGCGAATCTAACCTTTTTTGTTGCTATGTTTTTTATTTGTGGCCTGAATGTGTCATGTTAGAAAAAGAATCCATAAATTTAAAATTAGCTTCACTTTTACTACAAGTAACAAAATTCACACTGTTCTTAATGGCAGTTGTAAAACATCACTAACTACGTTATACATTTTTTACAACACAGCCGTAACGTTCTTCTTAGATTGAATCTTGGTTTTAAATTCAAAGAAGAGAGAAAAATATTGTATTTACGTAACACAACATCATAAACATCACGATGGCTTCTGTAAATGCAAGAAGTGAAAGACCATAAAACTCGTCTTATCTTTACTTGCAGTTTATTACACGTGACCTATTAAAAATATTTTTACCATTGCGTATTTAAAAGTACTGTAAAAATGAATAAAGGGGTAAAAAATAAATAAATTCAGTAAGTATATATTAAAATATGATAGAAAAATACATGTGCAAATTTCTGCATTTTTTAGATCATATATAAAAAATGTGAATAATGATTATCTAGATATTTTTTATTAACCCTGTCAGGGACAAATTATTTTTGTTCGTAATCTGTGGAATAACTGAATAATAACACAATTTAAAAATAAATGAGTTGCTAAATAAAAAGTCACACCCGCAGTAGGTTGAACGTCCGAATGTTTCATAGTTTAGCTATTCTACTAAGAGCCCACACTAGTAACTGAAAAAGACAATGTAACGGATGATAATGTAAAGTCTATGGGGGATTTTTCAAGAATTAAAAAAATATATTACTTTAAATTTCGAAACCGGTTAGAACCGATTCTGAAATTGAAACTATATAAAAAATATGTAACCAAACTCGAAAAAAAAAACAAAAACTAGGCCGATTTTAGATTGTCCTGAGCTATCCTATGAAAAAAAATCATGTGAAAATATTAAAAATTGATTTAGATACTTGAAAAGAACGCCCACATAGGCTTAACACTATCATCCGGGTCTTTTTTGGTCAGTAGTGTGGGCTCTTAATAGCAAATTTCGCCGTGTGGGTTTTTCCCTAAGTGCGTGCTTGCGCGATGGTAGTGACGTGTACGGCACGTAAGAGCCGAATATTTTTGCGAAGGTAATCGAAGTCTTCTCATAATGCACAAGGGATTCATAATTTTAAATTTCCAACAAATATTTGCAGTATTAACCCTTTGAGCTCTGGGGTGTAAATTTCTTCAAAATTCCAAATGTTACATTGGCGCCAGTATTTTGCAAAGAAAAAAACCGCTTAATGATAAACACTAAAAAATGCATTAAACCTTTTTGAAATAAATTTGTTCGAATTTTCTGGTGTCACTGTGACATTTTGAAATTAAAATTATGTGGTAGAAAATTCTACCAGCAGAGCTCAAGGGGTTAACACTAGAGCCGCAGGCTATTTTGTGCAATTTTTATAAAAATTGTTTGACACCAGAATTTTTATTTAAAATTGTTTAACTTATTTAATTAGCCTATTTTTGTTCTGCGGATATTTAACAAGTCTTATCGAGTAATTTCTGGTTCGAATAGGCAATTTTCAATTTGGTAGGGATCATAATGACCACTAATGTTCGGTTCTAGTGTTAATTAAAAACTCACAAGTCGATCCAATTTAAGAAAGGTATATATTTCTTTAAAACCACAAACTCACTAAAATTTAACCCTGGTGAGAAATGTCGCAGACTGTCCAATGTGTGATGACTGATGATGTGTTTTTTTTTTTTGTTTTATTCATCGGCGCCCGCTCTTGAGTCACGTGACCAGCGGACGAGTGTGTGTGGAGAGGAAGGGGTTACGAACGGAGAGAGAGAGAGGTGTGTGTGCGGAGGTAGACCTGCGAATGTCTGATGCAGGTAAACAGAATAAAAAGATTATCCAAAAATTGGGATATGCATGTGCTTCGGGCACGAGATTGTTCTGTTGTGAAAGAAGAGTAGTTAGAAGTTCTTGTAAGAAATATACAATCCGGATATTTATACAGGGTGTCCCATAAGTAATGGGACAAACTTTAAGGGGAGGTAGGGCACATCATAACGATTCAGAATTACATAGGAACCCATGTTCCCAAACGTCATTTTAACCCTTTAAGAGTCAGTTTTATTTGTCGATTTTTCCACATATGTGGGCGTGGCTTTTGAATGTCGAATTTTCAACAAGTGTATTTTATATGCTAATAGTTAAACAAAAAGAATATAAAAAATGAAAATGCTGCTTCTACTCGACGTATTTAACACACCGATTGTATTAATATACAATTAAGTATAGAATTTTAAAATGTCGGAACATAGAAGATTTTAAAAATGTACAGTAGGCGGAGTTATCATAGGAAGGCGAGAATAAATACTTTAAGAAATAAGTATCCACACCGGAAATTGTATTCCAGAATTTGTAGGACAGGAAATTTATAATGCGTTTAATCTTTAGACTTTGCTTTTCTTTCCACAGTAGCCTTGCAGAAATTACGCTGATTGGAATTGTCACCACCCGCTGAAGAGTATGCAACGTTTCACCAATAATGAACTGGCGGATATGCACTTCATATATGGCTTGGCCGAGGGAAATGCAAGGGCTGCACAAAGATTATATTGCGAAAGGTTTCCACAGAGAGTTGCACCGGACCGCCGAATATTTGCTTATTTACATTACAATTTAAGTAATTATGGTTCACTTCGAGGTGATAGGAGTAATGTGGGACGGCCACGACTGTCTCGAACTCCAAGTATGGAACAAAATGTGTTGGATATCGTTGGTAGCAATCCAAGTACCAGCGTACGAAACATCGCTGCTGCCATACGAGGATCTCGAAGTACAGTTCATCGTGTTTTGCGACTTGAAGGATTACACCCGTACCATCTGCAAAGAGTACCATCATTGCTTCCTACAGATTATCCTGCACGTAAAAGTTTTGCAAGTTGGTATCTCGACCAATGTCGTCTAGATCCTCATTTCCCATCCAAAGTTTTATTTACGGATGAGGCATATTTCACTCGAGATGGTGTATTCAACCATCACAATACGCATTTATGGTCTGATGAGAATCCCCAAGGAATGAGACCACATGCTGCCCAACATCGTTTTTCAGTGAATGTTTGGGCTGGTATTGTTGGCGACTTCTTAGTTGGGCCTTATTTGTTGCCAGCGCCTCTGACATCTAGAGATTACCTTATTTTTTTGCAAGAGATGCTACCAAGGTTACTTGACCCAGTACCACGTGATATGTGGTTTCAACATGATGGGGCACCTCCGCATTATGGAAGATGTGTTCGTCAGCATTTGAATCAGGCGTTTGGTCATCGATGGATTGGGCGTGGTGGACCGGTTATCTGGCCACCACGCTCTCCTGATTTAAGCAGCATCGATTTCTTTCTGTGGGGTGCATTGAAAGGTGCTGTTTACGCAACACCGATTGATACAGACATGGATCTGGTTGCGAGAATCGCCTGCGCTGCTGCAGATATTAAAGAAAATCCAGGTGTGTTTGAGCGAGTCCGCCAGTCCATGGTCCGACGTTGTAACGCTTGCATCACTAGTAATGGTGGAAACTTTGAACACCTTTTATGACATTCTTACATGTCACTTACCAAAGTACGTATAATATTTATGACCAATAAATATTTGAGATGATCTCAGTCTTGTGTCTCTTTCTTTAAGTATTTTTGATTTATTTAAAACTCCGCCTATTATAAGTTGTTTCTACATTCTAATATTTTACATTTTCATGGTTATTATTCTTACTAATACAATCAGCGCTCTAAATATTCGAATAGATGCAGCGATATTATACTTCACAATTTTTTCGTCAAACTATTATCATAGAATATCTTTTTTAAATTTAACATACATAAACCACGCCCACATGTGTCAAAAAATAGCCAAACACAGTTAAATTTTACATGGTTAAAATGACGTTTGGGGACATAGGTTCCTATGTAATTCTGAATCGTTATGATGTGCCCTACCTCCCCTTAAAGTTTGTCCCATTACTTATGGGACACCCTGTATATATATTTAATTGTGTGTGTTCAAGTCTTGCTGTGTTAGTCCATCTTGTGTGTTCCATCTGTCAAATAAACTTTTGTGTTTTTTTGTCAAGCCGGATTCTTTGGATTATTTCAACATAAACGGGTGTTCCGTAGAATTTATGAAGAAAATAGGAAGAGCGTATATCACACGCTCTCTTCGCAAGAACCAGTGGTAAGTGAAACTAATTTTTGTTCTGGAAATAAAATTGAAAGATATAACTTTTATGCATTATTTGAAGAAACATAAATATTAGATTAATGAATGTTACAATGATTCTAAAGAGATAATCGTATTAGAATTGAAAACAAGTATTGTTCTCAGTATGTTCTAGTGTATGATTATAATGAACGATTATATTATTTAATGATTATAATTATTGATAAAGATAGTAATAGTTAAGAAAAAGAACATGTTTACAATTAAAGGGTTAAGAAAAGAAGACCTGGTCATAGTAGCCACAGAATTAGGCTTAAACGTAGAGCCAGATCATAGAATAGTGGATTTAAAGGCATTAATCGAAGGAAGCGAACAATACGATAAAGATTTCGATTTTGTAAAAGAATTCCTTGTTACAACGGTATCAGACCGCATTTCAAAAGAGAAACAAGAGGAAGAGGCCTTAAAAATGAAAAAGAATATGTTAATTCTGAGCAGAAAACAGCGTTAGAATTAGAAAAAACGAAATTAGAAGTTATCAAACACCAATTAGAAATGGCTAAACTGCAGTCTGAAAACAAAAATTCTGATGGTGGGGGGGATGGACAAAATCCCAAAACTAATTCGTTAGAAGCCCTAATTAAAAGCGTTAAAACTTTAACTATTGCGATTCCTACCAAACCTGAATCGTGGAATTTATTTTTTTCTTCGCTCGAAAGGGCGTTTGAATTAAAGAATGTCGCGGAAGATTTGAAAGTTGAAATACTGTTTAATTTAGTAGGGGAAAAGCTGCGCATTTATTAGTATATGCAAATTCAGATGAAATGAAGGATTATCAAAAGGTTAAAGCTTTAATTTTAAAAGAATTTCAACCCACTCCTGAAGCTTGTCTTCAAAATTTTCTTTCGGCAAAGAGGGCGAAAAATGAAAATCATATGCAATTCGCATCTAGGTTGGGAGCGAATTGGGATTTTTATTGCGAACTTAGAAAGGTAAATGATTTTGATGCACTTAATGAATTAATAGTTAGTGATAGATTAATGGATGCGTTAGACTCAGAGGCGCGAAGCTATGTCAAAATAAAACAATTAGATAATTGGTTAAAAGCGCGGGAAATTGCGGAATTATGCGATAATTGGTTTACATCAAAAGGTAGAACCTTTTCTGAGTTATATGATAAATCGACAAATTGTCGCGGTTCTGATGATTTCGGATCTGACAAATATATTCCACCGCATCTAAGAAATAATTTTAATTCGCGTAATGATAGGAAAAAGTCTGTGTGTAAATTGTGCCGTCAAATCGTTCATTTACGTTTTTGTCCTAATAATAAAGAAAAAGAAAGGTTGGGAAATTCTCATTATCAAATGAAAAAAGATTCTACCGGGAAAAATAAAGACGAAAGGTTGATAGCGAAAGTGACAGCTTTATGCTTTGAAGATGACGCAATAAGTACTCAACCATTGCAATACGATGAAATTTGGGTGGGGAAACAAAAAATAAAGACATTAATTGACAGCGCTGCTGAGATTCCCGTTATAAATTCGAATGAAGTACCAGAATCATTTAAAAATAATGAAAATTCATCAATTCAGTTGATTTCAGCTTTTGGCGAGCAAATTACTGCTGATCTTGTAACGTTACCGGTTTCTCTAAACATGAGTGAATCAAATTGTTTATTTAACAGTGTGGATGTGTTATTTGCAGTGACAGATAAATTATGTAGTTCATGTATTATTACTCAGAAGGTTTATGAATTATTACAATCGGTGCAAATTGGAGAAGGGAAAAGAATAGCCGACAGTCTGGCACCAACAAATGAGACGAAAAGGGGGGATGAAAATTTATCGTTGGAAAAGGAAAAGGAACAAAATACGAGTGATAAAAATTTATGTTTGCAGGTTGAAAATGAATCTTTTGAAGAGAATTTGATTATTAATTGTATTGGAACGAAAAATGATTGCGAGGATTTAAATTCGAATCAGCGTTCGGAAACGACCATTTACAGGGAGCAACAAAAGAATTGCGAATCTTTACAGGGGGCATTTAAAGATGCAAAACAAGGGAAAAATGGGTTTGTCATGGTGGATAATTTACTTTATCATAGGGAAAAGGTTTCGGGAGATCAAGTCATGCAATTAGTAGTGCCTAAAATTAGGAGGGAGGAAATTTTAAGGATTGCACATGAATCAATCTTTGCGAACCATCTTGGTATAAGGAAAACGAAAGAAAGAATTCGATATTCATTTTTTTGGCCAGGCGTGTCACGGGATGTAGAGGAGTATTGTAAATCGTGCAAGGACTGCCAGTTGCGAAGCCGGGAGAGAGCCAGTTATCAGATACCGATTCTTCCGATTGAAAGACCGGAGCTCCCATTTGACGTTGTAAATATTGATATAATTGGGAAAATTGAACCACCTTCGGCGCGTAGACATCAATATGTACTTACTTTGGTTGACCAACACAGTAGGTGGCCCGAAGCGGTTCCGTTAAGAACAATTTCGGCTAAGGCTACTTGTGATGCGCTGTTAGAAATATTTATGCGGACAGGGATACCCCGCGTAATAGCAAGTGATCAAGGGGGAAATTTTGTATCAGGTTTAATGCAGGAATTTCATGCTAGGCTAGGGGCGGCTCCTAGATTTGCAACACCGGGACATCCACAAAGTTCGGGATTGGTTGAACGGTATAATCAGGTATTGAAACGCATGTTGCACCGTATTATTCGGAGCGATCCTAAAAATTGGGATAAACACATCCCTTATTTATTATTTGCGTATAGGGAGATTCCTAACTGTACGACGGGGGTGTCGCCATTTAAGTTGATGTATGGAAGGGAGGCCAGGGGGCCATTGGCGGTATTAAAGTCTACATGGTCGGGCGAAATTCCGCTACCTATAAATCTCGGGAAAAGTGCAACCGAATACCTTCAGGATTTAAAAATTAACTTAGAAAAGGCGGCGGAACAAGCTTCACTAGTAGCGGAGGTTAAACAGGGCGCGTATGCGAAGTATGCGAATCGAAGGGCAATTTATAAGGAATTTAGACCGGGGGAGCTGGTATATTTATTAATCCCAGACTCTAGTAATAAACTTTACGCTAGGTGGACAGGGCCAGCCGAAATAGTGGCACGGTGTAATCCCGACTCTTACAAAGTCAGGTTAACGAACGGAAACATTAAAAATGTTCACGTGAATAAGATAAGGAAATTTACTCCTAGGGTACAAGCAGTGGGGGTAATTTTTGAGAATGAAGAAGAATTAGGGGAAGTCCATCCCACCCTTAGTACAAAGGATAACTCGAACTATTTTAAAATCGAAGAAGTAAATTTAAATCATTTGGAAAACGTAGAAAGAGAAAAGATGTTAGATTTATTGTTTAGATATAAAGAATTGTTTTCAAAGAAAATACAAATAGCAAAAGTTGGTGCACACAAAATAAGACTAAATGATAATGAGAAGAAGAAACCTTATGTTTATCGAATTCCCGAGGCCCTAAAACCTCAAGTAGACAAACAAATTCAAGAATTACTAGAATTAGGTTTGATTGAAGAAAGTGATGAAGAAGCACCGCATCCGGTAGTGTGCGTGATGAAGAAAGATGGAACGCTGCGACTTTGCGTAGATTTTCGGGCACTGAACGCAATCACCAAGGTTGATGATTTTCCTATGGAAATTTCTACTGATCTATTATTTAATATTGGCAGGGCCAACGTCATTTCCACTTTGGACTTACTCAAAGGCTACTGGGTCATACCACTAGAAGAAGAGAGTCAAAAATTAGCGTGTTTTAAGACTCGTAGAGCTCAATATCGCTTCAAAGTCATGGCTTTTGGGCTGAGGAATGCTGCTGCGACGTTTCAACGAGAAATCAACAGAGCGCTTTCTGAATACCAGGACTTCTCTAGGGCATATATCGATGACATAGCAGTATTTTCCGAAACGTTCGCGGAACACCTGGTGCATTTAGAGAAGATATTTTCCAAATTATCACAGTTACAATTCTCCGTCAATTTGAAAAAATGTGAATTTGCAAAACCCCGAATAAAGTACTTAGGCCATATCATTGGGTCCGGCAGCCATCGGACCGATCCGGAAAAAGTGGAGGCCATTCGTAAGTTAGCTGTGCCCCAAACTAAGAAGCAACTTAAAAGTGTCTTAGGTTTGTGCAATTATTATAGAGATTATATACCAAAATATGCTGAAACAGCATATCCCCTCACTGAACTGACAAAGAAGGACAGTCCAGAGAATTTGTGCTGGTCAGTAGAGCATGACCAGGCGTTCAACGCGTTAAAAAGAGGTCTCATCGAAGCGCCCAGTCTGCATACTCCTATTATCGGGTTACCTTTCATCATAGAGTGTGATGCATCTGCAATCGGCATCGGAGCCTGTTTATCGCAGAGAAGAGATGGAGTAGTGTATCCAGTAAGTTACGCCAGTCAAAAACTCACCAAAACTCAACAGGCGTGGCCAATAATTGAAAGGGAGGCCTATGCAGTGATCTGGAGTTTGAAAAAATTTGAAATGTGGATTTTCGGCTCACCTGTGGAACTTATTACGGACCATAATCCATTAACATTTATCACCAAAAATGCCCCTCAATCTTCAAAGCTGCAGCGATGGGCATTAGCCTTACAGAAGTATGACATTACAATCTCGCACCGCCCGGGTGCCAAACTAATTAATGCTGATGCATTATCACGCTTGGACACTGTGTAAGACATTCAACAACTTTTGAAGCACCCAGTGTTTGAACATTCCTGGAACAATATACTTTTTTTCTTTCAGCAACTCTTAATGTCCTGTTTAATGTTTACTAAGTTTTGTGTATTGCCTTTTGTTAATTGTATGTTATATTGTGTATATGAAGTATTAATTTAATTCTATTTTATATTACCAGATAGGAAGAATCCCGGACGACGTGCCTTCTCCGGATACGGTTGTATTGGTGGTGTTATTTTTTTTTTATATATACATATTATAATTTGGGAAATCATTGTTAAATAGTGTAACATCATCAGTCGAATTTCAGATTTAAAATAAGTGTGTACCATATTTTCAATCTTGCGTGGGGGGTGTGATGACTGATGATGTGTTTTTTTTTTGTTTTATTCATCGGCGCCCGCTCTTGAGTCACGTGACCAGCGGACGAGTGTGTGTGGAGAGGAAGGGGTTACGAACGGAGAGAGAGAGAGGTGTGTGTGCGGAGGTAGACCTGCGAATGTCTGATGCAGGTAAACAGAATAAAAAGATTATCCAAAAATTGGGATATGCATGTGCTTCGGGCACGAGATTGTTCTGTTGTGAAAGAAGAGTAGTTAGAAGTTCTTGTAAGAAATATACAATCCGGATATTTATATATATATTTAATTGTGTGTGATCAAGTATTGCTGTGTTTGTCCATCTTGTGTGTTCCATCTGTCAAATAAACTTTTGTGTTTTTTTGTCAAGCCGGATTCTTTGGATTATTTCAACATAAACGGGTGTTCCGTAGAATTTATGAAGAAAATAGGAAGAGCGTATATCACACAATGAACGTGCTTCCTTACAAATCGCATACAGGTTAACGGTTTTCAGAAGGAAAAAGCAAGCATTTTAATCGAGCCGCAAAGAAAATTCTTCCTCAGTTTCTTCTTTAACACGTACGGAACGAGCATTTTTTACCTAATTTTTCATCTATTGTCATCGGTTTTTCAAAACAGAAATTTTTGCCTAATTGAAACGGGAAAATGTTTACAAGGATGGACTCCATGCTTATCATACTCAAAAAAATTTAAAAAATACTAATTAAGCTACTTATGTATATAATAGTAGATCAGTCAAATTTAGCGGCGGAATAACTGTGGAAACATTGTAAAAAAAATAAAAGACTTTCGAATGTTTGTCGTAAGATGACAAAAGTGTTACATGATTTGGAGAGCAGCATTTTTCCTCACCAAAAGCAAACGATTTTCTTTCAACTGAAAATTATTTTTTAATAGATTTTTAGTTTTCGTGTAAATTGTATTTGATGAATTTAAACTTAAAGAATGAGAGAGTTTATTATATATATTATAATGTATTATATATATATTGATTGTTGCAGCAGTTACTTAATTTTAATACTGTAAAAGTAATTATATAAAAAATATATTATCATATTGAAAAATGTATTTTCATATATTTAGGCGTATTTCAAAATAAAGAAGATTAAGAATGCTGCAGTAATACATTTCAATATCAGATACGTTTTTTTTTCCATAGCAACGAAATTGAATACAGTCTCAATTGGACTTAATTTTGAGATGGAAACAAGTTTAATTAATTTCATTTTTGTTTTAAATCATAAAATTTCACAGTTAATATTCATTATAAATATATATATGACAAAACTATAATTATAACAAACTAAAACCGAAAAAAATAAATTTATTTAAATATATATTTTTAAAAATAGTTCAACATGAATTATTTTTACCTTGAAAAGTATTAGAAAAAAAAGTATTTTTTGAAATTTTACTTCGTCGCCAACCGGTTATAAATTGCCAAATAAACGAAATGTTCATTGTTTTTTTACGAGAGCTCTATCGGGGTTCCGGCGAAATTTTTTATAAACATATATAGCCACAAGAGAAGAACATTCAGTAATATTTCTGAATATGCCCGTATGGAGACTTTCCTTGTTAGATTAAATAAGGCAAAATTTACATAAAAATTTTACTAGCGAAAACAATCGAGGATTCTGAACACGTTATGAGGTCCCAAGGGTTTAAGTGGGAGAAAATTTAAAAAAAATCGTAGTTCGCTCGGTTGCCACATTTCAAAGTACTCTAGGAATTTCTAGAGGGCTTTATATATATTTTAATAATGATATTATGTATTTAAAATAAGCACACCTAAGTGTATATTTAACCACTTCGCGATGGGAACCTTTTATGAAATTTTTAATGTTTGTCACCTGTTTTTAAAAACAGAAATTTGTGCCTTATCAAATCGAGAAAATGCTCCGAATAAAAAAGGCAAATTTTACAATAAAATTTCACTGGTGGAGAAAAAGAAGGATTCTTAATTCCTTTTTGCGGCACGTATACGTGTCGCTCGCCCCCAAGGGGTTAACGATGAATTTGAATATCTAATTTTCTTTGAATTCCAACTGTAATTGACGAATATTTATTAATAGAGTTTAATTTTTCGGGCGGTTTTTTTTTTAAATTTTATTTTAGCAGTGTGATAAATCATTTGAGCAGCGGATGCACAGCAGATATAAAATCATAAAAAAATAAGGTTTATTTAAAAATATTATCATGGTTCGGGAAACCCCGGGCAGATCAGCTAATGGTCTAATTGAATAATTTAAATCAGTTAAACTCTATAGTACGCAATGTCTTAAGAAGCGTATGGTAAAAAGATAGGAGAATCAGGTGATAGGATTTTTTTATACCATAATTTCAAACTTATTATCAGCGCATTAAGTAATCAGGTTTAGACCTAGAAAATTTATTTGAAAAAACGCTTTCTGAATCGCGATAAATGTTTAACTTCAATTATTAAATAAAAATTCTGGGTCCAAACATAATTATTTGTTCAGCAGATTATAGGCCCGGAAATTACGGTACTATAGTACCGTAATCCTTAACTTAATTATCCCTTTCAAGTTTCTACAAGTGATAGAAAATTTTACTTTTTTAAGCGCTTAATTCATGGAAATAGTAATACTGAATATTGATTTTGTCAATTTTTTTGCCCATTTTATTTAGTAAAAAATATTTTTACTCGTCAGAAATTTCGAAACTTTTGTAGGGGATATAAATCTTGCCTATTGAGATAGTTTTAAGATATCGTGCTGAAATATGTACCGTAATTTCGGGTGTATAAGCCGCAGATCAAACAATTCTTTTTCGACCCAGAATTTTTTAAGAAGCAAATGTACCCAGTCAGATCGCCGTAAATATTTGTCTTAAATCACTAAATAAGATTTCTGGGTCCAAAAAGAATTGTTTGATCCGCGGCTTATACACCCGAAATTACGGTAGTTTAGATACTTTTAGCATAGAAAAAGTTTTCTATCCGTGAATAGAAAGAGTAGCCTCTTTTTGTCACTGTGTTTGAAAGGGTTAAAATCCATATTTTTTAAAAGACATTACATCATCGATTTAAAGAAAGTTGCAACTTTAAGAATATATTTTTCGCTTGTTTATACTTCAAAAATTATGCCCTAGAGGAGCGTTGGCATAAGGGAGAAAAACATTTTTGGGAAAAACGACTCTTTTTGATTTTTTTTTCTCGAAGAGTTAAAAGCAACATTTTTTCGAATTGGTTATAGCATTTGAGACCTAAAAATACGATCTTTCTAGCTTAATTTTGCAGAGAGGTTTGGTTGATTTGGATTTAAACAAAATGATCCTGAAATAGAAATAAACTCGAAAAATGGTTCTTCCCTCGTTTTGGTGCGTAAATGTTTCTGCGCATGTGCAAGCATTTTCATTCCTCAAGCATCAAACAATTGATTTTTTGGTGTGAGTGAGTTGCGCTTGATAATTAAAACCTCAGAAACAAATCTAAAAATTAAAACTCTGACCATCAGGTACACCAGGATAAACCTTGGACTAGCTTCAGAAAAAATATTCGCCTGGTACCTGCCGTAAATTTTGCTAGCCATGGCAGACATACGGGCAGAGTGATTTGTTATTTTATTAGTATAGATAAATACAATGAATATTGTTAACTTCAGATTAATGGGATTTTAGGATGTTGGACTTTATGAAACAGGGTTACCAGTTTAGCAATTTTTTTTTATTATAATTCATTTAATTCGGATTTTAAAATGAAATTCTGAAAGAAGAATGTTTAAACTGGCCAGTCTTGAAATTTCTAATATTAAACACAGAAAAGAATATTATGTGTAATTTCTGATATGATGGCAAAATTTTGGAATTTAAAAAAATGCAACCTTGTTATAGAAAGGAAATGAATTTTACTTGTAACTTTAAAAAAAATGTTAGGTTTGAAAGGATTTAGAACCTATACTTACATAGTTTGACCTCAGTGATGCAAGTATGTACCAATTGAAATTTAACCTTCAACAAATAAATTCAGCTCTTCGATGCGAATATATTTTAATAAAAATGTACGGCTTAATACTTTGAGTTCTGGCTGGTTAAATTTCTTCAACTTTCAAAATGTGGCAATGACACCAGTATTTTGAAAAGGAAAAAATTCTTTTACGATATGCACGGGGAAAAAAATTAATCCATTTTTAAATAAATTTGCTCGAATATTCTGGTGACATTGCGCATAGTTGCCAACTTTTACGCATTTTTCCTACCACAAAAATTTTATAGTAAATATTATTTTATTTAATGTTCGAAATCTTCTGATTAAACAAATGGGAAATCTCTGTACAATTTTAGTGGTAGCAAAAATGCGTAAAAGTTGGCAGCTATGCATTGTGACATTTCGGAATTAAAATTGCCGTATTTTCCCGCGTATATGCCGCGGCTTAATTAATTCTTTTTCAAACCTCTTTTATTTAAAAACTTTTATTTAAAAAATGAAATCAAATAAATGCTACGCAACAACAAGACACACTTTATCTAAAAGAAATTCTGGTCAGAATTCGAGTTATCTGAGCTGTGGCGTATACGCGGGAAATTACGGTAAGAGGAAAAATTCAAACATCAGAATTTAAAGGATTAAATAACCACAGAAATCTCATTAAATAAGACAAAAAATTACGTTCTAAAATTTACGACATATAATTGTAAACAATGTTTGTATGAGTAAAATGAAAGTCATAGCTGCCAACATCTTATTACTTTTTGTACCAAAAAAATTTTACAGTACATTTTACCCTTTTAAATCGCCGTAATCTGCTTAGTAAATAATGCATTGCTATCTATTAAATTTTTCTAGTGCGAGGAATCGGAAAAGTTGGCAGCTATGAAAAGCACATAATAATTAATCCCATTGAAAAAGTTCGTTTAACCTTCCTACCCTGTTGAAATTTTACTCAAACTTGATTAAAATATTTCTCGCCAGAATTTTTATTTAGATCCATTTAACATACTTATTTAACTTAAATCTTAGTGTTATGTATTTAATTTACTTTATGAAAATTTTTCTGGTTTGAATCGAATGAAACGCATTACAGGACTGGGTCGATTAGACTCATGCAGGGTAGAAAGTTTAAAAAAAACCTATTCTTACATCATAATATTTATATGCCTAGGAAAAAACTTAAGTTTGGCACATGCCTAAATTATCTATTTTTCATTAGAAACATAGTACCTTGCATACATATAAAATTTGACAGCACTGTGAATGTAGAAGATTCGATTATATTTTTGTTATATGCTTATTAGTCTGTCCAAAAGCAAAATAAAAGTGCAAAGGAAATATATTTAAATTTTGACAGATCTGCTGGAAGAACTAAAATGTTAGTTTTCAAAAGTTTCTGTCATAGGCTTTCGCAGAATCGGTTAGACAAGCATCAATTGAAAATTTTGATGTTTCTTTGTTTTAAATATCTTCACTGAGAACGAAATTGCATATGTTACTTTTAGAAATTTTAACAATGTTTCTGAAAATTATTTGAGAGGGGAAAAGTTGGGAATTATATATATATATATATATATATATATATATATATATATAATAAATCTTGTAATATTCTATGTTAAGTTAATGTTAAATGACTGTTAGATAATATAATTTGAGAAATGGAAATTAATTCTATGAAATTTTTTTAAGTGACTTTTGAAAAAAAAAGTCTACTAATTTTTTTATTACCACTTTCAAATATACACTGCTCAAAACAATTAAAGGATATTTGAAGTTTTATATAAAAATAAAGATATAAACGAATTTTTTTGCCGAAAATAGAAGAAGAGAATCACAAATGCAAATTTTTCTGGTTTTCAAACTGTGGAGTATGCAAATTTTGAGTTCGACGTCAAAAACGTCATTTCAGCGGCAGCGAATGAAATTTGACTTTCAACTGGATAAAAGAGAATGAAGACAAGGATGATTGGAATTCAGTGATTGCTTTGTTTCGATGAGTACGATGTCTCAGCGAAGTCATTTGGCAGATTCAGAAGCTTGGAGAATTGTTGGAAGGTTAGAAGCGGGCCAAACTCAAGCCGAAGTAGCGCAAGACATTGGAGTGTCACAAAGTGTCATTTCCAGGATCTGGTACCATTTTTTGGAGAGTGGATGTGCAGACCGAAGACCAGGGCAAGGTCGTAGACGGGCAACAACGCCCAATGAAGTTCGGTATTTAGCGTTAACAGCTCGGAGACACCGAAACATGGACGCTACTCTTCTCCAAGAACACCTTCGCTCGGCTACAGGCACCACAATCTCAACTCAGACTGTCCGAAACCGGCTCCATGCTGTAGGTCTGTATGCTCGCCGACCGATGGTATGTGTTAGATTAACATCAAGGCATCGTCGCGACCACAGAGAGTGGTCAACCGAGCATGTCAACTGGAGGAGAAATGGATGGAGCAATATTCTGTTTTCTGACGAGTCCCGTTTTTCTGTGCATCCGGATAATAGGCGTATTTTCATCTGGAAGGAACGTGGCAGTAGGAATAATCCTGCGTTCTTGCGCGAAAGTGTCAGATTTGGCGGTGGAGGAGTGTTGGTGTATGGTGGCATCTCCGTTGACGGGCGCACTGATCTCTACATCATTCGAGATGGAGCTCTGACTGGTCGCCGATACAGGGATGAGATCCTCTGACCTATTGTAGTCCCTTACGCTGCAGCAATCGGCGATAACTTCATTTTAATGGACGATAACTGCAGGCCACATCGTGCAAACCTGGTGGAGGATTTCCTTTTCGAGGAAGGAATCGTTCGAATGGAATGGTCAGCGTGTTCTCCAGACATGAATCCAATCGAGCACGTTTGGGACGCTCTAGGAAGACGAGTTTCTGGCCGCCAACAACCCCCACAAACTCTCCCAGAACTGGAAAGAGCTCTTCTGGAAAAATGGGACAGAATACTCCAACTCGTCATTAATAGCCTCATTGAGTCCATGCCTCAAAGGTGTTGAACGTTGCTGGCCGCCCGTGGAAACCATACCCCCTACTGAAAATGATTTTCTTTGAAGAAAACACCTTTTCTTATTCTTTTTTCTCATATGCACAAATTGTGTTTTTTCCTTTTGTACACAAATGCGCAATAAAATGCATTTTTTTCTGCCAAACATGTGTAATTTATTCTCATATAACCTACTATGTCTGTCGACCATGTATCAATCAGCTAAAATGTTTCCCAGATACAAAATCCACCTAAAACTGCAACATCCTTTAATTTTTTGAGCAGTGTAGTTGAAAATTGTTTATGATATTGGTTGTCTGTCTACCGTCTGTCCGTTTGATTCTCTTTCGTAAATGTAAAGAGAAACCACTTATTTTACGTTACTGAAATTTGCCTAAGAATGCTGAATATTGAAAATGATGTGTGTCATACTTACATTGCATTTACAAGAACTACTTTTATTTTATTCTTCCATTTTTATTAAAAATTGCAAAACACCTAAATTGCGCTATGACACACGACAGAGGGTTATTAGGGCAGATTTAAATCTTGTTTGCTAAAACTTCTTGAAAAGCTGGCTGTTATTTTTTTTCGATTAGGCGAAGTTATATCACTAACATTTCCACCCTTTCCTTCAAAGGTACCGCAACTCAGTTTTACAGGAAATGCCAAAACTGTTCCTGGGCTATAGAAGGACCAGTGGCCATCCTGGAAACACTACTCCAGCCTAGTGGTTCGATTTTCAGTGAACTGGTACATTGATTTATAGATAGCTAGTTCCATGGGTTTTTGTAATGTAAGTCACATTGCTGATAATTGATTTGCTTGTTGTCCACCGTTATTTTCGAAAGATTTTTTTTTAACCTTATTCAATTAATGATACATCTCTCATAAAGTAACTCACATTTTTCTGTTTTAAAATGCTGGTAACGAAAAATCGTAGCCTTTGACGCACGCTACACTTGTTCATGGAAATAGCCAAAGGCTATTTCCATGGCTAAAGGCGTACCCTTTCGGGTACGATTTTTTTTCCGTTTTGAAAGCAAAATTACTTTTACCTTACTAACGTTAATCGTAGCTATCCAAATACACTTACTCATGTTTAAAGATTATGTCATTGTGTGAAGTCTTGCGAATGTACTTACTTTGTGCACGATTCAATTCATATTTATATGATAATAGGCTAAGAAGAGTTTTTGAAGATCGTTTGATAGTTTGGAAAAATAACGTATTACAATCCGATTTGAGAAGGTATTACAACTTTCTAACGTTTTTTGCGTTTTATCATATATTATTAGTTGAGAAAAGTAACTCATATTTTAAATTTAAATATTTAAATATATGTATAAAATAAAGGAATCACTGATGTTGTAAAGAGAATTAAGTAATATTTTATTTTTACCATTATTACTAAATGTAAAAACCTAAATGAAGTCGTAATAAGAAAGATATAGCCATATATTATCATTTCAATATAAATAAAGTAACTGAGTAATTGTTAAGACAAAATAATATTCGGTGAAAAGACATGTATTATTAATCGTACACCATACCTTAAAGGGTTAAAATCAATTATAAAGTTGTCAACCTCCCAATTTTTTATACAAATATGTTTATGCGGAAATACATGTTTTATAAAATCGCGCAATTTCTGGAATTAAATCAAGAGAACATTTTTGAAAGAATTTACTGGTGTAACAAAATTGGGAGGTTCTCAACTATGGAAATAGAATGGAAAGTAAAACTGAAAATAAAATGTGGAGTTGTTTTACTTTTGAAACAAGAGTGCGATATATTAATGGAAAAGCTTCCGTCATTTTAATCAGCACTTAATTTAAATTGCTTTTTAGATCACAGGCTAGCATAGCCTGAGAGCTTATGTTCCCGTTCGTTCTGTATGTATGTTCGTTCGTGCGTAACGCGATAACTCATGATAAAAATATCCGATCCGTTTGAAATTTTGTATATAGGTATATCCTGATAAGGCGCTTCCCTGATTAGTTTTTGGAGTTCATTCGATATGTATAAGAGGGTTAACGGGGGGCTCATGCCCCTCCCCTTAATTGATATAAATGGGTTTTTCATGCAGAATTAACAGTTTTCGTTCAAAATTTAGATATAGGATCATTCTGATGAGGGGATTCCATGACTGTTATTAGGTGTTCATTGAATAAATATAAACAGGGGTAACGGGGGTTCTAATGCCTCTCCCCTTAAGTTCTTTGCTTTTCAAGCAGAATTATTAGATTTCGTTCAAATCTCTGAATAGTTTTGGAAGTTTAATGGTTAAGTATAAAAGAGAAGGATAACTCCTCTTAAATTATATAAATGCTAAATGGGTTTTTATTGAGAATTATCCGATTTGCTGGGAATTTTGGATATAGATTTTTTATATGATAAAGCATGTCCTTGATAGTTTAAGAGGATCAATGATTAAGTATAAAAAAGGGGAAAGAAAAGAGCTGTTTCCCCTTCTTAAGTTTTTTTTCGAACGGAGTTAACCCTTGAAAATATAAGGCTGTAATGTACAATTAGTATGCGTAGCCTGTGAGCTCAATGCCACCAGTTTAACTGGGCAACATTCTTTTTATTTATTATTTGAGTGATTTTTCTTTTAACTCTCTCCAGTTTCATTGCGAAAATGTTGAAATGACTGAATAACACCGGAATTTACTCACAAATGTACTTGAAAAAAAAAAAACTACTTTTGCCATGCATTATAAACTGAAAATATTTATTCCAGAATGCTGGTGTCATTGTAGCATTTGGGAATCAAGGTGAGTGTTCCATGTAATGGAACCCAGAAACACAAAGAATTAATGTTAATTTTTGGTTTTTTTAATTAATTATTTTTAATGCTTCATTCAGTTTCTTTAATATGAGTCTAATGTCATAAAATAAATATTAGTTTTGAAAAGATTTAAAAGAAGAAAATATTAGAAATGTCAATGTAATTTCCATCGATTTGTCATGTTGTAGTAAAAAAATGAACAATGAAAAAAAAATTATGTTTTAGTTATATGGATGAGTGGAAAGAGAAGGAGGAACGTATTGATGAGAAATGGTGTTGCATCAAAATGAAAAGCTAAGAAAGGGACACGTGAAAATAAAATATTGGGAAGCTCTGATTAGTAGAAAAAAATTTCCCCTAAGCATTTTATAAATATTACGATACGTCAAACATAAGATTACTATGTATGACTGAGGTGAACAATTAGAAAATAAAATTCATAATATGTATTGTAATTCTTAATATAGTTATAAAATAGATTGAAATTATAGTTCATTTACAAAAACACACAAAAAAGTTCCATTTCATAGTGATCTGTTCGCAACGTACTTTAACCCTCCGCCTACCAGACAAGTTCCATGGACGCGACAAGTTCATTCAAAATATATATTCAAACCAAAATATTCTTTAACCCTTTCCGACATGGGCAAAATCTGTTAGTAAAATGGAAAATTATCGACAGATACCGGAATTCGCAAATGAATTTTCAAGATATGTTGAAGCCCCTAGTTTAAGCTTTTATTGTAAAAGCAAAATTTTACCAAAATATTATTGCTGTCTTTTGCAAATTTGGAATTAAAATTAGGTATCCCAGACCGAGCACAGTGTGCCGGAAAGGGTTAAAGTATAATAAATATATAAACTGATAATAACAGTTTAAATAGTTTTAAATAAAAATTCTAGTGTAGAATATTTTTTATAAAACTAGAGAATCTATTCGGATAGATGTGGGCCAATGATGTTATAACACATCAAACCAAACATGACGAAATATAAAATTTGATATATTTCATTGAAGAAAATTTTGTATTGATTATAGACAACTTAACATGTACTTTGATTTTAAAGGACACCTGAAATAATTCGTTTATAAAACTGGCTATGATTAATATTTTTTGAACATGTGTTTTCCACAGAGGTATGGATTCTTAAAATTCTCTAGTTTTTAGTGCATTAAATGACGTATTTAAATACAATAGATTATATAAAAATCTCTCCTATAAAATAAATTAACATGATTGTGTGTACGCTGCAGCTAATTCATTTAGTTAGACGAAATATTGAACTTTCTTAATAATATTTCAGGGCTCCCAAACGGTCCACGAACTGAACACCAATATTTTTTAACAGCATTGCTGCTAAAACCAACTTCTCAATGCGTTTTCAACGGAATTTGCAAGAAAAATATAAAACGAAAATCTTTCTAAGAAAATATTGATGTTCAGTTGGCGGACTATTTGGGAGCCCTGTATTATATATTATTGGAAAATGATTCGTAATCTATAACTGATGCCTTATTATTTTTCATATATTTTATTTCAAACTATTTTTTAATTCGTAGTCGTGTAAATTTTTGGCAAAGTTTACACAATTAAACGACAGAAGAATCAGATTGTTTATACTGTGTTTTTTTCTAAAAAAGAGAACAATAATTTGCAGAGATTGGGAAATATTGTCCTTAATTACTCAATTTATTTTTTAAAGATTTTTAGTGTAGTGTAAATCTGCTGCTACATTAAGGATAATATTTCCCTTTAAATTACATAAATCAATAATTTCCTTTTAGATAATTAATTTTTTAAGAAATATGGATTTATTCAAATCATGAATCTTCTGCACAATCTGTTTTATCAAATGTTTCTATACAATAGATTTTATTACATTACTTAGATAAAGTGAATACAATCAGTAATCTCGTTTCAGAAATTTCCAAATTATTCGTTCGATACCATTAATAATAACAATTGTTTACACTTATGCCTAACAACGACAGCTTTCATATTATTAATGTTAACAATTCGGAAGATAATTTGAATATATTAAAGTAATGTTAACAAAAAGTTTATTTTAAGTGAAAGTTATTAATGAGTTTAAATGCTTAGAGTATGTTCCTTAAATTTTGGTAAATATTTAACAAAATATATTGTTGGTCAAAATTCTAAAAATATCAAATATTAAGTTTAAATAAATATTTATTTTGAAACTTCATTAATGTCTGTATTTATAAAGAAATACATGACACATGATAGAATTCATCAAGATTTATCTTTCTTTATAAAAGTATTGCAGTGATTCTGAATTGAATAGACTATATCATTTATAAAGAAAGTTTTTTGTTGTTTTAACCCTTTCCGGCGCAAGCAAATTCTATTAGTAAAATGAGAAATTGTCGATTGACACCGGAATTTATAAAGGACTTGTCTAGATATTATGAATCCCTTAATTTAAGCTTTCATTGTAAAAGCAAAACTATATTAAAATATTACTGGTGCCGCATGCAAGTTTGGAATCAATATTAGGTGTTGCCGGCCAAGCAACACTGCGTAAGAAAGGGTTAATGTGTGAAAGCTTATAATATAATTTATATTAGAGGTTTCCAAGTTATGTACATAAAACATCTTACAGTACATCAGGGCTGTCCAACCTGGCGCCCGCCGGATACCAGAAAAATCTTACAGAAATGAAGACCTTACTGAATCGGCGATATTCGGAGATTTAATGAGGCAAAAATTTCTGTAAAATTTTTCTGGTGTTCCGCGGGTGCCAGGTTTGACAGCCCTGTAGTACATGTTTCTGAATGGTAATTTTGACATATTCGAACACAGTTTGACATTAAATAGTGCGGATTATTCTATTTTTAAACCGCTATAGTTCTGAAGACATCGGGTCGCAAGTTGGGTGCCCTTTATTTAAATGAATATATAGGGTGATTCTAATTTCATGATTTAAAATTTAAGAGTTACGACAGGAGACAGTAACAATAATTTATTATATAGGAATGTATGGGCGCAAAAAACATGTTGTGGTACAACCACCAAAGGTTTTTGCACTTTTATATTTCAAAATGTCTCACACCAGAAAATTCATATGATATTCTTCTCTTTATTACTGACAAACGGCTTATTATTAAACAAAAAAACTTTTCTCTGAAAATTTCCGGTATGAAATCAAACGTTTTCTATTAAAATGGAGGGGGTTTCTTTTATAAAAATTCGATTTCATACCGAAATTTTTCAAAGAGGCATATTTCCTTTGCGTAGTCATGTAACGACTGTCTATAATAAAGAAAAATATAATAGAGGAATTTTCTGATGTGAAAGAGAAATTTTGAAATAAAAAAGGAAAGATAAATTTTAAAATGCCAAATTAGCCCTTTGATGTTTTCCTCAACGCGTCACTTGCGCTAGTATATTCCTAGAAAATAAATTATTGTTATAGTAACCTGTACAAACCTTTAAACCTTGTATCATGAATTTAGAATTATCCTATATATGAGGACGTGAGTTTCAAAACTCGCATTATTCAAAATTTAAAACGTTGTGTTTTCTCTATCAATCTTTTCTATTGGTGAACCTGCATCGATAAAATATTACAATCTGACAAAAAATAGTTTTATCGAGTAATTCTAGTAGTGTAAATTTATGGTTTGCAGTGAAAACCAATGGATTCAGCCAGAGGTTTTTCGATTTTTCCCGAAATTAAATTCACTGAGTAATGTGAAATTTGAAACTCAAGTGTTCCTATATAAATAAAGAATTTAAAAAAATAAATCTATAATGGATAGAATATATATATTTTTAAAAAACAGCCGCCGATTATCGAAAATACATTTCACTAAAAATTCAGTTATCCGAATATCTGTCAAATTATTTTTTTTATTTACGAACAAGCATAAATTTTCATTTCTGAACGAATCTAAAAGGAGAAATTGAAATAAAAAAATTAAAAATTCGTGAAAACTTTGAGATTATCATATTGTCAGAGTATTCAGTGGATTAATCTCTGAATACAATGCAAGTCTTCTGAAATGCCAGAGTTTCATCGAATGCAAATTTCCAAATGTATTAAACATTTTTTAACCCATTCCGCCAGTAGCGGCTCGTCAGGGAGTGCTGCATCAGATTTTTCTTACCACTAAAATTTAACAGAATCTTTTCTATTATTTATTCGACAAATTTTGTTGATTAAAGAAAACTGAAAATGCCATACAATTTTAGTGGTGTGAATAAATTGCTGCAGCACCTCCTGATGAGCCGCTACTGCTTTCCGCAATAATAGCCTTTAGAAACAAAGAAATTTATTCAATAAGCAATGCTCATTTGTCAAATTCCGAAAAATAGACGCAATCTAATAAAATTCAATTAGCTCTATTTTTTTTTTCAGTAAAATCTGGGGTAAATCGGAAAGATTCCTATTAAATGAGAAACAATTCAAAACTACACTCTTTTTTAATATGTTAATAGTTTCATAAAACTGATTGCTGACTTCGCGGATGTTATTGTCCGGTAGCGAAAATAAATACGTAAAGTTGAAACAAAAAAATTGTTTGCGATCTGTTGTGATGGAATATCTATTAACACAGGTGTCAAATGAAGCGTTATTCGAAATATGGAACTGATTCTCAGGAATCCACTACAATAGCTTCTGTACCAGTTACAGTTACCAATTAGGTTGCATAACGTCGTCTTTTCGCACACGCAGATAGAACCGCGACAGGGTCTAATAGTTTCATCATATGAAATAGGAAAATTATTGGCTGCAAGTGAGAAGCTACTTGTATTTCCATTCACGGTAATAGAATGCGCACTCTGTGAAGGGATTAACAAGAAAGACTTATGTATTGATAAACTGCACTTAACGGAAATTTGTGAAGCGATAAACTGCTGACAATGAAGCGATAGTCTATTAAATTGAAACCCTGCAAGTGTTTGCCATTAAAGGTGGCTTACAACCGCGAACAAAACTCTGAGGCTGTATGTAGCTTATGAAAATCCATCCGAGATTTTAGTAACATTAAGCACGTTCATTATAAACGTCTTTGCACCTATGCAGTTCAAGATCAATAAGAGAACATCGGTAATCTATGTTACACAAAATTTGAATCAATCTATCGTTTTCTCTCGTTATTTGCCGAACGATCAAAATTTACATCATAGACCCTGTGAAAGAGCACATACCTTGTGTGATTAGACGATTTTTTTTCAATCCTGAAAATATATGATATCCATGTTAACTGACGACAAAATTCCCATAAGACAATTGTCCCTTTTAAGAATTCTAAATGCGCGTGAAATCAAACGGTCTTCTGCAATACTAACAATAGCAATGAATAATATCAGGTTTTCCAATTTATCAACTTTTGACGTTTAGTGACGGATTACATAGATCTGATTTAACAAGAAAATGTGACAGAACCTCCACTAACTTAAGAATTTAGTAACTACATGATTTTAGAAACTATAGTAAATCCAGCAATCATTCCGGCAGCAATAATATCTACTATCAAGGGGTTTCCACGCCACACTCAATCAACAGAATAAATACCCGTCCCACATAGCATGCATGGTCACAGTGACGTCACAGTGACGTCATTGTGAGTCACTGTGGTCACGTCACATCTGTGACTAAAATGCCACCCCTCAGTGACGTCACATTGTGACTGAAATATGACGTCACATCTGTTACCAAAATGCCACCCCTCAGTGACGTCACATTGTAACTGAAATGTGACCTTCATAGAAAATTAAAAACTATATACAAAAATTCTTCAAAAGATGTTATTTAATGTAAAAAATATTTTTCTGTCAATTGAAAAAGTTTTTGTGACGTCACTGTACCAAAAGGCCACTTCTCAGTGAAGTCACATTGTGACTGAAATGTGACCTTCTTAGATAATTAAAAAAATACAAAAATTCTTCAAAAGATGTTATTTAATGGAAAAAGTACGTTTCTGTCAATTGAAAAAGTTTGTGTGACGTCACTCTAATGTTACTGCAAATAACGTCCCTAATAGCATGCATGGTCACAGTGACGTCACTGTGAGTCATTTTCGTCACATCACTTCTGTGACCAAAATTCCACCATGAAATACGAATTTTATCTGATTAAAAAATATTTTAGGCCTAATACTTACATTTATCTTTTATAATGATTTTTGTAAATGATCACTTGTTCTACTAGAAATTTCACAAAGGTATTCGAATCACTTCTGCATTTTCAAACTACAATTTTTATTATTACAATTAAATCTGCACTTTATAATGTGAATGTAGGTCACATAACTATTTATTCGAATTTCAAATTTTTGTTCTAGAGGTATGTTTAAAAAAAAAAAAAAAGTTACTTTACAAGATGCTTTATTCTGCAGAAAATTTATATGAAAATAATTATTGATTGACCAATAAAAAACTTTTCATCCTCTATAAGCCCCCCCCTTTTTTTATTAAGAAGATACTATGTATTTTTGCATGTGATACAAACTTTATTTTAAAATTTTTTTCTTTATATTAGCATTATATCTATCATTTTTATTCTCTAAAAACAATATTTTATCTAATGAATTCTAATTATGAATATTATTATTTATAAAAAACGGTTTTACAATTTATTTTAACTTGAATTGTTTTGAAACTAATAAAAATAAAAGGTAAAAATACAGTAAAAAATTCTTTAAATAAAAAAATTTAATCAAAGACACACTCATAAAATTATTGCGTATTTAAGTTCCTAAAATACTGTATAGAAAAAGAAAAAACAAAACGGCCATGCGCGTGGAAAGTTAAAATCGTCTGCAAACGAAAGGATCACGGAGTAAGAAACTTACACCGTGGTTTCTTACTCCGTGGAAAGAATAAATAAACGTAAACAGAAATATTTTAAATTGATGATAGCCGCAAGAAGTTAGTTGGCTGGAATTTATGGCAGTTGTGGATAGTTTCGTATTGATATGGATTTAACAATTTAAACAAGAATGTCTACTACAGCTCTTCCAAGCGGCAAAATATAAGTCCGAGAAAATTAATGGGGCTTTGACTGTGAAAATGATTTGGTCTTTGCCACTTTAATTATTATCGGATTTAGTTTGTTCGACAAAAAGAATATTTAGAACGAACGACTTCGATGGAAAAAAAAGGTATGGAAAAACATTTTTCATGGTTGCTTTTTAATTATTATTGTTCTTAGAACGATTTTAATTAGCTACTGTAAAACATGCTATAAAACATTAATTCTCCATTAACTTTATAAAGTCTAATACATTCATTATTTATTTTGTTGACATAGAACACTTGATTATTAATAATTTGGATTAGGTTGTTAAAGGTAGTGATTTTAACTGCACTTTAATCTGCGTTGTTTCCTTATTTAAAATATCTGGTTAAAATAATATGTTTCCATAAACATAAAATATTATATTTTTAATAAAGGAGCTTTAAATAGAATAAAATTATTTGCAAACATCTTTTTTTAATTTTTGTATTAAGTAATCTTCTGAAACATTACATAAATTTATTTAAAAAATTACATATGTTCAGAAGAGGAATTTATAAGGGAACGAGAAGAACAATTAAAAGAAATCGTAGATGTTTCATATTAAAAAAATAATGATTGTTTAATGTATTTTTTAAACTGTGAAATGTTATAAAATTTCTAAATGGATAGTGGGTGAAAACGTTTCAGTTGTAAATATTCTTATTGGAATGTTTTCAGAAAGAACTAGAAGTCTGAATGAAAATTTGAAAGTTACGCAATCAATAAGAATTTAAACATGATTGTATGTAAAACAAATAACGCAAATACTTAAACGGTATGAAGCTAGAAATTAATAACTGTATTTTATTATTTATTTTCCATTTTAGTCACTTTTATTATTTCCTTTCCTGAATGATTTTACAGAGGTAAATTTCACAATATCCATTATAAGTATATACATCGTGATTAACACTAGAACGCCCGGAAATTTTACTCAAGTTTCATAATAATATTTATCACCAGATTTTTTATTCAACATTATTTAATTGATTTATTTAAAGTAAATCCTCGTGGTTTGAATTTAACTTATTTCTGGAAAAAAAATTCTGGCTCGAATTGAAATTTAAACGCATGGTCAGAGTCGAATCGACTCCTTCCGGGCGTTCTAGTGTTACAGTGGGTATCTTATTTATAATTACTCTCTAATATTATAAATAAAATATTAATAATTACAATTAACGTATTTGTTGTTCTATTTTATCGCTGGAATTTTTATTAGGTAGATGTGTTTGTGATGGACAGCCTTCCAGTAATGGATGGCCCCTTAATGTTTTTTGTTCATTAATATATTAATAAATATTTGGCTTTAATTTTTTTTTCATAATTGCTCTTTGCATGTTTTAATAGTATTTTAATATTTATAGAAGATAGTATTTGAAGATAGTTTGCGATTATTTTTTGATTTGTGACAAACTTGTCACTAACTTTGTGACGGTGGCAAAATTGTCAATGTTGTGAAGTCACGCTGGGACACAATTATTCAGTTATGAACATTATTATGTCTTGTAAAATCACTTACTTCTATAATTTTATTATACTTTGGCGATACATCTCAATTAAAACTTGGGAGCAGCTATAAAAAGAATGTACCAAAAGAAAGTTACTGAATCAAAATTTAATGTCATGCAGACTTTAATCTTTAATCTTTAATCTTTTCTTATATATATATATATATATACAGGGGTGCAAAAATCTAGGCGCCAGTGGCTAATCTTCCACCACAAAAATTTTAAAGTCTTCTTCGCTCAAAATTTAATAGCATTCTTACTAGAATTTAACACGAAATATTAGATAAAAAGAAATGAAATAATTTTAGTGGTGAGAGACTGCCTGCTGCCGCCTAGATTTTTGCACCCCTGTATATATATATATATATATATTGCAATAAATGAGAATATTTAACACAATTGAATATTCGATCTATAAAAATTATTTCAAATTTAGCAATTTGTTTTTCTAATAAGCATTAAAATTATCAAAGAAACACTTCCTTTAAGGTGCAGCCCTAGTCGCAGTAAAAGACCCGGATGTTTATGTAAAGTCTGTAGGAGCGTTCTTTTCAAATATCTCGCTCAAATTTTAATATTTTTACATGATTTTTTTTATATAGGATAGCTGAGAACGATCCACAACCGGCATAGATTTTACTTTTTCAATTTTGGTTTCAGATTAATTTATATATATATATATATATATATATATATTTAATTTCAAAACCTGTTTACACCGGTTCTGATATTGAAACTATCGAAATATAAAAAATATATAAGCAAAATTGAAAAGGTGAAAACGAGGCCAGTTGTAGATCGGCCTCAGCTATCCTATACAAAAAAAAACATGCAAAAATATTCAAATTTGAAAAGAACGCTCCCATAGACTTTTCTTATCATCCGGGTCTTTTTCTGTGACTAGTTTTGCACCTTAAAGGAAGTGTTTATTTCATAATTTTAATGCTTATTAGAAAAAAAAATTGTTAAATTTGAAATAATTGTGATAGATCGAATATTAAATTGTCTTAAATATTCTCATTTATTGCAACAGAAAAAAAGTATCAAAGATTAAAGTCTGCATGGCATTACATTTTCATTCAGCAACTTTCTTTTGGTACATTCTTTTTATCGCAGCTCCCAAGTTAATTGAGATGTATCGCCAAAGTATAATAAAATTATAGATGTAAGTGATTTTACTCTACATAACAATGTTCATAACTGTATAATTGTGTCCCAGTGTGACTTCACAACATTGACAATGCTGCCACCGTCATAAAGTTAGTGACAAATTTGTCACAAATCAAAAAATAATCGCAAACTGTCTTCACAACCTTGTCACTATTGTCACAAAATAGTCACAGTTTTAATAACAATTTTGTCACAAATGACACATTTTTCACATTTTGGTCACACCGTGACTTCACAAAATGGTCACAATGTGACGTCACAAACGAGCTCTAAAACGGCCATAACGACTTCACATTTTAGTCACTGTGACTTCACATCGACGGTCACAAAGTCACAATGTGACTTCACAACGACGTCACCGTGACGTCATCATGTCTTACGGGGTAAGACAAGGTGACGTCACTGCAACGTCGTTGTGATGTCACATTGTGACTTTGTGACCATCGATTGTCGATGTGACGTCACGTGACATCGATGTGACGTCACGTGACATCGATGTGAAGTCACAGTGACTAAAATGTGAAGTCGTTATGGCCGTTTTAGAGCTTTTTTGTGACGTCACATTGTGACCAATTTGTGAAAAGTGTGTCATTTGTGACTACTTTGACATTAACACTGTGACGAACCGTGAAAATTTTTTTAGAAAGTCACATCTTAGTCACACTGTGACGTCACTGAGTGGTGGCATTTTCGTCACAGATGTGATGTGACCAAAGTGACTCACAGTGACGTCATTGTGACGTCACTGTGAACATGCATGCTATGAGGGTAGTAAAAACAGTCACGGAAGCATTTTCAGTTGTCTGTGGATCCTATAAAATAATTGAGTATAAGAAATCACATTGAATCGCGAAACCTCAAGTCTATTTTCAACACTAAACATGATTACCACCCACTATTATTTTGACGGTTTCTTACATGTTTCTTCATTTAACACTAAAGAAATAGTTTAAAAAGGCTAAAGTTTTAATCTTGTAATCAAGTAAAATTCCTCTCATTGCAATAAGTATTAAAAATACTAAAACGGATGTTTTATTTTCAACTAGATGCGGAATGTCACAGTGCTGATTTTTTATTTGGGGGAGGGGGTGGGATTCCAAATTCTCACCATTAACTTTAAATAGTTATTATTGTTTTATATGGGATTCCACAAATAAAATAAAAGAAAATTTTCATTCAAGATTTTACGTTGTTAATTTCTACTCTAGTCAGAAGTCTGTCGATAACTGATGACGTCACACCATTCGTCATTGTTTGACGTTAACTCATTTAATTGTTTTCTAGACTTAAATATTTCGATATGTAATCCCCCTCCCACACACATACACACTAGTGAATTAAAGAGCCAGTAATTAATTTCGACTATTACTTTTTAGGGAATTTAATTTTATGTGCTTTACCTATACCAAATATTTATTAAATTCTACACAACGATAAAACATTGACAAAGTTTTAATATTGTAGTCCAAAATGCACCTTGAAAAACTTCTTTTGCAACAATTTTGAATTCCAGGTTAAATATTTATGAGCCGTTATTTATTTTTTATGCTTTTTACGGCGTTGTTCCTCGTTTATACCTTAGAAACTATTATTGAAAAAAATCAATAATAGGTGAAATTCCCAGTTATTGACACCGAACTAGAAACTCACACAGAAAATATCTAGTTCAGTGAAGCATTTTCTTGTAACATTCTTCAAAGTTATGCCACCTAGATGTAACTCTTATTACGTCTGTATTAGTTATTGGGTTTCCAAAATAGGGATGATATCAGCTACAGTAGGTCATTGATCATATTTATGAAAAAAATAATTTTTAGTAATAAAAAGTAAAATTTCTCAAACTTTTGTCAACAATAACTTTTTAGTCTGTCTCTGCTATGTTTACAAAACTAAATATAAGAATAGAACAAATTTAATCCATTAACGACGAGCCTTTTTTACAATTCTTTTAATTCTTCGACATCCGTTTTTTTTCCATATTGTAATTCTGAATTATTTAATCACTTAAAATTTGAGTATAAATAATGGGAAATTTTCCAAAGTAAAATGCTGGTATTCAATTTTTTTAATTTTGTTCTCCTTACATGGCATGTTTTCCATGGAACTATTAACCTTCCTACCCTGAATGGGTCTAATCGACCCAGTTCTATAATGCGTTTCATTCGATTCAAACCAGAAAAATTTTCATAAAGTAAATTAAATAAATAACACAAAGATTTACGTTAAATAAGTATGTTAAATGGATTTAAATAAAAATTCGGGTGTGAAATATTTTAATCAAGTTTGAGCAAAATTTCAACAGGGTAGGAAGGTTAAGAAAGAGGAACTGATATATCCCAGAGTTGCCAAGTCTCCAGCTCTTTGTACACTGCTATTATTTTAGGGAAAATGTTATTCGTTTAAATCGGCAAAATGTTCCAATTAAATAATAAAAATATTTGCTGTATTAAAACTCTGGTATCCATAAAGGCAATGACTTAGCAGCTCTGCATATCCTTAAAATAGCAAAGCTTCAACTGTTATCAGTTTCACAGGGATTCATCCCCACTGCGATAAACTGCTAGCAATAAAAACATACAGATATTTTTTCTATTCAAAAGGCTAATCAATGGAAATGTTCAATTAAAAAAAAAAGATTTGGCAAAAACTGATAATCACTTTTAATGGTAAGAGTTTAATTCTGTGGTAATACCGTAAATTCCGGCGTATAATCCGCGGTTCAAACAATCATTTTTCGAATCACAAATTTTATAAAAAAAATGTAACTTTTCAGATCGCCATAAATATTTGTCTTCAGTAACTAAATAAGATTTCCGGGTCCAAAAAGAATTGTAAGATCCTCGGATTATACGCAGGAAATTAAGTTAGTTCCGTCACATTGTGACAACCGAAACAACCCCCTGACACTGTCAGGAAGAAAAAAATATTATATCTCAACAAACTAACATCAGTAAAAAGAAATCGAATTTTTTTCCACATTTGTCAGAGAAGCTTCTGTTCAATAATTTCTAAAATAAGACGAAGTTTTCTATTTAATGTAACTGGTAGAAGATTTCACGGGCGGAAGCCCGTGAAATCTTAAATAAAAAACTATACATTCGATTAAAAGAAACAGCTGTCATCTTGTGACAACCTTCTCAATTAATTCATTCACAACTGATGGCCGATACATTATATATCTCCATCCCTTTATTCATAACTCATTTAAGTTTTCTTCCCAACCCGGTTCAACCCTTTGAGTGGCACGCAACGGAGTTTGTGTAATTCTGAATTCCCCCCCCCCCTGAAATTCAGAAAAAATTTATTTAAAAAAAAGTTAAAGCTGTTTCGCGACCTTTATTTTTATTTCTTCCAACTAATGTTACAAAAGCAAAATTTAATGAATTTTTTCTGATGCAAATCTTCATTAATCGTAGGTGGGATAAAATATATCCATAGGTGCCAATCTGAAAGGGATCATCCGTAATACGGGCGTTGATTTGATCCTGGTTTAATGAGTGTCGAACCAGAATTTTTTCAAAGAAATGAAATTCAGTATGTTCCACTAACAATCCTGAAATTAAATAAAGATTCATGAAATATATTTTCTGGTTTGAAATGACGTTAACCTGGATAAAACTAATCCAGGTATTACGGAAGATTAGTTGAAAGTTGACAGCAATGTATATCCGTTTGCCCCTCAAAGGGGGAGGGAAAATTTCGTAAGAGCGATTTTAACATGAAAGAATCTTTGCGGTATCAATTACAGGAGATTCAACCCTACTTAATAAAAATTCATTATACATAGAAATTAACGATATATTTTTTAATATAATGGAAAATTCTGTTTGTTTTTCATGTATATCTTTTAGAGAACTTGTTTTCTTTATTTAAAGGGAGGAAAACATATAACTACTTTAGCGTGCTTAAAATTATCGAGGATTAATTACTAAAAAACACTGTTTAGAAAAAAGTTATTTACACTTTTTGCTTTTTGTGAGTTTCGTTTACGTCTTAACGTTTATGGCTCTTACAACAGTAATTTTATATTTTTTTCTATTTCAGTAATTATAATTTAAGATTAAATATTTTTTTTTCGCATTTCAAACATTTCAGTGAATATTAATTTTCCTTCAGGTCTTTTATTTTTCTGAATTACATAATTATTTTATTCGAACTAAATTTACACGCAACACAAAATTCATAAACGTACTTATTGAAATTTAAAATACACGATTCATAAAAGAATTTAAAACTTATTACTGTTCATTTTCTTAGAATTTTCAAAATGTTTTCATTATAAATTAACATTAGCAATATATCATAATAACATACTCGAGTTACTTTCATCGGAAGACATTAAAAACTATCAGAACTGCTATTTAAGAAATATTTTAAAAAGTATTTCAAAATTATGCTACTTCTTTTTTATTTTCGTTGACATTAAACAAGAATTTGTGGATGTTGATAACACGAGTACATTTATCTGAGTTAATGGGCTGAAAGTGAATAAATAACTTATTTCAGGAGTGCTTCGTCGCAAAACAATGATGCGTGACCGATATATGCAATATTCAGAACATATTCAATAAAAATAAAGGATAAGTTATTTTCTGAGAGTATCTCTAAGGGTCATTAAGCTGCTGTTTTGAATTTGTGTATAACAAATACGCTATATTTGATACTTTTGATATTGTAATATTATAGTTTTAAATTATTTTAAATATAAAATTCAAACACCATTAGCTTTTTGTCTAGTTATAAATAATATTGCATAAAGAATTTCTTTTTTATTTCAAATTATAAAATGAATTTAAGTAAATAAATTTTACGCTTAATAAAGATCTGAATTTACATACAGTGTATGTCAGTTATTTTTTTTTTTAATAAATTATATGTTACAGTTCAAAGAAAACTTATCGAAACACAACTGTTGACTGAAAACTTCAATGTTAATTATGAAGGAAATACTTTTGGTATTGTGAAAAAAAAACTGAATAACAACATTTTAAATCAACAAATATGTATCATGTTGAAAAACGTTAATAAAATACATTAGAAGTTTGAAACTATTATATGTAAACTTGAGCGGGATTATTTTAATAAATAAAGTAGGAGACAAAAGACGAGCATTGAACATAATTTCATAATGCTACGATTTTTAGGCGCCACATTTAAAGAATATTATTTTAATAAGAATATTATTATCTTTATTTAACCCTTTAACGTTCATTGGTTTCGCCACGAAACCACAAAATTTTAATTCCGATACGTAACACTGACACCTGTATTTTTATCTAAAAATATCCCTTTTATTTTGTATGTGAAAAATCACGTTTTCTTATTTAGAAATATATTTGTTCTTAATTACCGGTGTCATTCATTTATTTTGACATCTTAGCAATGAAAATGCTATGATCGTTAAAGGGTTAATAGAAGAATTCTGCGAAAAAATCCGAAGAAAATTAGTTTATCTGCAATAGTGTAGCCAAAAAATAAAACTCTTCGCAAGTTTTTATAATTCTTATAACAAAATGAAGTGTCCTTTATAAATGAATTTTATTATGATATATGGTAATTTAGACATTCATAACCGAAGTGGATTATGTCCATTCTTAAGATAATTTCGGATAAATATTTTCTTGAACTTCGTAAGTTCCACCTTTTCAGCAGGTCTTTCGATCAAGTCCATAGTTGGGATGGTTGCTGATAAATGATAGTAGGGTATTTCCATGAGCATTTGTCGTGTAAGTCACAATATTAGAAACTGCTAAAATGTTAGCCACCGTTATTTTTGAAATGTTCGCATGGCCTTATTCAATTAATGAAATATCTCTGATAAAATAAATCACACTTTTCCGTTGTAAAATACTGGTATCCAAAATCGCAGTGTGTGACTTACATAACATGTGCTCATGGAAATACCCAATGGTAATTTTAGTGAAATGAAAAAGTTATAGTCAAGGAGGAGCTTTAACTCGGTGTATCTCAAAAGTGTGAAAAATGGACTTGATCCACTAGAGTTCCGATCGTCTTAGTTAACCCTTTGCGATGCATAACACATTCATTTATTAAGTGTAGAAATTAATGAATGATATCGGAATTTGAAAACAACTTTATTTATAAATTTAAAAAAAAAAGGATATATTTCAAGCATTCAACAAAGAAAACTTTTTTTTCACCAAGATTCCGGTGCCAATATAACGTTTAGGAATTAAAATTAAGTGGTTTCATAGATATACCATGACCCCTCAAAAGGTTAATCATAAACTATATATTAGAATTAGAGCAAATCGTTTGCCTTAAAAAAAGTAACTAGGATACCTATGTCACATTTTTTATACCTCAATTATCAAAATATATTCTTCAAGAGATTTGAAACAATAATCTATTACAAAGTTTATTGATTGGAAGTAACTGTATTTTCAGGGATCATATGTTTCATGTAATTTTTCATGATAAATATCAGTAATATTTTACAAAAAAACAAATCTACATTAAGAGCGGAAATATCGCCTTATTTAAGGTAAAATTTTCTATTAAAAAATACTAGTACAGAAAAATTACAGGTTCTGGAAATTTCATGACAGTTACGACCCGTGTGATATGTATGCGATAAATGGGAAATTGAACAGTGTTCTCTCGTCAAACATTCAAATCAAACAGTCACGCATATGTATTCTTGAAAACCTCCGACTTTTTTAAAGAAAAGCAACATACTTTGAACAAGAAATTTTACCTGAAATTTTAACTCAAATAATTTTGAAATGACTACACCAGACACAACAATGAAATAAATGTATCAAAATCAAGGCACATTTAGTTAAAGAATTTTTACTTGTGAAAAGTCTATAAATTAAATAAAAGCTGCAGTTTCAGTAAGCTACATGTAAATGTGAATGACGATGAATTATCATTTCCCCAACTGTAACTAGTTCCGAAAAGAAAATTTTTCTGTCTTAATTAAAGCAAAAATATCAATTGCTTTGTACTTATGGAACTTTGAGCCGGCGGTAGTCAGACACTGTGGTTTACTATATTGTGATTATATAAACAATCCTCCTGCCAATGTTGTTGAATTTGATTACAATCGAGAGAAAGTTCTGCCAGTAAACTTAAACAGAAGTATTCAAATTATTGAAACACCTTATCAATCAAGGTTCGCACACTCCTTATATTTTTTAAGGAATCTGGCACCATAGTTAACGCTAAGAAATTTTATATTTAATTTTTAAGCAACCGAAATCCCAACCACGTCCTTTGTTCTCAAAATTCGCAGTATTCTTCCGCAGAGAAATACTTTGAAAAAACTGTTAAAGTTTAGTGGTACAGATGTGCGAACCCTGTCAATGCAGGTTTTTTTCAAAAGTAAAGCTAAAAATAATATTCATTTTTACTACAGGGAATTTTCCCTGGTATTAATCCAGGCTCATGTTCGATATAAACCCACCAGTGAAGTGTTTTTATCCACTGAACTTAACAGAGCCCTCTACTGCTCCAACGCATTATTTCCGCACGCACATTTCTGTGCGAAATCTGCTTATTTAGATCCCCTCTACTTGCCTTTACTAGGCATGAGAATTTTCCGCGTTTTTTCCCACAAGTATAATCTTAGAGAAAATGTTATTTTACTCAATCGAAAAATGCTGCGATTTAACAGAACAATATTTTCTTTAATATTATACTGGTATGAAAAAACGCGGAACACTCTCATTCCTACTTTACATTTCTGCTTATAATTCTGAACCACCCTGTATGTTAAAAAATATTAATTGTTATAATAAAATTAGAATAATGTGCTTCAACATGAGGCTCGCAGGCTGCAAAACTACGACTATTTTCCTATGGAGTTTTTTTATGATAGGAAGTTTGCAGTTTAATAAAGTAAATTTTAATTCGGATTTTTTTTCGAAAATAGTGCTAATAAACATTATTTTATCCGAAAGTTTGGACGTCCCTGACTTTGAAATTCAGAAGCAAACATCGAAAATAAGAATGTTAGTTTAAATTTCGTTATTTTATTTAACTCAAATATCTGTACGTTTTCTTGATTTTATTCATTTGTTTAAGCAACCGTTTAATTAGAAAATGAAATAAACATCTTTCATGTGCAGTGAGCAGTAATTATATTTAATTATCATAGTCTTTGAAAGTGTGTAATGTCGCAAATTGGTTTAATTAATACTTTTCTGTTCTTTTAAAATTCATTGAACAGTTTTGTAATTATTAAAAAAATCATTTTATTTTGAAATCATTTTCACAAAGAGATTGATTTTGTAATTACAGTTTAAACATATTTCTTTTACAAAATACTTTTTGCAATTATCGAATACAGAAGCTTTAAATGGGCCTATATCAAGATTTTTTTTATTCAAGGCAAGAAAATTCAGGTATTCCAAAAAAATCAAATATTTAACTCATAGTTTTTTTTAATATGTACCATATAGATGGTAAACTATTCGAAAAATATTTGTAAAGGAAAAAGTAAATATTACAGTTCCTGGAATGCTTAAAGATTTCTAAATTGGTTACGACAACTGGCTACTAGTAGAATATTTTGTTACCAATATTTCAAATGAAAATCTTTGTTTTAATAAATGCTCTGGACACCATTAATTTCTTACATTTTGTTTCTTCAGGTTTAATCAGAGATGAAACGCAAGTTAAAAAGTGTGTTTTGAAGCATTTGCAACAGGTGTAAAAACACTTATCGTTTGTTCTTGCGTAAAAAACGCGGTTCCCAGATTCCATTCCTGAAAGAACACTTTACCTGCTTCGTTACTAAAAGCTTTTTCATTCACTAAATATGAATCTGCAAAATTATCTTAATGGATTCTCAGATAATTTTCGATTAAGTATGTCAAATATTTATGAATAAAAAAAATGCTGCTCAGCCCCTATTTTTAATTTATTTTGTCAGAAAATTCTAACCGTTAATGTTTAAAACAAACTGATGTATAATATAACTGATGTATACTGATGTATAAACTAAATGTATATATATATATATATATATATATATATATATAACCGGTTCATTCTGGTGTGCATCACCGATGGATCACGCTCGACTGTCCCATCAAGATGCGTGCATCAATTGCAGCTCACATTTCACTGTCCCACCTGGTTGCATGCATCACTGTCAGGTCACACTTAAATATTCATAAATTTTTTAGAGTAAAAAAAACAATAATAAGATGGGAATCATCACATACAATTTCTGAATGAGCGATAGTACCGCGCAGCCAGATGAAGCGAAACATGAGTTCGAGTGACGTCTAGAAAAAAATTACTATAAGCACCGCAAAGTGGAGTATTTGATCAAACAATTTGACCAAATATGCAAAAATTAATTTTTTTTCAGTAAGTGAAAGATAGTGCCATCATTATTTGAAGTGTGCTCCATGCTACGAATTTCGGCTTTCAGTATTTCATAACTGATCAATATGATTAACTTTTCGGGAATATATCATTAACCCATTTTTGCACGGGCAAATTCTGTTCGTAAAATGTAAATTTATTGACTGACACCGGAATTTACAAACGACTTTTTAGGAATAAAAAACTCATTAATTCAAGCTTTTACTGCAAAATCAAAATTTTATAAAATATTCTTGGTGCCGTTTGCAAGTTTTTAATTAAATTAGGTGTGCTTACAGTGCGCACAGTGTGCCAAAAAGGTTTATTCAATAAGGCAAAACAAACTTTTCGAAACTAAAGAAGGCCAACAAGCATAACGTATAACAGTTCTCAGATATGTGACTTACACTACAAAACACGTGAAATCATTCTGTAAAAATCATATTTTTTAATGGATGACTAACTAATACATCGATCTATGTCAATTTCAGATGCATAAGTCATATTCGGCGGCTACTACATTCCGTTAAAGAGAATATTTCATTGGTAGGAAATGTGCGTTATTATTGCATTTCAACTTTGTTACCATGTTTAGTTTTTTCGGCGCAAAAAAAATTCTGTTCGTAAAATGATGCAATGATTGACTAACACGGAATTTACAAACGAGTTTTTTATAAGTTAAAAACTTTTTACTCTAAATTTTCATTGTAAAAGCATTTTTTGAATATCCTTGGTGTTGTTTGTAAGACTGGAATTAAAATTAGGTGGTCCTGATGTGGTAACAGCGAAGGAGGTGACTCGCCTCTTCAACTATTGTAAGCAAACCATTGCCAATGAGAGACAGTTACCCACTTCATTCTTCATCATGAATGTTTTAAAGTCCTTTCATTTAAAGTTCACAAGAACCTCCATACATGGAATCACATATTTTGTCCATAAACTTTACTAATTTATCTGCGACATCTAATTGGATTTAGTGTTCCTAGCATTCAAAAAGCGGATGACAGAACATAACTTGCATGGAGTGGTATATAAAATTTAAAAAAAAAAAACATTTTAAATGCTTAACATTCAGCCGACGCAATTCTCAGCTGTCTAAAAATAAATTGATTTGTTTGCCATTGAGTCAGAGAAGTGAGTGCACCGGCGTGAAATTACGATGCGAGCTAATCGTAGAGCTTTTACTGCAAATATTGAAAACGAAACTTAATTTCTGGATTATCTGATATATCCTGTGTTTGGCACGTTTACCAGTTTTTCGTTTTTTTAATTCAAAAATTTCGATTTCACACCGGAAGATTTCAAAAAACTTTTTTTGTATCTATTCATGAAATATCTGTCTTAAAAAATCAAAAGAATATTATAGGAATTTTCTCGTATGAATAAGAAATTTTGATATGAAAGAAGGGTAAATTGTCCCTCTGGTTTTTCTATCTCAATCTAAAGCTTACTCCCATACATTCCTATACAATAAATAATTGATCCTGTGTACTCTTAAAATTTGTACTCTTAATTTGTAACTCTTATAATTTGTACCATGAATTTAGAATCATCTTGCATAAACTTTCTGGTTCGAAAATTGTTTATTTGAGTCTCATATTATGCGATTCGTTTCTTTATTTAAAATAGACATTTCTTGATTACTTAAAGAAAAAGAATCTTATTTCAAAACTTCCAGTATAAAATCGAAATTTTTAAATTAAAAGAAACGCAAATTCATGTAACACGTAATCCAGAATGTAAGTTCCGCTAAGCATTTAAACAAAGGGAAACGGTTCTCAGAAAAAATAATTCATCACATAATAAAGTACCGTAATTTTCCGCGTATACGCCGCGACTTCGTAAAGTATTTTTTAAATCAGAAAATTTATTGAAAAAAAGAAGCAATATGCGAGCTAAGCACAAACACGTAACATTAAAAAAAAAATTAATTCTAAATTCAGTTATCGAATGTGCGGCGTTTACGCGCGAAATCACGGTAGATTTCTTAGATTATTTTTTGACACAGTTAGCATCATTGCGTTTATCAAAGTTTGGTATGAGCGTTTGTATGACTATCATAGACAGATGCTGCCTGTGAAGCCAATTATGTGATGAAATTAGTGAGCGATAAGTTTGATAAAAATTCATCGACAATGTTAATTAACGAATACTTGGTTCACCATACTCTTCTCTTAAACTTTTGTAAGCAAATCAGTGCATATGATGCTTAACTCTTTCCGGTGTAAAGTAATTTTGTTAATAGAATGTTCAAATGATTGATTGCCACTAGAATGCACGAAAACATTGATTTAAAAGTAAATGAATGCTTTTCTTTCTGTGTATTGTAAAAGAAAAATTTTATTTAGAAATTCTGTTGAAACTCTAGAATTATCAATTATATCTAGTAAATAAAATTATATATTATGCATAAGGTATCACTGTTCTTCAGAGGACAAAACTCTCAGGTCCTTGAGCTCTCATGTGAAAAGTATAGTGTAAAAAGTAAAGTACGCTGGTGTGTAATTGTTTCCAATTTATATGAAACTTAGAGGACGTGCTTTACTATGTTTAACACTTTACGACACCGTGTGCCATATGTGGCACACATCTAAAACCCTTTAATTTTCAATATGCGCCATCAATTTGGCCAATAGGACCACTGTATCTGATCAAGAACAATCAAAAGAATGGAATAACAGTTTTTGTCCATGTCAGATGGCTGAAATGGACAAAATATGAAAATTTGTTCTTCGGAAACAAAAAAACTTCGATTAAGTTATTAAGGCAATATTTACTTTTATTAATTTTATTGAATATTAAAAATATTAATATAAAGAAAGTTGCAGACTATTAAGCAAATAAAATTAATTAATTTAAGCCCAATTAATTGCAAAATATAGCGATACAATATTTAAAAACCCCAATTGTGTACATAGAGTACACGCCATAAAATGTCAAATTTTAGCTGAAAATTTGATTTTTTTTCTCTCTATTTTCCATTATTAGACCGATATACAGATTACAAATATTTTTTTTATTAAAATAGTAGAAAAAATCGTGCAGTGAAGGGTTTACTACAGAAATTCTGTGTTTAGATAAGGTTAATATTAGTTCTTAGAAAAAAGAGGAATTTAGGAGTAAGCAGCCGTAGTAAATCAGTTTTACAATAAACTTTTCCAAACTGTATACTTTTTGTCTTATAGTCCAGATTTGCCATTTTCACCTCCATTTTTATTTTGAAATTTCAAATTCATACCGGTTTATTTTAAAGAAGAATCTTTAATTTAAATAATCACAAAACTTCTGCTTGTCAAAAAGTCTAAAATACCAATTTTAATTTCTCGCTTGAATTGGGATTTCTTTAATTAAAATGGAGATTAAAATGGAAACAATATTACAGTCTATTATTTTCCAATAACCCATATGCATAAATTCTTCATTTATAATTCTCTCTCTTTTTTTTTTTTTTTTTTTTTTTTTCGAAGAATGTTTTGGTATAATAACTAATTTATCGAAATAAGAATATGTAAAATAAAAGTTGAATTTTCTGAAAATGGAAGATTTCAATTCAATTATAAAATAAAAGGTTTCAAATAGCTTTTTGGAAAAAAAATTACGCTTTTTTCTTAAAAAAATATTTTAAACACCGTATATATATCATATATATTACATTACTGATTCATACAAAATCATTTTAAAAGAAGCAAAAAATTTTTCTTTTACTTCATATCAAATACCACATGATAATGTTGCAGCTTTTACATCTGATTTATTCTTAGAGAAAATGTTTTGGTATCTAATTTTTTTTCATGTCTGAGAGTATAGATTACAAAGTAACAAAATGGTTGTATCATATTCTGAAACCGCATACTTCAATGTAATATTATAAAGTAACAAAAAAAAGCTTTATCTAAAAAATGTGAGTCAAAGAAAATACAATCCCTTTCTTTTATTTTGGATTAATAATTATTGCATTTCAAGCCTTGTTCTTTTGTAAACTAATAAAAGGCTTGTTGTGTCTTTACTTAGAATTTCTTTGTAAAAGACCTGAAAGTATTTCGAATAACGTTAAGAGTTTTTAGCTCACAGGCTATCATAGCCTGAGAGCTTATGTGCCCGTCCGTTCTGTATGTATGTGCGTAACGCGATAACTCTTGATAAAAATACCCGATCCACTTGAAATTTTGTATATAGGTATAGCCTGACAAGGCGCTTCCCTGATTAGTTTTTGGAGTTCATTCGATATGTATAAGAGGGGGAACGGGGGGCTCATGCCCCCCTTTAGTTGATATAAATGGGATTTTCATGCAGAATTAAGTTTTTGTTCAAAATTTAGATTAGGATCATTCTGGTGAGGCGATTCCGTGACTGTTATTAGGTGTTCATTGAATAAGTATAAATAGGGGGAACAGGGGTTCTAATGCCCCCCTCCCGTTTGTTGATATAAATGGGATTTTCATGCAGAATTAATTTTTCATTCAAAATTTAGATTAGGATCATTCTGATGAGGCGATTCCGTGACTGTTATTAGGTGTTCATTGAATAAGTATAAATCGGGGGGACAAGGGTTCTAATCCCCCCCCCCCGTTAGTTGATATAAATGGGATTTTCATGCAGAATTAAGTTTTCATTCAAAATTTAGATTAGGATCATTCTGGTGAGGCAATTCCGTGACTGTTATTAGGTGTTCATTGAATAAGTATAAATAGGGGGAACAGGGGCTCTAATGCCTCCCCCCCGTTAGTTGATATAAATGGGATTTTCATGCAGAATTAAGTTTTCGTTCAAAATTTAGATTAGGATCATTCTGATGAGGCGATTCGGTGACTGTTATTAGGTGTTCATTGAATAAGTATAAATAGGGGGAACAGGGGTTCTAATGCCCCCCCCCGTTAGTTGATATAAATGGGATTTTCATGCAGAATTAAGTTTTCGTTCAAAATTTAGATTAGGATCATTCTGATGAGGCGATTCCGTGACTGTTATTAGGTGTTCATTGAATAAGTATAAATCGGGGGAACAAGGGTTCTAATGCCCCCCCACCGTTAGTTGATATAAATGGGATTTTCATGCAGAATTAAGTTTTCGTTCAAAATTTAGATTAGGATCATTCTGATTAGGCGATTCCGTGACTGTTATTAGGTGTTCATTGAATAGGTATAAATAGGGGGAACAGGGGTTCTAATGCCCCCCCCCCCTTAATTTATATAAATGGGTTTTTCAAGCAGAATTTTCAGATTTCGTTTAAATCTCTGAATAGTTTTGGAAGTTTAATGGTTAAGTATAAAAGAGGGGGATAACTCCTTTTAAATTATATAAATGCTAAATGGGTTTTTATTAAGAATTATCTAATTTGCTCTGAATTTTGGATATAGATTTTTTATATGATAAAGCATGTCTTTGATAGTATAGGAGGTTCAATGATTAAGTATAAAAAAAGAGGAAAGGGGAGAGCTGTTTCCCCTTCTTAATTTTTTTTAACCCTTATTATTTATTTATTAACCCTTGAAAATATAAGGCTTTAATGTACAATTAGTATTTGTAGCCTGTGAGCTCAATGCCATCAGTTTAGCTGGGCAGTATTCTTTATTTAGCTCACAGGCTATCATAGCCTGAGAGCTTATGTGCCCGTCCGTTCTGTATGTACGTTCGTGCGTAACGCGATAACTCATGATAAAAATATCGGATCCACTTGAAATTTTGTACATAGGTATATCCTGATAAGGCGCTTCCCTGATTAGTTTTTGGAGTTCATTGGATATGTACAAGAGGGGGAACGGGGGGCTCATGCCTCTCCCCTTCATTGATATAAACGGGATTTTCATACAGAATTAACAGTTTTTGTTCAAAATTTAGATATAGGATCATTCTGATGAGGCGATTCCGTGACTGTATTAGGTGTTCATTGAATAAGTATAAACAGGGGGAACGGGGGGCTCATGCCCCTCCCCTTAATTGATATAAACGGGATTTTCGTGCACAATTATCAGTTTTCGTTCAAAATTTAGATATAGGATCATTCTGCTGAGGCGATTCCGTGACTGTATTAGGTGTTCATTGAATAAGTATAAACAGAGGGAACGGGGGGATCATGCCCCTCCCCTTAATTGATATAAAATGGATTTTCATGCAGAACTAACAGTTTTCGTTCAAAATTTAGATATAGGATCATTCTGATGAGGCGAGTCTGTGGCTGTTATTAGGTGTTCATTGAATAAGTATAAACAGGGATAACGGGGTGCTAATGCCCCCCCCCCCTTAACTTGTATAAATGGATTTTTCAAGCAGAATTGTCAGATTTCGTTCAAATCTCTGAGTAGTTTTGGAAGTTTAATGGTTAAGTATAAAAAAGGGGAATAACTCCTCTAAAATTATATAAATGCTAAATGGGTTTTTATTAAAAATTATCCGATTTACTCTGAATTTTGGCTATAGATTTTTTATATGATAAAGCCTGTCCTTGATAGTTTAGGAGGTTCAATGATTAAGTATAAAAAAGGAGAAAGGGGAGAGCTGTTCCCCCTTCTTAATTTTTTTTTCAAACGGAATTAACGAAAATACAAGGCTGTAATGAACAATTAATATGCGTAGCCTGTGAGCTCAATGCCATCAGTTTAACTGGGCAATATTCTTTTTATTTTTTTTTTTTTTCAAAAATATTGATTAATTTACCCTTTGCGGCGCCGGGCAAATTCGTTGCTTAAATGTTGAAATTAATGACTGATATCGGAATTTAAAAACAACTTTACTTTTAAATAAGAAAAAGCTATATTTCACGCATTCAATAAACCGCATTTTTTTACAGAAATTACAGTTCCAATGCGGCGTTTGGGAATTAAAATTAAGTGGTTTCATAGATATACCACCGCGCCGCAAGTGGTTAAGTGGTTAATATGCAGTAGCAGGGTTGCCACAGGGATGCTTGTTTGGCCTTCATTTTTATTTTAAAACATCCTAATTAGCACCAGAAATAAAAAAAAATGGCATATTTTATTTTATTTAATGTCAGGTATTTTGTTATTAAAAAATACAGCTTATTCTTTCATAATCTGCGATATGAATTGAAATTTCTAAATTAAAAATGGACGACAAACATAAAAGATCTTTGTCATCCAATATTATCAAACATTTTTGGATTGACAGTCGAAAATAAAAGAAAGTGTTTTCAGATTTATTTAATGTCAGAAATGTCCGGTCTCAAGTCGAAATTGCGGTGTGAAAAAAGGAATCCAACCTGGCACCCATGTAGTATCGTATCTATATCCGATACCATATACAACGTAAACCTTATAGTTAAAAAAACACATTTTTAACCACGTAACATATTATTTTTTTACATGCAACAAACTGAAAATATGAGTTTAGCGAAACTATTTATAATATTTAGTCTAAACATTTCTGTAATTAAATACTATGAAAATTTATTTAAAAAATTTAGTGGTGTCAAACATGTTGAAGTTGTGGATAAAGCAAGATCTTTTCGCCCGTACGATGTATGGACATACATATCTCATTTTTTTTAATTTTCAATTTTCATCACATATTTTCAATTTATTGTACGTAAAAAAAGAATGCGTTAAGTGGTTATATCTTGTGATTAGAAAATCTAAATGATTTTAAAAACTTTATCCTACTGTATTTGTTTTTACCCTCACTTTCCACTAGTTTGAAAAATTTTAATTCTTGCTGAATTTTAACCCTTAAATGCTCAGGATAGAACGCGTTCCAAAAAATGCGCAATTCAAAGAATCAGAATTTATACCTGAAAATCTAAATAGTAAATTTTTCTTTATTTAATTACGAATGATCTGTCATTAAGTGAAGTGAAAATTGCTCTTTTAAATTTCTGGTGAGAATACGGAATATGTGAATAAAACCTCCAATAAATCGGGAGCACTTATGGTATCGAAAATGATACAATATGGATTTAAGGGTTAAAAAGAACTTTTAAGGAAAAAATGAAAGAACATAAAATAAACTGCGGCGATGTATATAATACTTCTTAAATTTATTTGAAAGCACCACTTTTAATTTACACTACATGATTTTTAGCTTGGAAGTATTTTTTAATAACTGTTATGTCGGTATACCATTACCAATCGTTTAACCCTTTCCGGCGCAAGCAAATTTTATTAGTAAAATGAGAAATTCTCGATTGACACCGGAATTTATAAAGGACTTGTATAGATATTACGAATTCCTTAATTTAAGCTTTCATTCTAAAAGCAAAATTATTTTAAAATATTACTGGTGCCGCTTGCAAATTTGGAATTAATATTAGGTTTTGCCGGCCCGGCAACACTGCGCAAGAAAGGTTAAAAAGAAATTCGTTTACATATTTAATAGAAGACTACATCGGATACATAAGGAGAATATTTTTACTTAAATCTGGTGGTCTATTAGAGACTAATTTATTATTAAAGTTTAAATTTTAATTGATTCATACACGGATCATTTCGCAGTATTGGACCATGAATTCAGCACTTGAGAATTCCAATGGAAAACCATGTATTTTAATATATATTTTTCTCGAGAAACACTGAAGTTATTTTATTGAATTTTATGCATTTAGAATTTTTTATCTCTACTTTGGTTAATTGTTTCTAAAGAATAGAACCAATTTTGGTAAATTTATTTAAAAATATATAAAACTTTAATTTTTGAATAATGGATTTTAAGTTTCCTTTTTGCCAAAAGAATAATTTATAAATATTTGTCGCCAAAGTTGTTAAAAAATTAAATTGGAATTGTTTCAATAGTTAAGAAAAAATGCTGTATAAACTGGTTTTTATAATATTTTACAAATCGTCACCTGAGAATAAAAAGGTTATATCTCTGTTTTTGAAAAAATTGAATTATCGATATTGAAAGGTTCTATTAGTATCTATGAATGAATTTTTGCATCAAAATTGTGTTACGGATAATTTACATATGACATTACAATTGTATTATTGCATTATTTTAATCCAAATATGACTCCATAGATACATATTGAACATTTCTATATCGGCAACTCATTTTTTTTCAAAAACACAGATAGAACCTTATTATTCTCAGGTGACGAAATGTTATAGTTTCCTCAAAATACTATCAACTAAGATTTGTGAATAGAATCAAAATACGATTTAGTTTTTTATTCCAATTATATAATCGATTTTCACAAAAAATCGACTTTCATCTTGTTAGTGATCTTGCGCAAAAAAGGCTATTTGCATCATATTTATGAACAAAAAATAAATCATCTCAGAAGTTTCTAATTTTTTGTAAAAAGGTACTGAAAGAGATATTAATTGGCAAAAAAATAGCTGTCGGGATTAATATTAACCCGGGAGAACGCGCGCTTACCCAGGGTGTGAATGGTTTCAACTTTGTCACCAATAAAATAAAATTATAGCAGCCACTTTATTTAGACGTAGACAATTATTACAAATTTTGCGATAAAATGAGTTGAAGATTACTTTTAAAAAATTATTGGTTACAATTGTAAAAAATCACACGCATTCCGGGTCTTTTAGGCCCTGCGCGCGTCCTCCCGGGTTAAAAAATTCTATGATTATTTAATTTTTAACATTAGAAGAGCTATAAAATTCACATAAAATATACGGACACCGGACTTTTTATTTAGAATTTTTTAACTTACCCATTATCTTATTTATTTTATATTTTATCTTTAATTTTTTTTTTACTTGGTATGTGCATTTAACACTTTGAAAAAAAAAACTGTGATTTACACCATACGTATCAGAAATTATTTTTGGTTTCCTTCCTGACTTCTATTTACGTTTTAATAAATATTATTTTTTACACAGATATTGTTAAAAGTATGCTTTTTTCATAAAGAGCATTAAATTAAAAAAAACATATTTCCTGAAAGTTTTTTAAAATAGCAGAGCTTTCTGATAAAAAAAAAAAAAACATTTAATCTCATGGCTAGTGAGGGAATGATAAAATATACATTATAAACTTTTAAAAATTTTTGCAATAAAGTATATAAAAAAATACATGTTCTCAAACTATTCCTTCAGTGAAAACTAAACTTCACATTATTGCATTTTTAGAAAATAAATATTTTCATAAATGACAGTGAGGGAATGATGACACCATCTTAACTTTTTCTCGACATGTCTGTTAAACTATTCCTTACACATTGAAGTGTTTCTCCAGGAGGCTGAAAATCTTTTTACAGACACAAGGTTCACACACTCCTTATAAGGTACCTGTGCCTAATATGGACACCTTAAGAGAAATTTATTTTTTTCTCCCCCATGTACATGTGATAGAACTCAAAAAATATATGGCCATGATCCCTGGACTATTGACTATCATTATTAAAATTATCGACCTTGTAACTATTGTGGTCTTATTTAAATGATAAAAACAAGAAATTTTAACAAATGTCCATATAAGGAACCACCAGTCCCTATTATGGACAGGTGCCTTCTTATTGACCTACTACACAGGGTGTAGGGAAGAGCCACTCTTCTATGGAATTTCAGAGGAGAGGGGATAAAAAAAATATATCTTAAAGTATTGCAGGGGTGGGCACAGTAAATATCTTCAGAACATGCACTTTAGAGCTGGAGGTCATTTTCAGTTGTGGCTCTTCGACGACCGATGCAAAGCATCTCAGTTACTACAAAATATTATGAGATAATATAGTTGGTTTTGCTTAGCTTTCTATTTTTGTGAATCTGAAGATTCACCTGCTGTTCTTCCAATGAGGACATAAGATGTCCATATTGGGAATCGGGAGTAGTTTTATTAGATCTTGTAATAAACAAATAAATAAAACTTTTTAAAGCAATATATGCAATAGCAATCGAAAATATGTTTTAAAAGTTTTCTAAAACACTCCACTTTTCAATATTGAACGTAATTTTGAAATATCTAATAAGAATTTAAACTTGCCTGTAATTACGATCAGCACACCACAAAACAACAAGTTTCCTTCTAAATGGCGAACATCGCGCTTTTTTGTACTTTCCAGGCTTAATTATCTTTTCAACTGCTTTTCTTCACAGATATGTAGCGCGATCTCTCTATCAAAATTATTAGTTATAAAAATATTAGGGGTGTCCATATGGAGAGCACTGTCCATATAGGGTACAAGTGCTTTATATTTTAAAGACTCTGACACCACTATTAATGATTCGAAATTTTATATTTAATTTTTAAGAAACAGAATTTTTATCCTCCATATTTATTCTCGAATTTCGCTATAATTTTATGCAGTGAAATATAATACTTTGAACTTTAATGACTTTCAAGAAGGATTTGCCAAGGTAATCCTATGGACACATTCGGCTTAATTGATGAAAATTAATTCTATCATCGAGTGTAGTGACCAGTGCTACTATTTCTGGTACAAACGCAACTAAAATCCCGAATCATCTGAAATGAACGAACCATGCGTATTATTACCTATGTCAAATATCCAGAATTATTATTGAGTAACGGAATGATGTGAAATATGAGTTTCAAACTTTTTTCCCATACATAAATTACATGTGCAGACCGAAAAATGTAATACATAGAAAGAATGCTTTATGTGATAATAATAAAAGACAGAAGTCAGACTAAATATATATAAATATTTCTGTAAGAAGTAAAATTTTTTATAATTTTTGGTGGTAGTAGTTACGTGGTAAGAAATGATATTTTATGTGTTTAACAATTTATTTTAAAAAATTATTTTAATTATTGCTTCAATTTTATAAGCAAATGTGAAATGAAAAATATATTTTGAGCTTAAGTAATAAAACCATCTTTAAACAAATGTTTACTTGATTCTCTGATTAGCCAGTACGTCATACGGGTGTTTGCCAATCATGATTTACTCGTACATCGTATGGGAATCCATATTCCAATCATGATTTATTATTACCACCAGTAAATTTTAATTTTAATTTTTTCATTATTCAATCCGAGTATTTTTCCGATTCAATTAGGCAAAATTATCTGTTTTGAAAAACCGGGGATAAAAGATTAAAAGATCTGTAAAAAAAAAATAAATAAATAAATAAATAAATAAATAAAGGCATTGTTTGAACAACTTTTTTCCAAAAATATTTGTTAACTGAGTGGTTAAAAAAAAGCATTAGATATTTCTGTTTAGAAAGTTTAAATATCATCCACTTTCATCATTATGGCCTATTTGCATAGAATCACCCTTGTAATTCTTTTTTTACCGGGATTGGATTTTTCAATTTTTGGATACCAGTATAATATTAGACAAAATGTACTTATATTATAATCAAAAGAAAGAAAAATGGTCCGATAAAACAAAATGACGTTTTCTCTAAGATTATAGGGGGAAGTGGGGGACATTGATACATGGGGCACATTGATAACCCCCTGTACTGCACACAGGGTCATCACAGGAAGTTTCACAACAGCTCCAAAAGGTGATACTAGTGCACTCAACTATTTACAGAAAGTTTTGGAATGATTCAGTTGTTTGTTGAAATGGGACGAGTGATTAATTGTTTTTGTAGGTCAAAAGTAAATTTGAGTTGTACAATTGAAATGGTATTATACAACTGTTACAGTATTTTCAACCGAAACAAATGCTGTCTCTGGCAAATAAAACTACTCTTTTTTGTTAGATAAATTACCGTAATTTCGGGTGTATAAGCCGCAGCTCAAACAATTCTTTTTCGACCCAGAATTTTTTAAGAAACAAATATAACTAGTCAGATCGCCGTAAATATTTGTCTTCAATCACTAAATAAGATTTCTGGATCCAAAAAGATTTGTTTGATCCGCGGCTTATACACCCGAAATTACGGTATGAAGTATTGGATTTGAGACTCATTTTATTCAAAATGGCTGTATGGGGCACATTGATACAACCTAAATCTTTTTCTAGTTCATTTTTTCATTATCTTTTATTATTTTTTTTTACAATGCACTCCTTAACCCGTTCGCGATGGCGCGCGCATTTTGAAGTGCTCATCTGAGGACGGAGCGGGGAAATTCGATTTCACCTTCTGGGCCGGAGGATTTCGCGCAGTTAAGCCTAACGCTTGTCAAAAATTCTTTAAAAATTAATAAAAAAATAACTTTCGCATGAAACTTTTTGAAATTCACTTACATGGAATTTGATGTTATTTTATTCATTCAAATTCATTTGAATGAATAAAATTCATTTCATTATTCATTTATATTCATTCAAAAAATGATGTATATTGTGTGATATTTTAATTGAAAAAAAATGTTTAAATGTAAATAATGAATAGTTAATATTCTGATTTTAGCTTTTAAAATGATATAACATGACAGAAAAATGCTTACCAGGCTGTTAAATATCAACCTATGAAACATTTTGCTATAATGGAAAAATAAGCCTAACCGTCTTGATATTTAATAATTTTTAACACTTTCAGTAAATAAAATAAATGTTTTACAAAAAACGATTTATTTAGAAATGAAAAATATTAAATAAAACATACAAACAACCTGCTACTGTTGCTTTGTAACACTTACATACATATATATATATATGTGTGTGTGTGTGTGTAAGATTGAATTAAAAAAAAACTTAGTTTAATTTTATAATATTTTTGAAATAAAAAATATATATAACACATAATTAAAAACAAACAAACAGTCTTGAATAATAATCAGTAATGATGTGCAAATCAGAGTAAAAATTAAAAATGTACCTTTCCAAAATATGTTTATGTTAAAATTATTGCAGAAATAGAAAATATATTTCCATATGGTATATCGTATAATAAGGTATATCAAATAAAAATTATTGAATAATTATGAATAAAATTTAATAATGATTTGAAACTTTCAAAACTTTCGTTGATGTTAAAATTATCTTTTAAAATCTATGTTAACATATAATCTAAAATATAAGTAAGAAAAAAATCTTGAATAATAATGAATAAAGCACAATAATACTTTAAAATACTCTTTAAAACTTAAAACACTCATTAAAAACTTTTGTTCATGTTACTAGTAATTTTTAAAATGAAATGTATATATATGCAAGCATGTAATGTAAAACATATTAGATAAAAATATATAGAATTATAGAAAAAAACTGGTCAGTAATTTGAAATGAGCAATACATAAATTATGGAATGCAATAGTTTTATATTTTTAAAAATCTTTGTGAGTATGGTAAATTGTAAAGCAATTCTCTGCGCAAAGCCCCACGTCACATTCTTTGCATTGAAAATACGATATTTTCCTCTTTGAGTGTTTCTACACACAACAATCAATTATAGTATTTGAGTCACTATCACTTTCGGAAAATTCACTTTCCGAAGAAAAAGTTTTATTCATAATATCCTCTATCTCATCAGCAGTCAAATACCGGCGTCTTTTAGACATTTCAATTAGTTAATAAACGATATCGCTTAAATATACATTATTAATTTTAAACGAATTAATTTAAACAAGTGTGAAAAGTAAAAATTAATCAAAAGCAGAACGCAGAAAAATATTCTTAATTTAGCTGCACTGAGAAAGAATGTTATCAGCGTATCAGCTCCCACAATCAGTATGTAACACTTTTCTTTCTTTCTTATTATTTTTTATTTTTTAACTGCGAAGCACTCCTGAAATAAAATAAAAAGATAAAAAAGATAAATCTTTCCTTCTACAAGAAATAAAACACAAAATATTAATGACGTCGGTTTTTGCCACTATTTCTGATCGAGATAAATGAGCGGGAAAAAAGCAATGAATAAGATGTTCATGTTATCATTCGTAATCGTAAATGTGCATACTAATAGCTTACTTACGTGAATTATATGCTTTCTTATGATCCTATTCTTTAACCGCAAATTTTTCCTTTTGAAGTTCAGTAGCATTATTTCTAATAAAGAAAAATAAAGTTTTACTAGACGCGTAAAAAGATTTATGAAACACAAAGACGTGATGAAAAAATAATCTTTTTCCCATTGTAGTATTTCCATAAAAAATTAAATTCGCGTGGATTAAAAAAAAATGTTTTCATTAGCTTTCCTAGTTTGAAGGAGAAGTCTTCTTCCTTAATATACATTCAAATAGAATTAGGATAAATTTTTATATGCCAAACTGTGAAAAACAAAACGTTCCGTTTGATCGGCATGAATGCTAGTCTCGCGGGATGTGAGTACAAACAGCGCCGGCATGAGTGCTAGTCTCGCGGGATCTGAGTACAATCGGTGCCGGCATATATAGTGATCGCTCGTCCCCAAGGGGTTAATCCAACCATTTTTCGCAAAAAAATTTTAATATTAGTTTTTATTGAAGTGAAATAACTTTAATTTCTTTATATTAGAACATTTTATAATATTTTTGAAAAGGGAAGATGTACGAACTTACCCAACATACAGTGCTAGTAGAACTAATTAACCCTTTCCGGCACACTGTGTCCGATCTGGGGTACGTAATTTTAATTCCAAACTTGCAAACGGCACCAATAAAATTTTAGTAAAATTTTGCTTTTACAATAAAAGCTTAAATTAAAGTTTTCAAATTATGTAAAAAATTCGTTTATGAATTCCGGTGTCAGTCGATAATTTTTCATTTTAATAACAGATTTTACCGTGCCGGAAAGGGTTAAAGAAAAGGACGGCAGCCTGAAAAACCTAAAATTTATATCAATTCTCCAGAGAAAAAAGTATTTTCTACATGAAAAGTGTTACGTAAGAGAAACAAGCTGAAGAACAGCACAGGATAATTATATTAAAAACAGAATTTTTAATATAATTATCCTTTATTTTCTGCATATAAGCCGATTTATAAAGAGAAAACTTCATAATTTTTCATCTTTCCTAAGAAAGTGATAATGCTGGGGTTGAAGTATCAGATATGACCAAGTTACTACTGCCAACAATCAGACAAGGAACAGCCAGAACATCAGGTCATTAAACATTTCATTTTGATTGCTTTAATATTGCTTACAAATAAAGTGTGGGTGATTTGAATTTTTAAAAATAATATAAAATGGTTTGCTAACTATTTTTTATGAAAACTATGCATTGGTGTTATTTTGTCTCCATTTTTCCCAGACATATCAAAGTGTATCAATCTGCCTCGGGGATGGGGCACATTGATACAAATTACTTTTTTTTTAATTACATGCAAAAATAATATATAAAACAACGATTGTACATTTTTATAACACACTACACAGGTTTTGCTGACATCACATAGAAAAATAACTTGACATTTCTGCTTTATAGACACCAAAAATTTTTTAGAAAAAAGCTGTATCAATGTACCCCACTTCCCCCTACCTATATTCAAAAAATCGGGTATCTCATCACCGTTTTATACATGAATTATCTTACAATTAATTTCTAATCAAAAGTTTCATTCAGTAAATTAAATCAACTAAAAATAGTATGACTACCACATAACAGTAAGACACATTTAACAGTATACATTTTCTACTTTTATTTATGCTTAAATGACCTTTTCAAAACGGAAAGTTAGCAGATATGCAACCATATTATGTCATATACATTGTACAATGAACAATTATATTGAATATTAAAAGTACTGACATACATAGAAAGTTTCATCTTTTCACAGTTGTGTCAGAAAAAGTACTTGAAAATATGAACCTGCTACTTAAATCACAGATTTACTTTTCAAAAAAGTAATATTGAGAGAAAAAGTTCAATTCAATATTTAATTTTACATTCAATTAGTTAAAACCGATTTTTCATTACATTTGGCAACTGACATCTATTTCAATTAATTTTTTCCGCAAGTAAAAAGTTATCGAGTGGAAATAATTAATTAAAGAACAATTTAATTGAATGTTTAAATCCGTATGAATCAATTTGTTTAACAATTTGATAAAATTTTCTTTACATACAGCTTTTTCGATTTCTATTTCATTTTCGTGCGACTTAATTAGCATTCAAAATATTTTCCCTCTAAATAATTTTTGAAAAAATAAGCGAGTAAATTGAAGCATAATAATTCCAAATCAAATTTTGTATCAGTTAAGTCAAATACAATATTTTTAATATTTTATTTATTTATTTCTAAAAAATTAAGAATTTTATGGTTGCCCTTTCTATTTTATTTTTCATTCAGCTAAAATTACATTATATAACCTTTTGAGCTCTGGTGAGTGAACGTCTTCAAAATTCAAAATATCATATTGGTACCAATATTTTGCAGAGAAAAAAAATAGTTTACGATAAACACACACACACACACACACACATACACACACACACACAAGAAAAAAAAGGATTGAACCTTTTTCAAATAAATTTTGTCGAATATTCCGGTTCTACTGTGACATTTCGGAATTAAAATGTGGTAGAAAATTCAACCATCGAAGATCAAAGAGTTAAACTTTACTAATCATAATATAACTTAATTTTTTACGGGGTGATTACATGTCACAAGTGTTGGTGCAAAAGAAAATGCCCTTATAAAGCTCATTTCCTGATGGGTTAAACTGAAAATAATAAAAATATCTAAAATAATCTAAATAAGTACCGTAATTTCGGGTGTATAAGCCGCGGGTCAAACAATTCTTTTTCGACCCAGAATTTTTTAAGAAATAACTGTAACTATGTAGATCACCGTAAATATTTGTCTTCAATCACTAAATAGGATTTCTGGGTCCAAAAAGAATTGTTTGATCCGCGGCTTATACACCCGAAATTACGGTAATATTTTTAGTTGAAATTTGCTTAGTAGTTTCGTCACAATGCGCACTTTTCCAAAACAGACATTTAGGGTCATTACCCCCCACAGTCTTGAGAAACAAACTTAAAACTGGGGAGAAAGGAATTTCTTTTTATGGGCTATCGATCCATGTAGGACTCGATGTGGTTGAGACAAGGGCATATTTTACTATAAAACCCGGCTATACCCTTTAGACACCAGTATTTATTTTCTGTGACTCGATTAATCTTAGAAAAATAAAGTGGAAAAATATTTTGAAAAAATATTTTTACCAAAATTTAAGGATTTAAAAAAATAAATAATATAAAAATAAAAAGGAGTTATGACTAAAGAGGGGGAGACATATAGTCTATTGTCTAGCACACAGAGTACGGAACAGAGAATCAACTTTCATACACTGTAATGGCAACTTGCTTAACATGGGATTAAGCATAGACAGTAGCGACACGAGCGGACCACTCTGAAACTACGATCATAACATAAGAGAGGTTGCTAATTCGGCGAAACATCGCTTCCTTGGCGACAAATGATAAGGAAAAAAAAATTACAGTGACGGCTTGTTACTTCTTGTTTTGAAATTTATGAAAGAATTATGAAATAACTTTGACGTATTCGTCTTGCAAACAATGCATGTGTCTCTTCGTAACATAACGATCTAATAATTTAAACTTTAAAATTCAAGAATAATAACAGTAATAATTACGAATCAATATAAGCGCGGAAATCTAAGATCAAATAGCATAAGCACATGTGCAAAGATAATCAAATCAGCATTCAGCAAGAAGCGCCAAGCAGAATAAGGTTACTGTTAAACGGAAATCACGAGGATAAAAATCGCCAACGCGATGGTTCAGTTTTTAAGTGATCCACTGAGGGCGCTCTTTTCAAGCCGAGTTGAGGCTCTGTTACTACTCTGTGGTCTAGCAGTTGCGAGTTCAGTAACTGAGGTGATTGTCGCAAGATGACGGCTGTGTCTTTTATTTGGATTAAACGTTTCTACGTACCTTCAGCGAAACTTTCCACCAATAAACTTAAATTGAATATTTCGTCTAGTTTAACCTCTTCAGTCCCTGAGTACCCAAATGGGTATATCAGTTTTGTCCCATTTTATTAATGATACTCAAATATAAATGAAATTTCGATATAAGAATAATATGTTTCGAATTCTAAGATTCGAGCTAATGAAAATAAAACAAAAATCTCGCCCTGAAGTCAAACGAGAGAAGAAATAATTCAGTAATAATTAAAAATACTGTAATAATCGCCAGTAGCGATGAGGTTAAGAGCCTTATCAACCTTTCCGTTGAGGGCAGATTATTTTAATAAACCAGAAATTATCGACTGACACCGGAATTTACAAATAATTTTTTGACAGATTAATAAGTCAGTAAACATTCTTTCAGCTCTGTATATATGTTTGTAACTCTGTATATCAACTTCTTCTTGAACGATCTCTATTACATTTTATATATTAAGCTATATACTTTTTCTAGGTCATAACATGAAAAACTTCAATACAAAATGGTGTCAAAAAACACCGCAACGATTCTAAAATCTTAAAAAAAATCATCAAAAACTCAACTCAGCATATAACAGAATTTTGACTTATATCGTAAATAAGATATTAATGTGGAAAGAAATGTCATCAAATATTTCGCAAAGACTCTGATGTAGCAGCATACCCATTCTGATATTTTATTCCCCCGAGAGCTTTGTTATGCATGAAATTCAGTAATTACTTTTGTAAACTGAAAGAAAAAGAACTGATTTTCCTTATTCCATTTATTTTTTTAATATATACTTCAAGGGAAACGTTATTGATTTCCCAAAAGAATTAGAAAAGTTCAAAAATGATGTGGCCACATATGTATATTTTCTACTTACTGCTTCAAGACACGCGTTATTTTTACCTCATTAAGCTTTTTCAAAAATGTAAATATACGTGTAAATTTGATACCAATATTCTTAGGCCGTGGGTACGCGGAAAATTTCTTTTTCATCATTTTTATGTAATGAGATTAAATTTAAATTATTTTATATGACACGAATCAAATATTCGCAACTCACAGCGTATAGAATTTTTGGCTTTTCTTAATATTTATCAATCACAGAAATAAAACATCTAGTCTTTATTTAAAAAATATGTATATCAAACATTAAGAAAAATTCAAATTAACTTTATTACAGAGCAATCAAAGAGTGATATATTTCTATTTTAGTGCTATATGTTACTATTTTTTTTGTAGATACAAAACATATGTTTCTTTATATTAAATTTATATTTAATGTCAATATTAATATTAAAGATAAAGAATTATATGCTTTTTTCTGTACAATAAAAGAATAAGAAAGCTGGAAATGGCAAAATAAATGTTGATGTAACAAAATAGAGCTATTTTGTTTTACAAACCACTTGTTCTTTAATTATAAAATATATTTGTTAAAAAGTCATATTTGTGTATACAATAGTATTAACATTAGTCCAACTGAAGTTTATTCATGCTTATACAGGATTCGTACACTTCAAGGATTTTCAGGCAGCTTTTACGAGAAATTTCGTAAAATATCTGGCTTTTTTAACCCCTTCAGGGGTTGTGATATAGCACTGTCATCACCTAATTTTAATCCCTAATTGCCACATTGTCACCAGATTTTTGACTGAAAATTTCATTTTTATTAAAAACGCAAACATATACATTCACTTAACTAAAAATAAATTTTCTTGTAAATACAGGTGTCAATCAATTTCTTCATTTTTTTACGAACACGAGTAGCTTGCACTTGAAACGGTTAATGGGGGAAATATTTGATCTTCAGGTATAGCAAACCATTACATCACGAATTTCTGGTATTAAAATCCTTAAAATCCCCTGAATCCCCTGATGTGTACAAACCATGATAACACTTAAAAACAAGTTGAGGCCATTATTTACATTAGGCGTGTGCATTAGGCATTTCCTTAGTACACTGTTTTTTTAAATAACTAATTGTAAAGAATAATTTTCGTGGCAGGTTTCTACAATATTTGTAAAGTTGAAACTTTTGTAGGAAAAATTTTACTAATTCAATTTTAGGATAAAAATCTTCGCCCAATTAAATTTCAAAATTCCGTCATTAAATTAGGATAATTTTAGGATTCGAAATTAGTAGTAGATAAATGGAATCGTACTGCAGAATTGCAAAGGGTTAGGGAAGTTTTCAGGTAATGTACCAATATTTTTATAGAACACTTTTCCTATTTTAATCGCAGGATCTCCAGCATTTTCAAGCTAATTAATAAGTCAATATTTTCTATAGAAAATACTGGTACTATCGGTGAAAAATCCTTATCCGTCGTAACCCTGCTATATAGAAATTAATATAAATACCGACGAACAATATACTAGAACTGCCAAGTCTTCGGCATTTTGGATACTAGTATTTTAATACAAAAAATATTCTTTTATTTAATTGGAACATTTAGAAGATTAAAAAAGCAGTATTTTCTCTTAGTTAAAAGTAATGTGCAAAACTTCGGACTCTTGGTCACTCGGATACAGTCACCGATTAAAAATATTAGGAGTTTTCAATTTTTCGTGCCTGAAAACGCAATACTAGTCACTGAAAAAGACCCGGATGATAATGTTAAGTCTATGAGGGCGTTTTTTTCAAATATCTAGCTCAAATGTTTATGTTTTTACATGATTTTTTTGCATAAGTTAGTTTAGGATGATTTACAACAGGCTAGTTTTTACTTTTACGATTTTGGTTACATATTTTTTTATATTAGGAGAGTTTAAATTTAGGAGCCGGTTCTAAGCGGTTTCGAAAGTTAAACTGAGGATGATTTACAATCGTCTAGTTTTTACTTTTTCGATTTTTGTTATATATTTTTTATTATAATAGTTTCAATTTCAGAATCGGTTCTAAACGGTTTCGAAAGTTAAAGTAATTTTTAAAAACAGGATTCGCACAGCTGTACCACTAAAATTGAAGAATATTTCGAAAATATTTCACAGCATAAAAAATTTGTAAAAGCTTTAAATGAAGGTGGTGGTTACGAATTCTGTTTTTTAAATATTAAATATATATTTTTTTCTTTTTAATAATGGTGCCAAAGTCCTTAAAAAATATAAGGAGTGTGCGAACCTTGAAAAAAAAAATCTGAAACCAAAATTGAAAAAGTAAAAATTAGCTCGGTTATAGTTCGTCCTCAGCTATCCTTTGCAAAAAATATCACGTAAAAATATTAAAATTTGAGCGAGATATTTGAAAAGAATGTCCCCATAGACTTAACATTATTAGCCTTTTTTAATTCAGAAACTTCAACTATATGCTGAAAATTTAAAATAGTTTTTTATTCTTTATTTAGTGATAGATATTTTGTTATTGCTTAAAACAAAAATTCTTTACTTCGGAATGTCCTAAAAGAATTCAGAATATCTGAATTATAAAAAAAATTGGAGTCCTGCCATTTAAAAGAAGAAATTTAGCTGGAAATTGAAATGCACGTGTCTCAAAATTTTCTAAAAAAAGAGATAGATATAAAGATTATTTATGTTAAAGATACTTATATTATATGTGAAAGAAACAATCTCTGTTATCGTTTTCGCCTTGCATTTTAAAATATAGTCTAAATTTTGAGAAATTATTTTCTGTCACCTCTGTAATTAAATTTGTTCTAAAACTCTTTTTCAACAGGGATATACTGTAACAGAATTGCCAACCCAATCGCAGGCTTTTATTTCACCATTTTGAAGTTGGTGGCAACAAAAATGAGCGTTTACCGTAATTTCGGGTGTATAAGCCGCAGATCAAACAATTCTTTTTCGACCCAGAATTTTTAAAGAAACAAATATAACTAGTTAGATCGCCGTAAATATTTGTCTTCAATCACTAAATAAGATTTCTGGGTCCAAAAAGAATTTTTTGATCCGCGGCTTATACACCCGAAATTACGGTAATTTTATTTTGCTGCACCCAAAATTTTTCATTATTTTTTTTAATTTTATAATGAACATGAAAGTAAGCAAGAGTATTTAATTTCTAATAAATTTGTTTGTGATTTCAAGTATCGGCCAACCATATTACAGACAGGATTAGTCCACATTTGAAAGGATAAAGAAAATAACTTGCTTTCAAACAAAGTTTCTGTTTAATTAAATGCAACTCGCATAGCATTGGTTTTCATTTGAAAGAGATTTAATTTCATGCATTAACCCTTTGAGCTCTGATGGTAGAAATTTCTACCACATAATTTTAATTCCGAAATGTCACAAAGGCACCAGAAAATTCAACCAAATTTACTTGAAAAAGGTTTAATGCATTTTTTCGTGTATATCGTTAATCGGTTTTTTTCTTTGCAAAATACTGGTGCCAAAGCGACATTTGGAATTTTGAAGAAATTTTCCCACCAGAGCTCAAAGGGTTAACCCTTTTAGGCTCACAGCAATACCATTACGAAAATGTTGAAATGACTGAATGACACCGGAATTTGCGAACAAAAATATTTGTACAAATTTATTTAAAAAGGGAAAGAAAAGTTGATTTTCTCATACATATTAAACGGAAATTTTTTTACTAAAATTCAGGTGTCACTGTGGCGTTTGGGAATCAAGTGGGGTACGTTACATATGATAGAACACAACACAGTGGGTTAAATAAATTTATGTTTCGAAGTATGTTTCCATTTTAAAAAAAAAACGGAGTTCGGCAAGTGTCCCATAGAGCAGTGATGGAAAATACTACCTTTGAAAGTTAATTGCCACCAGTTTTCAACTTTCATTAACAGTTTTCTTCGTGGCATTTTTTTCTCAAATTGATTACATTAAATAAGTCGACGAACAATTTTCTAAAATATACGTAATAATTGGACTTCTGTCTCGTTCGGATTCAACAAACTGTCTGTAGGGAGACAAATAACTACATACAAGGATTCCAAAATTTCAAAATTCTAATTTCAACAATTTTCTGAATAGAAATAGATCATTTATCTAGAGACAGATGTTTGCGATTCATTAGGACAATAAAATAATATTTATATACAGCTATATTCTAAATCTGTAATCTTTCACACCTACTCTTTTTTCAAAATCCTGTTAGACAAATCAAAAAACGAAGTTCACTAACATCTTCTTATAATTGTAGCCTATAACGCACTATACGTGGATCGTATGCATGATAACCCACGAGAGCGTTTAAAGATACAATTTTAGCTGTCTGAAAAGCAGAATTCATTCTAAATAAAAACCATAAAATATCTTCAACTTCTGGAAATAAACCAGTGAAATTCTTAAATTTTTCTATCTGATGTCCTATATAAAATTGTTTTTGAGGTTAATCTTATTCTTAGTTTTTCCCGTTTTAAAAACTTTGAATGAGTTATTTTTCCGAATTTCCTTTCGATTTGCTGTAGCATGTTGTATGAAATCTTACAAGAAAATTATTTCATACGGAATTTAAAGTTAATTTAAATAATTCCTTAACAAATTATTTCTCCCAATTACTTCATATCTAATGGGAGAAAATATGTAATTGAAAGCAGATAGCAGAAATATTCGAATATTAAATTTGAACAAATTTATTTTGAATGGCTCCCACTGGTCCGCTTTTCGAAAACCAGTATTTGTTTTCATTGCAAGCTTCTGCAAAGAAATGCATCAAAAACACATTTCGATGCAACTTTCGATGTATCTACTTGTGAAGAAGATTCTTTGAAAAAAAAATGTGTTTAAAAAATGGACCGAGTAGTTGCCTAGATTTTGTCATAATTCCGCGGGATTCTGTAAAGGCCATTTTTTACCACAATGGGCTCCCACTAGTATGTGTTTTGAAAATTAATAATTCTATAGAAAGAAATCCGCAGTATGTTTCAGCAACAATGACAAGAAAAACGTTGTTACCGGAATGATTTTGAGAAATCTGCAAAAAAGATTTTTTATTTAAAAAAAAAGCGGTGCTTGAAAAACGTACTAAGTGGGGGAACTGATTTTGCTGGGTGATGGGTGATGGACCAATTTTGGCGATTTAATTTTAATTACTAAATGCCACATCCATTGAGTACGAACTGATTTCCCTTTAAAGGTGGTGCCTTTAGCCAACTGAGAACAATCTGTGAATCTGACCACAAATAAATATTGTCAAAGTTTACTGGTAATGTTTCGATAATGACAGAACATAGTTTTGCTAGTAAAAGAGCTGAACAAAGCTCAATTCGTGGCAATGTCTGAGGTTTTATAGGGTTGACCTTAGTTTTTGCATCAATCAAATAGACAAATGCCTTTACAGGTGTAACAATACGTAAATAGGTGACAGCAGCATAAGCTTTATTCGAGCCGGCACAAAAGCGATGCAGTTGAATTTGAACAACTGCTTCATTAAATAAATTCATGTATCGATGAATTTCTATGGACTTCAAGAAATGCATTTCAGATGAAAATTCATTCCAAACCTGTTGTATAGAATGTGGGATTTCTTCATCCCAAGAAATCTTATCCCTCCAAAGATCTTGCATCATACTTTTTAACTTTATTGTTGTAGGAGCTAGGAAACCCAGAGGGTCATATATTGTAGCCACTACAGATAACAATTCACGTTTTGTTTTGACATTCTTTAAATCATTAAACCTAATTTGTAAAACATCTTTGGAAGAGTCCCAAAGTAAACCAAGAACATTAACAGTATCATCTTCCTGAATGACGAGGAAGCCTTCATTTCATCAGGTAAGTGAGCTATTACATCAGGATCGTTACAGATCCACTTTCTTAGATTAAAACCTCCGCTTTTCATGATTCTTATTTGTTGTGTTACTAAATTCTGAGCGTTTTCTCGTGAATCGGATCCAGAAAGATCATCAACATAAATTTCATCTTGAATAATTTGGCAGGCTTTTTGATTATATTGTTCGATATCAATGGCTAACTGGCGTAATGTTCTAATGGCCAAAGAAGGTGCACAGGAAAAACCGTATGTAACGGTCAACAGCCTGTATGATTTGATAGTGTCTTCTAAATTAAATATCCAAAGAATGCGTTGATAATCAATGTGCTTTTGATTAACGAGGATTTGCCTAAACATTTTTTCGATATCAGCACTAAAAGCAATTGGATTCATTCTGAACTTTAATAATAAAGGAAATATTTACGGCTGCAATTTTGGACCTATCTCTAGATAATCACTTAAAGAACGGCCTGATGAACTAACTGCAGATGCGTCAAATACTACTCTAAGTCGTGTAGTTGAACTATCTTCTTTTAAAACCCCGTGATGCGGAATTTAAAAATGATCCGGATTTGAAATTTCTGAATTTGGTACAAGTTCCATGTGCCCCAAGTCGATATATTCTTGCATGAATGCTAAATATTGCTCTCCAAGCAAAGGGTTTTGGTGGAGTCTCTTTTTCAAAAAATAAAACCGCTTTAGAGCTTGAGATTTTGAATCACCGAGAATTGGTTTAGATTTAAACGGCAAGTTTACAACACATCGTCCTGATTCTGCGCGTGAAACGGTTTTAGAATAATTATCTTCAACAACAGAAATTGGATCAGAACTGGGAACCGATTCAAGTTCCCAGAACTTTAGCAGCTGAGAAGTAATCTGCTTAGTAACATGACAACTAACAGATGAATTTTGGTTTGATTCATTCGAATAAATAATTCCCGATAATATCCAACCCAGTTTAGAATTATTAGCACTCGGTGATCATTTAGGTCTTAAAATAGATTCTCCTATTATGATATTAGCAAACAAATCTGCACCTCTAAGATGATCAATAGGACTGGACACATGGAAATTTAGATCCGTAAGATTCAAGACTTCAATATGTGGCCAAAACGTAGTCGTAATCAGAAAATTTGGTAAGTTTGTTGTTATCTGATTAACAACTAACGCGTCTAACTGAGAGACTTCATCATTAAAATGGGAAGAGAATGTCAATTAAACTTCCTGAAGAGCTGTTTCTGCAACTAAATTATTTATATCTGAGATTTTATGATTTGTAGACCTTGATGGAAGACCTAATTTTTCACAACAAGTTTTAGAAAGTAGGCTCTTTTGAGAACCACTATCGATCATCGCCCTGCAAGGAATGAATTTGCCTGATTTGAATTTTACACGTATAATGGCAGTAGCCAACAATGTTTGAGAATTTTCACTAAACGACTGATTAGTAAAACAATTTGATTCATTTAAATTACCTACAACATTTGGGGTTGTTACATAATCTTGTTGTCTAACAATTTGTTGTTGTGCAGGGGCAGATGGACCACGATGAAGGAGTGTATGATGTTTTGAATTGCAATGTTTACATGTGGTATTTATCAAACAATTAGCAACAAAATGGTTAGAACGTAAACAGTTCGACCATAACTTTTTTGATTTTACTAAATGCCAGCGTTGCTCAATAGATAAATTCTGCATAGCTGGGCATCTATGAAGTTGGTGGGGTTCATTACATTGTGGACAAATATTTTTGTGATTTATTCTCATTATCCGTTACAACAGTATTCGACACCGATCTTTTGGAAAATGTTGAGATTTAGTATCAAATTTATGATTAAACTTAGATTCAGTTTTAATAAATTCAACATTACAATTCTGCTTGTTTTTCAAGAAAACTAATTACCATTTCATAAGTTGGAAAACAATCATTATTTAATGATAACTCCCACTGTTTTCGTAAATTATCATCAAATTTCGTTTGAATTAAATAAACTAAATTCAAATCAACAAATTCATTAAATTCAAATTTTAAAGATTTCAAATTCCGAATTACTTCATTACAAATGTCCAATAGCTCTAGAATTGATTTTTGCATGGGTGATTTTAATGATTTAGCATTAATGAATTTTGTTAGTAATGAATATGCCAAATTCTTACGATTATCATAGCGATTAACAAGAGTTTCCCACGCTTCCTTATAATGATCACCGGAAATTGAAAAATCCGAAATTAATTTAGCAGGATAATTCTTTACACTCGCTATTAGATAAGAAAATTTTAACTGATCTGATAAATTTCCATTATTATGAATTGCAGTGAGAAATGTTTCCTTAAAGGTAATCCATTTACTAATATCTCCATAAAGTATCGGTAATTCAAATTTAGGCAATTTTAACGTGTTATCCTTAACAGAAATTCCTGAATTATAATCTATTTTCATTCATATTTTCTTGTATTTTTACAACCAAAAATTCTATTTTAACTAAATCGTCAACAACTATATCCTTTGCTTTTGTAAACGAATCGTATAAAGCATTAATACTTTCTTCGGCAATGCCAAAGTAAGATTTTTTTAAATCAGCTTCTAAGCTGATTAATTCTGATTTGAGCTTTTCAGTTAATTTCACATTTTTATTTTCTATTGCTTCAACTACTTGAATGTTATAACGATTAATTTCTTTAATAGTGAAATTAAACTTTTGGTCACTGGCGATTTCCGCCTTCGTCTTCATGACGTAATTAACTTTTATATTTAAATTTTAATGTATTGCACTAGACGCTGCGGCTCTAGACGGACCAAAGACTTTATTTATGTTGAGATTTAAACTGAATTAATATAGGAGAGATTTTTATTTGAATAGACCTTTTACTATCCTCTGCTTTTGTTCGACGTTTTCAGAACTTATGCTGTACCTTTCTTGGGATTAGATTACCGGTTGGGGAATAACTGAGGTCTTGAAACCATTTGTAGACTTGTTTGTTGGTTAAAGACCTTCTTGTTGTTTATTGTTTATTGAACAACATACATCTGACTTGTGTGCTCGACATGAAGCCTGCTTATAAGCCATCGTCAATATACAGGGACGAGATAGCACACAAGGAAATATTACAACACACGAGAAGTACAACCAGGAGCTCCACACAAATAGTGTGTGCAATGGAGCCAGTGGGATTCGAACCCACAACCTCACGATCAGCGGCGTGATGTCTTAACCACTCAGCCACGGAGGCCCAAGACCTTCTAATATGAGTTGTTCACAGAAATAAAAATATTACTTGAGATTTAAAGAGATTTTAATAGAATCATTCGACGTGGGATTTCGTAAACATACTTAGAATCTAAACTTTTCGTTCTGAACTAGTCCGCAGTACAAGCTGCAGTATAACAAATACAATATCTAAAAGGATGAATTAAACAAATGAATAAATTCAAAACATACATATGAAAAAACATCTTAGGAATTTACAAACACAAATGAGTTACAAATAATGAGAAATATTAATTATTAAAGTTACTAACAATCACGCTCTATCAAGATCAAACTTTTGGTGCTGCCATCTAGAGTTATGTTTCAGAAGTAATAGTGTCAAGATTCAACAGTTACATATTACCCTCTTTAGTACTTCAGTTCGTAATAAAACCCTAAAATAATTGAATGATACGAGAGTTTACAAAAAATTGTATATGTGTAACAAGCAATTCCATTCTGGTGTAAATGTGGCATTTAGCGATTAAAATTATTTTGTCTAAATATAAACCACGCCTTCCTGTGGGATAACCAATTAACTTGGGTTTTTTTCTTATGCACAACCAATTGAAAAGTGGGATAAAAATCTTTTTTTTAACTAAAATATTATTAACCTTTAAACATTTCTGCCATAGAATAGTATTAAATTGAATTTTAAAATGTAGGGGTGTCAAAAAGCTTTAAGTGTCGGGTGAAACAAATTTTTCTTACCCATACGACATACGGGCAGAATTCTTTAAGTGATTAAATGAAATATAACCAAATTGTATTAAATAGAACATCTAACGTTATTGATAAAAGCGGGTATATTTTCATCTAAAAAATAATTTAAAATGTAAATCATCCATCTACTCATTAAATCATCAAACAAAGATATGTTTTAATTTTTTTTAATATTCATACTTTAAAATATAAACATAAGAACTTATTATCTTCGAACTAAATTTCTGCTTTACATACAATGTTTTTCGACAAAAATACTTAAAAAAATTTAAAGCAACAACAGGTTTTCTTTAATCGATGAGAAGCATCTCATTAAAATTTATTTGAAGAATTTTTTTGTCGCAAAAATATTTTTCAAGACATTATAATTAATATGCACAACAAAATGGTTTGTTGTTACTGTAAAAAAATACTGAATTAAATTTTACCTCCGTGCTCAATTATATTTTAATTAAGTGCTGATGATGAAACTTGCTGGAAATTATGTATATATACATATATGTATATTTATCTTGACAAAAACTGAAAGAAAATACATAAAATAATCTATGCATTTTTAATAGTGAACGCATGTTCTATTTTGCTCTATTTTATTCATTTCATCAGTTTATTTATCCCGAAGTAAAACTCACCATGTTCTAACACGGTAACATTTTTAACTGAAAATTTATAGTGCATTTCTGGAAATGCGTTTTATTTTACAGATAACTTTTGTTTTTTAAATAAAAAAGCATGGATCGTTTATGCATACACATTAGGTTTTAACAAAGTTTTAATAATGATCATAATATTTTTTTTACGTTAATATAATTCAGTTATCATAATAAATGTATGTATTTCACTGAACTCTGGTTACTTGCAAAATTGAACATAGAAAGATTTAACCCATTAACGCCCAGCGTCCTCGTTTGAGGACGGTTACAAAAACAGCAAGAAAGCGGTTTTCCCACCAGTAAAGAGGAAGAAAAATATATACCTTATTTCACGAGACAGAATCCTGGATAAATTTAGATAAAAGTTAATTTTCTTTTAAAAGTGGTGGGAAATACAAAATTTAAATTTTAGCGAAGAAAATAATTCGGGCGTTAATGGGTTAAATATAGTTATATATACAGTTATGAAAAAAGTTTTTTATAATATCAAGCTTTAATGATAATACAGTTAAAATGTATTTTATCAAAATCCATATAATTGAAAAATTTGCTATCTTATTATAAAATCAGGTTTTAAATTCTTAGTGCATCAAGGCCCCTTGACTTCTTACGCTCTGAGTTGTACGTATATCATGCTATTTTGGTCCTTCCTTTAAGACGATGACATCCTGGTGATTTTTGCACTTTAGCAAAGTGGAAAAGTTTATGATTACGGTTTGTCTGGCCGTCTGTCCGGCCGCTCTAACTCCCGTAAATATACTGCGATTGATTTGAAATTTTTAAACGTTATTGACGTTCACCCTAGCACGAACGTTATTTCAAATGAAGTTTTTAGCATGAAAAGTTTATATACAGGGACTTTCAAAAGTTTCCTATTACCTTACGGCCTATGGGAAAAATTCGCTTCAAATGAATTTTAAAGCTGTTACACCCTGTCAAACATATAAAAATTTATACGTATTTACGAATTTCACGAAAATATGCGGTGAAAAAGTAGCTATTATTCATTTACAGGGGTACACAAAAGAATTCCAATGCATAATGGTAAAGAGGGATACTGTGTGCGATACATTTTAATTATATTAAATCATTTTAGGAGTAATAAAATTGATGTACGTCACTGAGGTTAAATATAAGTTATGCGACATAGCCGTGCATGATACGAGTGCATTGTGAGTGTATTCTGTGTGCTTGTAACCATTTACAAGCACACAGAAAAGATTTCAAACAGTATATTCTTTCAGAAGTACTACATATGTATCCGACGATTGCTGATGGATGGATGAAATGCATTTTAATTATTATATGTGTTTTTAAGTTTCACTAAATGTATGCTTATTACATGATGTGTATAAATTTTATAGCTTATATACAGAGATACACAAAAGAACTCGCAAACGTTAGTAATAAGAATAAGAGCGTAAATTACTCAAATGTGGTTTTTAAATAAGTTAAGCATTTTTACGATAAACTGCATTCAGTTTATACTGTATAAATTTGTTTGTAGAATATAGATAAAATGATACACCAGGCCACGCAAAGAATTAGATACATCAACACCCATGAATGATAATTTCTTAGAATATGATTTCAGTAGTTTTAAGAATATTTTAGTTTAAAATAAATCTTCGCTAGGTAGTGGCGTATAATAAAAGTGCAAGGTAAACTACAAGACTATACAAAGGTATTCGAATCTGTTTCAATCTATTTATATAAATTGCTGAAAGAGAAATTTCAACCTGCTAGACATTTTCTTATTAAACTAAATTTCCCAATTACTATATATATATCATTTGACAAATCAAATGCAGGGCTGTCCAGAAGTATTTGAGTACATATTTGGCTGTGGATGGTAACCTTATTTCCCTAAATAACGAAGTTTTTTAAATATTTCAGGACGTGCTGGAAAGGGTTTCATAATTTGTGCTTAACGAATGATTTTTCTTACTTGTTTAATGAAACATTCAGTATTTTCTCAAGAAATTTTGAACTGCTATTTTTATTTTAATAGCGAGCTACGCCCGCTAGCTGGGCGACTTTTTCCAAACGAACCTCGATATTAAGCAATATATAATAAACAAAAAAATTCATTTAATAAGCAAGTCTTCGTGTTCGAATCCTCAGCACAAAAAAAGTAAATTAAAGAGCTATGGTTGTTATGCGCCCATTATCCCGTTAAAATATGTGATTTCGCACAGTGGGCGGTACGGGCCCATCGTGCGAAGACGGCCCACCGGCGCTACGCGCCATGGTCGCCATTGTCCCGTTAAAAATATTTGGTTTTGCACGGTTGGCGCTGCGCGTCCATAATACATTTTCTCGTATTTTTTAGATCATCAGAAGCAGACTTTTACGCAGATTCTGAATATGTAATCAGTTTTTTTCTACTTTAAAAATTGTCTGCATGATGGTTTAAGAAAAAACGCGCAAAAAAAGTTTGTTTATTAAAAACTGCAAAAGACTGCTATTAAAAAAAATAAGTAATTTCATTAATATCACAAAGAACATAACTAACAAATAATTTTGGCAGCTCGTTTTCCGTTTGTACTAACAGAAATTAGTATTAATCGCGTAAATCTTAGGTTACACAATATTCGTGTATGCTACCAAAAAGAAAAAGTATGAAAATGAGCTACAACGATTAATACTCACATACAGAATAAATATATGAACAGCCAGTTACATCTGAGATCCTCAAAATATTAATTAGCAACACTATTACCTCTTAGTGAACATATCTTGATGTGCTTAAATAGTTGTACTTATATTAATTAAACAGTGTTTAATATTTTTTACCAATTACTTCTTTTTCTCTTATACATTCTTTGACAAATTGACGGGAGAAAAATAGGTTTTCGGCTGCTTCTTCTTTTATCCAAAGGGGAAAAGTTCCTGTTCTTCACCGCAAGGTAGCGCAGTGTTCTGCCTCAGAGCTCCGTTTGAGACCTGTTTTTGAAATAAGACGTTTTCCGTTCCGATTCCCGACCAGTTTTTAATTCATAACTTTTTTAATTTTGGTCCCACGGTCTCGAAAATGCCCGAAATGACTTTCCTGGAATTTTTCGAATCGAAAGACACCTCTCGCGACTTCCAACTCGCCCGCGTTGCGAACTGTAATCGGCTTCAAGCAGACAGACAGACAGACAGAGGCGCACGGATTTTATTAGTATAGATAAGACGACTGATTTACTTACATAAATAAAAGAAAACTACCAATGAAATTTTTGTGGTGTAAATTCAAAATTTCTAAATGAAAAATCTGTCGGATGCGGCAATAGTCAGATGGTGGCTAGTGACAGATATCTGCTAACAACACGAGAGTGCAAAAAGTTAAGCAGTTTTAATAATTGGGAACGTAAGAAAATAATGTTAAGAAGTAAAAATAATTATTTGCTTTAAACCTGATTGTTAGAGAATGAACGTTCAAATTTCAGTAATTAAATTAGCAAAATTAATAAATTATACTTTTAAGTAAATAATTTTAATAACTAAATTTTAAGTGAGTTGTTAATTAGAATAAAGTTTTTATTATTTAAAAATTGGAATAAAATTTTATCCGATGTGAATAATGTTGCATAATGTTAATACTGGGCCTATAAAAGAGGGCCTACTTAAAGAGGGCCTATTATATTTAACCATTAAACTGATTTTTTTTTTACATATAATAAACTAGAAATAGGGGATAAACAACTTTTTTTTAAGCTAAAATATTCGTAATATTTAGAGTAAACATTTCTGTCTTTAAATAGTATGAAATTTTTAATAAAAGATTATTGACATGAAAAATCTTAAATTGTTGGATCAAGCAAACTCTTGTTGCCCGTACGGCGTACGGGAAAATCAGTTAACTTGTTAAACTTTGTTCGCGTAAATAAGTACCACATTCCTCTCCTACGGCGAGTAATTAAACCTAAAGTACTTTGTATATAAAAGCTGCCTGTACTTCAGAATAAGAATGCCAGTTTGGACTCCATTATTGTTTAGAAAATCCGAATTTGGATTCGAAATTAAAATTAGGATTTTCTGTTTTATTAAATGAGACAATTTCTGTGATCACTTAAAGAACCGATTCTTCTTTCAAAATTTCCGGTACAATGTAAAGTTTTGCAATAAAAATGGAGGTTAAACTTGCAACGTTACATCAAAATTTTAGAACCCGCCGTTTATGTAAAAGTCAGCGGAAACTTAACTTACCGTCCACCCATCCAACTGACTTTACAAGCCTGTGGGTTTGAAGTGCAGAGTACACATTCGCCTTCTTCAATCGGAATTTTCTGGAAATATTTTGTTTTACTTTTCCAGCGTAAAAACATAATCACACGTACCGGGTGTCCAGTAAATGACTGACCCATTTTAAAATTAAATAACAAAAAAACGGTTTGAGATAAAAATGCGCGGTTTGCGGTATTGTTATTAGAATATCAATAAATTTTTAATAGGCAATAGTTCTAATCTTCAAATAGTTCTAATTTCGGCCAAAATATCGCGCTGGCGGCATCAGACTGCTGAAATACCGCATGTTTTCTTGTTCTCAAGCTGATGATCTTTCCGGCTCATTTTCCCGAGTCGAATCTGAGTCGAAATGTTGAATCGACTCCCCACTCAACTGCAGAAATAGGGTTTGTTGATTGGAACGAGATTTAAAATAACATTTAAGATTGAACTGGGTCTATTGTAACAATCTATGTCTATTGTAGCCTCTTCAAACAAATATCACAGAGGAACTACAAAAACTAGTTTAAAATTACTGTAAAACATCTCCAAAGATGTGTCAATCTATGAATAAATATTTATGACAAGCAAACGTTTGTTAAAGAATCCTAGAAATATTTTTAACAATTCTAGAAAAATTTAAATTAATATAAAGGATGTTCTTTAGTGTTTCAAAATTCTCTTCGGAATATGTCATTTTAACCGCTTAACTGATACTCTTTTTACGTATATATAAATATTACGTATATATAAATATTACGTATATATTTATGTAAATATGATTTATTATCTTTTTTAAATTATGTATTAAAAAATGTTCAATTTATTTTTCAATATTAATATTTATAAAATTGAACTAAAATAAGTAGACATTCAGTTTTAGCTAAAATATCCACCAGTGGATGATAGATTCTGACGTCTCAACTGGTAGACGGCAGTGCTGGGTTCGAAGCCAATCGCGTCTGTCGGCATAACCGTTCGGAATTTTCCGTGGTTTTCTTCGAACCTTGGATTTTCTTGTGTAAATACGGGTTAGGTGCCCTTAGAAAGACACCCACGCAGGGCATCCCACCCCTTTCTGACCTATATCCCATGTGTACATAATCGGACGATATTAAATAAACCAAACCAAACTAAAATATCTATAGGCAATTTTATGGCAAAACATTTTTACTGAAACTTTTTACTGAAATAAAGTTTCGCTTCTTTTTCTTCTAGTTTTTCTAAATAGTGCATGAGACAAAACCTATTGGAAACATTTCAGAAGCCAATGCAGTATCCACTGTCCCGATCCTTTCTTTCATTTACTATCTCCCGATTCTACATTTTTCTTCTGTTGGATTCGATGAGTTGAAATACGAATCGGTTTTAAAAGCCTAGATTACAACTTTTGAACCTATATTTGTGTAATGCAATACCGAATAACAGTAAAAAAAAGCAATAAACATCAAATTGATGCTCTTGAGCAGAATGTCAAGTTTAAATTTTGAGGGATTTGCGTCATCTACACTGTAAATAGAAGAGGTTATTACAATGCTGATTTAAACGCCAGTTGAGACGTCAGAACCTATCGCTCACTGGTGAGGCCATAGATATTTTAGATAAAACTGAATGTCTATTTATTTTAGTTAAATTTTATAAATATAAATATTGGAAAAATAAATTGAACATTGGTATATTTTTGTACATAATTTTAAAAAGATAAAAAATCATATTTTTAAAATATTTCTTATTTGAAATCAGATACAGGAGATATTTTCAGAATGGTTTTTTCTAGTTCTTTTCCTCATAGCGGAGGAAAAGAAAGAGATAACATATTTCCCTCCTATATGGTGGGGGGGGGGGCAAAAATATACTTCAGGTTCTATGATGCTTTTTGTAATGAAGTTTTGAAGAGGGATGACTTACAGGCTAACTGACAGCTAACAGACTACTTTTTAAATATCCGTCCATTTTAGCGTAGATACGTTTCCTGTCGTGGGTGGGTGGGGAGAGGCGAGGTGTGTGCAAAAGACATCTTAAAATCTCTCACGGCTTTCGTAATAAAATTTTTGGATACGTTAAATGACAAAATATGAATATAAAGTAGGGATGAATTCGGTTTTCGGAAAAATTAAGAATATTTTGTTTTAGGCAGGTTTTACCCTTAGCAGGTAGTTTTGTAGGTTTCTTTCTACTTCGGGATCAATAAATTTTTATGTTTAAGACAGGATTTGTTGTAGACGGATTCTTTTATAGTAAGATTTAAAAAATTTTAATGTGCCAATTTATAAGTTTTCTTAGACAGGAGACTTGGTAACGCTATTTGCGTACCATTGTTTTAAAATTTTAACTGATTTGCCCGTACAACGTACCGGCAATTATAGTTTGCTTCTTCCATCACTTAAAGCTTTCTGACACTACTAAAAATTTTAAATGCAATTTCATACTATTTAATAGAAGAAATATTTAAATTAAATATTACGACTATTTTAGCTTTAAAAAAGCGGCGTTTATCCTATATTTTCATTTTATTGTATGTAAAAAAGCGTATCAGTTAAGCGGTTAAAATAACATATTCCGAAGATAATTCTGAAACACTAAAGAACGTCCTTTAAATTAATTTAAATTTTTCTAGAATTCTTAAAAAATATTTCTACGCTTCTTTAATAAATGTTTTCTTGTCATAAATATTTATTCATAAATTGATACACCGTTGGAGATGTTTTACAGTAATTTTAAACTAGTTTTTATAGTTTCCCGTGATATTTGTCTGAGGAGGCTACAATAGACATAGGTTGTTACAATAGGCCTAGTTCAATCTTAAATGTTATTTTAAATCTCGTTTCAATCAACAAATCCTATTTCTGCAGTTGAGTGGAAAGTCGATTCAACATTTCGACTCAGATTCGACTCGGGAAAATGAGCCGGAAAGATCATCAGCTTGAGAACAAGAAAACAGGCGATATTTTTGCAGTCTGATGCCGCCAGCGCCATCTTTTGGCCGAAATTGGAACTATTTGAAGGAAGTGCGTATTAAAAATTTATTGATATTCTAATAACAATACCGCAAACCGCGCATTTTTATCTCAAACCGTTTTTTTGTTATTTAATTTTAAAATGGGTCAGTCATTTACTGGACACCCGGTACAATGACGTTATTTTCTACTACTAAATTTTATCGATTCATTTGCGAAGTCATGGTTACCAAGTCTCCAGCTTTTTTGATACCAGTATTTTATTACAGAAATTTTTGTTTTATTTAATTGGAACAATTGGACAATTTATAACAGTAATGTTTTCTTTAACCCCTTGAGGGGCACCGGTATATATTATATACCACCTACGACTGATGAAGATTCACACCAGAAAAATATTATTAAATTTCACTTTTCTAACTTTGGTGGAAAACAGTCGTGAAATTACTTTTCTTCTTTTTGATATAACTTTTTTACAAATTTCCGGTGGGAGTTCAGAATTACTCGAACGCAATTGCTTGCCCCTCAAAGAGTTAAAAAATATAGAGGTGTGCAAATATCAGGAGACTGTTCAACTCTATGCATTTCCGGTAGAACCATGGAACTATTAAGAAAGAGGAACTGACATGACTTTAAAAATACACCTTCAACTATAACCAATTTCGTAGGGTTTCATTATTATCGCGGCCAACTTTCCCCAATAAATTTATGCAAAAAGTTTCTCTTTATTTATTTATTTATTTATTGCCCAAGTGAGGCAGAATCACCAAACCTCAAAAGTCCGATGTAGACTTTATTTGCCCCACCTGGAGTGCTCCCCGACACGCGGGAGTTCGTTAACAATTAGCAACAAAATTAAATAAAATAAGAAAAGATAAAAATTAAAAATTAGAAGAATATATGCACAAAACAACCTCCGACCGTTGATGACTTGTTGGAGTGTAAAATTATAGACCGCTTTTTCAGCAGCGAAAAAACCCTTTTATGAAAAAATTGGTCCCCATAGATGAAATGAAAATCAGCTACTTTATAAGAACGCAAACAATCCCTATCTACCTGCGATAAATGTCACATTCCTGTCGTTAAACCCGGAATTCTATAGAAGAAATTTTTGATCTGTATTTGGTGAAATTGGATCTACTACAAGATACTCCCACCAAACCAGACCATCAACCCTGAAAATTACTATTCGCAACTGGACGAACTGAAGGCAGCTTTTTTCATGAAACACCCCGAAATATCAAACAAACGAGACATTATCTTCCATTAGAATAACTCCATTCCACATGTATTGTTGTCTGTCCGAAATAAATTCCTTGCATTCGATTGTGACATTCTGACACATCCTTCCTATTTTCCGGATGTTGCTCCGTCCAACTACTATTTATTTCTTTCTCTCAAAGATTCTCATCACTAAAAAAATATAACTCTTTGAAAGACATAACAAAATCATAGGTCAAAGTGAAAGGTTTAAGGCCCCACACTAGTCATTGAAACAGACCCGGATGATAATATAAAGTCTATGGGGGCGTTCTTTTCAAATATCTCGGTAAAATTTTAATATTTTTACATGATTTTTTTGGCATAGGGTAGTTGAGTACAATCTACAACTGGGCTAGTTTTCCCTTTTTGATATTTGGTTATTTTTTTGTATTAGGATGGTTTAAATTTCTGATTTTAACCGTTTCCGGCGCGGACAAATTCTGTTAGTAAAATGAGAAATTTTCGACTGACACCGGAATTTTCAAACGAGTTTTTAAGAGATCAAGAACTTCTTAATTTAAGCTTTTATTGTAAAAGCAAGATTTTATTAAAATATTATTGCTGCCATTTGCAAGTTTGGAATTAAAATTGAGTGTGTCCAGATCGGACACGCTGCGCCGGAAAAGGTTAAGCCATCACCTACGAGACCTGTCCAATGGACCCTTTAAGTACATTCAAAATATTTAATTAAGCTATAAAACTTCTTTAAACTAATTTAAATATATAAGTCAGACAATAATAAGTTAAATAAATAGATTAAAAAGCTTTAAATAAAAATTCTGGGAAGAAAAAAAAAACGCGGAAAGTTTCTGATTGATTTACAAGAGAAAAATAACCCAATAGTTACTGTTTGGAAACTCTGAACCTAAAATATGCGCATGTAGAACTCCTAAATACAGGGCTCTCAAATAGTCTGCGAAATGAACATCAATATTTTTTAACAGAAAATTTCATAGTAGGTTTCTACAGCATTTGTGCTAAAATCAACCTCCGAAAGCGATTTCTGTGCACTTTGCAAGAAAAAAAATAAAAATAAAATCTTTCTATGAAAATTTTGATGTTTACTTGGCGGACCATTTGGAAGCTCTGTAAATACTCTGATAAATATAGCTAAATTTGACTTAATTTAATTCTATTATAATTCAACGAATTTGAAATCTATTTAGAACTGTAATTCGATACAAAATTACTTGAATATTTCTATTCCTTTATTTTAACAACATTTTCATTCGCAATCCTTCTACAATGTAAATATATTTTGAAATCATACATTTATTAAAATGTGTTAGAAATAAATCCCTTATTACAGTAGATAACTAGGCCGTAAAATAAACACCATTTGTGATCACAGCAAAACTCATAGTGTAGTTATATATTTCGAAATATTAATAATATATATATACAATGCAAGCATTTGAATATTCTCGAAATCTCTAATTAGTGGAAGATTTCAAACTGAATTTGAATGAAAGACTATTCGAAAGCAATTAAATAAATACATCCTTAGCTAATAATAACCTAGCATCATATTCAATGTTGACTTTTCTTCAACCTTTATATCGGCAAATCGATTCAAAATTTCAACCTTAAATTGATTAGTTGAAAGTCATATTTTATATTTTTAAGTAATTTAACTAAATGTGCTTTGTAAAGTTTTATCTTAAAACTCAGCAAATAAGTATTTTTCAATTTAAATGTTTTTAGGTCTCATTGTATTCAAGAATTGCATTTATTCGGTGAAAGACACTGCATAAATGCCGTACATATTTGAGTGACTCATGACTTACTAATAAAAGAAAAATCGTATTGCTTAAAGTCCATAAGGGTAATATTTATACATACAATCATCTTTGTAAAAGAAATTTTTTAATATAAAAAATCCGTCGGTGTTATTTAATTTTTTATACAATTACTTGACCTAACAAGCGTCGTATGTTTCAGGCAGTTTTTCAAGAAGAAATGAGTATTTTTTACAGAAAAATAAATATAGATTAAACGCGTAAAATTTTTCATAATTTCAGAACAGATATTCTATAAGAAAATATTGCGTTCGGAGAAATTTTAAATGTTGAAATTGCAGAACACATAAGTTTCCTGAATTATTATATTCACTGCGGATCAATGAATGTATTGACCCTTTAACTGATTCCTTTTTTTACGTACACTAAATTGAAAATGTGGGTTAACACCAGTTTATTAATCTTAAATATTCGGAATATTCAGTCTAAACATTTCAGAAATTAAATAGTATAAAATCGTACTTTAAAAAAAATTAGTGGTGTCAAAAAGCTTTAAATAATGAATCAAGCAAATTCATCTTACCCGAACGGCGTACGGATCGTGTTATGTGGTTAACCCTTTCCAGCACGGGCAAAATCTGTTAGTAAAATAAGAAAATATTGACTGACACCGGAATTCACAAACGATTTTTTAGATATTTTGAATTCCTTAATTTAAGCCTTTGTTGCAAAAGCAAAATTTTACTAAAATGTTATTGGTGCCGTTTGCAAGTTTGGAATTAAAATTAGGTCTCCCAGACCGGGCACAGTGTGCCGGAAAGGGTTAATAAGTTGGTTTTATACACATAAAGATGCATTTACCCATTAATTCAAGTTACAATCAGAAACTCATCGAACACTTCTGATTTGAAGCAATTCTTTCATATATTTAGAGGAATATATCACATATTGCTCTTGAACTTCGGACGTATGAAGTAAACGCCATTCATCAGTTCAGTTAGTTAACCAATAACAAATTGAAAGAAAAAATCATTTTGTAATGACCTTGTACCACCAGAATAAATCATTGATATGTAATCTACATTATATGCTGTGTGTAACATTTAAATGTATTTTCGTATGGAAAGTACGTAAAATTAGGAAGTTACAAAAAGTCACTTAATCCCAATTCTTCTCAGATTTTTCCTACACTATAAAGAGGTTTCACTCAAATTAAAAAATATTTAATTATGCATGCTCGAATAAATAAGCATTTTTTCTTTAATGTATTATATATACTACATATTATACTTTTAATTAGCATATATAGATAGATATATGTGTATATATATGTATAGATATATTATACTTTTAATTAGCAATATCAGCAAATCACTGAAAACAACAGCGACTTCATTAATTTAGATACAGTGTTTAGAAGTATATAGTATAGAAAACAACAAAAACCGTATCTAAATAATTACATTTTTACCAGAAAGTGCAACGATCCAGAATATTGTTATGAATGAAGGGAAACCCCACGCATTCTTTAGATAATTATGATGTAATTTAAATTGCAGGAGCTTATTTTTTAAAAGAGAAATTTTCTGAAAAACAGGATTAAACAGATTTATGCTGTAATGCGCGATAAATTAGTAGTGAACGAAAATTCAGGCACAGTTTTAAAATCATTTGTTGTAATTAATGCTTAGTGCAGACAATTTTTGCTAATAAATTCAATGGTAGAACAACTTAAAAAATAAAATTTCTTGAATAACTTATAAATCATTACTGGTATACCCGATTTTCGCTGTATGTTATTCTAGACTCTCTAGACTCTAGGTTGTAGATTCGTACTCAATCACGCCCGGCGGCCTAATCGTTCGAAATTTTTGGAGGTTTTTTTTCAAACTTTGACTTTCCTTGCGTAAATGATTATTAAGTAAATTTATTATTTTCTTGATTAGAAAGACAACAACGGATGCCATCCTTTCGGCCCATATCCCTTGTGCAGATAATTGGCCGTCAAAAACAACAACAACACCTCTAGACACAGGTCTTTATATAAACAACTTCCTGATTTAATTTTCAAAGTATTAACACTTGGGGGGGGGGAAATACAAAAAGATGCTTTTTTTGTTTTGGGTGGAAAATCATACTTAAGGAAATATTTTACAATTTCTCATTTCAAAAGCCTTTGAACAGTCTTGTCAACTTAATTCATTGGAATGTTTACATAGAATGTCAACAACTTAATAGAAATATCTTCGAAAGATAATAATGTAAATAAATTCTATTAATTACTCATTTAAGAGACTAAAAAGAAAAGAACAAAGTACATGCACGTGTTTAAAATTTCTTACCTTTGGCATTCCTTTTGAGGTTCGGCATAGCATTAAAGCCATTTACTCTTTACTGAACAATTTTCAGACTTCTAATTGCCGCAATCCACTTCTTATGGAAATATTTGCAGTTTTTCAAGGGCTCTGAATATATCAGTGAAATAAAACATGTTTCATACTTGTCAATGAATTCTATTTAATCCATTTTAAATATTTATACGTCTTATAAATTATTTTAATGAGTATTTCAAATGCATGAATAATTTCTTTGTTATATTAGCAGGGCTCCCAAATGGTCCGCGAACTGAACATCAGTATTTTTTAACAGAAAATTTCATAATACGTTTGAGCTAGAATCAACTTCCAAACGTGGTTTCTTGACAATTTGCAAGAATAATCTAAAAAGAAAATTTCTCTAAAAAAATTCTGATGTTTAGTTCGCGGACCATTTGGGAGCCCTGTATTAGTAACAGGACTATACGGATCCGTTTTTTTCAATACCAGAATTTCTGAAAAATATTCGTGTTATGTTACAACATCAAAAGCAAAAAATAACTTCAAAATAACTTCAACTACCTTTTTTAAGGTAAAAGATTATTATAATATGGGCTGAGTGGAAGACTTGTAATAAATTCAGATATATCTAACTGTCTTTTTAAGCGGTAATTTTTAACATTTTTCAACAATATTGAATAGCATTTATGACTTCGGTATGTCTGTCAGTCTGGCCGAGCTATAACTCCCGTAATTATACTCGAATTTCCCTGAAATTTTTAGAAGTTATTGATGTTTATCCTAGTACGAACGTTATTTCAAATAAAGTTTCTAGCATTTCTAGTTTATTTACATGGATAATCAAAAGTATTTCGCTACATTAAGACCAATGGGAGAAAACCCTTTCAAGTGAAATTTAAAGTTGTTACAAACTTTCAAATGTATTAAAAGGGATATGCAGTAGCATAACCAGGTTGGCTGCCCAAGTTCTCGGAACACCGGTATATTTTTTAACGTCTCTTCGCCTTATCTAATCAAAAAAAAATGTCTACTAGGAAACAAAGAGAAGACAACCTTACAATGTTACTGGTTTTGAGAACCCACCCTGGTTACGCCACCGGATACACATTTATGAAGTGCACTAAAATATGCAGTCTCTAAAATTTGCTGTCCAAATTGTACTTATTATTCATTTACAGGGCCACACAAAAGTATTCCATTACATAATGGCATTGTGGGAAAAGTTTGCGTCTCATTTTATTTATATTAAACCATAACATGCATAATAAAATTCGTATACATCGCTGAAGCTTAATATAAATGCTTTCATATATAAAACCAAATGCATAGTATGTACAATGAAAAACAAAGGCTTTCAAAGCCACTTTGGATTTCTATCCAAAGTACTGTATATTAGCTATGATGGCAGGAAATGCATTTTAATTATGGTATGCACATTTAAGTTTCCCTATATTTATGCATGATTACAGTGATTATAATAATTAGTGCATGATTATTATTTATGTTTATGTTTCATCGCATAGTTTATTATATGGTGCGTATAAATGTTATAGCTATTATGCAAGACTGTACAAAAAAGTTCGTGAAAATTATTGATTTTAAGCATAAATTATTTAAAGGTGATTTTTAAATGTGTTATGCATTTTTTACGCTAAACTGCATTGCCTTTATTAAGATATGTTTGCAGAACATAAAATTAAATACAGGGCCACGCAAAGAATTTGACAGTGGCGCCAACTTATATGAGCCCGTGGGGCCCAAGTCCCCCAATAATTCTGAATCATAGCTCCCCCAATTTTCCTTGTTCTAGTTATTTATTTCATTTGTATTTTAAATTCATTTTTCTCTTTAGAATAAAATTTATTTTGCTAATGATCATGTGTTTTAATTCCCCAACTAACACCCATAAACCCCAAATGGCTGAAATGTTTTGCTTCTATGTTTAACTTTCTTCTAATTCAGTTTGTAGTGATGTTCATGATATCATGACACTACAATAGATATAAGTGTCTTTATAAGAAAAAATGCATGAGAATATAATTTAATATAATTGCAACTTTATTAAAACATAATAGCTTGACTTAAAACTCTCATCTTTCACCATCTGTAAACCCTTCAAAAAAAAACAAATTGATCGCACCATTTTACAAAAATATTTTTGAGCCCACCCAATACTTTTGACTAACTGTTAAAAGTAAAATTTATCGTAACCTGGGGGATAATTTTTGTACTGCTCAATTTTTTTCTCTAAATCCCGCATTGGAACCGAATTTGAAAAATGAAATTTTTCATTTTCTTAAGTGCCTAACTAACCATTTTTCTTTTCTTTAAATAAATTAGTTTCTGAATTCTATTTTCATTTAATCATATAAACATTTTACGAAAAAGTATACTTTGCCTCTGAAAGGGTTAATACATACGACTTATGGTTTAATAAAACCTAATTTTCCTATTTAAAATACGTGGTAAGAAAAAAAATGGAAAAACAGCTATGCTAAATATGGTAGCTATCCTCATCATACAAGCATATATACCAGGACTCGAAAAATCTATCTCTCCGACATCAGTGTTGCCAGACGTGCTATTTTTTAAATTCAGAATTTGTACCTCTTTTTGGAATGGTAAAATTCGTTTTATTTAATGGCATATTAATCAAAGGAATTTTATCTTTTAATACAAATAACCTATCCAATTAAAAAATGTAGCCCATCGTGCATCAGATTCTATGATTATTCCCACCAGTTATTTTTCACATTACATCTTGTCTTATTAAATCGGGGCATTTTCTCATTTTTTTTTTTAGCTAAAAATTTCTGTACACAATAACGAATGATACAAGATAAAAAATTCTGCAAAATACGCCTGTCTGGAAGGTTATAATGGGTTAAGTAAGATGAATTTTTAAATTCAAAAATGGGGATAGTCTCCGCTTAGTAGGGTTCGCCAGGATTTTTAAGCCATTTAACATACCACTCATGCTTTATTTAAATATATATTTCTGTGGTAATACATTTATTCCTTCGAAATACAAAAATTTATATTGAATACGCATTATATATCGCAAATAACATCTCACACAAACCCGGAAGAACGCGCGCATACCCAGGATATGAATAGTCTTTACTTTGTCACCTATAAATGCAAGTAATAATGGTCACCTTATTTAGTCGGAGACATTTGTTTCAAATTCTGCGATAAAATAAGTTTAAGATTACTTTTAAAAAATAATGACAAATGTTAAGCACACTAGCCCGGCGTGCATCCTCTCCGGTTAAATTTTCGATAAAAATCACAGTATAAGGTATGCGTAACCCAAGAAAAGTAACTAAGATTTATTTATAAGTTTCGCTTTCTTTTTCTCTTTATAATCCACCCGATTCCTTTCCTTAAAAGATGAAAATTTCATATATCATTAATGGTACGTATATTGATATTTAAATGAATTATTTGTTAAACTATCCTATAAACAGTAATGCTATTGTGACGGAAATAAATTTATAGAAGTCTTACAATTCCACTAATGCGTGAGTGTATGGTTCTTTCATAAAAGTCTGAAGTTAACAGTTTCTGGGTAGAATAAAAGATTATGTTCTTTAAATATAATATACGGATTCAACTTTTATATAAGATTTCTGTATAAGTCAATATTTTCGACTATATATGCTTTGAAAATACGGTTACAAAGTATTTACTAATAAAGATTGCTAGAACGCTTTCCGTTATGAAAATATTTTTCAGAACTATTCTTTTTTGTTATACTTGTTTTCAACTACCATTGAGGAATATTATGCAAACTTTTATTATTTAATTATAATCTATGTCAAATATAAAAAATGTAATTTAAAAAATTAAAATACCATATGAAAATTGATTTTCTCAAAGGCTAAAATTTAAGACATAAATAGATTTTATATTAAAAAATAATAAAAATGATAATTTTTCTTCCCTTTTTGTAAACAATACGTGTTTATTTTACAGTTAAAGTTAAATAAAAATGAAACATATCATTTATACAGCCATTTTCTTCTTAAAGGATTTATTAATTTTTTTTAAAAACACAATATAGAGGTGGTAGTATTACTTCCTTTCTGAATTCATTCAATTTCTTATATAGTTATATCTACCCTATCTACATTATAAAGGACAAACATATATGTGCGTAACACATACGTCATTCGGCGAATGGCAACGCTTTCAGATTTCAAGAAAAATTTCATTTTTACAATTTTCGGTACTACAAATTATTTTATTTCTAAACATTACGCATTTTCAATATTTACACCGTCGTATAGAGAAACAAATTATTTTTAAATGCAATTTATTTGAAGGGTGTATTTAAATTTGTTTTTCGGTTATCTTTTTTTTTTTTTTTTTTTTTGTAGTCTTTAATACTTTTTTTGTTATCGTGGCCATAGAAATAGTCCAAAAATGAGGACATAAATAGGATCAGATGTATTTTAGATATATCTATTCCCTAACGAGAACAACAAGCCTTTTCCAAATTATTAAAAAAAATTTATAATACCAACATTCTAAAGTTTTCCTCTAGATATTCTCCAAAATGTGTAAATCACAAGTGACCTTTGATTTTTTGATAATATAGTTTCCTTTAGTAATAATAATAATAATACCGAACAATTTTACATATTTAATTAAAAGTAATTAGATACAAACATAATATTCCCTTCAAAGTGCTTTAACCTTTTCGGGGACGATGTCCTTAAATAGGGATACCTATTTTTTATATTACTGAAACCTAGAAAATGTGATTGAAATTAACCTCTTATAACATACTTGAAAATAAGCAGTTTCATATTTTCTAACAAATTTGTTTATAAGTTAATTATTTCAAACAGATTCTCTCCGCCACGGAAAGGGTTAGGCATGTTGTAATTTCGCAGGAATCTGAGAAGAATAGATAACCACGAAAACAGTTTTATTTACTTTATAAATTTCTATAAAGTACATCAGTCTAAAACAATATCGTAATAGCCATTTTTAAGGAAATTATTAGCTCCATAATAATTCCTCTGTTCTTTGCTAATTTCATGTCGTCTCAGAAAATACTCTCTCACTAATTACCCTTAATTATTACCCTATCTAATTTTTTGCGTATCTTAGCATTAGAAATATTTTACTTCATAATATGATTTATATATTAATATTCGCTAACAACAATACAGACTATCGATAAACATGTTGTTTCACGATCGGAATTTTAAGAAGAGGGTATGGATGAAAATAAGATTTCAACGTAAATAATTAGAAGAGACTGATATCTGAAAATATTTCACTTAATTTAAAGTAGTAATTATTTTGAAAGAGATATTTTGAATAGACATCCATTGAAACCAAATAAAGAGAACAATATTAATAGTGTAATAATATTTTTCTTAAAGTTTGTTTGACCGTTTTGCAGATTTTTTATTTAATTATTATTCTGCGAATACTGAAGGCATGCAGTCCTGCGTGAACTTTCTTTAGAAATGGAAACTCTTATATAATTAAATTAATGCAGTTTTAGAAACGAAATATAATAATTTTTTTTAAAAAAGATTGAAATAATATTTCATTGTGTATTTTAAAAGCACATTAAATTTCTTCGACAAAATAGTTCAGGAGAAAATGTATTTCGTATTAGGTAATTATTAAGTTTCTAAGGCGATATTTTAATAAGAATAATTAAAATTTTGCACAGTTATATAAAAGTAAATATATTTAACTTATTAATTATTCAAAACATTTTAGACTAATAGACATTATAAAATCTTTAAAAATTGATTTATCTTAAAATAAAGGTAATTTCTGTGTGGCATTAAATCATCATTTAAATTATCGTCGAAATCAATGGATAAACTTTCATATTGCCGTAATTTCCTGCGTATAATCCGCGGCTCAAACAATTCTTTTTCGACCCAGAAATTTTATTTATTAATTGAAATCAAACATTTACTGCGATCTAGAAAATTAAATTTTATTTAAATAAATTTCTGGGTCGAAAAATGATTGTTTGGTCCGCGGATTATATGTAGGAAATTACGGTAACCCTTTGAAGTGCAGAGAACTTCTGCTCTTAAAATGATGAAATAATTGATTGACACTAAAATTTAAAAGGGATTTTTTTCATAATAGATAAATCTTTTCTTCGCGTACTTGACACAATTATTATTATTTTTTTAGATTCTAGTGTCAATGTGGCAGTTAAATTTAAGTGGGATATATTTTATTCCACAGCTCTTCAACGGGTTAAAACAGGGCCACATTAAAATAATGGAGTTTTGAATAAAGAGGAGGAGACGTATAAAATATTGTTTAGCTGTTGCTAGAGAAGTAAGCGAAAAAATTTTCGCAGGATAGCTGCTGGTTTTTTTTTAATGAAATCCCCAGTTTATGATTGCCGCCGGTGAAAACTTACACCAGTAAACTTACATAGAAAATTCTGTCCTGCCTAAGCTTCTCATTCATGTGATTTTTCTCTCAGAAATGCAGTAAATTATTATTATTTTTTTTTTTACTGGTATTAGTTTGCCCAGATACCAAATTGTTCCCTGACATTGCCAGGAGATTGTGTTGCTTCTCACAACATGGCAGAATTGCTACCGCTGAAGTACATTTCCATCAGTAAAAATGAATATCAATTTATGCCATTATTTTGAATTGAAACTCTACCCCTAATAAAGGGTTAAACTAGTTCCCGCGTTGCCAGATCTGTCGAATTTTTTAGTTAGAAATATTGAATTCACTTCAGAAAAATTTGATTAGAAATTAAAATTTTAATTTATTTATGGGATACCTTTATATTATGTATCAAAATAAATGCAGGGTGTTTCTAAATTCATGGTCCAAACTTTAAGGCGTGATAGTACACATCAAGACAAACAATATTTAAATAGGAAACCAAGGGTCCCAAAGTCTTCCGAAGGAGAGTGTAATGAGAGTTTAAAGTCCATGAGAGTTTAAAGTCCAAAAATTCAAATGATTATGAAAAACAGAAAAATTAGTCGATTCGTTTGCGGTTTTCACTAAAATTATTCTTTATGTCAGTATTGTCTTGAAAATAAATTATAAAGATAAATTTCAAAAAATGACGATAGAGGGCGCTTTAGACTTTAGAGTAACGAACAACTATTTTTTACCGTTATTTTTTGCATCTCATTAAAGGTTTCGTAAGCTTAGACTTAAACTTAAATTTTGAGCTCAAAATCTGAATAGTTGGAAGCAGTTAAGTAGCACAAACTTAACTGTGTTCAGAGGGTTTTAAATTCAAATGATTATAAAAAACGGAAAAATTGATCGATTGATTTGCGGTTTTCACTAAAACTATTCTTTATGTCGGTATTTTATTGAAAATGAATTATAAAGATAAATTTCAAAAAATGCCGATAGAGGGCGCTTTAGACTTTGGAGTAACATACAATTATATTTTACCGTTATTTTTCGCATCTCATAAAATTTTCTTAGAGGCTTAGACATAAACTTAAATTTTGAGATGAAAATCTGAATCGTTGGGAGTGGTTAAGTAGAGCAAACTGAACTGTGTTCAATGGGGGTGGGGAGGTTCAAATTTCAAATTATTTTAAAAAACGGAAAAATTGGTCGATTCGTCTGCCGTTTTCGCTAAAACTATTCTTTATGTCAATATTTCCTTGAAGATAATTTTTAAAGATTAATTTCAAAAAATACCGATAGAGGGCGCCTTAAACTTTAGAGTAACCAACAACTATTTTTAAGCGTTATTTTTTGTATCTAATTAAGATGCAACTATAATTACTATGCTGTTAATATATCAATATATATTTAGTATATAATTGCTTAAAGAGTTACTCGTGATTATACGGTAGACAAAATGGAATTTTTCATAATTTTGCTTTCATTAATCAATTAATTTTTTCTTGATTTCATTTTTATTTAAAGATGCAATACTTAGAGATAATTTTGAGTTATTGTTACAAAAATACTAAATATATTTCAATTTATTGCTGCTCTTCTGATGGGACTTCTTTATTTTTGCCTTGTTTTCATTAAATTTATCTATCTCAAATTAAAAAATATCAGTAACTTTTAAATAGAAAAGATATATTCGAGATACTGAGCAAAATAATTTTTATATATTTATTTATTTATTTAATAGCGGATATTAAAATAGAAATTTCAATTTTTAGCTTACAAATAATTTTCGCTTTGCCGATAAAGAAACAAATAAAATCTTTTCTTCAGTATATACATATTAAACAATGTTAGTAATAACAGAATCATGTTAATACGGTATTTGTTCCTTCAACACCATTTTTTTCATCCCTTGAAAATATTTTAGTAATATCATCTATAAGCAGATTTCATCTTATCAAAAGCATTTTACTAGAAATATTATAGATAGCAGTCATGTGACCAGGATGGGTGTCCAAACCAGTAATATTGTATAGTTTTTTTCATCCTGATTCATAGTAGAAATTTTTGTAGTTAGATAAGGCTAAAAGAACTTTAAAAATTTACCGGTATTCAGAGTACTTTGGTACTCTGGTTACACCACTGGATAGTATAAACCGCTTCCCAGATTTGTCAGTACGTCATACGGGCAACGCGTTATTGCCAATCATGATTTTCCCACACAATGTACGGCTATTCAAATTTCAATCATGATTTATTATTCTCACAAGCAAATTTTTATTGTAAATTTTGCATTATTTAATCGGAGCATATTTCTGATAGAATTAGGCAAATTTTTCTGTTTTCAAAAATCGGTGCTAAAAGACTAAAAATTCTACAAAAGACATGTCAGAATAGGAATTATTTAACTCTTTAACTTTCATTAGTTTTTCTACGAAACCATAAAATTTTAATTCCGGTATGCAACACCGAATTATTCATTCCATGTTTCATTTTAAAAAATCCATTTTATCATGTATGTGAAAAATCATGTTTTCTTATTTATAAATATATTTGATCGCAATTACCGGTGTCATTCATTTATTTCAACATGTTAGCAATGAAAATGCTTTGCCCGATAAAAGGGTTAAACGATTTTTTTAATATGATCTGTTAAGTAATTAAGAAGAGTTTTATAATAAATGTATGTGTAAATATTCATTTATCAAATAAATCACCCATTATGTTTAAATTTTCTGATTCTTTTTATTGAAACACGCGCGTATTAATTAATGCAATCCTATATACAGCATATTGTCTAAAATTTCATCATAACAATTATACTTTTTATAGAATTAGAAATAGATTAACCGATTCAAGGTCAAATTACTTTTATTCATTTAAGGCTGAAATGATTAGGTGACAGAAAAAATTAAAAACAGATTTATTTCAAATTCAGAAAAATCTGTAAAGAAATCTTTTAGCAATTGACGATATTCAGAGCATCTGTGACCCAACCCTGGTTAGAAAATACAGTATCTACTCAATATCATAATACAAGTCAACTGTGATTGATAAAACCTCTAAAATTACAACTTGTAAATAATCTATTCTTCAAAATTTATGACTAGAAATGGGTTCTTTACGGGTACCGTTGTTTTCCAGGTCAGTTACCACTTTTTTCCCTAAAAAATAAATCTTGTTCAGACGAGCTCAATTTCGCCTTATTTGAAGAGAAATTTGCTATAAGAAAATACTGGTACCGAAAAATTTCCTGGTCATGAAATCACAGGACACGTAAGAGCCCTGCAGAAGTCACACATTAATATCGATAGATGAGCTCGATGGTGCAATGACATACTGCGCGTGCGCATTACAGTGTTTCATAAGCTCCTTTGTACTGACGACTGAGAACATCAGCATCCATCATAATTTGAATGCTGCACGTATTTTGCTTGTTAAGTGAATTTAATTAAATATATTGCCGGCAAAGTGCCTCTTAGAAACCGCGTTCTAGATCTCTTATGCGTTTCTGCATCGATTAAATTTCAGTATAGACAAAAACATGCATTGCGCACTAAATCATTAAGTGAAACTACGATAATTTCAGCCCATTGTGGCAATTTGATCACTGGTTATAACAGTTTGAATTTTTCGGGCTCTTATATTCAGCTTTTGATAAAGTTTAGAGGGACTAGATAAAATATGATAATGAACCCATTTTGTAAACTTTTGCAAGGACAGGCATCAAAGAACTTGTGCCTCTTCGAGGGTAAAAAGGAATTTTTTTTTTTTTTTTTTTTTTTTTTTTTTTTTTTTAACCATGGGATCTGTTGTTTAAATTCCTAAAAAATATACTGTCACCAATTTTCAATTGGCATTTCAGTTACGCTTGAAATCAAGATAACAGAACGAGAAGAATAAAGATCATTGAGAAATTGTTTTCTTTTTAAACAATTCATATTTCTTCAAAAAATGAAAGCGATTATGTGGGAGGTCCGTCCACATTTGAAATCCGGATGAAAAGGTCATTGTATGGAATAGGGGGATTGTATTTGACATTTGTATAAAGATGACCAGTCATAAAGATGTGTGTTGACAATTGATTGGCATGCAGAATTTTTACTAAGTTAACCCTTTGTGAATCCGTGTTCCATTACATAGCACCAGAATTTTGGTACAAGTACTTTCCGTTTATTATGTATGTGATGTAAAGATTTTTCTTATTTCCACAAAAATTTACTCGTAAATTCTGGTGTCATTCATTCATGCATTCATTTAAAAATAGACGTGCTCTGTTCCGGAAAAGGCTAAACAAATTAACCCTTTAACTGCAATAGTAGAATACTATCAGAAAATTACATACCGTAATTTCCTGCGTATATTCCGCGGATCAAACAATTCTTTTAGACCCAGAAACTTTTAAAGAAGAAATGTAACTTTTTAGATCGCCGCAAATATTTGTCTTCAATCACTAAATTATATTTCTGGGTCGACAAAGAATTGTTTGATCCTCGAATTATACGCAGGAAATTACAGTAGTTCAGAGAATCTGAATTTACATTAGAAAATTTTCTTGACAAATTTCGTTTATTTAAATACGAAATGTCTGCTATCAAAATAAAGGAAATATTGCTATTTTAATTTCCTGGTATGAATTTGGAATTAAAGAATTAAAGAATCTCCTAAAATCGAAAATGTGTTGTCAACATGTAAGAAAACATACGTATTAAAGGGTTAAATATATATCATTTGAAAATTAAATCAACATAAATTTTGAATTAAATTTTATAATTATTATAGAATAATTTTAGAATTAAATAATTTTGTAATAATTAAATGATTTTATTAAAAACTTTGCATTTTCATAAAAATAGATAACTGACTGAAATACGATACCATATTATTTTAAAATAAAGACCATGTTACAAATAAAAATAGAAAATTTTGATTGGATCAAAAATGATATCGATGTCAAAACACAAACACCCACCCACCCCCCTCCAAAGATATCTTACGATATTATATACCTAGATCCCTCCTTACCCCTAAAATTACAAAGTTATATTTGCGCAGTCTCAAAGGAATAAATGCCTCATGAAAGGTAGCTTCCTCCTGTACAAATTCAACAGAATGTTTAGTGCAGCAGTTTTTTTTTTTCATTTGATATTTTTATCAATATTTTGGAAGACATCTGAACATAAAATTTAATGTAACAAAAATTCTAAATTGTTTTTGGATTTGACATCTAAATTAAGATATTTTTTATTGTTTTCAAATATATGTAAATTACCGTAATTTCTGGCGTATAATCCGTAGATCAAAAAATCTTTTTTCGACCCAGAAATGTTTTTAAAAGAAATGTAACATTGTAGATCGCCGTAAATATTTATCTTCAATCACTAAATAAAACTTCTGGGTCCAAAAGAATTGTATGATCCGTGGATTATGTGCCGGAAATTACGCTAATAAGTGTTGAAATAAAATTAATAAAAAATCTGTCATAAAGACTGTTAAAGTATATTTCGTTCCAAGTACAAATAATGATTTTTTTTTCTATTAAGCACAATTAATGCTTTACATAAAAAAAATTCAATATTTTTAAAAATTTATTTCCTCATGCAACTGAAATTCGATTTATTTTTAAGATTCTGAATAGGTTAAAGAAACCAAAGTTAATATTTTACTGTATTTTACTGCTATTGAACTTCTTCAATTTTAATGTAATTGTTTTTCACCTATCAAATGAGGCAAATATTTCAAAAACTCAATAAATTCCTACAAAATACCACATACTGGGAAATAAGAATGAAGAATAATTTAGGAATGAATAAAATTTAATTTTAAAGCATATAGCAACTATTTTAATATCTTCGGTTACTTTAAAGAACTTAATGCTTTCTCTAGCTTTAATATTACATGTTTATATGCCTTTTGAATATTTCAAAATTCTCACTATGGTTTGGTGTTTAAATGCATGCATCATTTAGATGAAAATGATATAACGTTAAAGTACTAAACACGGTTAAAATATAATCTATTATTTTAAAGATTAAAATTACCTTTAAAACTCAAACTAAAAGGGAAATTTAAAGTCAGTAGACTATTAAAAAAGAAATAGTAACAGCTTCGTAGAACCATTTCGAATTTTAAAGCTGCATTTCCTTGCGCTGGAAGATAATCTCACTCCCAAATTATACCCATTAATATTTCGAAAGTGTCACCAGGTTATGCAGATCTTTTATCCAGAGAGGAAGAATTTGATCTTTGAGTTAAATATTTTTCCGGTTTTGAATTCAAGAATTTTTAGGTGTTATAATTTAAAATTTTCGCATTTTAAAATCGATTACTAAACCTTTTTACCTTAAAATGATCTGTTTACGTTATAAATTGGTCCCCAATTTAGTCGTTTCAGATGCATAGAATTCTATTCATAAATTGCTGAGATAGTAATTGACACCTGAATTTACAATTAAATTTATTTAAAAATAAATAAAAACTTTTCTTCTTGTTCTTAATAAAAGGAAATTTTTCATTCCAAATTTCTGGTGCCAGTATGGCATTTAGGGTTTCAATTTATGTGGTCCAAATATGTGGTAACACGAAGAGGTTAAATGACACATATAAATCTGACCTACTATTCATCGAACTGAAACATTTACAAATGCCTAACACTTATATTCTCCTTATTTTTTTCTTTTAACTTCCCATCCACGTTCAGTAGACATATTATTTAACAGAAGCAACAATGAATATCAAATATAACAAGAAATGTCTTTCTAAATAATTAGATAAACATCTATTTTTATAAAACCGTGACACTCACTACACGGCTGGTGTGTGAAGATTTAACCCTTTTTTTAATTAGAAATGTTCATTTGATATAATCTCAAGTATTCTATCTTCAACCCTTTCAGGGGCAAAAAAATTCTGTTACTAAAATGTTGAAATAATTGACAGACTCCAGAATTTTCATACGAGCCAGCTCTTTTGTATTTCCATTATAAAAGCAAAATTTTATTAAAATATTCTTGGTTCCATTTGCCAGTTTTGGCATTAATATTAGGTGTCATGACGTGTGACCACCGCCATTAACATGGTTAAATGTGGTCTTATATTAAACTGATATTAAATGTTGAAATGAATAAGTGACACCGGAATTTGAAAAAAAAATTTATTTGTAAATAAGAAAAAGCTTTTTTGCACACAGGTAAGAAACAGAATTTTTTTAAACAAAATTTCGGGGCCATTGTGGCTTTTAGTAGTTAAAATTAAGTGGTTTCATAGACGTACTACCACCCCTCAAGGGGTTAACAGTTGTACGCTTAAGAAATTACTTAATTTTAATTCCAAAATGCTACATTAGGCCAGAATTTTAGTGCAAACATTTTCCGTAAGCTATGTGTGTGAAAAGTACCGTAATTTCGGGTGTATAAGCCGCAGATCAAGCAATTCTTTTTGGATCCAGAAATTTTATTTAGTGATTGAAGACAAATATTTACGGCGATCTAAATAGTTATATTTGTTTCTTAAAAAATTCTGGGTCGAAAAAGAATTGTTTGATCTGCGGCTTATACACCCGAAATTACGGTAGCTTTTCCTTATTTCTAAAAGCATTGACCTTAAAATCCGTCATATTCGCCACTAATTCATATCAACATTTTTTCGATGGAAGTACTTTGCTCCCAAATCGGTAGTAAAGAATATTTGACAATTAAAATACACTATCAAAATTTTGAATTGCAAATAAAAGAAAATTCTTTAATATTTTCAAGTTCTTTTTATATATAAAATGGTGGCAAAATTTGTGGAAGACTTTTAGGAAAAAAGTATGTTTGTATATTCTACGTCATAGCACTATTTTCTCAGGCTTGCAATAGAACAAGGAATGCCCTGAATTAATTTTAGTTTCCAAATGTCACATGGCACCGGAATATTCGATCAAATTTATTTGAAAATACATTAAAGCATTTTTCCGTGTGTGCCAATGTGACATTTGTATGTTTTGAAGAAATTCACCCCCAGAGCTTCGTACTTTCTTAAAGGAAAAACTTGCCTTCTGCACTCGCGCAATTAATAGTTTTTTTAATTATTTTGAAAATAGTTGTTGTCCTGGGTAGAGAACTGGGATATCTGAAGTATATCTGAATCTTTTTATTGGTTGAATTACGCAACTTATTTTTTGTTCTCTAATTGTTGCCATGATGACAATAAAAAGTAATAAAAACTTTAAATAATAATAATTTGAAAACAAATTGTGATAAAGATTTCAAACAGATTTCATTCAAAAAGCACATTTTTTTCTACACAATTGTCTAGAAATTTAAAATGTGCAATGTTTAGAAGTTTGAAATTTCGCAGTTCCGAAATTGTAGTACCGAAATTTTATTTAAAATTTGTTTATGATGGGTCCAGGAATATTAATTTTAAAACCATGTCGTACGTAATATGAAGCGTTCAAAAGTCAGTCTGATATATGTATACTGCTCCGTCTTCTGTTCGTTTTCTGATTGGTCCATGTTTAATGACTAGATATTAAATAGTTCTATTGTCACGATGACAAAAAAAGTATCATAAACTAAAAATAATAATAATAACTCAAAAACAAATTGAGACAAAGCTTCCAAATAAGCTGCATTTAAAAGTACATATTTTTTTCTTTTTACGACGGTGTAAAAAATTAAAATGTGCGATATTTAGAAGTTTAAAAATTCGCAGTACCGAAAATTGTAAAACTAAAATTTCATTTGAAGTTTTTTATGATTGGTGCAGGAATATTAATGTTTAATCCGTGGTGTACGTAATATATCTTATTACGTAAGCCTCGTTTTGATCTTCATGAAAATTATTTTATTATTATTTTTTTAAATATAGAATTTATTTATTAGTCTAAAATTTTAGTCATTGAAACTACCATTTTCCAAATTGTCGTTGTAATTTGTTAAATTACAATTATTTTCTTTTTCAACTTAAAACATTTTCTTCATTATAAATGTTGTTTTAATAAGCATTTCTCCATGAAATTTACTGCATTACATATTTGATTAAATTACCTTTCCACGATCTACATATATATTTTTGGTATTATCTAAAAAGTAAGTGGTTTTGTGAACCAACAAACTTAAAAAATATTTCGTTTTAAATATGGTTCTACAATTCTGGCCATTACTATGCATAGAATTGTGACACGATAGTATAGTTATTTAAGCCTTACTTATAAATAATTAATAAAGCTCGTGTACAAATTAAATAAATAGCTCTTTGAATACCTGTTCTTTCTGTAAGTAAATATATTTATGAAATGACTCAATTTATTTAATATAAAATGCAATTATAATGAAATATATTTTTTATAATGAATGATTTAGTTTAAAATAAACAGGCATTTGTTATTTTGCGTTTCGAATATCAAAGATAGAATAATTACATGTTTCAAAGTTTTAATAAAACTAAGCTTTTGAATAACATAGAAATTTTTAATTAGATAAAGTTTATGAACGGAATTTATATCAAAGGGAGAATTCTAAAGCAATTAAGAAAATAAATCTTAATTAAATAATAATCTATCATGAGGTATAATAATGACTCTTAGACGACTTTCACATACAGAAAGTCTTTTAATTTTTATATCTTTATCTAATTAGTTTATATGCTTATTGATATCATATTTTATCTTTTAGCATAATCTAACAAAATGAGATTCGACAATGATACTTTAGAGGTTTAACGAAACAGGTCAATATTTCAATTTAAATATACATGAGGCTGGGAATATGAAACAATTACTGCTTACCGATAAAAGATGTTTATGCAGTAAATACGTTCCAGTATTTTGTGATCACATATGAAAAAGAATAAAACGTAATATCTATAGGTTATCTGTCTCCTAAATTTAATACAGGCATTACATGCTTTCGTTTATTTTTTTAATTAAAATATAATGAATGTCTATCTATGTTTGAAATTTTCTTAAGTCACAAATATTCAGGGGTCGCAGCGTACTATATTGTACAGTGGACTCTCTCTATCTAAACACTCTCTAATCTGAACACCCCGGTATTATGAACGCTTTTCGATGGTCCCGGCGAAACTCCATAGACTTAACATAAGATAAACTATCTGTATTCTGAACACCCCGCTATTATGAACGCTACTTTCGATCCCCATTTTTACCTCACCTCTCTGTAAACTGAACATGTGTTTGGAATCTGAATTCAGTAAATTCCCGCATCATAGAAATTTAGCGAAACTTGTTGCAGAAGAATAAAAAGATTTAACGAACTCAAATAAGTATAGAATTTTGGAAATGAAAAAGGGAAACAAGAACAGAAACATTATATTTGGAAGATTTTTTGCCAAATGAGAACAGAGAATCATCCTGTCACTGGACTCCTACTTCGGATTTTTCAGATAAGCAGAAAATTGCAGAATTAAAAGCATCGAAAAGATTGTTAACTCATTTCAAAATTTGAATTAAAAATAATCAATGGTGAAGCTGCAGATGTAAATATCGACACTGTGAAAGAATAGAAAATAAAACTTCTGAATATAACGAAGGATTTTGATACAGCGAACTTTTCAAAGCGAACGAAACCGACCTGTTTTTCACAGCTCTTGCAAACAAAACTAAAGCAAAAAGAAGCGAAAATTGCATAGTTGGGAAAATTTCAAAAGAAAGATTTGCCATTATGCTCTGTACCAGTTTTATGGAAGAGAAGCTCTTAGACTTAGACTTAGAGAGGGGGGTTCAAAGAACCAAGCGCTGCGACCAGAGGTCTATTGTACTAACCCCAGAAAGAAGTCCTAAAAAAGGACAGTCGCTGAAGCAAAATTCAGCATACATCTCAAAGGAATGTCATAGAGCTCCCAGGGCTCAATTAAATGACGAGCAAGGTGTTCAAACCTTTGGGCAGAAAACCCCTCGCACTCACAAAGAACATGCACAGCTGTTTCTTCCTTATAAAGACAACCTCTACATATTGGGTCATTCTTTACACCAATAATAGTAAGGTGCCTCTTCAAAGGACAATGCCCTGTTAGAAGACCAGTGGCTTTCCTAATGCCATTCCTATTAAGCATTAGAAACTCTTTAGGCCTAACACTAGGACAACAAGAGAAGCACAAATCACTTGTGATTAAAAAAAAAAGTTTTAAAAAAATGTGAAGATCGGATCATTGTTTACACACTATAAATCAAATTGGAAAGTGTAGATAATAATCACATTTTTCTCTTAGTGGTTCGAGAGAATTAACGAGATAATGAAGAGAGAAAAAAAGAAAAAAAATTGTTGTTGTTGTTAATACCAGATCACTTACAAACATGCAGCTGAGCAATAAAAGCTTGAAGTTCTTTTTACCAAACTGTACTTTTATAATCCAACCATTGGATCAAAAAGTAATCAAGACCATTAAAACTTATTACAAAATCCATTTTCTGAAGAAATTGTCTTTGGTGATGGAGGCGGCAAATTCGGCAGAAGGTCAACGTCATGGATTCTGTCTATTGGATATCAACGGCATAAAATGAAACTACCTCCTACACCATCCAAAGAAGCTTCTATAAAGTTGGATTCCTATGTGGGAATGGACAAACAAGAATAGAGGACCAAACAGCAACAACTGTGAATGACTTGAGATCAACTCTTCAGAAGCTTCAGGTTCTTCAAAGAACCAAGCACTGCGACCAGAGGTCTATTGTACTAACCCCAGAAAGAAGTCCTAAAAAAGGCCAGTCGCTGAAGCAAAATTCAGCAGACATCTCAAAGGAATGTCATAGAGCTTCCAGGGCTCAATTAAGTGACGACCAAGGTGTTCAAAACTTGGTCGAATATAGTTTGGCATGGCACAATGGTATGACTAACCATGCTAAATATTTCATACCGACTGTAAATTCAAACTATAGTAGTAGTAATGCATTTCTGATTATCCCTCTATTCTGAACACCCCCATAATCTGAACATTTTTGGTCGGTCCCATAAGTGTTCTGAATAGAGAGAGTCCACTGTATATATCTTTCCAGCCACAAATTTTAAACAATAACCATCACTACAGTTTCATAATGCACCTGTTAAATTACTGTACCAAAGCAGTTTAATAATTTAACCCCTTGAAGGGCAAACAACGATGTCTCTCTAGTATTATATTCTCACCGGAATAACCGAAAAATTTTATTTTAAAATACGAAAACGCAATTTTTCTCCCTTTTGCCCCCAAAGTTAAAACTATGAAATTCAGTTAAAAGTTTGTGGTGCGAATTTTGTTTCAATCAGGTGGGATAAATTACACTGATAAACAAGGTTTCTGTTTCTAAGTATGTGGTGATTTTTATATTTTAGGTGGTGCTGTGAAAGAATATGCCATTAAAAAGTTTCCATCACCCACAGATTTTTTAAAAAATTCAAAATCTTGAAAATGTGCATTTTGTAGTATTTATTTAACACATATACCTTATGAAATTTATCATTTGGTATTTTAGTAATCACAAACTTTTAAATAAACACTTATAAAGCTTAAAATTGATATTTAAAACACAGGAAGTATGCATTGTTTATAAAGTTTCAGGAAAATATAGACGAATTCTTGTAAAAAGTAATGATATTAATAAGAAATTTCATACTTTATGTAGCGGTAAATGTCTTATCTGTGGCTGCTCTCTAATTTGTTCCGAGTTATATTGACAATTTAAAGCAAACATTAAGCCACTAATATCATTACAATAGCATAAATCATCTTTTCTTGAAAAAAATTTCGAATATTTCGAATATAAGTCAATTTCGTTAAATAGATATCTTTATATTGTTTTTCAGGCGATTCCAACCTTGCAGTCTTGATCCAGGTAATTCTGAGTTTTTCTTTGATAAATTTAAGTCTCTCACAAAATCATTTGAGTAATTAGGTGTTGTTCTACATTTATGCCAGGAGAATAGTTCATATCAGATCTAGAGGAAGTTTCAGTTTCATCAATTTCCATTTCTACTGCTACATCGTCATATGTAAAATTCTCTGGAGGTTTCTGGAGGTTTTCTGGAGGTTCTACATCATTATGTAATGCTGGTCACATTGCTGAATCTAAGTTCGGGTACCTAATTTTATGTTTACCTCTTGCAGAGAATGAGAGAATCCTTTAATTTTTGTAATACATTAGTAGCAGCCAGTTATATGATCCTTCGGCATGCGCCATACCATGGGTATAGCAAAGGACATACATTTTTTTGTACCTTTCATCCACGCACAGGGCCTGATTATCAACGGGGCACTATCCTACCAGTAAAAAGAAATAGAATTTTTTCCCTTATTTATGACAGTAATTTCGAATGAAAAAGGCGTTTAAACAAGTTGAAACTTTCCATAAAATTTTACTGGTGGGAGAGTGCCCCGTTAGTAATCAGGCTCTGTTCACGCACTGAGGTTTGTAGCACATCGTGTACAACAAGAATGAGGTGCCCATTTCTTACCTTGTTCATCTACTTTATATCCAATGTACATATGATAGGCAGTCTTTATTAACGGCGTGAAAGCGCATCGATGCTTTTTGTAAGTTAGCTCCCCGCACACACAGCAAAAAGAATCGGGTTCATTAACGCATCCTCTAGACATGTTTTACATATTGTAGAGGAAAATAGGATAATTATAATCAAAATTTAATTAAAAAGTCTTAAGGAACAAAGAAATAGTAGTATACTCACCCCGAAAGTTTCAACTGCCATGGATTTGCATTAACCCTCTGGATCCCAAACCGCCCGAGACCGCCCGAGATATTTTAATTCGTATATCCTAATTCCCACCAGAAAATTAAAACAGCAATATTTGCATTAACTAATACCAGAATATTCCGTATTTAAATAAAACGAAATTAGCCATTGAATTTTTCTGGTGTTAAATTAAATTTTCTATTTCTAGAACGTATTTTATCATGGGATTAAAAGGGTTAAAGTAAAATACTGTGGAGGTGGCTAGAGCTGTCTGTTCAAGGTCGCTAACATAAAATTTATTAGGGGGACACCTGTTTCGACTCTCTTGCTGTATCTTCTATTGTTGTAATAAAAAAGGAACGTTTGTGTTAATCAAATACATAAAAGAGAATAATGTAATGTAATTATAATGACTATATGATGCCTACTTACTCCAAAACGTATAAATTAAATTTCTCAAAATTGGAGGGTGATAGAAAATTTTTACAAACATATTCTTTTTCAGCAGCTCAAAATCTGTAAGAAACACCCAACGTATATAGAGAAACAGAAAATTTGTAAAATTTGTTTATCAGTGTTATATCCCACCGCCCCTCGATGGGATAAAAAGAGAGGTTGCAAATGCGTAAAATTAAGGAACGCTTCGAACCCTGGGACTAGTCATTTTTTATCATAATATTAATACATTTTTCATTTTTATTTAATAATGATTATTGAATTTAATAGCAGTAAAAAATATTTAAACAAAAAAAAAAATTAGCATTTAAATGACAAATGAATGAACAACTATTTGATGATAATGTTTGTGAAATAAATATTTTCATAATTAAGTTCGTTAAAATTTCAAAAACTCATAAAAAAGTTTCTTATTAGTATAATGGAGTTTGAATTTCTGTAAAATTATTCTAAAGAAGGAGCAGTATATTTTAGAATTATGAAAAATTTATATTACAATATCTGCCGTAAAAACCGCCGTAGAGTCCAATTTCAATACTACAGAACGAAAGTATTTCGCTTCCAACCCGTAATGTCTTTCTAGAGTAAGTTCAATATGTACAGCATCGAAATAAGTAAATAAATAAATTTAAAAAAATTCATAAAAATTCTGGTGTGTAATATTTTTAGAACCCTTGGGTAAAATTTCAAGCGGTTCTAGTGTTAACTGTCTTGTCCGAACTGGATATTCGGGCAAGAACACTTTTCTTGATTCGTTACTAAAAGGTGTTTGATAACACTAATTTGTATCAGTAAATTTATCTTAATTGATTCCAGCATACTTTTGGATTAAGTAAGGCAAACACTTTAGTGTGAAAAAAATGCTGTTTAGCCCCTACTTTTACTTTCTTCTATCTTTACAAAAATGAAGTATTGGATTCGTGAATTTTTTTTTATTCCGGTTTTCGACGAATTTACAAAGGGCATAGCCGGATAAGCATTGAAAACATGCCTTTCAATCGAATTTCTTGATTTTTTCCCACGTGTGCCTACCTATCTGAAAATGTATTTCCCTAAGTATATTGATACTTTATTTATGAGATAAAAATGTTTTTTCAATTTTTAAAAAAAACCTCAATTTCTCAAAAACTACTGTGCCGAATTCCAGCCATTAATTGAGTTGATATAGACATTAAAGATGCATAACTGGGAATTTTTGCACAATTTCCTGATTATAAAATGTCTGGGAAAAAGCGCTTAAAACATTTACAAATATAAAAATCATATCTTACAGTTCTCCGAAAATTATCATTTTCTTGTAAAAAATTCCTCATATGTTCCCGCATATTATATATAAATACCGAACGTTTCAGTTGGGTACTACATATAAATATTCACAAAAATATGTAAAAAAAATATATATTAAAATTCATTTAAAGGCGTTATTTGGGGTGGAGATAATCCACTTCGACATTCGAAGAATTTTTGGAATATACACTTACAAAATTACTGTGTTTCAAATTTTAATGAAGATATAGACATCATTCCCAACCCTGAGGTTACTGTTGAAAAAATTGTTGTTAGCTTCGCATACAACACCAGGGGAAAATTCTTTTGACATAGAATCTAACTATATTCTTCGATATCGAAATGTAACGATAATGATCACAATCAATTTAAATGAAAATGTTTCTCACCAGTTTTTATAAAGAGGAATTATAGTTAGTATTTTAAATCTTTTTGTGCAGCATTTGTGTGTAAGTAACAGTTGCGGACCACTACTGATTATAGTTAGGAATAGTCACGATATTTTATAGTTAATTCTACAGGTTTATTCTTGTTTAAGATTTCTATTTGTTACGATGTCATCTAAGAATGATAATTCAAAATGTGATTATTGTTGGAGGTTTTTTTTTTTTTTTTTTTTTTTTTTTGAAAAAAATGTAGCTACCGAAAAAACTTAAAAACAAATAAAGAAACCGTATTATTTTCGTGATCGACTGGAAAGAGTTTATCAGTTGGAAGTATCATATGTGCAAAGTGCAGAAAAACACAGTACTCCAAAAGAAACGGTATCAAATGAGGTTTTCATTATATGTTTTAACTAATATGTATTATTATTATTTGTAATTTTTATCTCAACATACATTAAACGGTTCAAAATTATAGAAATATATTTTTCCATGCAAAATATCATGCAATGTTGTCAACTTTCTTTTTTTTTTCTTTTCTTTAAAATTATGTACCTTTCGCTAATACTTATCTTCGAACTAAACCGCACGGGAATTTGCCATTAAAAAAAATAAAAAATTACGAGTAGCATGTACCTTGAATAAACAATAGGCTATTAGCACCCAGTCCAAATATCACAGACTTAAAACAAGATATTAGGTTCTAATTTTAGCTATATAGTATCCATACATAGTTGTCCCATCTTATTGTAATTGCGAACTATGTAATAAACGGAACTACTTATTCGTATTACTCTTTGTTAAAAGTGGTAAAAATGTTTGAATAAAAATCATTATATTAACTGTCGTAACATTTCGATATCGACAAATGTTGTTTTCCAAGCAAAAATATTTTTCTCTATTGTCTCCGATACAAAAAATCAATTTTCGACATCGAAATAGTATCGACAGTGTTGAAAATTACGGCCTATCTGCTTAATGAAATCTAAAATACAGCAGTCGACTTATTGTGTGCTTGCATTGTTGCAAAAATTCCTCAAATGTCGAGGTTTGTTAGTTCCACACCAAATAACGCCTTTAAATGAATTTTAATAATTTTTATACATATTTCTGTAAATTTTTATATGTAGTACCGAACGCAAAATTTTGGTATTTATATATAACTTGAGGGCACATATGCGGAATTTTTTACAAGAAAATGGTAATTTTCGGAGAACTGTAAGATATGATTTTTATTTTCGTAAATTTTTAAAACGCTTTTTCACGCACTTTTTATAATTCGAAAATTATACGAAAATGCCCACTTATGCATCTTTGATGGCTATATACACTCAATCAATGACACGCAATTCTCTACAGTAGTTTTTGAGAAAATGATATTTTTAAAAAATTGAATAAACATTTTTATCTTGTAAAATATCAATATTTCTAAGGTGATACTTGGGGAAATATATTGTTAGAGTGGTAGACATACGTGGGGTAAATACCAAGAAATTTGGTTAAAAGTCATGTTTCCAATGCTTATCCGGTTATGCCCTTTTAAGGGTTAGAGATCACAAAAATATGTGTTTACAAAATGTCTGTCAGTGAGTCTGTATGCGATGCAAGTGTTGTGAGCACTTTATCTAAAAAACTACCCCACCGAATTTAATAAAAATTTATATTCGGTTATTCCTTGATGTAAATTGAAGCTGATTGGATTTTGGTGATAATAGCCCAATAGGTGGCGTTGCAAAGCGATATTTTGTAGGATTTATATTATTTTATCAATAGACATATTGCAAGAACAAATTGCAATTACATTTCTTTGGAATCCTCATCATGGGCATAGATTGCCTTTTAATTTTGGTACTGATAGTAAAGTTTGAAGCATTAACATCCATGAGATAGAAGAAAGTTTTAGGATTGCTTCATCCGACTAGTTAATTTATGTTGTCAAAAAATGCAAAAGTTGGAAGTTATTAACAAGTAATTTTCTTAAGTAAGGTTTATTTGTATTCTGGTGTACTTTACACTTTCCGGCACGGGCAAATTATTAGAAAATGAGAAATTATATACATTTCTGTCTGGTACATTTCTGAAATATAGCCTTTTTCTTATTTATAAATAAATTTATTTTCAAATTTCAGTGACATTTTAGTAATGGGAGAATTATGCCTCTGAAAGGGTTAACTTGGGCCTTTATATGTATTTAATTGCTGGTAAAATGTATGTTTATTCATTTAGATTAATTTATATTTAATAAAATAAAAAATATTAATAAATTAGCTTTATTAGAAAGTGCTTTTTTTCAATGATAGGTAACTGAAGGGTAAATAAATAGTTAACCAGAATCTGTTATTCTTAAAATTTTTACCACTATTTTAACCTTCTTAACTCGAGAGGTGACTCTCATTCATCACTACTGTTGTCAGGTTCCCCTCGTTAATTGGGACACCAAATGCTTTTGACATCGCCATGTTTTATCGCAGATTATTCGACCACTAGACAAGGCAAAGAAAATTAGTTTAAAATACTGGTGTCCAGAGCATTTGAAGCACCCATTTATGCAGGACACTAGTGGTGGGTGAGAATTACCTCTCTAGTGCAAAGGTTTAATATGATAATCTTTATTGTAGGCACCTATTCCAAAGATAAAGGAATCTACAAGAAATATTTTGATTTAAAATAGCTGTAGAAAATGTAGAAATATTTAGGAGCGCTGATATTCCTGAGTTAATCCATAGCGTTTAAAATAAGCGTTTTAAAAATTTACGAAAATAAAAATCATATCTTACAGTTCTCCGAAAAATAATGCAGTTCAATGTCACTTCCTCTGTGACATCGGGGCCAGCATTTCTGACACAATTATTATTCATATAGCATATCTTTAATCTTAAGGCACACTTTCAATTATATTATGACAACATGTGCATGTGCAATTGAGTACAAAATACTTTTTTAATACTTAGTTGTTTGAATAGAAAATAAAAATTGAATCATGTATAAAAGGTAGCGTCCAACAAGGGTTAAAACTACGTTAAATATTTTAAATAAAAATTTCTAATGTATGCACTATATTAACCGTTTCCAGCATTGTGGGTTAAATTCTGTCCCACTGAATTTTAATCTCGAAATGCCATAACGGAAATAGTATTTTGAAAGGAATGTTTGCCTTTTAATCCCTTATCTACTGATGATACTTACAATCTGATTCTAAATTCATGGTACAAATTTTAAAGGATGGTAAAGGACACTGTAACAATCGTTTATTTTACAGGAATGTAGACGCAAGTGACGCACCGCCGTAGAAACACCGCGGGGCCAATTTCCCTCCCCCCTCCCTCTTTTTTTCAAAATTTCTAATTCTCACCATACAAATTCCTTAAATAAAATATTATTTACCGAATTTTATTATTAAATAATATTTATTTTATTATATGAATTCCTGAAATACTTTGCCTTTTAACCCTTTATCTACCTATGGTACTTACAAGATGATACTAAATTCGTGGTACAAACTTTAAAGGATGGTACAGAACATTGTAAAAATTATTTATTGTACAGGAATATATAGACGCAAGTGAAGCATTGCGGTAGAAACATTGCCGGACCAATTTGGGTCCTTTTTTTTAATTTCAAAATTTCTCATTCCCACCATAAAATTCTCATACTATTCTTTTATTTATGTAAAACAGACATTTTATAGTTATTTAAACAAACAAATATTTTCTTGAAAATTTCAGTTGTGGAATCGAAATATTTGAATTAAAAAATAATGAAAGCATAAAACTGATAAATCTGTCAAACACAGGAAATACGCGAATGGAAAGTTTTTATTTACAGTATAGTTTAAACCCTTAATTCTCGCTCCCTTGATATTCACGGGCTATGTATTTTGATCATTTTTACTCAGATTGTTGGATTTCTTATAAAATAGTCTAATAAGTTTCATTCTGGTATTTTTTTACTTGTCATTATATAAAGTGAATTTTTTTTAAGTGGTGGCTATAAATATTTATTGAAATTATTGAACAGTAATTTAATGTGACTATTAAGGGGTTAAAGGTAATAAATAATACACACAATAATAGTACAATAAATGCTCGAAATTGCGTCCGCCAACTGTGATACAAGCCTTGAAGTGTCGATGGAACGATTGGCGTACATATATTTCATATCGGAAATTTTCAAAGAAGAATTTTTCCTTTATGCAATCGTGAAATGTGTGTCCATTAATAGTAATAATAAAAGAATAGTATAGGATTTTTCTTGTATTAATGAGATATTTTGTAATAAAAAAGAGACAAATCCACCCCTTCGTGCTTTTACCTCAACGTGTCACTTGTGCCAATACATTTCTATACAATAAATGACTCTTAGTGTCCTGTACATACCCTTAAAATTTCTACCTCATATTTAGAATCACCCTGTATAACTAACGCTCACTTTAATGATACAGGGGATATACACAAGTTACATGGCAGTAGTAGTTCTAGGTTCGATATTTTAGCGAGAAAGGCGGCTGACTATCTGAAACAGTCGATGTCTTTTATGCCAATATTTTGAACAGATTATCACGCTTGTCTATTTATTGCTGTAAATATAATAAAGGACATAAAATAAGTGTATGACATTTTTATGAGTTCACTATAATCTCAGAATACGATTAGACTAGCTATTTTAAGTGAACGGTGTATGCCAGGACTGCGCAACCTGGCACACGCAAACATTTGAAAAATTTTACAGAAATTGTTTCTTTATTAAATCTCTGACTATCTCCGATTCAACAAGACCTTGATATCTTTAAGATTTTTCTGGTATAAAGTGGGCGCCAGGTTAGACAGCTTTGCCGTGTGCACTTGATTTAAATGTTGAACTACTCGTTCCGGAAGTACCGCCAGAACACTAAGTGGTGGAGAAACACTTCTTGTTTACTGTTCGTCTGTATTGTTATTCACAGTCCCTGACTATCGCACGGGCACCCAGGGCCTGTGACTGAAGTACAAATTTCTGAAGGACACTTTTTTTTAATCTAAATTTCCATTAAAAAAATCATAATAGCGAAAAACTGTGATATTTGAAATAGTGAAATGACAAAAATATATCTTTATACAGGGTGTTCCGTTAAAGGGGTCCAATATTAATAGGGGTAATAGAGGAGATCACACGGAGCATAAATCAGTACATAATGCCTGGCCGGATCTCAATAATTTTCAAGTTACAGCAAATAGAATGAAAAATCGGAAATTTGTAAAAAAACCCTCATTGCTAAACTATCGATAATGCTACATAAAAACGAAGCACATATTTAGAAAGAGCAGAAAAAATCCTACGAAATGACATAAGTTGTTTTAGAATATTGAGAATTAATGGCGAGTTACAAGTTCTGAAACAGTGAAAAAATACAAAATCAAATATTTAGCAAAATAGTTAATCGTTAATTCCAAAATTGCAACTCTACCTACATCAAAGAAAATGTTATAAAATTTGGTCCATTCCGAAAGCTTTCGAAGAAGCTTACAATAAACCATATCAGTTTAATTGTATGGGAGAAATCAAGCAGTTCCCTAGTTACAACTCTGTACTGTTGCACGCTCGGAAAGGGCGAAACTCCGCCCATGACGATTGTAAACACCCCGTTTTAATATCTTTCAATTATACATTTCTGATCAACCTCTATCAATACCCTTTCATTATTCAGTCTGGTCAAGTGAATGACATATTGTGCAGCTCTCGCCTTGTCTTTAGCAAACTCCGTAACTGCTGCGTTTCCTCCATGAACTTTCAGGATGATGAAGAAGAAGTACTTTTTATGCAAATTTTCTATGTGTATAGGAAGAAAAGTGTAATAAAACAGCAGTCATCAGTGTTAAAGGGAGGCTGTTGTAAGTGGGATTGTAGTAAGTTCATGAATAATAATTATGCCGGAATACTCTAACGAAGAATATGCGGACATGCATCTGATGTACGGGCAAGCTCATGGAAATGCATGTCTAGCACAGCGCATGTACCGTGAGCAATTTCCAAGGAGACGTTGCCCAAGTTCGAAACTCTTCATAAAAATCGATAGACGATTACGGGAGACTGGATTGTTTAATACAGCAAGCATTCATGCAGGGAATCCTCGACATGTACGAACACCTGCAATGGAAGAAGATGTACTGAATATTTTTAAAGATAACCCCTCCACGAGTACACGAGCTGCTGCGTCTGAAGTAGGTGTTTCTCACCAAAGTGTGTGGCGTGTTCTGCGTGCAGAAAACATGCACCCCTTTCATGTGCAGTGGGTACAACTGTTATCAGTAACAGATTGTGCTCAGCGGACAGATTTCGTACGCTGGTTGCTTAATGTAACAGAAAATAATCCACAATTTCTGGAAAATATTTTATTTACTGATGAAGCAACATTTACGACAGAGGGCGTGGTAAACACGCACAATATGCACACATGGTCATATACAAATCCGCACACTGTTTTCCCGTCGAACGCACAACAAAAGTTCAGTGTGAACATATGGGCAGGTGTCCTCGGCGATTATCTCATAGGACCATATTTACTCCCAGATGTACTCAATGGCAGTATGTACTGGGTTTTCCTACGGGATATCTTACCGCAGTTACTGCAAAATGTGCCAGCAACATTGCGCCACAATATGTGGTTTATGCACGATAGCGCACCGGCACATTTTTTCATAGGTGTTCGCAATCACCTCAATTCAACATATCCTGGGAAATGGATTGGACGCAGTGGACCTGTTGCTTGGCCTGCACGCTCTCCAGACCTCAATCCGTTAGACTTTTTTGTTTGGGGACACCTTAAATCGCTGGTGTATGAAACGCCTGTGGATACACCGGAGGATTTACTAGCGCGAATCGTTGTCGCTGCAGGAGACATTCCCAACTCCGTCGGAGTTTTTCGGCGTGTTCGCCAATCTTTACGACGTCGCTGTCGGCTGTGCGATTCTGTTAATGGGCGCAACTTCGAACACCTATTATAATAATGTCCGTTCGTCTGCCTTCCGACATTGAACTGTGCAGCGCAGGCCAGAAGACTATGCTTCACATATGTCATAAAGTACGTGGAATGTACTTCTTTATTTGTCATTTTTCTTTTATTTTCAACACTTTTTGGCACAGTATTTTGTAAGTCACAGACTGTGGTGTACTCAAATTGTAAATTACAAAGTTTGTATGAATTAATTTAAAATTTAGTGTCTTTTTTAAATTTATAATTAATAAAATTATTATGCTATTTGTTATTATTATTTCCTATCATAAATTATGATGCACATATACATACAATAATTGTCCATGTAAAACATGTACTGAAACTTCTTCCATAGTTACAAATCGCAATATTGTTAATTATTTCCGAATTTTCACCACCAGTATAATTTTAAAGAATTTAACTTAAGCTTTATATCAATAAAAGACCACTTTAAAATGTAGACTATTATTGTAAAGTTATTCTGGTTCATTCAACTCTTGAATATTAAAAATGTTGCATCTCAGAAGAAGCATGATCAAAAATGTATAGTTGAGAGTAATTAAAAAGGCGGTGTTTCCAATCGTGATGGGCGGAGTTTAACCTTTGCTAGTGTCAAAGAAAGCGGAGTTGTAACTAAGAAACTGATTAACTTCTCTCACACAATTAAACCGATATGGTTCATTGTAAGCTTTTTCGAAAGCTTTCGGAATGGACCAAATTTTACTACATTTTCCTTGTTGTAGCTATAGTTGTCTTTTTGGAATTAACGATTAACTATTTTGACGTATATTGGATTTCGTACTTTTTTCACTGTTTCAGGGCTTGTAACTCGTCAATAAATATTGCTATTTTAATACAATTGATGTCATTTTGTAGGTTTTTTCTGCTCTTTCTAAATATGTGCTTCGTTTTTATGTAGCATTATCGATAGTTTAGCAATGAGGGTTCTTTTACAATTTTCCGAATTTTCATTTTATTTGCTGTAACTTGAAAGCTATTGAGATCCTACCAGGCTTTATATACTGATTTATGCTCCATGTGATCTCCTCTATTACCCCTATTAATATTGGACCCCTTTAACGGAACACCCTGTATATGCTTAAAAGCACATTTCAATGAATAATAGTCACTTGTTTGAGTTGAAGACTTTATGAATAAGTAAAAAATTTATGTAAAAATTAAGTAATATCAGTAAATAAATCAATTTAAGGGGGCACGAAAAATTGAAAGTGTCCTGGGCACAAAAACTTCAAGTCAGGCTCTGGCTATCCATCGTTTTTATCTGCTTTATAATGTAATTACTGAATTGTAGTAATGTTTTCCAAGTATTTCTCTTTTGTTTCAATATTAATTTTTATGGGAAATCGAAAAAGTAGTGCCACCGGCTCTTTTTTGCTATGCTAGAAATTACATATGTAAATTCTTATATTGCATATGTAGAGATGCGCGAGATTTTCTTAAATATAACCGTCGCAAAACTAAAAAATTGATAATAAGATTTAAAACTAAAAAAAAAGTTTTTTTAAAGTTCAAATTAAAATTTGATTAATAAAACGTATTTTTAATATTAAATATTTTTTAATTTTCAAATTGGATATTTTTTTTTTTCATATGTAAAATAAAATTATGTCAAGTGAGCATTTTTTTTTGTTAACTTGCGACTGTCCTCTTGTTATTAAGCATTTTTTAAGAGTTTAAATTTCATTTGAAATATCATTAGATTTTTCTGTTATGAGAAAATTTTAGGCATAGTTTAGGCAGACTATACTTTAATGCATGGGTGCAAAGTCTAGACGCCAGCAGGCAGTCTCTGACTACTAAATTTATTTCGTTATTTTTCGTATAATATCGCGAGTTAAATTCTTGCAAAAATGCTACTAAATTTTAAGCTATAAAAACTTTTAAATTTCAGTGGTGAGAGACTGGCCGCTGGCGTCTAGATTTTTGCAGCCCTAATTTAAACTATCACTTTAATTAATTACTTTTAACGAAATAAATTTCTCCCGCGTGAGATCTTTTCATGTAAATCCTTTAATTTTCATTCTAGCCACTGAAACAAAGCACATGAAAAAAACTTGCAGTGGATCATAATGCAGTTGATAAAGGGTTAAACTGTACATGAAGAAAAAAAATTAAATAAAAAAAATTGTTCGCAAATAGCGCTGTCAATCAATAATTTCAACGATTTAGCAGCAGAAGTATTTTGAGCTAGAAAGGCCTAACACAGATGCTAAGTGTTAAAAATTTTCAATATTATTTTTTCGTTTATATAAAAAATTTGACATCTTTCATCGAAGCATTTGGCGATTAAACAAGCCTTATTTTTCTATAAAGTAAAAGTGTTTTTCAAAATCAGTAGCTCTTGGCGGAATTATATAAGTGTACTAATGTAGATTTACGTATATGAGGTACTGTTTCGAAATGTGTTAACAAAAAGAAATCACTTAATTTAATAATTTATCTTCAAAAGATATTGAAAAGAGGAAAAAAAGGTCTGCAATATCGCAACTTACGTCCTTTTCAATTAAAACCCAGAAAAGTTAAGGCGATTAACGAGCTAATATCTGTATGCATTCAACTGTTTGCCTTAATGCAGTATTCTAAGAAATACTTTCATCTCTTCAAGGCGTAGGATTGTGTTAGAAAAAAGAATATCATTCAGTAATTCAAGTTATTTTAAGTGCATCTTGACGTCGATTTACCGTAATTTCGGGTGTATAAGCCGCGGATCAAACAATTCTTTTTGGACCCAGAAATTTTATTTAGTGATTGAAGATAAATATTTACGGCGATCTAACTAGTTACATTTGTTTCTTAAAAAATTCTGGGTCGAAAAAGAATTGTTTGAGCTGCGGCTTATACACCCGAAATTACGGTAATCTCCTTACCATATTGAAATGAATGGTATATAAACAAAAATATAACCTTTGAAGTCTCTACAATATCATTGTGCATTTCCTGTACACTTCTAACTTAAATTAGCGCTATATGTCATATCTAACTGAACATATTTATTTAAATATTTTTTTAGCAAAGTGGTATTTAAATGTAAATATGTCAATTTAAATATAGATATAGTTTTCATGAAAAAAATAAATAAAAACTTCTTTAAAGAAGAAACATCTGATTGATTTATAACAAAAGAAAGAAAAGTATGATGAAACACCATATCCAACACTAATATAACAGTGTTACAAAAACAAATCAATCACGATTAAAATTTTTAACCTACATTTTGGTCCATTCCGTCCATCTCGATATGAATATTTTGTTACATTTAATCTTTTATGTACTTGCATATTGACTGACATGCAAAAAGTAAAGTATTTTTTCACGTAACATTACTTGAAATTACATGTGTATAATAAAATCTTTCTATAGACAGAATAACTTGAAAACATCGAGGAAAATGCCAAAATTGGATTTTTTTCCTATGCTTTGAAACTCAATCAAAATATGTTTTGTTGTACAACTGTCAAGCATAAGATGAAATGGTTAGTTTCTTATTAGAGCAAAATTTGCCAAACACAGGACCGGTGGATAACGGAAACCTTGTGGAACATTTTTATGTTCATTCTTAATTAATATACAGTTAAAAATGAAAGCGTAATTGTTAAATTGCAAGCCTGTCTAAAAGATCATTATTTCACGCATCTCTTTTGGCTCCAAACAGAAAATTTTCATAATAAAACATTTAGAAAATGTTTAACATACTTAACTACTTTTAGTAGTTACACCCATAAGCACTATTGTATTGGGAAACTTCTGTGCGCTATCCAGTGCCTGATTACTAAGGGTACACTCTCTCACCAGTAAAATGTTACAGAAATTTTTGTCATTTTTAAACGCCCTTTTCATTCAAAATCATTGTCATTAATAAAGATTTTTTTATTTATTTTCCTGGTGTGAGTGCGCCTCGTTGATAATCAGGCTCTGGCGGTACCGTATATTGTCTGTAGAATATTATACATTTCATACTGGAATTACATTCAACTAGTTTGCTACTTTTTAAAATTTAGATTAACTTCATCACCACCCTTTTTTAGAGGTAGAAATATTCCAATTACCGTAATTTCGGGTGTATAAGCCGCGGATCAAACAATTCTTTTTCGACCCAGAATTTTAAAAAAAAAATTAATGTTACTACTTAGATCGCCGTAAATATTTGTGCTCAATCACTAAATAAGATTTCTGGGTCCAGAAAGAATTGTTTGAGCCGCGGCTTATACACCCGAAATTACGGTAGTTAAACCTTTGATCAGTGGTGGGTATTTTTTTTTCAAAATTATTAATATCACATTGGCACCAGTATTTTGAAAAGAAAAAAAAAGATTTAATACGTACATCTAAAAAATGGCATTACGCTTTTTTCAAATAAATTTAGTCGAATATTCCGATGCCACTGTATCATTTCGGAATTAAACTTAAGTTGTAGAAAATTCAACCATCAGTGTTCAAAGATTTAACACTAGAACGCCGAGCAGGTATCAATTTAACTATAACTAGTGTACAAACTATAGATTCGAACCAGGAAATTTTTAAAGAGATAAATTAAATGCAAATTACACGGAAATGCGTTAAGAAATCTGTTGAAATAAGTTCATGTAATTTTTGTGTTTTCAATTTTTTTTGTAAATTTGCGTAAAATTTCCCGGCACTCTACTTTTGATGACAGAAGACGATTAACCCCAGTGCCATCATAAATTTTACTCGAGTTTTTTAATAATATTCTATGCCAGAAGTTTTATTAAAAGCTATTTAACTTTTAATTAACGTATTACTGTCTAGATTACATATTTAGTTTATTTAAAATAAATTTCTGATTTTTATAAATATTTTTACAACCCCCCTTGGGTTCATTGGGCCTTTCTGGTAGGCAAAAATGGAGTTATAAATAGAAGGAATAGGAAGAGGAATACAGTGTGTTGTCTTGCAATTGCGATTGAAGTAACTGAGGTGGTTGTCACAAAATGACGGCTATTTCTTTTAATTAGATCAAAATTTCTCTCACCAGTAAGTTTGAATTTAAAATTTTATCTAATTTAAGCGCCACAATTACTGGAAAATTCTCTCACAAATATGGTAGAAAAAATTATTTCTTTTTAGTGGTGTCAGTTTGAACAAGTATTATAATCTTTTTCAGTGACTTTTTAATTTTTTCATCACATTTAAAACATTAAAACCAATGATAAAATTATCCCGGCGGTTTCAACCGAAATACTCGGCCATTCTCAAGGGAAAATAAAGATGAACTAACATAGGCACGTTCTCTAGCTCGAAGAGAGATGAAGGTAAGACACGAGGAACAAAAGAGAGAAAAAAAGCATGGGGGAAAGCTCTAGAAGGAGTGCCACGTGCGGACATGAAAAGGGAATAAAGCGGAGAAGGGACAATAAAATATAAAAAAGTATTAAAACTGAAAGAAAAAGGGGTGGGTTAAATAAGCTTCAATAAATTAAAACAAATAATAGGGATGGTAAAAGACATACCGTAATTTCGGGTGTATAAGCCGCGGATCAAACAATTCTCTTTGGACCCAGAAATCTTATTTGGTGATTGAAGACAAATATTTACGGCGATCTAACTAGTTATATACGTATCTTAAAAAATTCTGGGTCGAAAAGAATTGTTTGGTCTGCGGCTTATACACCCGAAATTACGGTACTATCGTTGCGTATTTCATGCTGACGCGTAAAAAATCTCAATAGGTTCTCTAATTAACCCCTTGAGCTCTGATGGTAGAATTTTCTACCACATAATTTTAATTCCGAAATGTCACAATTACACCAGAAAATTCGACCGAATTTACTTGAAAAAGGTTTAATGCAATTTTTTTTTCGTGTTTATAATTAACCGTTTTTTTTCTTTGTAAATTACTGGTGCCAATGTCACATTAGGAATTTTCAAGGAAATTACACCCCAGAGCTCAAAGGGTTAACACTTTCACGCAAAAAGGCTTAAAAATCCCTATTTACCCACACCAGTAAAATGTTATTGAAAATTTTGCCTTATTTAATCGGAGAATTTTCTCGATTTACTAAGGCACAAATTTCTGTTTTTGAAAACCGGTGGCAAAACATTTAAAATTCCGTAAAAAGGTCCCGTCGCGAATGTTTTAAAGATATGAAGGGGTTGTGCCGACGGGAGATTAAAAAAATACTATTAAAATCAATGCTATTAATTTAATTATCGGCATATAGCCTTGCGAGAGCAGTAGTCAAATTATTGAGTTCAATATTTCTTTCAAATTTTTCTTTGCTGTTTCAGTCTTTTGAAATTTTTTCGCTTAGTCATACCTATATAATACCTGTTTTTGGTTATTATTTTAAAGGATAGGAATCTCATAAACACCCGCAAACTAATCAAGGGGGATAAGATCAAATTTTGTAATTAATTTTCTAATTTATTCATTTTATTATGTATGTACAAAATCACTTTTTTTCTTATTTAAAAATATATTTGCTCGCAATTACCGGTGTCATTAATGTTTTTCAACATCTTAGCAATAAAAATACTTCTTTTCATTAAAGGGTTAAACTGTTTAAAAAATTCGTGGTAATCAAGCAATATGAATTGAAAACATAGAAAGCTGAAACAGAAAATAACGCACTGAAAGTACTACTCACAACTACCTCTAGTCCAATTTTTTGTGCATTCCGAATATCAATTTACCTTTAAAATTAATTAAATAACACAAGAATTTTTAATTGTAAAAGTAGCTCTAAAATAATTACCTCCACATATCCTGGACCAATTGATGACAAAATATTTTTTATTTGTTAAGTTACGCATAAATAAATCTATTTTAATATGTAATACTTTAACCCCTTGGGGACGAGCGACACGTATACGTGCCGCAAAAAGGCTTAAGAATACTTGTTTATCCCCACCAGTAAAATTTTACTGTAAAATTTGCCTTATTTAATCGGAACATTTTCTCGACTCAGTAAGGCATAAATTTCTGTTTTTAAAAACCAGTGACAAAACATTAAAAATTCCGTAAAAGGCTCCCGACGCGAAGGGGTTAAGGAAATGCAATAACATTTATTCTTTGATAAAATACATTTTGCAGGCACATTTTTCCATCTGGTACTTTCACAAAATATATATAAAACAAAGTATTTTTTTTATTATTTCGAATTCAAATACAATTAAGTTTATTATTTCCTAATTCAGATAAAATCATTAGCATTTAAACAGCAAAACAAAAAAATGACTAAAGTTGGAATGCTTTATCAAATTAACCGTGTCAAAACATTGTTCGAAAATAAATGTATGCTCTCAGGTGTTTAGTCAGCTAGATATTTTACAGATAACAAAACTAAAATAAATGCAAATCATCTGCTCAAAAACCAACAATTTTCTACTCCTTTGAAAATAGGCTCCTAATTATCTTAAATTCCATTCTTTTCTTCCACCATTTTATCTTTAAAAGAATAGAAACTAAATGTATGGCTTGTAGAAAGATTTTTCAGCAAAACTCACGGTGAACAGTTGCAACTAATTATAATAAAAGAATTGAAATCTATACCTTAAAGCGTAATGAAATGGGAAAATCTCCACCACCTTAAAAAGATAAGGAAGATAAATTAAGCTGATGATGGGGAAAATTGCATTCCAAACAGTAGCAATTATGATGATTTGTGCTTTCATTTTCCAGTCCCTGCGTTATTTAATAATTTTGATAAATAGTTCGACAAACATCGCCTTGAGATAAAGTCATTACTATTAAATTTTGGTTTTGCAAAAGTTCCTGATGCGTGTTTTCCCACTCCAGCGGTCTTTTTCTTTTATTTCTCCATTTCATTGCTCGTTTGAATTATTTTACCTTTTAAATTTCGAAATTGCTTTTATTAATTAAGTATCTTATGATGCTGTTCAAAATATATATTTTACCAGTAATGTTTTATTTTTACTTTTCGTTCGATAAACAATTATTTTTATACTTTTTTGCTGTAATTAAAAAAAGGAATGCATTATTCAAATTGCATTATTCATTAAAATTTTGCCTTATTTAATCGGAGCATTTTCTCGATTTACTAAGGCACAAATTTCTGTTTTTGAAAACCGGTGGCAAAACATTTAAAATTCCGTAAAAAGGTCCCGTCGCGAATGTTTTAAAGATATGAAGGGGTTGTGCCGACGGGAGATTAAAAAAGGTTTTAACTTAAAAGGTTAAAACTAAGAGAGCTTAAAACTCTTATATTACCAAAAAGACCGTTAAATCGCTAAGATTTAAATATTCTATATTGGTAGAAAGGCACATGACAAATTGGACGTCAAGTATAGATTACCAAACATATACTAATATATTCTGAATACTGTAACGAAATATCACCGTTTGATAAGGTAAAAGATGATATCTCTGAAAACAAACTAAAAAATACATAACACATTTTAAAACCTAATTTTAACAATTACAAATTTTAGTCGGTTAAATATATGAATTCATTTATGATAACTGCATAATATCTTTCTATATAAACACACATATATATACATACAATATACATACACACATACATATACAATACATACAATATACACATACATATACATCTCTATGCAACATATACATACAACAGAGCATGCAAAAACTTCATATAGGAACTCCACAACGCAGCGGAGAAGCTTCCTTCAGTGGTTTTCATTACTAAAGAAAATACTCGAATTCTTGTGTGCTACCCTATATATGCTATATGAAAATTACACTCACCAAGAAAATGGGAAAAAATTAGTTAATCTTAAAATCACATACCACAACTAAAATCGCATTTGCAGGGATTATCACTCATAAAATTACTGTAACCGAAATACTTTGTATGTCTCTGTAAACTACGGCGACTGCCGAAGGCAGGACTCCCACTTCATTCGCTTTTTGAACACCAATTTTATTTAAAGAAATAATTTATTTATAAATTTTGTAGAAACATACCAAGAACAGCATTTTTCTTTGAATTGTTGCGAAAACCTACCTCAAATTCCTTAACCCTTTCTTGCGCAGTGTTGCCAGGCAGGCAACACCTAATTTTAATTCCAAACTTGCAAACGGCACCAGTAATATTTTAATATAATTTTGCTTTTACCACGAAAGCTTAAATTAAGGAATTCGTAATATCTAGACAAGTCCTTTGTAAATTCCGATGTCAATCGACAATTTCTCATTTTACTAATAGAATTAATTTGCTTGCGCCGGAAAGGGTTAAGAAAATTCCTGGTTTTCAAAAAACGGACCAGTAGGAACCCTGCTAAGGAGAATAATTTTCAGAGTGTGAGCTGTTCCTTAGATTTTAGCACCAATAATATTAAAGCTTTTTTTCCCGCTTTATTTTTCTGGGATAAAACAAATTAAAAAACATTTATAAAATTCTGATGTCAAAATTTAAGGGTGTCACAGACGACTATTTTTTAAATTTTACTTCATACCACTTTTTAAAATCCAAAATTTGTTGCATAAGCTTTGACAACATTTGGAAGGAAAGTGCAATAAACAAAGTATATTTTTTAAAAATAGTTGTGAGAATCAAATATAAAAATAGTCGTCTGTGGCAACCTTGCTTAACTCTTGAGGGGCAAGCAATAATGTCTCTGAATTATTGAATTCTAACAGGAAAAATCGAAAAAGTTTGTTATAAAATAATGAAAGGCGATTTTTCAACATTTTGCCGCCAAAGTTAAAAATATAAAATCTCGTTAAAAGTTTCTGGTGAGAATCTCGTTTAATTTAAGTGGTATAAAATATATCCAACTTCACTGGTAATAAAACTAATTACTTATACATCATACAAAGGCTTAGTTTATTTTTTTAATGTTTTGTTTATATCATTTTAAAAAACAGTTATAATATTGTAAAATCTTTGCTACTGTGTATTAATGTAGTATTAAAGATTATTAGTGAATTATTTCTCCTCCAGTTTGACTTCATAGCAAAAGTTTTGATCGGTTTGGATTATTTCGAATCTTAGATATCGAAACGTATTATTCTAAAATCAAAATTGAACTTATGTTTGAATATCATTAATAAAATGGGAAGGAATGGAGATCCACATATTCTGACCTAGCGAATAATGATGTTAAAAGATCGTGGTATTAATAGGAACTGCTGTCTTAAATTTGAAAAAAAAATGTTTCTAATTAAATAAATTAAAGAAATTTCATACTCTATTTATGTGCTGAACAGTACGCATTAAAAAATTATTAAGCTATTTTTATTGATAGTTTGTGCAAAATGGATCTTTGCACATTGACGTATGCAGAAGGGTGGAAGTTGGATGACACATTTTTTTTTTTTTTTCAAATAACAACTAAATCACAAAACGGATTTTTCAACCATAGTTTGTTTTTGATCTCATATGGACGATAATGTAAGCTATTTTGAATAGTTAATTCAAGCAGTTTTGGGGTAGCAAGCTCAATGTTATACGAATTCTAAAATAAAATAAATGAAGTCACAAAGTGGCATTTTCTGTACCTTCTGAAAAAATAGTCAATAAAAAAAGGTCATATATCAGAGGCTCGAAATCACATGCCTCTTGTTACAACAACTTCTGAACAACAGCATTCACTTTACTTGATCGAAGAAACGGGAAAATGTTTCAAAAATCTCTTGTTATCACCATTTGCTAACAGAAATTATTACTTTATTTCATACCGTCATATAAAGGCGAAAACTACTGTTTGGATATTGCGACACACTGAAAAAAAATATACCGCCTTTATCTAGAATAAATAAGTAGTCATTTGCGAATAAGTCTAATAAATAAACCGTATCGATAAAATGATCGAGAATTTCTAATCTGTTGTTTTATAGATGACGAAACTATATTTTACGAATTATAACTAACACGAATCGTTTGAACTGCGAGAAATTATCGCTTAATTTCATGAAGAGATTCATAAACTAGATTTCTTGTATTGGAACAATTTTCTTGTGTTCGCATTTATTTGCAGAATTTTTTTAATAATTTTAACAGCTATAATATAGCAAAAAGCTCGAGAATTAGTGTAAGTAATTCAGCGAGAATTTACGAGAATTTTAAAGCTGTTGGGTTGCTTTCTGTTTTAAAATGGCGTTTTAAAAAATTAACTACTCTAAAAAATTAAACCTTTCTTAATTTGTTTACCATCCGTATCAGTATAATTATTGTTATATTTGTAAAAAAAAAGAAGACTGGAGCTTTTTATAAAACTTGAACTATTTTGAAATCAGTCGAAAAAAGGCATATTTTATTTTATTTTTTTTTTTTTAATCCGATATTTTAATTAGAGAACTTTTGTAATAATATTACAGCATCCAAACATATAAGAACAGATGCGGTAAAAATATCACCTGTTCACAGAAACTGGAAACGGCAGACGATATGAAAAGCAACAACTTTGGTATAGGCACACAGAGTTTACAGAATAAAATGGCTGTCTCGTGAGCATATAGTCAGTCTTGGTATATAAAATTAACTAAATAATTTCGCAAGAGTCCTTAAAAGTATTATTTAGATTAAATATGCGTCCGAGAAAACTAAAACAGCTGTGGCATGTTAAAAAGAATTCATGTCATTGTTATTTTAGTTCTTATCGGAACGTATACAATTGTTCTTCAAACTTTCATTCGTGGATTACATAAAAAAGTTATGAAAAAGTTATTTTTTCTCGTGCTTCTCTTTAAATTTTATGATTTTATTCAAATAAATAACTGTCTCTCAATAGCTGCAATCCAAAGATAGAAAGCAGTTATATAAATTACATTTTGACAACATTTGTATACTTTTAAAATACCATTCGTTAAAATCACATGTTTTCTCAGATTTTAAAATGATGTGGAAAATTTTAATAGTTAAAGTTTAATATCATTATCTAATATTTAAAGGTATTTAAATTATTAATTAAAAAAGCTATCTTATTCAATAAAATTATTTGCAAGCTTAATTTTTAAATTTTATATTTTCAAAGGGAAGTTTTCAAAGTAATATCCAAGTCTGAATTCGTTAACAAATGAAAATACAGAAGTTTGCAACCAGTGATAAATTAAATATTATTTTACTGGAAGATCTTATTTATTAAAAAAATAATGTATACATTTGAAAGAATGGAACTGAAAAGAATTAATGATTAAATGAAGCTATATAAATAAATTATTAGTTTTTTTTTTCTGGTTTCTAATTCTATTTGATATTCCGTCTGGTAGGCGTAAGGTTAAAATGAGGCTTGATATTTATAATTATCCTCTAATCCTGTAAATAAAATAATAATAATATACCAATGTGTGTTTCTATTTTGTGTTTAAGTTCTGAATTTTTATACTTTATTTACATTAAAAAATGATTAACGTGATTATTTAATACTTAAAAATTGACAATATTGATGTGAAGTATGTAATTTTCTACTTATTGCAAATTTTAAAAAAAATCATTTATTAGTTTTATGTTTGAAATCATTTTTTTACAAGTTTAAAATTACTTAGTCTAACATTCGAGTAAATGTTTGCTTTTTCAACGTTAAATAGCATTTAACCCATTAACGCCCGAATTATTTTCTTCGCTAAAATTTAAATTTTGTATTTCCCACCACTTTTAAAAGCAAATTAACTTTTATCTAAATTTATCGAGGATTCTGTCTCATGAAATAAGGTATATATTTATCTTCCTCTTTACTGGTGGGAAAACCGCTTTCTTGCCGTTTTTGTAACCGTCCTCAAAAAAGGACGCTGGGCGTTAATGGGTTAAAATAATTATTCGATTTAAACACTGTTTCTTTTAGTATGTTTATCACATATTTTGCTATAAAACTGTGCGTTTTCATATATTTACATGAGATAGTTTTCTAAATAAAGGCAGTGAAAATCGAAAATTTACAATAAATTCAATTATAGAAGCAGCAGTGTTTTATTTACTTTGTTTTTAGAATAGAGCGATAGATGTTAAATCAGTGTATATTTTAGAATCGAAATATCTTAACCTTTTTTAGGTAATTTTGTGTTATAGCAGAGCCCGAGGATGAATTGTCAAATTATAAAACATGTATCACTGTATAATAATATTCGATGCAAAAAATATTTCATGAGATATATGGTCCAGTTGTAATCATACAAGACGTATATGTATATGATATGTATAGAACATGGTATATATAGGAACCGTTATATATAGTATACGGATATATATAAATGAGGTGTTCAGAAATGAGTCCGACTAACTCCATTTTTTCATAGAAATTCATGTAAAAACATGTTTAAACTTTTCTATGTTTTTATAATGTGATTATGAATTGCCCTTGATTATAGGACAATTAATCAAAGTATAATCAAAATATGGTGAAAAAAATAGTAATTTTTTTATGTATAAATAATTTTAAATGTTTAAAATAAGGGGTTTTATTTGACGGAGTTAATCGGATTGACTTCTGAACATTTCATGTGTGTGTGTGTGTGAATGTGTGTGTGTGTATACACACATATATATAGGACATATATGAATGTATGTAACATATATGACACAAAAGAATTAAATGATACACATATAATGACGTGGCACATAACAGTATTTGGAGTGTATTCATATCATATATATACACTGCTCAAAACAATTAAAGGATATTGCAGTTTTAGGTGGATTTTGTATCTGGGAAACTTTTTAGCTGATTGATACATGGTCGACAGATATAGTAGGTTATATGAGAATATATTACACATGTTTGGCAGAAAAAAATGCATTTTATTGCGCATTTGTGTACAAAAGGAAAAAAACACAATTTGTGCATATGAGAAAAAAAGAATAAGAAAGGGTGTTTTCTTCAAAGAAAATTACTTTCAGTAAGGGGTATGTTTTCCACGGGCGGCCAGCAACGTTGAACACCTTTGAGGCATGGACTCAATGAGGCTATTAATGACGAGTTGGGGTATTCTGCCCCACTCTTCCAGAAGAGCTCTTTCCAGTTCTTGGAGAGTTTGTGGGGGTTGTTGGCGGCCAGAAACTCGTCTTCCTAGAGCATCCAAAACGTACTCGATTGGATTCATGTCTAGAGAACACGCTGGCCATTCCATTCGAACGATTCCTTCCTTGAAAAGGAAATCCTCCACCAGGTTTGCACGATGTGACCTGCAGTTATCGTCCATTAAAATAAAGTTATCTCCGATTGCTGCAGCGTAAGGGACTACAATAGGTCTGAGGATCTCATCCCTATAACGGTGACCAGTCAGAGCTCCCTCTCGAATGATGTAGAGGTCAGTGCGCCCATCAATGGAGATGCCACCATACACCAACACTCCTCCACCGCCAAATCTGACACTTTCGTGCACGAACGCAGGATTATTCCTACTGCCACCGTCCCTCCAGATGAAAATACACCTATTATCCGGATGCACAGAAAAACGGGACTCGTCAGAAAACAGAATATTGCTCCATTCATTTCTCCTCCAGTTGACATGCTCGGTTGCCCACTCCCTGCGGTCGCGACGATGCCTTGATGTTAATCTAACACATACCATCGCTCGGCGAGCATACAGACCTACAGCATGGAGCCGGTTTCAGACAGTCCGAGTTGAAATCGTGTTGCCTGTAGCCGAGCGAAGGTGTTGTTGGAGAAGAGTAGCGTTCATGTTTCGGTGTCTCCGAGCTGTTAACGCTAAATACCGATCTTCATTGGTCGTTGTTGCCCGTCTACGACCTTGCCCTGGTCTTCGGCCTGCACATCCACTCTAAAAAAAAACGGTTCCAGATCCTGGAAATGACACTTTGTGACACTCCAATGGCTTGCGCTACTTCGGCTTGAGTTTGGCTCCCTTCTAACCTACCAACAATTCTCCAAGCTTCTGAATCTGTCAAATGACTTCGCTGAGACATCGTACTCATCGAAACAAAGCAATCACTGAATGCCGATCATCCTTGTCTTCATTCTCTTTTATCCAGTTGAAAGTCAAATTTCATTCGCTGCCGCTGAAGCGACGTTTTTGACGTCGAACTCAAAATTTGCATACTCCACAGTTTGAAAACCAGAAAAATTTGCATTTGTGATTCTCTTCTTCTATTTTCGGCAAAAAAAATTTCATTTATATCTTTATTTTATATAAAATTTCAAATATCCTTTAATTGTTTTGAGCAGTGTATATATATATATATATATATATATATATATATGTGTATATATATATATATATATATATATGTATATATATATATATATATATATATATACAATTTTCGGCATGATCTTGGCGAGATCATAACTTTAATTTTGTCATAATGAAATTTATAGAGACTGTTATTAAAAAAAGTACCATATAGTCTGTGTCCCAAATTGTTTGAATTAACGTGCGTTTATTATATTACAAAGAAATTTAAATATATTTTATAGTAAACTTTATCGTGCTATTAAAACACATAAAATACTATTAGTTAATATCGAATTTTTCTACTTATCTATCGCTCTTTTTCTAATGTTGTGTAGCTGAAAGAATCACCAGTGACATAGAACTCGTAATACGTATATTAAATGAGATAAATTAGTTTCATTCAGTCTCTCTGTAGTTTAACCCCTTGTGGCGCGCTGGTTTCATAGATATACCACTTAATTTTAATTCTCAAACACCACATTGGCACCAGAATTCTGTTTAAAAAAATTAAGGTTTATTGGATGCGTGAAATATGGCGTTTTCTTATTTACAAATAAAGTTGTTTTCAAATTCTGGTGTCAGCCTTTAATTTCAATAGTTAAGCAATGAATTTGCCCTGCGCCGCAAAGGGTTAAATAATACAAAATATATTATATAGAACAGGATATTATTTTTATATAAATTTATTTCGATAATACTTCAAGAACTAAACAGAAATGTTTCTTTAGCAACAATAACTTGTAAAATATGCGATTTTTTAAAAGCAATAACTAACAAATAGATAATTTTCAAAAAATTGTGTCAAATCGAATTTTTAACAGTTTTAATTTTTAACATTTCCAGTTATGATGATGCTTTCTGCTTCAGAATATTATATTTTGTAGCTAATGTGTCTTTAAATTTTAGTTCTAATACCTATTTTAGAAAGTCAGGGAACTAGAAATTCTGATTTATGAAACCAGAAGTTATTGTTAAGAAATTTAGCCATTTTAAAAATGTAGCTCAAAGCCCTCTTTTTTTTTTTTTTTTTTTTTTTTTTTTTTTTTTTTTTTTTGTTCCGGGAACAAAAAAATTCTGGTCTACTGAATCAGAATATTAACTAGAACACGCTAGCAAAGTGAACTAGAATTTATAAGAATGACATGGAACTATTTTTTCTAGAGCCACAATTTATTTTCTAGGTGTCAGAGGAAATTTTTTTCAGTGCAAGAAGAAGCAGAAGTTTTCTGATCTGTGCCATTTAATATAAAAAAAAAATTGAAATGTATGTTATTATTTCTTTAAAAGATTGTTTTAAGGTTATGTCAACGAGAGAAATTCTGTACATCATCTCAGGACAAGAATCAATAAAAATAAAAGTAATTTTAATTAATAAATCATATTTGCGCTTTGTTTGCTGCTATTAAAATTTAATAGCGATTTTCGCCTTTTTGATCGCGAGATTTTGACTCTTAACCAGGCAACATTTACAATAGATTTTAAATGGTGATAAAAAAGCTCAAAATTTGGCATCTATAAAATCATAACAACATGACACTTCCATAGATGTCGGGAAAATGTCATGAAGTATTCCGCTATGATTTCGTCACTACTGGCTCTGAATGGAAGTGCTTATCTTGTACATTCTCAGAAATCTGTATTTAAATAAAACAAAGAATTTCTAATCTCTAATTTCTATTCGGAATTAGTGATGATAAAAATGTCGTAGCTACTGGCAACTATGAATTACAGGAATAACTGAAATAAAAATGAATTATTCTTATAAATATACAAAACCCTATTCATAGCTTCCAACTTGTATAGCTTTTTCATACTATTAAAATTTAATAAAAAAATTTACTCAATAAATCAATAAATTTCTACAATAAATAAGATTTTTAAAAATTTTCTATTCGGATTTTTGTTAAAAATCCGTACAGGTTGGCAGCTATTCAATTGCATTAGGAATATATTCATAAAATTAAATCCTAAGAAAATCTTTAATAACGCGATGAAAATCTGAAAAACTAAAAAAAACTAAGTAAGTATGGGTGAAATCTTCCTCTTTCCTCTTTTCCACATTCTTACTAAAGAAAAAAAAAGAAGTCACAGAGATCCTAAAATCAATATAAATCATTTTATCAATATGAATGATAAGAGGGCAATGACGTGGGGGAAAAATCTAAAAATTCCTACAGAACAAGATATCTAAGAGTCAGCATTCTTTTAGATTGATTTTTCAACCTGCATAAAATTTTTTGCAGGAAAAGACTTTCTGAATATTGCTGTGCACAAAAGTAAAGTACGACTTAAAATGATCATTTTATAAACCATACTTTATAATTTATGAATTTTAACATGAATTTTCTGCTATTTTCATGGTTTGATAATTTTTCATTTTGTAAATAATGCATTTGGCCGTTTACAGATTGAAGGGTTTTTAATAGTTGCAAAACAAAACGGGAATGGATGATAAAAAAAGTACTTATAAATGATAATTAAAAATGTAAAGTACTTTTTTGACGAACCACATTAATGAATTTATGAATTTTTAAATATAAGAGCCTTATTTGTAACTAGCTTTGGAATTTTCTTTTCTGCGAAATTTCATTTATGGGTGTATAATTTTGAAATATGCCAGGAAAGGAGGGACGCGGATCTTCCGGTATTATAAATGCTTGAAAATATCGTCAAAACACTTTTATGAATTAAAAACATGTTTTAATAGTCTAGGTGAAAGAATCCTGAGAAAATAATTATATTAAGTGGTAAGAAGGTTGGTAAGAAATTTTTCTCAGTTGGTCTATTTTAGCAATAAATAAAAAAGAGAGGTATTGTTTAAATTCTTTCATATTTTCAGCGATTATAAATGTGATGTTTTTGTACCTCATGATAAAAATTTGTGAAAAATATTGATGTCTAATTGAGGAAAAAGTATGTTTCCTTTTCTTTTTTTTTTTTTTTTCTCGTTTTCGTAAAGGTTACAAAATCAATAGTTCTTACAATCCGAATTCTCTGACATTTTATTATGTCATAAATAACACTGTACCCGAACACTTATTAATATTTCAGGGGAAATAAAAGTATTCAACTATGAAAATTTCAGCCGAAAGTGGTCGGAACCGAAACGAAAGTCTCAGGCTTTAACTGATTTCGTCACAATTTTCACACACCTTATTTTGTAAAAAATATTTCTAACGGTCCGAACGTTTTAAAATTTTTGTAGGTGACGTAAATTTGGTCTATTCAGATTCTCTAAAAAGTTTGTACGAATTGAGTATTTCCAAGTGAGCGAAAAATTGCCCAGGCGGGGAATCGAATCCAGATCTTTGGCTTACAAGGCCAATGCTTTACCGTTTAAGCTAAATGGATGATAACCGGTGGGCATTTCTCTCTCAGGTAACCTTATTGGTCATAACATCGTGTCTGTCATTTAGACAGATCAACAAAATAAACCGCAGGTACAGGAACTCCATATAACGATGGGCACGTAGATATACTATTATTTTTTTAACACAGTCAAACATTCTCGCCGGTTATCGCCCAGTTCGCTAAAACGGTCAAGCGTTGGCCTTGTAAGCCGAAGATCTGGGTTCAATTCCCGTCTTGGGCAATTTTTCGCTCAGTTGGAAATATTCAATTCGTATGATAAATTAACCAATCAGTTTGATTGTGTTACAAAATAATAGTATAAAAAGACTGTGTTAAAATATAGATGTTTAGTTACATTTTGATTTTTAAAAAAATGTCCTTCGTTGATTTGCTTTCGCCTGTGTCTTTGAAGTAGTTAAAATTATATTTTCGAAAGACATTACGCTATTTATTACAAAAAGATTTCAGCTTAATAGCATACCTTTTATTTGTCAGTACCAATAAAATCGTGCCCTAGATGCAGGGCCGTGCAAACTTGTGTGTGTGGGGGGGGGGAGCTATGGGGGGCACTCGCCCGAAGCGGAAATTGAAGGAGCTCCGAATTTATACTACCAACCTCGTTTCATACTTTTTTTTTTGTAAAAATTCTTAAATATATGCATATTGTAATTTTATTTTAGTGACAAAAACATACATTCTCAAAATGGCATGTGGGCTCGTTCTTGGAATTCAAAAGAGGTTGCAAATAGTTATTGTAAGATACATTTGTTCCACACCCATTCCTGAGATACTTCTTACGTCTATTAACTCTTTCAGGGGCAACATATTTCAGTTCCTAAAATGGTAAAATGTATGAAAGATACCAGATGTTACGAACAAATTTATTTCATTTTATTTAAAAGCCTCAGACACATTATCAATACAAAATTCTGTTTAAAATTTCTGGTGCCATTGTTAAATTTGACAATTTATATTGAATAGGAAATATGTACCCCACTGCTCACTAAAGGGTTAAAAAGTATTGATTTCGCCTAACATTTGTATGTTCAAATTTTTATTGTAAAAATATTTAATTTAATATAGAAGGTTTTCATTATTTTAAAAATGATTACTATACTTCATTCCCTTCTATACCACATTCAAATGAATTCGATGACTTGAGGAATACAGAGATAAAAGAAAAATATGAAATAAATACATGAAAAAAAATCCCACATCCTCCTAGAAAACAATATCTTTACACGTAATATAAATCAATGGATGATCCCTTACATAGAAAACAAATTTATCGAGCAGTTTTCACAAACGTTCTAACATATGGTTGTAATTTGTTTCGGACTACAATAAATAATAGTAGAGCATTAATTTTATTCTACGTGTGATTACGTGAAAGCCCACAGAAAACTGATTTGCTTTTATCGTAAAGGTCACGTCCGGTTTTATTGTGGCTTATATCATTATTTTCAATTTGCTAAAATGGAAAAACTTGATCAGTGGGTTTCTTCTGTTACTTTTATTGCTGTCTTAATGATTGTATCATTATGATAAAAGGAATAATATCAGTCGTGTATTACAATAACAAATATAAAAATTATTTATATCTTTTTTAGAGATAAAAATATTATTTTTGTTATTGTCTCATGATTCAGGGACTTTGTAACGTTACACATTTACACCAGAGGTGTTAAAACATTGTAGCTGAGTACAGGACCTGATTATCGAATGCACCACACTCAAACCAGGAAAAAGGAATAAAAAAATTTCTTTATTCATGACAGTAATTTTGAATGAAAGGGCGTTTAAACAAAGCAAAATTTTCTTCAACATTATACTGGTGAGAGAGTGCCTCGTTAGTAATCACTCTCTGCCTACGTACTTTTATCACCAAAATTTGGACATTCAAATTTTCTCTTTATTGAATCGTAATACTTCTAAAAATAAGTATGGCGGATTTTTCGATACAAAAGTAGCGGAATCACTGCGGTTCGTGTGTCAAAGATTTGCTTTTCACATGTGATCAGGTAATCCCTGATTTACAATTATATCATTACAATATTAAACCTTTACACTAGAGAGGTGATTCTCACAGACCACTAGTGTCCCACTTAAACGATTACTCCTAATTCCATGGAAACCTTTTAATCTAATTTCCTTCGCCTTATGAAGCGACCGAATAATTTGTGATAAAACATGGCGAAATAAACTGTAATATATTAGTGGTATCCAAAGCATTTGGCGTCCCGATTTACAAGGGAAACATAACAACACCAGTGGTGACTGAGTTTCACATCTCGAGTGTAAATTCATCTAACAAAATATGCCACTTTTATAAAAAAAAATCCTTAAAACCGTAATATAACTAGTCGCATGTGGCAATACAGAAACTTTTTTTCTATATTATGCATATACCCTTTGAGCTCTTGTGGGTAAATTTCTTCAAAATTTCGAATTGCACATTGGCATCAGTATTTTGCATAGAAATAATTCAGTTTACGATATATGAGAAAAAATGCATTAGACTTTTTTCAAATAAATTTGGTGGACTATTCCGGTGCCACAGTGAGATTTCGGAATTAAAATTAAGTGGTAAAAAATTCAACCATCAGAGCTCAAAGGGTTAATACTTCAATTATCGCTACAACAGTGCCAAAATTAGATAACAATCTATGTTCTTTGTGAGGATTGTGGCATAAAAATTCCGTGCATTAGTTCTTGAAATAAAACTATTGTTGATATCCAGAAAAATGCAACATATAGGCGCCACTTATTGGGTGATTTATACCAAAACACAAACAGTAATGATATTTATCAAGCTATACATGAATCTGAAGTTTAATGAAAAAAATCATGCATTAGTTTTTGAGGTACAGCTATTGCAGGAATCAAAAACATTCAGCATAACAGTTCCACCTGTTGCGCTTTTGAGAACAAAACATAAATTTGGTTTAAATTTATGTTTCCTCGAAATTTGAACCGATTTGATTTAAATCGAATGTCAAAGCATTTAAGCATTTCGAGAAAAACATTTTGGATTATTTTCAGTGAATATCGTGGATTTATTTAATATGAAGTTTGATGAAAATCCTTGTATCAATTCTTGACAAAGTGCTGTTTCGTAAATCGTAAAAAATGCAGAAGAGCAGCGCCCCCTGTTGAGTGATTTACACAAAAAAGTAATCAGGATTAATCTATATCAAAGACTATGTGAATAAAATTTTTATTAAATTCAATGCACTCGTTCTTGATATAGATCTATTGCAAAAATCGTGAAAAAATAGCATAGCATTGCCACCTGTTGAGCAGTTTACATAAAAATATAAATAGTATCAATTCATGTAAAGGACTAACTGAAGCTGAAGTTTCATGAAAATCCATGCTGTAATTATTGAGATATATAGCTATTGCTTAAATCGTAAAATAATGCAGCATAGCAGCGCCATTTTTAAAGATTTTCACTGCAAAAAATCAGCATCAATTTATATCAGGGACTACCTGAATATACACTTTTAGTAAATTTCGTGCATTAGTTCTTGAGACAGAGCCCCACAACATTTAAGTCTCAGAGACAGAGAGAGTCAAACTCATGCAGAAGCACTGATTCACAGACAGACATTTTGTAAAAACATATCTTTTGGAATCTCTGAGCCATAAAATGTGCAAATACGTCAAAAACTGGAATTCGAAATTTTTCAAGATTTCAAAACTTCCTTATTCTAAACATAGAATAAGGTTAAAACATTACTAAAAATACAGCTATCAAACTTCAAGGTGTCTTTTTTTCTTCCAAATTCAAAAACGCATGTTTTAAAATAGAAAAAATAATAAAATATCTTAAGCTAGTACAAAATGATAACGAAGCACATTTTAAAATAGAAATTTCCTAATTAAAAATATATTCATTTCACTTCAAAACTAATAGGTTATTAGATATCTATTAATCAATTTTGCTTATAACATAGCTGCCAACTTTTTTTGTACCACAAAAATTATATTGTAGATTTTAGTATTTTTAATCGCCGTAATTTGAAGATTAAATTACTCAAATATTTCTATTAAATTTTTGTGGTACAGAAAAGCATATTAGTTCGCAGCTATGCCATAACAGGATTTTCCGTGTTAATTTTTTGGCTATTATCACTTTCATATAATTAACTTCGTAGTAGATGTGTACGTAACTTTCAAGAGGAGTTTATGACGAAACGAAAATTTTCGACAACTGCGACTGAAATCAAAACCTAAAATCATCGTTCGAAAATAGTGCTAGTCAATTTACGTTACTTCATGGATTTCTGATGAGCTTCCAGTATATTATGTGGTATCTAGATTGAATTATGACAGAAAAATTTTGTAATACGTTTATTATAAAATGTTCTTTATCACAAAAGAAAACAGCAGATGTTTTAAAAGAAAAAGAATCTTGAAATAATGGCCATGGACGATTAGCATATGGTTGTACAATCCTTTCCAATTCATGACAAGGAAACTATATACTTCTGTTTCTAAATATTTTAAAAAGCAAATTAAAATTGTTTGGGGAAAAGTTCCATATTTATCACTTCTTTTACACATACATGAAATATTTATTTAACGGATTTAGTCTTTATTTGTTATAGCCAGTGCCGGCGCCAGGGGTGAGGCAATTGAGGCGACCGCCTCAGGGCGCACCGTAAAAGGGCGGCATTTGGCGGCATTTTCAAAAAAGTTTTGTTTTGACCAAAAAAAAAAGAAGAAGAAGAAGATTCGATGACCCCCCCACCCTTTCTTGAAAAAAGTTGCTTTTAGGTGTTTCGGGAGGAGGACTCATTTTTACTCCGGTGGATAATAATTTTTTTTCCTTAACTAAAGCGTACAGTAGTATTTTTTAATTCTGAATCGAATGACACTTCCGCAAGTCAATACAGTTACACAGAGTGTTTCGCTACCAGACCGACAAACTTTGAGGGGTCATAGTAGAGATAAAGACAAACATTATTAAATAGGAAACCATGGGGCGCAAACGTCTTTTGTAGAAACTAGGGGCCATTAAAGTTTAAGGTCCAAAACTTCAAACGATGATAAAAAATAGAAAAAACTGTCGATTCGTTGGCAGTTTTCGCTAAAATCATTCTTTATATCACGATTTGTTTGTAAAAAAAATTAAAGGTTACGTTCAAAAATTGTCTATAGAGGGCGCTTTAGACTTTAGAGTAACAAGCAACTACTTTTTCCCTTATTTTGTGCGTGGGGTTGAAATTATTTGAAAGTTTAGACTTTAACTTAAATTTTAATTCCAAAATCGGAAACATTGGGATCGGGTAACTAGCGAAAATTGAGCTGTGAACAGAGGGGGGATTTTTAAACGCTCATAAACATTGGACAAACTAATCGATTTTATTGCGGTTTGCGTGTAGGTCATTCTCTTGGTAATTATTTTATTCAAAATGACGTGCAGGTTTTGTATCTTTATTTTATCATAGAGGTCGCTTCCGTCACATCTCCGACATTTCTATGGCATTATTCCTGGGTGTTTTACTACCAGACCAACATAATTCCTGGAAGTGTTAGGGATGCAAAGACGACTCGGAATGATAGAGGAATGTAACGTTGGGAACGCCTTTTTTGCGAGTTACGGTTAAAGGAAGCAGAGAAAAAAGCAAGAGAAAGAGCAACACGTTAATGTGAAGGAAAACAGTTTATTTAAATGTTTTATTAGAAAAGGTGTTCGAAATTACGACCAGAAGTAGTCCGGTATGCTTGATAGCGGCGTCGCATGGAATTCCTCACATTTTTAAAGATTCTTTGCACCTCAGAAAGCTTTCGGCATCTACAGAAATATCAGCTGCGAGGTCTTCAACTGACGGTACGGAACTCTCATACACCCAACTTTTCACTTGACCCCAGCAGAAGTCCATATATGATCGGTAAGGCGATCTGGCAGGCCAATGAACCAGGCCACCACGACCTGTCCACCGCTGTCCATATGTTACTTTGAAGTGGCAGCAAATGTCACTGGTAAAATGTCGAGGAGTCCCATCGTGCTGTTCATCGTTCAAATACTTCCTTCTGCGACCTTTGTAAGCGGTTCGCGAATGATAGCTTCAAATGATCGCTGTTCATGCGCATTACCGTTTAGCACCATCTGCCGTCACTGTAAAATTTGCCGGACTATTTCTGGTCGTAATTTTGAACATCTTTTCTAATAAAACCTTTAAATTTACTGTTTTCTTTCACATTAATGTGTCGCTCTTTCTCTGCTGTTTCCGTTGCTTTTTTCGCTTCTTCCTTTAATCGTACCTTTAACCGTAACTCCCAAAAAAGGCATTTTCAAAGTTACATTCCTATGTGATTCCGAGTCGTCTTTGTATCCCTGGAAGCATTTGTTCTGATAGTAAAACACCCAAGAGTAATGCCGTTGAAATGTCGGAGATGTGTCGGAAGCGCCCTCTGTCAAAAATGAGGACACCAAAGCTGTACGTCATTTTGAATAAAATAATTACCAAGGGAATGACTTACACGCAAACCGCAACAAAATCGATTAGTTTGTCCAATGTTTATGGGCGTTTTAATTTCCCCCCTGTGTTCACAGTTCAAATTTTGCCAGTTAACTGATCCCAATGTTTCCGATTTTGGGCTTAAAATTTAAGTTAAAGTCTAAACTTTAGTATAACTTGAACCTCATGCACATAATAACGGTAAAAAGTAGTTGTTCGTTACTCTAAAGCCTAAAGCGCCCTCTATCGACAATTTTTGAACGTAACCTCTAAAATTTTTTTCTAAAAATATCGTGATATAAAGAATGATTTTAGTGAAAACCGCAAACGAATCGACCTTTTTCTCCGTTTTTTTATCACCGTTTGAAATTTTGTACCTCAAACTTTAATGGCCCTTAGCTCCTACAGAAGACGTTTACGCCCCATGGTTTCCCATTTAACCCATTCGTGCCCAGCATCTTTTGCATAAATTTTATTTGGTTGGCACCATTATTTTTAGAAGATTTAAGTTTAGTTCATTAATCATGAAAATGCATCATTTAAATAAAATAATTATTGCTTTTCTTTTTTACCGGTGTCAAAAACAGTGCTGAATGCACCTTTTGAAGCGTCCCTTTTTAGGGACGCTAGGCACTAATGGGTTAATAATGTTTGTCTTCATGTCTACTATCACCCCTCAAAGTTTGTCGGTCTGGTAGCGAAACACCCTGTACATTCCGGCATTCATTCTGTACAGTTCTGGCAGGTTCAGGGACATGCCAGCAGCATCCAGCGCCTGTGTGTACAACTTCGGTTGGGGCCCTATACCCCACCCCTCCTCGCCTCAAAAAAAAACTTTATCAAAAAATAAAACAATGAATATCTGTAAATTCATAGTTGCCATCCGTCTTGGGCTTTTACCAACTCGAATAAAGATTTTTTAACCAGTAAATTTATTTAATAAAATGTGTCTTCTTTTTATACAGTTTTTATTTCATTTCATTTATTAAATAAAATTTCAGGTTCCAAGCATGCTTAAATGATTTGAAAAAAAGAGAAATGAAAAAAATATGTAAATAAAATTCGTAACACACTAAAGTCTGTGATAATGGAAACAATATGTATCAGAATCTTGTTTAACGGTTAAATTTCACTATCCCGGAGAAAATAATTCAATACATTAATAATAAATTGCATTTAAAAAAAGAAAAGAAAAGAAAAAAGTTTGTTTTTACTTTGCATGTATTTGCGATGGCTAAAAAAATTTACCTAGAGATCACCACGTAGAGATCTAAAAATTTGGAGAAGGATAGATGCTGGCAGGTGCATCTGAGAGTCAAATTTTTCATTTTATGTTAATTAACCGAAATATTAATTATAAGCCCTTAATGATCATCATAAAACGGCGAGTTTTCATTCTTTAAATAAATCTTACATGATCCTCCCATGTAATGCCAGACCTAGATTTAATAAAATTACGTGTAATATTATTTTGACATGAACGAAATTCGCGTTTTTTACGCAACTGAGGGATGGAATTCGCATTTTTGCGCAATCCATGGACATAATTCGCGTTTATTGAGTAATCTGTCGACGAAATGTGCATTTCACGCAATTCATGGATGAAATTAGCGTTTTTACACAATTCTTAGACAAAATTTTCGTTTTTTACACAATTCATAGATGAAATTTGCGTTTTTTATGCGATTCATGGAAGAAATTTGTTTTTTTACGCGATTCTTGGACGAAATTCAGGTTTTTACGCGGTTTGGGGTGAAATTCATGTTTTCTGCGCCGTTTTTATACGAAATTCGCGAATCTTGGTCGTTTTTTGTCGAAATTTGCGTCTTTTGCGGGTCTTTTGTCGAAATTCACGTTTTTTGCGTGGTCCTTACTCGAAATTCATGCTTTTCGCCCGATCGTTTGATGAAATAAGGCTTTTTAAGCAATTCTTCGTTGAAATGCGCGTTTTTACGCGATTTTTTCGAGGTCTTTCGACGAAATTCGCATTTTTCTCACGTACCTTTTCGAAATTTGTGGGGTTCTTTTCGCTATCCTTCATCGAAATTTGCGGTTTTTCGTTACTTTTCGACGGTATTTTGCGCTTTCATCGCAGAACTTTGACTAAATTCATGTGTTTTCCATGATATTTTCACAAAACTGGATGGGTTTATTCTGCGAATGATTGAAGACATAGATTTTTTACGACCACCGTTCGCCAAAATGCGCGACTTTTGGTGTCTGAAATTTTGGACTGATTAATTTCTAAAGTTTTCAGCGGCAAATGCCTTAAATTTTCGGAAAATTCGAAAAATTGGTCCTGCTTTTACAATTAGCACTAATTACAATTAGCGCTAACAGTAAATACATAAAGTTTAGGAAATATGTTTAATTTTTTGGTACTAAAAAAAAAGTTTACAAAATATTGCTTATTTCCTAAAATTTTCTGCAAAGTTCATAAAAGTTGCTGCGCACGGCATGCGCGCTTGCGTCTATGTTATACAACTCTGTTTAATGCTATTTATTTGTTATTCAGTTATTAAGATTTTTGGCTTCTTCATTTGCAAAACTTTTGGCGATAGAATGCTCCTTTGAAAATCTAATTTTAAATTTACTCTGAATTAAATTATTGCTGCAAATTATTTTTAAATAGTTTATGAATCATAGGGGACTTTATATCTATTACCGTGAGATACATGTGCATTATGTAAGGTATTTCTTATGTTACCTCTATATTTATGGCATGATTATTGTAGAGAAACTTTTACTGTTATTTCCAAATAGTAATTTTCTTCTTATTTACGACAAATTATGTAGTAAGGCGATGATTGCTATTTAAAAATAAGAAACAGGCAGAATTTAGCCTTTATGGAAATAAAACTATGCATTATGCTTTTTCACGAGGGTGAGATAATAGTGTTGCATGTTTTCAGCCATGTGAATTACGGGCGCCTTTTATTGTTTAAAAGAGGTGTGCCTTTGTTTATAAAAGTTGGACAGGTGAGCATCTAAATGACTTATTAGGAGACTCGCATAAGTAGAATAAAACGTAATAAATTTTTAAACAAAGAATGGAATGTTTAGAAATATGCTTGTGTAAGGTAAATCTAGAAAAGAAAATTCAGATACCAAAAACATGTAACACATTTTAATGTAATTAAATTATTGATTTTTTTAAAAGTATTTGTTCTTTAATTAAAATTTTTGACGCCTTTTACTACTCCAGCGCTTATGTGCACTGTACAGTTTGTACACTGGGTCGGTACGCCCCTGGGCAGGTTTTATGAATGCAAAGTCATGAATGGTTTTATCAATAAAAAGAATATGAATACATGGGATATTTTGACAACATTACTAACCTTGAAGAAATCTGATGAACTGATTTTGATTATTGCTGTTTTGAGGATGTTTAAAAAGCTTGATATTATTTGATATAATATAATAGATTTTGAACGTGATATAAATATGACAAAGCTGTGTTCAATAATAAAACATAACTTTCAACATTGTATAATAAAACTTACCATAACTTGTATAAAGAATGATCGTACGTAGGACTTTCAAATGATGTTATTTGATCCAGAATTTGAACATACATAACAAATGATACCCAATTCACCTATTTTAAAAATGTTGAAGTATTCCCATCCCTCGATGAACCTCCATCCCCCCCCCCCCCCCCAAAAAAAAAGCAATGATTTATTCTTGGGGGATTTATCGAATTTTCATGTTTAGTAACAGAACGATGCTTTTCTCTAAATTTTGGTGAAAGGCCACTAATTATTACTGTAAAAAACTACTTTATCTGAATAAAGTATAATTTTTGCCATTTCATTCATAAAACCTTAACCCGTAACTTTGAAAAAACTGATCGTACCGACTTGCAGATGGTGTCATCCAATTTAGAATTTAAAAAATCCATGCGAAACGATTCCCTATTTGACCGTTTGAAAAATGTTGATCCCCCCCCCCTCCTCCTCCTCAAATTAAAAAAAAAAAAAAAAAAAAAAAAAAAAAAAAAAAAAAAAACTCGCTTTCTGCTTCTTAAAACTTATTAAACTTTGTTTTCGGGGATTCCTCATATTTTCATTTTAAAAAAATCTATTTTACCTGTAATGTATATTGAACATGTAGTCCATTATATGTAATCTATTAATTAGGTATTAGGTTTTTAAAGGTTATTTAGATGTCTTGGAGTTTTTCTGCGTAAAAACCCCTAGGTGCCTTCTCCCAGGTTTCTTCATGATTACGCGTAATATTAGAACTTGACCTTGTTACTTCAGGACATCGTACATTTTATCTTCCGCAATTTACAATTTTTTTTTTTTTTTTTTTTTTTTTTTTTTTTTTTTTTTTTTGCGCCTCACCAGTGGCCGAGAGGTTCGGACCTCTCAACTGGTAGACGGCAGGTGCTGGGTTCGAACCCAATCGCGGCTGTCGGAATAACCGTTCGGAGTTTTCCGTGGTTTTCTTCGAACCTTGCGTAAATACGGGTTAGGTTCCCTTAGAAAGTCCCCCACGGAGGGCACTCCCCCTGGTCCTATATCCCATTAGCGTCGGACGACAAAAATCAACCAACCAACTACAATATTTTTTTTTACACTTTTTGCATTTTACGCCAATTTTTTGACTTCAGGAAATAATTCCTGTTAGACTGAACCAAGGCCATATTGAGTAAATTTGGTCCTCTGCGACATTTGACAATTTTTGTGTTTCCGGCGATTTTTCCATATATTAATAATCCCAGATATTAAGCTAATTTTAAATTCTTCTAGTGATTTTTGGATTTTCTCCTGTTTCGCCGAGATTTTTTTTTTTTTTTTTTTTTTTTTTTTTTTAGATTTGTAAACAATTCCGTTTCAATTTTTTTATCATAATATAGCAAATTTTATCTCCTCACTTTTTTTCATTTTTTGTAATTCGGATTACAAATTTTTTAGCTCACTAGTGTAAATTTTGGCCTCTGCGTTTTTTCTTTCTTCATTTTGACACGATTTTTTGACATTCGTATTCGTAAAAGGCATTTGTTTTCAAGCTCCTCACTAATGATGTAAATTTTGTTTAGAGAATTTCTTTTTCTTTCTTTCTTTTTTTTTTATTTTTATGGATTTTTAAAGTTATTTTCAACGAGATTCTTAGCATATTTTTGGCAACTGCTTTTTTTTTTTTTTTTTTGACATTTGTAAAAAATAATTTACTTTGAAAATTTTTAACCTAATCGAAGTATATTTTATCACATGTGATTTTCAATGATTTGCGATTTTTAATGCGATTTTCAATGCAATTATCATCTTTCTTTTGCGTTCCGCGACAGTTTTCTGACATTAATAATATGAAATTGTCTCCAAACATTTATCCTAAACCCATTATTTTTAATGCGGTTTTTAGCGTTCTTTTTTTAACATGAATATTTGAGGAATAGTAAATTTTTTAATTTACGCATTTTTTTAATCTTTAGAGACCTTTACTATATTTTTTTAGCCTCGAAGCAAATTTTTAACATTGTTAAAAAGGAATCCGGTTTTAACTTTTAACCTAATGTACTAAAATATGTCCTCTTTTTAGTGAAATTTATTCGAAATTCGCTTAGTGATTTTCGAATTTTTCAGATTTTTTTAATATTATTAGTTTTTTTTTTACTTTGTAAAAGAAATCCTGTTTTAATCTTAAATAAATTTTACTGTCTAGAATTTTTTATAGAGCACGGAAACGTATCGTCAATCAGGTCAGCTGCGCGAGTAAATTAAATTATTTTAGCAGATGAAAATAAAACTGTTTTCTATACTGATTATAAAAACGATTTTCATAAAAAAAAATTCAAGGTCAATTTATCATTGATTTAAATATTTCATTGTTCATAAGTGTTTTTGAAAATACTATTGTTATTATAATATTAAATCTTCATATTAAATATGTCAAATCAAATTTTATGATAACGTAATTTTCTCTGCATGTCATAATTTTTCCATTTAACCCCTTGAGGGGCAAAGCACTTATGTTCCTAAAATGTTCAAATGATTGATTGACACCGGGATTCACAAACAAATTTATATGATAGAAAGTAAAAACTGTTTTTCGCGTACATTGTAAAAAGCAAATTTTAATACTAAAATTCCGGTGCCAATGTGGCATAAGGGAATTAAAATTAAGTGGTATATATAATATACCGGTGCCCTTCAAGGGGTTAACGTGAATATTATATTGCGAAATTTGCTCTAAAATAGTTATTTATTTATTTTTATTTTTTCGCTTTATGCATTTCGACATTGTAATGTATGATTTCTACAAAGCTAAATCAAGAGAAATAACTCACTTCTAGAATTTTCATTTATTTTTAATGGCTGTTTTCTTATCAATATTACCAATATGCGATTTGCCTTGCATATACGATTTAAAAAAGATAAATAGCTTATAATGCTATATCATTATTTTTCTGTTTGAAATTCATATACAAGTTTTATACGCAATGCAATTGATTTTAGGTGTTTGACATATTTTGCCTCAGTAATATTTATTTTAAAAGCATATTTTACCTGTTGTAACAGGATTTTTTTTTTAAATATTCATAATGTACGTGATTTTTCGAAAGGAAAAACAAAGCAGAAGAAATTTTGCAGTGTTACTGTTATTCTTTGTATGATAATTACACTTTCAAGGTATTTTTTAAAAATATTAGTAGAATATGATTCATTAATTTAATGATAAGTTAGCTGTTGTTATTTTTTAAAAAGATTCAAAAAATGAAATGGAATAAAATAAATAAATTACGCAATTCCGTTATTTTAAATTCCTTAAAGTTAAATGCATTTTATAATACATTTTATATTTTATTTATGCAAATAAATTATAATTACTATATTAATTTACTGATTTTTTATAAAGTTTGAATAGTGGTTTAAAAAAATGACATCATAGGGGCGGCAAAATAAGGCTCGCCTTAGGCGGCGAAATGTCTAGCGCCGGCTCTGGTTATATCTATCATACCATGCATTGAATACCGCAGAAAAATTTCAGCATATCGAGGTTTCTTGTTCATAATTCCTTATTCAGCAATATAAAATATTTATTAACTGGGTTTAATTTTTATTTGTTATTTTTATCCTACTATGCATTAAATGTCAAAGAAAGTTTCAGAATTTTGAGATTTCTTGTTTATTACTACTTATACACCAGTATAAAATATTTATTAATTTGTTTTTGTTTTTATTAGTTTTTTCTACCCTACTACGCATTAAATGTCAAGGAAAGTTTCAAAATTTTGAAGTTTTTTGTTTATAATTCCTTATACACCTAATCACAGAGTAGTAACAGAGAATCAACTTTCATACACTGTAATGGCAACTTGTTTAACATGGGATTACGCATAGACAGTAGCGAGACGAGCGGATAACTCTGAAACTACGATCATAACATAAGAGAGGTTGCTAATTCGGCGAAACATCGCTTCCTTGGCGACAAATGATAAAAGAAAAAAGAAAAAAAAATACAGCGACGGCTTGCTGCTTCTTGTTTTGAAATTTATGAAAGAATTATTTTAATATGAAGTAACTTTGACGTATTCGTCTTGCAAACAATACATGTGCATGGCTGCCAACTACTACGCCTATTTAAAGTCAAATAAACATGTTAAAAACAGAAAATTTTGTACATAATTAACAATATGTGTTGTAATGCATAACATTGAAAATATTTGGCATACATTTTACTAAAATATTTTTGTGGTTTCAAACATGTTTATGTGATTTAATTAGGCGTAGAAGTTGGCAGCTCTGCATGTGTCTCTTCGTAACATAACGACCTAATAATTTAAACTTGAAAATTCAAGAATAATAACAATAATAATTACGAATCAATATAAGCGCGAAGATCTAAGATTAAATAGCATAAGCACTTGTGCAAAGATAATCAAATCAGCATTCAGCAAGAAGCGCCAAACCGGAATAGGGTTATTATTAAACAGAAATCACGAGGATAAAAATCGCCAATGCGATGCTTTAGTTTTTAAGTGATCCACTGAGGGCGTTCTTTTCAAGTCGAGTTGAGGCTCTGTTACGTACTCTGTGCACCTAATTAAGATATTCATTAACCCTCTAATTTTCATGGTAGGATATGTTCTAGAAATTCCATAATGGAGAGAATTTGAACTCATGCTAGAAAATTTTAATAATAAATTTCTTTTTCTTTAATTAGGAATTTTTTGTCAATACATAAGAAATATATTGCTAAATTTCTGATGTGAATTTTGAATGTCGGAATTAAAAAATCAAATAAATTTCAAGCATTGTTAGAATGTATTGTGCCATGGGCATAAGAGGATTTAGTGGATAATCTTTGTTTATTTCTGTCATATTAAGCATTAAATGAGAAGGAAATGTGAGGATTTTTGGGGGTTCTTGTTTACCATTTCTTATGCACCTACAAAAATATTTATTAATTGGATTTAGTTTTTATTTGTTATTTTTATTGTATCGATTTTTAAATACAGCAGAAGATTTTTAGAGTTTCTGATAAAGTAAATTGAGCAGAAATTGCGATTTTATTTTTCATATTCATTTAGTTCTATCCTCACGTTATATGTAAAACTAAATAGAAAAACGCATTTATTACAAATCGGATATTATGTTTCTTGGTTCCGGGTTTTCCCATAATTTTTCATTTTTATCTTTAAACAGGGTCAGATTTTTTTTGTGGGAAAACTCAGCATTTTAAAATTGTAACTTCTGTATCATTTAAATGTGCAATTTGTTATTATAAATAACAGGAAATTTCTCATATTTAATACTGCCAGAAATACTGCGTTTTAAAAAGGGAATTTCATTGTCATTTATTGAGATTTGCACTGTTTTCGTTGCCTCATTTGAAAAGTTTAAAATCAGGGCTCTGCTAAAGAATCTGTAATTTTTTAAAACAAATCCTCCCCCCCCCCCCTCTTATCCGAATTCTAGACTTACTCACCAGGTTTGCCAGTTTGGTCTTCAGTTTTATTTCAAAAATCCGAATTCGTGTCAGGAATAAAAGTTAATATTTCTTGCTTTACTCAAATGGCAAATATTTTGTTATTGTACATACGTATCAAAATCAGTAAATTTTTAGACAATTTTGTTCTTATAATGTACGGTGAAAAAAGAGCTTTTTATTAATTTAAATTACGTTTCTTCGTACATTGCAGTATGATTTAATTATTTGAACTTCCAGTAAGTAAAAATATCTTGCCCCTGAAAGGAACACTATAGGCGTCATTTTAACCACTGCTAAATAAAAATATGGCCGATTCGAACCAACAACGTCTTTCTAGACTAAGTTGGATATGCACTACATCAAATTAAGTTAAGTAATTAAGGTAAAATATCACTAAAAGAAAATCTGGTGTGTAATATTTTTAGAACATTTTGATGAAATTACGGGCAATTCAAGTGCCAAACTGGAAAACTGTACATAAAGAAATGCGTTTTATAGGGTTTGTAAATATAAAGGAATTCAGAGGATTTTAATTATTTCAGTACAGGAAATTTCGTAAAGTACTTGTCGCTGTATTCTGATAATGGATTTTTTTTCCTCTAAATAAAACAAGTACAGTCGAACCTCGTTAATACGCGAATCAGCGGTCCAATCAAAATTCGCGTATTAAACGGGTTCGCGTATTAACCGAAGGTCGCGAATTTTCGTCGAGTGGTCTATCTAATAACAATCTATGCGGAAAAAACCATTTTTTGTCATTTTTTCACGTTTTTAAGACATAAAATGACATTTTATTTATTTTAACCATTATGTGCTTATAAAGCAGGAACGTTTGAAAGCTGAAAATTCAAATAATCGTTATTTTCTCAAGTTTAAATCCTAAGTCTTTTCAAATTTAGATTTATTATATATGACACATAAAATTGAGTAAGACGAACACAAAAATTTCTTCTAACCTTATTAACTAAAACTAATGTTATTAAAATTGAAATCTTTGTTAGCTATACATAACAGATAGATGCGATAATAAATAGTGTTGTTAATAACAAAAAGTCAATTTAAAAAATCTTACTGAAATCAATAATGTCATAAAAATAATTTTTTGGATAAGTAGCTGTCAATTTCGGCCTGTTTGAGATGCGGTCGCGCCATCACCATGATGTTTTGCGCCTTATTTAGGAAGTGGTAAAGTTCGCTTGTTGAGGGTCCATCGTCCAATGACGACGCATATTGTCTTAGGAAATTGAATGCTTCTGTAACTTTGGAGAATGGGGATGGGGCCGGAAGCGCAGGATCATCATATTCGTCTTCCTCATCTGGTTTGTCAGTCGCAGTTACATTGACGATGATATCATCCAGACTCTAAGTTCGGAGGTAACTAGATCTTTGTCGATTTTAATGAACGTATCTAAATAGACAAACTTTTCCCCTACAGTTTTTGTGCGGCCAGCTAATCTTCTTCAACATTAGGATGTGAGGTTGGCTCAGTGTAAATGATGTCCTTGCTACTTCCGAAACCCGCTCTGTGAAAGCAGTTTGTAATTGCTGTTGGTGTGACAATCTTCCATGCTGCAGTAAGCACGTGCATAGTGTCGAGGACTGTAATTGGACGACACAAGTAGCAAGAAGGATTGCTGCCGTGTTCCATTTGGTGAAGGTATCGCCGTACGACGTGAGTCTTGTAATTTACTTTGCTGCTAATTATTCTTTGGTCCAAGAACTGGGTTACACTAGTCGAATACTTAGGTAGAAATTCTACTTGAACATTATTTAGGTCTTTGTTATCTTTTGGATTCGCAGGGCTGTTGTCCACATGGCGCGATTCTTTTCTCCTACGCCGATCAAAATGTTACCTGTCATCCATGCTCTACACTGGCTTTCGTACAGGTAGGAGAAATTCTTGATATTTTTAAAGTATAGCGATTTACATGATTTACCAGCAGCTGTATGACCAGCAGCTTTAATTTATCTGATCCATCAGAGTTGGCACCGAGCAGTATTGTAAGACGCTCTTTGCTTAGTTTGCCTCCATGACATGTTTTTCCTTTCATGGCGATTGTTTTACTGGGTGTCAATTTGTAAAAAAGCCCAAATTCCAACACGTTGTAAATATCCTGACTTGATTAGTTTTTTACAAGCTGCGGAAGTACATTAATTTTCCCACAGTGAATATCTTCTCTGTTGACTGCAGCTGACTCACCACACAATTGCTTGAATTTTATGCCGTACTTAATTTTAAATCAATCCAGCCAGCCATTTATGGCATTGAAATCTAGCAATCCTTTTTTTGCTGCGATTTCAGAAGTTTTTTCTGGTATTAACAAGCTGCTTATTGGGATATTCGTAGAGCACATTTGAACAAATCACTCGTGAATGGCCTTTTCCATGTCCTCAAACTTGGTGGTTTTTATTTTCTTGTTCTTTGTTCCTCCAATCACAGTTTGGTTAACGATAACATTCCTATTCATTAACAAAGTCCTTAAAGTTGACTCAGATATGCATTTTCCTTTGGCGAACGTTGACTTATTTGAGACAGCTTGGACATCGTATTGATTTATAATTTGTAACTTCTCAATGACGGAGAGAGCCTTTCGTTTAATATGTTTTCTCCTTCCACCATAGTTTAGACTAGATTATAAAAGCATAGATGGATATCGTAGACTATATAATTTTGGGAGAGACAAGCGTCTCTTAAGTATCACATCGCTGATGAAACAGCGATTGATAAGACTCATGTGATTAATCTGTTACTGTAGCACATGTTCCATCTATCAGTTCTAGAGCTCTAATTTAGGAGAGGGGACGTCACATTCCCCACCAATAAAATTTTACTGTAAGATTTGGCTTATTCTATCGGAGCATTTTCTAGATTTAATAAGGCACAAATTTATCTTTTTTTAAAACCGGTGAAAAAACATCAAAAATTTTGTAAAATGCTCCCGTCGCGAATGGGTTAATTATGTGGAAAAGTTCTTTTCATTTTTCATTTTTATAAAAACTAGCTGACTCATGCAGCCCGCGACCGCGATGAATGAAACTTACATGAACTTCAAATTTGTATGATTTTATAAATTTAATTCCCTCTTAGTCTACATTTATATTTTTAAATGACAAAAATCGCTAGAAAAGTATTGAATTGAAGGTACATTCTGCTTTGCGTAATTTGATTTTTTGAGCCTATGCTTACAAAAAGCAAGCGAAACCACGACAAATCACTCAGGTTTCTACTGATTTAAAAAAGTTTTGTATCTATTATTTTTCAATTTGAATATTCTTAATTAGCATCTAATGATAGGCCGAAATACATAAGTTAAAAATTTCTAAATCTTTTAAAAATTTGTATTTCCATTAAAATTTTACACTGTGGTTTTATATACTATCCAAATGAAAACAGGTGTTTTTCAAAGCAGACATAACGTCTTCAACTTTTGCACAACATTACCCTCGTCTCGCTTATGAGATTTCACTGGGAGAGTTTTGTTTGGGCAGTCTTATGTTAAGATCGGATCGGAGTCCAAATCTAGTCAGCGTGTGGTTTTGAGGGGGGAAATGCTCAATTTAATTGGATTTAAATAATTTTTGTATAAAAAATAAGTTCAGTAATTGTTGTATAAAATGATTGGGAAGATACTTCATTTAAAAACTCGTATGTTTAAAACTAAGCTCATTCGCATATTAAACGTAGATTTTTCTTTCTAGGGACTGATAAAATTTCGCGTATTAACCATTCGCGTATTAAAGCGGGTTTTTTATATGTGTAAAATAGGAGTATTTCAAGGGACCAAAGAAAATTCGTGTATTAAGCGGTTTCGCGTATTAAGCGGGGCGCGTATTAACGGGGTTTGACTGTATTATATTACAAAATTTCTGATACAACATCCTTAAAAGTTCTTCCAGACGACAAACTCTTGCCTCATTTCAAAAAGATTTCATTTGAGATTTCATTTTGAGATTTTTTATCAAAATATTTAAGGTTAAAAACATTTTCGTCTTGGATCACACTCCAGAACAATTAAGAAATCTTGGCACCTATGATTATATACCTTATTTTAGCAAAGTATGTTGATCCATAAGCTGTGTTTTTGGTCCATGAAATGGGCGAAAATTCGATTGTATTATTCTGACTATTATTTCACCCTTTAATATTAGAAGTTTTATCCTGTAACATTTCAACAATAGATAGTGTATTTTGTTCTAATTTATGAGACTTACAGAATAAGATGGATCGAAAAGGATGCGAAAAAAAAAAATTTCTCGGAATCATTCACGTCAGACTCGGACACGTCATTCCGAATCGGACATTCGATGCAAAAGTTTTTTTTTTTTTTTAGCTATATTAGTCTACACCTATTTTTTGAATTGAAATCCATTCATATCTTCCTCTGCCTATGCGCCCTAAATTTAATTAAAAATTGAAATTTTTATGACTATATATATATGACTATATATATATATACATATATATATATGTATATATATATATATATATATATATATATATATATATATATATTGCATTTTAATTGTTTTTAATAATTAATTTTGGTGCAAAAGTTGTCTTTTATATATATTAATTGACATGATTTTTAATTGAAATTCGTTCATCATGCTGTGCCCCAGGTGCCTTAAAATTAATAATTTTATGATTTTTTGTTTTATTTATTTATTTATACTTTTGAAACCCCACTTAGCACCTCGTGATAAAGTTGTGTAATAAATGTACTGCATAATTGTGTAGTTTACATTTTTTTAAATCTAAATCCATTCATATCTTCCGGCTCCCAAAATTTAGTTAAAAATTTACGTTTTTGAGAAAATGTATTAAAAAGAGTAAATTTACGAAAATTGTTTATAAATTTGGCAAAGTGTTTAGTTAATAAAGAATAAACTTGTGGATAATAATAATTTTATAATAAATACACGAAATGTACATTTTAAAATAAAAAGCATTAAATCTCACAAATTATAAAAGTAGAAATCACATAAGAAATTACTGACTTCTTTCATTTTGAAGATTTACATATTTCTGTTTGTGATAATTTTTGGTGTTAAAATATTTCATGTGATTTCTTGATGTTATTATATTTTGTATAAAACCTTATCTCTTTTCTTGGCCGGATGCAATTTGTGATATGTCACACGCTAGGCGAATGCATCTTTCAACAGCGTGGGTATGGTATTAATATTTTCCCCATCTCTCCGTTTTTCGTATTTTCACCACGTCTTCAATATATTCGAAAGGAACATTCATCAAAAGCGGTAGTTCAAAACATCCAATTCAATGCCAGATTATAATACTATTACTTCTTTGCTTTGAACATTATTTTTAATATTTCAAAACTTCTTATTTTTTATCTTCCTGTATTTTTATTTCAAACACAAATTAGGTTTCTAATTGCTGAAGACCTGATATGTCCTCTGTTACCAAAAGGGGCATGGCAGTATACGACAAAAGAGCAAGACAAAAGAAGCTACACTATATGGCCAAAGGTGACAGGTCACTTGCAATATTAGACGTTTTGTTAAATATCTAGAAAAACAAATGAGGAATTATCCTGGAACTCCAGGAATGAAAACGGAAGAGTACAAGTTATATATTTCCGGTAAGATTTTTTTCCCACGACCCCATAAGGGACCGTAAAAAATTGAAAATTAATGAATATCTTTTCGATAACTCTGTCAAAACTAATGTAGCAAAAGCGTTCAAACTGTAGAATAATATTATGTGGCTCATTATAATAAACTGTGTCCATTTTTATGGGGATAGTATATATACTCGTAGAGATTTTCAAGTTTTCATAAAAACACTCCTAAATTTTGCCAAGTTTATATGCTTATATAGTTTGCAGAGTTTCTAATGAAAGAAAATGCTCTTTTCACAAAATATGGCAAACAACATTGTACACAATACTCTGTAATCAAAGAATAATAAAAATTACCCTAATTTCCTGCGTATAATCCGCGGATCAAACAATCATTTTTCGACCCAGAAATTTTATTAATAAAAAATAACTTTTCAGATCGCCGTAAATATTTGCCTTCATTTACGAAATAAAATTTCTGGGTCGAAAAAGAATTGTTTGATCCGCGGATTATAGGCAGGAAATTAGGGTATATGAAAAATAAGCAGTTTACTAAATGTTTCACTGCGCATGCGAGATTGCAATCAAAATATAATGTGTGTTATGTGTTAGCTAAGTCTCTAGAGCAACTTTTGAAAAGTACCAAAAACATAGCATGAAAATTCTGAAAATTATCGTCGATAGATTAAGCTCGAAATTCGTAGTTTCCGAAATGAAGCAAAATGATGTATTAACCAAATATAAGTATTAACCAAATGTAAGTAGTACGTGCAATATTGTATATGCTATATTGACACAAATCAATGAACATATGCATACAACCCCTCATCTTGTTCCTTCATTTTAGGAAATGAATTTTTCAATTTTCAGAATTTTCAATCTATGTTTTTGAGATTTTCAGAAAAATTACTCTATAAATTTAACTAATACATTATACGCATTACATTTTGATTGAATTCACGCATGTGCAGTGAAACATTATTTAGTGAACCTGGTCATTTTTCATACAGTTTTAATTATTTTGTCATTCCAATTACAGGGTAATATCTACAATGCTATTTGTCATATTTTCTACAAAGAACATTTTTATATTAAAAACTCAGTAAATTATAAGCAAAAAAACTTACCAAAATTTGGGACTGCTTTTATTGAAACCTTGATTTCTCTACAAGTATACATGCTAGCCTCATAAAAAAGAACACAGTTTAATACAATAGGTCACTGAGTCATAATATACAGTTTAAACGCTTTTGCTTCATTAGTTTTGACAGGTTTACCCAAAAGGTATTCCTTTATCAATTTGTTGACGGTCACCTATGTGAAGTCGGGAATTTTTTTGCGGAAATATATCAGCTGTACTATTCTGTTTATATACTTAGAATTTCAGGATAATTCCTCATGTATTTTCCAGCTATTTTTGAAAGGAAAGCGTCTAAAGTCACAAGTGACCAGTTACCTTTGGCCATTAGTGTATATTGTTGAAGTACAGCCTCTGTTATTTTTCTTAGATTGGGCTCCAAATATCTAGAAATTATGATAAGTTTTTTAAAAAGGCGAATTACTAGTGATAGTAAGGGCTTTGTTTTGATATAGAACCATACAAAGACAAATTGTACCTCCATAAGAACATTGTGATTCTCAGATGGATTTTCTGTGGCCACATACAACCTTAAAACTCTACCTTATTTTTCAGTCATCTTGAATGAAAAAATAGACCAAGCTTTTTTAATACCAGGTTAGAATCACATTCACCAAGCGATATTGCTCATCTTCTATCAGTAGTGTGTAACATTGCTGAGAATCATTCTATCTATTTTATATGCATATTCCCCACAATTATTGAAGAAAAGAGAACTTCAGGTAGATTCTCCCAGGTTTTACTTCTCTAAAAATTGGCCCACAAAAGGCTGTAGATTTGCCGTTAACCGTTTACCGATGCAAGGTTTAACCCATTAGTGCCTAGCGTCCCTTTTTAGGGACGCTTCAAAAGGTGCATTCAGCACTGTTTTTGACACCGGTAAAAAAGAAAAGCAATAATTATTTTATTTAAATGATGCATTTTCGTGATTAATGAACTAAATTTAAATCTTCTAAAAATAGTGGTGCCAACCAAATAAAATTTACGCAAAAGATGCTGGGCACGAATGGGTTAAAGAATTTAGTAAGTGTTGTAAAGGCAACTCATTTGTATGAAGCAAACAAATGCCAACTGTAAAGATCCATGGAGCTCAGCGGCATCCAGTTTTGCCAGAGAGGCTGCATTTTTTTTATTCAGATTCTTATTTTGCACCATTTTTTTTTTTTGAAACTGTAAAATGCACTTTATTTAATGATATAATAATTAAGGGGAAAACGAAAAAAATTTTGCCGTTTCAAAAAAGTAGTGTCAATCAAGAAATCTGAATTAAATAAAAGTAGCCCACTGACAACACTGGCTGCATCTAGTAAATAACCCCAGCTTTGTGCCCAATATTTACATTTCTTTGGTAGTTTTTGCGCTATTATATGCGGACAGATGGACGAGCCAGACGACGACTGTAGGTGCTACATAGTTGTATAAATATACTTTCCCATGAACCATAACGTAATAGAATTTTTTGAGTATCTCTGTAAATAAACTATAAGCTTTATGCACTTCATTTTCAGTACCGAACATGGCATGATAAACTTTCAACGGCACATAACAGTTCCAGATAAATCTAACTACATTAACGCAAGTTCAAATAAAAAATGTCAAAATAAACTATAAGTTATTAGTGGTATCGAAAACATTTGGAGTCCCGATTTACCATGGACACCTGAAAACACTAATGGTGAGTGGGGGTCACCTCTCGAGTGCAAAGGAATAGTTCTAGAAAGAAAGTCAAATATTGCTGCTTCAAAAATGTGGTGGTAATCAAATACTCTAACTTTATTATGGTTTATTTTTAATAGAATAGGAACGCTGCACCTGTCACAGTATTGCCAAATCGGCGGGTACTTTTAATTCGGATTCCTTGATTACGATAACTCTTTCTAAATATTAATATTCTTTCTAAAATCTATCATTTACCTAACATTAAACAAATCGAATAAAATTATTTTAAAAAAATGATAGCATTAAAGCAATCTGAAAAAAGCGAACCTCCCAACTGGCAAGAACAATCTGTGACCGAAACCAATAATGAGATAATCCAAAAGATCCTCAGTAATTACCCTTCATTAGCAACCTATGCAATTAACAGACGAGCTTAAATTGGAAAATGCTTTATTTCGGAATATGATTCAAACGCTGTAATTCACGAGAGGCGTTAAAAATTATTCCTTTTTCTTTTATTTCTTGGTTAGTAGATTATGGAACATATATGGCAGGTAAGACAATATGAACATAAGTAAAAGAATAATTATCTTTGGGTAATAACTTGAAAATGTGATTAATCTATGGCTGTTATCAATCAGAAAAAATATGTTTATTTGATTGAATGAAATTTGAATAAAGATGGTATCGTTAATTTTATATTATCTTTAATTGAAAAGGGCATTTTAAGAAATTGGCATTTGCTGTTTAATTTATATTAATACAGTCGTATTTTTAAAAAAGGAAAATAATTGTGTGCGAATACTACACTTGAAGGGCGGTGGTATAAAAATATATACCACTTAATTTTAATTGCGAAATGCCACAATGACACCAGCCTTTTTAAATGGAAATTTTAATTATATCAAGTATATGAAGAAAAGCTTTTACCTATTTTTAAAATAAATTTGTTTTTAAATTCTGGTGTTAATCAGTAATTTCTGCATTTTAAGAATATAAGTGCTTTGCCCCTGAAAGGGTTAATCGACATTTTATACGCATTAAAATTATTTTAACCCTTTGAGCTCTGATGGTAGAATTTTCTACCACTTAATTTTAATTCTGAAATGTCACAATGACACAGAAAAATTCGACAAAATTTATTTGAAAAAGGTTTAATGCATTTTTTTGTGTGTGTATATCGTTCACCGGCTTTTTTCTTTGCAAAATAGTGGTGCCAATATGACATTTAGAATTTTGAAGAAATTTACGCATCAGAGCTCAAAGGGTTGACCTTTTGAGCTCTGGTGGGTGAATTTCTTCAGAATTGCAAAGTCCCAATTGCACCAGTATTTTGCAAAGGAAAATTTTGGTTTACGGTATACGCAGGGGGGGGGGGGGGTGAAAGAAGGCCTTAAAGATTTTTGAAATAAATTTGGTCCAATATTCCGGTGCCATTCTGACATTTGAGAATCAAAATTAAGAGGTAGAAAAGTCAACCATCCGAGCTCAAAGGGTTAAATAGGTTCATAAAGGCTCAATAGGTTACTGCGATTAAATAATCTAAATTTGACTCTCTGAACTCTGTGTCTCATGAGTGATATGTTTGAAACATGGCTTCAACTAATCCGGGTTTTTGTAAATAGGAATTTTTCAGAAAAAATTCATGGTAGTTTTCCGTTACAAGAATACGAAAAACACCGTTCTAGGTAAGGCTCTTCGAAATCTATGAAGAAGATTTTTCCTTCAAGAATAGTGGTGTTAAAAGAAATGTACCTAATGAGAGCCCCAGAGTATATATCCAAAACGATAAAGTAAGATTGAAATTTACCTAATTTAGCAAGCAAACAATTACTGCGTGTCTAAATTTTATTTATCTCAACAAACACCGAATACGGTACTAAAAAACAAATGGTTGAATTAACTATCAGACAGATTCAGTATATAATAAATTATACCCAATTAGGAAAAAGGGAGAAAAACCTATGATACGATTTAAATAAGTTTCTGCCTTGCTTAAAAGAATAATGTTCTGTTTACAGATTAATGTTTTCCCGAAAGAAAAATGTAAGAGGTTTATTACTAGTTATACAGGGGTTGGACAAAAATATGGAAACACCTTTGAGAAATGCATGTTTGAAAAGAAAGATTGATTATAATGAACTATGTTGATGGCACTGGAATTTTCGCCTACTGATGCCACCTATACAACTTCGTAAAATCACTGCAGCGTTCACTCGTTGTTGGAACACTGTTATGTGAGATTATCATTGCATTATGTCAGAGTTAACAGACTTCGAACGTGGACAAATTGTTGGCGCGCGTATGGTGGGTGCTTCCGTAAGCAAGGTAGCCGAGGTTTTTAGTGTTTCAAGAGGTGCTGTGTCGAAGATTTATTCCGCATATTTGAAATGCGGAAAAAACATCATCCGCTAAATTACAGCGCGGACGAAAGTGTGTGCTGAGTGATCGTGACAAACGATCATTAAGGAGGATTATCGCGAAAAATAAGCAATCCACAGCTGCAAAAGTTACTGCTGAAATGAATTTCGTGTTGCCAAATCCTGTGAGTACCAAAACAATTAGAAGGGAGCTTCATAAATAGGGAATTGCTGGCCGTGTTGCAATTGAAAAGCCATCCATCAGTAATGCTAATGCTTGTAACAGGAAAAAGTCGTGTTTAAGTCATAAAGCCTAGACTATAGAGCAGTGGAAGAGCGTAATATGGTCTAATGAGTCTTCTTTCGCATTGTTACCCACTTCTGGCCGAGTTTACGCCTGGAGAACGCCATCTCAATCCTATAATACAGACTGCTTGTTGCCAAGAGTGAAACTTGGCGGGGGTTTGGTGATGGTTTGGGCAGCCATATCGTGGTTCTCTTCTAGCCCCATGATAAATTTGTAAGGGCGTATTACTGCTCATACTTATGTGAACATTTTGGCCGATCAAGTCCATCCAATGGTGCAAGCTTTGTTCCCCAATGATGATGGTATCTTCCAAGACGACAACGTCCCCTTTCACACAACTCATCTTGTCTAGGACTGGTTTTCTGAGCACGAGGATGAATTTTCGCATCTCTCCAGGCCACCAAAGTTATCAGACTTGAATATTATCGAACCTTTGTGGTCTACATTGGAGCGGAATGTGCGTTCTTGCTATCCACCGCCAACATCGTTATCTGAACTTGCCACTGTTTTGCAGGAATAATGGTACAATATTCCCTTGGCAAACATACAGAAACTGTATTTATCCATTCCGAGAAGACTGCAAGCTGTTTTGAATAACTACGGGTACCGTACACAAAACTAGGTAAGGAAACGTGTTTTTTAAAAGGTGTTTCCATATTTTTGTCCAACCCCTGTATATTCCGTTTAACGTGCTAAAATTTTAAATTCAAAAGAGAAAAATAATTTTTTCGTATGATTATAAAATCTACCCTTTCGCATTTAATATATACTGCTTCATAAGCATGATTCATTTTTATATCATGCCAAAACTGTTTTTATACTTGGATATTTACTGCTTGATATTAAACTGGAAGCAATATCAACAAAGATATTACCGCCAGATCAAAATCTACTATACGTAAAAGAAATTTTATAACCTGGTGACACTTTCCTTAAAATTAATGGGAGCAATTTAGGTGTGATAGTGATATTTTACGCTCGAAAACTGCTCTTTAAACTAGAAAAATGCACTGGGTTTCTTATACTGAGTCTTTTTAATAGCCCTCTCATTTTAAAATGGCTCTTTTGTTTGAGTTTTAAAAGTGGTTTTTAATCTGAAGGATTTTACATTAGATTTTAATTGGGTTAAATACTGTAACATATTCTCAATTATTTAATATGATTAATAGAGAACAAATTTAAAAGATTTTTTTTATTTACAATTTCATTAAATTATTTATTATATCATTGAAAATTTGATTCACAGTAAAAATTTTATTTATTTATATTTTTTTATCTTGTATAACTCATGCGTGCACTTTAGAGCGGGGAATGATTATGGCAGATTATAAGAGGTACGCGTAGTGACCAATGTTTTAGATACAACTATTTCCAAAAAGTTCATTTCGAATATTTTCTGCGCTATTTGCAATAGAAATCTAGTTCGAAAATTATTGTTTAGAAAATTTAGTGGACAATTAACCCTTTCACGGGAACAGAGTTAAGTTCATAAAATTCTGCAATGAACAAATGATACCATGTGTTTCCAAAAAATTATTATTTTTTTTTTGGAAATAAGTAAAAGCTTTTCAATAGTAAGACAATTTTTATAAAAGTATGGTGAAAATGCGCATTTGTGAACTAAAATTAAAAGGTTCAAAAATGAACCATTGTCTTTCAAGGAGTTAAGTTACTGGGTCAACCACTGCTCTTGTTATACTTGTTTCTTTAGAATTTGACCAATTTCAATTATTTTTTTATACATTATTTATGCTGTGTGTGTGTATCTGGTAAAGAAGACGTTGAAATAAGTTCATTTCTAAAGGAATCAGTTAAGCAAGAGCAGTTGCTGGCGCGATAAATTAATCCTTTGCGGCTCAGTGGTTTCATTGATATGCCACTTAATTTAAACGCCCAAACGCCACATTGGCACCGGTATTTTGTTTAAAAAAAATTACTGTTTGTCGAATGCGTGAAATATAGCGTTTTCCTATGTACAAAAAAAGTTGTTTTCATATTCCGGTGTCTGTCATTAATTTTAACACTTAAGCAATGAATTTGCCCTGCGCCACAAAGGGTTAATTAGCTAATACATTTTGGCTACATAATCCCTTGGGGACGAGTAACACGTATACGTGTTGCAAAGATGCTTATCCGTGTGTATCCCCACCAGTAAAATTTTACAGTAAAATTTGCATTATTTAATCGGATCATTTTCTCGATTTAACCCTTTGCGGCGCAAAGCAAATTCATTGCTTAACTATTGAAATTAATGACTGACACCGGAATTTCAAAACAAACTTACTTGTAAATATGAAAACGCTATATTTCAAGCATTCAATAAACCGTAATTTTTTTAAACAAAATTCTGGTGCCAATGTGGTGTTTGTGAATTGACATTAAGTAGTATATATATATATATATATATATACCAGCGCGCCGCAAGGGGTTAATAAGGTACAAATTTCTATTTTTAAAAATCGGTGACAAACTTTAAAAATTTCATAAAAGGCTCCCGTCGAGAAGGGGCTAATTGGCTATTACTAAATACTCTTCTTTTTCTTTATCTATCTCAAATGCCTATCTGTTCTTTTCAATATGGAAATTAGTTTCATTTGACAACATTCCATTTAAACTATAAATCTTTTTTTAATTTTGAAAAGGGACTCGGTTGAGGTTTTCTCCTTCGAATGCAAAATCGTATCTCATATATTTTCCCCCTCATACACCAGAAAAGCGATTTAGCGTTCTCTGTGCACAGCACGTACTGCAAAAAACTCTTTTTGAGAGCCGAACTCTCCTACAAGTAATCAATTCAAAATGTGTTCGTAAGCTCACAGGCTATCTTTTTCGTGTATTTTGCTCATAAAATTATTAAGAAAGAGGAACTTACATATTCTTAACTTCTTCAATTCCGATGCTAAAATAATTTATACAAATACTTATTGTTTTGTTTTTTTTCAAACAATATAATATTGTAAATGACAGAAAAAGTATCTTTTCTGAAATTATCCTTTCGACGCTTAGTAATTTAGGTTAAAAAATATAGATCGAAAACTAGAAACCCCCTTAAATTTTCAATATAATATCCATAACCTAAATTAATGCAATCACAAATTTAAGAGCTTTAACCCTTTCTGGCACTTGTCTGGGATATTTAATTTTAATTCCAAACTTGCAAATGGAACCAATAATATTTTAGTAAAATTTTGATTTTACAATAAAAAGATTAAATTAAACATTTCAAAATATCTAAAAAATTTGTTTGTAAATTACGGTGTCGATCTATAATTTCTCATTTAACTAACAGATTTAGTCTGTGCCGGAAAGGGTTAAGTAAGTAAATAATCTTCAAATCCTCAAAAAAAAATCATGTTTAAAAAAATTAAGTTTAACACTTAGGGAAATTTATCAATTTCTTAGTCACACTGTCTTTTGGACATTGTTAGGCATCGAATTCAAATAAAAATAACATTTATTTTATGAGGGATTCAGCTGAGATGCAAGCACTTATTCGTTTGCTTTCAACGCAGAACACATTCGGCTACTAAGAAGTGATATAAAAATATAAAAAAATCAGATATTTTGTTTTTATAAATAAAAGAAGAAAGGTCCCCGTATGCGGACTCCCAGACGAAACAGGTTAAAATAGAAAATCTTCACCTGTAACCGCTTTCTCAGTGGACGTCAGAGGATAGGGGGGATAGTTACCACCGCGGCAAACTTCCACCAATAAGCCTTATGCGGAAAATTTCTTCTTATTTCAACTCTCTCTTCATAAAAAAAAATTCTATCAAAAAATGAGAGCAAAAGCTGTTATTTATTTTCCTTGATTGAAGTTTACTTCAATATAGTAGTTAGCGCGTAGTAGCGCAAAGTAGTTAGCATACCGATAGTAGTTCCTCGATTTTATGACAACAAAGACAACCCCGTATCAGGGTCTGCGAAAAGATTATAATACCTAGCCAAACTGACACCAGTAAAAAGAAGTAGATATTTTTATCCATAATTCTGACAAAAATTTTCCATTCAATATAGCCTTTAAATAGGATTAAATTTTCTATTCAAGCTTTCTGGTGGAAATTTTGAACGGCGGGAATCAGAAATTGTTGATCCAATAAAAAATAAATAAAGAGCCGTTATTTTGGGACAACTTTCTCAGTTACTTCACTCGCAAATGCTAGGCATTATACACTGCTCAAAACAATTAAAGGATATTGCAGTTTTAGGTGGATTTTGTATCTGGGAAACTTTCTATCTGATTGATACACGGTCGACAGACATAGTAGGTTACATGAGAATAAATTACACATGTTTGGCAGAAAAAAATGCATTTTATTGCGCATTTGTGTACAAAAGGAAAAAACACATTTTGTGCATATGAGAAAAAAAGAATAAGAAAAGGTGTTTTCTTCAAAGAAAATCATTTTCAGTAGGGGGTATGGTTTCCACGGGCGGCCAGCAACGTTGAACACCTTTGAGGCATGGACTCAATGAGGCTATTAATAACGAGTTGGGGTATTCTGCCCCACTCTTTCAGAAGAGCTCTTTCCAGTTCTTGGAGAGTTTGTGGGGGTTGTTGGCGGCCAGAAACTCGTCTTTCTAGAGCGTCCCAAACGTGCTCGATTGGATTCATGTCTGAAGAACACGCTGGCCATTCCATTCGAACGATTCCTTCCTCGAAAAGAAAACCCTCCACCAGGTTTGCACGATGTGGCCTGCAGTTATCGTCCATTAAAATAAAGTTATCTCCGATTGCTGCAGCGTAAGGGACTACAATAGGTCTGAGGATCTCATCCCTATAACGGTGACCAGTCAGAGCTCCATCTCGAATGATGTAGAGGTCAGTGCGCCCGTCAATAGAGATGCCACCATACACCAACACTCCTCCACCGACAAATCTGACACTTTCGTGCACGAACGCAGGATTATTCTGACTGCCACGGTCCCTCCAGATGAAAATACGCCTATTATCCGGATGCACAGAAAAACGGGACTCGTCAGAAAACAGAATATTGCTCCATTCATTTCTCCTCCAGTTGACATGCTCGGTTGCCCACTCCCTGCGGTCGCGACGATGCCTTGATGTTAATCTAACACATACCATCGGTCGGCGAGCATACAGACCTACAGCATGGAGCCGGTTTCGGACAGTCTGAGTTAAAATCGTGGTGCCTGTAGCCGAGCGAAGGTGTTGCTGGAGAAGAGTAGCGTTCATGTTCCGGTGTCTCCGAGTTGTTAACGCTAAATACCGATCTTCATTGGGCGTTGTTGCCCGTCTACGACTTTGCCCTGGTCATCGGCCTGCACATCTACTCTCCAAATAACGGTTCCAGATCCTGGAAATGACACTTTGTGACACTCCAATGGCTTGCGCTACTTCGGCTTGAGTTTGGCTCCCTTCTAACCTACCAACAATTCTCCAAGCTTCTGAATCTGTCAAATGACTTCGCTGAGACATCGTACTCATCGAAACAAAGCAATCACTGAATGCCGATCATCCTTGTATTCATTCTCTTTTATCCAGTTGAAAGTCAAATTTCATTCGCTGCCGCTGAAGCGACGTTCTTGACGTCGAACTCAAAATTTGCATACTCCACAGTTTGAAAACCAGAAAAATTTGCATTTGTGATTCTCTTCTTCTATTTTCGGCAAAAAAAATTTCGTTTATATTTTTATTTTATATAAAACTTCAAATATCCTTTAATTGTTTTGAGCAGTGTACTATACACTTCTCCCCCTCTTTATTCATAACTCTAATATTTTACTTGCTGGATAAAACTGCACGGCATCAACGAACATCTTAGCCTGCACTTTATAGAGCAAGAATTTTATTTTAAACTTTACTGGTTACATAAAGATAGTGTATTTATACAGGGTATATCTAAACTCTTCAGCAAAACTTCAAGTGGTGATACTATACATGAAAACAAACAATATTAAATGGGAGACCAAGGGCCCCAAACGTTTTCCGAAGGAGATAGCCGCCATTAAAATTTAGGTCCAAAATTTCAAATAATCATAAAAAATGGAAAAATTGGTCGATTTATTTGCGGTTTTCACTAAAACTATTTTTTATGCCTTAAAAACAAAGTATAAAGATAAATTTAAAAAATGCCAATAGAGGGCGCTTTAGACTTTGGAGTAACAAACAACTGTTTTTACCGATATTTTTTTCATCTCATTAATTTTTTTTAGAAGCTTAGACATAAACATAAATTTTGAGCTTAAAATCTGAATCGTTTGGAGTGGTTAAGTACCGCAAACTGAACTGGGATCAAGGGGGGGAGGGGGTCAAATTTCAAATAATTATAAAAAATGTAAAAATTGGTCGATTCCATTGGTGGATTGCGGTTTTCGCTAAAACTATTCTTTATGTCAATATTTCCTTGAAAATAAATGTTAAAGATAATTTTTTAAAATTTCTCTTAGGTGGCGCCTTAAACTTTAGAGTAACTATTTTTTGTATCTAATTAAATGCTTGCAAAATCTTAGACTTAAATTTTGAGCTCAAATTCTGAATTGTTGGCAGGGGTTAAAAAGCAAAAACCCCCACCCTCGAACACTGTTCAGTTTCTGCAAATGAACCACTCCCAACAATTGAGATTTTCAGCTCAAAATTTAAGTCTAATCACTTGAAAGAATTTAATAAAATTCAAAAATAACGGTTAAAAATAGTTGTATGTTACTCAAAAGTCTAAGGCGCCCTCTATCGGCATTTTTTGTAATTTATCTTTAAAATTTATTTTCAAGAAAATATTAATTTAAAGAGTAGTTTTAACGAAAACCGCTCTATTCTTCCGTTTTTTATAATCGCTTGAAATTTTAACCTCCTCCCCCCCCCCTTTCTGAACACAGTTCAGTTTGCCACTCCTATTTAACCACTTCCAACCATTCAGATTTGGAGCTCAAAATTCAAGTTTAAGGCTAAGCTTCCGAAAACATTTAATGAGAAGCAAAAATGTAACGGCAAAAAATAGTTGTTCGTTACTCCAAAGTGTAAAGCGCCCTCTATCGGCTTTTATGAAATTTATCTTTATAATTTATTTTCAAGAAAATACTGACGTAAAGAATAGTCTTAATAAAAACCGCAAATCAATCGACTAATTTTTCCGTTTTTTATAATCATTTGAAATTTGAATCCCCCCCCCCCCCTTGAAGACAGTTCAGTTTGTGGTACTTAACCACTCCTAAAGATTTAGATTTTGATTTCAAAATTTAAGTTTATTTCTAATCTTCTAAAAAATTTAATGAGATGAAAAAAATAACGGTAAAAAATAGTTGTTCGTTACTCGAAAGTCTAAAGCGCCCTCTATCGGCACTTTTTTTAATTTATCTTTATAATTTATTTTCAAGGTAATCTACTTCGGAAAACGTTTCTTATTTAATATTGTTTGTCTTGATGTGTACTATCACCCCTTAAAGTTTTGCCCAAGAGTTTAGATACACCCTATATAAATAAGTGCGTTTGTGTGCGTGTATTAAAACACGTATTAACAATAAAGTCAGAAATCTGGAATCCATTCAATCATAACAAGATCTGTATATTCATTTTACAAATTTATGTGTCCACTAATCAAGAATGCAACTCTTGTAGTTCGTATGCAGAGACATATAACAAAACTACGTTATGTTATAACGTATGGGGAAAACCCTTGTTGTACATTTTAAAGATGTTTCATTATATTTTATTTTATTTGCAGATTTTTAAGAAAAATACCGGGCATTTGTTCATTAATTCAGAAAATTTGGCAGTTTTTTTTTTGTAAGCAATCGCTCTTTTAAAATGCGAATAACATCATGATGAGATAAGCTATAGTTTCACTTCATTATTACCACACGTTTAATTAGTTTCATTTAAATAAGCGTTCACAAATGTTTAATCTATCTAATCTGAGACATACTAAAAAACCTTTTTTTGAATCGATTTAGTGCATGGCAATACTATGTTGATGTTCTTTATTTTCTAGAAAACTCTTTCTCCATGAAAATAATTTATTCAGTGCAACAGAAACTAGCGAATATGTAATTTCGATTTTTACCAAAAAATAACAGCGATAAAATTTCGAATTACTATTTTCTTTAATCTGAATATCTGTTTGCAGTATTTTTCATCATTTTTCTTTATTCTGCATCTTTTGTGACATACTAAGATACTTATATAGTCAGTATAGATAAGGGTGTTCTTAAATCATTCTGGCTTGTAACTTTTAAATAATAAATTTTCAGGAATTTTACCTGCAATGTGCTTGACATCATAAAATCTCAAAGGCTGTCTTAATCGTTTTAAATCCCCAAGTTTTTATTATTGCCTCTTCAACTCAAGCGTAACATACGGTTTAGGATGTAGTGAATCTTTAAATTCTTGGGTAATTTTGCAGCTCAAATTTGGTTGTATATCCTTTTTGATATTTCATTTTTATAACTGCCAAAATAGCTAGTATAAAATCAAGTAATATTTCAGTTCATAAAACCATTTATTCTTCTGCCTAAATCATTATTCTTTAAAAAAAATCTTATTTAAACGTTATCTTTTTTTTCTCACACTTATTAACCCATTAACGCCCAGCGTCCTCGTTTGAGGACGGTTACAAAAAAAGGCAAGAAAGCGGGTTTCGCACCAGTAAAGGGGAAGATAAATATGTACCTTATTTCAAGAGACAGAATCCTCGATAAATTTAGATAAAAGTTAATTTGCTTTTAAAAGTGGTGGGAAACACAAAATCTAAATTTTAGCGAAGAAAATAATTCGGGCGTTAATGGGTTAAAAATGGACCGTTTTTGTTCTATTTGAGGTTCGGCTATTCATATCTGTGTAGCACAGCGGAAATTTATTTAGAAAATTCAAGTAATATATACCTTCTGATACATATTACTCATGGTTTCCAAGATGCTACAATAGATACTTAAAATGACTTATTCCTTAAACGACATTCAAGAGAGGGTGAACAAAACGCACACTGCTATAATATGTGATAGTTGAAATGGTTGTTGCAATTCAACATTATATTAAGGCGATTAAGCGTTAAATATTTCAATAGAAGCCTTTCTTCTCTCATACTCATTGCATCTGGAAATATATTCAGTTATTCAAAGCGCTGGATTCTGACAATGGAAAGTAATGCATGTAGACTTGCAAGTAGTTTAATGTATATGCATGATGCCTATAAATTCTCTCTTAAACCATTGCAATGATTTACATGTAATTTCCTTTAGAATAAATGATAAATGATAACTAAATGTGATACTGGATGACTTAAGAAAAGTTTATCTTAAAATTCCAGAAAATGCTTCGCATTCAGACGTAAAAAATGTTTTTAAAAACTTTGAATCATTCATTATTATGCATAAAAAATATATTACTGCAATAAATAAAGTATAAAAGACAGAATTGTTTCCAATTTTGGGTTGCCGTTTTGATCTCCATTTTTATCCCGAATTTCAATTTTAGGTCTAAATTGTTTGGAGAAGAATTTTTACTAGAGGTAATCAAGAAAAGTTTGACAGTAAATAAATCTAAAAATACTTGTTGGCATTTTCTGACATTTTAATATGATTTTTTTTAAATAAAAGAGAAGTTGGTTAATTGTCAATTTTAGAATTGTTAATTATAGAAAATTAGTTAAATTTTAGTATAATTTTAGAAATTTAGTTAATTTTAGTAAATTTTATTAAATTGTTAATTTTAGAAACGATATAGTATTTTTGTTTGTAAATTTTACTCAAGCACAGTTGACAAACTCTAGATTTTTTTTAAATATCAGTAAATTCGTACAAAAATGTTCCCTTTTATTGATTGCTTAAAATACGCGATTTTGAAACAGGTATTTTTGGATAAAAATATTGGTATTAAAAAAATGGGAAAATGCCAATTACATTCAAGAAGTAACACAGTTTTAGGAAATTTCACTTTCATCTATATGTATTTTAAAAGGTGTAACCAAACTGATGATCAGGGTTGTAAGAAAGAAAATACACCTCAAAACACACATTTGTGTATAAGAGACCGGATTTACAATTTACTCAATGAAAAATACACAGGATACACGTCTCGCACTTTTTAAAAATCAAACACAGTTGCCAGTTCGCAACATTTTATAATTTCAGAATCTTTAATTATTAAAACTTTTTTTAATTCTAATATTCGCCTTATTTACTAATATGTTAAATAATGGGAAATTACCCTTTACAGATTTTTTTTTTTTTAAAGAGGGTAATAGTCATACATTTGAAAAAGTAAAATAGCCAAGCTTGCAGCACTTAAGTCGAAGAAACATATTTTTTATCATGAAAATGTAAATAAGTTCCTCACAGAAACAAGACACATTTAATAAAGCGATACTTTGGTTACAAAATATGTTCTTTTTATATTAAAAATGGATATTTGGCAGTTACGAAATGTTCATTTGTGATATATCCAAACTCGTCAAGGTGCACGTTTCTAAATTCAAAGCACAGTTAACAGTTCGGTTTCACTACCCGAAGCGTGCTTTTCCTAAAGATGTTTTTTCGAAATTAAAACTATCGTTCTGATTTATAGTAATAATACAAGATTTGCTTACTCCTTAGAATTTCCAAGGACTCTAGCATTGTTATTAACCCCATAACCCATTGAGCTCTGGTGGGTAAATTTCCTCAAAATTCCAAATGTCACATTGACACCAATGTTTTGCAAAGCAAAAATTCGTTTACCATATACACGAAAAAATGCATTAAACCATTTTCAAATAAATCTGGTCGAACATTCCGGTGTCATTGTGACATTTAAGCATTAAAAGTAAGTAGTAGAAAATTCAACCATCAGAGCTGAAAGGGTTAACTGGTTAATTCTTTTCCGTTCAATAAATTGGAAATAGCGGATTCACACCACTATTATTTAAATAAATATTCATAAAATTTAGTCTAAACATTTCCGCCTTTCAATAGTATGAAAATTTTCTTAAAAATAATAGTGGTGTCAAAAAGCTTTAAATGATACAATAAGCAAATTCGTCTTGACCGATCGGCGTTCGGGTAAACCATTTAAGGGGTTAATGATTAAAAAAATTACGTTTAATTTTTAAAACAGAGAATTCGAAATTCCCTCACAGATTTTCACAGATTTTAAAAAAATTTCTGCAGTGAAATACCGTTATAATTTAGTGGTACAAATCCTGTAATACTGATACGTCGTTATTTCTTGTTAGAGATAAGGAATTTCGTACGGATAAACATAGCTTGATTATTAACAGTGCATTCTCGCACCAATAAAATTTTATAGAAATTCTCGCCTTGTCTAAACATCCTTTTCATTCAAAGTTACTAACATGAATAAGGAATTTTTCGTTGTTGTTTCTTTTCATGGTGGGAGTGTGCCCCGTTGATAATCAGGCTCTGCGGATAAGTCTTGAATTGAACATGATTGTGTGTCTGAGAATAGCTGAAATCAAAGTTGCCAGTTTGGTCTCAATTTTAGCCCGAAAATTCGACTTAAGAACGGAAATTTTTCAAGAGGAATTTTTATGTTAAATAACCAAGAAGAATCTGAGCTTAAAGTAAATCTGAAAACACTTCTTGCATTTTCTAGTGTAAATCCGAATTTTTTTAATGAAATTGTAGGCCAAACTAGCAACTATAATTGAAAATTCTAAATTTGCACTTTGACACGTTTTTAACATTACTCTTGTAGCGTTTCAATAAAGTTAGTTGAAAAATTCAACTTCATGCATATTATTTCTATCTTCCATACATTTGTTAAATACACTGCTACATTATCAGTTTCCCAATTTTTCAACTTTTTTCATACATCGCAGTTTTGGGGGAGAGTACAGACCACAATAAAATTTTGGTCTGTATTTTGCAATTTACATATCTTAGAATGACATGCAGATAATTGCATTTAAACTAATATTTTGCTAATGCTTTACTAGTGTCCGCTTTTTCACAATTTTAATGACGTCTACAACTAGTGTTGCTAGGTGTCTCAGGTAAATCTGTTTTCCAAATGCTCTTTACGCAAATATTTTAAAGTAATTTTCTTTTCCTTAATCTAAAGGCCGAAATATCTTCGAGTAAATAAAACGAAATAAACTGTAAGAAATTATTGGTTTCCAGAGCAAATGGTGCCCCCAATTTATGCCATATCATCACAACGCTATCTGCAACCCCTTTTATAATGTATTTCTCCTTCAACCGGAACCTCGTATTTCGAACTTAATACTCTATTGAATGCGAAATCCAATTCTCCATTTACCAAACCAGCCGAAATTCCATGAAAATCCAAAGCTAGAGTTGACCAACTCAACTTTGTTCTGTATGCTATGTTAGTGAACCGTGCATGCCTAGAAGAAAGAAAGATAGCGCCCATTTAAACTGTGTGTTAATGCTGATTTTTTTAAAAAACTGTTTGTGATTTATTAACTAAACCATTGACGTAATCAGGGTGGGTGCCCAAAACTTGAAATATTGTGAGGATTTCTTCTCCTTGAATCGTAACAGGACATTTTCTGATGAGATAAGACGAACAAAACTTTCAAAAATTACCAGTATTCAGAGCACTTGGACACCCAACCTGGTTATACCGCTGTAAATGAAAGATTTATTATAAAAGAATGGGTCACTTAAATTTCTTTCCTTTTTTTCTCTCGGTATTTTTGCTCTGTGAATGCAAAATTATGTAAATTTGCGTGTCAAAAGCGAAGCTTTCAGTTTTAATGATTTATTGAGTATTACTGAGCATTACTGAGTATTTTTTGGTAGCTCCATCAAATAGATATGTTGTCAATAGATATGTAAATAGAAATGTGGTCTTTCAACCCCAATTTAGATATATGAATCAAATCTTTCTCTCCCTCTCTTTAAATAATAATAATTATAGTAACAAGTTTTGCTCCATTTCAATTGTCTCGCACTACTGTTAATATATGTTTAAAGCATACATTTTCTATCAAATTGCTATTGTGTGGTTAGCTATTAATAACAAATAAATAATTAATTTTTTAATTATATAAAAAGTAAATTTGAAATTTTTTTTTTTAAGGAGATATTTTTTCAGAAGATTTCTTTTTAATTTCTAAAAACATAAAAACATTTTCGGCCTTCTTCTAAAGTTATTAGTTATGATGAAAATATGTGTAATAATTAACACATGATTTTTTTTTTTAAATAAAAGACCTCTTGACTTCTATTTTTTTTTACTGGTATGTATTTTATTCAAGATATTTTCACTGAATCTGTAATTAATTACATTTGTTAAATAAAAAATGCATGCATTAGAAATAAATATATGAAAATGTCTTCATGTATAATATTCCTTCATAAAAATAAATAAATAAACCTATCGCATTATTTACTTTTATTATGCTTAGTACTACCAGTTTGATCAAATAATTGTCTGTTAAATTTATATTAAAGAAAATAATATTTTTTATTTTTTTTTAATCAAGTAAATGTCTTTTAAGAATTTTACTGCAACGCAAGATTACGCTTTGTAAACGAAAACCATCAAATTAAAACGTAAATTGCAAATTTATTTGTCAGAATTTTTTATTTAAAAGCTAAACATGGTAAGTATGAATTTTCCAATACTGCTTTTAGGTTCTCTTTTGAAATGAAACAGATGAAGGTGTCAAGCTAGGACAAAACTCGCAGTGGCAATTACAATGTCATTTGATTTCTTTGGCCAATCACCTAATACTTTTGAACTTCAAGCCGAGTAGATCAAGGTTGAATAATCGCAGCTCTGAAGTTGTATTTGTCAGCCTAAGATTTCCCGACTAGGATTTGAACCGCGGGTGGAAGGTTGGCCATGAACTGGTCGGTAAGTAACCTGCCGTAAGTATTTGCGTCTTCATACCATGAAACTATGAAGAAAGAGGAACTGACATATCTTTAAAATAGTGAAGCTTCAACTATAACCGCTTTCCCAAAGGATTCATTACCACGACGGCAAACTCCCACCAGTAAGTTTATGAAGAAAATCTCGCATTATTGACACACCTCATTATTGGAAAATTTTAATCGAAAATAATAGCAAAAATCGATATTCATTGTTGCCGTTAAAACTTTAATTTGGCAGTAATAGTTCCGCCACATTGTGACAACCAAGAAAACATTCTTTTAGTGTAAAAAAAAACTATTATAGTATCAGAGAAAACTGATACCAGTAAAAATAAACAGATTTTTTTTTTACCATATTTGTGTGAAATATTTTCCCCTAAATAATGCTCTAAAATAAGAAGAAATTTTGGGTTTGATTAAGAAAAAAAAGCAGCCATCTTATGACAACCACCTCAGTTACTTCATTTGCAACTGATTGACAATGCATTATATGTCTCCCCCTTTTAATCATAACTCCATTCTTCATACTACAGTAATGAACTTGTGCCCGCACTTGTAAACGCGTAGCCACTGCTCTTCAAAGGATTAAATTGTGACACTTTTAAAATTAAATATCAAATAAATAATGAAATAGCTGTAAAAAAATGCATGAAAAACAGTGATGAATGGGCTGAATCTTGGAAAATATAGATACATTACATTTTGTATGCTTCAATTATCAATATCGAATGCAAATATACCAAATTAATAAAATTATGTTCCTATGGAGAATAGTTTATGAAAACCCCATTTCCAGATCATAATTTTACTTGGCATAAATTCAAAATGCTAGAAATGAATGCAAATTTACCTGGAATTGTAGCATATGTTTAGTTAAATAATGATCTAATAAATATGTATGAAACTACCTATATATAAAAAAAACACATTTATTTTTCGTGTACTATTGCTTCTATTTTTTACTTTTTGACCTGGCTTACATATTTCTTTCGGGTCCATAAAAATCTATTTTTTTTCTTTTAGTTAAAAGTTGCAGAAATCATTCCAATGCTGATTAAGTCTGGTTTAGAATCAAGGGAAAACATTCGTATAAAAAGAAATAAATATACAACATTGAAATTCTATTATCCCTGAAAAATAAATTTTATGAATGCATTCCTAAAATAAATAAAATAATCTGCGCTCTAAATATGTATAAAAAATTAATAGTGCAATTGTGTTCATATTTCTTTGTATTTTTGGACGTTATATTTTGTGGCTTTAGCGGAAAGAATGTGAATCCAAGGAGCAGTCAAATATAAGTCATAGTTATTTATTTATTTAGCACAACATAATGAAAAGCATGATTTTTCTAAGGCTAATCTGCCAATTTTACAAAAAATAAAAAAAATAAAAAATCAATTGAATAGGTAATTCTCTTATGAAACGTTTAAAAAAGAAAGCGTTCTTGTCTCCTTGTCAGTTGCGCTCAAACGTTTCGAGGACTACATCTCTTTGAAATGATGACCTTTAAATTTCTTTATCAGTGATCTAATCATGTGATAATCATTATACCTTTGAATAGTAGGCCTACGCGCTGATGCAAGAATAGTGGTTCATATTTTTGTCAGAGGGATATTTTTCAGAATTTGTACTTTTCCTCGAATTTTACGACAAAAGAAAAATATAGTAAAGGTTTATTTTAGAGATTATTGATACTGTAATTCAAGCGATCAGTCAAGCCTTGAGGAAAATTCACCTATGACATCTGCTGTTTTTGTGTCAGTCTGTAGACCTAATATGCAGCGTGTTGTAGATAATCACCAGACAGACAATAGGTGGCATGCTTCAAAGTTCCCCATAATAATTCTTAACGTTTTTTTTTTTTTTTTTTTTTTTTTTTTTTTTTTTTTTTTTTATGACAGCTGCCGAATTTGGTTGAGAATCGGCATGGAGAGGATAACAGTTATCGTTGCCAGGTGTCCCACATAAATTGAGGCTCCAAATTCTTTTGACACCTTAATTTCTGACAGTTTATATCAGGATATTTAATCTCAGATAATTCTGCTATTACCTTAGGCGAGAAAATTATTTTAAAAGATTGGTGTACACAGCATTTAGAGACCCGATTTACAAGGGCAATTATCAGCACTTATAAAATTTAACATTTGAGCTTCCCATCCTTTTCAACTATGCGCATGCTTTTCCTTCACAATAGTATTCTGAAGTGATAGTACGACGATCTTATAGAAAGTTTATAAGCAAAACAATGGAATTACGAATAAAGAGGAGAAGACATATAATATATGGTCTAGCAGTTGCAAGTGAAATAACTGGGATGTTGTCTAAAATGATTACTTTTTTTAAATCAGGTCCAATGTTTTGGATGGCTGACATTGAAAACTTTCACAGTAAATAACAGAAAATTGCGCCTTATTTAAGCGCCTTATTCAATGGAAAAATCTCTCACAGCTATGGTAAAATATTTCTATTCCTTTTTACTGTGTCAGATTGTCCAGGTATTATAAACTTTTCAATAGCACTGACAGAATGACGCCTTGATTGCCACAACATTTGTACTTGCAACTGCGTGCAAATTTGTAAAACAACTACTGGTTAAGTAAATTACCACCAGTTAAAATTAATGTCAGTTTCTGGCACTTTTTTACTGAAAATTTTCATTAAAACGATGCTTGAATAATGAGAAAATTTTCACTTAAGTTTGCTGGTGAAAGTTCACTTCGTCGGTAAGTGAGACACGTAGCACTACTAAGAAAGAGGAATTGACATATCTTTAAAATAGTGAAACTTAATCGCATTCTCGGGGGTTTATTGCCACCACGGCAAACTTCAAATAATAGATGTATATAGAAAATTTCTCCTTGTTTCAACGCATTAATCAAAACAACGCATCAATCAAAAATAATGACAAGTAAAAAAAAATCATGCACTAAACATAGATTATGAAAATTTTTCCAACACTTTTTGAAACCTTTAACAAAACTTCGTTATTTAGGGAAATAAGATATTACTGTGATTAGCCAAACATGTATTCCAATACTTTTGAACAGCCCTGTATTTGATCTGTCTATTGATATATATACTATATAATGGGAAAATTTTTTTTAGCAAGAAAACGTCTAACTGAAATACTTTAATATAATTAAAATGTCACAAAGAATTCCCTACCCATTTACCATTATGTAATTGAAATATTTTGTGTGGCCCTGTAAATGAATAATAACAATTTTTTCACCACATATTTTGCATAAGGTATATTTTAGTGCACTACGTAAATGCACATAAATCTGAATATGTTTGACAGGGTGTGACATCTTTAAAATTTATTTGAAACGATTTTTTTCCGTTGGCCGTAATGTAATGGAAAAATTTGACTGTCCCTGTAAATAAACTTATCTTGCTAGAAACTTCATTTGCTATAGGTTTCATGGTAAGATAAACGTCCGTAACTTCCATAAATTTCATGGCAATCCGAGAATATTTACGTAAGTTAGAGCACGACCAGACGGACAGACAAACCGAAAGCATAAACACTTTTCAACTTAGTGGGAAAGTGTTAAAAATGTAGGAAATTCGAGAAATTCTTAATTTAAATATTTTTTAATTAACTATAATGTTGAATGTTAAATCCCTGCACAAACATATTAAATACACCATGGATGTCAAAATATTCACAATTAAAGAAGCTTTCAGTTAATTTTAAAAAATGAAAATCGATATTTTGAGGAATTCAAGGTATTGTGTTCCCTTAACTGTGTTGCCCGAACTGTCTTCGGACAAGAACACTTTGATTGCTTCGTTTCTATAAGCTTTTTTATGCCATTAATTTGTAACTGTGAATTTGCCTGTATTCACTGCCCGATATTTTTAATTAAGTAAGGCTAACATTTTAATATGGAAAAAGTGGTGTTTAGACCCAGTTTTTAGCTTCTGCTGTCAAAAAATGTGACAGTTAAGGGGCTGGGCATGTATAACATTATTAACTTTTTGATAATTATGGACCCCATCCACCCCATCCGATATCAACATTATCATTCCTCAACCCCCCCCCCCCCGGTAGTTATATCGTTATCAACGTCTAACACTTAAATCTTAAAAGAAATTGTTATTATTTAAAAGTATTTTGTTAGCTAATGCATTCAACAGTAATAATTTCTTGTTTCATTTGCCCCACACGAAGGAGGGAGGGGGGGGGGGCGGAGTGATAGAAATTTTTATTAACAAACTATTATTAGTAAAACTATTTATTGATATTTGTGTATGATTAATTTTCAAGCCAAATGTTAAACAATTTGCAAATCTCTGTACAATGAATATCGATCTAGGTTGATACATAAATAATCTTGAAAACTCCGGGATGCATAAATAACTAAAGAATTAATAATATTTTATGGTTATAAATTGGTACTAAATAATGTTATTATTATCTTTAATTTTGTTGTAAACAAATATATGCATATGCCCCAAAATCATAAATATTCTTCTAAAGGGGTATGCTTTTGTAATTAACCAAATTTATATTCTTATTGTTATTAAAATTTTCATCTGTGAATCTTCTGTTTACGATCTAAACTCAAAAAAGAATGAAACTTCCGTTTCCTACATTAACTTTCATTTTGGTCAGTTACCAGTTTATATTTTTATTGTGCTATCTTTTTTCAACAGTACAAAATAAAACATGAAATGAAATGAGTAAAAAAAAAACTAATAATAATAATTACGAAGTCCGGCTAGATAAACGTGTACCTCCAGTAAGGGGCTTTACATATATAACGTATCAACTTTTTGATATTTATGGACCTTTCCACCCCATACTATATCAAACGTTATCATTCCTCACTCCCCCCCCCCGGTAATGAAAACGTTATCAATGTGTAATTTTTTTTTAACTTTTTTAATTTATTTATTTTTTTGTTTGGGGGTTACATACTTTATTAATTCAAATGAAGTGAAGACAATAAAATATCAGTTAAAATCATGTAACATTTAAATCTTAAAAGAAATTGTTATTATTTAAAAGTATTTTGTTAGCTAATGCATTCAACAGTAATAATGTCTTGTTTCATTTGCCCCACACGAAGGAGGGAGGGGGGGCGGAGTGATAGAAATTTTTATTAACAAAACAAGTGAGCATCATTTTTTCTCTTCCTCTGTTATTTATTAGTAAACAGAAGCTTCATTTCAAATGTGCTTCACGTAGGGTTTCTCAAACAGTCATTATAAATGCAAACACATATGAAGAAAAATGTCAAATATTGGGGTATTCCATATTTTAGAATTAAATATGTTTATAATAATTTAGTGATTTTAATAAAAACTTTGTATTTTCATAAAAATAGATAACAGGTTAAAATACAATAACGTATTGTTTTGAACAAAAAGAAACATGCTACAAATAAAAAAAGATGGTTGGATCAAAAATGATATCGATATCAAAAGACAAACTCCCTCTCCCCCTGGCGATATCTTACGATATCATTTGCCAGCCCCCCCTCCCCCCTAAAATGATAACGTTATATTTGCACAGCCCCTAAGGGGCTAATGACCTAATATTATTCGAAAATAATTACATACAAATTCAAGGAAGCATGCAAAAGTTGAAACAACATTCCATCGTTAATCATCTTTCTAGCGTCAACGACATTCTCATTGTAATATTTTCTATAATTATTTTTTATCTTTAATATGCATGTAATACATTAAGTATGTAATTAAAAAAAAGGGAGATGCATAATAATATGGGTTATTCCATAGCTGCCAACATCTTCCGTTTTTTTTTGCCCGGAAAATTTGTATAATAATTTTTTTTTTCATTTCAAATCGCCGTAATCTGCCGATTAACCCCTTGAAGGGCACCGGTATATTATATATACCACTTAATTTTAATTCCCTTATGCCACATTGGCACCGGAATTTTAGTATTAAGATTTGCTATTTATAATGTACGCGAAAAACAACTTTTACTTTCTATCATATAAATTTATTTGTGAATCCCGGTGTCAATTAATCATTTGAACGTATTAGGAACAGAAGTGCTTTGCCCCTCAAGGGGTTAAATAAGCCAAAAATTTCTATTTAATTTTTCCGGGCCAAAAAATCGGAATAGTTGGAAGATATGGTTATTCGACTTTTCTTCTCCATTCTTCACATATATAGGATTCAAGCTTTGGAATATTTTTATTTGCTTATGTGAAAAAATATTTATACTTTTCTGAAAAAAGTAGTTTTCACCTCAACTAAGAAATTCTTGAACATTTTTGCTACACAGATTCCAAACGTTCCGAATTTTGAATATCACCATTTCCTGATAGACATATTCGATTAAAAATTTGAATTTTATTAAAAAAACATAATGTTCTTCACGAAGCAATGAATCGAAGTTTGGCAACTATGCCGTTAAAATATGATTTTTAAAAATACAGTCTTGATGTAAAATAAATGAAAACTGTCCCAATAATTTATTCTAATGAAGTTATGAATAAAGAGGTGGAGACATATAGTGCATTGTCTCGAATCAACTGTTTCTGATTACTGCTGGTGAAAACTTCCACCAGATAACTTGAACAGAAAATCTTGGTTTTTTAATGCACTACTGGCGGGGAATTTCAATCACAAATATGGTTAAGATTTTCTATTTCTATAACTCATGTCAGTATGACTAGGTATTATACAGTGAGACAAGGGACACCCATGGGATCGGAAATTTTGTCCCTTAAATAGAGGTGTCCCTTATTTGGAGATTTTACTTTTTTCAAATTAATCGTTTAGAAAAGACATAAAAGATAACCAAATGTTAAAAGTGAAGTTTAAATGTACCCAAAGGTTATTAATTACGATATTCAGACACAAAAGAAAAAGAGAATTAATTAATTTAAAATGTCAATGAATTACTACATAAAGTGATTTGTAGAGTTATTGATTTATATTTTTACATAAGCATTTGTGTACTTGCAAAAATTACAATAACATTTAAAATAATCTTACTTGAAGCACTAATCGATCAAAAGTGATTTTTTTTTTCAGATTTCAATTTTTCACTACAGATCTCTCAAGTGTTCATTTACCATACTTACAAATTTTAGTCTTTCATTATGAGCAGTATTTACAAAAAAAGTATTCAATTTTTTTTTTTTTTTTGTGTGTGTGTGTGTGTGTGTGTGTGTGTATCTTGAAGCATTTGTTAAGTTCTTTATCTCGCAAATTTCATTTCTTATTCTTCTTTAGAGTCATAATCACAAGTTTTAGCTATAGGGATAAACGCACTGATATCTTTATTTGAATTATGGGTAAATAAAAACTCCTCAATTGTGTTCTATGCCTATGCATCAACATGCCTGTCTGTCTCAATGATAATTTCACAAAAATCTGTATTTTAATTTTTACTATAGACAACTTCATTATCTGAAATGCAACAACCAGGTTCTTTAATCTCATTTTCATGTGTCCCTTAAATCGAGTGTCCTTTCTTCAGAGGTAAATACATTACACGTGCTATACTGAGGGACTGGGACCAGAACTTTTGTGCCTTAAATAGAGGTGTCTCTTATTCGGAGTGTCCCTTATTTGGAGGTTTCACTGTAATCTTTTAATAGACACTGACAGAAGGTTGTCGTGGTTATCACAATGTGCGGATCTCTTACCGCTAAAATGAACTTCAACCAGTAAAATAAAAGTAGCAGTTACAGCCATTATTTTTTATTGGTATTTTCTATTAATGAGGCATTTAAATATGTAGAATTTTTTACATAAATTTATTGGTGGAATTTTATAATTGAGGACCCCAGAAGCCAAGGGGTATAAGTGACAAAATTGAAAAAAATAAACTAAATACACAGACGACCTAAAAATATGCTTTTTTCGTTTCAGGTAAATAAATATAAGTGATTTTCTTATTATTTGCTGAGTTATAGAGGCAAACCACTTTTTTCGAAAAACAAACAATATTGATTAATTATACATTTAAAGAAAATTGTACTTTATATTTTAACAGTTATTGAAATATGAGTTCAAAGACCAGAATGCAACAAGCAGAAATTTCCTATTTCAATCCAATCAATTGTTATTGATAATCCAATTTAACATCAATTATCTTTAAACTCAATTTACTCCAAATCGAAATTTTGTCACTTGTACCCCTTGGCTTCTGGGGTCCTCAATTGTGGTTACTACTGCTATGTGGAAGTGGTTTCATTTGCAGCTTCACTTTTTTTAACCCTCATAAAGGGTTTATTTCTAATGGACATTATTTATAATATGCACAGTTTTCAATTTTTCTAACAATATTTTTATTCAGAAAATGTTATTTTATTTTAGTGGAACATTTGAGCGATTTAACAGAATATTTTTTCTAAAATAATAGTGGTGTGCAAAACTTTACAGACTCAAAAACTCTGAATATGTCTTTTGGATCAAAAAATACCCGAACACTTTAGCAGGGTTGAAGATTATGTCATTTCTACTTTCTTAATAGCTTCATGTTTATTCTACAACCTCTAAAATATTTTTTAACTTAGCTAATGTACTGCGATATACACAGAAAAGAGTTGTTTTATTTGTTTGCTTTTTGTAGATATTTCGGTGTTTTACCAAAGAAATTCGGTGAGTAAATCAAGTATTTCATTTTTTTGTGATTGATATTCCAGAACATTAATCTTCGGCTTTTTAATCACGGAATTATATAGTCAAATAAGAAAAAAATACTATTGAGAAGACTCATAATAAACTAAAGAATAATTTGCCAAATTTGTTTGAATTAATTCTTTTTCTGTAACAACTGCTCTCGCTAAAAGACATCGCATGCTTACGAAATTTTATTCATCTTCAAGCTAAAATAAGTAAAGCATGCATAATCCTATGCACAATTAGCTTTACTTTTAAATAAAAACGCGTGATATTAACTATCCTCCACAGTTAGAAATTTTCAAACTATATTTTTCAAAACTGCATTCCAGATTTTATGCATAAAAATGTGTAAATAAATACTTTAAAAAAATTCAAAATGTTTAATAGAAAAATGTGGATGTTTTTAAAAAATCTTTAACACTTTTATCACAACAAAAAAACTTCGAAAATATTTACGCATATATGCATTTAAAAGAGCGCATTTTTTATGAATGCATTTTTTGTAGCAACATAAAAAGTTTTATTTTTCTCTTTATAAAAGATGAAAGGTTTTATAAAGATACTCTAACAGATAAATTCCATTTATTTTAATAATACATATACAAATTTGCGCGAAAGCACGAATTAACACTTCGATGTATAATTTAAAACTCTCAGCTAAATTAGTTAAATATTCGAAGCATTAAATATTGGAATATTAAGCGTAAAATATTTTATATATTTTTTAATTTACATTTTGAAATTATAAGTTTTCATTTTTAAAAACTTTTTAATTACTTTTCTTATTATTCATATTTATTTACACTTACGAAAATATATTTTTTACAAAAAACAGCGTCAGATTTTTAATTTCAAAGAATATTAGACACATCCCAAATTTCCAATATATTATCTACCACTAGTTGAGTACTACTATGTAAGTAACATATGTCATATACACGTTTTAATTTAGTTATATGTGACGATATTTGCGATTTATATATGGAGAGCTCTCAAGTAGAGAATATCAAGTCCAGTTTGGAAAAACTGAGATAATCGATTTAAAAATTGCATAAAATAAATTTTAATCTCTTCCACAGTGAACCAAGTTTGTAAACCAGGGAATCTGTGACTCGCCGACTACAACTAATTTTTAACCTTCCTACTCTGAATGGGTGTAATCGACCCATAACTATAATTTGTTTTATGCGATTCGGACCAGAAATTTTCATAAAGAAAGTTAAATAACAGATTGAGCGAAATAAGTCAATTAAATATATTAAAATGTTTTAAATAACAATTCTGGTGTGAAATTTTTTTATCAAGCTTGCCTAAAATTTGAACAGGGTAGGAAAGTTAAAGAAAAAGTCAACTACCTGAATCGCTGAGATTCTGTGATTAGATAAGTCGATAACAATAAACTTTTGGATAACAATAAACTTTTAGTGGTATCCGGCCTGCTACTGTTGGACACCCCTGCTGTAATCTGTCTGAAAAAAAAAGAATCTACGTAGGTCCAAACAGGGTAACTTGAATTATAATCACCCCGTATATTTAACCTCTTACCTGATTTGCCTGTATGTCATATGGACAACGTAATTTGTCAATCATGATTTACCTGTACCACGTACGAGCATCCATATTCCTGTCATGATTTATTATTGTCAACAACAAATTTTTATTGCTAATTTTGCATTATTTAGTCGAGCATTTTTCTGATTCAAGAAAGGAAAGAATTTTTTTTTTTTTTTGAAAAATCGGTGAAAAAGATTAAAAAATCCTGTAAAAGAGATGAAATAAATAGGCATTATTTGACAGCTTTTTTCAAAAATATTGATTGGTTACGTGGTTAAAATACAGCTGTAAAAAATTTACGTTTCAGGTAGGGTTGCCTTTAGCCTTCATTTTTATTTCAAAAGTTCAAATTCATGCCGAAAATTTTGAAAGAAATTTCCTTACTTTAAGTAATAACATAATTTTTCTCATTAAATAAAGAAAAATTCGAATTTGGATTCTCTGAATATAAATTGACACCAAACTGGCAACCCTTGTTTCAGCAAAAAACACAAAGACCGCTGATCTCCAAATACTTAAGGCCCCACACTAGGCGCAGAAAAAGACTCGGATGATAATGTAAAGTCAATGGGAGCGTTCTTTTCAAATTTTAATATTTTTACATGATTTTTTCCATAAGATAGCTGAGGATGATCTACAACCGGCCTAGTTTTTACTTTTTCGATTTTGCTTACATATTTTTTATATTACGATAGTTCCAATTTCAGAACCGGTTTACACCGGTTTTGAAAGTTAAAGTATTTTTTTTTTTTAAATCTGAAACCAAAACTGAAAAAGCAAAAACTAGGTCGATTGTGGTCGAAAATCATGTAAAATATTAAAATTTGGGCGAAATATTTAAAAAGAACGCCCCATAGACTTTACATTATCACCCGGTTCTTTTTCTGTGCCTAGTGTTGCGCCTTAACCCTTTCCGGCACACTGTGCCCGGCCTGAGATACCTTACTTTAATTTCAAACTTGCAAATGGCACCAATAATATTTTAGTAAAATTTTGCCTTTACAATAAAAGTTTAAATTAAGGAATTCAAAATATCTAAAAAATTCGTTTGTGAATTCCGGTGTCAGTCCATAATTTCTGATTATTTTAACAGATTTTGGCCGTGCCGGAAAGGGTTAAGCCCAGGAGACAGAAGGTGTGATGTCATCTTTAATCGACAGACTTTTCGCTAGGGTTGGAATTTGTAACAGAAAATTTTAAATAGCAATTTTCTTTTTCCTTTATTTGGGGGAATATCCGTCATATAAAATAATAACTATTTAAACTTACTGGTGAGAATTTGAAATCTCCCAATGAAAAATCAGCCTGATGTGACAACACTGGTTTTTCGCATCTGGCTGAATTTTTATTCAGGAATTCCGAAGTCGCACAGGTAAATTTAAATAGTTATTATTGTTTTATATGCTTCTATAAATAAAATAAAAGCAAATTGTTATTAAAAATTTTCCGGTGTGAATTCCAACACTAGCGAAAAGTTTGTCGATTAGTGACGGCGTCACACTTCGTGCCCTCTGCAGTGTTGCCAGATGGGCTACTTATTTTAAATTCAGATTCTTGATTGGCACCACTTTTTAGAAACAGTAAAATGCGCCTTATTTAATGACATATTAATAAAGGCGAAAACAAACGGAATTTCGCCATTTCAAAAAAGTGGTGCGAATCAAGAAATCTAAATTTTAAAAAGTAGCCCACTGGCAACACTGGCCCTCTGTCCTTGAGTGTTTCGATGGTAGAGAACAGACGTCCGTGTTACATGATCAAGATAAATATTAAAAGACATAAATAAACAAAAATATTTTCTATAAAATACAGTAACTATAAGTTGAAATCTTATGAGAAATAAATCTTAGGGTGGAATAAAAGATTTTAAGGTAGGATTTAATTTGATAGTTAATAATAAATATTAACTATGAAATAATGTGAAACGTGGCTCTTAAAATTTACATATATCTATGTATATGTTATCAAAACGATATGAATGTGTATGCGTGTGTGTAATACATAGATACCAACATCTCTTAATTATTCCTGAGTCTGATCCCAGATGAGTATGTTTACAACAGGGAATTTTTTTAAACTGAAAATTACAAAGTGAAATCGAAAATGTATCTTATATAAAGAGGACACATTTTCTTAAATGTATTTTCCGGTTACAACATGCAAATTTAGGGTCAGACTCTGGAATACTTACGTGATGTTGGCATCTATAGTAATATAAAGAGTATCCGAAAAATCTCGAAATGGTCGAATAACTCGAAAAATACATTTCAGATTGAAGAACGAAAATATACATGTTAAATATTTTTTTTTAAATCTAGTCAGTGACAACAAATTTTACCCCACAACCGATGCTCTGGGAATTAAAGGAGGTCCAACTTTGAAATCTTGAATGATAATCCCCATTGCAGATTCAGATCCTACTGTTAAAAATACAGAAATTTGACATTTAATATTTTTTTTGGATCCTTGATGATCACTGTGTAATGGAGCATCTTCGACTGACGTAGATTTTGATTTTCCCAACCAGTGTTGCCAGATGGGCTACTTATTTTAAATTCAGACTCTTGATTGGCATCACTTTTTAGAAACAGTAAAATGCGCCTTATTTAATGACATATTAATAAAGGCGAAAACAAACGGAATTTCGCCATTTCAAAAAAGTGGTGCGAATCAAGAAATCTGAATTTAAAAAAAAGTAGCCCACTGGCAACACTGTTCCCAACCACGTATTTTCATCTCAAAATCTGATTGGCTAGAACGTTTAACGTAAAATTTGCCATCTATTGCGGGATTAGTGTTTCTTGAAAACGATGGCACTTTTTATGCTTTTTCCATAAAAATTAATAAAAAAGTATTAAATTACTTTTCTGTTTGCATTTTTTTATACAATCAACCATTTCAAAATAACAACCTACGTATTTTGATCTTTTAACGTGTAAACATGCATCTCCCATCCAGAACAGGAAAGGAAATAAAATTCATTATTTAGGGGCGGGGTGTATTGATATTCTACGTTTAAAAGGATTCTGCTGTTTCCTTTTTTCAAATAATTTAATTAGGGGGGAGTAGGGGTGTATGTGTTTATTACTACTATAGAATAAGGTAAAAGACAAAATTAAAAAACTCTAATGAATGTTACAATTCATTTGCTACACTTCACAGGCAATTTGCAACTATTTTTTAGAACTATCTTCATCTTATTTAGCTGTAGAACTTCTGTCATGAAATGAAATTTATATTATTACTTTTTAAATAGCGATATAGAATATTTTTCGCGAAAGTAGTGATTAAAGAAAATTCGTCTAAAAGGTCCAATCTATTTAAATATACCGACAAAGTAAATTAACCGACAAAGTAAATTAACCGACAAAGTATTTTCATTCTACAATATTGAAATAAATTAATGACATCGGCAATTGCGAACAACTATATTTGTAAATAAAAAAATGTGATTTTTCACAAACATAATAAAATGGATATTTTTAACTAAAATTTCAGTATTGTTGTTGCATATCGGAATAAAAATTTTTGTGGTTTCGTAGAGAAACCAATGAACGTTTAAGGTTTAACACTTTGAGGGGCAAGGAATCGCATTTGAGTAATGCTGATTTCTCGCCGGAAATTTAGAAAATAAATGTTTTCAAAATAATAAAAAGCAATTTTTAAATTATTTTCCTCCAAAGTTATAAAAATTAAAAAATAAATAAGTTACTGGAGCGAATTTTAATTAAATTTAGATGGGATATAATATATCCTACCACCCCTCAAGTGTTTATGCTAAAATGTAGTAAAGTTCCTTTCAAAACACAGTAATTAAAGTTATATATAATTTAAATTAATGTTACTGAAAACTAAAATCTAAACTAATATGCTATAACTTAAGATATGCATGACAAAGAGCATGGCTGAGACTTTGGACTCGTCAGCTAATAAAAAATCTGTCGCCAAAAGATTAACAAAGAAATAATATGTTTGTTGAACAGATTTAAATGTGATAAGCAGTAGTTCGAATAAAGTCGTTAGGTGTATCTAAGCGAACTCAATTAAAAGAAAATAAAAGAGAGGAATTAAAAATTGGCTTAGTTAGTTTTCAGCCTAAAAAGCTTTATCATTTTAACCATTTTGAAAAACTGAAGAACTTTTCTGAAATTTCTGGGTTTTTTTAAAAATTCCTAATTTACGAGAGAATTCTAAAATATACATATATTAATTTCCGGTGTATAATCCGCGGATCAAACAATCACTTTTTGATCCAGAAAGTTTTTAGAATAAAATATAACATTTTAAATCGTGGCAAATATTTGACTTCAATAATTAAGTAAAATTTCTGGGGCAAAACAGAACTGTTTGATCCGCGGATTATACGCCGGTAATTACGGTATACATATATACTTTATGTGATTATTTAATCCTTTGAGCTATGATGGCTCAACTTTCTACCACTTAATTTTAATTCCAAAATGTCATATTGGCACCGGAATATTCGACCAAATTTATTTGAAAAGATTTAATTCATTTTTTAGTATATATCATAAAGCGAATTTTTTCTTTGCAAAATATTGGTGCCAATGCAACATTTGGAATTTTGAATCAATTTACCCACCAAATCTCAAAGAGTTAACGTAAAGGTGCCAACCTGACTTTAATCTTCCGTAATACGATCGTTAATTTGACCCTAGCTTAATGAATTTCGAACCAGAATTTTCTCAGAGAAATGAAATTGAATATGTTTAACTTAGAAACATGAAATTAAATAAATAAAGTTTCATTAAAGAAATTTTCTGGTTCGAAATGTGATTAACCTGGTTCAAATTAACACAGGTATTATGGAAGATTAGCTGAAAGTTTACAGCTATGGGTTAACGTTTGCAGTGGTGTAGCCGGATGAGACGGGAACGTGCTTCCAAATGCTCTTCGTGCTACTAAAATTGAAAAGTTTTTTTTTCCTTAATTAATAGCAGGAAATTCTTTCAATAGAAAAGAAAAAAGGTAATTTTAAAAAATTAGTGGTGTCCAGTCCACCCTCCCTCTCTTCTGGCAGTACTATTAAACGTTTATCGAAACTATGGAGTCACGAATAAAAAGTCGGAGACATATAGATTACTGTTTACCAATTGCGAGTGAAGTAACTCAGGAATCAGTGTAGGCTGCTTCTTTTAAATGTGACCTATAGTTTCTCATTGCCGCCAGCGTAAACTTCTCATCAATAAAATTCAATAGAAATTTTCATCTTATTGAAATGTATTATTCATGGAAATATTCTCCCACAACTATGGTAAAAATTGCAAATTATTTCAACTGGTGTCAGTTTGCCTAGTAAATCAATTAGTTTGTTTCATGTTATTTAAACATGGTGGAAATGCAGCCCCTGGCTGATGCCAAAGTAAATTGCCACCAGTATAAATAAAAATCCGTTTAAGATTTCATTTATGACTGAAATTTTGTCCTTTAGAGGCATTTACAAATAAAAAAACATATACAGGGTGTCTATAAAAGAACTCCGGGGTTTTAAAAATTCATATCTCACTAACTATAAAAGATAGCAAAATTTAGTCGATTTCTCTGAAAAGAGTAGCTCAAAAAGTTTTACTCAAACGAATTGGGAATGTTTGCATCAACTGTTGGCGGCGCTGCAGGGCGTTGACCTTGAAATGATGGCGACTCCGCAACAAAAGGCTCAATGTGTTATTTGGCTCATAGAAACGATAGAAATTTCTTCTGGGGGCTTATCAAGAATCTTGTGTATGCAGAGAAAATTCGTGATGTTCAACATCTCAGGGAACGAATATTCAATTGTGTGGCAACCGTCCCCCCAGACATGCTCGCCAGGACATGAGAAGAGGTAGAATACCGTTTAGACGTCTGTCGTGCCACTAACGGGGCTCATACAGAACTTTACTAAGAGTTAAAAAAACTTGAAAATGTAAGCTTTTCAGTCATGTATAAAACATGTATGTATTTTTTTATTTCATTAAAATATTTTGCCTCAAAACCCCGGAGTTCTTTTATAGACACCCTGTATATCACATATGCTTTGACAACATTTACAAGAAAAATTTTCTTCAAAACGGGTTTTTTAATAGTGGTGCTAATGAAATATAGAAATACTTACCTGTGGTAGCCCTAAAATAAATTAAAAACTGCTATGTAGAATATCAATTATGAATTTGGAATTCTTAATTAAAAAGGAAAATATTAAAATCACATGTATGTATTAATGATTCAAATAGATTAATTCTCTAATGAGCATAATAGAATACACTCTAAAACTTCCATGATGTACTAATATTAAATTCACACTAGAAAATCCCACTAATAATTTCGCTTTATTTACTGTCGGAGTGTTTTTGTGCCTATATTGATAAAACAGTTATGCAGTGATAGCGTTGAAGCAATACTTTCGTTCTGGACACGTGTAAAGAGTTAAAAACTGAAGTTTTTGCCGAAAATGCAGGGTTTGAACGGGTCCCTTATTTTCAGCCGAAATTTCAGTATTTTATTTTAAAGAAAATAAATAAATAAACGTAGTTCAAACGCGCGAAATTTCACCTTATTGAAGAAGGGGGTTTTTATAAGAAAATACTTTTACCAAAACATTTTTAGGTCTGGAAATCCCAGTACCCGCGAGTACCTTGAAATCACTATTACATGTCTCAAATTTGTGTTTTATTTATATTTTATTGTTTTCTTTATTGATTGATCAATTTTATAATTACTGTATGTAATGTAATCTGAAATCGGAAAGTAGTAGGAAAACAACAGTTTAAGCTCAGGAGCAGGTGGCACTGTGGCACCGTGCCTCCTGCTCCTCCGGCTGCCCCACCTGCTCCTCCGGCTGTCCCGCCTGCTCCTCCGGCTGCCCCGCCTGGCCCCTCCTGCGGTGCCTCCTGCGCCCACCGTGCCACCACCGTCCCTCCTACCCCCCCCCACTATGCATCCCCCTCCACGAACGCCCCCTAGTGGAAAAAAGGAACATTCTATTATAACAGGATAGGTGAACAACCTTCCCTAATTAAAAATATTATCAATCACATCTCAACTCGGAATCATACTATATGATGAAGATTAAATTTATATTTGAATTTTGAACAACCATAATTTTAATGAGTATTATTAATTAAGCGAAACACCGGAAAAATATCAGTTTTTAACCATTTTATTTAGATTTCTTCAACTACAAGATGAGATTATCAATTTAACTCAAGAAAGTTAAACATATATTTGAATTTTGCTTGATAGACATCTTAATGAGTAGTATTAATTAAGTAAAAACAATAGAAAATATCCAGTTTTATAGAAAAAGACTGATTTCTTACGATTTTTATCAACTATATGATCAATGTAACGACTTAAAAGTTGAAAGTTAAACATGTATCCTAGTTTTTCAACAGCTATAGCCTTAATGAGTATCGTTAATTAAGTAAAAAAACAATGGAAAATATCAAGTTTTATGGAAAAAGACTGCTCTCTTACGATTTTTATCAACTTAAGAGAGAAAACTTAAACATACATTTCAGTTTTTCAACAGCTATAACCTTAATGAGCATTCATAATTAAGTTAAAAACAATGGAAAATATCGATTTTTATAGAAAAAGGCTGATTTCTTACGATTTTTATCAACTGCAACATCAGTGTATCGACTTACAAGTTGAAAGTTAAACATGCATTCTAGTTTTTCAACAGCTATAATCTTAATAAGTATCGTTAATTAAGTAAAAAACAATGGAAAATATCAAGTTTTATAGAAAAAGACTGATTTCTTACGATTTTTTCAACTCAAACTTCAGACTATCAATTTGGTAGAAAGAAATTTAAGCATGCATTCGAGTTTTGGACAACCATTTCCTTCATGAACATTATTAATTAAGCAAAACAACAGAAAATATTAAATTTTTAACTGATTTCTTCATATTTATTTTTTTATATATATATATATAAAATCAGAATACACAACTTAAAATAGAAATTTAAACATATTTTTTAATTTTTGAACAGTCGTTACCTCAAAGAATTTCAATAATTGAACAATTAACAAAGGAAACTAATGATTTTTTAACGAAAAAAGACGAATTAAACGAATTTGGTTAACTTTTACTCTAAATGGAAATTTCATCATACTTTTATATACTAACTAAGTAGAATTTTAATGCATAAACGAACACATTTCAGTAAATATTCAACGCACACGCAAATATGAAAACAACACCTGCTTCTTGTGACGTCATATTGAAACCAAAAGTTATTCCTCCGAAGTCCCTCACCATACCTTTTCACCCCCATCTCCCCCAATTTTTTACCTTAGGTAGGGAAATGGACAATGCAATGACCTCTCATTCTTGTATATTTAGAAGTCTGGGAGAAAAAAAGAGACATTTTATACACTACAATTTCATAACAGTTACCGCAATATCCCAAAATTTGAATTTTGGAAGACATAATCAATATAATTAATTAAACAAAATAATAAAAATATTATTTTTTAAGGTGAAAAGGTGAATTTAAGCGAATTTGATTAGTTTTACAATAGTCTTTTGAACAACATCTTGGAAATATAGATTTCTAACAGAAGAATTAAACGTATATTTTAATTTTAACAACAAAAACTTAACAAGTATCATTAATTCAACAAAAATAAATATCAATTTTAAAGAAAAGACGAATTTGAATAATTTTACACTAGTATTTTCAAAAGCAACATAGAAATATCAATACTTATTCACATATTTCACTTATTCACTGTATTCAGTACTATATTTAATAAATATGGATACAATTTAAGAATTTTCTAATCTATAATTAAATATTAGCTGTATATTTAATGTTACCCATGTTTTCAACATTAGTTCATAATCGTGAATTTTGTATTTTAAATACCATGTATTCAGGTTCAGATTATTTTCACTTGAAATCATACAGAATTTTTTAACAGAGTTTGTTTTTGAAATCATTGAAGCAACTGTATTTAATATTTATAACACCAATTTTCTAAGATTTTCTAACATTTTCCGATTATACATTCTTCAGAAGTACATTTCTAAATGTTACAATCACTTTACATATCGAAAAGATATCATTGAAGCAACTGTATTTAATATTTTTAATACCAATTTTCTAAGATTTTTTAACATTTTCCGGTTATACATTCCTCAAAAGTTATTATTACGTATTCTAAACAATAGAAAATATTAATTTTAAGAATAAAAAGACGAATTTAAACAAATTTTATTAGTTTTACACTATTTTTTCTCACCTCCAACACGGATATATCAATTTTAACAGAAGAATTAAACGTATATTTTAGTTTTTAACAACAAAAGTTTTACACTATTTTTTCTCACCTCCAACACGGATATATCAATTTTAACAGAAGAATTAAACGTATATTTTAGTTTTTAACAACAAAAATGTAATAAGTATCATTAATTAAACAAAAATAAATATCAATTTTCAAGAAAAGACAATTTTTTAGACAAATTTTCAACTTTGAAATACATTTGCTTACATATATTTTTACAGTATATTACTAAACTTAAACTTTTTAAAAAGTTTGAATGTCTTTACAAAGGTTCATACTTATATTTTTCACGTCTTGACTGCATTCGAAATCTTACAACAAAAGTATACTTTTATTATTATTATTATTATTATTCTAGAAAACCTAAAAAATCGTTTCTTGCTGCTTTAGACACTTGACATATTAAAACTACTCTACCCATATAATTAATCAAATTAGGACATGATTCATCTTACACTTCAAAATTTCTGAATTTTTACAATACTTATTTTCATCAAACTTTATTCTTGATCCTATATATTTTAATAGCACAGAATTTTAACATCTGTTTTTATCTACTTATCAAAAAATTATTAAAACACCCAACAACATTTTCCAAATATGAATATTATCTTTACAATTTAATAATGCAAAACATACACGAATACAAAGTTTAATTTTTACAAACATTTCATATTTCAAATCAAACTATTCGAAATTTTCACAACATAAGAGCAAACATTAGACGAACTTTTTAACATTAATATTGCTTACATCTTTTCATCATAACTTTTAACTATGATAATTATCCATTTTTAGGTTGATTGTCGAAAAACTGTAACTGAAATTACATAAACTTAATGTAAAAAACCATGTTCTCACACAATTTCTTGAAATTCAACAAAGAATTGACTATTACTCCAATACTTATCTACTTCAATCTCGACTCTCGATAGTATATAGATATTGCATCATTACATACTTACAACTCTTTTCAAACGTTTATCAGAAAATCAAGTCAATCAAAGTCTAGTAGTTATTACATACCTGTTCCTCAGAAATATTACTATCATATGAAACAGTAAAGAAAATTAATAGATATTTAATATTTAATAACGTCATACGTGAAATTACTGCTGAATAAGAATACTAATAATCAAAAAAATCAACTGTTGGACAAAAAAATAGTACAGATTACCGAAAATTCAAATCATTTTTTCTACAAAAATTACAAAAATTAACAAATGAATGACAAGTTAGAGAAATAACTAAAAAAAAAAAAAAATAAATAATGAACATATTTACAAATTTATTAAAATCACACCTTTTTCTGGATTACAAACCACAATTTCTTGAAAAATTTAACACCGAATTTGTAAGATTTTAATCCTAGTATTACATACACTCAATAAATATTCAAAATTAAAAAAAAAATAATTTTTTAGTCTCATTAATAAGCAGAAATTCTATATTAAAAGAATATTTTCATAGTAGTACTTATAAAAATGAGAGTTTACAAACTGATTTTCATAATTTTATCACATTTAAACTTAATATTTTACATAAAACATTATTTAATCAAATTTTATGCTTTCTAATTCAGTAAAATTCAATACTTTTTTAGTTTTTAAACCAATACCACAATATTTATTTACATCAAACTTGATTCTTCACCTTTTATATTTCCACATTACACACGTGAGATAAATACTAACTTGGATCAGGAGTTGAAGTCAATTGATTCCATTCGATTTTCATCATGTACGCATTGCTCCTACACGAAATTTCTTACTGCTATAATCATCTAATGTATTAAAACTAATCTACTCATATTTTTAATCAATTCATCAGATGTTTCATCTCGCACTTCTGAATTATCGTGCATCAAGTTGCTTAAAATATAAATACTATCTTTATAGTTTTAATGATATATAGTATACATGGTTTATCTTGAGTTAGCACTTCCATAGTATTAATCAAATTATATGTTTCATCTTGCACTTGATCTTAATGTTTTCATCTTGCATCTGAATTATCGTCCATCGAGTTTTTTAAATAATAATATATTTATAGTTTTTGATTATACATAGCATGTACAAATACAATCTTTAATTTTAACATTTCATATTTCAAATAACCTATTTCCGAAACCAAGCTATGTGAATTTTACCACAATGCTTATTATCATAGAATAATTTGTGTTTCACACTTTTCTAAAAATTATCAGATATGTACCCCTCAGAGAAATTACTATCATATGAATAAATGAAGAAAATTTAATTTATATTAAATGTACACGAAATTGATTGCAATATACATGTATTTAATAAAAATAAATAGGCGATTATTTATACATTAAACCTTTACTAAATATATATTTCTTTCATTATACAGATGTTTCAACAAGATGAATCAAAACAGCAGCAAACTTCAGAAATTAATGACCCGAATGATTCATCCCTAGCACATGTAGCGTTAACGAATAACACATATGCGAGTACTTATATGAGAAATACTAGAATTCGTATATGAAACGTAATTAGAGTAAATACAAAATGATTTGTCTTACTACCTACACTTTAACAAGTGCTTTTTACCTATATTATTGAAGAGAATCCTAACTGTGTCCATTTATTTCTACTACAGATGTGCTCTATTTGCTACAAACACTTCTTAAGTAAATGGAATTTAACAGAACATACAAAAATCTATACAGGTGAAAAACCTTACACTTGGAAAGATTACCATAAATGCTGTTTTCAAGGAGACGTGAATCAAAAATACACACATCATCATATAAAGCATCATCAGATATATGTAAACTTAGCGAAGATATTCAAAAATTAGTCAGACTTTTGAAGAATTTAGAAATAAAGGAAGATATTTAGGCTATTTATCCATCATATTTTCACAACATTTACCACAATATCTCAAACTTAAAATTTGGAAGACATACACACTGCTGAAAAGTAATTTTGTGATTCTTCTAACCAGTATGAATGTATAGATGTTATTTTGCAGTGTATTCTTTAAATGCTCACATTAAATATTCTTTTATATGCATATATCGTTGTGTTTATTTTTCTAATACCTATTACATTAATGAAATACATAACATTTTAAGTGAAATAACACTCTCAATAAAGCTTCAAAAATTTTGTTGTTTTTAATAGCAAATGCAATGGTTTCGCCATTGCATACTGCATTAAAACCAACGAAATTTTTGAAGCTTTTTTCATAACTTTTTTTGAAATTTTTGCAACATTTTTTTGCAATTTTTTTACACTTTTTTTAACAAAAATTTTTCATTTTTTTAACGTTGTGATTTTCTTTTTTTTACTTTTGTAAAAACTTATTTTGAAAAAAAATTTTTTTGTAAAAAATGTTTTTGAAAAAAAAATTTTTTTGAAAAAAATATTTTTGGAAGTTTTGGTTTTTGTAAAAAAAATTTTGTTGTAAATATTTTTTTTTCAAAAACTTTGTTATGAGTTTTTCACTTTGTGGTTTTTGTTTTTACATTTATGTTTTTTCTTTTCACTTTTACAATTTTTTCATATTGTAAATATTTTTTGTTAATATTTCTAGAAAACAATGAAAATATTTTGTAAACTTGCATATTTTTCATACATCTGTTTATTTTTGTATGTTCTTATGCATTTTTTAAGTTGTGAGAGTGTTATTTCACTTAAAATGTTATGTATTTCATTAATGTAATAGGTATTAGAAAAATAAACACAACGATATATGCATATAAAAGAATATTTAATGTGAGCATTTAAAGAATACACTGCAAAATAACATCTATACATTCATACTGGTTAGAAGAATCACAAAATTACTTTTCAGCAGTGTGTATGTCTTCCAAATTTTAAGTTTGAGATATTGTGGTAAATGTTGTGAAAATATGATGGATAAATAGCCTAAATATCTTCCTTTATTTCTAAATTCTTCAAAAGTCTGACTAATTTTTGAATATCTTCGCTAAGTTTACATATATCTGATGATGCTTTATATGATGATGTGTGTATTTTTGATTCACGTCTCCTTGAAAACAGCATTTATGGTAATCTTTCCAAGTGTAAGGTTTTTCACCTGTATAGATTTTTGTATGTTCTGTTAAATTCCATTTACTTAAGAAGTGTTTGTAGCAAATAGAGCACATCTGTAGTAGAAATAAATGGACACAGTTAGGATTCTCTTCAATAATATAGGTAAAAAGCACTTGTTAAAGTGTAGGTAGTAAGACAAATCATTTTGTATTTACTCTAATTACGTTTCATATACGAATTCTAGTATTTCTCATATAAGTACTCGCATATGTGTTATTCGTTAACGCTACATGTGCTAGGGATGAATCATTCGGGTCATTAATTTCTGAAGTTTGCTGCTGTTTTGATTCATCTTGTTGAAACATCTGTATAATGAAAGAAATATATATTTAGTAAAGGTTTAATGTATAAATAATCGCCTATTTATTTTTATTAAATACATGTATATTGCAATCAATTTCGTGTACATTTAATATAAATTAAATTTTCTTCATTTATTCATATGATAGTAATTTCTCTGAGGGGTACATATCTGATAATTTTTAGAAAAGTGTGAAACACAAATTATTCTATGATAATAAGCATTGTGGTAAAATTCACATAGCTTGGTTTCGGAAATAGGTTATTTGAAATATGAAATGTTAAAATTAAAGATTGTATTTGTACATGCTATGTATAATCAAAAACTATAAATATATTATTATTTAAAAAACTCGATGGACGATAATTCAGATGCAAGATGAAAACATTAAGATCAAGTGCAAGATGAAACATATAATTTGATTAATACTATGGAAGTGCTAACTCAAGATAAACCATGTATACTATATATCATTAAAACTATAAAGATAGTATTTATATTTTAAGCAACTTTATGCACGATAATTCAGAAGTGCGAGATGAAACATCTGATGAATTGATTAAAAATATGAGTAGATTAGTTTTAATACATTAGATGATTATAGCAGTAAGAAATTTCGTGTAGGAGCAATGCGTACATGATGAAAATCGAATGGAATCAATTGACTTCAACTCCTGATCCAAGTTAGTATTTATCTCACGTGTGTAATGTGGAAATATAAAAGGTGAAGAATCAAGTTTGATGTAAATAAATATTGTGGTATTGGTTTAAAAACTAAAAAAGTATTGAATTTTACTGAATTAGAAAGCATAAAATTTGATTAAATAATGTTTTATGTAAAATATTAAGTTTAAATGTGATAAAATTATGAAAATCAGTTTGTAAACTCTCATTTTTATAAGTACTACTATGAAAATATTCTTTTAATATAGAATTTCTGCTTATTAATGAGACTAAAAAATTATTTTTTTTTTAATTTTGAATATTTATTGAGTGTATGTAATACTAGGATTAAAATCTTACAAATTCGGTGTTAAATTTTTCAAGAAATTGTGGTTTGTAATCCAGAAAAAGGTGTGATTTTAATAAATTTGTAAATATGTTCATTATTTATTTTTTTTTTTTTTAGTTATTTCTCTAACTTGTCATTCATTTGTTAATTTTTGTAATTTTTGTAGAAAAAATGATTTGAATTTTCGGTAATCTGTACTATTTTTTTGTCCAACAGTTGATTTTTTTGATTATTAGTATTCTTATTCAGCAGTAATTTCACGTATGACGTTATTAAATATTAAATATCTATTAATTTTCTTTACTGTTTCATATGATAGTAATATTTCTGAGGAACAGGTATGTAATAACTACTAGACTTTGATTGACTTGATTTTCTGATAAACGTTTGAAAAGAGTTGTAAGTATGTAATGATGCAATATCTATATACTATCGAGAGTCGAGATTGAAGTAGATAAGTATTGGAGTAATAGTCAATTCTTTGTTGAATTTCAAGAAATTGTGTGAGAACATGGTTTTTTACATTAAGTTTATGTAATTTCAGTTACAGTTTTTCGACAATCAACCTAAAAATGGATAATTATCATAGTTAAAAGTTATGATGAAAAGATGTAAGCAATATTAATGTTAAAAAGTTCGTCTAATGTTTGCTCTTATGTTGTGAAAATTTCGAATAGTTTGATTTGAAATATGAAATGTTTGTAAAAATTAAACTTTGTATTCGTGTATGTTTTGCATTATTAAATTGTAAAGATAATATTCATATTTGGAAAATGTTGTTGGGTGTTTTAATAATTTTTTGATAAGTAGATAAAAACAGATGTTAAAATTCTGTGCTATTAAAATATATAGGATCAAGAATAAAGTTTGATGAAAATAAGTATTGTAAAAATTCAGAAATTTTGAAGTGTAAGATGAATCATGTCCTAATTTGATTAATTATATGGGTAGAGTAGTTTTAATATGTCAAGTGTCTAAAGCAGCAAGAAACGATTTTTTAGGTTTTCTAGAATAATAATAATAATAATAATAAAAGTATACTTTTGTTGTAAGATTTCGAATGCAGTCAAGACGTGAAAAATATAAGTATGAACCTTTGTAAAGACATTCAAACTTTTTAAAAAGTTTAAGTTTAGTAATATACTGTAAAAATATATGTAAGCAAATGTATTTCAAAGTTGAAAATTTGTGTAAAAAATTGTCTTTTCTTGAAAATTGATATTTATTTTTGTTTAATTAATGATACTTATTACATTTTTGTTGTTAAAAACTAAAATATACGTTTAATTCTTCTGTTAAAATTGATATATCCGTGTTGGAGGTGAGAAAAAATAGTGTAAAACTTTTGTAGTTAAAAACTAAAATATACGTTTAATTCTTCTGTTAAAATTGATATATCCGTGTTGGAGGTGAGAAAAAATAGTGTAAAACTAATAAAATTTGTTTAAATTCGTCTTTTTATTCTTAAAATTAATATTTTCTATTGTTTAGAATACGTAATAATAACTTTTGAGGAATGTATAACCGGAAAATGTTAAAAAATCTTAGAAAATTGGTATTAAAAATATTAAATACAGTTGCTTCAATGATATCTTTTCGATATGTAAAGTGATTGTAACATTTAGAAATGTACTTCTGAAGAATGTATAATCGGAAAATGTTAGAAAATCTTAGAAAATTGGTGTTAAAAATATTAAATACAGTTGCTTCAATGATTTCAAAAACAAACTCTGTTAAAAAATTCTGTATGATTTCAAGTGAAAATAATCTGAACCTGAATACATGGTATTTAAAATACAAAATTCACGATTATGAACTAATGTTGAAAACATGGGTAACATTAAATATACAGCTAATATTTAATTATAGATTAGAAAATTCTTAAATTGTATCCATATTTATTAAATATAGTACTGAATACAGTGAATAAGTGAAATATGTGAATAAGTATTGATATTTCTATGTTGCTTTTGAAAATACTAGTGTAAAATTATTCAAATTCGTCTTTTCTTTAAAATTGATATTTATTTTTGTTGAATTAATGATACTTGTTAAGTTTTTGTTGTTAAAATTAAAATATACGTTTAATTCTTCTGTTAGAAATCTATATTTCCAAGTTGTTGTTCAAAAGACTATTGTAAAACTAATCAAATTCGCTTAAATTCACCTTTTCACCTTAAAAAATAATATTTTTATTATTTTGTTTAATTAATTATACTGATTATGTCTTCCAAAATTCAAATTTTGGGATATTGCGGTAACTGTTATGAAATTGTAGTGTATAAAATGTCTCTTTTTTTCTCCCAGACTTCTAAATATACAAGAATGAGAGGTCATTGCATTGTCCATTTCCCTACCTAAGGTAAAAAATTGGGGGAGATGGGGGTGAAAAGGTATGGTGAGGGACTTCGGAGGAATAACTTTTGGTTTCAATATGACGTCACAAGAAGCAGGTGTTGTTTTCATATTTGCGTGTGCGTTGAATATTTACTGAAATGTGTTCGTTTATGCATTAAAATTCTACTTAGTTAGTATATAAAAGTATGATGAAATTTCCATTTAGAGTAAAAGTTAACCAAATTCGTTTAATTCGTCTTTTTTCGTTAAAAAATCATTAGTTTCCTTTGTTAATTGTTCAATTATTGAAATTCTTTGAGGTAACGACTGTTCAAAAATTAAAAAATATGTTTAAATTTCTATTTTAAGTTGTGTATTCTGATTTTATATATATATATAAAAAAAATAAATAAATATGAAGAAATCAGTTAAAAATTTAATATTTTCTGTTGTTTTGCTTAATTAATAATGTTCATGAAGGAAATGGTTGTCCAAAACTCGAATGCATGCTTAAATTTCTTTCTACCAAATTGATAGTCTGAAGTTTGAGTTGAAAAAATCGTAAGAAATCAGTCTTTTTCTATAAAACTTGATATTTTCCATTGTTTTTTACTTAATTAACGATACTTATTAAGATTATAGCTGTTGAAAAACTAGAATGCATGTTTAACTTTCAACTTGTAAGTCGATACACTGATGTTGCAGTTGATAAAAATCGTAAGAAATCAGCCTTTTTCTATAAAAATCGATATTTTCCATTGTTTTTTACTTAATTATGAATGCTCATTAAGGTTATAGCTGTTGAAAAACTGAAATGTATGTTTAAGTTTTCTCTCTTAAGTTGATAAAAATCGTAAGAGAGCAGTCTTTTTCCATAAAACTTGATATTTTCCATTGTTTTTTTACTTAATTAACGATACTCATTAAGGCTATAGCTGTTGAAAAACTAGGATACATGTTTAACTTTCAACTTTTAAGTCGTTACATTGATCATATAGTTGATAAAAATCGTAAGAAATCAGTCTTTTTCTATAAAACTGGATATTTTCTATTGTTTTTACTTAATTAATACTACTCATTAAGATGTCTATCAAGCAAAATTCAAATATATGTTTAACTTTCTTGAGTTAAATTGATAATCTCATCTTGTAGTTGAAGAAATCTAAATAAAATGGTTAAAAACTGATATTTTTCCGGTGTTTCGCTTAATTAATAATACTCATTAAAATTATGGTTGTTCAAAATTCAAATATAAATTTAATCTTCATCATATAGTATGATTCCGAGTTGAGATGTGATTGATAATATTTTTAATTAGGGAAGGTTGTTCACCTATCCTGTTATAATAGAATGTTCCTTTTTTCCACTAGGGGGCGTTCGTGGAGGGGGATGCATAGTGGGGGGGGGTAGGAGGGACGGTGGTGGCACGGTGGGCGCAGGAGGCACCGCAGGAGGGGCCAGGCGGGGCAGCCGGAGGAGCAGGCGGGACAGCCGGAGGAGCAGGTGGGGCAGCCGGAGGAGCAGGAGGCACGGTGCCACAGTGCCACCTGCTCCTGAGCTTAAACTGTTGTTTTCCTACTACTTCGGAATAAGATATATTTATATTAATTTAAGAAAGAACGGATTTAACTTTCGTAATCGTCCGCACGAGATAAGGTAGATTTTAAAAAAAAATCATGCTTGAAAATGAATTTAAAAACAATAAAATTTCAATTAACTGCGATCGAGTTTTAAAACAAATGCAAGGTTTGCACACTCCTTGGAATTTCCAAGGACTTTAGCACCAGTATTAAAAATAAGAAGATTTATATTAAATTTTTAAACCACAACATTCGTAACCCCCACCTTCATTCACAGATTTTACGATATTTTTCTACAGTGAAACACTTCGAAAATATTCTTAAAATTTAGTGGTAGAACTGTGAGAACCCTGCAAATGGTATTTGAAAGCATATTTTATGTCTCTATTCGACGGTATAGAAATGAAAAATTTGTTGCATTTAGAAGTTAAAAAAGTGTAATAAAAGTTCAATTTAATCACCAGCTGTTTCCACTCTCAAAATGACATTAGTGTTGCGCATGGACACGTTTGCACTTTATAATATATAAGAGAAGTTCAAATGAAAACTTATGAAACGTTATAACAACCACACTGGATTTGAATACAGCGCTTTGTGATAACTTAGTGAGACACTGAGGGACGAGATTGGTGAGTCCAACGTAATTTTGCCGCTAAGCGGGCACTCGCGCAGCTTTTTGGATAAGAGAACAACACTTTAGCGAAACGCATAACATTGCTGCAAAACTCACTCTTTCAAATTCTGAAAGAAAAACTATTCTATAAAACCATCACTTGTTACTATTTAAAACCAAAAGAGCTGTCACCGTTGCTATTGCAATAGGGTGAGATCCGTTCCAATTCCTATGTCTGTTGCTAAATGTCCATTATAAATAGCTATATAACCACAACCCCTTAATAAAATGTCTGAAAAAGTAAATGACTTCTAAATTCCAATAGATTTTTTTTCTTTGTGAAACTTAAAGAAACATACGCTAGTATTCAGATGCACTCTCAAATGTTACCTATTCATAACAATGCACTTACATAATGAAAATCCATTAGATCACTAGAGAAACCTTATCAATGAGTAACTTATCATACCATCATAATGTTACAAAAAAACTTAGTGGTCAGATCTAAACTTGAAATTTCATATTAGCAATTTTTAGAACATTTTTATTTAATATTTAAATTTAAATGAAATTATTCTCTGTAACTATTGTGAGCATTAAATTAACTTAGCATATGTTTTTATGCAGAGACATCAGTAAAAACTGGGCGTAACGAACGTTTTATTAAATCGTACATCCTGGTTTACTTAATTTAAAAGATCTTTGTCTTATGTTTTTAGTAAAGATGTACTTAGACTGAATGAATAAATGTAACAAATCAAAACGTTTCGTGAAAATCTTTCCTTTTGGGAATATAAACAACTTTCTAAAGTTTTCATTTTCAATTTTTCCATATTCATAACTCTTGAATGCATAGTAAATCACAAACACTTAAATGTTTTCCTAAAAATAAATATTCATATTCTAAGTTTAAAGATCTCAATATTTCAAAGTACCCAGAAAGAACAGTTAACTGTGGTAATTTCTTGGAGCAATTAGAACTTTGGACTTAAGTTTAAATGTGGGTAGACAGTTTTCATTAACAGTATTTAAGAAAAATCAAGCAAAGTTTACAAAAGTGCTTTTAGGTTATAGCAAATTTAATGACTTTAAGAACGTTGTATCATGAAACGCGGTAATTATCATAAATTTTACACAATTCATGTTAACTTCTTTAGGTTTATTTTTAAAAACAATGCAAAAATAAAAATAAAAACATTTTAGACATAGGTATAGCAAAATAATAATAATTATAATTAGAATAATAATTATTTGAGTAAAACCAAATTTTTTTGCCTAAAATAATTTTAATGCATTTTAATCAGATAAATAAAAGAAACTAGCAGAATATTATAACTTTTAACTTTAGAACACTCAAAATTTGAAAAGACGGTAATGAAAAATTTGAAGCAAGCCTCAAAGCAGTCTTTTTTTTTTGGGGGGGGGGGAGGCACCACGAATTTTTAGAAGAAATATTTTACGGCCGATTGCTACAAAAATTGTGGTAAAAAAAAACGCCGAAAAAGAGGTTCCTTCGAGCAAATTTTCCAAGATTAATCGAAAACGAAAATTTTTGTTAGGAATTAGTAATGATTAAAGTTTTGATTTAATCTCTATAAGAAGAATGGAGTTACTAATAAAGAGGGGTAGGCATATAATGTACAGTCTAGCAGTTGCGAGTGAAGTAACTGAGGAGGATGTCATAAGATGGCTGCTGATTTTTTTAATGCAATCTAACGTTTCTATTGACCAACGCAGAAAACTTTCACCAGTAAATTTGAATGGGAAATTGCTTTCTGTTTAAATATCTTATCCGCCGGAAATTTCTCTCACAAATATGAAAAAAAAATTCTATTTCTTTTTTATGGTATCAGATTGTCCAGGTATTATAAATTTGTCACAGACACTGAGAGGATGAAATCTTGGTTGTCACAATATGACGGAACTAATGCCGCTGAAGTAAAATCCCCCCAAAATGAATATCAGTTATTTCTTACTGAAATTTTCCATTAACCCTTTCCGGCGCGAAGTAACTTTAATTGAAATAATTAGCTGCCACCAGAATTTATAAACGAATTTATTAGAGAATATGAACTTGCTTATTTTCAGGCATTTTATCAAAGGAAAGTTTTAATTAAATATTCTTGGTGCCAGTATAATTAAAATTAGGTGTCCTTTTTAAGGGACACCGCGCCGAAAAGGGTTAATAAGGGGTTTGAATAACATTATATAGCGGACACATAATGTAGCGGAACTATTACCAACGAAGTAAACTTCCATCATTAAAAATGAATTTAAGCTTCTTATACTATTTTTAATTGAGATTTTCCCTTATTAAGACGTTTGAATAAAGAGAAAATATCTACCGAAATTAATTGGTGGAAGTTTACCCAACAGTAATGAGGTGCTGTGTAACTGGTGACATTTGAAGCTTCACCATTTTAAGAATGTCAGTGACTCTTTCTTAACAGTTCCATGGTATGAAAACGGACCAGAGAGAATCCTGCATATATATTGAAAACCTTCAAATTCTGCAAGATTTCACGCCATAATTTAAACAATTTACTATTTTTTTCGCTTGAACATGCAACATAAATTAATAGCACAACGTAACAAATATTAATTGCATTATAACAGAAATAAATCTTTAAAATTTGAAATATTAAATTAATATTCCTACTTGCTACTGCATCAGTGCGGAGAAAATTTATCAAAAACACAAGAAAGTACTTGGAAATTTGTAAAACTGGTTTTAATCTGAAGTTGGACGTCCCACTAATGAATAATAATGACCTCCAGACAGTTTAGTGTCGTATTCGAGTACATTTAAGTAATCATTTATTTTTGTTGTAAAATGTGCTTTCAACCGTCAGTTGAAAGATTATTGTTAATAAAAGTTGACAAATAAATTTAACATAAACGTTAGTTTTCTGTAAAAAAGAAAACGTAAACTGAATTTGTTGCATGTTATAAGATATCGTATTCATAATTGTAGACGGAATGTTTTTAACTTATGTTGCAAAAGTAAAATTTCATTCGCAATCTTATTCTTAAAAACAGTGTCTGTGTTGGGCTTTTTATTGCTATTCTAATATAAACTTATTATTATACTTAATATATTATTATTATATTACATATTATTATATTATATAAAATTATTATATTTTTTAACCAAACATTTTGTTATTTAAAAAATTTTTAAACATACAGTAATGATTTAATGTAAACAACATCAGCTTAAATGTAAGCATAAAAATCTGAATAAGTATAGAAGGGGTAAATGGTTTTTATGTGTGCTAACTGAAAATAGTTAAGAGCCCACAATAGTCACAGGAAAAGTACACAAAAAGACCCGGATGACCATGTAAAGTCTATGGGAGCGTTCTTTTCTAATATCTCGTTCAAGTTTTAATATTTTGACATGATTTTTTTTGCATAAAATAGTTCAGGACGATCCACAACCGGGCTAGTTTTTACTTTTCGATTTTGGTTATATATTTTTTATATTATGATAGTTTCAGTTTCAGAACCGGTTTAAACCGGTTTTAAAAATTAAAGTAATTTTTTTAAAAAAATCTAAAACCAAAATCGAAAAAGTAAAAACTAGCCCGGTTGTGGATCGTCCTGAACTATTTTATGCAAAAAAAATCATGTCAAAATATTAAAATTTGAACGCGATATTAGAAAAGAACGCTCCCATAGACTTTACATGGTCATCCGGGTCTTTTTGTGTACTTTTCCTGTGACTATTGTGGGCTCTTAAACTTATTTTATGGAATACACTTCGAACATCGAATCCATCGGTCAACCGTCATTCTTTTGGAAGATAAATTTTGGAAGCGTAGAAGCTATTTATTTTCTTTCAGGTCATTAACCAGGATAAAATTATCTGCTTTATCACAACAATAAAAATTTTCTTTAATATCTTTTAGCCTAAAAGGAGAAAATTTATATAGATTACATATTTCTTTTAAATATTATTACTGCTTCAAATGAAAAGGAATAGGTTTTACCTCCATTTTTATTTCGAAAATTTTGCAGGAAGTATCTTTATTTTAAGTTACTATAAAATTTATGCCATTAAATGAAGCAAACATTTCTATTTTTAATTTCTGGCACGAATTTGGTCTACCTGAATAAAAATGAAGGCCAAACTATCAAATCTGCGATGATTTTAAATTTTTTATGTATATTTATGTTACGATAATATTTTTTATTTTTGGGGGGGATATTTATATTGAAATATGCTAATATTTATTGAGTCACTATTTTCGAATATTAATTTATATTTAATTCATTTACAAATTCATAAGTATATATGTATATTTGTTTCACTTTTTTTGTATTAAATAAGATGCGAAATATTTTTGATAATAATAGTACTCAAAAGTAAAGATCATACAATCTCTGTCCTTAAATATTTTATCTTTATTTCATCTGCTAAATACAGCAAATCCAGAGCTGACGAATCTCCGGTTTGTTTCTTGCCACTATTTTCGAATATTGAATTTTGTCGGGTAGTTCCATGAGTACTTATAGCAGAGCTACGAAATCTCCGGTTTCTTGGGTACCAGCATTTTACTACTGAAAATGTTGATTTATTTAATTGGTAAATTTGGACGATACAATGGAACAACAATTTTCCCTAAGACGATACTAGTGGACAAAAAGACATCACCGCCCTTCAAAGGGTTAACCTGTGTCGAGTTTAACACGTTTCGAATACAAAAGTTTGCTTCATAAATATTTATATTGTTCTATTATCATGCGTATATTTCAAACTTGCTTAATTTTATTTATTAAAAAATCTGGTTTGAAGCGTATTTAATCTCTTTCAAATTAACTCACTTTTATAAAAGACTTCCTGACTTTAAAATTCAATTACTAACTAGTATAAATATAAAGATCAAATATGTGTCATATTTATAAGGGCTATCATAAATTTTGCATACATTAGTTTTAAAAACAGTTCATATTTCGCGTCTGTTGAAGAAATTTAGAAATTTTTTTATTGTTGAATGCAAAACTTATAAGTTTGTTTATAAACATGCCAGGTATTTGATTTTTTTATTCTTAATGAATTATTGAATTTTAAATTTGGAATTTCTCTTAAAAATCTTAAATTATTAAATTATGAATGTTATGTTTTTTTTTTTTTTTTTTTTTTTTTTTTTTTTTGGAGGGGGGAGCATAGCTGCTAAACCTTTCGATATTTCAGTACCTCCATTTCCGAAGAGAAATATACGCCTTACTTTAATCACAAAATTTACATAAAAAATCACATAAATAATCGTAAGCATAAATTAGGAGGATGTCTATGGTTATTCATAATTATATTATTTCAAGAATCGTTCATTAAACATTTATAAAATACATTGACATCGGAACACGTTTCTATACCTGTTCACCACTTAACTGATTGGCCCGTATGCTGTATGGACAAGAAGAATTTGCTTGATTGATAACTTAAAGATTTTTGTACCACTGATTTTGTTAAATTATAATTTCTTACCATTTAATGTCAGAAATTTTGAACTGTTTGAAATTACTAATTCAGGGGTCGTAGCGTCCCTAAAATTTTTGCAGGTTCCTACCACAATTTTAAAACGTTAATATTTATTGTAGATGTTAAGGATTCTCTGGCATGAAGATTTTTGATTTAAAATACTGGTAGGAAAGTGCGAAAATTTTAGGAACGCTGAGACCCCTGTAATCTGGACGTAATAAAACACATTAAACCATTAAAAAGATTTGAATATATTTTATACCATTTATTTTTAATCAAGATCTATACTAGAAATTTAAATTTGTAAATGTTTAAAACTTACGCTGTGTTTTCTTTAGTTATATATATATACTTATTTTTTACATTTGCCACTAATGTATGAATGCTTTTTGAATCATGTCCCAATTTCTGTCATAACATTCATTGGGGTACACGTGAATTTAAAATACATTTTATTAATAAACGTTTGCACTGACTCATACAATTAATGGTTTTAGAGAATTACACAGTTCTGATAAATGGTTTTCACATAACGACTGAATCACTCAGTAATAAATTAAATGTCTGGATAAAATTTATGCATTATAGCTTTCCTTTCAATGTTAGTTCTAAATTAATTACTGTAAAGAGCATCCACCGTCAACCGATTCATTGACTATATCACGAAAAATTCCAGCGAATGAACACTTACAAATATTTAAATTTATAATGCGCATTAAATGGGAAAGAAAATTATGTCTATAAAATTGTAGGTTAAAGGTAACAATCTTATTCATGTATTTGAATTAAATGGTAATGTAGTTAATTTTTATTTCATTTGTTAATAAATCAGACTTTTCTAAGTTTTGACAACTTTTATGTTAACAGTTTCGAGATCACATATTTTCGTTTTTTTTTTTTTATCAGTCAGCAGAGCCTGTTCCTGTTGCACTTGCATGGTTGCTTTAATAATAAAACAAGTTGGAAACTGCACGTGAACGTAGCAAATGAGGTGCGTTCGTACGATAACGAAGTTTTAAAATTATTCAGATCTTGCTGATATAGTAGAGCGTACTCCAGATACAGTATAGTAGTCGAAATCTTTACGCTTCTGTAAATATGCAGGAAGTAATTTTTATTACACCTCAGCAACGTATATCTTATTCATAAAATGTGAAATAGTTGAATATAATTAAAAGACGTCCCAAACAATGTTTCCTCGTATAGCTTTATGTAGTGGAATACTTTTGTGTAGCCCTGTAATTTAATAATAAAAATTCTTTGCATAACAGATTGTACAGAATGCATATTTTAGTATATATTTCATAGATTCATGCCAATTCTATTATGTTCGAATGAGTGTAACATCATTAAAATGCATTTGAAACTTTTCCCCATTGACTGTAATGTAATGGAATACTTTTGATTGTCCCTGTAAATGATCTATGCATCCGACTTTCATAACATTTGAAATGACTCGACAAAATTAAGTAATAATTATATTTTTAAATTTCAAACGATTAAATTGCATTTGAAATTTTTTCCCCATTGAACGTAATGTGACGGAATCCTTTTGATTGTCCCTGTAATTGATCTATGCATCCGATTTTCATAACATTTGAAATGACTCGACAAAATTATGTTATAATTATGTATTTTAAATTTAAAACGATTCGGTTGGGTAGTTTTTGCGGACAGACGGACAGACGGACAGACAGACGGACGACAGACAGACAGACGGACAGACGGACGGACTGAGCGACAACAATAGGTGCTACGCATTTACATAATTACGAACGCACCTAAAAAACTCTCATTATTCTTATGTATTACAAAAAAATATAGAGAGGAGCTAATATGCTTTAACCCTTTTACGGACAAAGCATTTTCATTGCTAAGATGTTGTAATAAATGAGTGACACCGGTAATTGCCAACAAATATATTTATAAATGATAAAAAAGTGATTTTTCACAGGTATAATTAAATGGATTTTTAAAATTTAAAATTCCGGTGTCGTTGTTGCAGATCGGAAACCAATGAATGTTAAAGGGTTGATCTTTTTAAGATATTTGAACTAATATGAGCCATTTTCACAAATTTCGAACCAGAAAATTAATTTTATGTATATATATATTTATTTATTTTTAGGCACAATGATACGGAACCATTACCATGTGAGTAAGTGTAATCGCAGATCTCACACGGGGTTCGTTTTATATGTCTTTCAAAACAACTTATCCTTTAACTTAGTGCTGCACAACCTTTTTCCCAGCAAGCTGTTTCCCATCACAATGTTTTGAATGTAATTTTTGACAGATTTATTAGCAAACTTTCTGTCATTTAATAAGGAAAACTATTCTATCTGAGAACAGTGGTATCTAGGTGACCCGCGAGCAACCGGTTGTGCACCACTTCTTTAACGAATAAATCCAAATTGTTAATTTATAATTATTAAATTCTTACATGCATGATAGCCTCAATAAATTTAATATAATTATAAAAGGAAGTTATTTATTTTAATCAAATTAAAATTGCTAAAATAAAATTATTTAAATAAATACTAAAATTCCAATTTTTTTGAAAATCCGAAATAAAAAAATTAAGAGGAGACGTAAATTGTTTAAACTAAATTTAAAATCCTGAATCATTAATAAATCACAAAAGTTTTTAAAATAGAAAGAAAATCGAATTCCAAAAAATATTTTGAATGTCAGATGCAGTGTTGCCAGTGGGTTTCTTTTTTAAAACTCGGATTGATTGATTGACACCATTTTTTTTATTTTAAAATTCCTTTCCTTTTCGTTTTGATTAACATATCATTAAATAAGGAACATTTTATGATTTAAAAAAAAGTGGGGTGAATCAAGAATCTTAATTTTAAAAAAGTAACCCGTCTGGCAACACTGGCCAGATTAATGAAACCTTTAATAAATATAAACTCTTAAATTGGCAAAAAGTACGAAATTTCTTTTAATAAATCAATCTTATGAAAATTTCAACTCATAGCACCTAATTACATTCTTCTGTTTGCTAGCGAGACGCTTTATCTCCAAGCTATGATGTCCTACACGCAAAACATTCAATTTAAGGTTTTCTTCTAAACTGTGAATCAGAAAAATGAGCGAATAAAATTAATTTAATTAAAATAAGAGATTTTTTCAAAATTTTATGACTTTTTGTGCGACTCGAAGTATTCAGCTGTAAGTACACAAAATGTGAATCATCTGATTTTTACAGTTTTTGTGTACGGACTCTGTGATAGACACAAGACACAGACGTAATGGTTTACGTCAGATGAACGATATCTTAAAAATAAAGAAATGACAAATCCTTAAAATAATGAAGTTTCAGTTGTAATCGGACCATGTCCATCATTCCATGAGAAACGAAGAACATGTCCCTCACATGACGCTTTCATAAATACTATATATATTAATTTATATGTAGTTAAAATATGAGCTAAGCATTAATATTGACAAAATCTTCTATATTTTCATAGTTTCATATTATCATAATTGTTTTAGTTTGACGATACAATAACATTGTTAAAACAGCTGTAATATGTAGAAAGGATGCTCCACGTGTGATATTTAATGCTGCTTTAATAGGTTCAAAAATGTTCACATTTTAAACCATAGACTTTAATAAGCTGCCCGTTTTCAACAATAAATAATTAATAAAAAGAATAGATAATAAAAATTTCCATTTTTTAAATCCTTGTCCTAAGTAATTCGCCCGTTTCTGGGTCATTCCTTAAAAAATTTATAAAATGTCCTGTGCACGATGCTTAGACAAATACTTATATCTATTGACTATATCTATTGAGCTGTTAAAACATAAAGTAGACGGAAAAAAACTTTAATTTTTTATATTAGCATAATTGTTTAACCCTTTCCGGCGCAGACAAATTATGTTCGTAAAATGAGAAAATGTTGACTGACACCGGAATTCATAAAAGACTTTTTTAGAAATTAAGAATTCCCTGATTTAAGCTGTCATTGTAAAAGTAAAATTTTACTAAAATATTATTGGTGCCATTTGTAAGTTTGGAATTAAAATTAGGTGTTGCCGGAGTGGTAACACTGCGCCGGAAAGGGTTAAAACCACTAAACCTTTTGCTTACGGGCTAGAACAGGTGGCTTTTTTCATATTTACTCACACCACAATTTACAAAAAGTAATCTTTCAAAGAGATTTTTCTTGAAATTTTCCTAGATTAAAGTATGACAAAGATTATATTTCAAAAAGTGGTGCTAATAGAATAAAGAAACTGTTGCTGGGATGACATATGTGCCAACCCCGTATTCAAAAGGTTAATCGTCGCGCCCGAGACATTCACGGGCAGTAAGCCTCATGGATTTTATTCAGAATTGCTTGATTCCCACAAGTTTCATAAAATAATGTTATTGGTTTTATTCTGGTATCATTTTTACTCGCCAATAAATAAGAGGAATATTTTTTTCATAAAAGTGGTGGGAATAATGAATTTGAGTTTTTAAACCGTAATTTAATGAGACCATTAAGTGGTTAATTTAAGGATATAATAAAATTGTCACAACAGCAGAAATATGTATAAAGCTGTTTCGCACACCCAACCGCTTTCGTAAGGATTCATTAATATAAATTTTTTTTAAGTTTTACAAATATAATATTGTTTAAATACTCATTCAAAATTTTATATTATGTGTCTTATAATTTTTCAGATAATAACATATAAAACTTATTAATTTGAATACTAAATGTGTGCGGCTCCTTGACAAATCTGCATCATTAGTGCATATAAGCTATATGACCAAAAATGACCAACCACTTGCGATTTTAGACATTTTGTTAAATATCTAGAAAAACACATGAAGAATTATCCTGAAACTCTAGTTGTGTAAACATATTAGTACAAGTCATATATTACCATTGCGATTTTTTCCTTAAACCTCAAAGGGAATCGTAAACCAATTGAAAAAGAATGAATATCTTTTCAATTAACTATGTCAAAACTAATATAGCAAACTCGTTCAAAGTGTAGATTATGATTAAGTGAGTTATTGTTATAAATTTTTTTCATTGATACGAGGACACCATGTATAATCGTTAAGAAATTAAAGTTTTTATAAAAACAGTCCCAAATTGGCCAAGTGGTTTGCTTATAATTCGCAGAGTTCTTATTATAAAATATGTTCTTTTTAGAAAATATTGCAGACAACATGATACACAAAACACTGTAATCAGAATTAAAATATAATAAAAATTGTATGAAATATAAGTAGGTTTACTGGATAATTTTTTACTGCGCATGCATGAAAGCTATCAAATTTTAATTTCCATATTGTGATAGCTAAACTTATAGAGCAACGTCGGTAAAAGTTTCAAATATATAGCTTGAAAATTCTGAAAATTAACTTCGATAGAATAAGCTCAAAATTCGTTTTTCCCAAAATTAAGCAAATAAATGAGGTGTTGTATCCAAATATAGTAGTATGTGCAATATTGCGTATTCTATATTGATACTAATCAATATAGATATGGATTCAGCCCCTCATCTTTTCGCTTCATTTTGGAAACAACGGATTTTGGGCTTATTCTATCGATGATAATTTTCAAAATTTTCAAGCTGTGTTTTTGAGACCTTCACAAAAGTTGCTCTATACATTTAGCACACATTATGCCTATTCTATTTAGATTGCATTCACGCATGCGCAGTGAAACATTATTTAGAAAACCTGCTCATTTTTTATACAATTTTTTTTCATTCTAATTACAGATTATTGTGTAAAATGTTGTTTGTCATATTTTCTGAAAAGAACATTGCTTTATATTAAGACCTCATCAAATTATAAATAAAAAAACTTGGCAAAAGTTGGAACTGTTTTTAAAAAACCTTAATTTTTTCTACGAGAGTGCATACTATCCACATAAAAATGAACACAGTTTATTACAATAAGCCCCTTAATCATAATCTACCGTTTGAACGCTTTTGGTATATTAGTTTTGACACGGTTATCCATTCGTTCGTTTTCAATCTGTTGACGATCTCTTATGGGATTTCGAGAAAAAAATCTTTGCCGAAGTGCATGACCTGTACTTCTGTGTTTTACACACCTGGAGTTTCAGGATAGTTCCTCATGAATTTATCTAAATATTTAACAAAGCGTCTAAAATCGCAAGTGGCCGATCACCTTTGGCCATATATTGTACACGGAATTCCTTTTTCAGGAATGAATTTCAGGAATTTATTTTTCAATCGGTAATTTCTAAAGCCGCACCAGAAACTTCGATGGAATATTTTTTACTTTAGGTCATCACGAATCGTTAGCCAATACATAACCTAAATATTACTATTTGCAATTTTTGGTGTGAACTTGACATTTCTGAACAAAAATGGAAATTTCTAAAATGCGCATACATATATGCTAATGACTGAAATGAGTTCAAGCCGTAGCTGCCAGCTTCTCCGATTTTTTGGCCCAGAAAAATTTAATAAAAATTTTTGTGTCATTAAATCGCAGATTTTGGCGATTTAAAATGGTAAAATTTACCAAAAATTTTTGTTGTATGAAAAGGGTGAAAATATTGACAGCTATGGCTAGGCTGCCAAGTTTCCAGCTTTTTGTGTACCAGATAATACAGAAATGAATACAGAATTATTCATCTATGCACTTTTTAATACAGATAATGTTCATTTATTTACTTTAAACATTTGCACGATTAAAAATATATAATTTTATTTAAGATAATAATAATTAATAGATAATAAAAAATAATAAACCAGAGACTTGGCAAAAGTGATTGAATGCAGATTTACTTTTAAGTTCTACGATATTAAACAGAAAATTCTGCTTAATTACATCACTAATTTTTTAATCTAATAATGCAATTTGTAAAATTTTAGCTCAATCTGTTTTTGAAAATAATATTAAGCACAGTATATGAGAAAGTGACAGAGATCAATAAATCGAATTAGCTGCCAAGATATTCCGTGAGAATCAATATTTAGATTTCAGAAATGCCTCTGATTAACAGAGATAGATTTGACAGTAGTTTAGGAACGTTGACTTTGCGTTTGCGTTTTCCCGAACTTGCACCATGAGTCCACTCATTTTGGTTAAATAATCCTCAAAATTGATAGTTTTCACTTATTTAACTTATGGCGTCATCTGTTAAAATCTAAAGGTCTTCATTTATCCGATTTAAGGCATATATTTTCGAAATATTCTAACCCATGTATTTTAGGGTAGTCAGATTTAGCTGACTAAATATTTATTAAATATAATCCTAAAATATTTTAAGTATTTTAAGCTTTAATAGTCAGACAGTGTAATGTAAATCGCATTCTTGGCTTATGGAGATTTCTACAATGAATCTGAAACGCAATATTTCTGCTAGTAATTTTGGTTTCTATCGAAGGATACTATTATAACAGAATTTGGTTTGTATTCGAAAATAGTGGTACTCCAGTGTAGGAACCACGTTAGTCTTGACAGATTTCAACATTATTTTATAGCAGAATTTTGATGAGCATTAATAAAACAAAACACAATATTACGCGGAAATGATCAGGAAAAGACAGTTACCCAATTATCGATATTTTCAAAGTACTTTCTTATCATTGAAAAATGAAGTATTAAAATGAAAATTTGCTTTTAAAATATTGCTACAAGAATTTTCGTATTTACTTTTATTTTTTTTTTTTTCAATTTATACTTTTATTGATTTACTAGCTGACCCGCCCGGCGTTGCCCGGGTCCGTATTAACAATATTAAACGAACTTGAAATTTGTATAATTTTATCATTAACTGGAAGCATGCAGAAATGCATTGCCTAAAATACGTCGCAACTGACCTTGTGAAATTGGTTTTAAAAACAACTAATGTTAAGCTCTAAAAATACTTAAAATGAGCAATGAGAAACACGGGAGGGAACATGTATCCAACGATTGCGTTAGTTTCGTGTTAAAGTGTTGATATTTACCCGTAAAAATCACTGTTAAATCACGTAACTAATTATTTTTTTCGCATAGAAATCCCAAGTGAAATATTTTGAATTTCAAACTAATTATATCACTCTTCAAATCGACTATACCGTGAATGAAACCGATACGTGATGATAAAAGATTGGTATATAGTATTATAATTTCAGAGCCATCTAACAAAAATGTATATTTTTAATCAAAGCATGCGTACACTGTAAAAAAAAATTGAGAAAGTTACAAAATTTTTTCTAGTAGAATTGTATTCCAACAACTTTTTATGTAACGGCAACAATAAAAATTCATGTAACAGATACAGATTTGCACTTTGAACCAAACAAATTTTAAGGTTACTAAGAATTTTTTTGGGAAATCGTATTCCAAGAACTTTTTAAGTGACGATAACGAGCATTATAGATAAAATTTTAGTAAAGTTACCAAAATTTTAGTAAATTCTTTTGTAAAGTTACAGATGGTTTTAGTTTTGCTTACAAGTTTTGTAGATTGACATCATTTTCTTGTACAGTGTACACATAAAATTTTAGTAAGCATAAGAGATTTCGGTTAATTTAGATTACTAAGGTTACAGATTTTTTTTACAGTGTAATGTTGACTCTGTGGACAAATTCCCAACCGTAAACTTTTGCACCGTAACCATAATCTGTCTGTAACCTAACTTCGACTTAACAGTACCCTACCGTAACTTAAATATAACATCAATGTAACATAGCCGTCACTTTATTGTAACCTATTCTTATTAACCATCACATAAATGCAATTTAACTTTAACCTAACTTTAAAATAACCGTGACCTAACTGTAACCTAACGTGAAATTAAATAAAATCAAAGACTTACCTTAATGTAATTGCAACCTAATCGCAACCCAAATGTTACCTAAACATTTATTGAGTTCATGTCCATGGAAATTATTTTGTCTTGTTCGGATTTGGTTATGATTCATTAGAATATTTTCGTCGGGTTCAGATTTGGTTCGATTCAGGTTTCAGGTATTCTTTGAAATTCGATTTAAATGTTCGGGTCGGATTCATGTCCATGGAAATTATTTTGCCTTGCTCGGATCCAGTTGTTTCTGTGAAATAATTTTGTCGGGAACAGATTTGGTTCAATTCAGATTTCGGCGTTTTCTTCAAATGGAATTTTTGGGTTCAGGTCTTCCTGCGTGTCAACGGAAATTATTCTGTCTAATTCGAATAAAGACATGCTTCATTGGAATATTTTTGTCAAGTTCAGACTTGGTTTAATTTAGATTTCGGCTTTTTCTTCAAATGTAATTTTTGGATTCGGGTTTTCTTGCGTGTTCACGGACATTATTCTGCCTTGTTCGAATAAATACATGCTTCACTGGACTGTTTTTATCAAGTTCATTTCAGATTTCGAGATTTTTTTCAGAGAAATTTTTAGGTTCAGATTCGGTTCATGTGCATGGAAATTTTGTCTTATTCGGATCCTGTTACGGTTCTTTGGAATATTTTTGTCATGTTCAGATTTGGTGCGATTCAAATTTCAGGTATTTTTTCAAATAGAATTTTTAGGTTCGAATCTCGTTCATGTCCACGGAAATTATTTTATCATACTCGAGTCCGGTTATGATTCTTTCTAATATATTGATAGGATTCAGATGTGGTTTGAGTCAAATTTCAGGTTTTTTCAAATCGGATTTTTTAGGTTCGAGTTGGGTTTATGTCCATGGAAATTATCTCGTCTTGCTCGGATCGGGTTATAGTTGTTTGGAATACTTTTATTGGGTTCAGATTTGGTTCAATTAAGATTTCGGGTTTTTTTTCAAATGGAACTTTTGGGTTCGGGTCTTCTTGCGTGTTCACGAAAATTATTCTGTCTTGTTCGAATAAGGATATGCTTCACAGGAATATTTTTGCCAAGTTCAGATTTGGTTCAGTTCAGATTTCGCGATTTTTTCAAAGAAATTTTTCGGGTTCCGATTGGGTTCATGTCCATGGAAATATTTTTTCTTGTTCGGATCCGGTTGCGGTTCTTTGAAATAGTTTTGTCAGATTCAGATTTGGTTCGATTCAAATTTCAGGTATTTTTTCGAATGGAAGTTTTAGGTTCGTATCGGGTTCATGTTCACGGAAATTATTTAGTCCTACTCTAATTCGGTTATGGTTCTTTCGAATATTTTGGTCGGATTTAGATGTGGTTTGGGTCAAATTTCAGAATTTTTCAAAGGGAATTTTTTAGGTTTGAGTCGGGTTTATGACCACGGAAAGTATTTTGTCTTGCTGGGATCGGGTTATAGTTCAATGGAATATTTTTATCGGTTTCAGGTTATGTTCGGGTCATATTTCGAGTTTTTTTTAAGACAATATTTAGGTTCGGGTCAGGTTTCATGCCCACTAACATTATTTTGCCTTGTTTGGATCGGGTTATGCTTCATTTGAACATTTTTATGGGATTGAGATTTGGTTCGGGTCAGTTATCAAATCCATAGTTTTTCCCAAACAGAATTTTTAGGTTCGGGTGGGGTTTATACTCACGGAAATTTTGTCTATCACGGATCGGAGTGTGGTCTGTTTTTTTCTGGTTGGGATCGGGTTATGTGTTAATTAATCTAAATATTAAGGTTATAACCAGTTTTGCTAGTATTCTTTTTATGGCTTTTCTGATAAATAATTTACTTTACTATTTGATAATTTATTATGAAGTATGAATCGTTTGCGGATTCGAACAATTGTACACCAAACAGCTATATTTTATTTTTGTTTAAAACCAAATTAAAGCCATAATTTAATTTTAAATTGAATAGAATACATTTAAATTTTATCAATGATAAAAAAAAACTCCTAGAAAAGTGTTGTGTGATTTTTTTACTGCAACACAGCTAATGACTCATACATTCTAATGTTCGAAATGCCAAAGATCTGCGTAAAACCACGCAGTAAAAAGAAATTGAGTGGAAGTAAAATATCTTGGCGCCAAAATGTAACCCTAAAATCCGCTACATTAAGTCCAAATAAGCACCAACAAAACCATATGCATTGACACGCCGATCAATTCAAACTGGTTTAAACCCGTATTTCTTTGTTTTTTACCTTTTAAACTGTGTTTGAAAAGATGACTAAAATTTCGTTTAAAAAATAACGTTTTGTTCCATTATTGACTGTAACACACTATCGGAATGCATAAAAGATACAAATATATCAATCATAGGCAAGAATTATGTGATTATTTTTTATCATATGACTTTGAAATATCAATATAGAAGCATCATTTAAGATTTTGCTTGAAAAGTTAACATTCTTTCGTTAATGTCTTAAAATTGTCTGCACTCTGAAATCTAGATTTTAGACTAATATTTGTTATTTAATTTTTCGCGCATGATTTTAAAAGAATTTCATAAATATATTTTATGTATTGACATAGAGTTATTAATATGTTGTTAAATCATAAACATTTTTCATCTACGTTATAAAGTATTAAAAAGTTCTGAAAAAAAAAGAAAACTGTTAGTAATACAATTTTTAGTTCAAATCAAATGTTTTCAATATTTTATTTAATTTTATTTTGACATTTAATTATTTCGAATTTATCAATTTCAATTATTTTAAAAGTAAACTTTTTTTAAAAATAAAAAATATAATAGAAAAAAAGACCATTTTAAAAAATTACTATTTCTTCGTAATATATGCTTCACCTGTAATTCATTACTGTCAATTCGTTTTATTAATACAAAATCCCTTCCAAATACTTTTGTTTGGGTCATTAAAATTTGAGCGATAAATGGTTTAATAACCCTTTTTTTCGGTTTACTTCACCACCATCTATCTTTTTCCTCCATGGTTTAGAACCGCTGTGATAAAAAATCATCATTTAAACTGACAGTTTGCCAGTCTATGAATTTTAAAGGTCTGTTCCAGCTTTTTTAATTATTTATGCGAAAATTTTATGCAACCAACCAACCATAACTAAATGAAGGGAAAAAAAGAAGAAAAAATGCGATTTTTTACGAGAGTGATCTTTGGAATTTACCGTAATTTCGGGTGTATAAGCCGCGGATCAAACAATTCTTTTTGGACCCAGAAATTTTATTTAGTGATTGAAGACAAATATTTACGTCGATCTAACTAGTTACATTTGTTTCTTAAAAAATTCTGGGTCGAAAAAGAATTGTTTGACCCGCGGCTTATACACCCGAAATTACGGTAATTAATTACTCAGTTAATAAATAGAATTTCGAAATTCTGAAGCTCAGGTGCATCAGGAGAGACTTTGGGCTACTCTCAAAATAATTTTGAGCCTCGTTCATGCTGTAAATTTTGCTAGCCATCGCAGAGACACACACACACACGCAGACAGAGCGTTTTGTTATTTTATTACCGTAATTTCGGGTGTATAAGCCGCGGATCAAACAATTCTTCTTGGACCCAGAAATCTTATTTAGTGATTGAAGACAAATATTTACGGCGATCTAACTAGTTATATTTGTTTCTTAAAAAATTCTGGGTCGAAAAATAATTGTTTGATCTGCGGCTTATACACCCGAAATTACGGTAATATAGATATATTCAAATGTCAAGTATTACAAACTAAAGTTTATCGATACTTTTTTGGGTATGGATGACATATTTTAAAGTATATTCTTATAACACCATACATTTTTTACGTAAGCTTTTATTGAAGTAAGAAAACGGGCAAAAAAATAAGAAAACTGATGTGTCACCCGGTGAATGTAAATGCAACTATTCTTAAATATTACTTATGTCATTGTTCTTAATGTTGCACAAAAAAAAAAAAAAAAAAAAAAAAAAAAATGCTTCTTTGTAAATTTTTGCAAAAACCGTAGCTCTATTTTTAGGATTGCACAGATGATTATTTTTTAGTTCTAACTGGCATCACTTTCTCTAAGTAAAAATTTTTAACACACACTATAACATAGAACTTAAAAGAGTTAAAACATTAATACATTTATTATATGTAGCTAAAGGTTGTAGCCGCTGCCACTGAAATACTAAAAGCCAGGAACACGAATTGTGATGTCAACACTAATCGACCGACTGCTCTCTAGTGTTGGAATTCACACCAGAAATATTTAAGCAGCTGTTTTTAGTATTTTATTTGTGAAATATCGATAATCTTCTTAAATAGTAATAGCTACTAAAAATTGCTGGTGAGAATTTTAAATCTCTAAATAAAAATTCAGTCAGGTGCGGAATGCCCCACACTGAGAAAATAAATATCCCGCCTTCACCTAGAATGAATAGTTAGTCACTTTCTGAATGATTAAATTAGAATTATAAATGACCGAGCTATGCGAATCGGTTGAACATCTAAGCTGAATAGACGAAATGACTTATCAATTCTAGTCTTTTGTTTTCCAGGTGATGAAACGATGTTGAATCGTTTCAGTAACCAGAAATTACCACTTTATTTTGGGAATTCGTTTCATAAACTAGAATTATAGTTACTAAATTAAACTGCTTGTGTTCGCATCTATTTGTAGAGATTTTTAAATAAGTTTCACAACGAGAGTATAGGAAAACGCTCCTGAATTTCAGTTGGAGACTCTAGTACTCTATGACAAAGGGAGCTAGAATTTATAAGAATGACATGGAACTAAGACTCAAGAGATATAATTTAGATTCTAGATGCCATAACTATATTTTTTCTGAGCGCAGTATTGCCGCATCTGGCTGATTTTTTAATGGGAGATTCCAAATTATTATCAGTAAGTTTAAATAGTTTTTACGGTAATAAACATTCCACAAATAAATTAAAATAAAGTTGCATTTAAATGTTTTCGGTGTGAATTCCAACAATAATGAGAAGTAGGTCGATTAGTTATGACGTTACAATTCGTATCCTCTGGCGTTGAGTATTGAGATAGTTGCAGTCTAACTGAATAAGCATAGCGAAATGGCACTCTCGGCCGATGTTTTAAATAACATTTCTGATAATAAGACTTATCATGAGAGTACAATATAGAATGTTTTTAGCCCCTAGCCTTAAATTGTCCTTTAGATAATAGGATATGAATGCGCTGGCGCTAAAAATATTTTTTTCTCAAAAAGTGTAAAAATTAAAACAAATAAACCAATGCCAGTTATTGAAGAATACATTAATCCATAATACTTTTTTTTCACATTTTTACACAAAGTATAACACAAAAAACTAAACAAAAATGCTTTTTTAATTATCAATGTAGTAATTTTATGTTTACACCAACAATAAAATTACAGGACAATGCTCAAAATATGTATTTTTAACAAACAATTTCGCTAAAATTCGATGATGCGCTTTTTGAGTTATAACAAAAATGATGCTAGCAATTTACTAATATAGTTTTAACCAGGGGTATAAAAATCTAGACACCTGAGGGCAGTCTCTCCCCACTAAAAGGAGGTGGGTCAATAAGGGCCATTTTTCGCCCATCAGCACCTAGACGTGACACATATTTTTTTCATTAGTATACCTCATAACAAGTAAGAAAATAATAATATCTTGAATAAAAGTTTAATAATTGATGGAAAAATAAAATATAGATTTAAGTAAATATTATGTGTGTTAATGAGCATAAACACAATTATCTTTAGTTTTAATCCCTATAATCAATAGTAAATGCAACAAAATTCGTAAAATTAAGATAAATGGAGCTTACTAAGATTATTATTTCAATACATGAAATATCGGAAATAATAAATAACAAATAATAACAATAATAATAATAATAATACAGTTTCAGACATTTTGGACAATGTGTTTTTAGATTATTTTCGTTATTGATTGCTTCACCAGAATCACTAATGGACCATCCAGCGGCCGCGTCTTGTACAGTATATGAACATATTCGATATTTTGTTTTTTAATTTTGATTGAGCTATGGTACATTACAGTAGTATTGTAAGACAGAAACCATAATATGAAAACAACAAGCACCCAGCACTCTACGACATTTTTGCGTACTTTACACTGACAGTACCATTATGTTATAATGTTTAGCTGTGTTTTTATCCAAGTATTATAGGTTTTAGAAATTGTGCACTGAAAAATCAAATTTTCTTTACGAGAGCTGTCGCTTAGCATCATCTGTTGAAAACTGTTGCTGCTTAATTAAGAATCTTGGCATTTCCTGTTTTATATCAATTTCGTGCAGAAGTTTCACACAATCCCGGTAAAATCTATCAATACTCTCAATATCATTTGTTTTCAACCACTTTCTGATACTATATGAATATTTTTTAATGTGTTTGTAAGTATGTTAGCGTAATTGTTCTTTGTTTCCGCGAAGTAAGGAACGAACACATCGAAAATGTAATTTGAAGTAATGACGAATACCATATGCTTAACAAAAGGTCTTTATTTGTATAGCCAGAAGGAATGTCTCTGAAAGGAATAGTTCACATATTTTTAGATATAAACGTACGTACTATCGAAAGCAATCATCACAGTATCCTTGTCGTCATCTGGAATAAACAATCTTCCTGCTGAAGGCCTCGTATATTTTTCAATAACTTGTAATCTGGTGATGTGTTCCTTCTACGGTGTTTTAGAACAACGTTCTCAATCAAAGCCTGGTTTTCATATTTTGCAGAAGAAATTATTATTTTTCTTATATTGAATAATGTAGACAGAACACCACAAAAGAGACCAGTTCTAAGTTTTACAAGTAACATTGCAAAGTAAGTACGAGATGACCTCTTTATTGAGGAACGTATTTTGGACTTTACAAGTTTAAAGATACAGTTAAAATCAGACATAAATATACCCATTAGAACATAATAACAGATTTCGGAAAAGTCGGAAAATTTTCGTCCCAATGTATAAAAATCGAGGCCTTCTTTGCTACATTTCTGATATTGGTTTAAATATTTTCATGCATAGCATTTCTTACACCGATGTATTCTCACTTACAGTACATAAATCTTGCAGAGTCAATTTACCGATCAAGTAATATGAGTTTTACAGCATCATTTTCTCGACAAAATATAGATATTAGTTTCTATAAAGGCTTGAATTTCAGTAGCTTTTGCTACAATAACGAGGCAGTTCTTACCTTTACATATTATACAACAAGTGTCAGAGTTGTGAAAATGAGATAAGGATAAATGTGTATTAGGTTTCTTATTTGTGGTCTCATCGTCAGTAATCATTGTCGCATAATCTCTTATTGTTACACCAGAAGAAGAAATAGAAGTATTTAGAGCCTGGAGAGCACGAAATACATATTATATGCATTTAGAGCACTATTTAGAACCACTCTGTAAATCTCAGTTTTTCGAACATCTAAGTATCAATATAACTTTACTGTTAGAACAGATACAAAAAGTTTTCTGCGAGACTTTACAACAATGACATTGGTATCGAAGCATTATTTATTAGTAATTTCTTTAATAAATATTTACGAAGTGCATTTGATTCTCTCACATGATACATTTTTTCTTTTACAGGTAGAAGCGCACACTGAACCCAAATAAAATAATGCTCATATAAAAGCTTATAAAAGCAGAATCATTGCATGTCAAAATTAATTGGGTTCATCGAGCGCCTCTTAGTAAAAAATTAATTCAAAGACGCAAAAAACGTCAAAAATGAAGAAAAAAGCCAAAACACTCTACTTTCGGGCTATAATTTCCATGACTTACTATTTTATTTATCACTTAAAACTTATATTAAACAAAAATAGATATATTTAACTATACAAAGCCACAGAACGATCATCTGAATTCAAAACTTTTTTCTGGGTATATGATGAGCGAAAAATAGCCCTAATTGACCCACATCCTTTATTAGTTTTCTTGGCTTAAATTTTATTTGAATTTTTACAAAAAAATTCGATGAAATATTAGACATAAAATACTGTATAAAATTTAGTGGTTTCATACTGCCCTTCTGGCGCCTAAAATTTTACTCCCTGCTCTTAAATTTTCCCATTTGTATTTGCAGAAATGCGCCGTTATCAATGGATTTATCAATTCATTATATTTCCAGTCCGGCAGTATGCGCAGTCCGCAAAATAAGGGAATCTTTCCAAACATATCACGTCCTATAGTTTGTAAATTGCTATTATTTTGGCGTACTGTACATCCTTCTCGAGTAATAATATCAGGAACTGACAGACAAAGTGGTTACAATTGTCTATCATGCTTGTCATGATTTTCCCATTGAAGAAGACTTTAGGTCTGTACAGTGTACGTACATAATGCATCACTTTGAGGGAAAGGGTTGCGGGTCTGACATTTGGTATCATTAGATATCTATAGTGGAAAGAAATTTGTCTTTTGATATCGTTATCATCTTTGATCAAACCAACATTTACATTTATTGGTATATTTTCCTTTACATCTGTTATTTTAATTTTTATCATTTATACAAAAATAAAAAAATAATAACATTTAATAATAATATTCAATGTTATTTGAAAATATGGAGTAACTCAACATCCGCTATTAATATTCTTTTGGTATATATAATTCATTGTTAGAGAAACCAGATTCGAAATAATACTTGTTATTTTTACAAATAAAAAATAAAAAATGATGTTTTTTTTTAGTTGTTTAGTTCCTTGCAAGAACAAAGAGCAAAAATACAATAATACTATTTTAAGCATTATGTAAAAAAGAGGCAGTATTAATACTTTTAAATAGTAATTCTTTAAAGTATTATTTAGTATAAAATTATTTCTTAATTAATCGTGATATTTTATGAATTTCTTTTGTTCATTTAAACCAGTAAAGTATAAGAGTAAGACATTCACCACTGTACTTGTATATAATTGAAAACATATAAAACAAGTTAGAAAAATCATGCGTTAAGCATACATTTTGAAACACTTTCCAACACTTCCTGAAATCTTTAAAAATAACTTTGTTAATTAGGGAAATAAGATGCTACTGTCCATAGCCAAATATGTATTCCAATACCTTTGAACAGCCCTGTATTTGGTTCGTTGGTTTATATATATATATATATATATATATATATATATATAATGGAAAAATTTAATTTAGTGAGAAAATGCCTAACTGGTTGAAATTTCTCTTTCAGCATTTTATTCTAATAGATGAAAAATACTTCAATACATTTGTTCAGCCCTCTAATTTATCTAGTACCATTATTACACGCCAGTATTTAGTTAAAATTTAGTTCAAACAAACACACTCTTACTAAATACTTATATCATATTTCCAGAAATTATTATTTATGGGTGATCATGTAGCTAATTCTTTGCGTGACCCTTTGCGTATCATTTTATCAATATTCTACAAACATTTCTTAGTAAACTGAATGCAGTTCAACGTAAAAATGCATAACTTACTTAAAAACCACCTTTAAGTTAATTACTCTTACATTCAGTAAACTTTATGAGCTCTTTTGTGTAACTCTGTATATCAACTATAATATTTACATACACCATATAATTTGCAGACACTTAGTAAAACTAAAAAGCTCATATAATTGAAAATGCATTTCAACCATCCACCAGCTATCAACGATAATATACAGTACTTCGGATAAGAATATAAGATTTGAAATATTTTGTGTGTCCATATAAATGCGAAGCACTTCATATTATGCGTTAAATATTAAGTCTCAGTGACGTATATCAATTTTATGATACTTGAAATCGTTTAATAATATTAACCTTCCTACCCTGAATGGGTCTAATCGACCCATGAATATAATTTGTTTTATACGATTCGAGCCAGAACTTTTTTCATAAAGAAAATTAAATAACAGATTCAGAGAAATAAGTCAATTAAATACATTGAAATGTTTTAATTAACAATTCTGGTGAGGAATGTTTTTAACAAGATTGAGTAAAATTTGAACAGGGTAGGAAGGTTAAAATATGTCGCAAACAATTCCCCTCTTTATTATTGTGTGATGGAATTCTTTTGGGTGGCCCTGTAAATGAATAATAACCATCATTTTGACTGCATATTTTACAGAATGCGTATTATAATGCACTTTGCGAATCCATGCAAATTTGAATAAATTTGACAGGGTGTAACACCTTTAAATTCATTTTAAACGATTTTTTCCCATCGGCCATATTGTATCGGAAAACTTTTGACTATCCCTGTAAATAAACTAATCATAGTAAAAACTTCATTTTCAATAGGGTCCGTGCTAGGGTAAACATCATTAACATATAAAAATTTCATACCAATCCAAAAATATTTACGGGAGTTAGAGCGCGACCTGACTGCCAGACAAACCGAATGCATAAACACTTTTCAACTTTGTTGGAAAGTGTTAAAAAGGGAAAAACAATTGTAAAAATAAAAAGAACTTTTTGAACATTGATGACGATATTATTAAAGGGGGGTTCAAGGAATGATAACACATGATATCATAAAAGGAGGAGAGGTCCGAAATTGCTAAAAAGTTAATAACCTTATATATATTTGAATAGTCACTATTCAGCTTCACCTGTACAGTCAACTAGATCATCAATTGTATACATTAACAAGTTGGAAATTGCACGTGAAAGTAGCAAATGAGGTGCGTTCGTACGATAACGAAGTTTTAAAAATATTCAGATCTTGCTGATATAGTAGAGCGCACTTTGGATACAGTATAGTAGTCGAAATCTTTGTGATTCTGTAAACATGCAGAAAGTAATTTTAATTACACCTCAGAAACGTATATCTTATACATAAAATGTGAAATAGTTGAATATAATTAAAACACGCCTCAAACAATGTTTCCCCGTATAGCATTATGTAGTGGAATACTTTTGTGTGGCCCTGTAATTTAATAATACAAATTCTTTGCATCACAGATTGTACAGAATGCATATTTTAGTATATATTTCATACATTCATACCAATTCTATTATGTTCGAATTAGTGTAACATCATAAAAATGCATTTGAATATTTTTTCCCATTGACCGTAATGTAATGGAATACCTTTGATTGTCCCTGTAAATGATCTATGCATCCGACTTTCATAACATTTGAAATGGCTCAATAAAATTACGTAATAATTATATGTTTTAAATTTCAAACGATTAAAATGCATTTGAAATTTTTTTCCCCATTGACCCTAATGTAACGGAATCCTTTTGATTGTCCCTGTAATTGATCTATGCATCCGATTTTCATAACATTTGAAATGACTCGACAAAATTACGCAATAATTACATGTTTTAAATTTCAAACGATTAAAATGCATTTGAAACTTTATTAACATTGACCGTAATGTAACGGAATCCTTTTGATTGTCCCTGTAATTGATCTATCCATCCGATTTTCATAAAATTTGAAATGACTCGACAAAATTATGTTATAATTATGTATTTTAAATTTCAAACGATTCGGTTGGGCAGTTTTTGCGTTGTTATATGCGGACGGACAGACAGACAGACAGACAGACGGACAGACGGACAGATAGACAGACAGACAGACGGACAGACAGACAGACGGACGGACTGAGCGACAACAATAGGTGCTACGTATTTACATAATTACGAACGCACCTAAAAAGAAGCGCAGTCCGCAAAAATAACAGTTCCGGAACATGTGGCTAATAGCTATAGAAGTAACATGCGGCTGAACCTTTGTGTTTTATCAATTCTAGATTCCTTTGTAAATCTCGCTGTATTATCAGATTTTTTTTTCTATAATTTCCTTGTTTTTTAATCTGGCGAAAGTTGACGATTATATATTGTCATTATGTTTTCTCATCTCATTAAGACTTTTTATACGACTCTGGAGATTCTAAGCTTTTGAAAGGCAGCGGTTCATTTTTAGACCACTTAATTTAAATAAATTACTATATGCCACTTTGACATCAGACTTTTGGAAGGAAAATTTTTCAATTTATAAGGAAAATATTTCTATTTCGAGAGAAGTCTGAGGTTTAAGGTGTTTAACCCCTTGAGGGGCAAAGCACTTATGTTCCTAAAATGTTCAAATGACTGATTGACACCGGGATTCACAAACAAATTTATATGATAGAACGAAAAATCTGTTTTTCGCGTACATTGTCAAAAGCAAATCTTAATACTAAAATTCCGGTGCCAATGTGGCATAAAGGAATTAAAATTAAGTGGTATATATAATATACCGGTGCCCATCAAGGGGTTAACACTTGAGGGGTGGTGGGATAGATTTTATCACCCTAACTTATACGAGATTCTCATCAGAAATTTTAACGAAATTTTATACTTTTAACTTTAGCATCAAAATTTTGAAAATATGCTTTTTTATATTTTAAAACAAAATTTTTCGATTTTTTTGGTGAGAATTCAATATTACACAGACATTATTGCTTATCCCTTAAGAGGTTAAAAAGAAAAATCATGTATGTAATAGGAAAATAAGCGAAGGAAAAAAGTTGCTAAATCTTGGAAACTACAACCCCTTGTCAAAAACTAAAAGCAAATTTAAAAACGGAAGTGTATTATTGTGATAGTAGAAAAATCGAACAAACTGCATAACTGTGACCAAATTATCTGCCTTAATAATAGCTAAGTTTTTAGCTCACAGGCTATCATAGCCTGAGAGCTTATGTGCCCGTCCGTTCTGTATGTTCGTTCGTGCGTAACGCGATAACTCGTGATAAAAATATCCGATCCACTTGAAATTTTGTATGTAGGTATATCCTGACAAGGCGCTTTCCTGATTAGTTTTTGGAGTTCATTCGATATGTATAAGAGGGGGAACGGGGGGCTCATGCCCCTCCCCTTAGTTGATATAAATGGGATTTTCATGTAGAATTAAGTTTTCGTTCAAAATTTAGATTAGGATCATTCTGATGAGGCGATTCCGTGACTGTTATTAGGTGTTCATTGAATAAATATAAATAGGGGGAACAGGGGTCATAACATAGGGGGAACATGCCCCCCCCTTAATTTATATAAATGGGTTTTTCAAGCAGAATTTTCAGATTTCGTTCAAATCTCTGAATAGTTTTGGAAGTTTAATGGTTAAGTGTAAAAGAGGGGGATAGCTCCTTTTAAATTATATAAATGCTAAATGGTTTTTATTAAGAATTATCTCATTTGCTCTGAATTTTGGATATAGATTTTTTATATGATAAAGCATGTCTTTGATAGTATAGGAGGCTCAATGATTAAGTATAAAAAAAGAGGAAAGGGGAGAGCTGTTTCCCCTTCTTAATTTTTTTTCGAACGGAATTAACCCTTGAAAATATAAGGCTTTAATGTACAATTAGTATTTGTAGCCTGTGAGCTCAATGCCATCAGTTTAACTGGGCAGTATTCTTTATTTAATTGATGTTTAGTTTAGCCAGTGTTATAATCTATAATAAATCATCGCAAATGTAGATTTTGGAATTTAATCAATGACTTCAGTGCTAATTATTTTTTACGATGCAATTTTTCTTGATTGTAGAATTCTCGAGAATCACCCATCACTAAAACAGAGAATTAATGCAATAAAATAACACACATTTATATTCATTATACATATATTGCGTGGAAAAAATACTAATATAAATTTGAATGTGTGAAAAAAAGAACCACTATTTGAAAAACAATGTTTAAAAGTACAGAAATATATGTATCTTGCACAACTTTCATTAAAATGAAATTAATGTTGAATGAAGCTTTTTTTTGCATTTCTTAAAAAAGATAAAACATAAAATCTACAGAAACTATCTTTCATCACTTCATTTATAAATAATATATGCGGCCTTTATTTTAGGATTATGTATGGAGGTTTAAAAAAAGAATTTAAACTATTTTTTCTTTTGATGTTCTTAGATCAGAGGAAAATTACAATGTTTATTATTGTTGCATCATGAATAATATAAAATAAGTAGATGTAAATATGTAAAATTGATACTTTGTTTCATTCCAATTGAAGATTAAAGAAGCAATTGTATATTTTTACAAGTAAATTTAAATTGATTTCAGGGAAATTTAAAGTTTTTTTTTTTTTTTTAAATGAAATTCTAGCATAGTTGAATGAGAAAATTATATTGGTTCATAAGCAGACAAATGCAGAACAAAAGTCAATTATGAATCTCATTTGCTTTATTTTTTACAAATGTTTTTATATTATGAAAACACATTTCAGGCTTTACTAATTCTAAATTAAACATAAAAGAACCGACTGAATTTAGAAGTCAAAATATATTCTAAAAGCAGAGATTTCATTCTCGTGGCTCTCACAAAGCCTTCCAAAGTCAGTTTTTTAAATGATTTTTTTTCAAATAAAAATCTTCTTTTTAGATTTTACTCACAAATTAAACAAAAACATGCAAGGAAGCAAATTTTTGTTCCAAATGTTGTAAAATCCCAGCAGTTTCTTCAGAAATATCAACATTCAGAAAAAAAGGGAGTATCGAGAGCTTGGATACGCTTAGCCTATCAATCTAGAAATTATTTACTATTATCATCTACCAGTATTGACATTATATGTTTCACGCATATTGTGAGACTTCTTACTTGCATAATTAAATTATAGTAACATCAGCTGGCCTCAAAATAAAAACTATGATATGTGTGTCTCATATAGTGAAGCCAAGTGTCCCTCATCAGGGTTGGCACACTCCTTATATTTGTTAAGGACTCTGACACCACTATTAAAATTAAGAAAATTTAAATTTAATTTTTAAACCGCAATATTTGCAAACATCGCCTTCAGTCACAGAATTTACAATATTTTTCTGCGTTGAAGTGCTTTGAAAATTTTTTTAAAATTTAGTGGTAAAATTGTGCGAACCCTGCTCATAAATCAGGGCTCCAAATTCTCTGGATACAACTAATTCCTTATACATTCACTTCCAAAAGTTAACACTAGAACCGCGGAGACGGGTCATTTTGACCCGCACACAGTGAAAAGATGTCGATTCGAACCAGATAAATCTTCATAAGATAATTTAGATATAAGATGCACAAAAATTATTTAAAATAAATAAGTTAAATAGACTTAAATAAAAATTCTGATATGAACTATTTTTATAAAACTTGGGTAAAATTTCCCGCGGTTCTAGTGTTAAGCACGAAGATGTAAAATGCAAAAAAATCAAAAAATACTGCTTTGATTGACACAAAGTTCGGCAGGAAAGTAGCATATATATTTATGCATAAAACAAAACCAATAATTATATACAGAAATGAAAACAATATTAAATTTTTATAAGTTATCAGATAATGGCCTACTGGAGACTTAAACAGAATTATGTATAAAGTGAAAATAAACAGCATGAAATGAAAAAAAGACATTAATAGGGTATGTGATCCCCCCCTCATCTGTATATAAAGTTTACACCTTGTGACCATGCTTTCAATTAGTTGGTCAACCACTGCAGAACTAAGCAATCGCCATTCTTCTTGTACAGCAGTTTCCAGCTCAATAAGAGTGGCTGGAGGTGAGGAACGTAAACATACAGCACGGTTAATAGCACCCCAAAGATTTCCAAAGAGATTAAGGTCAGTTAAAATATGCTGGCCACGCTATATGCGCAATCCCTGCACTCTCCAGGTAATCATCGACGATGCCTGCTCTATGGGGATGTGCGTTATCGTATATTAAAACAAAAGTAGGGACAACTGCTGCAGCGTATAATATCACAATGGGTTCTAGGACTTCATCTCGATAACGGACAGCCGTCACAGAACCCAGTTTAATCCCTTGAGCTCTGCTGGTAGAATTTTCTACCGCATAATTTTAATTCCAAATTTTCACAATGACACCAGAAAATTCGACCAAATTTATTTCAAAAAGGTTTAATGCATTTTTTCGTGTATATAATTAAGCGGGTTTTTTCTTTGCTAAATACTGCTGCCAATGTGACATTTGGAATTTTGAAGAAATCTACACCCCAGAGCTCAAAGGGTTAAAGATGTGCAGGTCGGTGCGGTATCCTAATGAAATCCCTGCCCACACCATAATGCTTTCGCCTCGGTATGCGTGATGTTTGTTGATGTTTTTGGGTTGATTACGTGTTCCTTGTTCTCGCCATATCCTTATACCCTTGTCATCTTGTTGCAGAGCAAATCTTGACTCATCAGTAAACATGAGATTGCCCCAGTCAGACACAGTCCAATTGACATGGTCCCGGCACCACTTTAATCTTGCCCCTCTTGACTGGATGTATAGAGAAACACAAACTCGAGGTACTCGGACGTACAGTCCACTCATATGTAATCTTCGGCGTACAGTAGCTGCAGATATAGCCTTACCAATAGACGCTGTAACCATAGATGTCACACGTGTGGAGGTTGCTCTGAGATTCCGCTTGGTTACAATAGCAATATATTGATCTTCCGCGGGGTTTGTAACTCTTGGGCGACCGACTAAGGGCCTTCGGACAACTGTCTGTGTGGTTTGGAATTGTTTCCATGAACGTGAAATTACAGAATGATGAACGCCGAAGAAAAGAATAACATCTGTGATCGACTGTCCTGCTTCAATGCGCCCCAAGGCACGCCAGCGCTCAGAATCTTCCATTCGTTTTCTGAAAGTCATAGAAACACGTATGTCTTCAAAACAAATTGTACGAAAGTTTTAAACACCTTCTATCAGCACTTGCAGTCAACTTCTGTAACCCTTCATAAAGATGTCTTCTTATAAGACTGCCCGTTTTGCATATTTCTTCATATGAAAGCGGGATTAGCTGTTACCTAATATATTTGCATACTTCCATCTACCTCTGCAGTGATTTGCATCCTCTTCAATTGTGATATGCTTCAGGAAATTAGCATTTTCCTCTCCGTGCTTAACTTTTGGATGTGAGTGTAGTTTATTCCACCATGTTTAATCGCAGATAATTCTGCCATCAGGTAAGACGAAGAAAATTAAAATACTGGTGTCCCGCACATTTTGATTTCCGATTTACTTGGGATGCCTGGCATGACTAGTCCCATACCTTTGTTCCCCGCCCTCCAAAAAAATTAAACTGATTGGAAATTGGAAAGAGTTCGTTTTTTAGCACAAACAAAGATGCGTTTTAGTACTGTTAATTCCCTCCACGACATCTCACTCACTCTATAAGCACAAAACATACTAAACAACTAAACATTTGATACTTATATGTCTTCAAAATGGAATCTAATGTGTTTTTAGTTCTTAGTTCAATGGTCGTCTTTTTCGTAATAACAGTAAGAGACAGTTATGTCAGAAAAGAGTCTCATTAAAAATTATAATCGTTTATCTTAACCAGTTAAAATATGTTTCTAAATGAGCAAACAAACAGACTTTACTCAAACATACAATGAACAATGATGCAGAGTTTGGGGGGGGGGGGATCATTTCACGACCATCACTATTATATTGAAAATTTGGGTGCATTTAATTATTGGATGTAATACAATTAAACAAAGCGAAATTTAGCATAAAATAGTTCCGATAATAAAATTATCCTATCCTACCGCTACGAAAGTATACTGTTTTCAAAATTATACGATCGACACAAAAACAAGAAATCAGTTTTAACGACCGCTGTCAGTTTGATCTTATAATTCATTAACAAAATATGGTTGCGGTAACAGAACTGCCATTGATGTCCCTTCTGAACTCAGACTATTAGACAAGCTAGAGAGGCTGAAAACTCAGAGACTGAATGACCACATCATAAAATCCGCATTGTCAGATAACAAGTGTTGCTTAGAGGATCGTAGCGTAGAACTACCCCACAATGTGCCTAAAAGGAGAAATTCTAGTTTCATAGATATACCACTTAATTTTAATTCCCAGACGCAACATTGGCACCGGAATTTTAATTAAAAAATTACGGTTTATTGAATGAGTAAAATCTAGCGTTTTCTTATTTACAAATAAAGTTGTTTTTAAATTTTGTGTCAGTCGTTAATTTCAACACTTAAGCAATGAATTTGTCCTGCGCCGTAAAGGGTTAAGTGAAAATGCCGCAACGCTGATGATTTATCCCGAGATTTTACAGCTAACTCCTCCAGCATGAGAAGCCTCGTTTTTAGAATGAAATGTATCGGAAAATTAGGCAAAATGAACATTGAAAACCAAAAATGAGGGACTGGTGATTGTATAAATATATATTTTTTATATTATTGTAAATTATTTTTCCTCTGTGTCTAATGTTCAAAGCCTATTTCCTTTAATTAATTGAGTTTGGATGTATCATTTTTGACATTTTTAAAATTTTCATCATCTTCATCTTATTAAATCAAGATCAGGCTATATCTCGTTCGTACAGTCGTAGAAAAAAAGGAAAGACCTTACTAACTCTGCCAGAAATTAATATTGAAAAAAGTTATTGGTACCAAACGGTTGGAAAAAAAATCTACTTTTGAATAAGCATATAGCATCTGCTTCATGGACCGTCTACGCATCAAAATGAGCCCAAACTTCATTTTATTCAACAGCAATGTCCAAGTTTTAAAGCATAAATACGTTCTACACCCATCAATTAGCCTAAAAACAGATTTTCATAAAATTTGTAGGATTAGTTTCAGAGAAATTAATAATTTTAAAATGATCCTATTTTAAAGGCTTTATCCAAATTTAAGTTCGGTTCTTTATTATTGAAATCTTACAAAGTGAGTATGTCACTTTTATTAATGTATTAATTCTTGCAAATATTACCTTTTACCCAATTAATATGTTTTGACAATTGCCAGCCTAAATGCTTCAATAAAATTTTTAAATATATATGTTTTTAAATTATGCTTTCCTACAAATCATAGATGGTTTCTTAAAACATGCTTTGATTTTTTAAAATAAAAATTCGAAAACTTCTTGAAAAAAAACTTAATTTCAAAAATCGCATAAACAGGAAATTATAAATATAAATGTATCAAAAAACGGTAGATCGCAATTCAAATTTATTTAGAATATTAATTTCATAATTCATAATCCATATTATATTTTTTTAATTACAAATTCAATGTGTTTATGTTTAGACTTTTTCGTATTATTACAGCATAAAACATTTATCACATTAGATTTGTTATTTGGGAGAAATCAATAAAAATATTATAATGTAATTTAACATTAGGAGCTCTAAATTTTGTAAGTATTAAATAAGGCGAAATTTTCTGTTTAAAATGTACTGGTAAAAAGCGATACTTCTTCGATAATCAGAAATTGTTGATCCATTGTACAAAATTAGCCACCATCTTGTGACAACCACCTCGGTTACTTCATTTGCAACTGAAATACTCTCTACAGTAGCGGTTCCCAACACTTATTGGCACGGAACCCACCCTTATATTTAAAAAAAATTCTTGATCTACCTAATATAAATGTGAACAGAATTCGTACGGGTCCTGAAATTCCGTGGCAAATTCTTCGGTACCAGTATTTTTTTTATAGGAAATTTCTCTTTCAAAAAGATGAAATTTCTCGTGTTTAAACCAAATTTTTTTGTTTTAAAAAAAGGAAAGAGATTGGTTTTTGCCCTGGAAAACCTGGAAAACTAAAGGTAACCGTACAAACCTTGGTGTTTATCAGCATTGAAATTATTGTTTAACCTTTATAAGTTTTATGTTATCCTATCTTATGAAAAAGGAAACTTTTTGTACGAATGATACACTATCAACAAAAACCAGAATGGGTGATCCCCACGTGTTTAAATGGAATAATAATTAAAACAAACCACAAACTATAAACATAAATAAAAATTTATTTAATTATCATGGTTAGTACATTTGATGAAATTTTTCAGAAGCAACAGCAGTTTTTTTTTTTTTTTTTTTTTTTTTTTACAGAAAAATAAATTTAAGTTAACCAAACAAAATTACTCCTTATTGAATCCCGAATTTTCTATGAGAAAATACTAGTACTGAAGAATTTCCTGGACGGAAAATTGCAGAATGTGTACGAACCCTAATTGTTATCAAAGTATATCATTATAATCAGTGATATTTCTGGCGCTGATGTTTACCGATGAGAGGATCTAAACTTGGGTTGAAACTGGTTTATTTAAACCATAAGTTACTGCCTATACACACAGTTGTTTTCTGTATCTGATTTTCAAAAACAACAATGTAGAAAAAGCATGTTCAATGAACGTGTCGAAACCCATCAAGCAATTCACATGGTTGCCAACATCTTTCAATTTTTCGTACCACAAAAATTTTACAAAAAAATGTATCATTGCAAATCACCATAATCCGTCGATTAGATAAGAAAAAATTCAGCCAAATTTTTCTGGTCTAAAAACTCGGAAGCGTTGGCAGTAGCAGCTGCTCGTCAGGAGGTACTGCACCAATTTATTCACACCACTAAAATTGTACGGTAATTTCAGTTTCCTTTAGTCAACAAAATTTGTCGAATAAATAATAGAAAAGATTCTGTTAAATTTTAGTGGTAAGAAAAATCTGATGCAGCACTCACTGACGAGCTGCTACTGGTTGGCAGCCTATAAATTCAAAACTGATTTAGATATTTCTAGATATTTTGCTCATGTATTTATCCAGAAGGAAATTAACCCATTAATGCCTGAATTATTTTCTTCGTTAAAATTAAAATTTTGCATTTTCCCACCACTTTTAAAGCAAGAATAACTTTTATCTTAATTTATCGAGGACTTTGTCTCGAGATAAAAGTATTTCTTTATCCTACTTTTATACTGGTGTGAAATGCGCTTACTTGAATATTTTAAAACTGTCCCAAAAATGGGACGCTAGGCACTAATGGGTTAAGGATTTTCTCTTGAAATATTATTTCCTGTTGAATTGTTACATTTTTTAACCCTTTCCGGCGCAGACATATTCTGTTCGTAAAATGAGAAATTGTTGACTGACACCGGAAATTGCAAAAGACTTTTATAGAAATTAAGAATTCCCTGATTTATGCTGTCATTGTAAAAGTAAAATTTTACTAAAATGTTATTGGTGCCGTTTGTAAGTTTGAAATTAAAATTAGGTGTTGCCAGAGTGGTAACACTGCGCCGGAAAGGGTTAAATAGATGAAATAAAAGGTATATGTTTGTGACAAATTTCGATTGTTCCACGACCCATCAAAACACCGTAATGACCTACTATTGGGTCGCAAGCCATAGGCTGGGAACCGCTGCTCTACAGTGTATAGCTGCCCTTCAAAAGTTATGACTCCTTTGTGATAACCGCTTTTTCCAATGTCTTAAAAAATCGTTACAGTTTTCACTGTTTAACACTAGAACCGCCGGCTATTTTATGCAAATATTATAAAAATTGTTTAACACCAGAATTTTTATTTAAAACTATTTAACTTATTTAAACAGGCAATTTTTGTGCTGCACACATTTAACAAATCTTATCAAGGAATTTCTGGTTCGAATTGGTTATTTTGAACTTTTCAGGGGTCAAAGTGACCCCTAATGGCGGTTCTAGTGTTAATTTACGTCAAAGCTGTCAATTTTCGGCTTTATTATTGTAATTGTTTCGATTAGAAATTTTCACTATTTTTAATTGCAGAATTCATGTGATTAAATAAAATTTCTGTATTAATAAAATAGTATTAAATATGTGTAAAAGTTTTTCTTGTATGCCATTAGCGGCGTAGTGCTTTTGCAGAAAAAATAAGTACATTTTTTTTAATTAACATATGTATAAAGTATATTTGTATTTACAAAGAAAAATAGATTACATATTATGCCCTATACAAGTTTTATTAATCTGTGATTTACTTTTAATTAGAGTATGAAAACCTTGTGGATTTATTTTTTAATAGAAATTGCATTTTTGGAGACAACTGATTTTGAATTAAGCTTTTATTAAAATTTATTAAGATGATTTTCCCTTTAACTCGAGAGTATCTGGATTCTACAAGGGAAAAATTTCAATATCTTAAACAAGAAAATAAAAACTTTCGAAAATTTAATTAAATGACATTATCCTTCAGTTTCTACTGAATAAAAGGTTGTGGTTACACATTCTACTTATTTTTTCGATATGACTGAAAAATACGGTCAATATTCTCTTATTCCAAGAGCTTTTTTACAATCTCTTATATTATAATAGATGCTGAATGCTATTTAAATGAAAGAAAAAAAAGAAGCCATCTCGAGGGGGAAATAATTAAACGGATTTCAAGAGATTATATATTTTTTCTATCTTTCAGATAGGTGATTATTATATAAAGAAAAATGATTTTTAATACCTGAAAAGTACGACGTACTTTAGTTGTTTAATGAATTAAGTTTTATTCTTTTGTTTAATTAAATTTTAAATTAAATGTTAATTTAAAAATAAGCATAAGGGAAGGGAATTTTTTGATATATTTCTTAATAAAATGTCACAACATTAATATAATTTTTAAGTTAAATTATACTTAAATTAAAAAAAAATTACATTTATTTTGTTTTTTTTTAAACTAAATTCAACTCTTTTTTAAAATTAATGCACTAAACTCTTTCCTGGCTACCACGTGTATTTGTTTACCTTCTTTAATAGGAGAATTTTCTACAATTAATCAAAGAGAAGAAACTTTTTCAATATTACTGGTATCCAGAGTATTTGAACCCCTTTCTTGGATCCATCCTCAACTACACTGTCAGAAATATTCGTCTTTATACACTACATTTTGCCTCATTCTCGAACAAATAATTTCTGTACTCTTGAAAGAGGTTATTTTTCTGTGAATCGTTCCTGCAAGTTTGAAGAAGACGAAGAAATTCCGTTTATTCCCCGCACGCATGCGCATTTGTCTTTTTCTTCTCTGTGTCGGCACATGCGCCACAAGTTTGACGAAATATTAAAAGATTAGCATAATATATCATCAAAAATGGGTAAGTACTTATTTCAGAATTTGATTTTAATCATTTCTATGTTTTCATTGTATAACTGTTAAATTATTAGGCATGTCTTTGGCACATGTCATAGATCTTTTTTATTATCTACACTGTGAAAAAAAGGAGCATTATTGCATTTAAATTGAAGTTATGAAATGCTAAATATACTTTAAATCCACACTATTTTCTGTAATAGCTCCGTTAAAAGTGTAAAAATAATCTCGGCATGATGGTATTTTATTCTTTAGTCGCAATTATTCCAATAAAACATCAAATTTTGCGTAAGAATAAACTCGGAATGGTGATATTCTATTCTACAATCGAAATTATTGATATGTAACGCTAAACTCAGTGCAAAGAAATCAATTTTCTATTTTGATTAGAATCGTATGTTTGAAGACGACAGATGCCATTTTACTTCCGCGTTTAATCATCGTTCCAAACTTTCCAATGGCAGGTGAAAAAGCAAACATAATGTAAGCAATATTATTATTATTCTTTGTAGATTTTTGACGTAAGACTAAATAATGTTTGCGTGTGTTTTTTCATAGCTCTCTTACTATGGCCCGGATGCGAAAGTCATGTCACCAAAGCGTCGAACGATTTGAGTGATTCCCGCAAAGTCAAGAATACTTTGATATGCATAACTGTAGTTCTCGCGTTTTATTTAATTATTGTGATTAAAAAATACATATAACTGTGTTTTACAAGGCGGATAACATTTATAGAAGGTATTTATATTATTTATATAATAATATTCTGAAATTTTTGTTATTAAGAGAACTGAGAACTGTTATTTATTGTTAACTAGAATTGGGTTTGACTTTATCAGTTACCTGTGATTATCAAATGATGTTACAAACTAGATTATGAAATATTCTTTCGATTTCATGTAAAATCATGTTAAATAACTCTATTAAACATAAAAATGATCTGATAAATGTAAATAATAGTCCTAAGAATCTTAAAAATTTTTGTATTAGTTTTCTATTTTATTCAGTGGTAAAATATGTAAATATATATTTCAGGGTAGATGTGCCAGTAATCAACCTCTTTCCAGTAATGAGCCACCTCACAGTTTTTGGTTTATAAAATAATAATAATAAATAGTTACGTTTTTATTGTTTTTTTCTTAACTTCTCCTTGCATGTTTTATAATCTAGATTACTTTTTTAAACATTTCATTAAAGCAATTAGGAAACAGAAAATAACTGTTCACTGTTTTTCTATTGAAAATCTTAATGATCATGCTGAGAGCTGAATTTATTTATTTAATATTTTTATTTACTTGTAAAAATTGAATGTTTTTGTTTGGATTTGAATCTTTGAATTTCATATACCAATGGTCATTTACAAAATTTTATTTACTAGTTTTAAGATTTTAGGAGGGGTGTGTAATACTGCGTTTTTGGGTGTTTAGACATATTTCTATTATTTAAAATTAAATTTTTATTTCTGTTGGGAAATGTAACTATGGGGATTTATTATTAATTAATATTGATAAATTAAATATTGTTGAAAGATTAATATAATATGAAAAAAGTGGGATATCATACTTATAACTATTAATAAAAAATTTTTTTAAAGAAATTCCTTAAGGGGGTTCATTACTGGCACATCTACCTTATAACCAAGATGGAAATAGTGGACTAGGCCTGTCAATGTAACTTTATTTAAATGAGACGGGGACACCACATTAAAAAAAACGAGCTGGTCGCTTACCTCTTTGGGTGGCATGGAAACAGCGACAAATTTATTTTAATATTAAAAAAAAATTAAGTAAATATGCCAATAATAGGCACTATTGACACTTTCCAAATATTTTATTGCATGTTTTATAATCTGGTTTATTGTTTAAAATCTTAATCTAATTATCTGTCCAGACTTTTTTTTTTTTTTTTTTTTTTTTTAGAATCTTGTTTTTGTATAATTGTGAAAAATATAATTATAATTTTGTAAATTTGAAATGATCCATCCATTCAGGTTTTTGTTTACATTTTTCAAAGGAAATATATGTGTGTAAAATGAATATATTTTCTTTATATGTGTAAAAGTAAAGATTAGATTTTAGTTTTTAACTATCAAATTTGAGAAAGGTTCAGTTTAGAGATGGAAAATTTTTGTCAAAAGCCTATTTTCAGGACAAAGAATTTTATAAAGGGTGCTGTTTTGAGATTTAAAAAGTTTTGTGAAGGGTCTTTTAAAGGACCCAATTTCTCCCTAAACAAATCACTTAGAAAGCAGATAGTAAAGTTCAGTTCTCAAAAGCATAGGAAAAGAAGATGCTCATGGGGTGTAAGCCCTTCTTTTTCAAATAAAAACAATTTTTTAATTCACAGGAGTTCTTAAAAATCTATTACTGTCAATTTTCAATATTTTATTCATCATCTATGACAAAACAACTCTGTATGCAACAAATTACTATTAACTTTATTAATTACATTGATTGTAGCTTTGAAACTATTAAATATTAAAAATTATTATGTTCGATTAATGTTATCATAAAGGGAAATATTTATGATTTATATCTACATATTATTCATATTTTTATTAGTTAAATAAGTTAAAAGAGAATTAGCCTATGTTGTATATTAATATAAGTGAAAATGCTTTCAGTGTTTTTAGAAAATGTGTATTCTTTGTTTGATGAATATTCATCTTATAAATTGAATAATATTTGACGAATATTGATCTATTTTTATCGTATTTTTATATAAAAATTTTTAATGATTAAAAAACAGTAATAATCTTTGGAGGATTTGGAAAATTGTTTTCTTTCTTTTCATTTGAACACACATTTCTCCGTCTATCCTGATCACGTGACTCGGGGCTTCATTTTCGCTTCCAGGCCTTAGTAAGAGAGCTACGCATTTGCTCAAAATACAGAAAATCCCCCCCTCCCCTAAAACGAAGCAAAAAAAACGGACTTCCATCAAAAAACAAATTTTCTCTTGCAACGAAGGAAAACATGACGGACATTCCTTCAAAAGACGGAAAATCCCCCCCCCCCCTAAAGCAGAGAAAAACATAACGGACGTTCCTTAAAAAAACAGAAAAATTTCTTCCCTAAAACGGAGAAAATAATAACGGACTTCCATCAAAAGACGGAAACTTTCAGTCTTTTAAAGAAAAAAAACATGACGGACGCTCCTTCAAAAAACAGAAAAATTTCTTCCTGCGACGGAAAATAAAAAGACGGATATCCGTCTTTTTACAGAAATTTGCTGGCAGCACTGCTTATAACGATTATTTCGTTATATATTGGTTTTTCTTAAATTATTCCTTTACACCCCCCGTCTCTGTTCAATTCAAAATTAGTTTTAAGTTGTCCTTCATTCCTTTTCCATTTTCTTTGCTTATTAATTCTCTAACCGAAAAATCGGCAGCTGCTTAACTTTGTCTGTGAGAAATACACTCACATATTAATCAACCGTTTAAAGCTATTTCCAGATGTCTGCTATTTCCGATCGAGGCAATTCTGCATTACCTTATATGGACATCATCTCTGTTTCACAGTTAAAATTTATGCTTACGCTTCTTTTCCTTTCTCGACAAAACCCTAAAAAGAATTTAACATCTGCGCAGTAAAATCTGATATCCCTTTGGTGTGCCTCTTTATTAGACATAATAACACGTGTAACATTTTATCGTTTGGCAACCTTTCCTGTCCCATCCCAGCTTGGAAACCATATTGAATTCTTATCTTGCCGGCTGCATTTTAACTGTATTTGGCGTATACTATCCATTGTGCATGGGCGAACTTGTGTATGTTGGCGATTTTCTATGATGCCAAAGGTGGCAGTTTGTTGCTATGTACGAGGTCACTTGACTCCCTGCTCTTGCCTAGTAAAGTTGCTAAAAAACGGTTCGGAGATTTCCTCCGAGTACTGTATGTGTGCCCCCCCTAGTAATAGATGTCTAAATAAAGAATAACTTAGCAATCATCGTGGGGTTTTTTTTCGAGCATCCGAACCTGGACTGATTCTATACTGATCATGCCTCTTCTAAGTATTCCATTGGAATAACAGCTACTAATATACGTGATCATACCTCTTCTAAACCTTCTAACAAATATATGCAACTACCAAAATCCCTCAAGAAACTCTTCTTTATACTGCTGCCAGTACTTTTTCTGTGAATTGACGGAAGTTTTTTTGAGAGTGTATGATAGTGCTATTTTTAATCAAATCCATAGTGAAAACTATTGTATAGGAGATTATAATTAAAGTTATCCTGTTTGGACAAACGTAGAGTCCACTCTTGTTGACAGATATCGATGAAACTTGACATACATGTTATATGGACCACGGGAAAAAGAAATCTGCAATTAAAAAAAAAAATTGTTCAAATTTCGACCACTAGGTGAGAAGAAGGCACAGTTACAGCCTATGTTCAACGTGCATTCCATTTGCGTCAAGCACATATTTGAAGCGTATCATAGCATGTTCAATAGCAGCGAGAAGGGATTTTTCGGGCATGGCAAATTATGTTTTCGTTCAAATCAGAGTCCATATGCTTCCTCCGAACACGGTCTTTCAAGAATTCTCACAACGAGAAATTACAGGAATTCAAGCCCGGAGAACGAAAAGGCCAGGTTGTCGGAAAACTTTTAGAAATTCCTCGATCATTTCCAGAGTGGACAGGAAGCAGTGCCGTTACTGCTTGGGCTATGTGAGGCGGTGCTCCATCTTCCATGAATATGGTAATCTCTAAACATTTTTTGTTTGTATGGATATAATGACCTGATACCGAAGACGGTCGCATTAACGGGTACCCATTATAGAACACTTTTTAATACCCTGAGAAGTGTTAGCCTAAAAAAAGAGACCAAGAGTGATAAAAGCCCTTATCTCACCCCATACAGTAATGTAATTAGGGTAATAAAACTATTCATAGACAACATAAGAAGGCGACACCGCACGAGCACTTGTCAAAATTATTGGGAACTGAACTCACTTTCGACGACGGCCAGAGCGACTTTTTCAGCACTTTCATATGAAATCTAATTCCATCTTCATTTTTTAAGCATGCAAACTCCCCAGTCTCTTCGAATTCAGACATCATCTTTTTCAAAGTGTGCCTCGACATCGGTTCTTTTCATAATCATTGTAAGCGTCGATATCCCGGCAGTGCAGTTTACAAATTACTCTCTTTCTAATAACATAACTTCACCGGTAACGCTCGTTCTTTCTGCTTTAACCCTTTCCGGCACACTGTGCCCGGTCTGGGATACCTAATTTTTATTCCACACTTGCAAAAACGGCACCAATAATATTTTAGTAAAATTTTGCTTTTACAATAAAAGCTTAAATTAGGCGTTTCAAAATACCTAAAATATTCGTTTGTAAATCCCGGTGCCAGTCGATAATTTCTCATTTTACTACAGATTTTACCCGTGCCGGAAAGGGTTAACAGTGTGACGCATAATGATTTTATGGCAACGGCTACCGGCTTTTTAACCCTTTCAGAGGCAAGGTACTTCCATTGTACGAAGGTACTTCCATGAGAACCCCTAATTATTTTTATTAAGTTAAATTTATTTAATCTCAGATATCTGCGATTATAAGATAATATTTTTCTTACAGAGTGAGATTTAAAATTCACAGCCATATAAGTATTTACGCATTCTTTCAGTTCGCAAAAATTTTATGGATTAAGAGAAGAAAAAGTCTTTCGGATGCAGATGGAAATCAAATTCAAAGTCAAAACAATATCGATCCCTTTAAAAATTGTTGATTAAATTAAATATTAAAAGACTGCCTTTGTAAACTTTTTATTGAATTCGACTACTTATAGTAATGCAAAATCTACGGTAAATGCCAACAATACCTTAATACGATTCGTATGTTCATTGTTCACAGTATCGCAAGTAGTAGAATCATAAAAAAAAAGTTATAGGAAGCAAAAGAAAAAGAGAAAAAAAGAAAGTCAGTACCTGAATGAACTATATGGAAATCAATTAAAATGTAATTATGTAAATACACGTCGATTTCGGCGTAATTATTTTTATCCTTAACCAACATTTACTTGCTTTGAGAAAGCAGTGACAATTTTCTAGAGTTTCATTTTCTTATTTTATTTATTTATTTTTTTGTTTTTGTTTTTTGTTTTTATGTGTTGCTTGTTTGACATGTTAACACTGTTGAGTTTGATTATTGTTATTTCTGAACACAAAATTCGCCTTAAAAAATCGTCTATTTTACAAGCGAAATGGGAACTGATAGAAAATACTTGTACTAATAACAGGGTTCGCACAGTTCTACCACTGAATTTTAAATATATTTTAAAAGTGTTTCACTGCAGAAAAATAGCGTAAAATCTGTGAATGATGGTGGGGATTGCGAATGTTGTGGTTTAAAAACTAAATGTAAATTTTCTTATTTTTAATAGTGGTGCCAGAGTCCTTGGCAATTCCAAGGAGTGTGCAAACCTTGTAATAATTACAAGAAACTACAAAAACTAAAAGAAAATGGTGATACTCAAAATTTAATTATTTTTTTTCTACTACTCATGCTTAATTGCAGGGTTCAAAAAGGTGGTTATTTTTGGAAACCATTTTTTCAGAAAAAATAATTTTCACGTTATTGACATGAAAGATTCTGTAATAAAATGAGACAACTATTTAAATTCAAGTAACAAAACGAACTTTGAATTATTTCTGATATGAAACAAGGCAGGATTGTTCTAAATCTATTGAACATAATAGGTAGTATTTATTTTTATTTTGCATACATAAAAGTACAAATATAGTAATATGATTTAAAGTGATATCTATATATCATTCTTTCACGATAAGTTATCTACTTATACTTATTTTAACGCATGCTCCATGTTTTTGAATACTTACAGGAGCACTTTCTTTTTTTATTCTTATAAATTTCATAAATCAAAATTAAATTAAATATTTTATTTACTGAGAAACAGCTGGCGAAATTTCTAAGTTTCACTAAACCAAAGATCATTAAATGCAGAAATGTAACATATCATTTTAACACTGCTTCTATAAATCATATAATCTTAACATGTTTCGTCTAACATCTATGCAATTTATCATAAATTTGACATGACTACCACTTACCAGATTTCCTACTTCAAATATAAGTTATTTGAGATTCATATTGATGTAAATAATTTAAATTAATATATTTTGAAATTGAATGTTACAGAAAGTGTATACGTGGTATGGGAAGGCTATTGAAATTAATACTAATTAGCATATCAAACTTGACATCGGTTTTTAACGTATGTGTCAAAATCAGGCTATATTGTATGTAATAGGATACTGCGTATCTTAAACACATACTTCTAGCAAATGCTATTTAATAATGATATGCATGTTATTTATGTGAACATTAATCCATCGAAATTTTTATTGCGAGTTGTGACTTTTCTATAAATTAACTCCTTGACAGAATCAAAGATTTTCTGCATAAAATATTTAATAAATAGCCATTAATCCGAGAACTGGAGCGTAGGGCACATACACAGAATACGTACGATATTTACTTTTAGCACCAACTTTTATGAATAGTAATTTCTCATTTTTAATCACAGACTAATATTAATCTTTCTGTAACAAAATAACGCAAGATTACTACTCGGTGCTAAAATTAACTGATACTACAATAATATTCTCAGATTTAGGAAATAAACAGAGTATCCAGAAAAGCGACTACTTCTTAACCCCATAAGGGGCGGTTCTAAGTTTATGAAACCACTTAATTTTAATTTTGAAATGCCACCATGGCACCAGGATTTCGGTAGAAGTTTTTTCGGTTTATTAAACATGAGAAATATAGCTCTTTCATATTTACATAGAAATCTATTTTCAAATTTCGGTGTCACCATTAATTTCAATAATTTAGCAATAGAAATACCTTGCCCCTGAAAAGATGTTATGAACAAAGAGGGGGAACATATAGTATATCGTCTAGCCGTTGCGAGGTAAGTAACTGAAGAGATTGTCACAAGATAATGATTGTTTCTTTTAACCTTCCTACCCTGTTGAAAAAAAAGTTACGTTTTACCTGAATGGGTCGATTAGACCCAGTTTACTTGTTTTTATTTATTCTACCTCAAAACAAGTATTTTTAATTAGCTTTATTTTAGATATTATTTTTGTATTCACTATTAAAGACCAACATATTTTATAACCCCCCCTCCCACTTTAACTGCACCCCCTCCCCCTCTTTCTTGCAATGCCTTGTTTGTATAAGCAATAATTTGGAAAATAATAATAAAAAATGTACATTAGAAATTTGTTTTATTTCTATTGTTTTGATACATTTTTTATGATAAACAAGATTTACAGTACACATTTACATGCTCCTGGCAAAGCATGATGAACAGCATGAAGATAAACATGAAGTACATCTCGTCTGCGTTTTTCAATCCCTGTTTGACCCACACTCTTTACATCTTCCATGTTTAGCTGAACTAATACTTTCTTTTTTTTCACCTGCTGCGGTAGCCAATTGCTTCTTTATGGTTACTCGGATATTTTGTTTCATCCTAATATCTCTGTCAGGTTCGGACAGCTGTTTCCCAAGTTCCTTTAGAAAAAATTTTATAGTTTGTTTGATTGCAAGAAGGATTTACATGCATAAAAACAACAAATGTATTTATTGCAGCTAGATCAATTAAATTGTAAAATAAACACACAGGCCATCGCCTAGTGCCCCTTTTGCATGTATATGCAGCAGCTAATTTATCAGTAGTAGCTACTCCACCTTTAGTTTCATTATAATATAAAATTATTTACGGTTTCTTTTCTTTCTCCATTTGAAACTTTGGCCTCATGATGCATAGTTGAAAGGAGGATTACCGATTTTTTTTTTTTTTTTGGCACATATGAGACAAGTGTCATATCTTTTTGAAACCCGAATAATGAAGAAAATACAGGGTGGTCATAAAAAAACTTTGCCGATATATGGAGCTCTAGGGGCCAGTCCGCTCAACCGATCAAAATGAAATTTCAGATATAGCTATTCAGATGTATGAGTTCGAGATTCTGCGAACGACAACAAAATGGCGCTCATGGTTACGGTTATAGTTACAGAAACTCGAAAATTTCCAATGGCAACACCCATTTTTTTCATCGCAAAATGCTCAGCGCATGCGAAAACCCTAAAGAGTTTTGGAACCGTACGTGTATCGCAAGAAACGGAAATGTTATGCACGCACAAAAAACCGTTCTGGGAATCCTCCCTCCCAAAGAAAAAACTCGATTGGGGCGCAAGGAGGAAATTCGCATATGACGCAGAGTCAGTACACTAATCTCTGATTACAATACAGATCGGAGAAACTAAAACTTTTATTTTGATTAAACATTTTCCCCAATGGCATGGAATATGGCATTTCCACAATAGCATCGAAAAATCAAATTGTTTTCCATGCATTTATATGCGATTAGTGATATGGGTCGATTAGACCCATTCAGGTAAAATGTGACTTTTTTTATTTCGGCTAAAAAAAATAATTTCGGAAGTCTGAAAAAATTATAAACTGAAGATATTTATGTGTTTGAGGAATACTTAAAATATAAGAGCTCTTAGTTAAAACCCGACGGAGCTATTATGAAATAAATAATAGAAATGGGTCGATTAGACCCATTCAGGGTAGAAAGGTTAACTGGATAAACAGATTCTAATAACGGCCTTTAAAATCTTCCACCAGTAAACTTCAATAGATAATCAACAATATAAATTTCTTGTAAATGGGAAAATTTCTGTCTCAAATACGGTAAAAAAGAAATTCTCTTTCTTTTTATTGGTGTTAGTTTGCAAATGAATTATAATTGTTTCACTAAAACAGAAAGTTGGCTTGGTTGTCGCAATGATGCGAAACTTTTGCCGTCAAAGCAATCTTTTACCAATGAAAATAAATGTATGATTTTTGATAGGAATCTTTCATTAATGAGGCGTTAAAATAAAGAGAAATTTTCTACTTCAATTTACTGATGGAAGATTTCCTCGGCGGTAATGAATCCCATCGAAAACCATTACAATTGAAGCTTCACTATTTTTAGGATAAGCCAGTTCCTCATTCTTAATAATTTAATGACTTAACCACTATTTACGAACCTTCGTACGCTTCAAGGACTTTTAATAATTTTAACCAGACTTTTCGTAAAGTACCGTAATTTCGGGTGTATAAGCCGCGGATCAAACAATTCTTTTTGGACCCAGAAATCTTATTTAGTGATTGAAGACAAATATTTACGGCGATCTAACTAGTTATATTTGTTTCTTAAAAAATTCTGGGTCGAAAAAGAATTGTTTGATCTGCGGCTTATGCACCCGAAATTACGGTAATATTTGCGTATTTAATAATAAAAAATCTATCTTCAGATATAGCGACCAGCACTTTACGAATTTTTTTATAATGAAGCATCTAAAATTTTCTGAATACCCTGATGCCCATGAATCCTGAAGCATATCGGCGATACCATAACAAACTATTCAATATGAAAACAGTATTGTCAGTGAACTGCTTTTATAAAATTCAGATTTCTTGATTAGCATTACTTTTCTGAAATGACTAAATTTCCCTTTTTTGTGTCATGTGTCATTAAATAAGCTTAAATGTTGTAAATTTTACAATTTCAAAAAGTAATGCCAATCAAAAAAGCTAAATTTTAAAAAGTAGCCCTGTGACAATACTATTTTCATTTTGGATAGTTTGACATGGTACCTGTGATATATGCTGCAACAAGCAGTTCCCATTTAGTAGTTTTTTAATTCCGATGTTCGAAATTCATACCAATATATTTAAAATAGCAATACTTTCTTAATTAAATAGCCTGAATTCCGTAATTAAATAAAGCTGAGTTTACGATTGAAATTTTATGGTACATTTTCAGATTTTATGAATTACGGAATTTGTAGAACGTATTCTACAATGGTAATCAAAGATTTAACCCTTTCTGGCACAGACAAATTCTGTTCGTAAAATGAGAAATTATTGACTGACATCGGGATTTACAAACGACTTTCTTAGAAATTAAGAACTGTTTAATTTAAGCTTTCATTGTAAGAGCAAATTTTTATTAAAATATTCTTCATGCCGTTAAACAAGTTTGAAATTAAAATAAGGTATATCCGGAATAGGACCAACGTGTCAGAATGGAAAAAACCCCTTTTATGGGGAAGGTATTTAAATTCATAAAATGTTGAAATAATTGATTTACAGCAATATATTTACAAGAAAAGTTACTTGTAAATATGTGGACGAACATTTTTGCGTACCTAATAAAAGTGAAATTTCTTATTAAAAAAATTGGTTGCAAATGTGAAAATTAGGAATTAAAATTATGTGATGCCATAGCAGCATCACCGCCCTTGAAGGGGTTAACTTACACCAGCAGTTACTAACGTGAGCGTCCTGCAGAATAAAAATTCAAGATATTCGCACACTTTTATTGCGTATATATGCTTAAAAAATAAGTAAAATGTAGTTAGTCTAATTTTTTTTCTGTAACTCTTACTCTTTCCAAATAAATCACTTTAAACAACGTATCTATCCGTGATATTTTTCAAGGTAATAAACAATAAAGCAGTTAATAAAGTGAGTATTTTTTTAATGTACTCTCTTGCTAGTGATGTATCGTTTATGACAGGTCTGTAAATCTCTTAATGCTTTAACAGAAGACACAGATGCAACTGATGGGGCTTTTGTTGAAACTTAAATGACAATTTTATTATTGGCACTAAATTTCATCTTTACTGTAAAAAAATAAACTTCTAAAAATTCCCCAGCTAACGGAATGTTTTAATATTTTCTCTCGTTTATTTCTGGGTTTAAATATGAGATGAAACGTAATTCATTTTACTCTTTATTGACTATTTAATCATTCCCAAAAGCGTGAGGGGAAATAGTTACTAGCCAAATTGGGTAATAAATCAGTCTTTAACCTTTTTTTTGCCTTCACCACTTTTATTTTTTATTGCTACATTTTGACAAGTGGGATGCAGTTTCTGCCATCTCTCTATTTTAACTGTCACACAAGACTAAGAGCAAAACATATTTCTTTTTTACTCTTTTTTACATACGACTTTTCAGTTTGCTTTTCATTTTTTAATCGAGTTACTAGCAAAATAACTTTAACTTATAATAATGTAAAATTCGTGGAGTTTTAATATACGCTTATTAACTTATTTATTTTCGGAACAGATTTTAGTACATATTTTATTCATTTTACTTCAGTATGTATAATGTTTTTCAATTAGATTTCGAAATTAAGTTCTTTGGAACACTTAGTAATATTTCTTTTTAAGTTTTGAAAAATTGCATTTGTAAGCTGTTTGATAGAATTTCGCCCAGCTTCTCTAAATTATTTGATGTTTAATTCTTTATATTCTTTTTAAATATTATGTCATTCAATAAATTTATTATGTTTTGAGACATATATTTGGTATAGCATATATTATAAAATATATAACGCAAGATATAACCATAGCTGTCATATTTTTACGTTTTTATCATATCACTAAAATGTAACAGAAATTTTTTACTTATTTATTTCCATTATTATTATTAAATTTTGGCGATTTAATAATGCTTAGTTTACCGTTAATTTTAGTGGTAAGGAAAAAAGCACAAACATTGATAGATAGGCTTAATAAATCAGTTTGTGATTGCTTAATCAGTTTTCCCAGCACACTAATTTTTTTTATCTCCAATTTTTTCATTACCACCTCTTTTTTAAAACCAATTTTTTTAAATAGAAATTTTTATCTTATTTAATGACCTTTTCATAAATTAATTAGGTCATTAATTAATTAGAGGATCAGATCTGTTATATTAATTTTAAAAAATGGTTATAAAACAAGAAATCAGAATTCTAAACGCATTCACAACGCATAATGTAAATTTATATATATACACCCAGAAAAAGGAATTGATTAAAACTACAAAAAATGTTTTGTTGAGTTTTGGTTGTTTTAAGCGAATTTTTTAGTTAAAGTAAAAAATCGGTTTTGTTGCTCAGACAAAAAAATATTGTTAACACTTTATTGAAATTTTAACAAAATTTCATTTATTTTATTTGAGTCTTGTATTTTCAGTTTGTAATTCCAACAAAATTTTGTTGTTTGTGCAAAATTTAAATTGGTGTGCAGTAGCCATAACTCTCTTACGTAATTTTGTTTAATTACTTATATTGTTATAAAGGATTAACATAATTTTTGGATAATAAAAACTTTTCAAATTGAGACAGATTAATGACGTTATTATTATGTTATTATGCATTTTGGATGTAAATTGTGAAGAAAAATTGCAAAAAAATCAACAATATTCTTTTTTTGTTTATTCAAACAAAATGTTTCCATTGACTCCAATATGGGTCAATGGGACAATCTATGGAGCCAGTTTTTATTGGGCGTGATATGGTAATAAGGCTGCATCTCGTCTCCCTCTGTAACGTCTCCTTTTTCCTTGCTTTTCGGCTCTAAATTCTTCCCTTCGTCGGTTAGCATTTTGGCCACTATTTGCTTTGCTTTCCCTCAAAATTGCCCGCTTTCAGAGGTAAGACTTAGGCACTTAAACATCCAACCCCATTTTATCCTGCATGGCGAGTAGATGGCGAGTAGCGGCCAAATCAAATTTTTAATCAATTAGGTAAAAAACAACTCAATATTCCAACCAACTATATTAGCCATTTAGCCGACCTGGGTACTTGCCTAGTGGACTGTACCATGCGGCGATCTGGCAATCATCGCCCTGCTCTCAAGGTACTTAAACCCGTTCAGCCGAACCATATCCCGGCCGATAGGGCCTGGACAGCAGTCTCCGGATGGAATGGCAATTTGTTATAATCTTAACGATAACCTTGGAACGTTTTTTTAAACAAGGTTTCCAGTTTGGCCTTCTTTTTTATTCAAAAATTCGGAAATTATATCGGAAATTTTGAAAACGTATGTTTTACTTTAAGTAATAACGAAATGTCTCTCATTACATTAAAAAAAACTTACTGTTTAGAATTTATCCTGTGAATCCTGACATTTTTCGTAATGAAAGAAGTCAAACTGATAACGCTTTCTTGAAGAAATTTTTATGTACTAATTTTAATTTTTTCGATGCGCTGGACCAGGGCCAAAGAGTGCTTTACTCCACTATTGACAGTATCATTTACAATTTCTTTCCACTTGCGCATAGATAACTGTTAACAGTGACGTTATCAGAAGTGGTAGATGTCCAGATGTACTTCACAATAGAAATATATGCTAGTTATAAAATTGTAAAGTTTCTCTGGCTTGATTAATGGCTAAAAATTCTCTGATTAGATAAGGCGAAAAAAACTTTATAAGATTAGTGGTGTCAAATGCATTTGGAGCGCCTCCTCCTATGACTCGCTACTGACTGTAAATTTAATCTATTATTACTTTCTTCAATCTTAATTAGAGGAAATTATTGTAATCGAAAAAATTTTCGATTTCCGGTTTTCGACGGATTTACACGTTTTACGGGGTCAGATATTCCAAAAAACGTGTTTTTACAAAATGTCTGCCTGTCCGAATGTCTGTGTGTGTATTTGTCCGTATGTCGCCATTCTACCATTAAAATGTATATGAAGATATCATAGAATTGAAGCAAATTTTTTGTGAAATTTTTGGCTGTGGTAAGCATGTTCTCATTCCATTTTGAAATATTCCGCCGGAAGAGGGCGCAGCAATAACATTTTTTGTGCCATTGTCAATATTGTACCGACCAAAAGTGCATGAAGTTATGCATCGAATTGAACGATTTTTTTGTGTAAGTGTTTGACTATGACTAATTGGTCCACCCAGAATTTGAAAAAAATCTGCCTGAAGGGGGCGCTGCAATAGCGATTTTTATGTCATTTACAATTTTTTACTACAGAAAAGTGTATGAAATTATGCATAGAATTGAATGAAAATTTTGTATAAGTGTTTGGCTATGGTCAGCAGACCCTCTCTGAATTTGAAAAAAATCCACTGGAAGGAGGCGCTGTAATCTCAATGTCTGTGCCATTTTTATTATTTTACCATTAAAAAGTGTTTGAAGTTATGCATAGAACTGAACTAAATTTTTTGTGTATGATTATTTTGGGGTATGACGAGTTGATCCTTCCTGAATGTGAAGAAAAAAATCTGCCTGTCGTCCTACTGTTCATCGGCTCGTGCAGATACAGAAACGTGTTTACTCCGAATAATTGACTGAATCAGAAATTTAAGAAGAAAATCATAGTTGGTATAGTATTGAATTACTAGTATTAAAGCATTAGTATGTGTAACTGATTTTTGAAATATCAAAATGCACGTATCAGATAAAAGAAAGTTTTGGGATTGGCACATCCAACTAGTTTTATTTTAAAACTTACTAATAAATGTTTTTTTTTTTTTGTTTTTTAATCATACATTTTGTATGTATAACAGGTGTTTTGTTTAAGTTTATAAATTCAACTGATGTAATATTCATTCATGGTTTATTAAGAAATGCTGTCGTTTTTTTTACAAAATACAATAAAGACATTTCCCAAGATAATGAAATAAATATTCGTATTTAATTTTAATTTTTGCTATTGCATTTATTAACTATACCACTTTAAAAATGCGACTAAAATTTATTTCAAAGAGATAAATACATAAAAGCTAATGACTAAGTGCTATAATTGAAAAACAAATATGATATATCTAAATTTTAAGTATTTGCTATCGCTTTCTTTTCACCGTTAAAGCAATTATTTAAAATGACTTTATTAATCTTTTCTTAAAGTGTCGTCATTCTATGAAAAAAAGTATAGTGCTGAGCACTTACAGCTTATATTTAAAGCTCTTTCATTCAAACCTGTTTATAAGCATCATTAAAATTTTAAAATCTTAGATAATTTTTTTAAATATTAAGTTCTCTATAAATATTCTAATATAATTGATTTTTTAAATATTTTTCAGACTGTATATTGAATGGTTTGGATAATTTAAAGACCTCATTATTAAAAGCTCTATTTATATCAGAGAAATGCAATTTTTTTTTTTCAAATAATCCATTAAATAAATTATTATGAAATATTTAAGCTTTCACTCGTGTTGTAAATTAATAAAATAAAATTTCGCAAATGTCTCTAAAAGTATTTAAGAAGACACATTGCTGTACTGTAATAAATGTTTCCCAAAATCAGCTATCAAATAAAGACAAATAGTTTAAAATACTAAAAATGATTTTTATATTACAAAAATGTTGAAGAGCATATATATATATGTGTGTGCGTGTGTGTGTGTGTGTGTGAGTGAGTGAATATGGCGTTAAAGCCTGCATTTTCCTAAAACAACCTAATCACAAAGGAAATAGGTGCAGCATGTTCTCGTGAGAGCTAAGCAAACGTTAGCAAAAACTTAACACAATGAAGTTGATGACTTCGCAAGTTCATACTTCGAGCCGGGAACAAATTCTAAGATGAGAAAAAATTCTTTCTGACGTTGGCTGAGGACGGATTCTACCTCCGTCTGATCCCGAAAGACGACTAGAGTTCCGGGTCAGGAAACGGGACATTGGTAAACACAGAGCCTTATTATCAACGGAGCACACTCACACCAGGAAAAACAAGTTGGAAATTGCACGTGAAGCGTAGCAAATTAGGTGCGTTCGTACGATAACGAAGTTTTAAAAATATTACTTTCATGTATCAATCTCATAAAATTGTAAATAATGAATTACAATTAAAACGATCATCAAACAATGTTCTCCCTATACCATTATGTAATGGAATACTTTTGTGTGGCCTTGTAAATCAATAACAAATGTTCTTTGCACCACAAATTATGTAAGATGTATATTATAATATGTACTTTATAGTTGCATATAAATTTTATTAAGTTCGCATGAGTGTAACACGATTAAAATGCATTTGAAACATTTTTTTCCTATTGACCGTAATGTAACGGAATACTTTTGATTGTCCCTATAATTGATCTATGCATCCGATTTTCATAAAATTTGAAATAACTCTACAAAATTATGTAATAATTATGTATTTTAAATTTCAAACGTATAGAATATATTTGAAACTTTTTCCCTATTGACCATAATGTAATTGAATACTTTTGATTGCCCCTGTAATTGATCTATGCACACGATTATCAAAAAATTTGAAATAACTCGACAGAATTATGTAATAATTGCGTATTTTAAATTTCAAATGATTAAAATGCATTTGAAACTTTTTCCCCATTAACCGTAATGTAATGGAATACTTTTGATTGCCCCTGTAATTGATCTATGCATCCGATTTTCATAAAATTTGAAATGACTCGACAAAATTATGTAATAAATACGTATTTTAAATTTCAAACGATTCGGTTGGGTAGTTTTTGCGTTGTTATATGCGGACGGACAGACGGACGGACAGACGGACGGACTGAACGACCACTATAGGTGCTACGTATTATATAATTACGAACGCACCTAAAAAATAAAAAAATTCCATATTCATGACGGTAATTTTGGATGAAAATGGCCTTTAGAGATAATGCAAAAATTTCAATAAAGTTTTACTGGTGAGAGAGTGCCCCGTTGGTAATCAGACCCTGGGTAAACGTGCCGCGTCCACTCCGAATCAACCTCCCTATTTCCGTTTACAACTTCCTGTATACAGCCTTATGTGTCGTGTACATAGAATTTTTGCATAACCAAGATTAAAATTACATTGTTTTTTCTACAAAAGAGTCATAATTGAAGTACTAATTTCCAACAGTAATTACACATATATTTAATATTTTATCAAAGATGTTCCTAAAGCAAAGCATCAGACATATTAAAAAAACGAAAGCATATTCGACATAGCTGCTAACAGTGACTATTTTTTATCTTAAAGTTACTACTTTAAGGGTATAAATGTTGGGATCAGGACCAGTATTGCCAAATGTCTGGCGTGTCGTGCGGTTCGAAGTGCTCTGGACACCAGTATTTTAAAGTAATTTTCTTCGCCTTATCTAATGGCAAAACTGTCTGCGATAAAATACGACGAAATAAACTGTAATAAATTTGTTGTGCCTATTTGGAGCCCAGATTTATACGCGACATCTGGCACCACTAATCAAGACACACAGACCCCTTCACTGAAAAGACGCCTAAACACCATCTCATTCCGTGTTTCCACTTCGTAGTCTCCGCTGCATCCCGTCATTATACAATATTGTTTAGAGATGCATAGGTTTTGCGGCGCATCCATTAGCTGTATTAGTTTCATAATCGTGTAACCAGGGCTGCCACAGGTGACTATTTTTATATTCTGTTCACAGCGGTATTTTTCTAATATACATTTCATAGTATATTTCTCTTACAAATGCTGTCAAAGTTAGTGTTAAGTATCTCTGTTTTAAGAAAGTGGTGCCAGTTAGAATCAAAAATAGTCGCCTGTGGCAGCCCTGTGTTACCTATGCGAATGAGTCATCGTAATGCAGGTTATATTATTTCCAATATTCTGATGGCTTCCTTTTCCGTTATCTTTAGCATGATCCTTTTGTGTGAAATCGAAGATTATAAACATGTGTTAAATATGTCACACTTTTGAAGGCCATCGATAGTGTTATATTATTTAATACATGTCAAATTTATTCCGATTTTTCTGTATATTATTTTATCATATTTTTTATAAGATATTGTATTTTACAATGTATTTATTACAATTTATATATTTTTAGCTATTGTATCATGTGTTTTTCTTTAAATAATACTTGATTCGTACATTGTATAAAATTAATAATTTTTTAACTGTATCTTCTTTTTTTAAACTTGACTTGGATGCACAAAAATTTCATCGTTTTTGCGTGTAAAAGCGCATATTACAAAGCAAAAACGTACCGATAGTAATGCTAACATTCCTTGACTGTTGAAACACCTGTCAATAAATTTCACTTTTACTGTAAATTTTTATTATCTAGACATCGAAAAATTGCAATATTTATACCATCAAATAAAAAAAATATTCTTTCAAATGCAATAATTTTTTAACTGTATTTGCATTTTCTAATTTTTTAATTTTTTAAAAGTAATTATCAATTATGACTTTTTTTAAAAAGAAGCCATGTTTAAAATAAATAGTCCACTTTCACTTAACCCTTTCTGGCACATTGTGCCCGGCTCGGGATATCTAATTTTAATACCAAACTTGCAATCGGCACCAATAATATTTTAGTAAAATTTTGCTTTTAGAATGAAAGCTAAAATTAAGGAGTTCATAATATCTAAAAAAAAATCGTTTGCGAATTCCGATGGCAGTCGGTAATTACTCATTTTACAACAAACTTTGCCCGTGCCGGAAAAGAATAAAAGAACACAAACAGTTCAAGAATAGTTTCAGACTAATATTCCGTAGCCAAATTTAAACTTCAACAATAAATAAGTAAAATTATACAAATTATGCAAATAAAACACAAGTTTAATGTGCATGGAAGCAAACTAAACGTTTACAATCAAATGGCTCTAATAAGTAGCGAAATTATTTTGTGATTCAAGCGCCTATTGATTCTTAGTATGTAGCTGATGTGATACATCGATTTTAATAAAATTCAAAATTTTATTTCAATACATAACTTATATTTTTCATATAAAAATGCTTTTGATATTGTTAGTGAGATACTAAAAAAGATATTAATTATAAAAAAATTCTTAGAGTTTCCAATAAATAAAAATATGGTTTTCCCCTGTAATCCAGTGTCCTCTGGTGAAATGTACTAATTATTATAATTGATCGTTACAATGAATGATTACAAACAATAGACGGTATTGCAAACATAATTCTTAATATTATTGTAAATAAATATCATGTAATACCTACCGTAATTTCCCGCGTTACATCGCGGCAGTGGCGTAACCAGTATGGGTGCACAAGGGCTATGAATGCCGATAATTTTAAAAATTCTGTTCGCCTTATATAACCAGAAAATTTTCTGTTATGATTCAAGGAGAATAAAACTTTACAACAGTACGGGCTTTGGACTCCCACTCTGGTTACGCCACTGCGCGGCCTAGTTAAGTATTTTTCAAACCAGAAATTTTGTTTTTAAAGAGCTTAAAGAAGTGCTAAGTAGAAAAATGTCACATTTTATTTAAAATAGATACTGGTACGAAATCAAATTATCTGTGGTGCGGCGTATACGCGCGAAATTAGGGTATGTATTTTTAACAATTGTACCTTGTTACCTCTTATCGAATTCATCACACTTTGATAAAAAATCAACTGAAAAAAAGCTACACTTTTAACCCTTTCCGGCAAACTGCGCCCAGTCCTGGGATATCTAATTTTAATTCCAAACTTGCAAGCGGCACCAATAATATTTTATTACAATTTTTCTTTTACAATGAAACTTAAATTAAGGGATTCTCAATTATTAAAAAATTGGTTTGTAAATTCCGGTGACAGTCAACAATTTCTCATTATACTAACAGAATTTTCCCGTGCCGTAAAAGGTTAAAAATATCGTAAAAATTACGCCTGTGTTAAAGAGTATCTATTTTCTGACTTATAAGAACGCTACATAAACTATAATGAAGCATCCTTATTTGTTAGAAAATAGAGAGCCTTTACAAACAGAGGAAATTTTTCACGATATTTTTAACAGTCTACTTTCTGCTCGCTTGTGAGATAACGCCTTGAGGGGCTATGGGATATACCGTAATTTCGGGTGTATAAGCCGCGGATCAAACAACTCTTTTTGGACCCAGAAATCTTAATTAGTGATTGAAGACAAATATTTACGTCGATCTAAGTAGTAACATTTGTTCCTTAAAAAATTCTGGGTCGAAAAAGAATTGTTTGATCCGCGGCTTATACACCCGAAATTACGGTAATATGTCATAATTTTAATCGAGATTTTCAGCGGAAACTTTCAATTTAAATTCAATTTTATATTTTAGGTAAAAAAAGGGTTGATAAAATAGATTTCCCTTATTTTGGAATAAAATATTTCGAAAATTTACTCTGTGAATTCAACATTAGCGAAACACAATTACTTGCCTCTGAAAGGGTTAATGAGAGATTTAAGTTGTATATAAAAGAAAGTTTCTTTTCTTATAAAAAAACATTTTCTACAATATATATCATACAGAAATTACTTTTGTCCAGATTTAGCGAAATACTTCAATTATCTTTAAATGGAAAAAGCATTATTGCAGAAATCAACCTTTATTGAACGTTTATCTGAAATACGTGATACTTGAAAAGAAATTCATAGGACGTACGAATAATCACCTTAATAATATGTGAAGCAATTTTCATTTAAAGTTAGTTTACTGAATGATATATTAAAAACTTTAAAGTACCTTAGTTATAGTATAAAGAAATTTTTTAACGTTTTATTAAAACGGAACTTATTTTTTTCTTTGAAGATAAAAATTGAATACTTTGTCATGATATAAGAAGTATCTTTTGTCAATCGATTTCGGAATCATTGTTTTATAATTTTTGGAAGTATTACTTTTAAAAAATTTTATCAATTACCTAGGTAAAATCAATCATATTACAACCAATAACAATTTTAGAATTGATTCTTGTTTATTACATTGTTTAATCACTAATATGATTGTTCTGAGTTACCTTGGGTACCCATAACTTGTCATAATTGGTCACAGATTAAGTACGTAGCAGCCAAGTTCTACTACTTTTCTCAGCAATAATTTTTAATGGTATTTTTTTTATATCCATTCGCGGAAGTCGGCTAATGAATAAGGTAATGATCATTATTCTTAAGCGTAATTGACAAAAAATTGTAGCAGTTGTCAACTATTAAAATGATGCTGTTAAATAATAAGAAGAGTTTGTTTTCATTCCCTGACTTTTATATAATTTATAATTACCTATATTTATTATTTTAATTTTATTTAATAAAATCTAAAAGTTTTCTCTTTACTTATTACCAGGGTTGTCAGTTTAGCCTCCACTCTTATTTAACCATTTAACTGACGGTTATGACGGTTTAACATTATTTATTGACGGGCAAGAAGAGTTTGCTTGATCCATCACTTAAAACTATTCTACATCACATTTTTTTAATGCAATTTCATTCAGGTGCATGTAGCACTGTTTTTGTCACCGGTAAAAAAAAAAAAAACAGCAATCTTTATTTTATTGGAACATTTTCGTAATTATTGAACTAAACGTAATTCTTTTTAAAATAGTGGTCCCAACCGAATAAAATTTGCGCAAAAGGTGGTGGGCACAAATGGGTTAAAAACCGGAAATGTTTAGACTAAACATTACGGATATTTTAGCTTAACCCTTTGAGCTCTGGGGAGTAATTTTCTTCAAAATTCCAAACGTTACATTTGCACCAGTATTTTGAAAGAGAAAATTCGGTTTGCCCTACACACGAAAAAAATGCATTAAATATTTTAAAAATAAATTTGGTTGAATATTCCGGTGAAATTGTGACATTTCGGAATTAAAATTATGTAGTAGAAAATTCAACCACTAGAGCTCAAAGGGTTAAAAATGTAGTGTTCCTCTCATATATTCAATTATCTATGCGTAAAAAAAAAAATCAGTTAAGTGGTTAAAGAATTCGAATTCACACCAAAAAAATGCGAAAGTACTTTCAAATTTATTTAATTTCAGACATTTTTAGCTCACTTGAATGAAAAAATTTTCTTTTAACCCTTTGAGGATCAAAGCACTTCCATTCATAAAATTCCGAAATGGTTAAATGACACCAGAATTCAAAAAACAAATTTATTTCAAAATAGATAAACGGTTTTCTTCACATAATTGATAAACTTTAGATTTTCTTTTCAAAATTCTGGTGGCAATGTGGCATTTCTCAATAAAAATTAAGTGGTATATATTTTATACCACCGCCCTTCAAGGGGTTAAATATGTCTGACTAATGACAAAATTTCGGAATAAAAACGGAGACCGAATTGGCAGCCCTGATTATTACTATTTTCTGCGAATAGTTATAACGATAATTTGGAAAGTAGTGACGGTATCTAATGAAACTAAACTGAACTCCTTGCATACTACCAATTTTTATGACTTTTTTCTACAACTATTTTTGATCAGAAATTTTTGCCTTCTCTATGTTTCTATAGTTAAATAAAAAATGTTTATCTCTGTAGTGTTTTTTTTTTTTTTTTTTTTTTTTTTTTTTTTTTTTTTGTAAACACAAGATAATATTAATATATTTTTGCACTTAAAATAAATAATATTTAATAATTCAAATAACTCTACCATTTAATTGTTAGTGATCGTATATATATATATATATATACATATACATATATATATATTTATATATATACATATAGATATATATATATATACATATTGTTGCGAATTTTGTAAATAGTCAGTGTTTGTACTGTAAAATAATGTAAATAATCTTATTAAGCTCCATTTCTTTACTAATATTAGTTTTTTGTTACATTGTCTCTGTTATCAAGCAAACTTGTCTATTATTTTCAGTGAATGTCTATGGCAGCTTTGCGAAATATTAGAGATATCGCCAAGTTGGCGACAAACTTGGCGATTGTTGGCGATGGTAACCCTTCCCTCTCCATGGTAACCCCCCCCCTTAGGTCTATTGATACATTGAATGTTTTTCCTTGGTTTCTGGATTTTTTCTAGAAGGTTGTAGAAATTTCCGGCGCATGCTACGAGCCTATATAAGAAGAGCAATGCGAGCTGTTGTTATTATTATTTACCAGTCAGTCATTGAGTGAACTTCTAGGGTATTGCTTAAGCAAGTTTGCTTGAGCTTTATTTACGTTATTTTGAATGTGATTTTAGTGTTGAGACGTTGTATAAAAAGTCTCTGGGACCTATATCTGCACTTGTACGATAGATTTGAACAGTTATTTTTGAATATCTAGTAATATTTGTGAGTTTCGAAGACTCTGTTGTTCTGAAGATCTGTAAATAAATTATTTTCTACTTTTCTATGAGAAAAGAGTTTGAAGTTGTCTAACCATAAGATCGAAAGAACCCTATATACGCAACAATATATATATATATATATATACATATATATATATATATATATATATATATATATATATATATATATATATATATATATATATACATTACGTTGTGGCCACAAAAGACCCCTTGAACGTAGTAATTTTTATTAAAAAAATATTCTTAATAATTTACTAATCAATAAAAGTACAATTGACAGGTGCCTCCATTTTTTTATACACTTGACACAATATAACAATCACCCCTTCTTTTCTCTGGGAATTGGGAGAAGCTTGGCATAATACAAGAAATTATATGCCTAATATGTAAAATCTTGCGGCTCTACGTAATTCACATGTATTAAAAAGAAAACGACCAAAATAACATTAGTGAGTAATACTTCCGGAAGATTTCGAATTGCTTCCACTTCTCAACGATCCAGATATCACCTCCGCCCACGGAACCCACGTAAAAAATCGTCAAAGGCTCGGAGCGAACAGCACTAGTTTTTATTACACTAAAGGAGCAATCAATCAATCGCTGTTGACCAAACGAAACAAGGGTAAAATCTCTTTAAATGATTTTTGAGGACTGACCCTCCCAAATTTACAAAGGAAGGGGAACTTTTATCTCCCCACATCTACAGTCGTAAAGCTGTCAACTGACTTCGCGTTGAATTTCTCTCTTGAAGTTCGGATTCAGTGCACTGAAAGAACAAAAGCGCCGACACGAAAGATCAAAGATAGCGCAAGAAGTTAGTGCTATCTGCCTAGACCTTAAATAACTAGAATATGTTCCGCGGTGAATAGACCTCTCCAAATGAATGTTACTATAAAACTTCTGCAGAAAACTTAAATAATGACATTTCTTTCATCTCGATAAAAAAAAGTAAAAAGAGACACCTTTCACTATGATCGTAAACAAAACTGATAGTTTCCTTACAGGTGCGTTTTGTAAACAGCGAGAAAGCGTTGCCGAAAGAAAATAAATCGCCAATTTGCAGGGACAAGTAAAAGAAAATAACAATGATAAACTTTCGTTGCGTAACATGTAATGTTACAGATAGGAAAAAAAGCCTTATTAATATTATTTTTTATAGCTATTTTAAGATACGATGCCAAAACTATGGGATTACACATTTACACATTTACACATTATTACTATTACACATTATTACTATTACACATTATTACTATTACACATTATTACTATTACACATTTTTAATTATGTAAAAACTTATTTAAATCTGATTGGCGGGGGGCGTGGTTACCAGTAGGAAATGACATCAGAAATAGAATGTTGTAGAACATTCCCGATGATAATTTTCCGATACAGATATTAAAACAGATATAAAGTACAGATATTAAAACTGTCTTTATGATTTTAAAATAGACGAAATGTTACATAAGAAATAAGAGCTTACTGGGAAAATTTATAAAAGCAAGAGAACCCTCTTCTTGATCCAGGCATCATAGGCACCATTCAGGCAGTCATTGAAGACTCCTAGATTATAGATAATATAAGAAGTTTCAAAATATATACCCACTTCTATTGTAGATATATTGTATACTTTTGTCATTTCTATTGCCCCTTAAACCATCATTTTGAGCCTAATTTGAAAATTTTGAAATATTAAATTTGCATAAAGTAAGACTTAATAAATCTAAATCTATCAAAGAAATGTGGGTTCCAATTCATAATTTTTCGAATATTAATTTTATAATTTATAATTCATATCATAAAAATTGCAAATTCAACATCTTTATGATTAAGTATTATTGCTACATAAAACATTAGCACATTAGGAGCATAATTTCAGGAGATACTGATAAAAATATACCGTAATTTCGGGTGTATAAGCCGCGGCTCAAACAATTCTTTTTCGACCCAGAATTTTTTTTTAAATGAATGTTACTACTTAGATCGCCGTAAATATTTGTGTTTAATCATTAAATAAGATTTCTGGGTCCAAAAAGAATTGTTTGAGCCGCGGCTTATACACCCGAAATTACGGTAAATATATAATCTAACGTTTGAAGTACTAATTTTTAAATTTTTATAATTCAAGACTTATCCTTCAAATGACTTGAAATTTGGTGTATTTACAACTAGGTATAGTTACAACCGAAGATTTGAATTCATAATTCGTATCATAAAATAATATTATAATTTATATTTCATATCATAAAATCATAAAAATTGCAAAGTCTAGATCTTTATGTTTGGGTATTATTGCAACATCAAAAAATTAGCTCATTAGGAGTATAATTTCAGGAGATATTGATAAAAATGTAAAAACACATAAACACATACAAAATAAAAATATAATATATATTAACATTAGAAGTTCTAATTTTTGAATGTTTATAATTCAAAACTTAGCCTTCGATAGATTTGAAATTCGGTATTTAGGCATAGTTTGAACCGAAGATTTCAAATATCTTGTTAAAATTGGGTATTTCTGCAGCAAAAAATGAAGTTTGGGTTCGTTTTAATGTGTAGATGACCCTCCCCTAAAGCAAATTTTATATACATCATTTAAAAGTATGTTTTATTTCTAATTGTTAGGTACCAATAATTTATTTTTACAATAATTTGTGAAGAATTACTACGAGGTGTTCCATTTTTATTCGACGAGTGTCCCATAACATAGTTATACAGAGCTCTCACTCGTTCCGATTTTTGAACATTACTTTTTTTTAACCCTTTCTGGCACACTGTGCCCAGTCCTGGGATACCTAATTTTAATTCCAAACTTGCAAACTACACCAATATCATTTTAATAAAATTTTGCTTTTACAAAGAAAGCCTATATTCAGGAATTCTTAATTATTAAAAAAGTCGTTTGTAAATTCCGGTGACAGTCGACAATTTCTCATTTGACTAACAGAACTTGCCCGTGCCGGAAAGGGTTAAGAAATGACGTCTTTATAAATTTCGACACCATCCACTGAATACTGGAGCTGAACACTGAAACAAGGAGGGCGGCTGCCTAAGGCGGATATTTTCAACTTTTGAGTGGATCTCTAAATTTGGACTCCAGTACTTTATTAGATTTCTTTGATTTGTTTAAACTCAGATAAATAAAGCAGAAAAAAATTAAAAACTATTGGTACTAGAATTCAAATAAAATTAAAATCCAGAATTTGAATAAAATTTGTGTAAGAGATGCCGGAGTCGAAAGCGTTAAAAGAACATATAGAAAAGCAAAAGTTTTCCGCCAAATCTCCTTGTCCTATTAAAAGTACACGATGTCATATCAAAACTTTTTCTCTCAATTCTGTATTTAAATCCTTTTAAAGGAAGGCATCCATATGTTTCGACTTATTTATGACAGAAATTCTGCGTTTAGATATACCGATAATTCCTATTCAAAAATATTTGTGGATATTTGCCCTTGCTGTAGTCGGTCTCTAATGGTTCAGTACTTTTAATAAATTAACATTTTTTTCATTTACATAATATCGTTTTTCATTATATACCGATAATTCCTACTCAAAATATTTGTGGAAATTTGTCCTTGCCGTAGTCAGTCTTTAAGGGTTCAGTACTTTTAACGCATTAACTTTTTCATCAACTAAGTCAAGGCATCAAATTATTGGTTTCAAATATCTTTCTAACTTTCCGATTTTATAGTATCACTGTGTCACTTAGATTTTATAGTATCACTGTCGTATAAAAATTTTCGCTTTTCTTTAATGTGTGTTATTTAAAACCAAATTTGACAAAGATTACTCTTCAGAAATAGTAATATTTAAAAATGGGATGATTTAACCCTTTGAGCTCTGATGGTAGAATATTCTACCACATAATTTTTTTTCCGAAATGTCACAACGGAAACCGGAAAATTCGACCAAATTTATTTAAAAAAGGTTTAATGCATTTTTTTTTTCGTATATAGCGTTAACTTTTTTTTTTTTTTTTTTTTTTTTTTTTCATAATACTGGTGCCAATGTGACATTTGGAATTTTGAAGAAATTTACCCACCAGAGCTCAAAGGGTTAAACGCTATTATTTCCCAGTCAACTAAAAAAATACTGCTAGTTTTGATTGCATTAAATATTAAAATGTTTGAATATTTACTTTTCTTGTGCAGTTTGTGTGTGTGTGTGTGTCTGTCTTTAAGTCTCTAAATACATTGTTTGTCATTTTTTACTGCTTTTGCTGCCAAAAAAAAAATAAAAATTGTAGCTTATGAATATTTTAGCACTTTTTATTTACAGAAAACTTTTAACTTTCCATCTTTTTAAAAACTCATTACATATCTAAAATTGCTTTCTAAGAATAATTTCAATTTGATTGTTATGCTAATAAAGCCTCCATTAATAAGTAAAGTTTCCTCACATTCTGTAAAACTCTATTCAATCGCCGTTAGTTTTATCTTAAGCATCGTTATTTATTCTCTTCTGAAGTTTATTTAAACAGTTCTTTTAAAATAACATTTGGTAGATTTTAAGCAGGTTAGAACGTGTGTATTTGTAGAAAATATTTTCTGTGATTTTTACAATTAGTTTTACATGGCAATCAAATACATTTAATGTATTCAGAATTTAAAACATTCAAAAGTAAACTTTTAAATTTCAAGAAACTTGAACTACAATTAATGTACATTTAAAAAATTTTACAGAATAAAAACATTTAGAGCAAATGCAATCTCGAATGAACAATTTCTTACAAAATTATATCTGCGCATTTATAAGTTCTGTATTGTATTTCAGTTCTACTGAAATACGTATCCAAAAAAATACACAAAAGAATTCGCGAAATAAATGCCATAATTTCCTGCGTATAATCCGCAAATCAAACAATTATTTGTCAACCCAAAATTTTTTCAAAAAGTAATGTAACTTATCAGATTACCGTAAATATTTATCTCCAATCACTAAATAAGTTTCTGGGTCCAAAAAGAGTTGTTTGATCCGCGAATCATACGTCGGAATTTGTGGTATTAAATAACAAAATCTGAAAAATGTAATATTGCATATTGAGAAGAATATTGTAATTGAAAGCAAAAATTACAGTGTTTATCAAGATTACAATGTTTACAGTAAAATGTACGGTGCAACAGTGATGCATTTTTTGGTATGTTAACGTAAAAACGCTACGTTACGAATCGTTACTTTGCAAAACTGCTAGTTGTGTGGAACGAACTTGATTACAGATTAAGTGTTTGTCATGTTACGAAAGATTTGCAAACTGAGCACTTTTAACTGAAAACTAACTTGGAACGTTCCTCCTTATTTTCATATATCACTTACGTGGGGAAGGTGGCCCAAAATGATTCCCCTAAGGGCAGGGGTCGTACATTTCTGGGAATTTTTCAGGACAAATATCAGTATTTATTTATAGAAACATACATCTAGATTTAACGTACGAAATGGCACTTTATTTTTAGAAGATATTTTCTATGAGAAAATACTGGTGCTGAAGATTTTCTTGGTCTTAAAATTTCAGGACATGTACGACCCCTGCCTAAGGGGAATAACATAACTGTTTAAATAAAACTTTGGCCTTATGCTTGTATGTTTTATACTATACGTTGCAATATGAATAAATTTTAATAGTATTTTAAATCCAAATTAAGTAATGAAAAAAATAGATTTTTGAAAAAAAATGTCCAAAGGATCATTTTACCCCACCAAATGGTGGTTTGGGGGATCCCCATAAAACGGCAGAATTATCTTTCATTTAAAAATAATTGTAAATTGTTTTTATCGGCAAAATACAGCACATAAATGTAATTGTGACAATACATAACCACACAAACTAAGTTTTGCAATCAAATAGCATACATAATTTATTGTTTGTAAATTTCAAAATAAAAAGTGTCACAAATAATTTTCGAAAAAATGGAAATATTTGAAAATTATGATCGAGAAAGAATAGCCCATAACAAACGAAGAAATACACTGGCGGAAAAAAAAAAATCCCAACACCAATAAAGACTTGTGTTAGCTAAACGAAATTTTGTAGGCGTGTTTATACATCTGAAAGACGAAATTGATTTAAATTTCATGCTTCGCGCATACGTGTGGCGCTATTAGCGCCACTCACAACTTTAAAACCAGGTTTGCTTTAAATGCGTGCTGTAAAGCTCGTGAGCATTATTTATCTACAAAATGATGGATTGAGTTGAGCTTGATCATGAATGCCTTTAAGAAGACGAAGAAGCTATTATCATCAGCTCCCCGAGTTGGAAAGAGGTCGTAAAGTAGGGCCACGAGAAAGTGGATTTTCTTTCCGCGATTTTTCAGAAAGACTTGGACGAAATGTATCCACTGTGCATGATTGTTGGGAGCAGGGGTCAAGGGATGGTACTGCCTCAAGAAGACCAGGCTCCGGGTGAGCACGTGGCACTACTGAGAGGGAAAACCGTCGTATTCGGCGTACGGCTGTGGTGCATCGTATTGCGTCTGCGACAGAAATTCGAGCTGCAGTTGGCACCACAGTGACACAACGAACTGTTAAAAATCGGTTACTTCAAGGACAGCTCGATGCAAGACACGCATTCCACTGACTCGAAGTCGTTGCAGTTTTCGACGCCAATGATGTCAAGCCAGAGTTCACTGGAGGATGAATTGGAGATCTGTTGTGTTTTCTGATGAAAGCATGTTCTAGCTTGGTGCCAATAATGGTTGTGTGCTGGTCAGAAGGAGGCCAGGGGAACACCTGCAACCAAACTGTCTGCGGCCTAAACACACTGGATCTGCAATCTGGAGTCTTGGTCTAGGAAGCAATTTCCTATGACAGCAGAAGCACTCTCGTGGGTCTCTCAAACACACTGACTGCAAATGTGTATGTCAGTTTGGTAATTCAACCTGTAGTGCTGCCATTCAAGAAAAGCTTTCAAGAGGAGATTTTCAACAGGATAACGCTTGCCCTCATGCCGCTGTTGTAACGCAACGTGCTCTACAGAGTGTCATGTTACCTTGGCCAGCCAGATCACCAGATCTGTCTTCCAATGATAACGTATAGAATATCATTGGATGAGAACTTCGGTGTCATCCCCAGCCAGCACTGACCATCACAGTATTCACACAGCAAGTACAACAAGCATGGAATTCCATACCACAAAGTGACATTCGGCACCTGTATGACACAATGCATGCACGTGTGCAGGCTTGCATTCAAAATTCGGGCGGTTATAGCAACTATTAATGTAACAGCATTTCACATTTGAAATGCATTTTATTGACCTTAAATTAACCTGTGATCTCGAAAATCTAATCAATTAAACATGTTAACTAGACAAATGCGCTGTCCAAATTTCGTTACTCTACAATAAGTTTTTCTTGGTGTTGGGATTTTTTTTTCCGTCAGTGTAAGTTGAATAATGCCTATTTCCACCCCATCCGAAAACTCGGATTATTGGAACACATATCGCAAAGATTCACATTATCGTCCGTCTCATATATCTCTGCCCTCATATGCCCTGCATCATGAGCCCACTTCTGGTACTTGTGACTTTGGATCGAACTTTCACCTGCAGCAGAAGAGAGAAATAGGCCGTGTTCAAAAGACGCTTTTTTTGTGCGCGCGAACTCAGAAGATTCTGCTTGGAGTAGGTGCTATCGAAGAAGAGAATTTTAAAGTTATGTAAATATTGTATTATTTTTATGGTTCAGAATTAGTAAATACAAATACCATATCTCTTTATCCTTTCAAAACATGATTTTCGTAACAGAAATACATACCTGTGACCACTCAAATAAAATTAAAAGTATTCCGGAAAAGTATCACGTGACCTATTTCATGTAATTAAGCCCGATCAGCATTTAAAATAAGCCATCCAACCCTGCTAAAAGCTGACGCGCGTTACGCAAAGAAAATTGCTGGGCGATTTGATCACGTGATTGTGCATTTTGTGCTTATCTATTATTGGTTGCAGTTTGTTTGTAAACAAAGTTGGTAGGTTGACTGATACAATTTAAATTTTTTAATAATTTTCTTTTTATTAATTTAAAAATCATTTATCAGTTGCCTTATACTTTTCGTATTAAATAATAGAATACTGTTGATTCTATTGTTGTAATTAATAGAATGCTGTTGATAAACCAAGGTTGAGATATCCACACGGGGGACTAGCTAAGGGGGGGGGACAGGAGGGAGCCTACCCTCCCAAAACATTCACAAATGTTGTTACACTTTGCAAATTTAAAACTTTTATGTCAAATTTAATTAAAAGTTTAATAAAAACTGCAATACATTTTCTATTTTTGATAGAATTTGCAAAAGTTACAACTCTAATTGGGAATATTATTATTTTTTTTACAAATAAGAACTGTATTACATTTTCAAAGTGCGTTAACTTGGCAAAATTATAAAACGAGTTGGCGAATATAAAATTTTGACTTGACAATATTAAGGTTTTCTCCCCCACCAATAAAAAGTCTTAGCGATGGCTCTGTATCCACATATTACAAGATTGATTTGTAATCTACAATACTGGATTGATTTCAATGGAATCTGCATTGTTAGTTAGATAATTTTTCAGAAGAAGTTTTAGTATGTATATATTTCTTATTTAATGATTGTATATTTTAATACCGTGTATAACAGGCCAAAATATGTCATAAAATATGAGAAACAAACGACATCCGAAATTATGTTAGTATAAGCAAAACATTTATTTATACTTTCAATAGAAAAATTATAAACATTCTAATCATACTTTATTCATTACAAAACTAGAAGGCAAACTCCAAATATTTCACCTCTTTAAAATACATGTATGCAGATATTCTTAATTTAAAAAAAATGTATATCTTTTACATTTTGCTTTTATAATATTTTCCATTTTCATTTTAACACCGTAAAATATCCACGCATACATTATATTTGCATCCTAATCTCAATAAAAACTTACTTCTAAAATTTTCAAAAAGAAAAAAAAAATAAGAAGAACATTGATAATTATTTTATGCGTATACGGATATTTTCGCAGAAAACTTTTTTTTTTCATTTGCTTAATATATATATAAGTCACTTTGGAACGATATTAATATCGTTCTAATTATCCTTTTAATATTCTAAATTTAGAATATTAAAAGATAATTAGCATATTAAAACTTTCTTCGCAAAAATCTCATTTTCTCGTATTTAAATAAGTATTTTATTATTATAATAGAAATACATGTGCTTCTGTATTATTAATATAAAATTTACCTTTAATAAAAATGTCTTATTTATTAATAAAAAGCAACAAAAAAACCAACTTTTGGCCCGCACAGGTCTCGAAGCCGTATCGTCTGGGTACAAGCTCAGCACTCTGACCATTCTGCCAGCGAGCTCACATTCATTCGTAGCAGATTATCTTTATATTTGGCACCACAAGTAATTACATCCGTGATCGAACGCACAGTTACAGTACCGGTGGCACAGTAGCGAGTACTGAACGCACATCCCATCCACTATAGGTACCCACTCCATGTCTGTGGCTCCTGAGCGCGTAACAGCTGAACACGGCCATAGTTTATCTCAATAAATGCACGTGTGTTCATTTTCTGATCCTGTTTCACTATCTATACTAATAAAAGTACAAAACGCTCTGTCTGTGTGTGTATCTGTGTGTGTGTCTGTGTGTGTGTCTGTGTGTCTGCGATGGCTAGCAAAATCTACAGCACGTACGAAACTCAAAATTTTTTTGAGAGTAGCCCAATGTCTTTCCTGATGCACCTGAAGCTCAGAATTTCAAAATTCTATTTATTAACTGAGTAATTAATTAAATTCCAAAGCTCACTCTCATAAAAAATCGCCTTTTTTTCGCTTTTTTCCCTTTTATTTTCTTACTAGCTGACCCGCCCGGCGTTGCCCGGGTCCGTATTAACAATATTAAATGAACTTGAAATTTGTATGATTTTATCATTAACTCGTTACATGCAGAAATGCATTGTCCGAAATATGTAGCCACTGACTGTGTGAAAAATCAGTTTTAAAAACAACAACTAATATTAAGCTCTAAAAATACTCAAAATGAGCAATGAAAAACGCGGGATTGAATATGTATCCAACGATTGCATGATTTTCGTGTTAAAAAGTTGATATTTACCCGTAAAAATAACTGTTAAGTCACGTACTAATTATTATTTTCACATACAAATCCCAAGTGAAATATTTTGAATTTCAAACTAATTATATCCCTCTTAAATCCGACTATACCATGAATGAAATCGATACAAGATGGTAGCTAAAAGGTTGGTATATAGTATAATAATTTGTATAATAATTTCAGAGCTATTTAACAAAAGTAAGTGTTATTTTTAATCAAATCTTGCGTAATGTTCACTCTGTGTATAAATTCCTAACCTTAAACTTTTGTACCGTAACCAGAACCTGTCTGTAACCTAACAGCGACTTAACAGTACCCTACCGTAAATTAAATATAACAGAAATGTAACCTAGCCTTCACTTTATTGTAACATATCCTTATTCTAACCATAAGATAAATGCAATTTAACTTTAACCTAACTTTAACCTAAATAATATAATAGAAAAAATTTTTTTAAAAAATTACTATTTCTTCGTAAAATATGCTTCAGCTGTAATTCATTTCTTTCAATTCGTTTTATTAATACAAAATTCCTTCCTCGTGCTTTTGTTTGAGACATTAAAATTTCAGCGATAAATGGTTTAATATTGCAAACCTTTTTTCCGGTTTACTTCGCCTCCACCTATCTTTTCCTCCATGGTGTACAGCAGCTGTGATTTAAAAAAATCCTCATTTAAACTGATAGTTTGCCAGTCTATGAATTTTAAAGGTCTGTCCCAGCTTTTTTAATTATTTCTGCGGAACTTTTATGCAACCAATCAACCATAAGAAAATGAAAGGGAAAAAAAGCGAAAAAAGACTATTTTTTATGAGAGTGAGCTTTGGAATTTAATTAATTACTCAGTTAATAAATAGAATTTTGAAATTCTGAGCTTCAGGTGCATCAGGAGAGACATTGAGCTACTCTCAAAAAAATTTTGAGCTTCGTACGTGCTGTAGATTTTGCTAGCCATCGCAGACACACAGACACACACACACACAGACAGACAGAGCGTTTTGTTCTTTTATTAGTATAGATGGTTGATTGGTTGCATAAAATTTTCGCAGAAATAATTAAAAAAGACCTTTAAAATTCATAGACTGGCAAACTGTCAGTTTAAATGAGGCTTTTTTTTATCACAGCAGCTGTACACCATGGAGAAAAACATAGGTGGAGGCGAAGTAAACCGAAAAAAAGGTTTGCAATATTTAACCATTTATCGCTGAAATTTTAATGTCTCAAACAAAAGCACGAGGAAGGAATTTTGTATTAATAAAACGAATTGAAAGAAATGAATTACAGCTGAAGCATATTTTACGAAGAAATAGTAATTTTTTTAAAATGGTTTTTTTCTATTATATTATTTAGGTTAAAGTTAGGTTAACGTTAAATTGCATTTATGTTATGGTTAGAATAAGGATATGTTACAATAAAGTGAAGGCTAGGTTACATTTCTGTTATATTTAATTTACGGTAGGGTACTGTTAAGTCGTTGTTATGTTACAGACAGGTTTTGGTTACGGTACAAAAGTTTAAGCTTAGGAATTTGCTAACAGAGGGAACATTACGCAAGATTTGATTAAAAATAACACTTACTTTTGTTAAATAGCTCTGAAATTATAATACTATATACCAATCTTTTAGCTGCCATCGTGTATCGATTTCATTCATGGTATAGTCCGATTTAAGAGGGATATAATTAGTTTGAAATTCAAAATATTTCACTTGGGACTTGTATGTGAAAATAATAATTAGTTACGTGACTTAACAGTGATTTTTACGGGTAAATATCAACTTTTTAACACGAAAATCATGCAATCGTTGGATACATATTCCCTCCCGCGTTTTTCATTGCTCATTTTGAGTATTTTTAGAGCTTAATATTAGTTGTTGTTTTTAAAACCGAATTTTCACACAGTCAGTGGCTACGTATTTCAGACAATACATTTCTGCATGTAACGAGTTAATGATAAAATCATACAAATTTCAAGTTCGTTTAATATTGTTAATACGGACCCGGGCAACGCCGGGCGGATCAGATAGTCTACATTAATAAAATAACAAATCGCTCTGTGTGTGTGTGTGTGTGTCTGCGATGGCTAGCAAAATCTACGGGACTTGTTGTTGTTGTTGTTGTATTGACCAAGATATTGGCCCGGTGAGCAGCTTTACATTTCTATATAGCTGTCTTACTCCGCTAAGCTTCTTAAAATACCAAAGTCTCTAAAATCAACTTAATCGCCATACAGATATCTATACAGAAATTCGCAAAATTAACTCCTTCCAACACCACAAGCAGAAAAACACAGAAAAACCCAAATCCAACCTCCTATATTACACCAAACTCCTTGCTCCGACATTCACACATAAACGAAAGTACAGACTAACTCACAACGCAACACTTCTGCCCTCCAAAGAAACCCCACCAAACGCACATCTCCATCCTTGACCGAGCACCAGCCTCAACATTTCCGACCCACCTAGGGCAATGCATGTATATTTCATCCAGGAATTTAGAAAGCCACATGAGATATTCTCCCCCTTTTCTACCAGCTATCTCAAAAATATCCGTATATGACGCATTTCCCGAAATATGAAATTTTTTATACAATCTTAAACGAGGATCCGTGAATTTTTTACATCGGATTACTAAATGTTCCTCAGTTTGATCTTCCTCTTTACAAAGATTACAATTCGCATCACCCCCTTTGAGAAATTTTTTTTTCCGATCCAGAGTAAACACCGTTTTGGTTAAAAATCTGGTAAACACTACGCCATACTTCCTGATTAAGTTGTGGTGAGGATAACCTATATCAACATAATTCCAACAACGCCTACTATTGTTCTTTTGATATTGTTCCCACTCCCAATCCATCTCTTTCAATTTATTATGTTTAACCTCCATTATCCAATCTTCTGGAGATATCCAAGGGATCCAAATATTACTGTAAGGCCCATTCCTAGCAAGGTTATCCGCGATTTCATTAATTTCTATCCCTTTATGTCCCGGAACCCAAATAAAAGTAATATCATAGTTTTCTAACTTTTTGTTATTAATTTCATCCCTCAAGCAGGTAATTATAGCAGCCGATTTACGATGTATATTTTTTAAAGCCACTAGAACACTTTTAGCATCAGTGAAATAAAAGTAATTACCCCTGTCCCTGGTATAATATTTTATAGCCACCAGTAAAGCCATGGCTTCGGCAGTAAAAATCGAATTTATAGTAGGGATGCGGAAAGCCAAACGACTCCCAGTGTGATGGTTCACCATACTTATAGACGTGAAATGATTATCCTTTGAAGCATCAGTCCCAATAAAAATAGCCTTGTTCTTATAAGTTTGAAAAAAGTGATGAAAAGAATTCTTGACCTCATCAGGGAAATCTTTATTTTGAAATGCCCATGTATTGATGAATATTTGAACCCCTTTGTCCAGTTTATTTCCCCACTTATATATCACCATTTCATTGACATTAGTATTATAACTATTGAGCCTATTAATTTCTTTGTACAATAAGTCTTTAGACAGGATATCAGTGTACTCTTTATGTTTGTATTCCGATATCGTCCGTTTAATCGCTAGAAACTCCCTACGTAATTCATTCCTCCATACCCTGCTCTCTTTTAATAAAATTGGAATAGGGCACCATTTGGATAATCCAGTAGCCCACCTGAGTCCCATATTTTGAATAACTTGAACCTGACTACTTTCTTTTTTAGTGCAGTGCATCAATATTCTCGGGTTACCATCTAAAACTGAGCCAATGATACTCTTAGATATTTGTATTAAGTATTTTGTTTCAGTCCCCCAACTAATGCCAGCAATCGCTTTGAACGTGTTCAGTCTTTTACTTGTTTTTTCTTTTAACAGTACTATATGATCTTTTAAATTACCTTGTTTATTAAAATACACTCCTAATATTTTAATTTTTTCCAAAAACCCGACTTCTTGCCCCCGTATCATAAACTTATCATCTTCAATTTCATTCCACTTTCCAATTTTCATGATTTGGCATTTGCTAGGGTTGACTTCAAGATTCCACGCCCGAAGCCAAGTAATAACTCTTAAAATATTGTCCTGTAAAACCCTTTTTAACCAATGAATATCATCATGAAAACCGTATAAGAAAATATCATCAGCATATATTACGCACTGAATCACAGAATCGAATATTTCGAAAATATCAGCTAAATAAATAGCAAAAAGAAACGGGGACAACGGGCTACCCTGCAGAAGACCCCTATGATAGTTAAAAAACCTAGAAAAACATCCCCTCCATTTAACCCGAATCCTCAATTCCTGTATCAGATTCCGAATTATAATACAAAGATCAGCCCCCAAACCTAACTTTTTCAATTTAAACAACAATCCATCCCACCACACATTATCGTAGGCACCTTTGATATCTAAAGCTATGAAGTACCCCTTCATCTTAGATTGCCTGGCCTTCTTAATATCTCTGAAAATTTTATAAGAAGCAGCTTCACAATCTCTAAATGGAATAAAGCCATAATGATTAGGATGGAAGATATTATTCTCAATACTCCAACTGAGTAATATATTTAGAATTAATTTTTCAAAAATTTTTTTTGCTAGTGACAGTAAGAGCTATTGGTCTATATCCATTAATATCATTTTTATTTTTCCCAGGTTTTTTAATCGGAAGCATTATGACCTCTTTCCAAATTTCCGGTATAGTTTTTGTTATCAAAATCTGATTGTACATTTCAAGAATCTGATTCAACACCCGTAAATTTAACTTTTTGTAAAAATTCATTTTTATCCCATCAGCTCCCGGAGTAGTAGATTTGCTTTTCTTTAAAATATCTTGTAATTGATCCAAATTAAACTTTAAATCTATCCCATCCTCCCCAGAAAAATCAATGGGAATGCCCTCCCTCACATACGAGTTCTGAAACACAACAGCAAGCGAGTTAGCTTGAGAAGAAGCATCTGGCGGACAGTTTGGGAAATTAAAATCAATGTTTTCTTCAACAATGTGATCTCTATTAAAACTTTTAATAATTTTATAAATTTTTGGCCCCCTACCAGCCTCCCTAGCCATAGTATCCCAAAAGGATTTATTATCCTTCTTTATTTGCTTTTTAAGTTTAGCATTATATTTTTTGAATTTGCACCACAAATCAACTTGACAAAGCCGAATCGCCTTCCGATGATAATACCTTTTAAGTGCTAACAACCTCCGAGTAACGACACTCCACCACGGAGGAAGAGTCCCCCTATTAACAGGAACCAAATCCGTACGTCCTCCGATAACATTGGTAACCTCTTTAGTCCATAAATCAAAACCATTCTCATAAATCTGACAATTAAAATTATTTACATCTAGTCCCACCCCTTCCCAATTTATATGACTCCAGAAATCACCCCTCCCGATTCCCCCACGATGTAACTCCTTAAAACAAACTGGGTAGTGATCTGAACCCATCGGATCCGAAACCACCTCAAAAGCAAAAGAGCAAGCCAAATTTCCCGAAACTATAGATAAATCTAAAAGAGAACAATCCCCCCCCCCAACATTAAACCTAGTAGCCTGACCGGTGTTCATTAATACAACATCATTACTATTGATCCAGTTTATTAAATTGTCCATTTTCTGTTTTTTCGGATTGTTATGCCAGTTTAAGAAATTAATGTTAAAATCTCCTATAATAAAATAGTAATCACCAATTAAATGTTTGATGTTTTCTAGCCAATTAACAGCAGTAAAACCTTTAGGGGCATATATATTGATAATGGTAATCCATCGTTTCTTATACCAAATTTGAATCGCCTGAAATTCATGACCATGATCAATTCTGGGAAGCTTTAAAATTTTAACAGGGATTTTATTATGAACCGCCAATAACAGACCTCCTCCATTATTCAAAGAACCACTCCCTCTATCCGTCCGAAAAACATTTCTGTTTTTTAAAAAAATTGTAGACTTTTGATTGAGGAACGTCTCTTGAAACGCCCAAATCAAACTATTACGAAATATACTCATACGAAGCCAGGGAAGATTGGATTTAAAACCTCGAATATTCCATTGTATCAAAAAATGTTCCATACAAACAGAAAAACAAAAGACAAAAATAAAACAACAAACTGCAATAACAAACAGACTAATACACAATAAAAAACACTTACCCCAACTTCAGCAGCAAAGTGACGAATTCGATACATCACAGTTCAAAAATCAAAAACAATATCACAAACACCAAATAAACAAACCATCCCTTATATCACAGTCCAAAAATTATGAATTACTTTCAGTGTCCGTTATCATATCCGAAACTTCTGGATTTTCTACATTCTGAGATGCTTCGTTATTACTCTTACTGAGTTTTATTTTTTTCCCTCTAATAGTGTTGCACAATTCTGCTATGAGATCTGTGTTATTATACTTTTTTTTCCAGTGATGTTTTTCTCCTTATCATCTACTACATTATTTTTGTTAGCTTCTTCTTGACTCAAATTAATACCCGTGAACAGCTGTACAAGGTACTCTGTTAATTGCTGAAATTTTAAATCAATTAAACTGGCCATTTTTTGCAAATAACTCTCGACATTTATTTGTTCTGAATGCTGTTTGACTTTAGAAGCATAAGTTTTAACTTCTTTTGCGTTAAATTGTCTCCTGGCTTCAGCCAATGTTACGTGTTTTTCGCTTTTATAGGTTAGTATCTCTTGCTCTTTTATTCTTATTTCACATTTTGCGTCATCCGCTTCATGATCTTTTCCGCAATTTGGGCATTTGGCTTCAGTTTCGTTACAAGTGAGTTCCAGGTGGTTTTTTCCGCATCTTTTACATTTTTTCTCGTTAGTTGGACATTTATTTGTACCGTGAGTATAGCTTTGACATAGATTACATCTTCGGGGTCTGTCTATGAACATCTTGATTTTGTGTCTTACGTAAAACAATTTAATATACTCCGGTAAATTATGTCCATATATAGTGATCATAACTGTCCCTGTAGGAACCATTCTTCCACCTTGGTTTCTTAGAAATCTCTTAACATATTGCACCTTGACATTATTTTCTTCTTCAATTTCTTCACGTATTTCCTTAACAGTTATCTCGTTATCTATTTGAAATAATAAAAATCTAGTGGTGATATTTTCATTCAAGAAGTGATGTTTTACATCTCTTTCAAAAAGTTTCTGTTTGTTAACTATTTCTTGAGCGCAATCATAGCTTCTTGTTGTAGTAAGCACCTTATTATTTCTAGTAAATCTGAACACATCTATATCTTTATATCTTACAAATTCTTTAATAATTTCTCTTTTTACTTGAACGGGTGTTAACTTATGAAAATTTCCATCTTTGCATTCCGTAATAATTACATATTCCGGTAATTCCGGTATAAATTTTATCTGTTCAGCTGCATTTCTTAAATCATGTACATTATATTTCTTGAAGTCTATATTATTAATGCCTACACTATCTTTGATTTTTATCTCTGTCCCCGACATGAGTCGAAGTTACCCAGAGACTTATTTCTTTTAAAATAAGCCAATACTTAAAACTGGAAAAACAAATACACCTTACCTTACACAAATACCAATACCAGCTATTGAAAAGACGAGTCAAACGCTCGCAAACAAACTTATAAAAGACAGAACCACTATAGAACACACCACAACTCACACGAAGTATCCAAAACAGCCAGACACAGAAAGCAAGCTAGCTCACCGAGTCCCACGCCATCTACGGGACTTAAGAAGCTCAAAATTTTTATGAGAATAGCCCAATATCTCTCCTGATGCACCTGAAGCTCAGAATTTTAATATTTTGATTAATTTCAGATATATTAATTACGAAATGGAACTCACTATCATCAAAACTATGCCTTTTTTCCTTTTCTTCTCTACGCTGATTTTCGGTTGGTTGGTTCATGCAGAGTCGCTTATAAAAAACACGTTTCTTTTTTGCGCTTGCTTTCGTTTGGTCGGTTGTATAAAACATTCACAAAAATAATTTAAAAAACCGAGACAGAAAAAATAAACGAATTTGAGTACTTAATCTTTCAAAAGTGACTGTTTTTTCACCTAAACTTTAAATTTTAGCACGGAATTGAAATACCTGCTTTCAAAACGTACTTAATAATAATGAAAGTTTAAGAGAATGAATTAGTTCAAATGACGTCAGAACCTAGAAACTAGCTTCACAACCTGGAATTCATGTTGTTCGTCTTTCTGTTTTTCCGTAACTCTGATTGGTTGAGCAATAATACATGCGTAATTGAAACTGATCTATTTAAATAGCAAGACATATGGTTTTTAAATATTAATTAATAGATCAGAAAAGATCTTACTGGCTCTTTTACCACTAAAAATTAGAAATTGGGCAAAAATAATTCCTTACATTCGAATGCTTTCTGTTGCTGTTGCGAGTAGCAATGTATTAAATATAATTTACGTTCTCATTTTCGATAATATTAATGGTATAATTTCTTTTAATATCATAAGTGTTTTTTAGCACTTTTCAACAAAGTTTAAAAGAACTTATGCATTCGGTTTGTCTCTCCGCCTGTCCACACCCTAATTTCTGTAAATATACTCGGATTTTTATGCAATTGACAAATCTTATTTAGGGTCATGAAATTGCATATGAAGAACATACGAATATTGGTTCATTTACAGAGACACTCAAAAGAAATAGATTACATTATGGTATATGTGGAAAATTTGGAGAGTATTATAATGAGTATTTTAACGCTATTTCAAATGTACTGAAACGGATATAAATCCCCTGCTTTCATTACTATTAAATTAAATAGACAAATCATAGCAGTTTTTAATAATTTACAGGGACACACAAAATAAATCAGGTACAATACTGTCTTTGCGTAATAATTGCTGGAGAGTATGTTTTAAAATTCGATATGCACTTTTAAATTTACTTAGTTTTTTGCATACTACTCTTTATATATAATTTCTACATCTCATATATAGGGCTGCACAAAATTATTCGCATACTATTCTTCTTATTGGAGGAAATTGCTGAAGAGAAATTTTCTGCAATATATGTAGTACTTAAATGAATTAATTTTTGAAATACATGTTGTTAATATGTATAAATTTCTTCTATATCATATACAGAGTTGCTAAAAAATTCGGGTAATTTTCCGAAAGTAAATGGGAACAGCTGACATTCGGTTTTGAAATGTTTTGTGTATTAAATAAATTGTAAACGGAAAATAAATTTTTTTCTGATGTTTCTAAAGATAAAAAAATATTGGGTGACTTAGAAGCGGTAATCGAAGATTTTTACTTCGTGATTATAATAAATTTTCGTAGTTTAAGAAACATCTGTCTTTTTAGCCCTTACTGAGAAAGTTGAAAAGTACTTATGCATTCGGTTTGTCTGTCCGTCTGTCCTCGCTCTAATTCCTGTAAATATACTCGGATTTTCATGCAATTGATAAAGCTTATTTAAGGTCACCAAAGCATGCTTGGTATTCCATATGAAGCATGTATGATAAATGATTCATTTACAGGGATACTCAAAAGAGTTCGATTAGGGTATATGGAGAAAAATAGTTTGGGGAGTATTTTAATGACATTACGTTATTTCTAATGTATTCAAACTAATATAAATCAATGAATTTAACCACGGTTACATTAAAACAGAACATTTATTGCATTTTTTATTAATTTAAATGGACACATGAAATAAATGTTTACAGTACTCTTTTTCCTTAATAATTGATGGAGAGTGCGTTTTAAAATTCGGTATGCGCCTCTAAATGTAATTAGTTTTTTCCATATTATCCTTTACATATAAATTCTATACATCATATACAGAGCAGCACAAAAATATTTGCATACCATTCTTCCTTATTAGAGGATATTGCTGAAGGGAAATTTTCAACTGAAAAATGTGTATCTCTTAAATGAATTAAATTTTTGAATGCATGTTATTAATAGTATCAATCTATGTTTCATATACAGGGCTGCTAAACATTTCGGATCATTTTCCGAATGTAGATGTGAACAGCTGAAATTCTGTTTTGAAATGCTTAATATATTTTCATATGGTGAAATGAGATGTAATATTTTAATTTTTTAAACGGTGCAGTTTTTCACATTATTCCGAATGTGTTGGATAGTGTTTCATAATCAGTGCTTGATGCATTATTTTTTATTTTTAAAATATTTTTAAACACATTTTATCATTGCTCTATTTTTTTTTCTTTTTAAATACTAAAAATTGTTCCGAGTTTAACGCACACCTGCCATACAGTGCTACAGGTAGTGGGAATTTGTGTAGAATATTCGTACAGAACATATTTCATCCTTAATTTATAAGAAGTGGTTATTTCCGAAGAATAATTTTACTAAATTTCTTAAATTCTTATTGAATTTTCTCACCCTCTCGCCTAATATATCTATACGAATAAGTTTAATACTGGAGTTTCTTTCGGATATATGTTTGTTAAGGTATTGATGAGCTACTGGAGGTGATAAGTAGAACTAACATATTTTACAGAGCATCATTCACAGCTTACCTTCTACTTGATAAATTATGCAGCAACTAGCCATGTAGGAGGTTGTTATTGATTAATATTGGTCTCTTAATTGGGAGTGGTGGTTATCATCATTTCTGAATAGAAATTTCAATAAATTTCTTAAATTGCTATTTGTATCCCCACCCCGTTGGGTAATACATATTCAGAAAGAATGATAATCGGAGTATCGTTCGGATTTAGGTTTGTTTACGAAAAAATTATCCTTCTGGTGATGTAAAGTGAAACTTTAACATTCTGCAAATCGTGCATTGCACGCCTGTTCTATCCAACCGCAAGTGGCGGTGATTCGTGTCGGATTTTCGTACAATACATACTGCGCCCCGTAGCGGCGAAAAGTGGATCTGGAGTACTTTGTAGCACGTACGCGGTTAAAATTGTTAGTTTACAGTTATTATTAATTTTAGAATTTGGCTACGATTACATAACGGTTAGGTTACATTTGGGTTACAGTTAGGTTGCATTTAGGTTGCAATTATATTATGGTTAGTCTTAGGTTAGATTTAAATTCCGGTTACATTATAGTTAGGTTATAATTAAGTTACAGTTAGGTTAAGGTAAATTGAAGTTAGGTTACTATCAGATTATGGATATGTTACGATAAGGTGACGATTAGGTTACATTTGTGATAGATTTAAGTTATTGTTAGGTTCAGGTTAAGTTGCAGTAAGGTTACAGATAGGTTACGATTATAGTAAAATTAAGTTACGGTTAGGATTTTATCCACAGGGTGAACATTACACATGTTTTGATTAAAGTATACTTAATTTTGTACTATGGTTCTGAAACTACATTACTATATACTAACAATTTACCTAATCATTGCTTATCGATTTTAATCATGGTATAGTCGGAACTAGGAGTGTATAATTTTTTTTAAATGAAAATATTTCATTAGGATTTTGATGTGAAAAAAAATAAAAAGTTGCGTGACTGAACGGTGATATTTACGGATAAAAATCAACATTTTAACGCGAAAATCAACCAATTGTCGGAGACATATTTCCTCCCCCGTTTCTCATTGAAGTCATTTTGAATGTTTGTTACTCTAAAAATTAGTTGTTTATTTTTTGACAGATTTTTCTCACAGTCAGTAGTCACGTATTTCGAGTTACAGATAAAATCACAAATTTCAGGTTCGTTTAATGTTATTACAACGAACCCGGGCAACGCCGGGCGGGTCAGCTAGTTGGGCACTCTTTTCTTCTTTATGTTAATATGTCTTTGCTTTGACTTCATGCTCTTTTCGTCGCTTGTTTTGATTGTTTCGTTTTTAGATTTAGCATTTTTAATTGAATTTTCTTAGCTCTAGCCTCTTTTAATTTTCTCATTCTGTTCTCTATTTTTCTTTTTCAAGCTCTGTTGATTCTTATAGAAAATGCTCATTAAAATGGCACTCCTCATCGATTTTTTTTCTAGATGTGCTTGTTTCCATTTTCTTTGGAAACGATAGAGTAAGACGTGGGAAAAAGATTTAGAGCAGTTGCACATTTGGCGCCCGTGATGTCTAGAATTTTCCTCATCCAATGAAATGGCAGTTAAACGATCCAATAATGGATCATTTTACCCGGTAACATGGCCGTCCATTTTAGGTAATATAACTGGATGACGCCGAGAAACATAACAAAACTTAGGGAGTGTAATTCACATCAAAACAATGGGCTAATAATTTCCTTATAACAATGGGCTAATTCCATGAAAACTTGTCATGTCTGTCACATACAACGATTTTTGGGTACCAGTATTTTAGAACGGAAAAATGTGACTTTTTTATCGGAAATATCTCATCAGTTGAATAGCTTGAAGGAAACTTTTCGAAAATAACGGTGGCGAACAAGAAAAGTGATTTTTAGTTGTGTGACAGACATGACAAGTTTTCATGGAATCAACCTAAGGTGAATTTTACCATTTCAAAGAAATAGTGCCAATAAAGAAATCTGAATTAAAAAATGCAGTCCACTACCAACACTGTATATGAAGCATTTTTATTTTGATTCTTTGACACAGGGATCTACTAAAGCTTCATAATTCTCTCTTGTGACTGTTTTTTTTCCTTCTTAAGATCGTAGATAAATATTATGTTACGAGCATCTCAAAAAATGCTGCCTAAGTTATTTAAAACTGATTTGTGAATTTTTGGTTAATTTATGTTGCTTTCGCCTGGTTCCAATAATTCTGTTTGTTACTATTGTCTCGCGTTGTAGTAAGGGATTCATGTAGTAAAGGATCTTTTTTCTCTCCAAAATGGGCTATGAATCCTTTACATGTTGTTGTTTTTCAGTGGCATAACCAGGGTGAGTGTTCAAAACCAATAATTTTATAAGGTTTTCTATACATTGATTCTTAGCAGAAAATTTTCTGGTTAGATAAATCAAACAAAACCTTCAAAAATTACCATTATTCAAAGCACTTGGGCATCCACCCTGTTACTCCTATGTTTTTGGATCTTTTCTTAAGAAACCCATCTTGCATGCAGTGTTGCCAGATGCGCTGACGACGATTGAAGGCCAGGTGGTCAGTGCTGAGTGAAGTGTCGACCTGGCCTTTAATCGCCGTCTGCGCCACCTATTGTTTGAGATGTGAACTAAAATAAAAAATTACGATAAAAAACTCCTCCATACATAACCCTCCTGCAAAAATTTTTTAAATAGCTGTCACAGTTTGCAAGTTATTGAGTTTTAAAATCCATCAGTCATTTTTGGGACACCCGGTATGTTAAATATCTTACTGAATTTCATTTTGCGCTCATTTTAAACAGCATGGAGCATTTTTCAAGTTTTTTCTAAAGTTGATTTCGCAGATGGTCGTTCAGAACGTGGAGCGTCGTTGGTGCTTGCACGACCACGTTTATATTCACGAAACTATAAAAAAATGGTTGTTTTCGACTAAGTACTTTAATGATTCACATTCCAGTCTTGAGTTTTGATGTCTATTACTTTCTAGATATCACATGGGTAATTTGCAAGTACAACCAGTTCAAAGATATTCCTGGGAATTTTATTCTCTTGAAGGAGCTTGTATATTACAAGGTGGCCAGAAATAAAACACCCCTACTCTGACCTCCATGGATATCGAACTACTCAGTGTAAAGGCTCAAAATTTTCTACACATACTATTCAAAATATGGGGAAACGGATTTCACGAAAAAAAATTAGTTCCTGAAATCACCGATAGGTGGCGCTGCACAACTGGAACTATGATCAAAAGACACAAATAATAATAAAAATTAAAATGTTTATGCGGAATGGAATGCTTCCATGCGTCTTTTTTAATTTTTCTGCCCCTTATGGAAAATAAAAATAGTAAAGAAGCTAGAACTCCCGTTATAACTGCAATTTCATACTGTAACCAGAAAAATTTGCGTAAAGCATGGGTAGAAGCCATGTTCTGGGTATAAAAGAAGTTAAAAGGTGGGGAATGTCATTCTTATTAGTGATGGCTGTCACGCTGCCAGAACGCGCTTTGCTTGTGAAGTTGTTTTACGAGAATAAAGGAAATGCTCCAGCAGCACTTCGAGAGTTTCGCCGACTTAAGGATTTGCGTAAGGGACCATTGCTTCCACAAGCTCTCAGGAGAATGATCGCTCGATTCGAAGAAACTGGACATCTTGGAGTTCAGCCTGGTCGAGGACGCAAACCGGTTCGTTCAGATGTCGTTGAAGATGTTGCCACCGGTATTGTTGAACAGTCAATGGATAATGTTTTAGGCTGCCGTAGTGCACGTGCAGTGTCACGACACTTGGGTGTTCCCTATAGCACAGTGTGGAACATACTCAGAAAAATGGTGCATTGTTTCCCGTACAAAATCCGCCCTAATCAACAATTGCTGGCCACAGACAGGGAGATGCGACTGACCTTTGCATTGACATTTCTTGCTAGAGTTGAAGTGGATGCATCGTGGCCGTGGCAGATTCTGTGGAGCGATGAGGCCCATTTCCACCTCAGTGGAACAGTGAACACCCATAACTGTCGCATATGGGACACGACAAACCCCCGTACCTTCCAAGAGATTCCACTCCACTCACCGAAAGTTACAGTCTGGTGTGGATTCACAGCCACATTCATCCTTGGACCGTTCTTTTTCGAAGAGGTTACTCCCAATGGCCTTGAGACATGTACCGTGACGGCCAACAGGTACAAAAGGATGCTCGAAACATTTGTTGTACCCCATTTGCAGCAGCGCCAATGCCTTGACACCATTACTTTTATGCAAGATGGAGCACCTCCACACATTGGACTCCCTGTGCAACAGTTTCTTCGCCAACATTTCACCAATGACAGAGTAATCAGTCGCGCGTTTCCGACAACTTGGCCATCTCGTTCACCGGATCTTAATCCGTGTGATTTTTGGCTTTGGGGACACTTAAAAAACCTTGTTTATCGAGAACGTCTGGTAACCTTGGCAGATTTGAAAGAGAGTATCAGTCTGCATGTGAGAAGCATCTCAGATGACCAGTTACGATCCGCAGTTGAACAAGCTGTCCACAGACTTCACATTTTACATCTTCAGGAAGGGAACCATATTGAGCAGCATTCCCTGCATCGATAACGTCCTTGTTTCATGTATGCTTGGTACTTTCAAATAAAATGTGTTTAAAACGTGTTTTTGTGTCTTTTCAGCATACGTCCAGTGGTACAGCGCCACCTATCGGTGATTTCTGGAACTAAATTTTTTTTTCATGAAATCCGTTTCCCCATTTTTTGAATAGTATGTCCACAAATTTTCAAGCCTTTACACTGAGTAGTTCGATATCCAGGGAGGTCAGAGTAGGGGTGTTTTATTTCTGGCCACCCGGTATATGTACCACTTAATTTTAATTCCTACATGCCTCATCTGCACCAGAATTATAAAACTAAACTTTGCGTTATGTAATTTACGCGAGGACATGCTTTTACTTATTCTCATATAATTTGTTTTCTTGTAAATCGTGTTGTAAGACAATCATTTTAACACTTTTGCATCACAAGTACTATGCCCCTGCAAGGCATGTACACAAGGATAATTTCATGTAGTATACTCCTGTTGGCTGATTTTTAATAAATAGGCCAGACACAATGTGTAACAAAAATTTTAAATACGCTTTAACCCTTTAACTTTCATTGGTTTCGCCACGAAACCACAAAATTTTAATTCCGATACGCAACACTGACACCGGTATTTTTATCGAAAAATAGCCCTTTTATTTTGTATGTGAAAAATCAAGTTTTCTTATTTAGAAATATATTTGTTCTTAATTACCGGTGTCATTCATTTATTTCGAAATCTTACCAATGAAAATGCTATGATCGTTAAAGGGTTAATTTTTTACCTGTTAGTGATAACTATAAACTGTAAACTCCAAAAGGATTAAATATATGATGTAAATTAAGATTATGTAGGTGAAGTAAACAGAAGGGTGAACACAACAGTAGGTGAACATTTTTAGCTCCAGACTTTTCGATTTATTCAAAATTTTTAGCTCCGGATTTTTCGATTCATTCAAAATTTTTAGTACCGGATTTTTCGATTTATGCAGAATTTTTTAGCTCCCGATTTTCCCCTTTATGAAGACTTTTTTAGCTTCGAATTTTTCGATTTATGTAGCATCTTTTAGCTCCCAAAACTCACTTCTAAAATTAAAAAAAAGATAAAAGAAAAGGAAAGGAAAGAAAAAGAAAAACATTAAGAAATTCTTTTACGCGTATACGGATATTTTCACAAACTACTTTTTTCATTTTCTCAATATATGTATATAAATCACTTTGGAACGATACTTAGGTTCAAACATAAAATTTTCTCCCCAAAACATATCTCATTTTCTCGTATTTAAATAAATATTTTATTATTATAATAGAAATACATGTGCGTCTGTATTATTAATATAAAATTTATTTATAATAAAAATGCCTTATTTATTAATAAAAAGCAACCAATAATAATAAAAAGAAATCATAAACCGGTTTTTAGCCCGCGAAGGCTTTGAACTCACAACGTCTAATTGCAAGTTCAACGCTCTAACCATTCAGCCACCGAGCTCCCTTTCACAGTTTACTTGAAATGTTCAAATGTCCTGAAATTCAAAGGTTGTTTAACTAAAAAGCTCGCTAAAATATAGCCATCCGAAGTTCTAAACGAAATTGAGGTAGAGCATGCGCGAAGATAATCTTTATAGGGTGGAATTGCTGTTTTAATCCACCAGTAACAATCCCTATCCAGCCGACAGTTGTCCAAAGACCTGTGGCCTATTGTCCAAGGTTTACGACTCCGGAGATGAGCGTTATATTGATGTTGTAGCCAAGTGGAACCGATGAGCATCCTCCACACATGTGACATCTATGGTTGCAGAATCTATTGGTAAGATATCTTCTACTACTGTGCGCCAAATGTTACACATGAATGGACTGTATCTCCAGGTACCCCGAGTTTGTGTTCTTCTTATCCAATCCAGAAGTATGCGATTAAAGTGTTTTCAGCTAAACATCATATAGACTGTGTGTGATTGGGAAAAAGTTATGTTTACGGATCTGTAGAGATTTGCACGATAGACAGAGGATAAGCCTGTAAGGATCTGTAAGTACACACAACTGACCCTAGTACATCACCAAATAGGACGCATTCCAAGGTGAACGCATCATGCTTTTGGCAGGGATTTTGTTTTGATATCGCACTGACCTGCACATCTTTAGATGAGGTTCTGTGACGTCTCCCCGGTATCAAGATGAAATGCTAGACTTCACTGTGACATTATACTCTGCATCAGTTTGTCCTACTTTCGTTTTGGTAGATGATAATGCACGTCCCTATAGAGCTGTCCTCGTCGGTCCCTCGGCCGTACTGTGAGAATTCATTTCCCACTCTTAGCCACTTTCACAAAGTCACAAATTTACAAAGTACTCTGGAATAGTGGAATGGCGATTATTTACATGTTAGTTGATCACCTCATAGGAAGCATGGTCACACTATGTAAACATTTATATACAGTCGAGAGGTACACACACTCCCCATTAATGGCAAATTTTTTGTTTGTTTTCGCTTTAACCCTTTGCGGCGCAGGGCAAATTCATTGCTTAAGTATTAAAATTAATGACTGACACCGGAATTTGAAAACAACTTTATTTTTAAATTAAAAAAAAAAATGCTATATTTCATGCATTCAGTAAACCGTAATTTTTTTTAACAAAAATCTGGTGTCAATGTGGCTTTTGGGAATTAAAATGAAGTGGTATATCTGTGAAACCAGCGCACCGCAAGGGGTTAAACATATTTTTGTTAATGACTCCAGTACTTCGTCTTATAACATATGACTTCATCTTATAATGAATATAAATTCAATGCTGTTTTCATCTTTGCATTTAAATATTGTTGTGTGTTTAGTGTCATGCATATATATACTTTTGACTTTTCAGCCGCATTTTGTGTCAATCCAAGCAGTATTTGGAGATTTTTTTCTTATTTTACTACTGCGTGCTTAACTTTTAACACTGAGTGTATATCAGTAGCGGCTCGTCAGGGAGTGCTGCATCTGAATTTTCACACCACTAAAATTTAACAGAATCTTTTGTATTATTTATTCGACAAATTTTGTTGATTAAATAAAACTGAAATAATCATACAATTTTAGTGGTGTGAATAAATTGATGCAGCACCCCCTGACTAGTCGCTACTGGTGTATATACATGTAACACTAAAAGACCGAAGTCTAATGATACCTAGGTTTTATCTTGGTAAATCCTGGTATTTCTTAAAGTAAGTTGGTAAAAGAGGGAAATATGTTTTAAAAGTTTTCTACTTCGAGTTTTAAGCGAATCATTTCTTTAAATTATAGGATTTAACAATTATAAAGTTCCAGATTATATAAAGTGAAATTTAATTTTTTAAAGATTTTATTAAATTAAGGGATACAACCATTGCGCCAGAAATGGCTAATTACTACCGTTAAATTTTTATAATATTCCTCACCTTATTTAATGACAGAATTTCTATGATTTAACAAGGCTAAACTATATTAATGGAGCAGCGCTTGTATCCCTGTTAAATGTAATGTAAAATATAAAATTAGTTTGACTTTAATGAAGGAAGAACACAGTGTTGCCGGATGGGCTACTTTTTTTAAATTCAGATTCTTGATTGGCACCTCTTTTTTGTAATGGTAAAATGCGTCTTATTTAATGACAGATTAATAAAGGCGAAAACAAAGGGAATTTTAACGTTTCAAAAAAGTGGTGCCAATCAAGAAATGTGAATTTAAAAAAAAGTAGCCCACTGGCAACACTGGAAGAACATAAAGTTACATATACCGTCATTTCCGGCGTAAACGCCGCAGGTTTTTCAAACCAGAAAATTTATTGAAAAAAAAAGTCAAATGAATGCTAAACAGGTAATATTTTTTTTTTAATTAATTCTGGTGGGAAATCGAGTTATCCAAGAAGCGGCGTTTACGTGCGAAATTACGGTAATTGCTGGAAAGTGTCGAAAACAGTCTCAAAATATATGGATCCAACCATAAATAAACAAATCTTAAAATTCAGTCGGCCTGATTGAAACAACGTACCTTGTCAAGTGTGATTTTCAGTCCGACAAGCATCAACATTACATCAACTTTAAACACTAACGCTAATTTAAAACTTATTTTGTGTCCATTCTTACAAAACATCATATCATACACAATATCTTTCTCTTGAAAAGAATTTACAAGTTCTAGCTCTGTATTCAGTAATTCCTAATTTTCCATAGTTACAAAACGAAGCCAAATAACTCAGATATGCAAATAACACAACATTTCAATCACGACACGCAAAATGAATGATGAAACCCGGCCGAATTGGATGGTGGTAGGCGGTTACAATTCAAATCCAAATGTTACAAGTCCAAATGAAGCAAAATTTAGCGTCTTATTACTGGTGGGTAAGTAACAGAATGGGACCTTTATTATTTTACTATTATCTATTTTATTATAAGTTTCTCTAACCTTCTTACCCTGAATGGGTCTAATCGACCCATAACTATAATTTGTTTTATACGATTCGAACCAGAACTTTTTTCATAAAGAAAGTTAAGTAACAGATTCAGAGATATGAATCAATTAAATATATTAAAATATTCTAAATAACAATTCTGGTGTGAAATGTTTTTATCACTTTTGAGTAAAATTTGAACAAGGTAGGAACAGTGTTGCCAGTGGGCTACTTTTTTTAAATTCAGATTTCTTGATCGACAACGCTTTTTTGAAACAGTAAATTACCTTTTGTGTTCGCCTTAATTATCATGTCGTTAAATAAGGCACATTTTACCATTTGCAAAAAGTGGTGTCAATCAAGAATCTGATTTAAAAAAAAGTAGCCCATCTGGCAACACTGAGTAGGAAGGCTAAAGGAAATTAATTTTAAAAATTACTTTTAAAAAAGACCCGGTAATTTCACACTTTTTGCACATAAGTAATGATAAAAAAGAAATGCGCAAATGCAAGATTAATTTAGCTGCCAACTTTTACACTTTTTCTCACCACTAAAATTTAATAGAAAATTTTGACTCATTTAATCGCAAATTTTGGCGATTTAACAATGCACAGTGTTCTGTTAAATTTTAGTGGTAAGAAAAAAGGGTAAATTTGGTAGCTATGGATTAATTGTGGTAGACACCTTTGCTTTACTAAAATATGAGTGCGACTTGTTCAGTTTAACCGGTGTCACAGAAAAGCTCAAGGCCAAAGAAAATGAGTGGTGACGTCATCACTAATTGACCGAGGCTAACGAAAAAGTCAGGCTACCGCGGTGCATCCCAAGTATATTTTCTTACAGACCGCTAGAATGACGTAATGCTCTATTCTTGCACCCGCATTGGTGTATTGGAGCATCATATGACTCCAGCGGTCTGTAAAAAAAGATATGTGGAATGAACCGCGGTAGCCTGTCTTAGCCTCGTAATTGACCGACTTCTCGCTAGTGTTAGAATTCATACAGAAAAATTTTTAATAGCATTTTTGGGGGGGTGGGGAGGAGTGGAAGATCTGTCATCTTATAAAACAGTAATAGCTGTTTAAACTTATTGGTGTGTATTTGGGATCCCCTAATAAAATATCATCCAGATGCTGCAAAACTGTGGCATTCCGTATCTGGCTGAATTTTTATTTAGGAATTCCTAATTATCATCTGTAAGCTTAAACAGTATTATTGTTTTATAAGGTGTTGTGATTTATAAGATATATTGTTTTATAAGATACATTCCACAAAAAAAATTACTATTCAAATTTTCCCGTGTGAATTCCAACACAAGTGAGAAGTCGGCCATTTAGTGATGACATCACAGTCCATGTCCGATGGCCTTGAGTATTTCGATGGCAGTGGCTTAATCCATTTGGGAACATTGGCATATCTGTAACAAAATGTGTATACAGATTTATTTATTTATTTATTTTTTGGCACCCGTAAAAAAGAAAAGTAATGTTTGTTTAGTCCAATGTTTGAGCAAGAGTCGTTGGTCTCGGAGTAGTTAAACGTTTTGATAGCCGCTTCTCCGATTTGGCCGAACCTGCTAAACAAAAACAATCTGGTAATCAAACTTCTTCTTGAAATCCATTTTAAAACATTTTTCATAACTAACTGGCTTTCGATAACTTTTATAACTAATTATGAAAAGAAAAAAAGAAAAGAAAAAACAAATAAAAGCATTTCTGTACAAAATGAATAATTAATAAATTGAATTTCAAAAATTCTCTATAACTTTGCATAAACATTATCGCATTAAAATAAATTATATTCCAGAGTTATCTTCATATAAATTCAAAATGCATAAATTTTATTTAATTTCTTTGTATCAATAATCAAACAAATGTATATAGCAAATAATATAGTTTCGCATACGAGATAATTTACAAAATAATTCTTATGTTTACTAACGGTTACGAACATAGTTTTGTTTAATCTTGCAGACTATTTTTCTAATGCAAGGTACATTAAATAATTTACTAATTTTTAAAACTATTTAATTTAGCCGACTGAAGCTATTTTGCTTGTACAGATTAATTTTCTGGATCATATTCTCATCAGTGATGGACACCATTTTCAGCAAATGGGGTAAAATTATTTTACCCCAAGCTTTAAATAAAATTAATTCAGGCAAATTGATCTCATGGGACATACTCAAAATTTAAGCAGTGGGGAAAATGAATTTAAAGTTAATTATAATTACTTTGGAAAAAGTAATCAAAATACTTTTAAAATCCCAGTTATTGTTCAAACTCTGTTATTTAAAATGTTTATTTTGCTAACACTACTTATTGTGGGAATAAAGCAGAAACAGAGTTTGGCTTCTGAAACACAGTTTATTTAAATTAAGAAATGTATTTTAAAACAAATGTATCGAATAAGTGTGCAAGTTTAACTACCCATAAAGCTTTCTTTGACTTCAGTGAATTTTAAATTGGTTATTTGAAACTTTCGCTGTGGAAAATTAATTTATTGACAGAAATTCAATACCGTGTGTTTATTTTTACCATTTCACTGACCTTTTTTTAATCTGATTTCTCCAAATTCTTTTTCATGAGAAGATGTTTAACCCCTTGAGGAGCGGCGGGATATTTTATATCCCACCTAATTTTATACAAGATACTCACCAGAAAATTATAACTAAATTTTATATTTTTAATATTGGGGGGGGGGGGGGGGAGGACGGTTGCAAAATTGCTTTTCTTTATTTTAAAGTAACATTTTTCAATTATTCCGGCGTAAATTCAACATTAAAGAGACAATTTCTTGCCAATCAAAGGATTAAAATGTCTCTAAAAAAACTTTTTAAAAATCGCTCGTGATTTCTAATTATTTTTTTTTATTATTATTTTTATATCAAAAATTATTTCGTCTTTACATTCAAATGGCGTAAAAATATTTCAGAAGATGACTAAACGAGTTACAAATCATAAAATATTAAAGTACTTATAAATGTATACTATAGCTTACAAAGATTGAGTATTTTAACCTTCCTACCAGTGGCGGCTGGTCAGGGGGTGTTGCATCAATTTATTCACACCACTAAAATTGTATGGATATTTCAGTTTTATTTAATCAACAAAATTTGCCAATTAAATATTATGAAAGATTCTGTTAAATTTTAGTGGTGTGAAAAATCAGATGCAGGACTCTCTGACGAGCCGCTACTGCTTTCTACCCTGAATGGGTCTAATCGACCCATAACTATAATTTGTTTTATACGATTCGAACCAGAACTTTTTTCACAGAGAAAGTTAAATAATAGATTCAGAGATATAAGTTAATTAAATATATTAAAATATTTGAAATAACAATTCTGGTGATAAATGTTTTTATCGAGATTGAGTAAAATTTGAACAGGGTAGGAAGGTTAAGTACGACTACTTTTGAATAGTGATATTCGCAGGGATGGGAATCATGCAAAGTGGTGCATGCTTTCTACATTTCAGTGCTAATGTTTGAATGTGATGGTCATCGCCTTATTTATTCAAAGAATTTCTGCTATTAAATAACTACATTCAATCACTGGTATTAAAATTTAAGAGCCGTTCAAACCTGCGCATATCCCACATCTGAATATCCTGCTTATTTAACCCGTTAATGATCGCATTAAATTACTGTCTAAAAATTCAAATTCATTATCACCACCCCTTTTTTGAAAAAAAAATTCTTCTTATTTAATGACAAGTAACATGATACCAGAATAAAAACAATTACTCTATTTTATAAAACTGGCGGGAATCAAACTCTGAATAAAAGCCGTGAAACTTGCAGCCCGTGAATGTCTCTAGCGCGACGATTTAGTGGTTATTAATACAGGAAGTCACCGATAAAATTAAGCTTCAAATGCATAATCCTTGCCATTTGTGGTATATTAATATGTTTTTATGAGATTACAATTATTAAGATAAAATAATACTAATAATAAGTAGCAGGGCATTTCCATGCGAACTTGTTTGTCTGTTACATACTACGATTTTTTAAATACCAGTATTTTAAAACGAGGAAATGCGACTTAGTTTATCGAAGATATATCGTCAATTGAATAAGGCGAAGCAAACTTTTTAAAAATAACGGTGGCCAACAAGCATTAGCGATTTTCAGTTGTGTAACAGACAAACAAGTTCGTATGGAAATGCCCAGCAGTAAAGTTTTCAAGCGCATAAACTTAAAAAAGGATAAAATTCATTTCTTTACAAGTTTTTTCACCTTAGGAAATAATTTTTATTACTTTCCTTCCGAGAAAGGAAAACTGTAAAAGAAAAACATCTAAAGTGGGTATCTAGAACCTGTGTGTTAAAGGACTACACTATTAGAATAATAGTGAAGCCTTAATGCCTAATGATGCTACTAACATACATATTTAAAATATAATTAAATCAATATAAAACATGTAGATGGCGGCACTAGTGCCATTAAGACTATAACTATTTTTTTTTCAATTGTTACCACATGGGCTTTTTGTTTCGTTTGGAAGTTTGCACATTAACCTATTTTGTTTTTCAGTGAGAAGAAAAATTTATTCCGTTTATAGTTGTTACAATTCTTATTTCATTAAAGGTATAGAATTTTTTAAAAGAAAGCTATTTTTTTAATTAAAGCCCAGTGTTGCCGACAATTTTTTAGCCGTAAATCATGCTTAAAACAAAATGTAATTTTTTAAACAATTTTTCTCATTATTTAAGAAATGAATTTTTTAATTTATTTTGAAAAATTAGGTATTTAAGGGTACTACTATTCGGGCAGTAGTACAATTTTTGAAAAATATATTTACTTTTCTTACTGACAGATATTTACGATTAATCCTTTGGACTCGAAAGTCTTTTACACAAATTATATTCGGTCGGCACAATTTTTTTTAAAGAAGCTTCCTTCAAGTGAGCAAGTTTAAAAATTCTCAGATTAAATAAAACAAATTTTATTTTTCTTTATTACTGGTGCCAAAAACAAATCTTGCAAGGAAAAAAGATGTCACCGCAGCGGCGAATATTTGTATAATATAGCAAAGAATATTTATTATTAATTTACAGGTCCATTACAGTATTCCATTACATAATTGTATATGGGGAGACATTGCTTGGACGGGTTTTAATTATATAAAATTATTTCACATTTTATGCAAGTTTGATATATTTCTGAGGTGTACTACAAATTACTTCCTGTATAATAGATAGTAGGTATTATTTACAGGGACACACAAAAGATTTTGGCAACTTACTGTTTCCGAAATACTGTATAATATTTCACCAAGATCGCAGTATTTTTAAAATTTCCTTATAGTACAAACGCACCTTATTCGCTTGACGTACAATTTCCAACTTGTTTCTTTTGGAAATTTGATTATGTCGCCAACAGAAAAGTTTACATTTGTTAACTAAATTGATGAAAAGATTTCTCACCAATTTTGTAATTACGTATATCCATATAAGAAGTATCCTCAGAATTTTGCTTAAAATATTTTGAGTATGCGCTTATACACATCTATCTTGTCAAACCGCTTTAAATTGGCCAATGACCTTAAACAAGTTCGAGATTTTGCGGGCAAGGAAAGGGTTACAATACATTGCAAGTTTACATTTGTTAACTAAATTCATGAAAGATTTCTCACCAATTTTGTAATTACGTATATCCATATAAGAAGTATCCTCAGAATTTTGCTTAAATTATTTTGAGTATGCGCTTATACACATCTATCTTGTCAAACCGCTTTAAATTGGCCAATGACCTTAAACAAGTTCCAGATTTTGCGGGCAAGGAAAGTAACTAAAATATAAATATTCTAATGAACACGTATTATTTAATTAAAATCTAAATTGTACTTGTTGCTAGTTATGATTTTCACAAAGTTTTTTTTTTCAATTTAATCGTATGCGTAAAAACTTTAATCTTCAGATTCTCATTCAAAATTACAGACGTATGCAAAAGCAGGTTAATTATTATAGTTTAATTTTTTTTAAATAAGACTAAATTCAAAAGTATTTGAATAATTATTATAAATCATTTACCACACATGAATATATATCAAATAGAAGCTCATAACGTTTACGTTGTTTCGTTTGTTAACCAATAATGTATTTCAAATGACATTTTTTCTGATGATAACACAAGCATGTGAAACCAAATCTTTCAAGATATCTTTCAGTGCTAATCACTCATATCCTCTGATCATATCTCATTACCATATATATGTGATCCTAACTATTCCAATTATGTAACAAAACATAAGTGGACCATTTCCACTGACGTTCCAGAAGGATAACATTTAAATCATATTCTACGATAAAATATTTCCTAACTCAAAATATTCTCTTAATTGCATTTTGTACTAATGGAGGATAATTAGTGCAATAGTATTTTCCGATCAGATCATTATTGGTTTAGGAAACAGATCCTTACAAAATTGATGTAATTTGCATGAAAATACCGGCAATGAAGATGTTTCAAACTTAGCGATTTCTGCAGTAGCATGAAGGAAGTACTACCATATATTGGGTCAAGTATGTTTCTGTTAAAATCCTTGATTGAAATTTTAATAAGGTTAAATTTTAAAGAGATTCGTGAGTTACTGATACTAATTACAGAGAACTATCTAAATGCATTCCTATTAATGCAGAAACGAAACCGCTTAGTATGTTCATAACAAAAAAGCTTTGCTCTAATAACAATTCAGATTTATACATTAAACACTAATCTGTTTTTAAATTACATTTAAATTACTGTTAAAGAGACATTCGGTTAAAATTTATACGCTGGATTCCTTAAGTCCGTTTCTCATCAAATAACTGTTCAGCTGAATTAGTTACAGATTTGAAGATAGTGTTTAGATATCATAAAACGGGAAATCGCTAGATAATGACTCTTCGGGAGCAGTTGCAAACCACTCAAATTTTGAATACTACTATTTCCGTATAGAAATGTTTGCTTTATCTAATCAGAGAAATTCTGAGATTATACAAACATTACATTGGGATTATTTTTTTGCAAAACTTGTGGTGCAAAAAATTCGGGATGTTGTCAGTGATGCATGAGATAGCTACAAGAAATATAAAGCGCCAAATACCACAGCTAACGAAGGTACAACGCTTTCTAGTTCTTCACCTTCAACCGTCAAGCATCGCACCGGAAAAATATAGGCTGCTTTTTTAATTAGACTATTTTATTATCACCAACTTTTTTAAGTTGAAATATTGGCCTATTTAAGGCAAATAAAATGATGTGAGAACAAATGAAATTACACTACTTTTAAAATCTAATGGGCATCAAACAAACTGAAACAAAAGTTGCCTGCACTGCCAGTGAAAGTCACTGATAGTTGCCAAGTTTTCCGAGTAAATTAAGTATACAAATGCATTGGGCATCGCAGATAATTCTGCAATTAGATAGGGCGAAGATAAGTACTTTAAAATATACAGCTTTGCGAAAAATTTGAAGCCCGATTTGCGCAAGAAAACTGGAGACACTAGGAACGAGAAGAGAATTAACCCTTTCTGGCGCAGAAAATTCTGTTAGTAAAATGAGAAATTATCGACTGACATCGGAATTTACAAACGACTTTTTAAGAAATTAAGAACTTTTTAATTTAAGCTTTTATTGTAAAAGCAAGATTTTATTAAAATATTATTGGTGTCAGTTGCAAGTTTGGAATTAAAATTAGGTGTGTCCAGATCGGACACACTGCGCCGGAAAGGGTTAAGAAGTTAAAACAAGCCATAACACAATTTTAACAACCAAATAATAGTGTATTCAATAATTTAATAGCAAAAGAATCAGTAAAACATGGTGGATAAACTAAATGTTATTACAGGGTGACCCAAAATAACGGGGACAAAGTTTAACACGTCCTGGCAGGGAAGTTTTTTACCCTATCCAATTCATTATTGTTTTATTGGATTCTCCATGTTTTTATGTACTAGTGTATGCATTTTCGATTTTATGCTCCTTAAATTTGTTATGTTTTTAGGATTCAAGTAAACGCAGTGCAATTTTGGAGCTGTTTCGTCGAGGAAAACGTCAGTGTAAAATTGTTCGTTTGCTCAATGTGTCTCGGCAGACTGTGTCCAAGGCTATAAATCGTTTCAAGGAGCTTGGCCATGAAGGCGACCGTGCCGGAAGAGGAAGAAAGCACACCGCCAATAAATCCAGGAACCGCAAAATCATCAAGAAACAAGTCAAGCAAAATTCGAGGGTCTCCATGAGGAAAATCGCCCGTGAAATTGGAATCAGCCGGGAATCTGTCCGTCGAATTACCAAAGAAGAGCTAAACCTCAAGCTGTACAATCTCCAAAAAGTCCAACTGCTCACCGATGAAAACAAGCGTGTGCGGCTCCAAAGATGTCGTCAATTCAAGCATCGGGCCGCAGGTCGGTAATGGGAGCGCATCCTCTTCACCGACGAGAAGCTGTTCACCGTGGAGCAGGCGCACAATCCCCAAAACGACAGAATCTGGTCCGCAGAGGCTTCCAGCACCTCCGCCATCGTCAAGCATCGCCAAAATCTGCAGACCGTTATGGTCTGGGGTGGGATTTGTGCCAGCGGCAAAACACCTCTGGTTTTCGTAGATCAGGGGGTTAAAATCAATCAAGATGTGTACCGCCGCGACATTCTCGAGGTCGTGGTACTTCTGTGGGCCCAGCAGCACTTCGGCGATGCGGAATGGACTTTTCAACAGGACTCCGCTCCGGCCCATAAGGCGAAAACGACTCAGGAGTGGTGCAAGACCCACATTCCGTGTTTCATCACGTCGGCAGAATGGCCGCCCTACTCGCCGGATCTCAATCCGATGGACTACAGCGTGTGGTCGATTTTGGAGGCCAGGGCCTGTGCTAAACGTCACAAAAGTTTGGAGTTGCTGAAGCAGTCGCTGCGTCGGGAGTGGGACCGATTGTCGCCAGAGAACCTGCGGCACATTGCCAAAAATTTCAAGACGTGTTTGGGACTGTGTATTGCCGCCAAGGGAGGCCATTTCGAAACCAATTGAATATGTAGTTTCCAAAGGTATTTGTTATTGTTGTCCATTATTAAATTTGTTTAAATTTCTTTGGTTAATAAAGTTTCGAAATAAACGTTTGTCCCCGTTATTTTGGGTCACCTTGTAATTCAATCAATACGATTAACTAAAAACAGATAAACTCAAATTTCAGATTACTGAGTTTCAGAATAATTTAAGAGGTCAGTCAAAAAATATGAGCATAGGATGTTTCAGCACGACGATTACAATGTTTCAGGAGACACAGAGTACACCTATACAATGGGAAATCCCATAGCAATGCATGGTCGGTAACGTTTTCATGGACACAAAACACAAGAAAGCAATAATATGAACAGGGGGAGAAAACATGTTTATTATTCTTAGATCTGAAAAAACTAATAAATAAGAACAAAAAGAGACGACGATCGAAATTACGATCTCGGGTCACGATGCAGGCCTCATATCTCTGACGCATGGACGATATGTTTTTGAAAATACCAGTCGCGTCCCGAACATTACCCAGTAGCTGCCCGATGGATACAAGTTCCTCAACATTGTTCACACTAGAACGTCCGAAAATTTTACTCAATATTAGCAAAAGAATTTTAACACAAACCATTTTTTAAACAATTGCACTTCTTTATTTAAATAAGTTTACTCTAGTTATAATTTAACAAATTTTACGAAAGACATTCTGGTACGAATCGAGATTTTATCATTTTATCGTTTCGAATCGAGACTCCAATTCGGCGCTCTAGTGTTAATGAGGGTTCCGTACACCATGCCTTCAGGTACCCTCAGAGGCAGTTGTGAAAGCAAGTGAGGTCTGGTGATCAAACGGGGCAAGGCACAGAACCATCCTCATCCGATCCGCTGTTGGCTATACGCTGCATTTAGGTAGACGCACGTCAGTGCTGCGATGGATGGAGGCCTCATGATACATTTCCGTGGTACGAAGAATACCGTAATTTCCGGAGTATAATCCGAGGATCAAACAATTATTTTTGGACACAGAATTCTTTTTAGTGATAGAAGATAAGTATTTGCGGCGATTTGTAAAGTTATATTTCGTTTTAAAAAGTTTCCGGGAAGAAATATGATTGTTTGATCCGCGGATTATACGCTTTAAATTACGGCAATAATTATGTTTACTCAACCTGTTGAGTACTTTTTGTGTTTTGTATCATCACCTCCGCACTAGGAAAGTATTTCCGACCATGCATCGCTATGAGGGAGATTTCTTATTGTCTAGATATATTCTATCTCTTCTGAAAATGTAAATCTTTTGTGGTGAAATACCTTGTATAGTCTTCGCTTCGGGATAAAGAAAACACCAAAGTATCCCTTCTTATAAATATAAGTTCGCTTTACGGAAAACCCAATATTTTAATGGAGTCCAGCGAATTTCAGTACTTTTGATTCTGGAGTATACAAATATCCGCCTTTATAAAATAGACAAAACTCGCAGTCACCGGCTTTTTCGAAAAACATCAAATTAAAATTTCCACTTCTAACCTAGTCTTCGTGCTTCAAGAAGTAAAGCAAAGAAAAAAGGTTATTCGAAATGCACCTGAATGAGAAATTATTTTCTTAAATCTGTTTTTCTTTCCAAAATCTAGCTGTGTCTACCACAAAATGACAGTGACTAACTAATAAACATAACCCCGTAAACTGTACTTGTCAATCAAGTTCTGAAGAGCCATGTAATTTGTGAAAGCCAAAGAAAAAGAAAATTAGTTCCTCATTGATCCATAAAATTAGAAACGCAAAAGTATGCGGTGGCAAGTAAAACTTTTTTTTCACTAACGTACATGCCTTAAAGAGCAACTAGGCATGATATCCCAGGGCAACAAAATAAAATCTCTAAAGTTCAACAGTACGTTCAATAATGTAGTTGTAGCCTATCATCCAAAGATTTAGAAAATCCTTACAACTTCTACAAAAAGAGATTTGGAACTATTCAAAGTAGATGCATTACTAAAGTTCTTTTGATTGGATTATTTCTAACAATCAGTGTATTTTACTATACATCACAGGTACTGTGCAAGAAAAAAACAATAAGAGTTACTAATTTCGAATTATTAGACTCATTTTCAAAATGATTTAGAGCTGCAAGTGATAAATATGCGCACGCACACATTCCTGAACTCATTGCAATCGTAGTACTCGGCAAATGCAGAGTAAAGTAATACATCTACGAAAATGTCTGCTCAGAGGGCCTTTGATTACTAGATCCGAGAACTGACACAAAAATGGCGGCTATTGTACGCGGCTTTTTTAACATTTCGTACGGTCCTCTGAATGTAGACACGAGCATTTTCTTAAAGTTTTCTTTGACTAACATAATCACAGAAAAATAAAATGAAAAAAATACGTGTGGCACTCGGGGACTGCCGCGGTCACCAAAGATTAACACTGTCTCATAATAAATTACCAAACAAAATTTGGCCGCGCTACGAAAATTAGATCGCGAGTTATAAGCATTTTAAATTTTTCGACCCTCATCGTGGGGGGGGGGGTCTCCTGTCACAAAAATTAACACTGTCTAAAAATAAATTACCAAACAAAATTTGGCCGAGCTACGAAAAATGGATCGCGAGTTATAAGCATTTTAAAATTTTCGACCCTCACCGTGGGGGATCTCTTGTACCAAAATTAACACTGCCTCATAATAAATTACCAAACAAAATTTAGCCGCGCTATGAAAATTAGATCGCGAGTTATAAGCATTTTGCATTTTTGGAAACTCACCGTAGGGGATCTCCTGTACAGAAATTGGTACTGCCTCGTAATAAATTACCAAACAAAATTTGGCCACGATACTAAAATTTGAGCGCGAGTTATAAACATTTTAAATTTTTCAACCCTCACCGTAGGGGGTCTCCTGTCACCAAAAATTATTACTGTCTCATAATAAATTACCAAACAAAATTTCGCCACGCTATGAAAATTAGATCGCAAGTTATAAGCATTTTAAAATTTTCGACCCTCATCGTGGGGGGGGGGTCTCCTGTCACAAAAATTAACACTGTCTAAAAATAAATTACCAAACAAAATTTGGCCGAGCTACGAAAAATAGATCGCGAGTTATAAGCATTTTAAAATTTTCGACCCTCACCGTGGGGGATCTCTTGTACCAAAATTAACACTGCCTCATAATAAATTACCAAACAAAATTTGGCCGCGCTATGAAAATTAGATCGCGAGTTATAAGCATTTTGCATTTTTGGACCCTCACCGTAGGGGGTCTCCTGTACCAAAATTGGTACTGCCTCGTAATAAATTACCACACAAAATTTGGCCACGATACTAAAATTTGAGCGCGAGTTATAAACATTTTAAATTTTTCAACCCTCACCGTAGGGGGTCTCCTGTCACCAAAAATTATTACTGTCTCATAATAAATTACCAAACAAAATTTCGCCACGCTATGAAAATTAGATCGCAAGTTATAAGCATTTTAAATTGTTTGACCCTCACCGTGGGGGATCACCTGTCACCAAAGATTAACACTGTCTCATAATAAATTACCAAACAAAATTTGGCCGCGCTAGGAAAATTAGATCGCGAGTTATAAGCATTTTAAATTTTTATCGACCCTCACCGTGGGGGGGAGGGTCTCCTGTACCAAAATTAACCCTGTCTCATAATATATTAGCAAACAAAATTTGGCCGCGCTATGAAAATTTGATCGCGAGTTATAAGCATTTTAAATTTTTGGACCCTCACCGTAGGGGGTCTCCTATACCAAAATTATCACAGTCTCATAATAAATTACCAAACAAAATTTGGCCGCGCTACGAAAATTAGATCGCGAGTTATAAGCATTTTAAATTTTTGGACCCTCACCGTGGGAGTCTCCTGTAACAAAATTAACACTGTCTCATAATAAATTACCAAACAAAATCTGGCCGCGCTACGAAAATTAGATCGCGAATTATAAGCATTTTAAATTTTTGGACCCTCACTGTGAGGGGTCTCCTGTACCAAAATTAACACTGTCTCATAATAAATTACCAAACAAAATTTGGCTGCGCTACGAAAATTAGATCGCGAGTTATAAGCATTTTAAATTTTTCGACCCTCACCGTGGGGGTCTCCTGTGACCAAAAATTAACACTGTCTCATAATAAATTATTAAACAAAATTTGGCCGCACTACGAAAATTTGATCGCGAGTTATAAGCATTTTAAATTTTTCGACCCTCACCGTAGGGGGTCTCCTGCCACGAAAAATTAACATTGTCTCATAATAAATTACCAAACAAAATTTGGCCGCGCTACGAAAATTAGATCGCGAATTATAAGCATTTTAAATTTTTCGACCCTCACCGTGGGGGGTCTCCTGTCACCAAAAATCAACATCGTTTCATAATAAATTACCAAACAAAATTTGGTCGCGCTATGAAAATCAGATCGCAAGTAATAAGCATTTTAAATTTTTCGACCCTCACCGTGGGGGGTCTCCTGTACCAAAATTAACACTGTCTCATAATAAATCACAAAAAAAAATTTCGCCGCGCTACGAAAATTTGAGCGCGAGTTATAAACATTTTAAATTTTTCGACCTTCACCGTAGGGGGTCTCCTGTCACCAAAAATCAACATCTTCTCATAATAAATTACCAAACAAAATTTCGCCACGCTATGAAAATTACATCGCGAGTTATAAGCATTTTAAATTTTTCGACCCTCACAGTGGGGGTCTCCTGTCACCAAAAATTAACACTGTCTCATAATAAATTACCAAACAAAATTTGGCCGAACTACGAAAATTTGATCGCGACTTATAAGCAATTTAAATTTTTAGACCCTCACCGTAGGGGGTCTCCTGCCACCAAAAAATTAACACTGTCTCATAATAAATTACCAAACAAAATTTGGCCGCGCTACGAAAATTAGATCGCGAGTTATAAGCATTTTAAATTTTTCGACCCTCATCGTGGGGGGGGGTCTCCTGTCACAAAAATTAACACTGTCTAAAAATAAATTACCAAACAAAATTTGGCCGAGCTACGAAAAATAGATCGCGAGTTATAAGCATTTTAAAATTTTCGACCCTCACCGTGTGGGATCTCTTGTACCAAAATTAACACTGCCTCATAATAAATTACCAAACAAAATTTGGCCGCGCTATGAAAATTAGATCGCGAGTTATAAGCATTTTGCATTTTTGGACCCTCACCGTAGGGGGTCTCCTGTACCAAAATTGGTACTGCCTCGTAATAAATTACCACACAAAATTTGGCCACGATACTAAAATTTGAGCGCGAGTTATAAACATTTTAAATTTTTCAACCCTCACCGTAGGGGGTCTCCTGTCACCAAAAATTATTACTGTCTCATAATAAATTACCAAACAAAATTTCGCCACGCTATGAAAATTAGATCGCAAGTTATAAGCATTTTAAATTGTTTGACCCTCACCGTGGGGGATCACCTGTCACCAAAGATTAACACTGTCTCATAATAAATTACCAAACAAAATTTGGCCGCGCTAGGAAAATTAGATCGCGAGTTATAAGCATTTTAAATTTTTATCGACCCTCACCGTGGGGGGGAGGGCCTCCTGTACCAAAATTAACCCTGTCTCATAATATATTACCAAACAAAATTTGGCCGCGCTATGAAAATTTGATCGCGAGTTATAAGCATTTTAAATTTTTGGACCCTCACCGTAGGGGGTCTCCTATACCAAAATTATCACAGTCTCATAATAAATTACCAAACAAAATTTGGCCGCGCTACGAAAATTAGATCGCGAGTTATAAGCATTTTAAATTTTTGGACCCTCACCGTGGGAGTCTCCTGTAACAAAATTAACACTGTCTCATAATAAATTACCAAACAAAATCTGGCCGCGCTACGAAAATTAGATCGCGAATTATAAGCATTTTAAATTTTTGGACCCTCACTGTGAGGGGTCTCCTGTACCAAAATTAACACTGTCTCATAATAAATTACCAAACAAAATTTGGCTGCGCTACGAAAATTAGATCGCGAGTTATAAGCATTTTAAATTTTTCGACCCTCACCGTGGGGGTCTCCTGTGACCAAAAATTAACACTGTCTCATAATAAATTAGAAAACAAAATTTGGCCGCACTACGAAAATTTGATCGCGAGTTATAAGCATTTTAAATTTTTCGACCCTCACCGTAGGGGGTCTCCTGCCACCAAAAATTAACATTGTCTCATAATAAATTACCAAACAAAATTTGGCCGCGCTATGAAAATCAGATCGCAAGTAATAAGCATTTTAAATTTTTCGACCCTCACCGTGGGGGGTCTCCTGTACCAAAATTAACACTGTCTCATAATAAATCACAAAAAAAAATTTCGCCGCGCTACGAAAATTTGAGCGCGAGTTATAAACATTTTAAATTTTTCGACCTTCACCGTAGGGGGTCTCCTGTCACCAAAAATCAACATCTTCTCATAATAAATTACCAAACAAAATTTCGCCACGCTATGAAAATTACATCGCGAGTTATAAGCATTTTAAATTTTTCGACCCTCACCGTGGGGGTCTCCTGTCACCAAAAATTAACATTGTCTCATAATAAATTACCAAACAAAATTTGGCCGCGCTACGAAAATTAGATCGCGAATTATAAGCATTTTAAATTTTTCGACCCTCACCGTGGGGGGTCTCCTGTCACCAAAAATCAACATCGTTTCATAATAAATTACCAAACAAAATTTGGTCGCGCTATGAAAATCAGATCGCAAGTAATAAGCATTTTAAATTTTTCGACCCTCACCGTGGGGGGTCTCCTGTACCAAAATTAACACTGTCTCATAATAAATCACAAAAAAAAAATTTCGCCGCGCTACGAAAATTTGAGCGCGAGTTATAAACATTTTAAATTTTTCGACCTTCACCGTAGGGGGTCTTCTGTCACCAAAAATCAACATCTTCTCATAATAAATTACCAAACAAAATTTCGCCACGCTATGAAAATTACATCGCGAGTTATAAGCATTTTAAATTTTTCGACCCTCACCGTGGGGGTCTCCTGTCACCAAAAATTAACACTGTCTCATAATAAATTACCAAACAAAATTTGGCCGAACTACGAAAATTTGATCGCGACTTATAAGCAATTTAAATTTTTAGACCCTCACCGTAGGGGGTCTCCTGCCACCAAAAAATTAACACTGTCTTATAATAAATTACCAAACAAAATTTGGCCGCGCTACGAAAATTAGATCGCGAGTTATAAGCATTTTAAATTTTTCGACCCTCACCGTGGGGGTCTCCTGTCACCAAAAATTAACACTGTCTCATAATAAATTACCAAACAAAATTTGGCCGAACTACGAAAATTTGATCGCGACTTATAAGCAATTTAAATTTTTAGACCCTCACCGTAGGGGGTCTCCTGCCACCAAAAAATTAACACTGTCTTATAATAAATTACCAAACAAAATTTGGCCGCGCTACGAAAATTAGATCGCGAGTTATAAGCATTTTAAATTTTTCGACCCTCATCGTGGGGGGGGGGTCTCCTGTCACAAAAATTAACACTGTCTAAAAATAAATTACCAAACAAAATTTGGCCGAGCTACGAAAAATAGATCGCGAGTTATAAGCATTTTAAAATTTTCGACCCTCACCGTGGGGGATCTCTTGTACCAAAATTAACACTGCCTCATAATAAATTACCAAACAAAATTTGGCCGCGCTAGGAAAATTAGATCGCGAGTTATAAGCATTTTAAATTTTTCTCGACCCTCACCGTGGGGGGGGAGGGTCTCCTGTACCAAAATTAACTCTGTCTCATAATATATTACCAAACAAAATTTTGCCGCGCTATGAAAATTTGATCGCGAGTTATAAGCATTTTAAATTTTTGGACCCTCACCGTAGGGGGTCTCCTATACCAAAATTAACACAGTCTCATAATAAATTACCAAACAAAATTTGGCCGCGCTACGAAAATTAGATCGCGAGTTATAAGCATTTTAAATTTTTGGACCCTCACCGTGGGAGTCTCCTGTAACAAAATTAACACTGTCTCATAATAAATTACCAAACAAAATCTGGCCGCGCTACGAAAATTAGATCGCGAATTATAAGCATTTAAAATTTTTGGACCCTCACTGTGAGGGGTCTCCTGTACCAAAATTAACACTGTCTCATAATAAATTACCAAACAAAATTTGGCCGCGCTACGAAAATTAGATCGCGAGTTATAAGCATTTTAAATTTTTCGACCCTCACCGTGGGGGTCTCCTGTGACCAAAAATTAACACTGTCTCATAATAAATTATTAAACAAAATTTGGCCGCACTACGAAAATTTGATCGCGAATTATAAGCATTTTAAATTTTTCGACCCTCACCGTGGGGGGTCTCCTGTCACCAAAAATCAACATCGTTTCATAATAAATTACCAAACAAAATTTGGTCGCGCTATGAAAATCAGATCGCAAGTAATAAGCATTTTAAATTTTTCGACCCTCACCGTGGGGGGTCTCCTGTACCAAAATTAACACTGTCTCATAATAAATCACAAAAAAAAATTTCGCCGCGCTACGAAAATTTGAGCGCGAGTTATAAACATTTTAAATTTTTCGACCTTCACCGTAGGGGGTCTCCTGTCACCAAAAATCAACATCTTCTCATAATAAATTACCAAACAAAATTTCGCCACGCTATGAAAATTACATCGCGAGTTATAAGCATTTTAAATTTTTCGACCCTCACCGTGGGGGTCTCCTGTCACCAAAAATTAACACTGTCTCATAATAAATTACCAAACAAAATTTGGCCGAACTACGAAAATTTGATCGCGACTTATAAGCAATTTAAATTTTTAGACCCTCACCGTAGGGGGTCTCCTGCCACCAAAAAATTAACACTGTCTCATAATAAATTACCAAACAAAATTTGGCCGCGTTACGAAAATTAGATCGCGAATTATAAGCATTTTCAATTTTTCGACCCTCACCGTGGGGGTCTCTTGTCACCAAAAATCAACATCTTCTCATAATAAATTACCAAACAAAATTTGGCCGCGCTACGAAAATTAGATCGCGAATTATTAGCATTTTAAATTTTTCGACTGTCACCGTGGGGGGTCTCCTATCACCAAAAATTAACATTGTCTCATAATAAATTACCAAACAAATTTTGGTCACGCTACAAAAATTAGATCGCGAGTTTTAAGCATTTAAATTTTTTTATCTTCACCGTGGGAGGGGGGGGGGTCTCCTGTCCCCAAAAGTAACAATGTCTCATAATAAATTACCAAACAAAATTTGGCCGCGCTACGAAAATTATATCGCGAACTATATGCATTATATGCGCGACTTATATGCATTATATGCGCGAGTTATATGCAAACGACTTTAGCCGTAGTGTCAGGTTTTCTCTCGTTACGGAAGGTTTTCTCGTTACGGAATTTCTACATTCGGTCACCGCGCTCAAATCCCGCGATAAAAGCTATGCTATAGTTTAAAAACTTTAAAAATTTATTCATGTTGAAATTAAATTAACCGTACCCCCCCCCCCCCAAACGTTAGAAAAAATCCTCTAACGACTGCCGCCATTTTTTTTATCAGCGCTCAGACGTATTCAGTATAATAATTATGAATAAAAATGTGGAGACATATTGTGTAGAATCTAGCAGGTGTGAATGAATAAAGTTAGGAGTTGTCAAAAGACGGCTGCTTATTTTTTAATAGAGTTGTGGATAAAGAGGAGGAAACATACAGTCTAAAAGGTGCGAGTGAAGTAACTGAGGAGGTTGTCACAAGATGAAAGCTTTTTTTTTTTTTTTTTTTTTTTTTTTTTTTTTTTTTTTTTTTTTTTAAAGGAGTAATTTCTGTTTACCGCCGGTGAAAACTTCCACTCGTAAACATGAAATGAAAATTTCGTCTTATTTAAAGTTCTTATCTATTGGTAAGTTTGCCAAGAATATCGTGAACTTTTTGTATTTCTTTTTAGTGCCGTCACTTTTTCAAGTATAACATTTTCGTTGACAAGAGGTTATCTTGGTTTTCACATTATGGTGAATCTACCACCTTCGAAGGAAATTTGAACTAAAAAACTGAATACCAATTTTTGCGATTATACTTGATTTAAATTATTCAAGATTGAAGTGTTTAAATTTTTCACATAAATGTATTGGTGGCAGTTTACTGCAATGGCAATGAACCCCAGTAAAAGCGGTTACAGCTGAAGCTTTACTATTTTAAGGATATGTCAGTTCCTCTTTCTTAACCTCATCAGACCCGAGGTGCACATTTGTGTGCCTCTAATTTCAACTGCGTATCTCACTTAATATTTGAAATTTTTTTATTGAGACGAGAGGATGTTATTTGTGTACGTTAGCCTTTTCTAGTTTCAGCAAGAAATGGCACTAGCAGTCTTAATTCATATGATTTTGTAGAAAATAAACGAGCAATGGCGAAAAGTATAAAACTTCGAAAAAGTAAGTACATTTTTATAATTAGAAAATTAATATTTATTCATAATATTTTTTAAGATTGCTTATAAACTCTTCAGTATTGCATAAATCATTTAAATTTTTTAGCTAGATCATAATATCTATTTAAATTAGATGTAATTTTTAAGGTACACGTATGTGCACCTCCGGTTTCAATTCTGTGTTTTTGGAAAGAAGTCATCTCACACAAAAAAAATTTTCTGAATGATATCTAATTGGAGCAGTGCTAAAGTTGCGGAATTATTAAAAAAATATACTTAATTATAAACAAGAATCATTTTGTTGATGTTTTAAGTTAAACATAATTTTTAAAAATTACAATTATTCTATGTTTGTAAGAGTAAATAAACTGATGAGGCGAATGGTGATGGTGAGTCTTCTGGCAATGAAAATTTAGATGACACCGATATAACCATTGACGATATTGCTCCAGTACCTATCCCGAATCCATGCAACAATAAAGTTTAACCTAAAAAGTCTTTGTTATGAAAAGCTAAAAATAAATAAATTTTTAAAACTTTTTAGAGCACACTAGAATAATAATGCTGAGAATAAAACCTTATCTTTTCGCAAATATTTATTTAATCTTTTTTTCCTTCTAATAGTATTCCGAGGATCATTAATTGATGAGATTGTCTAAAAGCAGATTTTCCAGCATCGTAAATCCTTTTGAATCATTTCTAGACTAGTTAAATAAAGATTTTTGGGGAAAAGTTTCATATGAAACCAATTCCGTTCAAACAATTCCAATTCCGTTATATTCCTTTCAAACACGAAACCATCGCTTCATAAATGCATCTAAATATGAAATTATAAAAGTTGCAGGCGTACACATACTCATGGGAACTTTAAAATATCTCCAAGCAAGCTTATACTGGCAAAAAGACTTGTCAGTACTTAGAATTGCAGCTACTATGTCACGTGTTCGATTTTTTGAGATTAGAAAATTTCTTCATTTTGCATATAAATCAAATGATCTTTAAGCAGATGACAAATTATGGAAAGTAAATCTTATCTTTAATGAAGTAAGAATTAAATGTTTGTCCCGGCCCCGGCCAAAACCTTTATCACTAGATGAACATAGATCACTAGATCCCATTTGCTGGACGTTGTGGATCTACACAGTATGTGCCGTTAAAACCTAATCCGTTGGGATTAACAAACTTTGTGTTATCCTCCAGGGATGGTCATGCCCTTGACTGCCAAATATATCATGGAAAAGGAATTGTACCAGCTTATGATTCAAAATAATTATGATTAGGTCTAGATTAAGGTAGTGTCAAATTGTTTCCTTAATTTATACCAAAAGTCTCTACACGGGTGATTTACTAGGACATTTTTTTACTAGTGTAAAATGTGTCGACTTTTACTGAGGAACCATATCTACCAAACTGAAATGATTATGAACAAAAGACTTGGAGGAGCAGCTAAAAAAATCAAGAATGATCGAGATTTGTAACACGGGGTGTGGGATGAGAGATTAAGGGAAGGGAAGGATAATGTCAGGGCTCCCAAATGGTCCGCCAACTGAACATCAGAATTTTCTTAGATAAATTTTTCATTTAATTTTTTCTTGCAAACTGCCAAAAAACAGGCTTTGGAAGTTGATTCTAGCGCAAATACTGTAGAAACATATCATGAAATTTTCTGTGAAAAAATATTGATGTTCAGTTCGCGGACCATTTGGGAGCCCTGTAATGTGTATACTAAACTGGAAAGATAATAAATGTGTAACTTTGCTTTCTACTTGCATCGATAGCGATCTCGATAGCAGTTGTGTTACGTGATCTAAAGATCAAAACTGCAAAATTAATGTAACACAGCCTGCAATTGTGAATACAAAACGTGTATGGGTGGTACAGGTTTAAAGGATAGGTGTTTCGCTTATTACCGTTGTTCTATTCACACAAAAAATAAGTCACCCTGAGTTTTTACACATTTTATAGATTTTGTTATTTCTATTTGTTGGATAATGTGTATCAGAAATTGCAAAACAGGTGAAGTTCCTCGGAAAGACAGATTGTCTCTCGTGCGGTATTTTTAGAGATTGCATAAGTACTGATGAATTATAAGAGCAAAGTAACTGAAGAACGACGACCATGGAAACCACGCAAAATTTATTCATCTGAAAATGATTTTGAAGACGATTCCGCAAATAAACCATAGCGAAAACAACGTAAGGGACTTAGAAGCCAATTTACTATATTAGATACGACAAAAACGGACAGTTTCCTCGTTCAACAAATGATAACTTTGCTTCAAAATGTAAGTATGAAGGCTGCAAATCAAGAACCAGACTTATTTGTACAAAATGCAACATATATCTCTCTCTCTATATATAGATATAAAATATTTTTTCGAAAATAGCACGTAAAATAAGCTTTTATGTATCAATTGTCCACCAAATTCCTCTTTTATATATTTTTTTGAAAAATGAAGTGTTTTTTTGCAGTATGAACCCGAGGTGCACATATGTGTATCTGCTAGTAAATATAAACTAATAATGATTATTTTACTTTTTATTACAAAATTATGTTTCTATACGTATAAATAGATGGAACAAACTGTGAAATAATTTTTACGATGGCTTAAAATGTGTCAGGTCTGAAGAGGTTAATAGTTCGCGATTTTTACATCGGACCATCAATTTCTGATTACCGCCAAAAGAAGTAACTAATAAATTTTTAATGGAAAATTCCCTCTTATTTTAGCTGCTCATTCACACATATTTTCTCTCACAGATATGATGAAACATGTTGTTCGTTTTTACAGGTGGAAATTGGCCGGTGTATTATAATCTCTTTCACTGACACTCACAGGGGGTTGTATGGGAGCTGTCACAATATGGCGGACACGCAGGGCTTGAATACCGCCGAATAAACTTCCACCAGTAAAGATAAGTATTTTTGGGATCATAAATATGAGTTAAATGCTACATTAATAAAGCGATTAAATAATGAAAACGTTTCAATTCAAATTTTCTGGTAACAGTTTAACTCGGCTGAAATGAACCATTGCGCAACTGATCGCAGTTAACGTTTCCAGATCTCTCTCATAAATCAGGACTCCAAATTTTCTGGACGCCAACATTTTAAAACAATTTTATTCTCCTTATCTAACGGCAGAATTACCTGCAATTAAAGGTGACTAAATAAATCGTAAGAACGTATAAGAAATCAGTGTTGTAAAGAGCATTTGGAGCTCCGGCATATGGCAGCATTAATTACAATTGAATCTTCACTATATTTAGGATATCTAAATTATTTTCACTCATAGTTTCATGCACTGAGTAGGCGGTCGGCGTTGTCAACTGGTTCCTTTTTAAAAATATTCTGATATATTTTATCCCATCTCTTTTTTGAAGCAAAAATAGTCACTATATTCGACGTCAGATTAAAGAAAATAAGATAATGCCGGATTATACTCTTTTTAAAAAAATGCGGATATCAAGTAACCTCAATTTTAACCACTTTAATAATTTCACTTCTTTCGTTCTTTTTCTTACATACAATAAACTACAAATATGGGATAAACACTACTTTTTTAAAATATAATATTTTAAATATTAAATCCAAACATTTCTGCCGTTAAATGGTAGGAAATTTAATTTAAAAGATTTAAGGTACCCGACTACGTTTATAGACTTTTTTAACTCTACTTTTTGCACTTTTTTGTACTTCTCAGAGTAATCTAACACAGAATAAACAAAATTATAGAAAAATATATAACATCTATGCAATGTTTCAAAATTTTGAAGAATTTTTGTCATTTTTTAGCATTTTTTTTATGAAAACGGCTCCAACTCTCAAGAAAAGAAAAATGCATGTAACACACCCATTTACGAACGTATATTTCGATCAGGGTTCGAAATTAGAAGCCATTAGTCATAATTTTTAACACAAATTTACCAAATGTTTTCGTGATGCATAATATTTACAGTAATTGGGCTAAAAACTTAAGATTATCAGTACCGTAATATTCGGCATAAACGCCGTGGCGTTTATGTGCTTTAAGATAAAATTTCAAGCGATGCGGCGTTTACGCGCGTTTTTTTTTTTTTTTTTTTTTTTTTTTTTTTCAAAGAAGCGTGATATTTTTTAAAAAAATTTCCGAAAATTAAAAAAAAAATCGGTGATAAAATCAAAATTTCGGACATAAAATGTATACGTATCTTAGGTCATTGGTTCCCAAAAGGATTGAATCCTCGGAATCGATCCGAAATGCACCAACTCCGAAAAGGAACGATTCCTCGGAATCTATCTGAAATGAAATGACTCCGGAAAAGTTCGATTCCTAGAACTCGTTCCGAAATGAAACGATTCTGTAAAGGAACGATTCCTCGGAATCGTTTCGAAAAAGACTGACTGCTCTGAATCGTTCCGAAATGACATAAATCACGCACTTTTTTTTATTCTTTGCAACAGGGTAAGGTACCAACTCCGAAAAGGGACGATTCCTCGGACTCTATCTGAAATGAAACGACTCCGGAAAAGTTCGATTCTTTGAACTCCTTCCGAAATTAAATGACTCTATAAAGGAACGATTCCTCGGAATCGTTTCGAAAAAGGACGACTGCTCTGAATCGTTCCGAAATTATATAAATCACGCATTTTTTGTTGTTGTTGTTCTTTGCAACAGGGTCGGTAGATTATTTTTTTGAAAAATGAACTAAAAATGATCTTAAATTCAGAATTGTCGAGATTGGAAAGGTTCCGGATTTTGGATTTTGTACTCTACAAACACAATGGCTATTATACATCTATCAGTGCAATACTTGGCGATAGTTGCGACAGTTCTTCCAAATCCAGAAATAACTGTATTTAAGCAGTGAAAAAAATCCTTCACAAACATGGGAGAACTCTCTAAATTTCAAGGCATAGCGAAAAAAGTGTACAAATTTCGATGTTTTTTTTTCAAATTTTTTAAGGTTTAAAAATTGTAGAAAAAATATCACGATTTCCAATTTTTAAAAAATAATCTTGTATAACCCGCAGTGGCTTTTTGGGAGGTTTTTTCTTGTATAAGCCGCGGACTATACACCCGAAAATACGGTACATAAATCTAAAAGAGATATAGCTGATTATATGCAATTACATAGAAAATTTCAGTAATTTTTCGTGTAATTCTTAAAAATAGCTATGTATCAACAAATAAGTCACTTAGAGCTAATTCTTTATTTCATGACACTCTAGACATTATCGAAAAGCCACACAAAAAATTTTATTGTTATAGAATAATAAAATTTTGATTTAGAGCAGGCAATTTGCAGTAGTCGTTTATCTTTTCCGATTAATATCTAATTTTTCAGAAAACACATTTAAAACTTTGAAATTTGGTTTAACCTTCCTACCCTGAATGGGTCTAATCGACCCAGTCCTATAATGCGTTTCATTCGATTCAAACCAGAAAATCTTTCATAAAGTAAATTAAATAAATAACACAAAGTTTTAAGTTAAATAAGTATGTTAAATGGATTTAAATAAAAATTCTGTTGTGGAATATTTTAATCAAGTTTGAGTAAAATTTCAACAGGGTAGAAAGGTTATTAACATCGTCTGTTTTTTTTTAAGAGCTCTAACTTCATATATAATTATACTTACAGGAAAAATACAAATAGATTTAGACACATAAATGTTCCTTCTATAATCAAATAAAAATAATCCGAATTTTCATCAAAATGGACGTTTTAAACATAGGCAAGCAAACTGTTCTTGCCGCACGACCTAAGAGCAAATCAGTTAATTGGTTAAAAATGTAACAGTCTCGCAACACTTTAGGCTAGGGGTGTAAAACTGGGGCCTGCCGCATACTACTAAATTTTATAAAAATTTTACTTTATCTAATCATCATATCCCAGCGATTCTTCGGTCAACTTTTCTTTTAAAAAATCAGTAGTATCAGCTGTGGCACAGTGTAACACTCTTGCTGTATTTCGTGGCCTCCTGCGTTATCGTGTTACGCTTGCCATGAATAAATAAAGCCAAATTTTATGCACTAAAATGTACATAACTACACTTATGTACTAAAATTCTAGTATTAAAGTGGTTGCAAACCATTGACGATCCTTTACTGTACTCAAAAAATTATTTATCTGCAAATTTTTTAAAGCACATTAGATTTTTTTAAATTCCTCTATTTTTCTTCTTATTTTGTATTCAATTTCATTTAATTGAGCATTTTCTATACAATTTCTTTTCAGAATCGTAATTTCTTTTAAGTTCGGGGAAAAACAGCTTATTTTGAAATCCACTTCAAAAAATGTAAAAAATAATGACATACACTTCGCAACCGTCATAAATTTCAGAAACAAATTTTAAATTTTGAACTTCTAAATGACTGTTATCATATTTTTTACTAAGTATTTAACAATGCAATTATTAATTTAATAACTAGATTAATGTTAACAAAAGCATTTTACATTTTTTTCCATTTCCGTAACTGTATCTGCAGTTTATTTCTTCCGGAAAAGATATGAATTGAAATCTACTGAACCATAACTTTAAAACTCGAATTATGTTTCTAACGCTGAATTTTAACAATGGTTGCCTATACTTATGTTAGAATTATTCTTAAACTGATAAAAAACGCACAACTAACGATGCCTCATTGATCACGTTTCTCCACTTTCAAATATATCACTTTACTATTTGAAAAATTTGTTTATATTATTTAGAACTCAATAATTTTATATTTATATTGTCGTTCTAAAACGGTTTTGTATATATCTATATAGTGTCCCAAAAAAACTAAAACGGCTTTTAATTTTTTACCGGTTCAAAATACGTATGCAATGAAAATTACATACGGGTTCAAAATAAAGTAGGAATTATCATTATGGCTATGAAACAGTCTTGCTAGTAACTTTCTAGGAAGTTACAATTTTATCATTTTATATATTTTCTGTATCCGATAAGTAGTGTACAGAAAACTTTTCTGCATACTGTGACAAATAAAACAATAAAAATTTGATTTTTCTACAATCGAAATTCATTGATTAAAGATGTTTTAAATTTTGCGAAAGTTTGAAGCTTTCCAGCATTTAACGCATTCAAGGGCAAATGTGAATTCTAAAATGATCAAATGACATAGGTAATTACGAACAAATTTATATAAAAATAAATAAAAAAAATATTAAGCGTACAATTTAGAAAACAAAATTTAATGTCAAAATTCTGGGTCAATATGGAATTTGGCAATTAAAGTTAAGTAGCGTATATAATATACAGTCGCCTTCAAGAATTTAAAACATAAGGCGATTTTTAGAAAGCATGGTAACCAGAAATAGCTGATTTTCACCTCTAACTTATAATAGTTTTCACTGCCGTATTAAATTTCGGATTTTTTTCATTAAATAGGGTAAGGAATATTGTAAAAAATTAATGGTAGCTATCATCCATCTGAGGCACAGCGCTTCCATCCCTAATGGTAACCCATGAGCCTTCATCGTAGAAAAATGAAATTTTTCTGTTGTACTTCTCAGAACAAAGAGAAAATATTAATTAATATGTCTTGCAGCACACAGGACCATATTAAAGTCTAAGAAGTGTAACGTGTGACATATTTAGATTTAATTTAGAATGTTTTAATCAATAGAATATTAATTCCTATCTTATTTAGATCATTTTTAGGGTTCCGTATTTATAAAGTGGAAATGAAACCATCATAAGATCACTCCCGTGTCTTTCCGTCTGTCACAGCCATTTTACACTTAAACTATGAAACGTGAAAAGCTCAAATTAGGGGAAGTAGTACATACTATTGACCCACATACGTACAGATTATTAAACAGCTACAAATACATTTAGGAGGGGAGTAGGGGGGTAATTAAATTACTCGAAAAGAAAAATCTTTTCTTTGCGTATCGTGTGTGAGGTATCTTGTGAAAAATTTTGATACGCTGAACTCAAAAATATATATTTTTTTAATTTTAGGTTTTATATTTTCAAAGATATATTCGAAAATATAGTGCAAAAATATGTCTCCCCTCCATCTAATTCCGAAACTTTTTCCGAAACCATCTATTGAAACTAGAATTATGAAAAAAACTAGAGGTTAGAGATGTTGTTTTAAACCTTGCAGGAAAACTACAGCAATTACTCTATATCCAGGACTCCCAAATGGTCCGTCAACTGAACACCAATTATGTCTTAGAAAATTTTTCTTTAAGATTTTTCTTGGAAATTGCCTAAAAACCACAGCGGAAAGTTAATTTTAGCGAAAATACTGTAGAAACCTACCATGATATTTTCTCTTAAAAATATTGTTGTTCAGTTCGCGGACCATTTGGGAGCCCTGTATATCGCATAGTTTTTGAGAAAATCGCATTTTTCTACTGCTCACAAATTTCGATTTGTTAGCATTGAGCAAAGGTGTTGAGAAGCGTTGGAGGTACCTATAGTAGCAGAAGTATAAAAGCATTGTTAATGATTTTTCAAAACTCTCTTCGGTATTTAATCAAGAACATAATAAAATTGATATGCATCAACCCTTAACCACTTGGGAACGAGCGACACGTATGCGTGCCGCAAAAATGCTTAACCTTCCTACCCTGAATGGGTCTAATCGACCCATAACTATAATTTGTTTTATACGATTCGAACCAGAATTTTTTTCATAAAGAAAGTTTAATAAGAGATTCCGAAAAATAACTCAATTAAATATATTACAATATCTTAAATAACAATTCTGGTGTGAAATGTTTTTATCAAGATTGAGTAAAATTTGAACAGGGTAGGAAGGTTAAGAATCCTTGTTTATCACCACCAGTAAAATTTTACTGTAAAATTTGTTTTACTTAATCGGAGCATTTTCCCGATTTAATAAGACACGAGTTTCTGTTTTTGTGCGAAGGGGGTTAAAGACAGGAACGGTTTGGGCATAAATAATGACAAGGGCGGCGTATTCTGCATACTATTGGCTTTTAAAGCCTAAATAACAACTTTTAATAATATATTTGTACAATGTAATTTCTAGTAGCAGCATAAAAGTAATAAACTTCATACTGTTGCAAACATACTAATTTAATTAGAATTAATCACATAAATCAGGGTTCGTACGCATAAGAAATTAACAAAAAAATTATCCATTTTAGTAATAGGATTTTTTCAAATATTATCTGATTTATTTTATACAAAACGTTCCTTACTTCAGGTATAGCGCAACTAATTTACGAAATTTTTTATATTAAAATGTCTATTTTTAAAAAATTCCTTAAGCACGCGAACTCTTTATTAATACTATGGGGTTCGCGACTAATTTGGATTAAGTGGGTCTTTCATTACAACTCTTGTGTATTTAAAAATTAATTAAAAATCTATCTAGAGAAACGCGTCAAGGACCAAAGCTGCTTTGCAAATTCGCGAGCTTATTTATACAGAAGCTCCTTTAGCACAACGCCAAGCCAAGTTTAAACACTGAACAAGGATTTTGTGTTAGGTATACTGGAAAAAGAAAACGGTAGTACTACGCTGAATAGCTCTTTGCTTAATTTTTAACCATCGGTTTTTCAAAACAGAAAATTTTCTGTAATTGAATCGCGAAATTGCTCGAAGTAAATAAGGTAAACTTTACAATAAAAGTAATTAATGGGAATAAAGGAGGTTTCTGAGAATTTTAAGTGGCACGTATACCATTCGCTCGCCCCCAAGGGATTAACCCCATGAGGGGCGGTGTGATATATTTTATCCCACCTAATTTAAGCGAGTAACTTTGAACTAAATTTTATATTTTTAACTTTGGCAACAAAATGTTGAAAAATCGTCTTTTCTTATTTTAAAATAAATTTTTTCGATTGAGAATTCAATATTACAAAGACATTATTGATTGCCCTCAAGGGGCTAATAATGCAGATGTTTACTGTTCGGCACGCTGTGGACGCGAGTAATAATCGCATTTGACCGTTTATTTTTTCTCAATTTCCATTCTATATGTGTCTCCAAAAGATGAAGAACGCAAGCGTTTTCCATTAAATTTGAGCTCTGTGCACACTGTATGGCTAAAAGTCACCAGATAACTTCGCATGTTTATTTGTGTTATTTATGACTGCCGATTTCTACACAAGAAATATAGGCCTGAAAGAGATTGCCCTCCGTGGGGGGGGGGGTTCATTCTAAGGGAGCCTAACCCATATTTACGCATGGCATTCCAAGCTTCGAAGAAAACCATGGAAAACGATTAGGACTACTGGCGCAATTAGGTTTGAACCCAGCACCTCTCTCCAACCATTTTCGAGAGCAGAACCTCTCAGCCACTGGCGGGGCTTCAAATACCTTCTATTTTAAGTTTTTTGTCAAATATCTGTAAAAATACTTCCGAAACTTCAGTAATATAAAGAGCATTCTTGGTCTCATATTTTTTTAGCGAAGGTATTTAAAGAATTCAGTTATGAGACCAAAAAAATATTAATAATATTGACTATCACATTTTAACCACTTAACTGATTTTTTTTTTTTTTTTTGAGTGCAATAAATTGAAAATATGACATGAACGCCACTTTTTTAACCAATAGCCACTAACTAACGCCACTAAAATAATTGCAATAATTAATGTAATCATTTCTGACATTAATAATATGGAAGTGCATTTAAAACATTTAGTGGTGCCAAAAAGCTTTAAGTGATGGATGAAACAAACTCTTCTTGCCCTACGACATACGGGCAAATCAGTTGTGTGGTTAAAATAAATTGTTCCTGTTGTAGAAATAAAAGGCTCCTGTATAGTAATCTCTTGTAGAACATGCCTTGTGATTCGAGTACAGTATATTTATTCATATGTATATTATCATGTATATTTATGTATGTATACAAGTATCTTAAAAGAAATCAGGGTATTTTTTCATGCTTTTTTGTAGCATCTAGATTTTCATTAACCCTTAAATGCATAGGATAGAACGAGTTCCAAAAACTGCGCAATTCAAAGAATCAGAATTTATACCTGAAAAATCTAAATAATAAATTTTTCTTTATTTAATTACGAATGGTCTGTCATTAAGTAAAATGAAAATTGCTCTTTTAAATTTATGGTGAGAATACGGAATTATGTGAATAAAACCCCCCAATAAATCGGGAACACTTATGGTATCGAAAATGGTGCAGTATGCATTTAAGGGTTAAAATTAAGATTTTTAGTTGACCTTTTTCAAAACTTGACAAAAAATCATACATTTATTATAAATCTTAAATTTTAAAATAATATTTTTTTTTCAAATTCTAGAATAACAGTTGTTTTTTTCTGATTGAAACATTTTCTTCCATAAAATCTTTTAATAATATTCAAAAAAGTATTATAAAATGCCCAAATATAATCAGTAGTTCAAAGTATTCCAATTCCTCTTTAAAAAAGCATAATTCGGAAAAAAATATTTAACACTAGAACCGCGGCGACGGGTCATTTTGACCCGTATCATATGGAGAGACGTCGATTCGAACCAGAAAACTCTTAATAAAATAAGCTTAATATATGCTAAGCAAGAATATTTTCAATAAACAACTTAAAACAGTTTTAAATGAAACTTCCGGTGAGAAATATTTTTATAAATCTTTAGTGAATTTTCCCGCGGTTCTAGTGTTAAACAATTTTATGTAATTTTGTCTTAATTTAAAAACTACTTAGGAACTTTATTTTTGTAAGTTCCGTTTCAATTGCGTTTATATTCTATCTGCTTACAGAATTATAACAATAATTGAGAAATCTTAATATTTATGAAATGCTTCCGTAGTTCAATCTTAAAAAGAAATTGTTTCGTATTTTATAATCGTTTGAGAATTAAATCTAGGCTAGTGATATATTATTGAAAAAAATTCTACTCGGGCAATTATATTTAATGATTTCGATTTGCAAAACTTCAAATTAAACTTTATACATAAAGACATCGTAGATATTTTATTGATCTTTTTTTCATTTATAAATAGTTGGATTAAAAGGATCGCCAATAAACGCTTCAAGGGACAATAAAAACATTTTAAAAAAACTAAAAAAAGTATTTTGAAATTTTTAATCGTCTCTTTCTCTGCATTTATTCTCCTCATCGAATTATCGATTAAAACTTTAAAACAACTTCGTCCTTTAAAAACTTCACGCACGATTTCTTTTCTTTAAGTTTTTATTCTAATATTTCGCAGGATTATTAATGAAAAATATTGAAAAAAAAAACCTGAAAAATATCGATCTGACAATCCGCTTTCTTATACATTTTAAAAACTTGGAATCGTTTTTTTTTCTTCGTGAAAAAAACTTAAATATTCTTTGTAGCGACATAATTATCCAAACTATTGAGCAGTAAACACTTTTTTATCGTTACTTAGCACTTCAAATAAAATAGTCTCTGTGTATTTTGAAAAAAAATCTGTAAAATGTATTGATTTAATTAATAATGAGATATAAAGCATAAAGAGCTCAATGAAGAAAGATTATTTACTTTTGTAATTAAAGACCCTTACGTAAATATACTTTATGTTTCTTTGAAAATTATAAGGGTAATTGCTTTGTTTCTCTGCATAATGCTCACTAGGCGGGAAATAAGTTTCTGTAATGACAGGATTTATTTCTTTTCTTTATTTTAATACACTGTTGATTGGAACTAGATATAATTTTAATGTCATTTTCTAAAAAGAAGCAGAAAAAAATTACGTTTACAAGTACAAATTATCAGATTTTTGTATTTAAAAGAAAACAAAGAATAAATCCTGATAATGATAGATAAAAGCACCAACAAAAGAAACATTTTGTTAAACTCACCAATGAACAGAAATTGTTCTGTCAAATTTTTTATGTAATCGTTTATTGCATTTTTACAAAGAAGAAAATAAAGTTACTAAATAAACATGCACAGTCTGTTCGAAATAGGTCCATACGCCTATTCAAGTACATTTCAGCAGAATTTTTGTAAACTAATGCTTACCACTATGAAAAAAAATATCTTTAGACAGGGGTACAAAAATGTAGGCGCCAGCATGCAGTGTTTCACCACTAGATTTATTTAGTTATTTTTATATTTATTTAGTTATTAGTTATCGTAAGAACGCTACTTAATTTTAAGTGAACAAAACTTTTAAATTTTAATCGTGGGAAACTGCTCGCTTCCACCTAGATTTTTGCACCCCCTGTCTTCAGATATTGCTATCAGTACTTTAAGGAATTTCTGGTACTCAAATACCTAAAATTCCCTGAACTCCTTGATGCGTACAAACCCTGTAGAAAAGAAAGAGAACAATTTTCTTTAGCGCATCTGAAAGATAATTACTTTTTGAATATCTCCCCCTCCCTGGCGCAGAGCTACTGAATTTTCACACTAAATGTAATCAATTTAATATTTACACATAATCAATAATCATTTCAAAAATCATTTTAATATTTACACATTTTACCAACTTAATAAACCTAAGAATAATACTATGACAACTTAATGCTTTACTCTTTCAGGATAAACATCTAATCTAAAAAAATGAAGTAAAAATTATGGAATTTTCACAAGTTGTTAATAATGCTCCCAATAAGTTAAAAACCATATAATAAAGAATTCTTGGTGAAAACAATTTTTTCTAGATAACGAGCAAACGTAATATGTTTTAAAATAATTTTGTAACGGACATTATATTTAGAAGTATCTCTATAAGTTTAATTCGGAGTTTCTAGTTTTCTAAATAAAATAACAAAAATAAGTTCCATATGATATTAAATACATCGGAGTTATTTTAAAACACATTACGAAACAATTTAATGCGTTGCATAAAATAGTCACTATACCAGCTAACAAATAAACAAAGCTGCATTTAAAATAAATTGGCGGCATCAGGCGAGCCTCATGTCAAATTCGACCATTTCGTCACTATCCTTAGATTGGTAGTGCACTGTTATGAGCATGATCTAATTTTAAAAATAATATTTAAAGTCTTGCAGCTTAAATCTACAAAGAATAAGTAAATTGATTACCTTACGTTTATGTCTTTACAAAATATGTTTGTTCTTTTAACAGTAATTCTAAAATTATACAGGACGATTTATTCGTGGCATACGAGAAGTATCTCTCTTATGCCATGATTTAATGCGAAAGTAAAATGGCATCGCATCATCTGCTAACGCATGGAAGAAAACATGGAGGAGATTTTCTTGCATTAATTTGGTGTCTCACTTTCATAATTGTGGTTAAAGAACAACGTTACACTATTCTGGAATTATTCTGACACTTTTTTTTTCGTGACCATGACCAAAACAATACAATTATGTAATCGAATTCTTTTATGTGGTTCTCTAAATTAATAACAAATTCTTTGCACCAAAAATTGTACAGAATGTATATTTTAGTATATACTTCATAGATGCATATCATTGTTATTAAGTTCGAAAGAGTGTAACATCAATGAATACACTTGAAACTATTTTCTCCCATTGGCGTAAAGTAACGGAACACTTCTGATTGTCTCTGTATTTAAACTATGAATCCGGTTTTCATAAAATTTGAAATGACATCACAAAATTATGCATCAATTATATAGTTGAAATTTCAAACTATTCGGTTGGGTAGTTTTTGAGTTGTTATATGCGGACAGACAGACGAGCAAACAAACAGACAGACGACAGACGGACAAACAGACAGACGGGCTGAACGACGACTACAGGTGCTACGTATTTATATAATTATGAACACACCTCAATGTAAATAAAAATATTTAATGAATATTTTCATGGCAAATAACAGGGTTCGTACGCTTCCGGGAATTTTCCTGCAAACATATCAGTATTTTATATCATATATATATATATACATGGAAAAATAAATCTAGATTAAGCGCACGAAATTTCGCCTTATTTAATCAAGAGTTTTTCACAAGAAAATACTGGTATTGAAGAATTTCCTAGTCGGAAAATTTCAGCAGGCATACGAACCCTGAAATAAACTTACTACCGTAATTTCGGGTGTATAAGCCGCGGATCAAACAATTCTTTTTGGACCCAGAAATCTTATTTAGTGATTGAAGACAAATATTTACGGCGATCTAACTAGTTATATTTGTTTCATAAAAATTTCTGGGTCGAAAAAGAATTGTTTGATCTGCGGCTTATACACCCGAAATTACGGTACTTGTGAAAACCACGCTTTCTGGGTTTCAGCGGTGCTGAAATATAAGGACCGTATGCAACTAACATAGACACACAGTAAAAATAAAGGGAAATAATTGCTACATCACAAACGCAAAGAAAAGCAAATTATCTCAAAATAAGGTACATGATAAAATACTAATAATAATTTCACTTTATTTACTCTTAATACGGCAATTTCTCACGTAAACGCCGCGGCTTAGTAAAGTCTTTTTCAACCCAGAAAATTTATTGAAAGAAAGAAATCAAATGCGTGCTAAGCACAAGCAAGTACCTTTTTTTAAAAAACTGATTCTGGTGGGAAATCGAGCTATACAAGGTGCGGCGTTTACGCGCGAAATTACGGTCGAAATTTAGGTGCCACAAAATAAAGTTACATTTTTAGATAAATATATACTTTTAAAATATCCATAAGGGTAAAATTATTTACTGATTCAAAAATAGAATGCTGGCATTAATTGGTCTGCTGATTCAGCTGTCCATCTCATTATTTTTCATTTTGTTACAACTCTCAAAATTCGCGGAAAGCTTTTGTAATCTAGAAATTTTTAAATTTTCAACTGCAATTGCTTCACAAACCCTTGAAAAGTATTATCACAATCATGATTTGAACTTATTCCTAACAACAATCTTTGTATTTTCCGCACTACTTGATCGATTCGTGCTTCCAAACAAACACTTAGAATTCGGCTTTCGAATTTTCTATTCTAACATAAATTACCAAAGATAAATTTATTACTCTTCAGAATAAATAAAAAAAATAATATTTACATACGTCTTTAGATATATGTTACTTGTTTTATTTAATTTGATATTATTAAGCTATTTAATAACTTTAAATAAATCACATTTTTTAATATTACAAAACTAAGTTTGCAGTTCAAAAACATTACATTTAAAAAATTTATTTAGAAGTGTGTGTATTATTTAGTGAAAGTAGATTTGCTTTTTTTAGGGACAAAAATTTTTAATTTAATAAGGCTGAGATTGCTATTCCGAATAAATGAACTCAGAATATTGCAGTATTAATTTGCGAAATCCTTATTTACATTATAAAATAATTTGCTATATACACAGGTGGTTATAATTAAATTTATCCTGTTTAGATCTACGTTGAGTGCGCTCTAGTTAACAAATATCAATGAAACTTCGAATGTAAGTTATATGGACCATGGAAAAATGAAATCTGCAATAAACAACATTAGTCCAAATTCGATCGATAGATGGTGGTTTTCTTCTACGAGAAAGGATTTTATGAAAATTTGAAGCGTTTTAAAAAGCCAGTACTCTCTGCCGTAAAGTCATTCTGCATCATGCCGTTAGAGGAAGTAACGAGCGTAACTGATTAAGGTGGTTTATAAGAACGGTAGCAATTTGTCAATTGCACTGCGCGAATTTCGACGCTTGAAATGCTTATGAAAAGGACCAATGTCGAGAATGGCTTTGAAAAAATATATCTAAATTCGAAAAAACTGGGGAATTGAGTGTGCTGCAAGGAAGAGGACGGAAAAGAATTTCAAATGAAACTACCGAAGAAGTTGCTCTTGCCGTGGTGGAAAGAGCATTTGGTTCCCGTTATTCTTCGACAAGTGCTCGAGCAATGCCACGTGATTTGTCTCTCCCTTGGTCTGCAGTACGAAAATTTCTTCCATCCATTATAAAGTGGTATCCATGTAAGATTCACGTAGTGCAAGCACTGAAATCTGCAGACCCAGACGCACGAACTCAATTTGCGAGATTGTTTTTGTCCAGAACAGCTGTTTACAAAGTATGGCCTTAGAACATTTTGTGGTCGAACGAGGCGCATTTTATCCTTGATGGAGCAGTGAATACTCAAAATTGCCGCGTATGGGGTACTGCAAATCCTAATATTATCCACGAACAGTCTTTGCATTCTGATTACATAACTGTATAGTGTGACTTTACGGCTGATTTATTTCTTGGTCCCTATTTTTTTAGGCGAACACTTCTCAGGGTTTTCAAAGATGTTCCATTACGTGTACCTGTTATTGCAACCTCCTTCAGCAGCAGGTCATTCCATCCTTACAAGAGCGGGAGTGTTTAGAGACTACCGTATTGATGTACGATGGTGCCCTACCTCACAGATCTCGAGCGCAGAGACAGTATTTCTTCGCGCCCAGTTTGCTGATGATCGGGCAAAAACGAGAAATTTTTTGACAACCTTGCCTCCTCGTTCTCCGGACTTGAATCCTTTTTTCTCGTTGTGGGGACCATTCTAACAGTTGAAAAACGCTGGTCAAGGGCCTTATAGGCTTTGTTATCAGTGACCATTGTCTTTATCTTTAAATCTCTAACAGTTGAAAAACGCTAGGCAAGGACCTCATAGATCTTGTTTTCAGTGACCATTGTCTTTATCTTTACCTCATTGGCAGCACCGTCTCTGTGAGTCTTAACCAGTTTTTCAGAAATATAGCTGAAACATTATCTTATAGTTTTCATAACATTTTCGGTCACCTTCCCACTTTAGCTCCGCTGACCCTCCAAAGTCTCATAAAGAAAGGAATGAACTTTCATAATAGCGGTTGGAAACTCCAATTCTCCTACTTCCTACAGTAAATTCTCCAACTTTCCCATAATCAATCAACAAATCAGTATAAACCTTTAACAGCAAAGCCACCAAAAGACAACACAAAACCAAATTGCCTCAAGAGAACGTTGAAAAAAAAGCAGCTGATTGCACACAGAATAAAGTTTCAATATATATATATATATATATATATATATATATATATATATATATATATATATATATATATATATATATATATATATATGTATATATATATACAGGGTTGTTATAATTAAAGTTCGCCTATTCAGAAGGCTCTATAGCCGGTTCTATGGCTCCAAACAAATCAGAATTTCACTAGTACGTAGTTGAAGACATGCGCTCTGCGAAAAAAAAATAGTTAGAATTTTTGTCAGTAGGTGGCGCTGCGCAAATATTTAAGCCAATATTTGCGGATTCCTTTATTTTCTGGGGATTTTTGAAAGATTCTGTATCTAAAGACAGATGTCAGACAATCTCTGATCTGAAAGACAGTATTAGACTTCGCATTCGCTGAATCTTACAGGACAGTTTACGCAATGCTGTAGAAAGCACAATTCTGAGAATGGAATGCATTATTAAAAATGGCAGAAGATTCATTGAGCATGCTTTATGTTATTATTCGTTATTTCCTTACTGCCGAGCGACATGTTTTATTTTTGTCGATTCAGTTTGCATCACACGAAATGATATTCATTTTTCTGTATTGTTTGGTCAGGCTCTAGAGCTGTCTGATTAGGTGAACTTAATTATAACCATTCGCAGTTCGTTGAAGTTTGTTGAAACTTTTAAATTTGTGTTTCGTCTGGATTGACTGATATTGATATAATGAATCTGCAAACATCACTTTAAATATTGGCGCAGCGCCACCTAGTGACAAAAAAATTGACTAATTTTTTTTTCGATTTTCGCAGAGCGCATTTCTTCAACTATGTACTAGTGAAATTTTGTTTCGTTTGGAGCAATAGAACCGGCTCCAGAGCATTCTGAATAGGCGAACTTTAATTATAACAACCCTGTATATATATATATATACATAGCTGCCAACATCTTCCGCTTTTTTGGCCCGGAAAAATTTTATAGAAAATTTTACCATTTCAAATCGTCGTAATGTGCCGATTAAATAATTCAAAAATTTCTATTAAATTTTTCCGGGCCGAAAAATCAGAAGAGTTGGCAGTAATGTATATATATATATATATATACATATATATATATGTGTATATATATATGTATATATATGTATATATATATACATATATATATATACAGAGCTGCCAACTTCTACGCCTATTTAAATCATATAAACATGTTTGGAACCACAAAAATGTTTTAGTAAAATGTATGTCAAATATATTCAATGTTATGCATTACAGCACATATTGTGAATCATTTACTAAAATTTCTGTTTCTAACATGTTTATTTCTCTCTAAATAGGCGTAGTAGTTGGCAGCCATGTATATATGTATATATATACATATGTATATATATACATTCATATATATATATATATATATATATATATATAGAGAGAGAGAGAGAGAGAGAGAGAGCCACCCGACTGGGAACACAAATAAACCAGAGATGCGAAACTACTGAAATCAAAAACAAAGAAAAATCACTAGCCATCGCATAGTGATGCGTTTTGACGATCTAGGTAGACAAAATTATTTCGTTGAAGCTCAATTAGTTTTTGCTGATTTTTCGAATGTATCTCTAATAAAATACTCAAATAGTGATAAATATTTGGTTTATTTAACAATCTGAAAATAAATAGATAATGAATTATAAAAGATGCGTTAAGCATACTTATGTCATACGTAGTATAGGGTAAGTCTTGCAATCGTTTTGAAAAACAAAACAAATTTGAGGGATTTACATGTTTCAGACACTGGTGATTCCGGAAAACATATTTAAAAAAAAATTGCTGCCCGTCCGTCTATGTGTCTGTCTGTGTATCTGTAAACGCTCTATCTCCCAAACAAACTGAGATAGAGACTTGAAATTTTGTATGTAATTAGTATGTAGGAATGTCATGAAGCCTATTTAATATCAGTAACCTCGATTATCTGGAACTATTTTTTTCGGACTCTCGAAAAATTCGTTCTAATGGAAGGTAAAAAATTTTATAAAAAGTATAAAAGTATAAAGTATAAAAGTATAAAAAAATTTTACTTTTTTTTTAAGGTGGTCGTAAAAGGCAAAAAATAACACAAATTGTTCATAAAAAACAAAGTCAACTGGATTATTAGTTGACGAGATATTTGCGAGCCTATTTTCTACATTCTTCGATTTTTCATGAGCCTGTATTTCATTCAAATTTCAATTCAAAGATTTATTTTAATTGGAAATGAGACGCTTAATCCGATGCAGTAAACCGTTAGTTAATGTAATTGTTTTCTTGAGTTATAGGGATGTTTCTTTAACGCAATTCGGTACTACTTGAGTAGTTTGGCGTTTTCATATAATTTGTCGAAATTGGTTCATAAACAATTCATTAATAGAGCATTACTATATCTATTTAAAATGTTTAGATTTTGTTTTGGATTTGCGATGCATTTTATAAAAAGTCTACACAAGTTTAATTTCCTTATATTACATTCATATCCATGATGGGTAAGTATTTAGGTGGCCCCCAATGACTAGTTTTACTATTAGGTAAAAAACAATTTAATGCATACATATAAGTTAACATTCGTTTCTTTTTTATTTTTGTCTAATCAGAATTGCTCTTGAAATTTGTGTAAAATCCTGAAAAATAATAATTTTAAAATAAAATTATATAAAAAACCTTATGTTTTGTGTGATTTTGTAAAAAATATAAATGATACCCAAATTATTTTAGATTGAAAAAATACTGTGTGAATAAATAACCTATAGAAATTTTATTCAATTTGAAATTCAATTTGCAATTTTATTCAGTTTTATTCAATTTGCTTACAGACGCTAATGTATCCTAATATTTTATGTTGCCCCGCAAAAGAAATATAATTGCTACGTGTTTTATTTTCAATTTAAAAATACTATTATGTACATTACTAACTTTTTGTAATTTTCTTGATATTTCATTAAAATTTCTGCTTACTGGCAACAATCTTTCCGCGATCTTTTGTGTGGCCCTGTAAAGAATTCGAACATTCTACGTTTGTCAAATTATAGTTTAATCAAATTGTCATCGGAAAAATACATGTAAGAAAAGTTTCAGAATAATCAGATGATTGAAAATGGTTAAAAACTGTTTTGCAAGTTTTGAACTAAATTTTGTTTTTCCCTGTAAAAAAATCCTAACTGCTACATTTCGTAAACTATAATAATGTTGCATTGGCATTTCTACATATAGAAATAAAGTTCCAGCTCTATCAGACAACTGTAAGGTGTTTAAAATTAACTTAAAAATTAAAACTAAACTTTTGTGTAGCCCTGTATAAAAAGCATAATTTCTAAGCTCCACAAATTACAATAATATTTAATGGTCTTTAAAGCTACACATATATTTAAATATTCAGGTCAATCAGATAATCAAAAGTGGTTTAATATTGACCTGCAAATTTTGAACTAAACATGGATACTTAAACTGCAAGTACATATTAAGCTTGTTTAAGCTTGTTTATTAATAATAAGTTATTTATATGTAGCTATCTGCAGATATTTTTAGTTTCCAATACAAAAGAATTGCACTTTCATTAAAAAAAAATGCATATTGGTGAACCCTGGTGAAAACTTTGTTAAAAGTCAAGAGAAAGATTGCAAAAAAAACAAAATGATTCATGCAAAATCACAACCTCTAAAAAAACAATTAACGGGTTAAACAGCGCTTATTTTAAAACATAAATTGTTTGAAACTTACCTTGACAATCATGTGTCATACGTCCAGTAAACTCGTGGTTTTGAACTTACGGCAAACTGGTACATCCACAAAAACTTCTTCAAACCAACTAGAGAAAAGCTAACTTTACGGTCGCAGTTAATTGACACCTCGAATTTTTTCGACAAAATTCCTTCGGATCTCAATAAAATAGACATTCAGCTATTAATATACAAAGTTTCGTTAAATTCCGAGATAATCAGAAATTCGGATCTCAATAAAATAGACATTCAGCTATTAATATACAAAGTTTCGTTAAATTCCGAGATAATCAGAAATTTGGATTTTGTCCACCTAGTTTATCAAAACGCCCCACTGTGCACCGCCTCGTTTATGAATCAACTTACTGCCGTTTTAATAAAGCAACCAACCGCTGCTTAAATGAATCAATACACCACTGCTTAATTGAATCAAAACAAGGTCGCTTTAATGTACACACACAACGCCGCTTAAATAGATCAAAGTCCGCCGCTTTAATGGATCAACACACTATTGTTTAATGAATCAAAAATACCTTTTAATTAACTCTCACAAATTGGCTGTAAGAATATGACAAGACATGTGAACAAAATAACCAAATAATCGACAAAACTTAAAGCGTATCCTAGCAACCAAAAACAAACGGAATCAAATAAAGAAAGAATTAACAAAGAAACCTTAAATCATTAAACTTGCTCCATAATACAAAATCTCCAGCACAGTGCAAAATATTTATACGAAGTAGCAAGAACACCACTCAACTCCAAAATGAAACAAGATGGCGATCAAAACAAACACCGCGTGTGACGCCCACCAGACATAAAAGCAGAGTTAAACTTATAATTAATCAAAAAAATAATAAGAAGAAAAACATAACAGTCTGTAGTCAACTGAAAGCCAAGAGAAATAAACTATTGATATAATTAAAAGTAAAAGTAAGAAAAATGATACTAAAAAAGTAAATCAACTGACGTCGCGAGTACTGAATTATGCCTCATCAATGAACAGAAAAATACAAAGTCATAAGAAAATAGATCTAAAGTGAATAACTTTTCAAACAAATCATGTACAGAGCTGCCAACTTCTATGCCTATTTAAATCATATAAACATGTTTGGAACCACAAAAATGTTTTAGTAAAATGTATGTCAAATATATTCAATGTTATGCATTACAGCACATATTGTGAATCATTTACTAAAATTTCTGTTTCTAACATGTTTATTTCACTCTAAATAGGCGTAGTAGTTGGCAGCCATGCATGTATTATACAATAAGTGATAGGAAATAAACATGTGTATACTACTAAGTCAGAAAACAAATAATTACCACTTAAATAAAAAACCTTAACGGATATCAAATAACACGTCAAACTCTAACGAAAGCAGTAGGGGACGTTTTTCAATTATTCACGTACTTATTAAAAGGAAAATTACCATTGCAATATTCTTGTGACAAAGTGACATTTACAAATAAAAATTAGGTGGTCCAAAAATGAACCACCGCAATTTAAGGGGTAAACTCTTTAACGTTCATTGCTTTCTCTACGAAATAACAAAATTTTAATTATGATGTGCAACAACGAATTTTAATATTTGGCAACAGAACTTTAATTTAAAAAAATCTATTTTACTACGTATGTGAAAAACAGCTTTTTTTCACATTTATGAATATATTTGTTCGCAATCGCCGGTATCAATCATTTACACTGCTCAAAACAATTAAAGGATATTGCAGTTTTAGGTGGATTTTGTATCTGGGAAACTTTTTAGCTGATTGAGAAATGGTCGACAGATATAGTAGGTTATATGAGAATAAATTGCACATGTTTGGCAGAAAAAAATGCATTTTATTGCGCATTTGTATACAAAAGGAAAAAACACAATTTGTGCATATGAGAAAAAAAGAATAAGAAAAGGTGTTTTCTTCAAAGAAAATCATTTTCAGTAGGGGGTATCGTTTCCACGGGCGGCCAGCAACGTTGAACACCTTTGAGGCATGGACTCAATGAGGCTATTAATGACGAGTTGGGGTATTCTGCCCCACTCTTCCAGAAGAGCTCTTTCCAGTTCTTGGAGAGTTTGTGGAGGGTTGTTGGCGGCCAGAAACTCGTCTTCCTTGAGCGTCCCAAACGTGCTCGGTTGGATTCATGTCTGGAGAACACGCTGGCCATTCCATTCGAACGATTCCTTCCTCGAAAAGGAAATCCTCTACCAGGTTTGCACGATGTGGCCTGCAGTTATCGTCCATTAAAATGAAGTTATCTCCGATTGCTGCAGCGTAAGAGACTACAATAGGTCTTGTTTGTACAAATGTTTTGAGCAGTGTATTTCAACATCCTAGGAATAAAAATGCTTTATTCGTTAAAGGGTTAAAACAGCGTTATATAGTTTAATTTATTTCTGTACTAGCTGACCCGCCCGGCGTAGCCCGGGTCCGTATTAACATTATTAAACGAACTTGAAATTTGTAGGATTTTATCATTAATTCGAAACATGCAGAAATGCATTGTCTGAAATACGTGGCCACTGAATGTGTGAAAAATCGGTTTAAAAAACAGCTAATGTTAAGCTCTAAAAATACTCAAAATGAGCGATGAGAAATGTGGGAGGGAATATGTATCCATCGACTGCGTGATTTTCGTGTTAAAGTGTTGATATTTATGAAAAATCACTGTTAAGTCACGTAACTAATTATTTTTTTTTCACATAGAAATCCCAAGTGAAATATTTTGAATTTCAAACTAATTATATCACTCTTAAATCCGATTATACCATGAATGAAATCGATACTCGCTCGTAGCTAAAGTGTTGGTATGTAGTATTATAATTTCAGAGCCATTTAACAAAAGTAAGTGTTATTTTTAATCAAATCATGCATAATGTCCACTCTATGGATAAATTCCTAACCGTAAACTTTTTTACCGTAACCATAACCTGCCTGTTACCTTTGACTTAACAGTACCTTACCGTAAATTAAATATAACATAAATGTAACCTACCCTTCACTTTATTGTAACATATCCTTATTCTAACCATAAAACAAACGCGATTTAACTTTAACCTAACTTTAATTTAGCCGTGACCTAACTGTAACCTAACGGGATATTAAATATATTCAAAGACTTACCGTAATGTAATTGCAACCTAAATGTTACCAAACCATATATTGGTTTCATGTCCATGGAAATTATTTTGTCTTGTTCGGATCTGGTTATGATTCATTAGAACATTTTTGTCGGGTTCAGATTTTAGGTATTTTTTGAAATTGAGTTATAATGTTCGGGTCGTATTCATGTCCATGGAAATTATTTTGCTTTGCTCGGATACAATTATGGTTCTTTGGAATATTTTTGTCGGGAACAGATTTGTTTCAATTCAGATTTCGGCTTTTTCTTCAAATGGAATTTTTGGGTTCGGGTTTTCTTGCGTGTTCACGGAAATTATTCTGCCTTGTTCGAATAAGAACATGCTTTACTGGAATATTTTTTTTCAAGTTCAGATTTGGTTCAGTTCAGATTTCGTGATTTTTTTCAAAGATATTTTTTATGTTCAGATTCGGTTCAGGTGAATGGAAATTTTTTGTCTTATTCAGATCCGGTTACGATTCTTTGGAATATTTTTTATCAGGTTCCGATTTGGTTCGATTCAAATTTTAGGTATTTTTTCAAATAGAATTTTTAGGTTCGGATCTCGTTCATGTCCACGGAAATTATTTTGTCATACTCGAATCCAGTTATGATTCTTTCGAATATTTTGGTCGAATTTAGATGTGGTTTGGGTCAAATTTCAGTTTTTTTTAAATCGAATTTTTTAGGTTCGAGTTGGGTTTATGTCCATAGAAATTATTTCGTCTTGCTTGTATTGGGTTATAGTTCTTTGGTATTTTTGTCAGGTCCAGATTTGGTTCAATTCAGATTTCGAGTTTTTTCTTCAAATATAACTGTTGAATTCGGGTCTTCTTGCATGTTCACAGAAATAATTCTGTGTTGTTCGAATAAGGACATGCTTCACTGGAATATTTCTGCCAAGTTTAGATTTCGTTCAGTTCGCGATTTTTTCAAAGAAATTTTTTGGGTTCGGATTGTGTTCATGTCCATGGAAATATTTTGTCTTGTTTGGATCCGGTTGCGTTTGTTTGAAATAGCTTTGTCAGATTCAGATTTGGTTCGATTCAGGTTTCAGGTATTTTTTTTGAATGGGAGTTTTAGGTTCGTATCGGGTTCATGTCCACGGAAATTATTTTGTACTCGAATCCGGTTATGGTTCTTTCGAATACTTTGGTCAGATTTAGATGTGGTTTGGGTCAAAGTTCAGGATTTTTCAAAGGAAGTTTTTTAGGTTTGAGTCGGGTTTATGACCATGGAAAGTATTTTGTCTTGCTGGGGTCGGGTTATAGTTCTCTGGAATATTTTTATCGGTTTCAGATTTCGTTCGAGTCATATTTCGGGTTTTTTTAAAGAAAATATTTAGGTTCGGGTAAGATTTTATGGCCACGAAAATTATTTTTCCTTGTTTGAATCGGGTTATGTTTCACTTGAACATTTTTGCGAGATTCAGATTTGGTTCGGATCAGTTATCAAATCCAAAGTTTTTCACAATCAGAATTTTTAGGTCAGGTACGGGTTTATACTCACGGAAATTTTGTGTATCACGGATCGGAGTGTGGTCTGTTTTTTTTCTGGTTGGAATCGGGTTATGTTTAAATTAGTCTAAACATTAAGGTTATAATCAGTTTTGCTACTATTCTTTTTATGGGTATTTCAGATAGATAATTTACTTAGCTATTTGATAATTTATTATGGTGAATGAATCGTTTGTCGATACAAACAATTGTACGCCAAACAGCTAATTTATTTTTGTTTTAAAAACAAATTAAAGCCATATTACAATTTTAAATTGAATAGAACACATTTAAATTTAATCAATGATTAAAAAAATAAACTCATAGAAAAGTGTTGTGTAATGTTTTTTACTGCAACACAGCTAATGACTCGTACATTTTAATGTTCGAAATGCCAAAAATATGCGTACAACCATATAGTAAAAAGAAATTAGTAGAGTGGCAGTATAATGTCTTGGGTGACGTAAAAAATGTAACTCTAAAATCCGCGACATTAAGTCCAAATAAGCACCAACAAAACCATGTGCTTTGAAACTCCGATCAATTCAAACTGGTTTAAACCAGTATTTCTTTGTTTTTGTTTTTTACCTTTTAAACTGTTATTGAATAGATGACTAAAATTTCGTTTAAAAAATAACGTTTTGTGCCATTATTGCCTGTAATACACGATCAGAATGCATGAAAGATACAATTAGATTAATCATAGGCAAGAATTATTTGATTATTTTTATCATATGACTTTGAAATATCAATATAGAAGCATCATTTAACCCTTTCAGGGGCAAGGTATTTCTGCTCCGAAAATGTTCAAGTAATTGATTCACACCACAATTTAAGAACAGACTTATTTGAAAATAATCAAGAGCTGTTTTTCGCGCATATTATAAAATCGAAATTGTACTAAAATTTTACTGGTGCCAGTTCGAAATTGGAACAGTAATATTAAGTGTTTGCAGACTGCAAACACCGCCCCTGAAAGGGTTAAGACTTTGCTTGAAAAATCAACGTTCTTTCGTTAATGTCTTAAAATCGTCTGCACTCTGAAATCTAGATTTTAGATTAATATTATTATTTAAGTGTTCATGCATGATTTTAAAAGAATCTTTTCATCACTATATTTTATATATTGACATGGAATTATAAATAAGTTGTTAAATCATAAACATTTTTCATCTACGTTATAAAGTATTTAAAAATTTCTGAAAAAAAGAGAACTTTTAGTAATACAATTTTTTACTTCAAATCATATGTTTTCAATATTTTATTTAATTTTCTTTTGACATTTAATTATTTTAATTTTCCAATTTTAATTATTTTAAAAGCAAACATTTATTTTAATAAATATTATAATAGAAAAAAACATTTAAAAAATTACGATTTCTTCGTAAAATATGCTTCAGCTGTAATTAATTTCTTCCAATCCGTCTTATTAATACAAAATTCCTTCCTCGTGCTTTATTTTTTGAGACATTAAAATTTCAGCGATAAATGGTTTCTTCTTGCAAACCTTTCTTTTTTTCGATTTACTTCGCCACCACCTATCTTTTTCCTCCATGGCGTACAGCAGCTGTGATTTAAAAAAAAAAAAAAAAAAAAAATCCTCATTTAAACTGACAGTTTGCCAGTCTATGAATTTTAAAGGTCAGTCTCAGTTTTTAAAATTATTCCTGCGAAAATTTTATGCAACCAACCAACCATAAGAGAATGAAAAGGAAAAAAGCTAAAAAAAAAAGCGATTTTTTATGAGAGTGAGATTTGGAATTTAATTAATTACTCAGTTAATAAATAGAATTTTGAAATTCTGAGCGTCAGGTGCATCAGGAGAGATACTGGGCTACTCTCAGAAAAATTTTGAACTTCGTACGTACCGTAGTTTTTGCTAACTATCGCAGACACACACACACACACAGAGCGATTTGTTATTTTATTAATATACTAGCTGACCCGCCCGGCGTTGCCCGGGTCCGTATTAACAATATTAAACGAACTTGAAATTTGTATGATTTTATCATTAACTGGAAGCATGCAGAAATGCATTGTCTGAAATACGTCTTTGCTGACTTTGTGAAAAATCGGTTTTAAAAACAACAACTAATATTAAGCTCTAAAAATACTTAAAATTAGCAATGACAAACACGGGAGGGAACATGTATCCAACGACTGCGTTAGTTTCGTGTTAAAGTGTTAGTATTTACCCGTAAAAATCACTGTTAAATCACGTAAATAATTATTTTTTCGCATAGAAATCCCAAGTGAAATATTTTGAATTTCAAACTAATTATATCACACTTAAATCCGACTATACCGTGAATGAAATCGATACGCGATGATAAAAGATTGGTATATAGTATTTTAATTTCAGAGCCATTTTACAAAAGTGTATATTTTTAATCAAAGCATGCGTAATCTGTGGACAAATTCCTAACCGTAAACTTTTGTACCGTAACCATAGTCTGTCTGTAACCTAACTGCGATTTAACAGTACCCTACCGTAGCTTCAATATAACATAAATGTAACCTAGCCGTCACTTTATTGTAACCTATTCTTATTCTAATCATCACATAAATGCAATTTAAGTTTAACTTAACTTTAAATTAACCGTAATCTAACTGTAACCTAACGTGAAATTAAATAAAATCAAAGACTTACCGTAATGTTATTGCAACCTAATCGCAACCCAAATGTTACCTAACCATTCATGGAGTTCATGTCCATGGAAATTATTTTGTCTTGTTCGGATTTGGTTATGATTCATTAGAATATTTTCGTTCAAATTCATATTTTTAGTTCAAATCAAATGTTTTCAATATTTTATTTAATTTTATTTTGACATTTAATTATTTCGAATTTATCAATTTCAATTATTTTAAAACAAACATTTTTTTAAAATAAATAATATAATAGAAAAAAAAGACCATTTTAAAAAATTACTATTTCTTCGTAAAATATGCTTCAGCTGTAATTTATTTCTTTCAATTCGTCTTATTAATACAAAATCCTTTCCACATGCTTTTGTTTGGGCCATTAAAATTTAAGCGATAAATGGTTTAATATTGAACCCTTTTTTCGGTTTACTTTACCACCACCTATCTTTTTCCTCCATGGTTTACAACGGCTGTGATAAAAAATCATCATTTAAACTGACAGTTTGCCAGTCTATGAATTTTAAAGGTCTGTTCCAGCTTTTTTAAATTATTTATGCGAAACTTTTATGCAACCAACCAACCATAACTAAATGAAGGGGAAAAAAGAAGAAAAAAGGCGATTTTTTATGAGAGTGATCTATGGAATTTAATTAATTACTCAGTTAATAAATAGAATTTCGAAATTCTAAAGCTCAGGTGCATCAGGAGAGATTTGGGGTACTCTCAAAAAAATTTTGAGCTTCATACATGCTGCAGATTTTGCTAGCCATCGCAGACACACACACACACACACACACACACACGCAGACAGAGCGTTTTGTTCTTTTATTAATATAGATAGATTTAAAACTCATAATCCATCACAGAAAGTATAAATAGCAATGTCTGCTTTATTTAGTAGACAGACATTTTGTAATTTCTCAAAGTAAGCAACCTTTCTTTCGAAATTTCTTGTGGGAATTCAGAATTTCAATATACCGTAATTTCCTGCGTATAATCCGCGGATCAAACAATCATTTTTGACCCAGAAAAGTTTTAAAATAAAATGTAACATTTTAAATCACGGTAAATATTTGGCTACATTTACTAAGTAAAATTTCTGGGTCGAAATTGTTCAATCCGCGGATTATACGCAGGAAATTACGGTAAATTAAGAAAGTTCAAAGTGATAATCCTACTTAAAACAAGTAGTACCCGTTAATTTTTGCAAAAAGTATCCTCATACCACCAAAACAAAGATCTCTTTATTTAATACAGAAATTTTGAGGTTAAATAATTAAGTTTACTATTATCATTATTATTATTATCGTAATTTCCGGCGTATAATCCCCGGATCAAACAATTTTTTTTCAACCCAGAAATTTCATTAACCCTTTCCGGCACACTGTGCCCGGTCTGGGATACCAAATTTTAATTCCAAACTTTCAAACGGCACCAGTAATATTTTAGTAAAATTTTGCTTTTACGTTAGAAGCTTAAATTAAGGAATTTAAAATATTTAAAAAAAATCTTTTGTGAATTCCGGTGTCAGTCGATAATTTCTAATTTTACTATAGATTTTGCCCGTGCCGGAAAGGGTTAAGTAATTGAAGCCAAAGATTTACCGCGATCTAAAATGTCACATTTTATCTCAAAAATTTTCTGGGTCAAAAAATAATTGTTTGATCCGCGGATTAAACGCCGGAAATTACGGTATTATTATTGCTGTATTGTGAAACGATGGTGACCGTATACCTATAAATCTCTTTTATTTATTTGTAATAAAAAGAATGCTCTGAAAGTTTAAACAGGATGTGATTTTCCTTTTAGTAATAGAGCAAATTGTGCATTCACATATATCAGTAATGCACAACCTTTTTGCCAGAAAATTGTTTCCCACCAGAATATTTGAAAAGAGTCGTTTGCTTTATTTAATAGCAAATATTTTGTCATTATTATAAGAAAATGATTCTGTATGAAAATAGTGGTAGCTTTGTGGCCCGCGGGCCAAAGGTTGTGCACCACTGACATATATTCATTTGAGACAGCAATTTGTTACATAACTTAAAATAAAATTTGTAGTAGAAATTTTGCCCGTTTAAAATGCTACCAATTACAAAACACACACTTAAAAATATTTTTTTTTTAAGTTTAAATCTTCAATATTCTTTCGAAAAGTATTTTTTAAATGAAATTTTCTTTTAAATAACCATCTGCTTCTGCATTAATCATTTTGGAAATGCTTTTCTATGATGAAAAAAGTAGTTTTAAAACTGCACGTATAATTATTCCCCAAAGACAAATCAGTCTTGCATGTTAACTTTGTGGACAAGCATAGATATAAATAAAATGATTTTATTTTAGAGGCTCTTAAATAATTATGCTTAAACGTTGTTCAATTAAGCTGCAAAAATGTTCTTACATTTTTTATGATTACACGAGTTTTTTTTTTTTTAACTCTGAATCCAAATGCACGAAATATTTCCTGAAGATTACTTTTATATGTTTATCAATTAAAATATGCATCAATGTGAAAAACATTATACTAAAATTTTAATACTGGAAAAATGAAAGGTTATATATCAGTTAATGATTTAAAATTTTTTTTTTCGATAAAAAAAGGTTTCAAGAACGCAAGGTGAATATACACAGCCCTTGTTTTATAAATATTTCTGTTTTGTTTGTGTATGAAATTAGACTAATTTCTTGATTAAATTGTATTACAAGTTTCCCACGTGGTCAGTTTTTTTAACCCCACTTGTTTTAACCGAAAAATCGTTTTTTATAAAAGGTTCATAGATATTTACACAGAAAGTTTCCTTTTTTTAATTGTTGCAGACATTTATCACGAATTATTTTTCCTTAACCCTTTTTTTAAGCAGGGCAAATTCATTGTTTAAGTATTGAAATTAATGACTGACACCGGAATTTGAAAACAACTTCATTTGTAAATAAGAAAAGACTATATTTCACGCATTCAATAAATCGTAATTTTTTATACAAAATTCCGGTGCCAATGTGGCGTTTGGGAATTAAAATTAAGTGGTATATCTATGAAACCACCGCTCCGCAAGGGGTTAAATAATATTTTTAATCAAATAATGGGAGAGTGGTAATCTTGATGTTACTTAACACGTTGAGTACCACGATGACTAACTCTGAACTTCTCTGTCTCTGAAGAAAAGCGAAAATTATACACGCTGAGGAGAAATTTCCATCGTAGCCGCCATTTTTCCCTCGGTGCTTAGGCCTAGTATTCAGGGGTTGGTGCACTTTACCACTGTTACGTCGTAGTTAAAAGAAAAACAAACGAAGAAACATCGCTTGGCTTTGCATTTTCATCGCAGTTAAAAGCAAAATTTACATGCTGCAAAATGAATTTCAAATATGACTTTTAATCTCTTCGTTCTCGAAGCTAAAATAATACTAAAAATACTCTTTCACTGGTTCTAAAAAAACAAAGTGACACCATAAATACAGAAAAAAGACCTTTTTGGAAATTCATGTTTTAGGGGATTACTAATTTAGGTTCACAAATTCGGATATAAAATTACAAATCTGTTTCATTTTTTCGGAAGTGTTACATATGTTGATTTGTAAATTTTGTTGCATGGTGACAACTATTCCAGAATTTTGCGTCCCGAAAATCCCTTAATAATGCTAACTTTGACAGAATTTCGTAAGAAATACTTTCTTTTTATGGGAAAATGGAAAATTCTTTTCGTTTTATTGGTATTCGAATAAGAATAGAAAAAAAAATTCCATTTACGAATATGTAAAAATTTAGTCAGGTTTTTATTAAAATGGCCTTCAATAGCATTATGCTTCATGATATAAGGATAAAGGCGATATTCGAGTATATTTGTGAGGGAGTGTCCTTTGTATAAAGGCACTCTAGCATTTTTGTGAGATCGTGACGTCAATGATTTAACATGTGTAGCGTGGAAGCGACATCTATCCTCTCTTTAACTTTCTAGAGCGTGTGTGTCTTCCTCGGTTCTACAAGTTATGTCGCGGTTAGAAGTAATATGCAAATTTATAGTATCTCAGTTTGCAGCATATAAAAGCTTTGAGTGTGAAGAGAGTGGGGTGTGAGTAGCGGCGCAAGCCAGTTAGTAGTGTGTGTAGCGGCGCAAGCCAGCTAAGTGGTAGTGAGTAGCGGCGTAAGCCGACAAGCAGTGAATTGAATTGGACTGAGTTATAGCAAGTTATTATTTAGCCTCCAGTGAATTAGCGAGGAGTTTCGAAGTGAGATAGCTAGCAGCGTTTGCCGACTTAGTTTATTCAGAGCAGAGCTATTCAAGGAGTTTGCCGTTGGTAAGAGATAGTTTCGTTACGTTGAGTATTTTAGATAATAAAGAGTGATAGCCACGGGCTCTCTAATAAAGCTTTTGTCTAGCAGTTTAGCTGAAGTCTAAGTGAGGAGTTGGTTGGAAAGTGCCCCGACTGAGTCTAGTGCCGGAGCTGTGAGTATAGTTATGAGTTTAATCTTTTAGTATTGTGACTAGTTAGTCGAAATTATCGAACTGAAAGCCGCACTTTCCCTGAGCCCTAACAGTTTAAATAAACTGTGGTTTTAATTTATATCTCGAGTTATGTCTGCATTTAACCACCCTCACGTCACAAATGACACCCAGTACGGGCAACCGTCTGTTACTTATTTATCATTTTTTATTTATCTATTTACGTAGATATATTTATGTCTATATCTTAATTTACATCTACATTTACACTCGTATGTGTGCGGGCGTATTTTATTAAAAAATACAGTTATTTTGCATCATAATGTTCCTTTTATCTTTTTTGTTGTAAAAGAACATTCCATTTATCTGAATGTACATAAACATAATTATATATACTGTGTATCAAAGTTCGTCATAAAGTAGATTACTCAGCGAGTAACAACAATATTGCAGCATAAATTGGTTCCTGGGATTATTTCATTGTCATAATTTTATTTTCTTTATGCATTTTGCAATCTGCAGGGAATTTCTGGGTGTGGGAGCATAAAAAGAGAATGTCTGCGAAAATTTTATTCCCATCTGTGTTGGTCATAAAGAAAATTGCATTTATATCCCGACATTCAAACCAATCAAATCCAGCTCAGACTTCCGTCTTGTATGTGTCAGTTTTCGTTATGTTGGTGCGAAACCAAATTTGCTAACTGAAAAGAAATGGAAAAATTGATTTGAATACAAAACATATGTTGATGCAAATGCTTGTAATGTGTCACTACGTCCATTTATCTTCGTCAACGTTAATGTTTTTTCAAATATTTCTTTTAAATCAAACTAACTTAGGAAGCATAGATTATGTATTAAAAGCATTTTGATTTAATATATAAAAGGCTTTTATTTATTTTTTGTTTTTAACATAAAAAAGGGAAATGCATAACTGTCGATCTTCTGACGCTTTTATAGCTAAATATTAGGTATGAAACCAGAAAATGTATTTTCTGAAGTTACGTAATAATATATCTTATTTGTACTCGCTAATCAATCAGAGCTCCCGCTGTTCTATTTTTTTTCTATTTTCCTGAGCCTGCCAATAACGTGTTAGAAAGAATTTCATGGTAGGTGTCTGCAACAATTCCAAGAAAAATTGTGCTCCTGGAATGTTTCTACGGAATTTATAACGGCGATTTTTTTATTAAATAAATTTCATGCTAAAAAGCGGTCCGAGTCGGAGCCTTGCTTATTTGATTTCAGTTAATTAAAAACTTTTCTGCTATAAACTAGATGAAAAAAAAAAAAAAAAAAAAAAAGTTGACAGTGATGGAAATGTATATTTTGAAGAAAACAAATTTGCAATCTGTTATGAAAACATTCATTATAAGATTGCAGTCCTTCAGGGTTAGGTTACCAATGGACAGCTTTCCACCTGTAAATTTTAATAGATTTTTTCTTCTTATTTAAATGCCATATTCATGTAAAATTACTGTCATGAATAAGGCGAAATTTTCTATTCCTTTTTACTAAATAGGAGCAGACCTTGCACTTATTAACAAATGCTTAGCCCATTGAAGAGCGGTGATTCATTTTTTGACCACTTAGTTTTAATTCCAAAATGGCACATTGTCACCAAAATTTTTATATGGAAATTTTCCTATTCTCGAGTATATTAATAAAAGCTTTCACTTTCTTCCAAAAACCTTTGGTGGTAAATACTGGTGTCAGGCATTCTTTTTTGCATTCTAAGAAGAAAAGTACTTTGCCACGGAAAAGGTTAAAAACATTCGATATTTGTGAGAACATTTAATATTACATTCTGTTATGAGGACAATCCAATTTTTTGCTCAAACCCTTAGATGTGGTCTATTTTATTAAAGCCACCTTTATTTTCTTACAGGAATTTCTAGATAAACGCACGTCTATTCGTCATGTGATATGATTGTTTAAAGACGTTATTGCAAATGGTCTTGTACCTTTTAAACGCAATGAAAATTACCGAAAAAATTAAAAGTTTGAATTAGTCTATCTTCAAAACCTTTTTATATATAAAAGAAAAATTTTGAATGTTTCTTAGATGAATTGTGATTTGTAATATGCTACCATTAGAAACGGATTAGCTTTTCTTGGAGTTTTGTATTGTTGGAAATAAAATAGCTCTTTTTTTGTACTTCGAAACCTACTGCGTGGATGATATATTGAGAACGTATGTATGGATTAATATGAAATTTAGTATAAATGCTAAGTAAAGATGTGTGTGTAAAATGATCTAATTTAAGTATTTACAGCGGTAATATTTTTAGTTATGGCTATTTTTATTCATTAAAAGCTGTAATTTTTTTACGAAAATATTTCTTTTGTATAGTTGATGAAATAGTTTTGACCTAAAAGTGGATCATTTAAAAAATAGTTATGTGTTTATTTTGTAAATCAAGTTTCATATCAATCCACATTTTCTAGATATGCGCGCAATGACTTACAAAGTGAAAAAAAAAGCTATTTTAATTTTAACAATACACAAATTCTGTAAAAGACTAGTCATTGTCTAGTGATAATACATTCAAAAGCATAATCTATTTAATCCAAGGTCAAAATTTTATACATTAAAAATCAATTAAGGTACTCTAGCTCAAATTTTCATTGTTTTTGTTGATTTTCGAAGAGCTTAAAAGATGCAAGATTCCTTAATTTTCAAAAAGTCGCAGTGACATCAGAATATTTGCCTAAATTTATTTGAAAAAAATACTAAAGCTTTTTTTTTTTTTGTATATATAGTAAAGTGGAATTTTCTTTGCAAAATACTGGTGCTAATGTGACATTTAGGAATTTTGAAGAAATTTACCATAATGCCGACATTTCTTAAATATTCCGGATTCTGATCCAAAATTTGCATGTCCAAATCGGAAAATATATGTAAGAAAATGTGTCTTCGTTCTGTGAGGCATGCTTGATGATTTCATCTTTATGGGCATCTATGGATTTACCCACCAGACCTTAATCCTTTCAAGGGAAAGGTGTGAAAAGGCTCTGAAAGGTGTGATTCTCGCAAAATTTTGAAAGGTGTGATTGACACCAGAAATTTCAAACAAATTTATTTTCAAAAATCAAAAGCGTTTGTTCAGTAACTTGATAAAAATTACTCCCTCTGTCCCGAATTAGTTACGACATTTGAATACTTTTGTACTGATTATTGATATTTATGACTCTATGATTTTGTTTAAACATTTTTCAGAGAGCTATACTATCAATCATCAATATTTACGTACCTAACATTCTCTCCATCATTCCATAAATAAGTAATTAATTAGTTTAAAACAATTCCCGGTTCACGCTCTTAAGCCACGCCCCCATTTTTTTTAACAGCAATTGCATAAAACTATTTTCAAGTCAATCAGTCGTGAATTCATTTACGAACATTTTATTCCAACATTTGTGAAAAGTATCTTTTAGCATAAACATGCTGCAAATTAAATCGAATTATGTCGAGCTTATTTTTTTTCTATTAGTCTTTGCTTAATGATAAATGAAATACGCTCCAAATATTTTTCTGCCTTGAGAATCATGTGTAGTATTGATTTACGAATTATAACAGCACATGATAATCTTCGCAGTGATCTTTTATTGGGATATCTTTGATTTTGGTCAGTGGCATTTTTTTTTCGTCCGCATTTACAACTTTTTGTAAACTTACACTGCAAATTTCCTTATCTTTTATTTTTGACGTCTTTGCGTACTTCTGCAAACGGGATAGGACGATAAACATTATAATGCACATTGAATTTAATACCTGCAGCATTTAAGGCATTAAGGCTTAGTGTACAATATGCCAAATATCGTTTAAAACATTTCAATGCAGCGTTGCGCCCAACATTATTCATTTCTTTCTTCCGACAACTTTATAAATTCATTATTTCATTTTCTTTTACTTTAAATTCCAGTTAGTTAGCATTGCTATTCCAATTAGCATTGCTTCTGACACCTAGCATACACAGTTATATTTATTCTAGTATAATTTTACTGGTGTCGATCCACTAAACTGCATCAGAAGTTCTTTATGACTCCGCCTACTTGAAATGTCACAACTAATTTGGGACAAAATTTTCAACCTAAATGTCGCAACTAATTTGGGACAGAGGTAGTATTTTTTTCTTCCAATAATCTTGTGCAAATGAATCGTTTTAAAATTAAAATTAGATGGTCCAAAAAATGAACCACCGCACTCAAAGGGGTTAAATAGTTAGGGGGTTACTTTATCCATTTACAACGATCTTTTAAAGTGCGCAATAATGCAGATCGAAAAGAAAGGATCCGACGTATCTTCGGTGTGAAACTGTCATCTAGTTAATTGCATTTATAACCTCACCACCCCCTTCCCTTCTCCCTAATGTGCTTCTGTCAGTGCTGATATTCAAGATTTATTTATTTTATTTTATTTTGATCGTATAAAATGGTTTTGCGACAGATAGTAAGGATTTCGGAAAAGGTTCAAATGAAATAAACTTGTAGCAATTTGAACATAGAAGAATGATTTCAGAACTAGGTAGAATTAATCGTCAAGTTTTTAACGCTAGAAGTACAAAGAGATTTCATTTCGACCCTTATCAAATGAATACATTTAAGTTCAAGTTAGAAATGTCTTTGTAAATTAAGTTTGGACGATACAAAGAAGAAAAAAATAAATATGTTCAACACGGTTCAACAAAAATTCTGCTGTAAATTATTTTTTCATAAAATTTGAGTAAAATTCTCCGTCTTTCTGCCATTAACCCTTTGAGGGGCAAGCAATTGCTTTCGAGTAATTCTGAACTCCCACCGGAAATTTGTAAAACAGTTACATCAAAAAGAGGAAAAGCAATTTCACGACTGTTTTCCACTAAAGTTTGAAAAGTGAAATTTAATAAAATTTTTCTGGTGTGAATCTTCATCAATCGTAGGTGGTATATAATATATACCGCCGCCCCTCAAGGGGTTAATCGTTTCAAGAGCAAATGATTTCTGCTCCATTGATGTTCAAATAGTTAATTCACACCGCAATTTACGAACAAATTAAAAAATTTTCTTCGTGTATATTATGAGAATGAAACTGTACTAAAAATTACTGGCGGAATTTGGCAGTTTAGGCATCAAAATTAACCGTTCACAGACTGCAAATAGTACCCATTAAAGGGTTAAAAAATGTTTTAAACCTTTCCGGCGCAGTGGTCCCACATCGGAATAACCTAATGTTAATTTCAAACTTACAAACAGTGCCCAGAATATTTTAATGAAATTTTGCTTTTAAACGGAAAGTTTAGAGTAACAAGATTTTAATTATTAAAAAAGTAGTTAGTAAAAATCGGTATCAATGAATCGTTTCATAATTTAACGAACAGAATTTTTCTATGGCACAAGGGTTTAACCACTTGAGGGTGGATGGGATACATTATACCCCACATAATTCAAATTAAGATTTACACCAGAAAAATTTAATTCAATTTTACTTTATTAAGTCTTGTTGAAAATGCTGGAAATTTGCTTTTCATCGTTGTCATTTTTTTTTCAAAAATTCCAGTACGAGCTCAACATTAAAAAAGCATAAATACTTGCCCCTGAAAGGGTTAAAAAATAATATGCCTTTTTGAAAATATTACATAATTTGAAATAGCGTATAAATACTACTTTCTTTTTAAGTGTGGTTATTTAGAATCTCAAACATGTCCTTGAAATAATTTTAAGGGAAAAGTAAAATATACAATAAAATACAATTAGTAAAATACTAAATTATTTCCCACCAAAATTTACAAGGCAATTTATCTGAAAACAAGTAAGAGATTTTCTGAACGTTACTTAACAATAGAAAAATTTTCATTTCAAATTTCTGGTTCCACTGTGGCAACTTGGAATTAAAATTGAGTGTTCCAAAAATGAACGCTACCGTTCAAGCATTTAAGAGAAACGAACTTTATCCATTTATAGAAGATTGGGAATATTATGTGCGCTTTGAATGTCGCAATAAAACAAAACTAAAATAAAGACTGGGTTGAATCTTCAGTGTGAAATTGTCATTATGTTAGATGTATTTCTTCCCCCTCCCCCGGCTTGAAGTGCTTTAGTTAATACTGGTATACAAAATTTATTTTCTTCCTTCTGTACTGGCTGAAAGAAATTGATCTCTAAGTGATAGTAAGAAATTTAGAAAAGATTTACCCAGTGTTGATGTATCTGACGGATTTTTTGTTTAGAAATATTGGATTCACACCGAAAATTTTTTAATATCAATTTTCATTTATTTAATTTATGGAATATCTGTTATCTTATAAAGAGATACTATTAAAACTTACTGGTGAGAATTTAGAATGCGTAAATATAAAATCAATCAGATGTTGCGAAACAGAGTTTGGCCTTTTATACTCCGTCGGTTCTTTAACCCTTTGCTCCCCAGTGGTTTAGGTCTTAAATCACCGATCTTTAATTCGTATATTTCAGTTCCCACCAGAAAATTAAAACAACAATATTTGCTTTAATCAATAACAGAACATTCCATATTTAAATAAAACGAAATTAGCCATTGAATTTTTCTGGTGTGAAATGAACTACATAATTTCTAGAACGTGTTCTGGCATGGGAATTAAAGGGTTAACCCTTTTGAGTCCCATTTTCTTTCAATTTTCAAAATGTATATGTACATACTTTTGCCTAAATAATATTTATTGTAGTTATCTAAATGGATTTACTGCAGTTTAAAGAATACATCTCTATGAAATCTAACGCATGTAATTATTTTGATTGACATTTAAATGATAGCCATACAACGATAAATTAAAAAAAATTTTAAACGCTTGGAAAATATCGTGCTACAAAAAAGATTTAACAGATGTTACAACTTTCCAATATTTTTTGTGTTTCATCACACATGATTCAGAAAAATAAATTATATTTCTTATTTAAAGAGGGACATATAAGTTTAAAATAAAAGAATCGCCAACGGAGCAAAAAGAATCAAGGAAAATCTTCTTATTGTTGTTACTATATGCTAAAACATGAATGAAGCCATAATAACAAAGCATAGATATACACTACCATTACTAGATGTAGATAATAGCAGTAATAACTAAATAATGTTAACTAAATTACTAAACCATACAAGGTTCGCACACTCTTTATATTTTTTAAGGACTCTGGCACCACTATTAAAAATAAGAAAATTTACATTTAATTTTTAAAACACGGAACTCACAACCACCACATTCATTCACAGGTTTTACAATATTTTTTTCCGCTGTGAATTACTTTGAAAACATTCTTAAAATTTAGTGGTAGAATTGTGCAAACCTTGTTATATCAAACAAAAATCTTTGCTTTTTGATTCACAGGATTTGTGAAAATAAACAAAACGGAGATTTTTATTCGAAAAAAGTGATAACAGAAAATATCATGAAAGCGTGCAGATTTGAGATACCATTATTAGAATGAAAAAAAAAATTACGGTTTGTTGTAATACACACAGATATTGTATTTTTATTTTATTTCATTTTTTTATTTATTTATTTATCATTTATTTTATTTTTTGTCTTAAGATCAATTTATATTTTATCTATTACCAAAATTAATAAAAGAATATATTGAAGTTTCAAGAATACGGTACATCAATTTCAGCTGTTTTATATGTTATTTTGTAACTGTTGCCACCCATTAATAGTCGTTCTAAATATAGTTATCCTGCTCTTTAATTTTTTTCCTGATACTTGTTTTGTAACAAGGAAGAAAAAGATCAATACGTCTTCCATTTTATGCCTATTACATTTCTTTATTTTTGTTTTCATTACTATGTATGTCTCTTTCAAGTACATTAAACAAATAAATTCTTTTGTTTCTAGATTAATCTATCTGTTTTTATAGCATGCACAAGAGAATAGATGAAAAATATTTAGCTTTTACACCGAAATTCTGTCGAATCTTATCAATTCCCAAAAGGTAAATATTAATCTAAGTTAATTTTTCTTTTGACATATATTGCTCTTTTGTTTTCTCTTGTCGATTCTTTGTTCAGTCATTTAGCTTTGTAAGGTGTTCTTTATGCCAACTGTAGCTTTATTTTTACAATCTCTAAAGGATTATTTTTTAACTTATTGTTACAATTTACTAGACGTATACCATTGGCTATTAATGTATATATATATATATATATATATACATTATTAGCAAAATAAGTCATTTTATTTTTTTCTACTTAATGTTATTTTTAGAAAGATAAAATATTTCAGTAAAAGGAAATTATTCAAATATTTGTATTTATAAAGAAAAAATTAACACATATATTTTCTATCATTTTTCAGTGAAAGGGAAACATTTCGTAACTTCACTTTCTTGACAGATAAATGTTTAAGGATAATGTTATTTACACAGTAATTAGCTTATAAAACATATTATAGGTATAATATATTATATATAGTAGTATATATTATACAAATACTTTTTTAACATTTTCTGCTAACGGATACAGCATTTAGGTCACCTTTTTTTGGATACTACTGTTTTCAAACACCATTCTTCGAGATAGACTTCTACAAATTCTGCAAGAAAAATAATCTTAGCGTACGATTTCTTGCAATATTGTAAGAGGAAATATGTAAAACTTTTAATCATTGTTTGGTAAAAGTGACTGCCGAAAACGTTCCCACTCCGACCTTTGCGGACATTGGGTAACCTTTGCGTAATTTGGACATTGTGGACCCAATTTAATTATATTTTTGGTGTAATTTTATTAAGTCATAAAACTTTCTGATACTACAACGGATCATGATAGCATTAGATACAAATTACATATATAAACATATCAGATATTTTCCAGAGTTATAACAATATAAGTTTCCAAGGTGTTATTTTAACCATTAATTAAAATTTCTTCAGTTACCTAATAATCACTAAATAAATTAGCTTATTATAAGAATGGAGTTATGCATAAAGGAGAGGAGGCAAATAATGTATTTCTATCAGTTACGAATAAAGTAACTGAGGTGGTTGTCACAAGATGACGGCTGTTTATTTTAACCCTTTGAGCTCTGGGGTGTAATTTTTTTCAAAATTACAAATGTCACATTGGCACCAGTATTTTGCAAAGAAAAAAACTGGTTAACGATATACACGGGAAAAAAAATGCATTAAACATTTTTTCAAATAAATTTGGTCGAATTTTCTGGTACCATTGTAACATTTCGGAATTAAAATTATGTGGTAGAAAATTCTACCATCAGAACTCAAGGGGCAAATCGGATCAACAGTTTCTGCTTACCGCCAGTAAAAACTTTCTTCATTTCTCACATACAGAACAATTTTTTTAAAACCTAGAGGATATGGTTTTGAAAGTATATATTGCAGTTAAATCACACTTTCAAAAAAAGAAATTTCTTTACTTATTCAAAGAAATATATTTAGGTCGAAGTAAACTTTACATCGAAGTACGAAGTAAGTATATTTTTCTCGTATGAAATTTCAAAAGAGTGGCAGAAGTATAAACAAAATACAGATATTTCCTTGGTTTAAAGATTTTTTGGCATCGTATCAACAAATTGCTGATTTGTTTTGCGATCAATATAATTTGGTTTGGAGTAATTTCGATATGCCAGTGTCCATTAAGCTGCATCATATCATTAACTGTAGCATTCATTGACCTTTTCTTCTCGATTTTGCATGAAATGTAAATTTGTTTGTGCAGCAAGTTCCCCAAAAAGCACTATATTCATAACTCAGGGTTAAATTTTATTTTGAAGAAAATTATTAATTTAAACAGTATTAGGTAATATTTTTGTACTCTTAAAAATAAACAGCTGTTAAATTTCCATCATGTAGTTTAAAATGAATATATAAAAAGAAAAATTATGTATGTATTAGTACAGGTTTACAAAAACCTAGGCGCCAGCAAGAAGTCTCTCATCACTAAATTTATTTCAAAAAAATTCAAAAGTTGCTCTAAGTATAATAAAAGGAAATCTTTTAATTTTTTTATGATTATTATGTGTTATTTACACAAAAAATAATTTAAAGATATAATACATAAAAACAAAAACTACATCTTTATTTATTTTGAGTAAAAATACATTATATACTTAGCTATGGTCTCCCATGGGTGTGTTTTTTCAATAAAATTGCGGAATTCAATCCACATTAACCCCTTAACCCCTTGAGCTCTGATGGTAGAATTTTCTTCCACATAATTTTAATTATGAAACATCACAATGGCACCAGAAAATTCGACCAAATTTATTTGAATAAGATTTAATGCATTTTTTCGTGTTTATGGTTAACCGGTTTTTTTCTTTGCAAAATACTGGTGCCAATGTGATTGTTGGAATTTTGAAAAAATTTACACCCCGAAGCTCAAAGGGTTAATCGCCGTGCCCGAGACATTCACGTGCTGCAAGCTTCACAACTTTTATTCAGAATTGTTGATTCCCACCAGTTTTATAAAATAGTGCAATTGGTTTTAATCTGGTATCATTTTACTTGCAGTTAAATAACATGAATATTTTTTTCCAAAAAGTGGTGGCAATAATGAATTTGGATTATTAAACCGTAATTTAATGCGACCATTAAGTGGTTAAATAATATTTAATCGAACAAATGTATAAAATCCACTTAATCCAGCTTAAATTAGATATTCAGTTTCTAATAAATACATATTTTGATATAATGGGATAATAATTTGATAATATTTTGATGATAATATTTTGGTGTAATAAATATATATAAATATAAGGGGACTTACCGTAATTTTGGGTGTATAAGCCGCGGATCAAACAATTCTTTTTGGACCCAGAAATCTTATTCGGTGATTGAAGACAAATATTTACGGCGATCTATGTAGTTACACATATTTCTTAAAAAATTCCGGGTCCAAAAAGAATTGTTTGACCCGCGGTTTATACACCCGAAATTACGGTAATTATTAGTTCTAAAAATGGTTACAGTATTCTGTGAGTTTAAGCCTATAGCCTTTGTGTGCTGAGGTCCAAATGTGTGGATCTGAATAAAATGATACTTTTAAAATCAAAAACTTCACAAAATAAACAAAAACAGATTTCCCAAGTCTCTGGCTTATTGAACACCAGTATTATCTTAGAGAAAACGTTATTCTGTGAAATCCCCGAAATGCTCCAATTAAATAAAAGAACGTTTTCTGTATTAAAATACTGGCATCCAAACAAGCCGGAGATTCAGCAGTTCTGCAAAAGGCAGTTGTCTAGTGATTATTCATGTTTCTAGCAATAAAAAAATTATGACAATTCAATTAAAATTTTAATAAAAATAAATGTTACTTATTTTTACGCAAATGCTGAATTGACGACATTTTTCAAAACCTCACTTGCAACCAACGATTTAGCCATGAAAATAAGTTAAGGTTTGAATTTTTTTAGATTCAATTTGAAGGTTAAATTATCATAAATATGAATTGATAATCGAAATTTCGAAATTTTGCGTGATTTAACAATAATGGGCTAACTAATTTATCCAAGGTCCACACATGTGTACCTCAATACCGAAGAGGCGGTTACACACATCAAAACAATGCGGCTAATATGCTTCCATTTGTAGATTAGAGTGTGATATTGCTTTTAATCCTTTGAGCTTTGATGGTTGAATTTTCTACCACTTAATTTTAATTCCAAAATTTCACAATGGCAACGGAATATTTTACCAAATATATTCGAAAAAAGTTTAATGCATTTTTTTTTTTTGGGGGGGGGGGGGCGGGGCGTGTGTGTGTGTATTGTAAACAGAATTTTTTCTTTGCAAAATACTGGTGTCGATGTGACATTTGTATTTTTGAAGAAATTTACGCACCAGAAATCAAAGGGTTAGATGATTGCAGCAAATAGTGAACAACATTTTCAACATATTTTGCAGTTATTATTATTAGTAAAGTGCGATATAATGTCAATACTAGGAATAAATATTTGCAACGGGATGGTGACATTAAAATACTAATGACTATCATTATGCAAGATATCAACCTTCAGCGATTCCTTTATAATATGTCCAGCTTTAGAAAACTTCGAACTAGTAATCTTCATTTAGAATGGTTTTCGAAATGAAACTTTTAGGGCATCCGGAACAAAAAAATCTTAAATTTTCTTTAAAAAAATAAAAAAAATAACATTAAAAATTTCTCTTGTTTTTTTTCTCTCCTTAAAATTATGTTTAAATCATGTATTTGTCTTAAGTGGAACAAGAAATACTAATTTTTTCAGTTTGTTTTGTTTTTTAAATTTAGCTTTCAAACAGTGTTTGTCACAGAGACCACTTCTTCCGAAAATGCATTTTTCTTCATAATAGGTTATTTCATCATTTCTAACATTTAAAGTGTTTTAAGTCAAGAACGTAACAGATAAATGGTTGAAATTTGGAACATGTCTTTTTTGATTGTTTTTCTTTGATTCCACAAATTTGAAAAAAATATTTACTTTTGAAAATGCTACTTTTAATAATACTAATAGATATACTAATATACCGGATGATCCAGAAGTTTCGGGAGTTTTGAAAAGTTAATAATTAGGAAACTATGTATAATACAAAGGTTCTGTTTTCAGATATATGCTCAGAAACATGTGGGATTTTTGTTTAGAATGATTTTTTAAAATATATATAGTTAACATTTTTAGCAACAGGTGGCGCTGTTGTATAAGACTGAATGTACCTATACCATGCGATATATAGACACATGAGTTCATTGCGAAGCTTCTTTTCTATGATATTGATGAGATTTCGTTTTAAGGGTGGTTTATGTTCAAACATTTTTTGTAAGGTAAATGAAATTGCATTGTAAGGGAAATTTGATACAAAATTTCATGAGCAACTGCAGTGTTTAGACATTGTCTAGACTATGTTTAGACACATCTTTGCATGTCGCGTTGTTCTCATATCGTACAATACGTCAAGTTAAAACTGCAAAAGAATCGATGGCCATTGCAAATGTGAAATGCTATGGTAAGCAAGGTTTGAGAAAAAGGCTCATTGGAAGATCGTAATAGAAACAAGAGATCACAAATGTCTGTTACAATCGTAAATTAGGTAGGATTCTATGCCAATACTCTGTAGAAATCACCAGTTCGTGGTGTGTGCAGTAAACTTGTGATATCACGATGAACTGAAATTTCTTCTGGAATTTCTTTCTGCTCTGAGAATACTGTGCACGCTGTTTTGCATCGGCTCACGGCGGTACTTATAAGCCATGAGCGTCATGATTAAACTTTGTAACCCTTGGACACTAATTCGTTCTTTTAAATGAGCTGTATCATACTATAAAAACAATACTATCAATTTTAGCGCCATCTGCTGTCAAAAAGTGTAACTAACATAATGTTTTTTTTCACCGAAAAAACAAATCCCACAAGTTTCTCAGCATTTCTGTGAAAACCGCATATTTCTATTGTTTATGGTTTTCTAATTATTAGCATTTCAAAAGTCCCGCGACTTCTGAATCACCCGGTATATACTACAATACTATAATAAATTACTAATTACTTTTTTTTTAAGTTACATCATTTTTTTTCATTTCCACTTTAAATATCTTTAATTTTTATTTAAATTAATATTTTTAAAAATTCAGAAACAAAATTAAAACTTAAATACTTCTATTTATTTACATGAAAAAAATTTGAAATTCTATAAATAATATTTCGAGCTATAAAGAATTTAAATTACCGTAATTTCGGGTGTATAAGCCGCGGATCAAACAATTCTTTTTGGACCCAGAAATCTTATTTAGTGATTGAAGAAAAATATTTATGGCGATCTAACTAGCTACATTTGTTTCTTAAAAAATTCTGGATCGAAAAAGAATTGTTTGATTTGCGGCTTATACACCCGAAATTACGGTACACCAAGTTTTTCCGTAAATTTTATACTCCCTCTGTCCCAAATTAGTTGCGACATTTGAATACTTTTGTACTGATTATTGATATTTATGACTTTATGATTTTGTTTCAACATTTTTCAGAGAGCTATACTATCAATCAACAATATTTACTTACCTAACATTCCCTCCATAATTCCATAAATAAGTAATTAATTAATTTAAAAAATCTCGGTTCACACGATCTTAAGCCACGCCCCATACAGATTCTTTTAACAGTAATCACATAAAAGTGTCTTCAATCTAATCAATCGAGAACTTATTTAAGAACATTTTATTCAAACTATTACTTCTTTTTTCTTTTTTAGTATAAATTTAAAATTTTAGTATAATTTTACTGGTGTTGATCTACTAAACCGCATCAGAAATTATTTATGACTCCACCTACTTGAAATGTAGCAACTAATTTGGGACAAACTTTTTAACCTAAATGTCGCAACTAATTTGGGACAGAGGGAGTATTTATTTTATTTTTAATTCTGAGAAGTTTTACCATATGATTTTGTTTACAAATCATATGGCTAATCCTCACAAAAAATTCAAAACTTTAACTCAATAAATAAGAATTATTTTAAAATATGTCTACTTAACTGTGATCACAATATTCTGTATGCAAGTTTGATTTAGAACAGCTCAAAACGCATTGTAACTTTTCAGCACATTTTTGTGCATCATTTTTATGGGTATGTTGAAAATAATTTTGATTTTTTTTTTTTTTTTTTTTTTTTTTTTTGCATGATCTTTATTAAATTAGGTTTAAAGTCTGGTTGCAGTGTACATGAAAATTTTAGAGATTTTAACATATAAGTCAGAGGTGGCTAATTGTGCCACGCCAGCTATTACTAAAATTTTATAGTTATAATTTACTTACCTAATCAACGAATCTCAGCCTCTCAAGATGTGAACTATTAATTTTACATAAGAAGGTGTTCCGATCCTGGTTTCCCGTGATGCAGAATACAGGTGAATACTGGGTACATACCGGGTGTCCCAAAAATGACTGATGGATTTTAAAATTCAATAACTTGCAAACGGTGACAGCTATTTAAAAAATTTTTGCAGGAAGGTTATGTATAATGTCAGGCGTTTTTTACCGTAATTTTTATTTTAGTTCGAATTTCAAACAATAAGTGGCGCTGACGGCGATTGAAGGCCAAGTGATCAGTGTTGAGTGAAGCGTCGACCTGGCCTTCAATTGCCGTCAGCGCCACCTATTGTTTGAAATTCGAACTAAAATAAAAAATTACGGTAAAAAAAACTCCTGACATTATACAAAACCCTCCTGCAGAAATTTTTAAATAGCTGTCACCGTTTGCAAGTTATTGAAGTTTAAAATCCATCAGTCATTTTTGGGACACCCGGTATATATATATATATATTTAATTAAAAACCAAATGATTGTTTACATTTAATGTATATATTTTATATATTTTACGAACAATATCAATAGGCATTTTTACATGATAGGAATTGGTTAATAAATAATATTTTGAAATTTACTAAAAGAGATACTATCGTATTGGCTTCATGCCAGGAATTAACAGTCTAAGAACCCGCCAAATATTTCTATTTCATTATTATTATTATTATTATTATTATTATTATTATTCAGATAATTGCAATCATTTTTGCGTGGTTCATTTACATGCCTTAAATTTGTATGTGTGTGTGGGGGGGGGGGTCTAATTTGTTAACATTTATTTATGGATAGATAGAGTTTAAATTTTTTTATGGAGCATAAGCCGGAAACTAATCCTGAACTATTTTATTTATATTAATGTATCTGCAAACCTATTTATTTTTTGTAATCAGCTATTTATAATTAACAGAAACAGATTTTAAAAAAAGATCATGGTTCAAAGTTATTTTTAAAATATATAAATTGAATATATTGCGATACAGTTTTCAAATAAATTAGCATACAGTTTTCAAATAAACTGCATTTGAAAGTGTGTAAGCCGATGTGTATTTTATTCTCGTGACGTCATTATTACTATTATTTATTTATTTATTTATTTATTTATTTATTTATTGTTTGCAAAGAAGCTGGATATAAAATTGGATAGCCATTTTATTTTTCCTTTAAAAAAACTGATAAAAAGTCATTTTTATTTATTTATTTATTTAGTATAATCTCGTTTTCAAAACTCTTTTACTTATAAATGTCCTAAAAATTATTTTTATTGTGCAAAATCTTGTTTTACCCTTACGCATTTTTATTTTCATTGCAGAAAACCGAAAAATTTCTCATCCTCATTGCACTCGAAAAAATATACCATTTATACGTCAGAAACTATCTCAGAAAATTCTTCAAATAATCTGCAGCAGCAAGAAATAATAACAAATAATAAAATGACAAAAAGTTTGTACGGGAATCTCGGATATAAATAGGAATGAGATGGAGCATAGAAGCAATTGAGTGATAGTGACATTACCGAAGACTGAAAAAAGAAACAACTGCTGTGTGTTGAGATCGAGAATGTACATGTACAGCGTTTGACAGTGAACGTGACTGGGATAATGTTTTATCCCGAAAAGAAAGCTTTTTCTTTCAATAAATTATAATGGGACTATTACATTACTTTTAAAGAGACTCTTAACGCCATTAATAACAATATAATAGTAGGTAAAGTTGATAGAAAACTTAATAAAGTTAAACATCCTGCATTCTAAATGTGTGATAATTATCGTAATTTCGGGTGTATAAGCCGCGGATCAAACAATTCTTTTTGGACTCAGAAATATTATTTGGTGATTGAAGACAAATATTTACGGCGATCTAACTAGTTATATTTGTTTCTTAAAAAATTCTGGGTCGAAAAAGAATTGTTTGATCTGCGGCTTATACACCCGAAATTGCGGTATAAGTCAATATAATATAAGTAAAAAAAAAATGATGATATAACCACTGTTAACATCTTTACTTTTTATTTCAATTACATTTTGAATATTCATCTTAAAATTATTCTCCGTCTAGTTTTATTGTCATTATTTAATATGTCTCTAAATTTCTGAGACAGATATTTTATTCTAGTTTCAATATATATATATATATGTATATCAGCTAAAAATATCTTTTTTTTTTTTTTTTTTTTTGCAATCATAATATTTTAGCGTATATTTGAATTTTTTCTAATGCTAGAACCGGTTTCTATTCTGTCTGAGGAGATGAACATTTTAGAAAATCATAACTTTAAAATTTTAAATATAAGTGGATTAAAAGAATTCTTTAATTTAAAAGCGCATTTAAATTTTTTGAAAAAATACTTTTGACACCATGTATCACATAAAAGTAGCACGTGAAATGTTTTACATCCGTCTTTGAATTGTATAATCATTTAGTACTTAGGTTGAATAAATTTCACTTTTTCAGCTCAAAAATAATAGATTGAGAAACACAATATTTTTTCTATAATTAAATTTTCTTTTGTTTTCCAACATAGGGATGCAATTATATTTTCACTTAAAAATTAATTTTCCCTAAAAAATGCTACAATTTCCATCACTTATTTAATAAAATCGTGTTTTTAGAATTTTCATTATAATTTTTAAAGGCTATGTTAAAGGTTTAGTGGCATATCCATTTTCTCATAGGAAACTTTTAAGCTTCAAAACATTTTCTTCTGATATTAAAAAAATAATTCAAAAATGCAAATTGTGTCTGAACATCGATAACTATTTTTGTCTTTTTAAATTTTCTGCATTTTTGCCAACTTGTGCAATTTTTTTAAATTATTATTACTAAAATTTAATGGAAAATTTTCTCTTGTTTCATCATTAGAATCGTTAAATTTCAGCGATTGTTTTAGATAAAATCATTATTCAATTTAAGTGCTGAGAAAAATCTGTACAAGTTAGCAGCTGGCTATTTCCATGAATACTTGTAGTGTAAGTCGCATGCTCAGATTTTTGGTAACCAGTAGTTTAAAACAGAAAAATTTTAATTATTTTATCAGAGATATCTGATTAATTCAAGAAAGCCAAGCAAGCTTTTCGAAAATAACAGTGACAAACAATCATAGCAATTATTAACTATGTGGCTTACAGTATGAAAATCCATGGAATTACCCCCTCTATGTTACTGGCATGATAAAAAAAAATATTTCAAAGGTTTTTTTTTAAGTTTGAGTTCTTAAATATTTGAAAAAATTGCAATAATCCCATTAGTCCTTTCAGGGGTATGCAATTGTTTTATATATTGTTGAATTTGCAACAAAATTTAATAATAATAATAATAATAAATTAAAGAAATTGTTTTTTCCGCCCACCAAATTTATGGTTCAAATTAAGGAGATAATTATCGCATGTACAGTTTTACGAAAATTATTGGCAGATTGGCATGTATGCTTAGGCATACTTGCCAACCAATCACTTCCGTGAAACTGTACTGATAACACTAGTAGAAAAATATGTTCAGAACCAGAAGAATTATTTAGTAAAATGTGTCTTGTTTCAGTGTATTCTTCCCATAAATTTATTTATTACGCCTTTTCTCCTATGTAAATATCGCTTAACTCTTTCCGGCACGGGCAAAATCTGTGCTTTAATGAGAAATTATTCAATGACACCGGAATTCACAAGCGATTTTTTTAAATATTTTGAATTCCTTAATTTAAGCTTTTATTGTAAAAGCAAAAGGTTACTAAAATATTACTGGTGCCGTTTGCAAGTTTGAAATTAAAATTAGGTATCCTAGACCGGGCACAGTGTGCCGGAAAGTGTTAAACCTTTTCAGCACAGAACACATTCATTGCTTAAGTGTTGAAATTAATAAATGACACCGGAATTTGAAAACAGCTTTATTTTTAAAAAGGAAAAAAGCTATATTTCATGCATTCAATAAACCGAAATCTTTTTTACCAAAATACCGGTCCAAATGTCACGTTTGGTAATTAAAATTAAGTGGTTTCATAGATATATCATCACCCATCAAAGGGTTAATTGACCTAGACCGCGCTGAAACAATTTTACGTAAATTATCAATAAGCTGTCACCAATGGGCACAGGGGTGAACAACTTTTGTTCCTTTGGATCAGGCATACAAGCACAGTGCCACAAAAGACCGATCGGTACCACTAAATTTCAATAGTTTTTCTGGCCTTGTTTAATGATACGACTACTGAAATTTAATAAAGCAAAGCGTACTAATAAATTTTAGTGTTTCAAATCAGCCATTTTTGGTGTAGATCTTGCATCTCCACCTTGGATAAATAAATGTCATAACGTATTCATCACTGTAAATACCATTGATTTCTTCAGGAATAAACTGATTTTCTTCGCATAAAAAAGAAAATGTTCGGTAAATGCTCCACCAACTTTCGGTTACACTGAAGGTGTAAATTGGCGTAAGTTAGATTTTTTTTTTTTTTTTTTGGGGGGGGGGCCAAGAAGTTGGTTTTAAAATTAGATATCGATTTTATTTTTAATAAACAAACTAGTAAAAAAGTCATTTGAAATTTGATTTATGTCTTTTAATAAAATTCTGTCTTTAAAATATTATTTTACTAATTATATTGTTAAGATTAATCTCAATACAAAAATTTGTATCGCCTTTTAGTATATTCACTTTCATTGGAGAAAACAAACAAGTCACCTTCATTGCACGCAACAAAATATACTATTTTCATGTATCAGAAACTATCTTAGAAAATTCTTCGCGCAGTCTATTAAAGCAAGAAATAATAATAAACAATAAAATTACAAAAGGGTTTTCAGAAATCTCATATATAAATGAAAATGAGACAGAGCATAAGAAGCAATTGAGTGATAGTGGCTTCAGCAGGGACTGAAGTAAGAAACAACCGCTGTATGGTGTGATTGAGAATATACAACGTTTGACAGTAAACGTGACTGGGATAATGCTTTATCCGAAAAATGAAACTTTTTCCTTTAATAAATTATAATGAGACTATTACATTACTTTTAATGAAAATTAACGTCATTAATAATAAGATTATACTCGGTAAGATTGAAGAATGGTCGGTGAAATTGCATATTCTGCATTCCAAATGGATGATAATTTTAAATAAATGTAATTACTTAAACAGTGATAATATAACTATAGTAATACCTTACCTTTTTATTTAAAATGTATTTTGAATATCCATCGGGAAATTATTCCATAGATTTCACCTTCCAATATTATTATCAATTTTCAGTGTGTCCCTAAGCTTTTCTGGTAGGATTTTTATATGTTTTAGTTTAGTTTTAAAATGAATATGCGTTTTCCAGCTAAACAATTAACCAAATGGCTAATTCTATGAAAATTTGTCATGTCTGTCACATACAACGATTTTTGGCTACCAGTATTTTAAAACGGTAAATGTGACTGATTTTAATGGAGATATCTCATCAATTGAATAGGGCGAAGCAAACTTATCGAAAATAACGGTGGCCAACAAGCGAAACGATTTTTAGCTGCGTGATAGACATGACAATTTCGCATGGAAATGATCAAATATCTTTTGTAACTAAGTGATTTTAACCCGTGTACCAAAATGGTTTCCAATGTATCTGCAGAAATGAATGTTTTAGAAAATCATACCTTAAAATTTGGTTAAAAACAACTCTTTGATTAAAAAAAATTAAAAAGAATATTTTAGAAACCACTATATTATATAAAAATAACAGATGAAAAATTTTACATTCATCTTCAAAATATATCATCATTTAATATTTAAGTCGAATAGAATTAATTTTTTTTAACCTCGAATACATTAAAAGAATGTAATATTTTTTCTATAATTAAAATTTCTTTCTTGTTCCATCATACGGATGCAATTATATTTTCACTTAAAAATTACTTTTCCTTTAAAAAAAATGTCAAAATTTTCATCACACATTTAATAAAGCCGTCTTTTTATCATTTTCATTATAATTTTTCGACGCTATGTTAAAGGTTTAGTGGCTTATCATTTTCTCAGTGCGAACTTTTAAACTGCAAAAGATTTTCCCAAGATATTTTTTAAAAAGTTCAAAAATGGAAATAACGTCAGGATGCTGATTACTTTTTTCTTATTTTTAATTTTCTGGCAGGGTAGTAAAAGATTTCAAAACTTTTAATGAAAGTTTGAGACCAGTTTTTCGAATATCTGAAAAAAAAATTGCTTTAAAACAAAATTGAAGATGAAAGCAATTAAATTCTTAGAAGGTGCTTCCAACATTTAAAAAAAATGCATTTTGAAATGATTATATAATTGTAAAAATATATTTAGAAATGAATTAAAAAAACTCAAAATGTCTATAATAAGTACAGTATTTTGTTTTTGGCCTTTAACTACTTCGTTGGAGCGGTACGTACACCAATAATATAGGATCCGCGCAATTTTTTTAAGTACAATTATTTCTAAATAAAAATGTTTTCTTTGCCTAATCTTATAATTTCTGCTATTAACCACATAATCATCGCGCCCGAGACACTCACGGGCTGCAAACTTCACGGCTTTTATTCAGAATTGTTTGATTCCCACCAGTTTTATAAAATAGTGTAATTGGCTTTATTCTGGTATCAATTTACTTGCCATTAAATAAGATTAATATTTTCATTTCAAAAAAGTGGCGGCAATAATGAATTTGAATTTTCAAACCGTAATTTAATGTGACCATTAAGAGGTTAACAATTTTTGTACCAGATTTTGCTTCATTTTGTTATTCTTATTACCTTGTATTTGAGAATAATTAACTCATTAATGCCTGAATTATTTTCTTCGTTAAAATTTAAATTTTGCATTTTCCCACCACTTTTAATGCAAGAATAACTTTTATCTTAATTTATCGAGGACTTTGTCTCGAGAAAGAAAGTATTTATTTATCTTCATTTTTTACTGGTGTGAAATGCGCTTACTAGAATATTTTAAATCTGTCCCAAAAATGGGACGCTAGGCACTAATGGGTTAAGATTCCTTGTAAAATTGGCGTAGGGAAAAGTTGGGTAGCAACGGACGGTGGGTAATCCCGGACACTTCAATTTCTAAGAGATTCAAAGGGTTGCGTAAATAAAGAGTTATTGTAAATGAACGCCGTCTAGAGTCGAAACAAATACAATTTAATTGCGATGTGGGCGCCGAATATGTTAGTTGTGGGTGAGTGTTTTGTTTTCGTCAATATTATTAGTAATGTTTAATTAAAATCATTACAGAAGTTCATAATGTTATTTTAAGTATAAAATAAAGACAGAAATGTCATTAATTTGCTTTTTATTTGCAATTTATCCAAGTGTCGGAGTTACCCAATCTTCCCCTATTTACACACCCCATTGCATTTTCCATTTTCGAGTTTCGATCTAGTAAAATAATAAATTAAACTTTATAAATTTACTTAACCAGGTAGAACGTGCATGGAGTGTTACTTTGACAGCACTAAATATAAATAATTATCTTCACCTTACTTAGTCGAAAACATTTGTTGCAAATTGTGTGATAAAACGAGTTGAAGATTACTTTTTAAAAAGTAGTGGTGAAAATTGTAAAAACCATTCGCACTCTGTGTCTATAAGACCCGGCGCGCGTCTACCAGGGTTAAATGTATATCTCGTAGAAAAAGATATTTCATCGAATTCTATTTCTGTATTAAAGCATAGTAAACTAACAACGATTAAAAATGCTGTGTCCTAAGAAGGGTTAATAAACTGCAAAACTTATTCATCGACGTGTATTTCTCAACAAAAAAGTAAACACAATTAAAAACGAAAAAAATTACATCTAGAGTACTGATTGCCAGATAGTTGTTTGCCACCACAATATTTGAGAGGTAATGTTTGACTTATTTAATAGCAAAGTTTCTGCCATTTAATGAGGGAAATTTCCCAGTGTGAAAATTGTGGTATCGTAGTTTACCGCGAGCAACCAGTTGTGCAACCCTAATCTACAGAATGCTGATTATTTTCTTCTTTTTTTCCATTTACTTGAATATCGAAAAAAAATATTGATAAATGTTGATTAACCCATTAATGCCTAGCGTCCCTTTTTAGGGACGATTATAAAAAATTCAATAAGGCACTTTTCACACCAGTAGATAGAAAGATAAATAGGCACTATTTTCCACGAAACAAATTCCTCAATAAGTTAAGATAAAAGTTATTCGTTTTTTAAAAGTGGTGGGAAATCCAAAATTTCATTTTTAATGAAGAAAATAATTTGGGCATTAATGGATTAATTGATAGGTTTTGATAAATGTTTCATCTAATTTCCAGGGCTCCGGTTTCTTTTAAATCAGTATTTCCGAAAAGAAATAATCGCTTTGTATAATCCCAAAATTCTGGGACTTAATAAATAGTTTATTTGTGTTACAATATAACGGTCCAGAAAATAAAGAGAGTTGATACTATCATAGCTGCCAACTTTTACGCTTTTCTCCTATCACAAAAAATTTAATCAAAATTTTGACTTATTTAATCATATACTTTGGCTGTTAAGTAATGCACACTCTACTGCTAAATTATGTTATGTTAAATTACTGCTATGGTGCTGTCGCTTCAAACCTTTATTTTTAAATATCTTTAAAATATAAACTTTATTCTGTGGTGCATCTGAAAGCAATTACATTCTAAAACGAATTCTGATAAAATAAAATTGCAGGGAGAAAATATTACATTTTTACAACAAAAATTAATTACTAATAAATTATAGTTGATGGAAATTGCGATGTTATTTTTAATTTTAGAATTTTTGTATTAATTTACAAGTTTTCTTTTATTTAATGATCTTAAACTTTATTAAATTAAATGAAATTAAATCTTTTATTTAATTTCTTTTATTTAATTATTTATATTTAATAATTAATTATTAATTATTAATTTAATTAATAATAATAAAGATGTTTTAAAATAAATTAGCTCAAAGGCATTTTATAGATATTTTCACCACTTAACTGATCAATATTTAAAAAAAAACTTCCAAATAAAACCTATTTTTTTGCATCTTTTACAGAAGTTTTAATCATTTCTCCCGGGTTTTTCAAAACAGAAATTTTTGCCTAATTGAATCAGAAAAAAAAAAAAATGTTCGGATTAAATGATAAAATATTTATAATAAAAATTTATTGGTGAGAATGATAAATCATGATTTGAAATCATTTGCTCATACGTGGTACGGACAAATTATAATTGGCAAAAACACGTTGCCCGTATGACGTACGGGCAAATCAGGAAAGCAGTTAAATATTTCAAAAATAAAAATTAAATCCGGAAAATACAGAAGATTGTTTTCTTTTTTTTTTTTAAGGTTCATGCACTTCTTAAAAAAAAATTTAAGTATGTCAGTACTAACTTGGGCTAACACAATTTGCTTTGTGAAGAAGTTATAATTTTGTTTGTGATTAAATTAAGTGATTTTTTTTAAGTTGTGGTTGAAGTTTACTTAGTAATTTTAAGATTTTACAGTTTACTGGCATGTATAGTCATCTAGGTAGGGCTTTTCTGACCTATTACATGCGGACAAGAAAGTCATCATTATTTTAATGAAGAAAAAATATCTTATTTAATAATAAACGCCTTTGACTCTTTATCATAGTTGCCAACTTCATTTGCTTTTGTGTACACAAAAGCTTTAAAGTATTTTTTACCTTTTTAACCCTTTCCGGCACATTCAAATATGATTACATATTGTGACATTTTAAAAATCATGAACTGGCACGGCACCCTGATTGTCGTTGATCGCCGTTGAGATCGAGATTGTACAACGTTTCATCGTCGATTTGACTGGGATAATGATCTATACAAAATTTTGCAGCATTTTCTTTTAATAAATTATAATTTGATTATTACATTATCTTCAATTAAATTTAACGACATTAATAATAAAATGATAATCGATAACGCTGATAAGAAAGTCGATAAAATTAAATATTCTTCATTCCAAATGAATGTTAATTATAAATAAGTATTTAACAATATATACAAAAGAAAACCGATTTAGATACATGTTTTCTTAGGTATGCAGATAGAATTTTCCGTCATCTGTTATAAAAGAGATAATTGCTTTATGTAAAATATCAATAAAGTTAATGTAAGTAAAATTGATAAATATTTTTCAGTAAAGGAAAATTAATGAATTTTGAATTTTAATTTCTAGTTTGAAAAGACTAGCACATATATATTAATGGGGTACTGCGTAGTAAGTGATACATGGTAATTTAAATTCTGCATTCTCATTATAGATTTTAATTTCTTCTATCTTTACACGAAGAAAATATTGGATCCGAGAAAATTTTCGAATCACAGTTTTCGACGGATTTACACGTTTTAGGGGTCAGAGATTCCAAAAACATGTTTTTTTTTAAATAAAATGTCTGCCTGTGAGTCTGTGACTTTGTCTGTCCGCCTGTCTGTATGTGACACAAATTTAGTGGGCACTCTATCTGAAGAACTAATGCACGAAAAATATTTAAAAATTATAGTCAGGTAATAATATAATTTGATGCTGATTTGTTTTTGGTGCAAATCCATCAGTAGATGGCGCTGTTATGCTACATTTTTTATGATTTACGCAACAGCCATCTGTCAATAATTAATATAATACTTTTCATCAAGCTTCACAATCAGTTAGTCTTTGGCATGAATTGATGCTGTTTATATTTTGGTAAAAATTGCTCAACGGGTGACGCTGCTATGCTGCATCTTTCAACATTTTTGCAATAGCTCTACGTCAATAACTAATGCATGGAATTTAATAAAATTTTATATTCAGGTAGTTCCTGATATATATATTGACGCTGATTCGTTTTTGGCGTGAATTTCTCAATAGCCGGCGATACTATGCAGCATTTTTCGTGATTTTTGCAAAAGCTCTATCTCAAGAATTAATGCACGGAATCTAATAAAAATTTAAATTCAGGTAGTCCTATATGTACATTGATGCGGATTAGTTTTTGGTGCAATAAGTGGCAATGGTAGGGCTGCATTTTTAAGATTCACGCAACAGCTCTAACTCAATAACTAACACACGGATTTTCATCAAACTTCAGATTCAGATAGATTTTGATATGAATTGATGCTATTTACATTTTGGTGTAAATCGTTCTGCAGGTGGCACTGCTATGCTGCATATTCATAATTTCCGCAATAGCTCTATCTCAAGAATTAATACACCGAGTTTCATCAAACTTCAGATTCAATAAATGTGTGATATGAACTAGTTCTGTTTATGTTTTGGCGTCAATAGCACAACAAGTCGAACTGCTATGCTGAAATTTCCTGATTTTTGCAATACCTTTATCTCAAGAACTAATGCACGAATTTTTTCATCAAATTTCAGATTCTGGTACAGCTTGATAAATATTATTGCTGTTTATGTTTTGGTATAAATCGCCCAAGAAGTGGCTGTTTTATGTTGCGTTTTTCCCGATATCCGCAACAGTCTTATTTCAAGAACTAATGCACGGAATTCCATGTCTTCTTTAGAATCCTCGCGATGAGCATACATTGTCATTTAACTTTGGCACTGTGGCAGCGACATTTGAAACATTAAGGTGTAGGAAAAAGAAGAAAGTTTTGGGATTGCCACATCCTACTAGTTTTAAATGGATGTGTTGAATTGTTTTAGCAAAACATCGATTATTTTTTTAACAATTTGTTATAAGTTTATTGTCTAGGCTAAGATGCTAAAATGAAACCACATTACAAAGAATCATGAAATTATTCTTACACATTTACTTCAGGATAATGCTAAATATAAAGACACATTACATGTGAATATAAGGAAAGGGCATGTTTACAAACAAACACTTTTGTCAACCAATCTACCGCTACATTTTTTGTCACAGCGATCATTGCAGGAATCATCTTGACGACATAGCCCAATCATATCATGCTTACTTATACATTGGCAAACTTAGACCAATCAAATTCCCGGAGCTCATCCGTACAGTGTCAGTCGTTAAAGAACGGACAGGTTTTTCTCGCATATCCACAGTAATTCGTCCACAGTGAGTTAATAAGTGATTAGACGCGGACCTTTTCAATCTTTATAAACAGAGGCGCATCTCATGCAGTTGCAAACTATGAAAGGCGCCAAAATTCTCATGGCTGAAAACGTACAACATTAACTCACTATAGCAATGTTAGAGCATAGTACGGTTTTGTAACCGCAAAAACTAAGTTCCACCTGTTTTTAGTTCACAGGCTATCAAAGCCTGAGAGCACGCCATACTGAAAAGGATCTGCTTGCCATACTCAAAAATAATCATATACAAAAAATTTTGTTCAGTTCTATGCAAAACTTCATATAATTTTTGATGGTACAATAATAATAAAAAAAAATTCGATTTTCAAAACGATTGCAAGACTTACCCTATACTACGTATGATGGGTAAGTAAAAGGATACAGACATCGCAATGATAGCGCTCCCTTCCGGCGAATGTTTTTCAAATTCAGGGAGGGATACTAACTATAACCAATCACATACACAAACAATTCGGTTCAATTCTATGCATAACTTCATACATTTTTCGGTGGTACAATATTAAAAATGGTGCAAAAATAGGTATTACAGCGCTCCCTTACGGTAGATTTTTTCTTTCAAATTCAGGGAGGATCAAGTAGCCATATCCAAACACTTTCACAAAAAATTTGGTTCTATGCATATCTTCATACACTTTTTGAGGTGCAATGGCGACATACGTACACACAGACACACGGACAGATATACATTTCGGAAAAGCATGTTTTTTGGAATCTTTAACCCGTAAAACGTGTAAATCCGTCGAAAACCGGAAGTCGAAAAAAATTTCGATTTAAATACTTTTTTCTATTGAAGATAGAAAAAAAGTAAAAATCATGTATTTTAGGGTTAATACGTTTTTTAAATAGTTAGTTAGAGGGAAAATTCGAATGGGTGCCAAGAAAACTTTCAAAAGAATCCACCCTTTGACGTCCGCGGAATACAGTGTTGCCAGATGGGCTACTTTTGTTAAATTCAGATTCTTGATTGGCACCGCTTTTTCGAAATGGTAAAATGTACGCTATTTAATCACATATTAAGTATGGCGGTAACAAGAGAAATTTTACTATTTCAAAAATGTGGTGCCAATCAAGAAATCGGAATTTTAAAAAAGTAGCCCACTGGCAACACTGGCGGGATATGCGTTGGACAGTCCTAGTCCTGAATAGAAAAACCTTGTAAAACCAGAACTTGTTTGAGAATGCTGTTCAATGTAGATATTTTAGATTTGGGAGACTGGCGTTAGTTATGAGACAAATTTTAACTGGTGAAATCAATCATCAGCCGTTTGTGAAGATTTTGGGATGCCCATGCGTCGGTTTAACATTGTGATTTTTTCACTCAAAGAGTAACGTCTACATTTGGCGGCCGAAGGAGTACCTTTTTTCAGCGATTTCAACTACACTGCTCAAAACAATTAAAGGATATTTGAAGTTTTATATAAAATAAAGATATAAACGAAATGTTTTTGCCGAAAATAGAAGAAGAGAATCACAAATGCAAATTTTTCTGGTTTTCAAACTGTGGAGTATGCAAAGTTTGAGTTCGACGTCAAAAACGTCGCTTCAGCGGCAGCGAATGAAATTTGATTTTCAACTGGATAAAAGAGAATGAAGACAAGGATGATCGGCATTCAGTGATTGCTTTGTTTCGATGAGTACGATGTCTCAGCGAAGTCATTTGACGGATTCAGAAGCTTGGAGAATTGTTGGTAGGTTAGAAGGGGGCCAAACTCAAGCCGAAGTAGCGCAATCCATTGGAGTGTCACAAAGTGTCATTTCCAGGATCTGGAACCGTTTTTTGAGAGTGGATGTGTAGGCCTAAGACCAGGGCAAGGTCGTAGACGGGCAACAACGCCCAATGAAGATCGGTATTTAGCGTTAACAACTCGGAGACACCGGAACATGAACGCTACTCTTCTCCAGCAACACCTTCGCTCGGCTACAGGCACCACGATTTTAACTCAGACTGTCCGAAACCGGCTCCATGCTGTAGGTCTGTATGCTCGCCGACCGATGGTATGTGTTAGATTAACATCAAGGCATCGTCGCGACCGCAGGGAGTGGGCAACCGAGCATGTCAACTGGAGGAGAAATGAATGGAGCAATATTCTGTTTTCTGACGAGTCCCGTTTTTCTGTGCATCCGGATAGTAGGCGTATTTTCATGTGGAGGGACCATGGCAGTAGGAATAATCCTGCGTTTGTGCACGAAAGTGTCAGATTTTGCGGTGGAGGAGTGTTGGTGTATGGAAGTATCTCCATTGACGGGCACACTGACCTCTGCATCATTCGAGATGGAGCTCTGACTGGTCGCCGATATAGGGATGAGATCCTCAGACCTATTGTAGTCCCTTACGCTGCAACAATCGGAGATAACTTCATTTTAATGGACGATAACTGCAGGCCACATCGTGCAAACCTGGTGGAGGATTTTCTTTTCGAGGAAGGGATCGTTCGAATGGAATGGCCAGCGCGTTCTCCAGACATGAATCCAATCGAGCACGTTTGGGACGCTCTAGGAAGACGAGTTTCTGGCCGTTAACAACCCCCACAAACTCTCCAAGAACTGGAAAGAGCTCTTCTGGAAGAGTGGGGCAGAATACCCCAACTCGTCATTAATAGCCTCATTGAGTCCATGCCTCAAAGGTGTTCAACGTTGCTGGCCGCCTGTGGAAACCATACCTCCTACTGAAAATGATTTTCTTTGAAGAAAACACCTTTTCTTATTCTTTTTTTCTCATATGCACAAATTGTGTTTTTTTTTCCTTTTGTACACAAATGCGCAATAAGATGCATTTTTTCCTGCCAAACGTGTGTAATTTATTCTCATATAACCTACTATGTCTGTCGACCATGTATCAATCAGCTAAAAAGTTTCCCAGATACAAAATCCACCTAAAACTGCAATATCCTTTAATTGTTTTGAGCAGTGTATTTTGTTTTGGAAAAAAATTGTGTTTTTCGGGTCATGAACCTCCAACCAGAACAAATGCTTTTTATCTGTACTATCTTGTACTCTGAATCTGACGTTATGGTGGAAAAGGGGGAGGGGATGGCAAAAATAAGTTAAATTTAGTCATAAATGTTCAAAAATTCTTATTTTTTCAAAATTTAAGAGTAGCGTTTATGCACTCATTGCGTTCGCTCCTGTCTAATCACATACTGCATAAAAAATTGTGATGATTGTAAGATTTATTAATCTCAATTCAAAACATAAAATTAAAAATATCAAAATCTGAGCACATATTAGCATTAGTTGCGCGTAGCAATAATCTTCGACGCTACTGAGAGTGGTAAGAAAAAGTTCAGTTTAAACATAGATAAATTAGGAACTACAATAATGGTTATAATATAAACAGAAAAATATAGATTTATGAAAAAATGTTTGCTATGATTTGTGGAAAAAATTGCCCGGGCCGATGAAAATAACCTTAAATATGCCACAAACGAAATACTGAACGATTTTATATTTTTCCAAACGAACTTGGAATTTTTTTTTCGGGGGGGAGGGGGGGGTATAGGGCGCCAAATGTAGTTCTGCACACAAGCGCTGTACAAAGTTGGCACGCCCCTGACAGAAGTGATTTTATAATGGTTTCGTTTTTACTTTTTAAGTACGGACACTAAAAATGAATATGATGCGTAACAATTCGATATAAAATTATAAATTAATGATCAGGGGCGTGCGAAGAAAAACTGCACCCGGGACAAAGTCTCAATTTGGTGCTACCCCCCATCCTCCTCGAACTTTTTTTTGCGACAGGCTAAAAATGATGCTGGATATATAAATTTGACGCCCCTTAAATTTCCGCGCTCGGGACGATCGCATCCTTCGCCCCCTCTTTAACATGGCGCTGTTAATGATCTTTGTTTTTTTCTTTTCCTTAATAGGTTCTACTAACGCCTTTCTTACCTTAAATTTAAAGGTTACGGGTCAAGCTGTGATATACCATATTTTGTACTCTCAAAAGATATGCGGTACTTTCTGTAGCATTTGTCAGCCTTATATTCCTTTCCATATCTTCTTTAAATAGCATCCAAACAGCATTATATGTGTTCATTCTCAAAACCGTTATTTTAAATAAAAACAGAAAACGATTTAATATTCCAGATACTAAAACAAAATCTTAAAAGTTAACTGAAAGTGAAAGTAAATTTTTGAAACTTTCAAAATATAAAAGAAATAAATTGAATAATTGAAAAGAAATATCAGGTTGCCTATAACTTAAAATAGATATTTGCAAAACATAATACACACAAATATTTTCTCAATAATAATATTAAATAGCTGTAGCAACAAGCAACATGTATAATACAAAATAATAACAAAAATAATAATAAGTTCTTTCATGATTTAAGTTTAAGTTCATTAAATAATGCACATTCTACAAGTCAATAAAAATCAATTTTCAGATTCGTTAACCCCTTGAGGGGCACCGGTATATATTATATACCACCTACGACTGATGAAGATTCACACCAGAAAAATATTATTAAATTTCACTTTTCTAACTTTGGTGGAAAACAGTCGTGAAATTGCTTTTCCTCTTTTTGACATAACTTTTTTACAAATTTCCGGTGGGAGTTCAGAATTACTCGAACGCAATTGCTTGCCCCTCAAAGGGTTAAAATCGTCTGCTTTTGTCGTGGAAATGTGCTGCTCGCCAAATCGTGCGTCGCTTTCAGCTTTTCACGCCAAGTATTCCAAAGTATTTTATTTTTTTACACATTTCATATTGTAATTCCGCCGCTAAATTTGACTGATCCTTTATTACCTACATGAGTAGTTTAATTTGTATTTTTTTTTATAAATATTCTGAGTATGCCCACAATGGAGACATTCCTTGTAAGTAGCAAACGACAGTTACAGAATGATTGTATGTGTGACTCAAAACAGGGCTATAAATTTCCGTTTTACTATAGTTTGTCGAAAAATTTGTGACTGATTTTAGATCTAAGATGCTGTTTAAGTTCGAAGAACACACTAAAGGTGGTTAGCGTGAACTTCAAAATGCAGATTACATTTATATTTCAACGTAGCTTTTTTGTGGAAACTGTTGGCGATGAAGTTTTACATAAACATATTAAAAAATAACATCGTAATTATATTTGAAAGCAGATACACATTTAACATTTAGACTGGAAACCAAATGTCAGAATTCCATTTATATTCCAAATACGTTTATTCTTTAACCCTTTCCGGCGCGATATGAGATATTTAGAATTAAATATCTCATAAAATAATTCTTGAATTTGAAAATTGCATGCATCAGTATGATTATCAAACATTTCTCTGTAATGCTACCAATTTTCTTATTTTTCTGTGCAGTAATTTTCTTAATATTAACGAAGAAATACCCTAGGTCACAAAAAAACCATTGTCAACGTCGGTGACAGCATTAGTTAACTTTTTTTATACAATATAGGGATACTTATAAGGCATCTATACACAAATGAATAAAATAAAAAAGCTCTAACCTTAATATCAATTATCCGCTGCAAGCTAATATGCATTTAACTTGCTGGAACTCTTAGATATTACATTATTAGTTTTAGAAAACTGCGTAACTTTAGTCAGATTTCATGGAATTTTGAGCATGCCACGGCAGATCAGAGGCGGCAGCAGAGACAATCACGTCATCAAGTTCATGGATGAAAATCTAGGATTAATTAAATCTCGATTCGCAAGTTAAAACGCAATCGGTCTGCCAAGTCACATCTTGGGAAACATTTTAGGGTGGAAAACACCTAAAATCCTGACTTTAGCGGTTGACTCTTAGGTTTACCATTATGTTTTCCTGCTCCCAATTGTGCAGGAAAGCACAATGTTGAACCTATGAGTAGACTGCTAAAATCGGTGTTTTTTAGGTGTTTTCCTCCAAAATACGATTTGAAAGACCTACTGTTTTTTAATATGTAAATCGAGATTTAACTAATCCTAAATTTTTATCCGGGAATTCGATGAGCTAATTTTCTGTGCTGCCGCCTCCCAGTCTATGGGGAATATAGCGAAGTCTTCTATCCACACTGTTAAAAATTTTAAACTTTTGCTGCATCGTCAATCCACCACTTGTACAGAAAACGATTACTTCACTGTAATATGACTCATTCTCATTGATCAAAATAGAGATATTCTATAAAAGCGGTGGAGTGATGATGCAGCAAAAGTTTAAAATCTTTAACAGTGTAGACTAGACTCAGATACACTGTTAAAAATCTGCTGCATTTTGCTGCAACGCACTCCACCGCTTGTATATAATATCTCTATTCCAACCAATGAGAAAGCTCTATTTCACGGCCAAGTAACCGTTTTCTATACAAGCAGGGGAGTGCGTTGCAGCAAAATGCAGCAGATTTTTAACAGTGTATAATGTACAGCGAATTCAAAAAGTTCCAAAACTGACCGCAAACAGGCCATGTAATAGAGGTATTATACTTACATTTGATATTAAGCTTCTGTATATTATCTTAAGAGGACACGCTAGTCACAAGCTAAGACAATTCAAGATGGCGACTCGATTTTTCAGCGGATTCGAAGGATGGGCTAAAATTACTTTGATTGACATGCAATCATCCAATTAGGAAATAGAATGCTCTTAACCAATTATCTGCGACGATTTTTCTCTTCAAAGGTGCGGAATTCTAGCCGATTTCATGTTTAAAGGATTTTTTTCAACTGATTTCCCATTACTTTGGGTAAATGCAATGATGTCGAGCTTCAAAAGTATTTCAATCTCTTTATGATTAGCGTTCCAAAATTAAAATAGTTTGATTTTCAGAAAATAAAAGAATAATTAATTTAGATAGATTACTATAAAATAAAAACTATTTTATTTACTTAACGCAATCACAAAAAAAAAAATAAATAAATAAATAAATAAAAAATTAATATTGAATGAGGGGGGGATATCAGGTACAAGTAGTTTAAATAACTATTTTTTTTTGGGGGGGGTAAGGGGGAGGGATTCTTTTTAGAATACGAAACTTATCAAGATAAATAGCACTGAAGGTTAAAGTCATAAATACTTCATAAAATTATGAGAAAAATATTTAGACAAATTTAAATATTTAAACATTGTTTATTTTTTGCGGAGAGGCAAGCAATCAAGGGCGAAAAGGAAATAGAAATTTTGAAGAAAGGAGAAATAGGTGTTAATCCCAGCCTAGTCGTTTATAGACATAATACATAATTTATTATTGTTTGTAGTGACAAATGTGACAGAAAAAGTGTAGCAAATTTTAAAAACTTTGTCTGATGTTAAGTCAATAAAGCAAAATATTTTGTCAATATTTCAGGTGGAAGAAAATTTAGATTATTGATGATTTTTACAAGCATTATATAAATACCGCAAGAAGCTCTAACAATTTTTAATTTTGAGCACTGACATAGCAGTAAAGTCTATAGGAGGGAGGAGGGGGGGGGGTTCTGAAAACTGTTTTTTAAATGATACAGTCAGTTAAGAATGGTTTTTGTTTTGATCCGATATATTGTACTGATTCATTTTTTTTTTATGGATTTACTCAACTCAACCGAAAACTCGGGTCATTTTGGTATTTATGTTTAGTGGTTCAATTCTGAGCTAATAGAAAGGAAATAATTGCGAAAAATTGTGAAAAATTACTTGCACATTAATGGAAAATCACAACATTTTATTTAAATATCTCTCTAAAGATATTTTACTGTAAGAAATGCACAAACACAATACGCAAAAAATGTAAAAATGTGTTTTGTGTAGAATTTAATGCATAACTATCGCTTTATTTTTAACACTTTCCTACATAGTTAAAAAGATTTTGTTAATATTATAGTTAGCAGAGATTTATAATTAGCACTTAAAAAAAATTAAACATATTTAAAGACTTAATTATTTGTGCAGAAGAAGGATTTCAGGTTTTAATAATTTTTTTTTATTAAAATACGGAGAGAAAAAACAAAGAATTTAATTTTGTAAGTTGAGAAGGGGGGGGGGGGAGTAGAGGGAAAAAACGGATTTTTTGGGGGGGGCGGGGAGGAGATAGTAGGACAGTTTTATAGATGAGAGCTTATTTACCTTCTTGAATATTTATTAATAGGATGAAAAATGTAACTTAAAAGTGTTTTAAAGATTTTTAATTTTGTGTACCTCAAAAGAACGAGGGGGGGGGTATACAACGATATTTATGGGTTGTTTACGATTAATTATTTATTTTTAGAATAAAATATGCATAAACCTATTGAAAAAAAAAAAAAAAAAAAACTTTCAAAGATTTTAAATTTAGTGAGATATGGGTAGGGGAGAAAATAGTGCAATGCCTCCCCCCCCCCCTCAAAAAATGGTGGAATTTGTGTTTGTTTAAAATTTGTGAGCTGAGGGAAAAAAAGAAATAAGCACATTATTTATTTATTTATTTTCGTGTGTGTGTGTAGGGGGAGATGTTTATTAGATGACTTATTATTTATTTGCCTTTCAAAATATTTATAAATCGGTTTAAAAAAATAATAAAAGTGGGAATTATATAAAGAACGAAATTTTCTGCACTTAAAGGGAACAGAATGATAAATCCTAATTTCATTCGTGGGGAGGGGGGGGGAGGAAATTTTGTGATTGATTGTTTATTGATTAAAGTGACTTATATGCTACAAATATGGGTATTGTGGAGTAGACTACAAAATGAAGTGATATTTTTGTAAGGTGCAATTTAGAAGATTGTGACAGATTCAAAAGGCGAAGCGAAATTTTGATAAGGGAGGCGAAGACCAAGGGCTGATCTTGAGAGTCCTCAAGGGGGGGGGAGGATTTTAGAAATTTGGATACTCCAGTGTAATGCACGGGTCGGAGCTCATTTTTTTATGTGGGTCGTGTTTTTTTTTTTACTTTTTTGCTGTGGGTCGGGTTTGAGTCCGGTTGGCTTCCATTTTTTGCTCCTGTCTGGGTTAATTCCTACTTAGGTCGAGATTGGGTAGGGTTGACTTCGACTCTTTGCTGCTGTTCAAGATAATTTCTGATTTTTTTTTTTTGTCATATTTGGGTCTTGTTGACTGCTACATTTTGTTTTTAATCTGGTTGACTTTTACTTTTTAGCAGTGCTTAGCGCATTCGGGACACTTTAGGATTTGGTTTTTAGCACTTTCCAACAAAGTTGAAAAGTGCTTATGCATTCGGTTTGTCTGTCCGTCTGGCCGGATGGCCGTCTGTCCTTCTGTCCGCGCTCTAACTCCCGTAAATATACTCGGATTGCTATGAAATTTTTATACGTTTTGATGTTTACCCTAGCACGACACCTATTAAAAATGAAGTATCTACCATGATTAGTTTATCTACAGAGACAATCAAAAGTTTCCCATTACATTACGGCGTATGGGGAAAATCGTTAATATACTCGGATTGCCATGAAATTTTAGAACGTTATTGACGTTTACCCTAGCACGAACGCTATTGAAAATGAGGTTTCTACCATAATTAGATTGCCATGAAATTTTAGGACGTTATTGACGTTTACCCTAGCGCAAGTCCTATCGAAAATGAAGTTTCTACCATGATTAGTTTATCTACAGGGCGAATCAAAGTTTCCCATTACATTACGGCCTACGGGGAAAAATCGTTAATATACTCGGATTGCCATGAAATTTTAGGACGTTATTGACGTTTACCCTAGCACGTACCCTATTGAAAATGAAGTTTCTACCATGATTAGTTTATCTACAGGGCGAATCAAAAGTTTCCCATTACATTACGGCCTATATGGAAAAATCGTTTCAAAGGAATTTTAAAGATGTTATACCCTGTCAAACATATTAAAATATGCATTCTATAAAATATAAGGTGAAAATATAGCTATTATTCATTTACATGGCCACACAAAAGAATTCCATAAGATAATGGTAAAAGGGCATATTTTAAATATATTAAGCTGTTTCATGTATAATAAAATTGATATATGTCACTGAAGCTTAATATAAATTATACGCTATTGTCTTGCATAATATGAAGTACATGGCATTTATAGGGCCATACAAAAGATTTCAAATAATATATTCTTTCCGAAGTACCGTATATGTGTCCGATGATGGCTGATAGAGGGATGAAATGCATTTTAATTATGATATGCGCGTTTATATTTCGCAAAAAATATGCACATTATATGGTGTGTATAAATGTTATAGTTGATATACAGGGCTACCCAAAAGAGCTCACCAACGTTACTGAATATGAGTATAAATTATTTAAACGTGGTTCTTAAATAAGCTATGCATTTTTACGCTGAGCTTCATTCAATTTACTGAGAAATGTTTGCAGAATATAGATAAAAGGATATACAGGGCCACGCAAAGAATTCGGTACATGGACGCCTATGAATGATAATTTATGAGAATGTGATTTCAGTTGTTTTAAAAGGGTTTAGTTTACAATAAATTTTAGCCTAATGCTGACGTGTAATAAAGGTACAATGTAAACTACAGGGCTGAACAAAAGTATTCACGTATGTTTCCATCTGATAGTATGAAATGCTGAAAAATAAATTTCAAGCTACTGGGTATTTTCTTGCTAAACTAAATTTTCCCATTATATCAAGTGACATATGAAATACAGAGCTGTTCAAAAGTACTGGAATACATATTTGGCTATACACCATTATTTCCCAAAATAACAAAGTTTTGTTAAAGATTTCATTAAGTGTTGGAAAGTGCTTCGTAATCAATGCTTAACGCATGATTTTTCTTACTTGTTACTTTATCGAGAAAGGTTCGGGTTGATCCGAATTTATTGGGGTGAATTCTTTGGTAAAATGTTCGTTCATTTTTGCAATTTTTGTACAAAATGTGCGTCTGTTTCACGATATTTTGAAGATATTCGTGTTTTCTCCGTGATCATTTTACAAAGTTTGTTGTCCGGTTCGCTTCTATTTTTTGCTGCTGGTCGGGTTTATTTTTTTACTTTTTGTTGTGGGTTGCGTTTGAATCCTTTTAACTTCTACTGTTTCCTACAAACACGTGACGTTACACACAGCAAACACGTGGGTGGTTTACAATTCTCCATCGATATACAGAGTGATATCGGCCCATACAAATTGCCCTCACCTCCGGGAAAAAAACCACAACGAGAGTGAAACAAAGAAAAAAAGAAAAACAATAGAAATCAGAGGAAAAAGAAAAGAGAAAGATCATTCAGGTGTCTTGGGTTAGGAAGCCCGTGAATATTTAAAGAAGGTATCCTCCTGGGGGCGATTAGTTTTAAGAATTCATTGAATAAGTATAGGGGGAGAAAAGGGTAGCTAACACCCCCTCCTTTAAATTTAGAAAAAGATTTTTATGCTGAATTACCACATTTCGTTCGAATATCGTAAATCATATAAATAATTGGTTTAAAATTTCATTTATATAATTGTTGGAGATCTTTGAAGAGGAAAAAATGAAAAGTATTTTTATATTTATTTTGGAGGGGGATGAAGGAAATTTGTTAGATGACTTACTTTATATGACTAAAGATTAATAAATATGGCTAAACACAAAATAAAGAGATTTAAAGACTAAATTTTATATACTTGGTAAGGAGAAATAGGGGGAAAACATCAATTTTTGTGGGGTTAAGAGTAAAACTATGATTGATTGTTTATTATTACAGTAAAAGTTTTAGAAAATTCGATGACTTTAAAAGTTTAAAATTTGTGAGCTGAGGGGGGGGGAAGAAACAATTTATTAATTATTTATTTGGGTGTGTATGTGGGATGGAGAAGTTTTTTAAATGACTTACTTTTATTTGCCTTTTAAAACATTAACAAATGGGCTTAAAAAATAAAATAATGTGGGGAAAGTTTCAATGAATAAATTCTAGGCATTTACTAATAGGATGAGAGGGAAAATTCTCATTTTTAGTTAGTGGGGAGGAGTTTTTGTGATAGATTTTTTATTGTTACAACAAAGTGGCTATATTGTGTAAACATGGATACAGTGAGATAGACAGCAAAACAGCGAAGTGATACTTCTCCAAGGGATAATATTGAAGGCTGTGATGAGAGCAAAAGGCGGGAACGAAATTTTGATACAAGGGGGGGGGGGGCAAGGGTGATATAAATTATTTTTCTAAATCAGAATTTCAGAGAACTCAGATTTTCACCTCCAATTAATAAATAACAAAAAACTTAAATATTTTTAAGGACTTTTTGCAAATTCTGCATAACACTAACAAAGTTTTTTTAAGGAGCAAAAATTACTTTTAAAAAATTAAACACTTTTTAAAAAATTTAAGAAACATAAGAAATGTGTAGGATCACTCAAAATTATTCCGCTACATTATGGTCTATGTAGATAAATCATTTGCGGTGTTTCAAGGAGCACCATACTAATTTAAAAGTAATGAAATTCATATACATTACTGAGATATTCTGGAAGACAATTATAAAAAAATACGTCATGTATAGCACTTACAGTATACACACAGAGGATCTCCATAGTAATCTATTATATTATGGTCTAAAAATCTTTCGCGATGTGTTGTTGTAATAATGTTACTCTTTTACAAACAATGAAATTTATACGAACTTCTAAAATGGACTTAAGAAATGCTTGCGGTATAATATTTGGCGAAAAACATTTGCCATTCAATTACAGAGTTACACAAAAGAATTCGGTTGTAAAAAGCTCTTCGGAGAAAAACTGTTCCTAGCGTATTTAAATTATGTTCACTACTTTGAACATGAAATGCAATGAAATGCTGTTTCGTGTATACTCTCTGTTAAAAAGAATTTCCATAAAAACATTCCATTTATATATATAATCAAATTAAACCTGTTGAAATTGGTCATCTGTTTCCCGCCGTCCTTGCTTCTCTTCTTTTTCACTATTCTTTTTTTTTCTTTTCTTTTCTTAAGGAAGATACCGTACATTCAGTCTAGCTTTATTAATGTTACAGTGTTTTACAATTAAGTTTTCTTTTTAAAATTTATTATTCATTGCAGAACAATATAATAATTCCCACGAATCATCTGTCGACATATAAAAAGATGTGATTCAATAGCAAGATTTCAATATGATGAATACCAGAAGCGATAGGGCGATCGCCCCCTCCCCCTTTGAGCCCAATGAAGGATCTGCAAAATGATATTAGATGTCCACAGGATAAATGAATCGTGTTTAAGATTGAGAACGGTGCGACCTGATCGGACTCGACGAAGCTGTCACTGCCCGGGTTGGGCCGGGCCAGTTTTAACTCATGAGACTAGGGCTTGGTTAGGTCTAGAGATCTGCATCGGCCTGTATCAGACTGGCAAAATAAATAAATAAATAAATAAACAGGCCGTATGGGCCAGTCCGATAAAAAAGTTTAACGGGCCTGCCGGCGTGTTATAAAGATTTCGGCCAAAACGCTAAAATGAGATCTATTTTCAATGAATATGGGTTTAACGACCATAAGTATAAATGTGCGTCACGCGTAGATACTAGTTTAACAACATCAATACATAAATGTAACGTGTACAACGTAGAAATCAGCATCGGACAGTTGCTTTGTGTCTATACGGGTTTAATAATTTTTTGGCAAACTGGAGCTGGGCCAAGATCAGGTTTGCACTGTTTTTCTACATATAGTCGGGGTCAGAACTAGACTTAATTATTCGTAAGACGTGTAGGGCAGACAACATTATTTGTAAAAGGGATAAAAACTATTAACGTACTGTCAACGTACTTTTTGGAAATATACTCCTTGGTGTTTCTTAAATTCATTTCTGAACAACACGAAAGTTTGACAAATTTTCTGACTAATTTTTAACTATAAAGGCACAAAATTGACAAGCCTGACTATTGAAGAGATTTGGAATCGAACAGCATATTTCATTTTTGGTAAATAAGATATTTGTATATACTTGTCGAGGTATAAGAGATTCTTGTCACATGGTTTCAGATTTTTCTCCTTTTGCATGTTGTCGCTTCGGGAAATTCGATTAAAAACGCTAATTTTCACAATATTTTCATAAATATCATGAAAATTAGCGTTTTATATAGTGTGTTGCGCATTGTATTTGCTTGTATCAAAAAATGGACAACGCCATTCCATTACATTGTTTCTGAATAAAAACACCTGTTAAACTCATGTGTTTCCAAAAAGAAATGAAATCAGAAATGCATAAAAATAGCTCCTCTAAATTTGAGAAAATCTTTGATAAAATGATAAAGAAGTATTTTCATAAATGTACTTTTTATTACACAGCTTCAAAAGTTATGATAATTTTAACTTCCTTTTTTTTTTCTTTTATTCTAAATCATATTAATTTTTCAGTGCATCTTTATTTGAATGTTGAAAGTCTAAGAACCTAAGTAATCTTTAATGTTCTTATTGTGTATTGTCAGTAAAAATTTTCTATAAAATCATTTAATAAATATGAATGCAGTAATCTTAATTACATAAATCTTAATTGTATGATAAAAAATCTGATTTTGTTTCGAAATAAATATGCAGGCCGATTTCAGCCTGGACTATTTTCACTGATTTCTGTACGGGCCAGGCCTGGCCTAGAAATGTAAAAGTGTAAACGAGCGGGCCAGTCTCGGGCCGAATATTTTGCTTTTATACCGGGCCGGGCCAAAGTAAAATTCATTCGGTCCGGGCCGGGGCGAGACTGGAAAATCCAGCCCGTCCAGACCTCTAGTCAAGTCTTCACTCTTTCGGAAACCGTTCCGAGTTCGGATCTTACTTTTTTTCTGCAAAACTTGACCACACTATATTTTTTCTTCCACTTCGGGCCTGGCATGGACTTCGTTCTTTTAGAGGTTTGCCCGAACCTAAATTTCCATGCCCAGGCTCAAAAAGCAATTCAATTTTAACCCAACCCAAGCTCGCTAAAAATAAATAAATAAATAAATAAATAAAAGAAAAAAATCTGATTCAGTACCGAATAGTCTGATACAAAACAGATCAACAAATCCAAAATGAAACAAAATCAATCTAATATTTGAAGGAAATTGGGATAGGTATCCCATATAATTATATCAATAATTTTTATTTTTGTTTAAGTAGAAAAATGAATATATATATAATGTACTCGTCAATATTCAAACATATAGTTTTTAATATAAAAAATTATCTAATCTATTGAAAAATCCAGTCTTCAACCAGTTTATACTAGATCCGAATTTGTCAAAATCCAAAAGAAGAAATGTCCCGAATCCGAAACGTTTAAAGTCAACTCGACCCGCAATATATCAATCCGAACCCAAAAATTACAAATTATGTCAAATCGAGCCCTTACCCGAACACCTGAAACTGAAATGAAAGAAAATGTGTTCATGTATTTTAATAGAATTAAAAAAATATGTTTTAAATCTTCAACTTGAATGTTATAATTTATAGAGAAAAAAAATCTAGTATTTGCTCTTTAGTGCAAAACCTATTCCTAAGTCAGCCTGCTCAAACTTGGTCCGTAGCAAAAAAGTATAAATCTATCCGGCCTAATACAAAAAACAAACTCAAAAAAAAAAAAAAAAAAAAAAAAAAAAATCCCTAACCAAACTTTCTAATTAACTCGAATCCCCACCTTGTTCTTTGCGCAGCATATCTTGATGTAACTTTGCGCCATAAAATCCCATTCAACCAACCAATCAATCAACCTGAGTGCTACTCTCAGAAGTGAAATTTTATCCAGAACAGAACCGAATTTGAAAAAATGTAGGTCAAACTGACCCAAATCCGACCCACAGCAAAAATGTCAAGCCGATTCCAACACGACTCACTGCAAAATTTAGAAATAATCTCCACTAGCAATGAAAAACATCATCTCCTGCCCGAACCTCCAAATCTTGAAATCGCTCCCCCTTGAGGATTCTCGTGTTCCCCCCTTGAATCCGAAAAGAGTGTTCCTCTAAGAATTGCACTTAAAATAACTTCATTTTTCAAATATTCGACAAAAAAATTTATTTGACCCCTGAGCGTATAGTATTGCCCTGCTTCCGATCCGAACCCGAAAATACCATTGGAAATCAAATCAAAACCCGACCAAAAAATTTTTTGTCAATTTAGAATCGAAATGAAAGAAAAACAATCCATGTTTTAATGGAATTATTAAATGTCGACATTTATATTTCTAATATCAATTTTATCTTTTATATAGAAAATAAATATCTAATATATACTCATAATGGAATCAATCAAAGAGAGATGGCTAAATTGTTGAAAAGTGTTCGTTAAATAGAGGTATCTTCTATTCGAGACATTCCGTATGGATATTTTAATGAACATGTTAACACTTGCGAATAGCAGTGTTAACATGTAAATTGAAATGTAAAATCTTAATTATTCATAATTAACTATTTGGAAATGTCTGTTATGGCATTTATATAGTTTTATTTTATAGTGTCTTCGATATTTTCTATTATAACACTCCTTTAAACTATTTTCTTCCATAACGGAGAAAATATTTAGACTTTCATTTGAAATATGGGGTCGAATCAAATTCTTCTTGCGAGATTGAAAATCCACTATGAATCAGATCAGAACCCAAAATAGTGTAAATTAATTTCACCCGAAAACAACTACAGCAACAAAAAAGAATGCAGAGAAAAGCAGATAAAAAGTAGAATTCCACTCGGTACGCAAGAAAAACGTAAAAATCCACTCGACCAGTAGCAAAAAAGTAAAAAGTCAACTTGACCGAAACCAAACCAGCGTCTATAAAATAGTACTCAATTCAACCCCCCCCCACACACACACACATACAAAATAGAAATCAACCAGACCCAATACCAACCAGCAGCAATAAAGAAAGAGAACCGGACCCCAACCCAACCCGCAGCGGAAAGTAGAATTGAACCTTACCCAAACACGACTTGCAAAAAAAAAGGATTTAACCAGAACAACGGCAAAAAATGAAAGTAAACTGGACCGAAACCCGACCTGCAAACGAAAAAAATTAGCCCCGATCCTACTCACGATGAAAAAAATTGTCCCGACACGAGTTGCAGGTGCGATTGGAATCTCCAAATTTCTGAAAAGTACCCCCCCCCCATTTTTTTGAGGAGTCTCCAGATCTACCCTTGTACCAGGACAAACAAAAACTGCTAAAAACTGCAAAATCGTCTAAAAGTTTTACAATGTTATATTGAATTGTCACTCATTAAATATATACGAACTTGTAAAGTTTGTAAATATCTCGACAAATCTTACCACGATACTTTGTACTATGATGTTTTGGAACATGCAAAAGCCTTCTGCTCGATAGAAGCTGCATTAGTTGAACGTCGACAAAAAACTCCAAAGAAGAAACAATTCTGAAAAGTATTAGAGAGAAAAATTTGCTGAATAGCAGACTTTAAAAAAATTGCTATATTTTGCCTTACAGTTTCATTATTTTTACTTTTATACTATAACTAGCGGCCCGCCCTCGCTTTTCTTCGGGTAGAGCAAGTCGCCCAGTCCCCCGCCACTATTGACACCGCAAATTGTTTTTTCCACTTCATCTCATTAAATTCAACTATTAAAAACATTACCCTCATTTTAGGTAGTCGGATAAAAAATAGCTTACATGTTAATCTCAGGTGTCAGATACCTCCATACAAAATTTCATAAAAATCGATCCATCCGTTCTTGAGTTATAAATGGTGTAACTAACACGATTTTGCTTTATGTATATAGATTATAGCAGCCCGCCCCGACTTCTCACGGATATTTAAGAAAAATTTCAAGTTATAAATTTTTACACACGCACTCATAACCTCATAATTAAAATGCCGTCCCTGACATTGACTCCCCTCCCATGCCCCAGTGACGGCTACATCACACATTATGATGCAGCCCAGTCGAGCGGGGTAAACGGCAACCATTAAATCAGTCTTGATTTTGAAGTAATTTATTTTGATAAGAATCAATACCAAAGTAACAATAAAGAGCTTTTACAGAAACGGCATTTTAATTATTTTTTTAAATAAAAAACACTTATTGTGACATAACTATAACAGTTAGACATATGCTGTTGCGACATTTTTTGTAGATAATTACATGTTAACAAAGTCGTAGTACATTATTTTGTTCTATAATCAATAGTATTCGCAACGCACGCGATGTAAAGATATTTTAAGTTCATTTTCTACACTTTGGGTTACAATATTGGCATTTTAATAAGGATCCCTAATTTTTTTTTTGAAAATATAATATGTTCACCGGAAATAGTGTAGCTTTCATTCGGTGAAAGAATTTTTCAAATCCGTCAAGTAGTTTCGGAGCCTATTCAATTCAATTCAAACAAACAAATCTTTCCTTTTTATAATTTTATATTAAATTAAATAAGTAATATTTATCCCTAGGCTTATTGAAAAAGTCCGCATTTGAAATTATAGAAAACGTCACAATTTTAAATATTTGACTGCTCCTCCTAAAAGAAAAATCCTCCCTCCCCATATTTGATGCTCACTACTCTTTAAAATATTTACTATCTGTTATAACTTTTTTGCGTTTCAGCATTTCTTTTCCTTTTTTTAGTAATTGCTAAATAGTTTTAAAAATTAAAAAACACGGTTTTATATCAGGTCGGGCTAAAAAGTTTAAAATGTATTTTTTTGGGGGGGGGAGGAGGGGGTTGCATAGTTACGATTTTCATATGTGTTTCAGTGATTGTCATGTGTCTAGTGGGTCAGGTAACCTTTAGTTTCTCAAATTGCTTTTGATTCGTTTATCCGGCGTTTTATTTTTATCCTTTTAAGCGGCGACTATAGCCTATGTTCACCGGAAATAGTGTAGCTTTCCAACGGCGAAAGAATTTTTCAAATCCGTCAAGTAGTTTCGGAGCCTATTCAATGCAAACAAACAAACAATCAAATCTTTCCTCTTTATAATATTAGTATAGATAAATAATGATAAATATTTGCAATTCGTTGTCTTTGCAAATATACCTTTATGTTATATTAAAATAAAATGTATTACGCAGGATAAATTCCCCATTTTTAACAACTGTTAAAAGTGTATCGTTTTCCTCAAAAGTAATAAATATTAAAAAATATTTCTTTAAAGTTTGAAACAAGTTGATCAACAATTTTAAAATTACCAATTTTTAAAACTTTCTAACTTTAATTTCTGCTTATTTTTGATAAAACTGTTTTTCGAACTGAAAATGGTTATTTTTTTTACTGTTTTACTTAATAATACTGGACTGAAATTGGGCTGCCTTGTATCGTATAGTACCAAAAACAAACACAGGGAAGAGAAAACTGCGCCCAGGGCAAAGTTTCAATTTGGCGCACTCTTTCCCAACTTTTTCTTGTAACAGCCCAAGAATGATGTTGATAGTATAAATGTGGCGCCACCCCCCCCCCTTCGGACAGCGCGGTGTTGAATAAGCCTCCTCAAAATGTACTCCTTCCAGCGCCGTGCGAAAAAGAGGGGGACCAAGGGGGTAGTTGCCCCGGGTGCGAAATTTAGGGGGCGCCAAATTTTTACTACTAACGTAATTTTTAGTCTGTCACAAGAAAAAGTTCAGGGAATGGGGCGCCAAACTGAACTTTACTCCGCGGGCAGTTTTCTCTTTGCACATCCCTGCCCCCCCCCCCTGTTTCATGTATTTTGCAAGTTGTTTAAGGAAATTTATAAATTCCAAATATAGCTCCTTGTCCTTTTAATGCTACCTATGTATTTCACAAAAGTTCCAATTATATTTTAAAATTATCAGAATTTCCTTTTTGCTAAAAAGGAGCTTACTGTAATTTGTATCAAATCTACCTTGTTTTGTATGGACTTGAAAAAAAATATATATACAAAGAAATGTATAATTTTCTTCTTTAGAAGTTAGTTGTAACTTAAAAATAGCATTAGTTTTATAAAAACAAAAAATTAGAAGTCGTTGATTTTTTTCAAGACTATTTTAGTTAAAATTTATCAATAATTGTAGAAAAAATAAATCCAAACTTTGAAATAAGGGAGGTTATTTTAACACGTTACTGTAAACCAAGAACAGAAAGGAAATACAAGGAAAGGAAAAAAGTTACTTTCATTTGCTAAAATGGATTCGTGTTAACCAATCAAATTTTCAAAAGGGGAGGAGAGGCGGAGACTGGCTGAGGCGGAGCGCATATAATTAAAACGCTTTTTTTGTACCATTTCTGATCAAAATCTTTCCAAATTTTGCTCAGCCTAATTGCAGTAGAAATATGGAAAGCATATCATTGGAAAGCTTAAACACTAATATTCCGTGAAGCGTTTTTAATTTTTTCTGAATTTTGCTGAAATAGATTTTATAAGAGTAAAAAGGGCACAACACCTCGAATTTCACTGAATCCAAAATTTAGAGGGTCCTCAGAATTAAACTACAACGAAAATCAGAAAAGTACAAACTAGCCCGGTAATAGAATGTCTTCAGCTATCCTTTGAAAAAAAAATCATTTAAAAATATTGAAAATTAAGCGAGATATTCGAAAAGATTGCGCCCATAGACTTACCATTAGTGGTCGGCTTTTACCGCGTGACTAGTGTGTGCTCTTAATAATGTAAAACAATGCATGGGACGAGTTTACAGGTACATAAACACTTTCGGGAACACCTCTACTCCAAAAATATTGAGTTCTGATGTCACAACCGCTTCAGTATCGTTCGCTGACTCGTGCCCTTTCATTTTTATATTCAACTTGTTCAATAAAAAGTAGTCTGGGAGTCGCAGATCTGGTGCCTAGGGTGAGTAGTTGATGCACATCGTGTGAAAGCTTTCGTAGAACTGAACTCAAAAATACATTTCTTTTAATTTTAGGCACTATATTTTCAGAGATATCGTAAAAAATATCAAGTAAAAATATGTTTCCAACCCCATATATTTCCGAATCTATCGAAATTAAAATTATGAAAAAATTAGACGTTACCTTGCAGGAAAACTATAGCGATTACTGTAGGTCACATAGTTTTTGAGAAAAGCGCATTTTCCCGTTACACAAATTTGGATTATCGGGCATTTAGCAAAGGTATTGGCGAGCACTGTAGATACCTATTGTAGCAGAAGTATAAAAGCATTGTTGATGATTTTCGAAAAAAATATCATTTGCAATTGCCTGAGATATTGACCCTGAAAAACATGGACAGTTAAGACATTCATAATCACAGAGGTGGCGCACTATATGTATCATCGGATTTTAGAGCTTAGATAACAACTTTTAACGACACATTTATGTAATGCAATAAACAATAGCAGTACAAAGGCAATAAACGTCAAATTTAACTAATTTAATTAGAATTAATTACATAAATGCTATGTGATTCTTGACTTGTTTGAAGTGAGTGGACTTCTCAATACGCCTTCCGTGTCTTTAAAAGTTAATTATAAATCAAAGTGGGGTTGCAAATTTTCGACCTCTTTTCAGAGTGCCCTTAGCGCAACAAGTTAAAACTTTGAACAAGAGTTTTGTTTTAGCTACACTGTAAAATAAGAGATTATTAATACGCGGGATTTAGTTCATGAAACGTCAAACAAAGTTTAAATATGCACTACTTTTATTGTCAGAGCCGAATTAAATTCATAAAAAAAGAAAACAGATTAAAAAAGTTACACAGAGTAGCAATATTTGATGTTATTCAGATTTCATATATATTTGTACTTTTATGGCTTACCTATTCATACTTTTCTAGTATATATACAAATACAAAGTAAAAGACTCCAATTTGTTCAAACACAAGTCTGCGTTGTTCAGTTTTTTACAAAGTCTTATTATTCTTTGAGTAACGATTTTTTTTTTTCATAATACAGTTAATAGTTCATATATTTACTGTACTGAGCCTTCAGAAAGCGAGTAATACTCGTACTTGACTGCTTATTTCATTATATTTCACTACACTGTAAACTAAGTTATTTTAGCTTGAACTTTTGCATTCACTATTTTTGAAACACTTTATTTCTAGATTTTCTCCCTTGTTTGCTATTTTGTAGTAATAATAAATAGATATTAATATTGGAATATTGCAAATTCCCTCACAGGCGGGTAAGAATTTAGATGATCTAAATCATCTTTTGACAATTATGATTACTTGAGTATTAGTTTGGTCATTTAATTATGCATATTTACAAACACAAAATGCTATAAAAAATGCATAAAATTTTGCTGAGTACTTTTATAATTTGTTTATTATTAAATTTATTATAAGACAAAATAGCTATCAAGAAAAGGAAAGAGAGTGCTTGAGTCAACTGTTACTTTGAATAAATTGTTGAGTAGCCAGGATATTATTTCGGGAAGAGGGGAACGTCTAATCTCTTAAATGCAAAGTTATAAATCAAAAAATCAAGCGACGATTAAAAAAAAAATAAGTCTAAAATAATTAAATCGCTTTCATTTTTAAACGAAAATCAGTTTTATCAATTTTATAAAGGAATAAAATGAATTTTTTTAAATACTATATCGTTTTTTTCCGTGATTAAGTTTATATCATTTATATGAAAAAAAGTAAAAATTCCTTACTTGTAGTAAAGAAAATTTCATATAATTGCCACATAATACACTGCTCAAAACAATTAAAGGATATTGCAGTTTTAGGTGGATTTTGTATCTGGGAAACTTTTTAGCTGATTGATACATGGTCGACAGGCATAGTAGGTTATATGAGAATAAATTACACATGTTTGGCAGAAAAAAATGCATTTTATTGCGCATTTGTGTAGAAAAGGAAAAAAATGCAATTTGTGCATATGAGAAAAAATGAATAAGAAAAGGTGTTTTCTTCAAAGAAAATCATTTTCAGTAGGGGGTATGGTTTCCACGGGCGGCCAGCAACGTTGAACTCCTTTGAGGCATGGACTCAATGAGGCTATTAATGATGAGTTGGGGTATTCTGCCCCACTCTTCCAGAAGAGCTCTTTCCAGTTCTTGGAGAGTTTGTGGGGGTTGTTGGCGGCCAGAAACTCGTCTTCCTAGAGCGTCCCAAACGTGCTCGATTGGATTCATGTCTGGAGAACACGCTGGCCATTCCATTCGAACGATTCCTTCCTCGAAAAGGAAATCCTCCACCAGGTTTGCACGATGTGGCCTGCAGTTATCGTCCATTAAAATGAAGTTATCTCCGATTGCTGCAGCATAAGGGACTACAACAGGTCTGAGGATCTCATCCCTATATCGGCGACCAGTCAGAGTTCCATCTCGAATGATGTAGAGGTCAGTGCGCCCGTCAATGGAGATGCCACCATACACCAACACACCTCCACCGCCAAATCTGACACTTTCGTGCACGAACGCAGGATTATTCCTATTGCCACGGTCCCTCCACATGAAAATACGCCCATTATCCGGATGCACAGAAAAACGGGACTCGTCAGAAAACAGAATATTGCTCCATTCATTTCTCCTCCAGTTGACATGCTCGATTGCCCACTCCCTGCGGTCGCGACGATGCCTTGATGTTAATTTAACACATACCATCGATCGGCGAGCATACAGACCTACAGCATGGTGCCGGTTTCGGACAGTCTGAGTTGAAATCGTGGTGCCTGTAGCCGAGCGAAGGTGTTATTGGAGAAGAGTAGCGTTCATGTTTCGGTGTCTCCGAGCTGTTAACTCTAAATACCGATCTTCATTGGGCGTTGTTGCCCGTCTACGACCTTGCCCTGGTCTTCGGCCTGCACATCCACTCTCCAAAAAACGGTTCCAGATCCTGGAAATGGCACTTTGTGACACTCCAATGGCTTGCGCTACTTCGGCTTGAGTTTGGCCCCCTTCTAATCTACCAACAATTCTCCAAGCTTCTGAATCTGTCAAATGACTTCGTTGAGACATCGTACTCATCGAAACAAAGCAATCACTGAATGCCAATGATCCTTGTCTTCATTCTCTTTTATCCAGTTGAAAGTCAAATTTCATTCGCTGCCGCTGAAGCGACGTTTTTGACGTCGAACTCAAAATTTGCATACTCCACAGTTTGAAAACCAGAAAAATTTGCATTTCTGATTCTCTTCTATTTTCGGCAAAAAAAAATTCGTTTATATCTTTATTTTATATAAAACTTCAAATATCTTTTAATTGTTTTGAGCAGTGTATAATATTTGAAACTAGCTGACCCGCCCGGCGTTGCCCGGATTCGTGGTAATAATATTAAACTAATCTGAAGTTTGTGATTTTATCTGTAACTCGAAATATGTGACTACTGACTGTGAGAAAAATCTGTCAAAAAAATAAACAACTAATTTTTAGAGTAACAAATATTCAAAATGACTTCAATGAGAAACGGGGGAGGAAATATGTCTCCGACAATTGGTTGATTTTCGCGTTAAAATGTTGATTTTTATCCTTAAATATCACTGTTCAGTCACATAACTTTTTATTTTTTTTTTCACATCGAAATCCTAATGAAATATTTTCATTTAAAAAAAATTATACACTCCTAGTTCCGAGTATACCATGATTAAAATCGATAAGCAATGATTAGGTAAATGGTTAGTATATAGTAATGTAGTTTCAGAACCATAGTACAAAATTAAGTATACTTTAATCAAAACATGTGTAATGTTCACCCTGTGGATAAAATTCTAACCGTAACTTAATTTCACTATAATCGTAACCTATCTGTAACCTTACTGCAACTTAACCTGAACCTAACAGTAACTTAAATCTATCACAAATGTAACCTAATCGTCACCTTATCGTAACATATCCATAATCTGATAGTAAACTAACTTCAATTTACCTTAACCTAACTGTAACTTAATTATAACCTAACTATAATGTAACCGGAATTTAAATATAACCTAAGACTAACCATAATATAATTGCAACCTAAATGCAACCTAACTGTAACCCAAATGTAACCTAACCGTTATCTAATCGTAGCCAAATTCTAAAATTAATAATAACTGTAAACTAACAATTTTAACCGCGTACGTGCTGCAAAGTACTCCAGATCCACTTTTCGCCGCTACGGGGCGCAGTATGTATTGTACGAAAATCCGACACGAATCACCGCCACTTGCGGTTGGATAGAACAGGCGTGCAATGCACGATTTGCAGAATGTTAAAGTTTCACTTTACATCACCAGAATGATCATTTTTTCGTAAACAAACCTAAATCCGAACGATACTCCGATTATCATTCTTTCCGTAGATGTATTACCCAACGGGGTGGCGATACAAATAGCAATTTAAGAAATTTATTGAAATTTCTATTCGGAAATGATGATAACCACCACTCCCAATTAAGAGACCAATATTAATCAATAACAACCTCCTACATGGCTAGTTGCTGCATAATTTATCAAGTAGAAGGTAAGCTGTGAGTGATGCTCTGTAAAATATGTTAGTTCTACTTATCACCTCCAGTAGCTCATCAATACCTTATCAAACATATATCCGAAAGAAACTCCAGTATTAAACTTATTCGTATAGATATATTAGTCGAGAGGGTGGGAAAATCCAATAAGAATTTAAGAAATTTAATAAAATTATTCTTCGGAAATAACCACTTCTTATAAATTAAGGATGAAATATGTTCTGTACGAATATTCTACACAAATTCCCGCTACCTGTAGCACTGTATGGCAGGTGTGCGTTAAACTCGGAACAATTTTTAGTATTTAAAAAGAAAAAAAAATAGAGCAATGATAAAATGTGTTTAAAAATGTTTTAAAAATAAAAAATAATGCATCAAGCACTGACTATGAAACACTATCCAATACATTCAGAATAATGTAAAAAACTGCACCGTTTAAAAAATTAAAATATTACATCTCATTTCACCATATGAAAATATATTATGCATTTCAAAACAGAATTTCAGCTGTTCACATCTACATTCGGAAAATGATCCGAAATTTTTAGCAGCCCTGTATATGACACATAGATTGATACTATTAATAACATGCATTCAAAAATTTAATTCATTTAAGAGATACACATTTTACAGTTGAAAATTTCCCTTCAGCAATATCCTCTAATAAGGAAGAATGGTATGCAAACATTTTTGTGCTGCTCTGTATATGATGTATAGAATTTATATGTAAAGGATAATATGGAAAAAACTAATTACATTTAGAGGCGCATACCGAATTTTAAAACGCACTCTCCATCAATTATTAAGGAAAAAGAGTACTGTAAACATTTATTTCATGTGCCCATTTAAATTAATAAAAAATGCAATAAATGCTCTGTTTTAATGTAACCGTGGTTAAATTCATTGATTTACATTAGTTTGAATACATTAGAAATAACGTAATGTCATTAAAATACTCCCCAAACGATTTTTCTCCATATACCGTAATCGAACTCTTTTGAGTATCGCTGTAAATGAATCATTTATCATACATGCTTCATATGGAATACCAAGCATGCTTTGGTGACCTTAAATAGGCTTTATCAATTGCATGAAAATCCGAGTATATTTACAGGAATTAGAGCGAGGACAGACGGACAGACAAACCGAATGCATATGTACTTTTCAACTTTCTCGGTAAGTGCTAAAAAGACAGATGCTTCTTAAACTACGAAAATTTATTATAATCACGAAGTAAAAATCTTCGATTACCGCTTCTAAGTCACCCAATATTTTTTTATCTTTAGAAACATCAGAAAAAAATTTATTTTCCGTTTACAATTTATTTAACACACAAAATATTTCAAAACCGAATGTCAGCTGTTTCCATTTACTTTCGGAAAAAAGAAATTTATACACATTAATAACATGTATTTCAAAAATTAATTCATTTAAGTACTACATATATTGCAGAAAATTTCTCTTCAGCAATTTCCTCCAATAAGAAGAATAGTATGCGAATAATTTTGTGCAGCCCTATATATGAGATGTAGAAATTATATATAAAGAGTAGTATGCAAAAAACTAAGTAAATTTAAAAGTGCATATCGAATTTTAAAACATACTCTCCAGCAATTATTACGCAAAGACAGTATTGTACCTGATTTATTTTGTGTGTCCCTGTAAATTATTAAAAATTGCTATGATTTGCCTATTTAATTTAATAGTAGTGAAAGCAGGGGATTTATATCCGTTTCAGTACATTTGAAATAGCGTTAAAATACTCATTATAATACTCTCCAAACAAATTTTCCACATATACCATAATGTAATCTATTTCTTTTGAGTGTCTCTGTAAATGAACCAATATTCGTATGTTCTTCATATGCAGTTTCATGACCCTAAATAGGATTTGTCAATTGCATAAAAATCCGAGTATATTTACAGAAATTAGGGTGTGGACAGGCGGAGAGACAAACCGAATGCATAAGTACTTTTAAATTTTGTTGAAAAGTGCTAAAAAACACTTATGATATTAAAAGAAATTATATCATTAATGTTATCGAAAATGAGAACGTAAATTATATTTAATACATTGCTACTCGCAACAGCAACAGAAAGCATTCGAATGTAAGGAATTATTTTTGCCCAATTTCTAATTTTTAGTGGTAAAAGAGCCAGTAAGATCTTTTCTGATCTATTAATTCGTTTATTTTTTCTGTCTCGGTTTTTTAAATTATTTTTGTGAATGTTTTATACAACCGACCAAACGAAAGCAAGAGCAAAAAAGAAACGTGTTTTTTATAAGCGACTCTGCATGAACCAACCAACCGAAAATGAGCGTAGAGAAGAAAAGGAAAAAAAAGGCATAGTTTTGATGATAGTGAGTTCCACTTCGTAATTAATATATCTGAAATTAATCAAAATATTAAAATTCTGAGCTTCAGGTGCATCAGGAGAGATATTGGGCTATTCTCATAAAAATTTTGAGCCTGGTAAGTCCCGTAGATTTTGCTAGCCATCGCAGACACACACACACACTCAGAGCGATTTGTTATTTTATTAATGTAGACATAGGCGTAGCGTCGGGGGGTCCCGGGGGGGCACGTGCCCCCCCAATCATCTGTACCCGGGCGCCAGAACAGAAGGCGTAGGGGCGCCAAATGAAGGCTTTTTTTTGTCTTTATATGCAAAAATTTATATATATATATCGAATTTGAATAAAAAGATCTCATAAACGGAAAATTCAAAAGCAAAACTGAAACAACTGTGTCTTTATGCATTCTGTCATTAAATAAATCAGTCTATACTCAAAAACACTCTTCTGTGTGAAACTGTACTTCATCGACCATTGACAAAAAACAAACGATTTACCTAGGGGTTGCAGAGGGGGAGCCAAATGAAGATTTTGTTTGTCTTTGCATTCAAAAATGTATATGTATGGAATTTACATAAGAATGTCTAACAGCCTGAAACCAAGCGATTTCTCTAGGGTTTGCAGAGGGGCGCCATATGAATATTTGTTTGTCTTTACATACAAAAATGTATATGTATGGGATTTGCATAAGAATGTCTCACAGCCTGAAACCAAGCGATTTCCCTTGGGGTTGCAGAGAGGGCGCCAAATGAAGATTTTGTTTGTCTTTGCATTCAAAAATGTATATGTATGGAATTTGCATAAGAATGTCTGACAGCCTGAAACCCAGCGATTTCTCTAGGGTTTGCAGAGGGGCGCCATATGAAGATTTGTTTGTCTTACATACAAAAATGTATATGTATGGAATTTCCATAAGAATGTCTCACAGCCTGAAACCAAGCGATTTCCCTAGGGGTTGCAGAGGGGGCGCCAAATGAAGATTTTGTTTGTCTTTGCATACAAAAATGTACATGTATGGAATTTGCATTAAAATGTCTCACGGCCTGAAACCAAGCGATTTCCTTAGGGTTTGCAGAGGGGGCGCCAAATTAAGATGTTTTGTCTTTACTTACAAAAATGTTTATGTATGGAATTTGCATTAAAATGTCTCACGGCCTGAAACCAAGCGATTTCCTTAGGGTTTGCAGATGGGGCGCCAAATGAAGATTTTGTTTGTCTTTACATGCAAAAATGTAAATGTATGGAATTTGCATAAAAATGTCTCACGGCCTGAAACCAAGCGATTTTTTTATGCTTTGCAGAGGGGGCGCCAAATGAAGATTTTGTTTGTCTTACATACAAAAATGTATATGCGTGGAATTTGCATAAAAATGTCTCACAGCCTGAAACCAAGGGATTTCCCTAGGGTTTGCAGAGGGGGCGCTAAATAAAGATTTTGTTTGTCTTTACATACAAAAATGTATATGTATGGAATTTGCATAAGAATATCTCACAGCCTGAAACCAAGCGGTTTCCCTAGGGTTTGCAGAGGGGGCGCAAAATGAAGATTTTTTTTGCCTTTACATACAAAAATGTATATTATGGAATTTGCATAAAAATGCCTCCCAGCCTGAAACCAAGCGATTGCCCTAGGGGTTGAAGAGGGGGCGCCAAATTAAAATTTTGTTTGTCTTTACATACAAAAATGTATATGTATGGAGTTCGCATAAAAATGTCTCACAGCCTGAAACCAAGTGATTTCTTTAGGGGTTGCAGAGGGGGCGCCAAATGAAGATTTTATTTGTCTTTACATGCAAAAATGTAAATGCATGGAATTTGCATAAAAATGTCTCACAGCCTGAAACCAAGCGATTTCCCTATGGTTTGCAGAGGGGGCGCCAAATGAAGATTTTGTTTGTCTTACATACAAAAATGTATATGTATGGAATTTGCATAAAAATGTCTCACAGCCTGAAACCAAGGGATTTCCCTAGGGTTTGCAGAGGGGCGCCAAATAAAGATTTTGTTTGTCTTTACATACAAAAATGTACATGTATGGAATTTGCATAAGAATATCTCACAGCCTGAAACCAAGCGGTTTCCTTAGAGTTTGCAGAGGGGGCGCTAAATGAAGATTTTGTTTGCCTTAAAATACAAAAATGTATATGTATGGAATTTGCATAAAAATGCCTCACAGCCTGAAACCAAGCGATTACCCTAGGGGTTGAAGAGGGGGCGCCAAATTAAAATTTTGTTTGTCTTTACATACAAAAATGTATATGTATGGAGTTTGCATAAAAATGTCTTACAGCCTGAAACCAAGTGATTTCTTTAGGGGTTGCAGAGTGGGCGCCAAATGAAGATTTTGTTTGCCTTTACATGCAAAAATGTAAATGTATGGAATTTGCATAAAAATGTCTCACAGCCTGAAACCAAGCGATTTCCTTAGGGTTTGCAGAGGGGGCGCCAAATGAAGATTTTGTTTGTCTTTACATACAAAAATGTATATGCATGGAATTTGCATAAAAATGTCTCACAGCCTGAAACCAAGTGATTTCCTTAGGGGTTGAAGAGGGGGCGCCAAATGAAGATTTTGTTTGCCTTTACATGCAAAAATGTAAATGTATGGAATTTGCATAAAAATGTCTCACAGCCTAAAACCAAGCGATTACCCTAGGGTTTGCAGAGGTTGCGCCAAATTAAGATTTTGTTTGTCTTTACATACAAAAATGTATATGCATGGAATTTGCATAAAAATGTCTCACATCCTGAAACCAAGTGATTTCCTTAGGGGTTGAAGAGGGGGCGCCAAATGAAGATTTTGTTTGTCTTTACATACAAAAATGTATATGTATGGAATTTGCATAAGAATATCTCACAGCCTGAAACCAAGCGGTTTCCCTAGGGTTTGCAGAGGGGGCGCCAAATGAAGATTTTGTTTGTCTTTACATATAAAAATGTATATGTATGGAATTTGCATAAAAATGCCTCACAGCCTGAAACCAAGCGATTACCCTAGGGGTTGAAGAGGGGGCGCCAAATTAAAATTTTGTTTGTCTTTACATACAAAAATGTATATGTATGGAGTTTGCATAAAAATGTCTCACAGCCTGAAACCAAGTGATTTCTTTAGGGGTTGCAGAGGGGGCGCCAAATGAAGATTTTGTTTGTCTTTACATACAAAAATGTATATGTATGGAATTTGCATAAGAATGTCTCACAGCCTGAAACCCAGCGATTCCCCTAGGGTTTGCAGAGGGCGCGCCAAATGAAGATTTTATTTGTCTTTACATGCAAAAATGTAAATGTATGGAATTTGCATAAAAATGTCTCACAGCCTGAAACCAAGCGATTTCCCTATGGTTTGCAGAGGGGGCGCCAAATGAAGATTTTGTTTGTCTTACATACAAAAATGTATATGTATGGAATTTGCATAAAAATGCCTCACAGCCTGAAACCAAGCGATTACCCTAGGGGTTGAAGAGGGGGCGCCAAATTAAAATTTTGTTTGTCTTTACATACAAAAATGTATATGTATGGAATTTGCATAAGAATATCTCACAGCCTGAAACCAAGCGGTTTCCCTAGGGTTTGCAGAGGGGGCGCCAAATGAAGATTTTGTTTGCCTTAAAATACAAAAATGTATATGTATGGAATTTGCATAAAAATGCCTCACAGCCTGAAACCAAGCGATTACCCTAGGGGTTGAAGAGGGGGCGCCAAATTAAAATTTTGTTTGTCTTTACATACAAAAATGTATATGTATGGAATTTGCATAAGAATGTCTCACAGCCTGAAACCCAGCGATTCCCCTAGGGTTTGCAGAGGGCGCGCCAAATGAAGATTTTATTTGTCTTTACATGCAAAAATGTAAATGTATGGAATTTGCATAAAAATGTCTCACAGCCTGAAACCAAGGGATTTCCCTAGGGTTTGCAGAGGGGCGCCAAATAAAGATTTTGTTTGTCTTTACATACAAAAATGTACATGTATGGAATTTGCATAAGAATATCTCACAGCCTGAAACCAAGCGGTTTCCCTAGAGTTTGCAGAGGGGGCGCTAAATGAAGATTTTGTTTGCCTTAAAATACAAAAATGTATATGTATCGAGTTTGCATAAAAATGCCTCACAGCCTGAAACCAAGGGATTTCCCTAGGGTTTGCAGAGGGGCGCCAAATAAAGATTTTGTTTGTCTTTACATACAAAAATGTACATGTATGGAATTTGCATAAGAATATCTCACAGCCTGAAACCCAGCGGTTTCCCTAGAGTTTGCAGAGGGGGCGCTAAATGAAGATTTTGTTTGCCTTAAAATACAAAAATGTATATGTATGGAATTTGCATAAAAATGTCTCACAGCCTGAAACCAAGGGATTTCCCTAGGGTTTGCAGAGGGGCGCCAAATAAAGATTTTGTTTGTCTTTACATACAAAAATGTACATGTATGGAATTTGCATAAGAATATCTCAGCCTGAAACCCAGCGATTTCCCTAGGGTTTGCAGAGGGGCGCCAAATAAAGATTTTGTTTGTCTTTACATACAAAAATGTACATGTATGGAATTTGCATAAAAATGCCTCACAGCCTGAAACCAAGCGATTACCCTAGGGGTTGAAGAGGGGGCGCCAAATTAAAATTTTGTTTGTCTTTACATACAAAAATGTATATGTATGGAGTTTGCATAAAAATGTCTTACAGCCTGAAACCAAGTGATTTCTTTAGGGGTTGCAGAGTGGGCGCCAAATGAAGATTTTGTTTGCCTTTACATGCAAAAATGTAAATGTATGGAATTTGCATAAAAATGTCTCACAGCCTGAAACCAAGCGATTTCCTTAGGGTTTGCAGAGGGGGCGCCAAATGAAGATTTTGTTTGTCTTTACATACAAAAATGTATATGCATGGAATTTGCATAAAAATGTCTCACAGCCTGAAACCAAGCGATTACCCTAGGGTTTGCAGAGGTTGCGCCAAATTAAGATTTTGTTTGTCTTTACATACAAAAATGTATATGCATGGAATTTGCATAAAAATGTCTCACAGCCTGAAACCAAGTGATTTCCTTAGGGGTTGAAGAGGGGGCGCCAAATGAAGATTTTGTTTGTCTTTACATACAAAAATGTATATGTATGGAATTTGCATAAGAATATCTCACAGCCTGAAACCAAGCGGTTTCCCTAGGGTTTGCAGAGGGGGCGCCAAATGAAGATTTTGTTTGTCTTTACATATAAAAATGTGTATGTATGGAATTTGCATAAGAATGTCTCACAACCATAAAATTCGAAGGGAAAACTGTACCAAAGCATCTCTATGCCTTCTGTCATTTAAATAGGTTTAGTCTCTCTTCCAAAACCCCTATTTTATGTGAAGATGCACCTCATCGATAATTGCAAAAGCAAAGCAATTCCCTGGGGGTTGCAGAGGGGACATGTGCCTTCTACGCCAAAACAAAAGACAAAAGGGGCGCCAAATGAAGATTTTGTTTGTCTTTGCATACAAAAATGTATATGTATTGAATTTGCATAAGAATGTCTCACAGCCTGAAACCCAGCGATTCCCCTAGGGTTTGCAGAGGGGGCACCAAATGAAGATTTTGTTTGTCTTTACATACAAACATGTGTATGTATGGAATTTGCATAAGAATGTCTCACAACCATAAAATTCGAAGGGAAAACTGTACCAAAGCATCTCTATGCCTTCTGTCATTTAAATAGGTTTAGTCTCTCTTCCAAAACCCCTATTTTATGTGAAGATGCACCTCATCGATAATTGCAAAAGCAAAGCAATTCCCTGGGGGTTGCAGAGGGGACATGTGCCTTCTACGCCAAAACAAAAGACAAAAGGGGCGCCAAATGAAGATTTTGTTTGTCTTTGCATATAAAAATGTATATGTAGAATATATATTGAATTTGCATAAAAATGTCTCACAGCTTAAAAATTCAAAATAAAACTGAAGTATCTCTATGCCGTCTATCATTTAAATAGGTTAGTTTCTACTCAAAAATTCTCTTCTGTGTGAAACTGTACCTCACCGACAATTGCCAAAAACCAAGCGATTTCCCTAGGGGTTGCAGAGGGGGCGGGGGGGGGAATGTGTCTCGGTCGCCAAAACGAAAGGCGAAGGAGGCGTCAAATTAAGATTTTTTCTTGTCTTTACATACAAAAATATATATGGAATTTGGTAAAAATGTCTCATAGCCAGAAAATTCGAAAGGAACACTAAATCAAATGCATCCCTATGCCTCTTGTCATTTAAATAGGTTAGCTTTTGCTTAAAAATCTCTTCAGTGTGAAATTGTACCCTCAACGATAATTGCAAACGGCAACCAATTTCCCTAGGAATTGCTAAGGGGACACGTGCCTTGGACGCCAGAACGAAAGGCGAAAGGGGCTCCAATTAAAATTTTGTTTGTTTTAATATATACTATAAAAAAAGAATTTGAAACTAAATGCACGATGTCGACCCGGATCTACATAAATTTAGATTCTGTAACTATTAACAATTACTAAAGATATAAGTTAAGCTTAGAATTTTTACAGATTTTCATTCTATCAATGTAATGAAGGAGCGAATAAAATAAGTAAATTGATTTTGTATATCAATTTGATAAAATCTAAAATAATGATTAAAATCAGTGTATGTTATATATTAAGGGTGTTCTTAAATCAAAAAGGGCAACTTTGTGACACATGCGTTAATTTATTTTTGTTCGGAAATGCATGAAACTAGCAGGTGTTGTTATTCAGAAACTGTCTAATTGCACTCGGTCTTCTATTTTTTTTTAAAAACACAATAGATTTTTCATAACAAGCCTTCAAAGTTGACACTTTTGACATATTTCCCGGTGAAAGCAGAAAAACCGGTCTAAAAGGAGGAGAAAAATGGGTGATTACGTCATCGAAATAGCTTATAACTCGATAAGTAATTTAATTATCATAAAATGGAAAAGTAAGTTCAATTCGAAATCGCTCCCATAGTCAGGCATTAAATTTTTTTTTATCTTTCTGTTAAAAAATGAATTTGTAAATGTGTCAAAACGTTTTTCGCTTGTTGATAGAAAGAAACTATTATAATGTCAAAGTAATCTTCCATGTTGGGGAAGTATAAAAGTGCAGCTTAAGTCTGCTTGTTTCTTAATTTAATTAATTTTGTAAAGATGGTTTTCTTTTATTAATAACTTGTAAATAAATATGATTAATCGAGACATTATCTCAGTCTGTTTTATTTAGTGATAAGTTTATGTGTGTCATCTTTTCTAGGAATAATTTCGTTGTAGCATATTTGTTACATTTTTTTTTTTTTTGGGGGGGGGGGGGTTACAATTGATTTACAAGGAAAAACTTCTTATAGTCCTATTAAAATATTTTTAAAATATTTTTTTTTTTTGGGGGGGGGGGGGTTCAAAGTTATTTTAAATTGAAATTTTGCGAAAAATTTATAAGTGATAGGGCCCTTGTAAATAATCACAATGCAAACTTATGTATTTATTTTAATTAACATTAAAAAATTAACCTATTTAGAGCTACGGTTATACTTAATTATTTTTTTATCTCGCGATGTCTTATCACTAGAATTTCTTTTGATGTATGATCACAATGATTTGTCATTTTAAGTAAATTAAATTGTACCAAAGTTACTTTAGGTGCGGTTAGGAAATGTTTGGATAGAGTATGTAAAATTTTAACCAGTTATAAAGAGTGAATTTATATCTATCCAGCAAACTGCAAAATTAAATGTATTTGGCTTATTTAAAAAAAAAAAAAAACTTTTGTATTGTTATATGTTACAGTGTCAGTATTAACCATTCAAAATGCATTAGGTCAATATTTTGGGAATCTAAAGAAATTTTTTTCTATGATTTTCTTGGGGGGGGGGGGGGGGTATAAAATCCGAGAACACTTTCCCACTGGCACAAAATATCATTTTATAAATAGCGCATGAAGCAAAAATATGAAATAATATAAAATAGAACTCATGATTACCTTATTATTTTATAAGAAGCCCAAAAATAACTTTTGTTAAGTTGGTAATACTTTATTATTGATTTTATTTAAAAAAAACCTACAAACTAAAATTTTTATCATTTCTAAATATTGTAAGAAATTTTTTTTCAATGTAATTCTCTGATCCAAACTGCATTTTTTCACACATTTTGTTTATCCCAACAGGTGCTCTTATTTTCAATTTTATAACTGAATAGTATTTTCCACTTTTCGATAAACTCAGAAATACTTTTAGAAGAGTTGTCAATTTGGCATTTCGAACTGAATTTTTGGGCGGTGATAGTGAGAGTGAGGCAAAAAAATTACCTCCTTGAGACAGTAACCTTCCTTAAGATTTAATTCGTTTATCGGAAAATAGAAATAAAAACATTTGATCATAAATCTCTTCAATAATCACGATTGCAGTTGACATGCTTTTAAGTTTAAAATTTAGTCAGAGAATATGTCAGGAAGTTTTTTGTTGTTATGCAAGGGAAAAAAAAAATCTTTTCGAGAATCAGCTTAAATGTCTGTGTAATTTTTTTTTATTTTCTGCGTTTGGCAACATATATTTTCTTTATATATTTACAAATTCATTTTCATTAGTATATATAATACAATGAAGATTTGAAACTAGAAAAGTCCTGAAAATTTTCACCATGATTTTCAATAATATATTCAACTGTCTTCAGGATTTATTATTGTTATTATTCATCTTATTATTATTAGGTTTTTTTTTTTTTTTTTTTTTTTTTTTTTTCATTTCCAGTCCATATTTTCAATGAATCTTGTAGCAAAGAATATGAAAAATACTATTTTTTCTTTTAAAAAGATATGTTTTCAAAAATAAATATTTTTGTAAATTACAAAGATGATTTAATTTTTTTCTGTAAAATTTAAAACTTTTTAAAAAATTTAAAAAGAATTACATTTTTTAGAAAATATATCCATCTTCAAACATTATTAATATTTAAAATTTTTAAATTAAAAATTATATTTTAAAATCAAAATTGACTTTTTTTTTGGGGGTATTATTTACCCATTATACGTAGCATAGGGTAAATCTTGCAATCGTTTTGAAAATCGAAAAAAAATTTTTTGACGGATTTACACATTTTATTTACTGCAGATTCTGAAAAACAGTTTTATTTCCAGAAAAAAAAATTGCCGTCCGTCTGTGTGTTTGTAAATGCTCTATCTCCCGAACAAATTGAGATAGAGACTTGAAACTTTGTATGTTCTTAGTATGTAAGGATGGAACGAAGCCTATTTAATATCAATAACCTCGATTATTCGGAACTATTTTTGTTCGGACTCTCGAAAAATTCGTTCTGATGAAAGGTATATGAAGTTTTTCGAAATTTTTTATTTTAATGAGTGGATGTAAAAGGCAATAAAATAAAACAAATTTTGCATAAAGAATGAAGTCGATCGGATTACTAGTTGCCGAGATATTTGTAATCTTATTTCCCACATTCTTCGGTTTCTCATGACCCTGTATTTCAATTTAATTCAAAGATATATTTTAATTGAAAATGAGACCCTTAATCCGACGCAGTAAACTGTTAGTTAATATGATTATTATTTTTGGAGTTATAAGGATGTTTCGGTTACACAATTCGGTACTACTTGAGTAGCTTGTCGTTTTCTATAATTTGCCGAAATTGGTTCATCATCAATTCATTAACTCCTTCGCGACGGGAGCCTTTTACGAAATTTTTGATGTTTGTCAACAATTTTTTTAAACAGAAATTTGTGCATTATTAAATCAGGAAAATGCTCCAATTAAATAAGGTAAATTTTACTGTAAAATTTTGCTGGCGCGGATAAACAAGGATTCTTAAGTCTTTTTGCGGCACGTATACGTTTTGCATCATATTTAATAGAGCATTACTATGTATATTAAAAAAAAATTAAATGTACGATTAAATTTTGTTTTGAAATTGCAATGCATTTTATAAATATTTCATACATGTTTTATTTTCATATATTATATTATGCATATCCATGATGGGTAAGTATTACGGTGGCCCCCAACGACTAGTTTTATTCATTTTATTTATTCATTCATTTCACATTTATTCATTCATACGTAAAAATTTAAGCGAAACAGATAAAATATGGACAATTTTAATTGGTTATGAACATTCGCGAGAATAACAATTATAAATGTATTTTACGAACCGATACTAGTTTGACAAAATCACTATAGAAATTATAATATGCCCAGATTAGAGATCATATAATTGGACAATCATATCGTATCTGAGCACAAACTCAATTTCATAAGCAGAGTCGTGCTGGACTGAGTCTTATGTATACATTATATGTTTTTTTTTTTTTTTTTTTTTTTCAGCATAGTCGAGTCAGAGCGAAACTGGATCTAGTTGTTTACAGTGGGACAAGTAATTATGTTTTGAAGAAAATTAATAGATTAATCGGGCCTCTAAACAAATGTAAAGGACCGGGCCAGCAAAAAAATTGAACGAACCTGCCGTTCCGGATCGATAAAAAAATTAAGCAGGCCTGCCGGCCCGATATAAAGATCTCTACTGGGCCGATGAATCTGACTTTCGCAAGAATATGTATAATTGTGCGTCACGAGCCGATGATAGTTTGATAATATCAATAAAGAATTGTACGAAGTGTCCAGCATATAGATTGGCATCGGACAGTTATATGGCATCTGAATCAGGGCTTAATTTTTTTCAGCAGGCTTGTACCGGGCTAAGATCAGGCTTGCATTTTTTTACACAGTCGAGACGGGACAAAACTAGGTTTAATTTTTCTCAGGATGTAAAGGGCAAGGAATATGTTCTGTAAAAATGTTATTAGCGATAATGAACGCATATTAATATAATTTTTGTAAGTACAACTTAAGGTTACTCTCAAATTCTCAGCTCAACAACGTGAAATTTGACACACTTTCTGACTCATTTTCCTTCATAAAGGCATAAAATTAACAGGCTGATGATTGAAGTAATTTGTAATCGATTAGCATTTTCCATTTTTTAAAATAAATAAATAACTTTTTGATTTAATAACCTATTCTAATCACTTGATGACAAGTTTTTCTTCTCCCTAGTACGATTGCGTCTTGAATTTCGATTCAAAATGACAACTTTGGCAGTATTTTTTTAAAGATTTTTTGTCTTTTACGAAAAATGGAAAATTCCATGCGATTACACAGTTTCTGAATAAGAACATCTGCCAATTTTATGTGTTTTCGAAAAGAAATGAATTCAGAAATGTATCAGAAAGTAGATAAATTGGATCAGAATAATAATTTACTGAAAAATTCGGGGGTCATCCATAAAATAATTTTTCCGTGGCTAGAAAGAAACAAAATATAACTACCCAAAAAGAACTATTACAAAAGATACAGCTATGTTTTAACTACAAATCCACATTAGAACCAACGGAATTAAAACGCTTGTCACAATGTGGGATAAGTTTTTGAGTCCAGTGTCATACAAGTCTGCCACCTGGGAATGGAGGCAGAAACTTGTTACAGTTGTCAACTCACGTCTCATCAACCGTTAAAATCTTGTTGAGATATTCATTTCCTTCATCGTGATATCGCTACAGAAACATCAATGCTGCTTTCCCACGTTTGTTTTTGTGTTAAGGTGCAAGTTGGTTAGGCACCCACCTGGCGCACAGTTTCCAGATAAACAGGTGTTTCGAGGTGGTTTCCTGCATTGAGAATCTTTTTCGCGCTATTTAGAGCGATACCACGCTGGGGGCAACCAGTACTTCAACAGGATCCAGTCCGGGTAGTTATGTTTTGTCTCTTTTTTAATTCTGTGGAAAAATCGTTTTTCGATAACCCTCGTATTTCAAAATCTACTTTTTTAATAGTTTCAAAGGTTAGGATTTTTTTTTTTTTTTTTTTTTTTTTTTAACCAACTTTTTTAAAAATTCTAACCTACATCAAGTTTTATGAATCTTTATTTGAATATTGAAAAGTCTTAAATGTCTAAGCAATTATTAATGCTGCTATTGACTATTTTCAGAGTATGTTGTGAACACACAGTAATTTAAAGTATACTGTAAAATTATCCAATTAATACTTACGTTTTTTTCACTGATTTTTTGTACGAGCAGGACCTGACCCTAAACTATGAAAATATAAACGAGTCGGTCTCGGGTGAAACTTTTAATACCCACGCCGGGCCGTGCTGAGCCCGTGCCTGGAAATTCTTGTAAATGTAGACCTCTAGCATGTTCCACTGGAAGGACATGCTAAAGAGACGGTCATCACATGTACCTGAATTTCTTAATTAAAATTAAACCTTTTAAGGCTCCAAAATAAACGCTAAATAATTATTTACATATACATATGACGCCTACCGAAAGAAAAAGATTTTTTATTACTTTTTTGGGGCTAGGGGGGGGGCGCCAAATTGAAAATTTGCCAAGGGGCGCAGTTTTTACTTCGCTGGTGCCCCCCCAAAAGTTTTGGTCACGCTACGCCTATGAATGTAGATAATCTTAAAAGACACTTGGAGATTTGTTATGATGGGGAAATGCAATGTGTCCCTCTGATTTGTTTGGAAGAAATGTCTATCACTGCCAAGTTATCAGGACTTCCAGCTTTCACTCTTGTTTCTTATCAACCAATGAGAGAATGGAATATTTCAGTCTTGAGTCGCTTCCTGTTTTTCCCCAGGTTCTATAACATAAGTTCACAGAGTCAACCAACCATTCTATCATTTATTCATGCCGGTCGAATCAAATAGTCTGTGCACGATGTGATTTTTGTTTACATATATGTTTGCTTGTGATAATTGTAATGCTATTTTCATTGAATAGTGTGTTACTTGACGCACTAATTTTAAGCACTATGCATATAGTATTAATGTAACTCTCATCTATGTCATAATATTAAACTTTAAAACAAACTTTGAATGTAAATAAAGTTTCAGAAAGCGTAACTAAATTTTTATACAAGAAAATAGTTTCAATATTGTCAAGGTTTTCTTGAAACATAATCTCCGTATCGCTGTTCAAGGTATTGTATTTCTATAAATTTTTAGCCAATTTTTGCTGAAATCATCCGCTTTTGATAGTAGAACTTATATTATTATCTAAACGATTAAAAGTTTTCATTTTTTGTACTACTTATTTAATTATTTATGTTTCCAAGAAAAAAGTTATGTAACCAAAGTAAACAATGGATAAATAGTTTATGAATTTCATAAGTTACGGAAATATTCCTCTCTATTCCCCTTTCCCATAAAGTTATATGCATGACAATAACACAGAATGCTTTTAATAATTGACATAAAAAGCACAGATTCTAAAAAGCCCCCTTTTTTTTTTGGTAGTCCGGTCGATCTGTCGTTTGAATCAAAATTAGTCTATATCCAATTAAGTATGTGGTTTTTGTTTTCATGTACGTTTACTTGTGATAATTGTAATGGTATATTCATTGAATGATGTGTTATTTGACGTACTAACTTTGAGCATTATGCATACATTATTAATGTAATTCTCATCTACGGCATAATATTATTAAACTTTAAAACAAACTTTGAGTGTAAATAAAGTTTCAGAGAGTATAACTTAATTTTTATCCAAGAAAATAGTTTCAGTAATGTCGAGGTTTTCTTGAATTGTAATCTCTGTATCCAAGGTAGTGCTAATTTTGGCATATTCCTAAAACAGCCGAGACACCTGATTTTGGCGATTTTTTAACACGCGCCAAGCATCCATGAGCGCCAACCGAGTTTTCAGCAACCTAGAGATTCTCTCCAATCACAACTCGTGTTTTCCGGAAGACAATTAGCGACATGCTCAGTTTCAAGGACGATTCCTTTATAAAAAATATTCTTTTTACAAACAATTTACAACTATTTAACTTCCTTTACCACAAATTTTCTCGAGTTATACAAAGATTTCTTTCCATATTTTTCGAATTTTAAAAATTTACCATTCCCGATCTACCGATTTAAAAAATAAAATTTCACAATAAATATATAAAACCATTGACTTTCTAATATACTAATAACAAATAATATACTAATAAATCTAATTTCTAATAATAAAACTTTATATGCACCAGTTTCTAAAACAAACAAAACACAATAGCCATAAAAAAAATTCACTTACCTTTAATTATTTACATTACGGAATCATACAAAGAGGATACTTTATTTTATTTATTTATAATTTATCAAAAAAAAAAAAAAAAAAAAAAAAATAGATCACGCGTTCCAAATTAAAAATCTATCAAACAAACTAAAAGAATTCTTTCTGCTTCCAGATATCGTTTCATGCGGCAGATGATTCAGTAATTACAAAATTTGATGCAATATTTTCATCTACTGTCCGGTATTCAGTCAGATTTTGCGAATACAGAGATAACAAAACGAGATTGAACAATCAGTAAACAGCATTTTTACAAAGTTTTTTTTTCTTTAAGTGAGCGAATTTTCTGATTGGTCAATCTCGTTTCGCTAACAGCACAAAATCTATCTAGATTTCGACTATGGAAAATACTTTTGTTCCTTAAAAAACTCAGCATAAAAAACTATTTAAGCACTGTGAAAATTAAAAGAAATGAATTTTAAAAACACACTGCGTACATTGAAGCAAATTATTTTAAATTGGGGAATTTCTTATTTGTGTATTTTACAGATATTGTTTATTTCAATAAACAGTTACAAAAATAATTGTGTACTTACCAGCGCTGTGCGAAATCAAGGGGGGGGGCGAGGCGAAGATGGCAGTTTTCCGGACACAGTAATTTGTGGGGGTGCACCAAATTTATACTACCGTCATTTTTAGCTTGTCACAAAAAAAAGTTTGGGGAGAGGGCGCCAAATTGAGACTTTGACCTGGTCACAGTTTCCTCCTCGCACGCTTCGTTCCATACTTAAAAATTCGGGAAAAACAACTACTTATTAGAGATACAAATTACAGAAAAGGAATTTTAAAATTTTGCTGTGTAAATTTCCACAAAGTTACATAGATTTTACAACTTACGTTCATGAATTTTACAAATATTTTATTTCTAAAATTTCATAAGGATATGTATCAAATAATATAATTTCTATATCATATAAAAACTGAAGCATTATGAGTGCATTAAAACAAAAACAAAAAAAAATCAGTGGATCCACAAAACTCGCTGTGCAGGAATCTGTAAAATGCATGAAACTCGTCGATACTGCAATAACTAACGTGTGTATGAGCGCTTCATGCCCATTAAAACTAAAAAAACATCAGTGGATCCACGAAACTCACTGTGCAGGAATCACTAAAATGAACGAAACTCATCAACTCCGCAGTCACAAACGTGTGTATGAGTGCTTCGTGCCCATTAAAACTAAAAAAACATCTGTTGATCCACGAAACTCGCCAACGGCGCAGTCACTAACATGTGTATGAGCGCTTCGCGCCCATTAAAACTAAAGAAACATCATTGGATTCACGAAACTCGCTGTGCAGAAATCACTAAAATGCACGAAACTCGTCAACGCCGCAGTCACTAACGTGTGTATGAGCGTTTTGCGCCCATTAAAACTAAAAAAAACATCAGTGGATCCACGAAACTCGCTGTGCGGGAATCACTAAAATGCACGAAACTCGTCAACGCCGCAATTAGTAACGCATGCATGGATGCTTTATGCCCATTAAAAGAAAACAAAAAAAATCGCTGGATTCATGAAACTCGCTAAGTTAGAATCCCTAAAATGCACAAAACTTGTCAAACATGCGTTAACTAACGACACTAAAACCGAAAAATTATTCTCTGGATGCTCAAAAGTCGCATTGAAAAAATTTCTAAAATGAGCAAAATTGCAGTTATTAATGCAGATATCCAACTATTAAAATCTTTGTAAATTTGTACGAAAATACGGGATAAAATTTTGAAATATTTTTTTATGTATTTATGGTACATATATATTGCGCAAATTTTTAAGTAAAAAAGAAAGTTTTTCTGATATAGGAATTAACTTTCAGTAACATTAACACGTCATCTCAATTTTTTAAATGAAATTGACAAATCATAACTTAAATCATTGAATATTTATTTCAAGAAAAGCGTATCCTCAATATATTTGTCTGCCATACGGCATATTTTTTTCCAAATGTATGTTATTATTTATTAAAATAAGTAATATCTTTAAAATACCACAAAAAAAGGCCGGGAAAATATAGTCATACATATATAATGCAATCTCCTTTTTTAATTTAATCAATAATAGATTTATGTAACAATGGCGTTTCATAAAAGCCAATCAAACAAAAGATAAGGAACCGTGCAATCCGGTTAAACCGATCAAAATTCCTGAACTTACAATTGTAGGCGTGGAAAGAATTCAGAAAACGATCCGGTAACAAGAAAAAGCCATTTATCACCTCGCCAAATTCAACGATGCCAAGTGTCTCGGGTGTTTTAGGATTATGCCCTAATTTTTGCTGAAATCATCAAATTTTTGATAGCTATTTGTAGAACTTATATTGTTATCTAAACGATTGAAAGTCTTTATTTTCTGTATTATTTATTTAACTGTTTATGTTTCCAAGAAAAGAAATTACATTTATGTAACCCAAAGTATACAATTAACCGTTTCCGGCACACAGTGCCAGATTTATGCCAGGGCCCTTTATTTTTAGGGCCTCCCGAATGCTTCTGAGTTTTTTTCAAATATTGTCTGAAGTCTGATATAGTTTTAATATCCAATGAAATTTTACATTTCATTCTACATTCTAGTATGTTGTATTTTTATAACATTGCATATTTTGTCTGAAACACTTATTTATTTGCTTTATTATATTGAATAGTTTCTTTTATTTTTATTACTTTAAAAGTAAATTGTATTTTTATTTCTTCTTTAATCATGTTTCTGTTCTGTTATCATCAGATTATTTGAGTGTTGGTAAGCATAGCTTGCAAGCTGTAGAGTCTCTAAGGTGCGATTGCAGTTTGCTCTCCTTCTTGGTGCGATTTTCAAAAATTGCCAAATGGCGCATTTTTGCGTACTAACTCCCGGAGCTACAACATCTCCGAGAGAGAGTACATAAAATTATTTGTTTTCTCTTCTCATATATTTTAAACCAGTACCTATCTAGACAAATGCTTTAAATGTGAGAATAAATATTTGATCAGTTATTTTTCTCTTATTTTAACCTGTATTTTTGAGTAAAAATAAAAAATGCATAACATTTCAAATTTTTTTCGAATACATTTTTAAAGATACATTTAATATATTTTAAAATACATTTTATCAAATATACCAAAAAACAAATTTTTTACTTACCCAAATTATTAAAAAAGAATGTTAACAGTAAGAGGAGCAAAACAATGTTGTAATCTTTACCCTTTTTATTCAGAGGGTGTTTTCTATTTTTTAATCAGGGGGGCTACCGCCCCCCTGAACCCACCATTTTTTTAATTCATTATATCTTCTACTCTAGGATGTCATTCAAAACCATCACTCAATCTATCATTTTTAGTCATTCATATCTTGAAACAATCAGCCTCTCTTTCATACATAATTCAATCTAAGCTCAAAAATACAGGTTAAAAACAAGAGAAAAATAAACGATCGAATATTTATTCTCACCTGTCAAGCATTTATCCATATCGGTACTTGTTCCAAAATATACGAGATGAGAAAACAAATAGAAGACTCAACGCAACTGCAATAGACAACATTTCAACGTGCAATCCATTGCAACATTAATGTTTTTCCAAAAATTTAAACACTCCTTCTCTTCTCTCAGTTCTCTTCTTTCGTCCAATAAGAAAACATGTAACAAAAAAGAGCGTCCAATTGGGAAACAGCTTAGAAAATGGTAGGATATGGTTTAAAAAGCAAAGACTACGGAACACTCCTTAGGGTTGCCACATTGAAGATGCGAGAGGAGAAAATGAAAATACAAGGGTTGTCACATTGAAGATGCGAGAGGAGAAAATGAAAATACAAGGGTTGCCATATTGGAGCATTTATCGCACCAAAAAAAAGTTGCCTTGGCGAAGGAGAGTAAACTGCATTTCACCCGTCTCTAATACTTTAATTTAAATAATTGTAGTTTGGCATTGTCGAAAATTTATTATTAGTTGTTTAGTCCAGATGTATAGACTTGCATATGAAAAGACAATTAGCACCATGCAGTTTATTATAAACAGTCTACTTATTTAAATTTCATAATTTTTAAATAATTAATTTCTAAGTAAGTTAGTTACTGTTTATTATATTTAATTTTTTAATGGATATTTTGAAGTCAATAATAATTACTTTAGTAACTATCTTTTTTCATTTTTTAAAATCATAATTATTTGTTTCAGTGCAAGGGGGGGGGGGGCCCCAAATTCGTAAATCGGTTCCTGCCGGCACACTGTGCCCGGTCTGGGATACCTAATTTTAATTCCAATCTTGAAAACGGCACCAATAATATTTTAGTAAAATTTTGTTTTTATAATGAATGTTTAAATTAAGGATTTTAGATTATTTAAAAAATTTGTTTGTGAATTCCGGTATCAGTCGATAATTTCTCATTTTACTAATAAGTTTTGTCCGTGCCGCAAATGGTTAAATGGTTTATGAATTTCATAAGTTACAGTTGTATGATGTGATTTGACGCAGGGAATTTTATATTCTTTGTAATGAACTATCATTAGCAGGTATATTGCCAATGTTTAGTTTTAGAGAGCCTTATTATCGCTGGGAAATTTTCTGTAGAATGTATGAGAAAATCTGAGTACTGTAATCTAGAAATTTTTAGTAATGTGTTATCTATGTTAATCAGTTTTTTTGAAGAAAATTACAACATGGATTCTATTTTTTATTTATTTAACAGTTTCAAAACAGAGAATGAACGTTGATTTAAAAACATAATAATAAAACTAGAAACGCATAAGGGAGACATATTTATTTTAGTTGAAGAAATCTGTAATTTTTGGTTGTTTTGATTTCAAAACTTTTGCACTTATAAAAAATTTCATACTTCAACAAGGAATAGGGTCACCCGGGGTAAAATGGGTATAAAAATCAGCTTTTTTAATTTTAATGTTTCATAGCAGAAATATTATGAAATAAATTCATGTTTTTGTTCAATATTTTTGACATTGTGTATCTTAGGTCTAAATTAAACATAATTTGTGTTTACTTTTTTTTTAAATTTTTGTGTAAAACACTATACCTATTTTACCCCGGTGTATACCCATTTTACCTCGTGGTTCGGGGTAAAATGGGTATGCACCGGGGTAAAATGGGTATATGCTGGTTAAAGTTGAATAATAAATTAAATATACTTAAATACACTATAATTAATGTGTAAACCATTTAAAAGTTTTGTACTTTCATCCTCTGAATCATCTGTGAACTTGGAAGGTGAGGGGAAGGGGCTTCAAAAACTCCCCACTTCAATTTGCTTACATTTTTTTCTTGACATATAAAAACACTGTTATGAAATTAATGTAAATAAGATGAGAGTACTGACAAATCCTATTCTTCACCACATCAGTTTACGCACATGCTGTGAATCGTGTTTCTCTTTAAAAGTATTTTTTTTTTAATGAAATTCAAAAGCAGATAGATATCAGCATGAATATCTGTAGGGAAAAAATGAGAAATTAAATTACACTGGAAAATCAATGTTTAATCAAAAGCAATTTATGTAGATAGGTATAACATAATAAAAATTTACATGCAAAGTGTATATTGGCAAGAACTATTGCAGCTCTGTTGAGATAGCTCTCTGGCAATTAGGATGTGTTCACATCAGCAACATAGTCTTTCCCAGGAAAGATATAAAAATAATTCAGCAGATGACTTTGTTGCAAACTTCACAGTATTTTCACCTTCATCAGGGATATCAATAAGACCTGTGAATTCTTGAACAGACTTCTTTACATTAACTTTTACAGGGACTCGATTGCCAATCACTGGATTCATTGCAGTGAAAACCTTTGGTTTAACTTCTATTTTATGGGTTGCTTCGATTCTTTTAACTGTTTGTACTTTTTTAGACTTGCAGCTACCTGCTCTGTAGTTAAAACTAAAACTTCTCCTACCTTTGCTTGTACTCTCTTGCGTTTTCTCTGAGTTTTTTTATAGCCTCACCTCGCCAGTACTAGAAAATGTGTTTTAATTTAATTTTGCGATATTTTTCTTACCTTGTGTTCCTGTACATTTAGTCAATTTGCATGTATTATAATGTCACCCGAAATAGCCTAATTTATAATATAAATGATAAATTGATGATATAAGTAACAGCCTAATTTCATATAACAAAGCATAATTTCAGTTTAAAACATGGGATCAATAACAATTTGCCCTCAAAAGTTTCTTTCAACTTTGATCAATCTCCATACATTCATATCTTGACCTATACCCATTTTACCCCATATGACAAAAAACGCTATAAAGTTTTTGTAAATAAATAAATTTACTTAATTTAACAGTTTTCAGTTAGAAGAATCCTTCTTCTGTAAATATCAAACAGTTTATTCCTAAAATTCTTCCTGTATATTTTTCTGGAAAGAAGTTTTTCAACCACTAAAAACACTTTTTTCTATCTTCTGAAAAACAAAATGGTTGCTAAGTCCGTTATATGCGTCACCAGTTTGTTTTTATAAGGTTTAAGTATTGCCAGATATGTAAGCACTTTGTTCATAATTTTAATTTATTTTAAAAATTTGTCTGGTAAAATAATAAAATAAATAAATAAAATATACCCATTTTACCCCGGGTGACCCTACAGATTTGAACATTTCTTTCCATTTGACATTGCCTCCATGTAACACTGGGTTCATACACATCAATTTATTCAGGAGATTTTAGGTGTTTTAGTAACAGAAATTTAAAGAATTGGTTGCTACATCTGAAGATAGCATTTTTTTCATTAAATAAGGTAAATATTAATTTACAAATATTCAGGTAAAAGATGCTTGAAAGTCCTAACTGTATATGGACCCTGTAACATCAAAAGAATTTATCATGATGAGTATTTTTTCCTTGTTTTAAATTTTTGCTTTAATGATTACTGTCTTTTTCACCATCCTTGCTGACAAAACTGTTTAAAATGTTACTATCAGTTGGATACTTTGCAACAATGATGTTGTTATCAACTTTCAAAAAGTCAAAGTTCTTCATTTTCTTTAGAATCCTCTAGTTACAAGAAACCAAATTTTTAAAAACAATTATAAATTGTTCTGCCAGTGACATGGAACCTCCAAACTTTATGAAGTTACTCAGTACCCTTTCAAAGATTAATTAATGTTTTGGATAGAATCCCTTTTTGTCAGTAGTTACAAATTATTATTTAAAAAATTACTTTCTTCTAATGCACCTTCAATTTTTTTCATTATTCGCACGTCCAAGGTCCAGTTGAAATTGGGTGTTAAAAAAAATTTCTACTTTCTTAAGTTTATCTCAACTGTTAAGGGTGTATTCGAAAAAATGCTTTTCCACCTCCAACAGCTCGAAAATTTCTGATACAATTTCAGACACATTTTTAAGAGAGTAGAAACATGAAATTTGTTGAGGGGATTCTTGAAGGGATGGTTGAGGTGCTGTGTGATGTCTTTTTGCGCTCAATTCATTAGAATTTGAGTTATAAACAATTACCTTATCAGTATGACCCTTTTTTTCTTTGCCAGAACTCCCGCTTGGGAAAAATCTGTTCGAAATGCCATTTTTGATTGCTTTTTTAGCACTTTCCAACAAAGTTGAAAAGTGCTTATGCATTTGGTTTGTCTGGCCGGATGGTCGTCTGTCCGCGCTCTAACTTCCGTAAATATATTCGGATTGCTATGAAATTTTTATACGTTATTGATGTTTACCCTAGCACAACACCTATTGAAAATGAAGTATCTACCATGATTAGTTTATCTACAGAGAGAATCAAAAGTTTCCCATTACATTACGGCCTATGGGGAAAAATCGTTAATATACTCGGATTGCCATGAAATTTTAGGACATTATTGACGTTTACTCTAGCACGAACGCTATTGAAAATGAAGTTTCTACCATAATTAGTTTATCTACAGAGCAAATCAAAAGTTTCCCATTACATTACGGACCATGGGGAAAAATTGTTTATATACTCGGATTGCCATGAAATTTTAGGGCGTTATTGACATTTACCCTAGCGCAAGTCCTATAGAAAATGAAGTTTCTATCATGATTAGTTTATCTACAGAGCGAATCAAAGTTTCACATTACATTACGGCCTATATGGAAAAATCGTTTCAACGGAATTTTAAAGATGTTATACCCTGTCAAACATATTAAAATATGCATTCTATAAAATATAAAGTGAAAATGTAGCTATTATTCATTTACATGGCCACACAAAAGAATTCCATTAGATAATGGTAAAAGGGGGAATTGTGTGTGACATATTTTAAATATATTAAGCTGCTTCATGTATAATAAAATTGATATATCTCACTGAAGCTTAATATAAATTATACGCTACTGTCTTGCATAATATGAAGTACATAGCATTTACAGGGCCATACAAAAGATTTCAAATAGTATATTCTTTCCGAAGTACCGTATATGTGTCCAATGATGGCTGATGGAGGGATGAAATGCATTTTAAATATGATATGCGCGTTTATATTTCGCTAAATATATGCACATTACATGGTGTGTATAAATGTTATAGTTGATATACAGTGCTACCCAAAAGAGCTCACCAACGTTACTGAATATGAGCATAAATTATTTAAACGTGGTTCTTAAATAAGCTATGCATTTTTACGCTGAGCTTCATTCAATTTACTGAGAAATGTTTGCAGAATATAGATAAAAGGATATACAGGGCCACGCAAAGAATTCGGTACATGGACGCCTATGAATGATAATTATATATATAAAACCCCTCCGTGTATAACAATTCCGGGGTCAACCTGTCCACGAGAAAAAGAAACTCATTCACCAATGAAAAAGTTTCATAGTCGTAATGGAACGTTCTCATTGGTCAGATTTACAGTGGGAGCTGTAAATGACATCACTACATTTTACTTTGCTTTGAAATCTTTCCACGATTTCAAAAAGCATATTTAATTAAAACTTTTTATTAAAAGAAAGTGAAGGTGCGTTTTAAATGCAATATTGTTAAAATTTTTATATTCGGGCTGCTTTAATTTTTTTTCTTTACAGCCATGAATGACTTTTGAAAATTTCAAATCTATAAAAAACATTGTGAAAAGTTACCTCCAATTTTAAAAGCAATCTATTTTCTGACCAATGAAACCATTCCATAGTCACAATGGAGTGTTCTCATTGGTCAGATTCACAGTGGGAGCTGTAAATGACGTCACTACATTTTACTTCACTTTGAAATCTTTTCCCGATTTCAAAAACAATATTTAATTAAAACTTTTTATTTAAGCAAACCATGGGTGCGTTTTAAATTCCATTATAATCCCCACCCCCCATCTACCAGATAGTTTTGCTGTAGTTTTAAATGCAGATTTCTGATGAAATTTTCTTTCTTTTTTTTTTTTTTTTTTTTTTTTTGTTAGACTTTTCCCTATCCAAGTTTAATAGCTGTATTTATCAAAATTGTTTCAGCCTAAAGTGGCTATGATTGACCACAGTTGTTGTAATTTTTTATCATCCTTTAAAAATGAAAACACGTCATTTTGGTGGGCTATCTTCTAGTTTATGAGAATGTGATTTCAGCTGTTTTAAAAGTGTTTTAGTTTACAATAAATTTTAGCCTAATGCTGATGTGTAATAAAGGTACAATGTAAACAACAGGGCTGAACAAAAGTATTCAAGTATGTTTCCATCTAATAGTATGAATTGCTGAAAAAGAAATTTCAAGCTACTGGGTATTTTCTTGCTATACTAAATTTTCCCATTATATCAACTGACATATGAAATACAGGGCTGTTCAAAAGTACTGGAATACATATTTGGGTACATTTGGCTATGCACTATTATTTCCCTAAATAACAAAGTTTTGTTAAAGATTTCATTAAGTGTTGGAAAGTGCTTCATAATCTATATGCTTAACGCATGATTTTTCTTACTTGTTTTGTAATATTTTCTGCATTTATCAAAGAATCGACAATTACGGCACCTTGCGTACTTTCCAAATAAGAGATTGTGAAAGTTTGGTGTATTTGAGAGCAAAAATGAATTCAAAAATAAATCGGAAAATAAGCAGTTTGAATCGAAATACACCCTTAAGTGGGGGAGTTGGATCATTGTCAATAATCAATACATTTTTCGAACTTTTTTTATCATTTGTTTGTCAAACACTTTTAACCTCTTGTCAAATACTTTAATGGTCATCCATGACTTTTTTTTAAAATCACAGTACTACACTTCTAAGATTTCATTCCTCTAAAACACCTAGGAGATTTATTTTTGCTGGTGATCAGCATCTTTAAATTTTAAATACTAGAGTTGTGTTTGGAAGGCACTGGTAAAAAAACCCGGTTTCATCAACATTAAAAATTCTTGCAGAAGAAAACACTTTCGGGTCATTCCATTTTAAATCGACAAGTGGGGGTGTGCACTACTATTTTTGATTTGTATAACAATTTCCATGTGCATTCCCCATGTCTCCAAGACCTCAAAAATGTATATATTTTTTATTAAAAAGAATATTTTATTATATATAGACCAATTTTGCTGTCGGCAACAGTAAACATTTGCTATTTTAAGGCTTTGTCTTATAAACTGTAACTTTTTTTCTATCAAAGTTATAGAGCACAACCATATCTTATTACAAAACTAAGAGAATGAACTTTTTTCATATGGTGTCAATAAATTTGAGATTTGAAAACAAAGCCTTTCTTTTCAAGGTCAAAGTTAGCGATACAAAATTGATTTTTTACCATTTTTGAAAATTTTAAAAAGTCATGAAGGGCTTGGAATAACAAGCCCTCTTTTTTTTCTTACATTCATATGTATGGATACTTATTGTATTAAAAAAATTGTCTTGTTACTCTGCCCCTTCACCAGATATGGCCCCCCGAAGTTGCAAATTATCTAAAAAATCCAATTTTAAATGCTAAAAAAAATAATGTAGGGGGCAAGGTAAAATTTTTTGCACTTGCCTGATCTTAAGTACTTCATACCAGCTTTCAAACAAAAAAAAAAAGATTGCCTTGTTATTCAAAGGCATTTGGCTGCTTTAAGAGGTTTTGAATTTTCAAATAATTGTTCTGAAACAATGCAATTTTTTCATGTGCTTTTTTTTTGTAAATATGCATTTTTTTGCATATATTATGAACTTATCTTATTTAAAGATTTTAGATCAACCTCATAAATATTATTTTAACATTTTCCTACCTCTCATCATTTGTAAGCATCCATTTGCCAGCTATGATAGGAATAGCCGTGTCTCAACTTATCCAGTCTTGCTTCACACTTGTAGAACAAACATGAACAGTTCTTTGTATGTTTCCTACTAGTGGTTGGCACTGTGCCAATGCCAGAGCTGTTTACATATTATTGGATACAACTACCCAATAACATCAGAGTAAGACAAATGATTTGCCTACTGCTGTCACTGTCACATGTGATTGCTCAGTTGATTCTTTAACTCTGGAAAATTGCTAAGCAAGTGTTTCTGTTGTATTCTTGATATTTCAGTGTTTAATGTATTTTCTTTTTTTTTTTTTTCATTTCAAGTTCCTGTATATATTTACAGAATATTTTGGTGAAGCACTTTTCTTCATTAAGATTATTTTTTTTAACTCTCTTAAAAGTGTTTTTCTACATATAAAGACTAAATTATGGATAACCCTAAATGTTCTGTAGGAATGTTTAAGAAAGATGATTGTAATATTTTAAGTTACAGTAGACAGTCAACTATATACAGTATTTCAAAATATAGTGATGAGGATAAAACTTTACTGCTTTAAGAACTGGATGTAAAAGCATTGAAACTGTTTGTACATACAATGAAAAAAAATTTCTTGACAAATATTCCCACCTTTATGGAACCTCTTGCTGTGACCCATATTCGGCACATAAAAAAGTGATAACAAAAACACTAAGCCTAAGAATCATCAGCAAGGACTTGTATATAAGAAACCCAAATTTAAATCTTATTCCTGGAAAATCTTTGTTCCGGATGCCTCAGTAAAATACAGAATCAGAGAGTTGGAACTTATAAAGATAACAATGAAGAAATTTATGTACCTGAATCTGATTTAGTTGAGTCTGTAAATGCAGTATGTACTTCCCTGGGAGTATCACCTTTGAAAATGGCCAAGTTATCGCATGATCGTAAATCATCAGCTTTAAAAAAAAAGTTTCAAAGATAACAGTATATGTCACAAATAAATTGAATAAGTCATTTGATCTTTCTATTGCTCCATATGAAGAAAAAAACAGTTCTTGTCAAAAGGAGTTATGTGATAAGTATGAAAAATTAATAGGAGATCTGAAAGAGAGAATGAAAACTGCTGAGTGTGTTCAAGATAAAGTAAATATTTTAAGTTTGTTGCCTCTAACTTGGAGCTGTGCAAAAGTTCAAGTAGAATTTGGTGTCAGCCAGTATTTAGTTCAAAAAACTAAAGATTTAGTCAAAACACGTGGAGTTTTATCAAAACTGGAACCTAAGAACCCAAGCAATATTCTTAGTACTAATACAATAAAAACTGTACAGGACTTTTATCAGAGAGATGACTGTAGTCGCATAATGCCAAGGAAAAAAAAAGACTGTATTTCTGCCTGAAGAAAAAATAGAGAAAAGTCAAACCTTCAAAAAAGGCTCATTTTGTGTAACTTGGAGAAACTTTACATATATTTTAAAGAAAATTACCCTGATCTGAAAATAGGATTATCTAAGTTTGCCGATCTTAGACCAAAGTTTTGTGTGTTAGCAAGAGTATCTGGTACACATTCAGTATGTGTTTGTTTGTACCATTAAAACATAAAACTTATGCTATCATCGATAAAAAGCCGTCATAGTTATAATGATCTCCTGCAGATTATGGTTTGCAACATTGAAAATGAGAACTGTATGTTTTCTGAATGTACTGCATGTCCAGGTGTGGATGCCATTTTACAACTGATCTATCCCAGTGACAACATTCAAATGGACTTGGAAGATGATGAATTTGAGGAAATGCAAGTCTCATATAAACAATGAGTGTCCACAGACAGATGTGAATTTACATTATGCATGCTACCTTTGCAAGAATTCTTGGTTAAGTGTTGTGAAAAACTTGAGCAGCTAAAAACGCACCACTTCATTTCTCATAAACAAGCAGAGTTTCTAAAATCAAAGAAAGAAATTCTGGATAATGGAGAATTTGTGGTGCTTGGAGATTTTTCGGAGAACTTTTCTTGTGTTGTCCAAGATGAGTTACAGGCCTATCACTGGTCAGGTGAACAATGTACTCTTCATTCTTTTGTTGTCTACTGGAGAAATTCAGTCTCAAAATTTTTGTTTTGTAAACGACTCCCTTGATCACAATACAACTGCATTTTATGCTTTTCAAACAATCCTTGTAAAAGCGCGATCACACACACTGTGTAAATGAAACTTTAAGCTCAACATGCAGCATTGGCTGCAGCTGCTTCGCGAAAAACGCCGTGCGATTGACATTTCATATGCAACAACATTAGCTGAAACTTTTTCCATTCCAAGTGGAAAATGCTGCGTGCAGCGCGTAATCTGACCAATAGCGTAGAAGCAGATTGTCTGCGTCACTCCTTTGAATGGCCGTCTAAATCAAGATGGCGGCTGTCAGTGTATATGGACGCTTGTTTGTATAGAAAACAAAGTATTTAAGATCTAAATGCAAGAAACGGTTTTTTATGTGTCAAAAAGACTTCACATTAAAAAAATATTTAATAGAATTCATTGTGGGACAATGAAATAAGGATCCTTCGGCACTTAAAAATAGCGAAATCCAAATACCGTTGCCATGAATTTTCGATGATTACAAGCTGCGAATGTTCTAAGTAGTAAGTAAATATTTATAAAATTTAGAAGTATTTTTAACTATTATTCTTACATTATGTTTAACAATAAGTTTAATTGCAATGTTAAGGAGTTTTGAATATATTTGTACTGTTTATGAAATTTGATTGTGTTTTGTCCATACTTGTCGCCAAATTCGCCAATGTTTAGTAAACAAAGTATTTTCTTTCATCTTAAATATATAATTACACAAAAATATTAGTTGAATGCTTCTGTCAGCTTTATAAATCAAACAATACATCTGATTATTCATTTTTTGGTGTACCCTATTTTTAAAAACATTGTACTAATTATCTTTTTACCTTTTATGCATGTCATATGTCGTGTTAAATTATATTGGTTGACTAATCGTATTACCAACTAATTAATTAACTGGAAAACATTTATCAGCTATACTGCTTAAATCTCTTGTTAAACAATGTTTTGAAATTTTATTTGATGAATTACTTGTGTAAACATTGACTTTATTTCTTTATTATGCATATCGATAAAGTTATTTTCATATGGATTATTGTAAAACATTAAAAATGAAAAATAATGAAAAGAAAAAGGCGTCTACATAATATGGCGATATTTAATTTTTTTTAATTTAATTATAATTATTTGGAGAGTTTTTTTTTTTTATGGGAATAAAGCGAATCGTATCATTTTCATTATCTAATTCTGAGGTATTTACACGGTTTGTGTTAGTAACATGAAGATGCCGTGATATATCCCTTGTCATTCCTTGTTTCCTGTTTTAAGTCCTTTTTCAAAAATAATGGAATTATATCTGGTGTCTTTTCCTAATTATATAATAATATTTTAAAATGATAAGAATTATGTTTAGCAGATTTTTGTCAGTGATGGAATGCAAATAACAGATTTATTATTTTTAGAAATATGAAAACCGACAAAACACCATCAAAACACATAAAAAGTAAAAATACAAAAACCTCTTAACATTGCATTTAATCTTATTGTTAAATAAAATGCAAGATTAATAATTATAAAACTTTTAAATTTTATAAAAAAAATATTTACTTACGCAATTGATTTTAAACATCTATAAACACTAATATAATGTAAACTAATGTTTCAAATATATATGTATTATTTGAAACTATTTCAACATTTATAAATTATTTATTAATTTATATTATTAAGAGTGCATAACATTTTATCTGATAACCTTCAAGCTATTACTAGTTTGGTGAAAAAAAAAAAAAAAAAAAAAAAAAAAACAATTTTCCTTATTTAATGACAGAAACTTAGTAGTTAAAAGGAGAAAAATATTTTTCCTAAATCATGGAGCAAACTACTTTAAAAAAAAAGGGTTTATGCTGTCATAATATGATCTTCTTCAACCCATGAAAATTAAATTTGTAATTAAAAATCTCAGAAAAAAAGCGAGACGCTTGGCAGAAAGAAAGGAAAGAAATATAAATATATTTTATTAAGATATATGTATTTATATTTTAATAAAATATAAATATATTTTATTAATATATTTTATTAAGAATTCCTCCTAAAGGTGGAATTCCACTTTTCCAAAAGAAATTTTGGGCTTTCTCTAGATTGATGCAAAAATGCAAAGAAAAACTTTGGGAGGATAATAAGGGAGGGGGGGGGGGATGCCTGGAAAATTTAGTAATTTGACATTTTGTCTATTTAAATGCTTGCAGTTTGTTCTTGAGTTATTGTGCAAAAGAGATATAACATGAAAGGTGAGCTTATATCATATAAACATCTGAAAGTCGTGTAAAAAAAACATTCAGGAAAGATGCTTAGAGTAACTACTCTAAATGGCTTTCATGGATTTTTTTTTTTTTTTTATCATAACAATTCAAAGTAAAAGGAAGTTTTTCTTGGAATAGAATATTTTGTGCTAATTATAAACACTTCTGGATAATTTCTGTGATACCTTTTTCGAGATGTATTTCTGAAGCAAAGATCAATTTAGTGAAGAGAATTTTTTTAAAGAAAGGGGGGGGGGGAGATTTAATAGCTAAACCATTAAAGATTGTACTCCACATAAGTTGATCAGATTTATTTGGATTTATTCCTTTAGCATTGTTAATACTTCATAGATAAAAAAAAGCGCAATTATTTAACTTTATTGCATAGGTAGCTATTAAAATGATACTTAAATTTAAAGTTTCGCACACTGTATTGATAAAAAAAAATTTCCACCTTTTTCTCATTTCCCACTTTTATGCCTGATATATATATAACAAGGGTCTGTCCAGACTTTTTTCGCAGGGTCCTGTTTTTGTGAAATTGTGAAGTTTTTCTTATATTTGTGAAAATTCAGTCATAATTTTGTGAATTTTAAATTATTTAAATCTTCAGGTTCTATCCTTCATGTATGAAAAAGCTAAGTAATATGATCTTTGATGAGTTCAACTGTTTATTTACAGACCAGTTTTTATTTTTAAATGATTAAATTTGTGTAAAGTTCAGTTTGAAAGTGAAAAAATTCTGTAAAAGCTTTATTTAATAAAGAAATAATTTTGTGAAATGTCCTATTTCAAGATAAAAGATTTTGTGAAGGGTCCTGTTTGGAGATTAAAAAAAATTATGAAGGGTGCAGTTTGAGGATAAATTATTTTGTGAAGAGTCCTTTAAAGGACCTAAAATTTTCCTAAACTTATTCCTGTATAAATATATAGTATATTAAAAAATATATCAATGTAAAAAGCATGAAATTTCTTTAAATTTAATAAAATCCATCCAAAATTTATTACATTTAAAGAAAAACATTGGAAAATTATATATTGACTTAAAAATCAACATATACACTCGCATTTTTTTTAAGTACATATTTTATCCTTAAAAAACAATTTTAACCATTTATATCACTTATTTTTATTTTCCTGAACGAACTTTTACGAACTTATGGAGTTAAAATAAGAATAGAACGCCAAAATATGGGGGTGCTAAAACTTATTGAGTATTTGCAGTGTTAAAAAAAAATAAAAAATCTTAATAAATCTCTTCCATAAGATTAGCATTTAGCGAATGAGTCTTTTTGCTTGAATGAAGTAGTCTCTTAATGATTTAATGTAACGATATCTCAATTTCCAGTTTTTTCGAACAAAATGTTGTGACATCCTAGTTCCCCCCTCGTCCCCCTTAAAAAAAAAATTCATTTTTAATTATTGCCACTATTAGAGAAACTCAACTTTTTATTTTACTCATAACTTTAGATGTCGTGTGGGCGATAAACAATTTTCTGTTGTAAACTTCTTGCTGAGTTTCGTTTATCTAGACAAAACTTTCTACGCATCATCCAGTAACCCTTTCGCGGCTGACCCCACCTCTTTTGCATCAGAAAAAGTTGTGTGTTGTGCTTAAAGCTTCACCTATTTCCCAATGTGATCGCGCCTTAAGAAAGCTGAAGACAGACCACTCTTTGATTTCAAAATTATTCTACTTTTCAGATGGGTCTGCCACACAGTATAAAAACAAAAAAACTTCATTAACTTAAGCCATCATGAAGAGGATTTTGAGTAAAAGCAGAGTGGCATTTTTTGGCCACATTGCATGGCTAAGGCCCTTGCGGCAGGATCAGAGGAACAGTGAAGAGGCTAGTGTGAAAGGCTAGTTTGCAGAGGCCAAGCAATAATCAAATCTCGAATCCATTAGATGTTTTTAAATATTGCACTGAACATATTAATGGTGTAACATTTTTCTATGTTTCCGGTGATGATGTTAATGCAGTAGAAAAAGTCCTTGAGAAAAGATATAAATCAGCATTATCATTACTTCAAACTCTGTCTTTCTGCAGCTATATTCCCATCAACAAAAATATTATTCATGTTAGAAAGACATCTTTTTCTTCAGATTTTAAGATTTTTCAAATCATGAAAGATGATCCTGTCAACCTTACATTATCAACATCAACAATCTGACAAAAATTATCAGATTACATTTGCTGTATATATGATGGTGACTGGTGGCTAGGAGAAGTTTTGGAAATAGAAATATATGATGTGTAAGAAGAATACAGGATCCACTTCTTTCATCCTAAAGGACTTGGAACATCATTTAGAAATGTCAAGATAACCAAACTTGGGTTCAATTTCAAGATATCTTGAAAATCCTAGCTCTGTCAGAATTATGGTCTGCACAGGGAAGATGCCATAATATCACACCTGAGATGAGTGAATATTTATCAACTCTTCTCCAAGATAGAGCAAAACACTGAACAATATACTTTTACATGCTTTGAGAGTTCAGTTTTATTCTATGTCTTCATGTGTTAAATTTCTTAAATTGGCTTATTAAAGTTTAAATAAGTTCTTTGATAACTCTTTTTTGTCTTTTCTAGCTGTTTTCAACATTTAAAATTAACAATCTTTCACAAAAAACTAATATCAGGAAGTATGAAAAAATTGTCGTTTCAGAGCATTTATTTGAAAATTCTGACCCCCTAAAGCTGCCAAATGCCTTTGAATAACAAAGCAATCTTTTTTTTGTTTGTTTGAAAGCTGGTATGAAGTACTTAAGATCAGGCAAGTACAAAAAATTTTACCTTGCCCCCCACATTCATTTTTTTAGCATTGAAAATTGGATTTTTTAGAAAATTTGCAACTTCGGAAGGCCATATCTTGTGAAGGGGGCAGAGTAACAAGACAATTTTTTTAATACAATAAGTATCCATACATATGAATGTAAGAAAAAAAAGAGGGCTTGTTATTCCAAGACCTTCATGACTTTTTTAATTCTCAAAAATGGTAAAAAATGAACTTTGCATCCTTAACTTTGACCTTGAAAAGATAGGCTTTGTTTTGAAATCACAAATTTATTGATACCATATGGAAAAAGGTTTTTTTTAAACTTTGCAATGAGATATGGCTGTGCTCTATAAGATTGATAGAAAAAAAGTTGCAGTTCATAAGACAAAGCCTTAAAATACCAAATTTTTACTGTTGCCAAACGACAAAGTTGGCCTATATATCAAAAATAATTTTTTTTAATCAAAAATATTTTTTTGAGGTCTAGGAAACCTGGGGAATGGACATGCAAATTGTCATCAAAATAAAAAATGGTGATGCAACAACTTTTTTGAGAATTTGTTGATTTAAAATGGAATGACCCTTTCGGAATTTCTGGTTTCTTAAGGTTTTCTTTCTAATTCTCACATTCTGTCATCGTAACACCTACACCTTCACCACAGATGTAATAATCCAATCTTTTTTAGTTTTATGTCAATTCCATTTCTGTTTTAATTTGTAATTTTTGTTAATATTACTGAATTCATGTTTTTATGTGAAGGAAGAATAAATTTATTTCTAAAAAAATTCAAGATAAAACTGATATAATTAGTAATCACAATCTTCTTACCAAATATATTTATGTATTAATCAAGCTTTTTTTTGTCATTAAGTCTGGCTAAACCTGAAATAAGACTTCCTTATTTTATGATTTTGATGTGAATTAGTAATGTACCTTTATGAGGAAGTTTTATTGAATAATTTAGGAAAAATACATTTCATGTTTATAATGAATATTTAAGCAGACATTGATTATTAACTTGACCTTTGATTTTAATCATTTAAAAAATTATCTAGATTTTTATTTTAATTTATTTCTTATTTTAATATATTGTAAGCATTCATTATAGTTTTGATTAAATTAATAATTACATTCAAACTACTGTTTTAAAAAATGTAAACAAAGCAATGAAAAGGAATCTGCAAAATTCTAAGATCTGCACAACCTCTGGTCCCAAGCTGTGCAGATTTCTAAGAGTCTACTGTATGTAACATAGAGTACCTTTCTTGGATAGCTAGCAACCTTAAAATCAATAAATGATAAAACATCAACCTATAACTCTTCACCAGTTGCATTTGGACAGGTAGTTCTACATATTTCCTTGATCCCCATGATAAGAGCATTCCAGTGATACCACTTTCCACAGATACCCAAGATCCAGATCTGGCAGGGTGGATCTTTTCTAGTAGGTCATACTGTTGGCATGTCATTTTTCTTTTTTGTGCTAAAACAAAATCCTTTTGTGACTGCCTCCCGGTTTTTTATGATTACCAACCATAATCTCAAACATTTTTGTCACATCTTTTTTTACAGTTTCTTAATAATTATTTTCAAAACCTTCATTTTATCACAGAAAATTGTGGTAGTTCTAAGATCCATTTGATGGAGATATAGTAGATCACACCACCATAGATGACATTTAGTAAAAATTCTTTACTCTAATTACCCCTGACACTAAAGAATGTTCCAAGTTGCCACAATCAACAATCATCCACTCTAAACAACAGTTAGTTAGGTCACAGATTTCTCATATAGTCTCTATTTCTATATTTCCTCTGAGGTTTAGGTAGATTAAAACATGTTCAAAAATACAGTCCTTTCATCAATTGACCCCCTTATTCCATCCTCATCTCTGCTTTACTATCCAAACCAAGAAACAAAAAACCTTTTACAGGTGATCATAGAATTATTTTATCCTTTATTACACTTTGTGACAGTTGTAAACTATACCAATAGCAAGCAAATATTTCAATATTATCCAAGAACGCATGCTCAACTTGGTTGAAAGAAAGTCAGGTGTGACCATGCAAGAATCCGATAGACACTGTGTCAAGAAGAGCTTTTTTTATTAGAGGGAGGGGTGGAGGTGAATGCCTTTTTTGCACATAAAGAATAAGTTTGAAGAATGCAATTGTGAAACGTAAATAAGAATCAGCGAAGAAAAATGGATTCTATGAACAGTTTGAAGCTTTTCCTGAACAAATGAAGGAACCTCTCTAAAAAAAATTGTTATATGGAGATATATATTTCTCTGTAATGATGGCAGTCATGGAAAAATTGACCACTCACATTAAAAATTCATTAAATAGAGAAATTCATTGGATGAAGTTTCGTTATAGAGAGACTCGGCTGTAATCCTAATATGATCTCCAATCAATGAATTAATGATTTTATATTGAAGAAGGCCTTTTAGAGATGTTTCTATTTTGTGCTTAATTTTATGTTATTTTTAATTATTTACAAGTAGTACAGCCAATAGTGTGAAAAAGGTGTCCAAGCCAGTATACAAAAACAGATTATCAGTATATCGCACCAAAGTTCTACAAACTGAAATTCTTGGAACAATATAAAGACAAAACTGTGAAATTTCATTTGTAGCTAGCACTGTGGTAGCAATTTTATAAGCCACTTCTATGTATAAAAACACAAACTTTTCTTAAAAATTGCATTAGTTTTAATCTAAAATTGAATAGCCTAAATAAATATGTTAATATAAACATATTGCAACCTGAAAAACTAAAAACCTTGATAAAATGCAAGAAAACTTTTCTCGCTCTCAAAGTGGGTGCTGAAAGACAATTTTTTGATAGTCACTTTTTCTCATTTAGTGGCTGGTGGCTAGTGTTAATTTTGCCTTCTAGAACAAATACAGAACCTGGCACCAGAGTTGTATAATATAGGCACATGTCATGCAGGGTAAATTTTATGCAAATTCGGAACTTAGCAGAAAATTTTAGGAAAAAACCATTTTTATTTTTTAGGTAAAAAAATTCCATGAAAATGGGACATGGTCATTATTTTTTTAATTTGAACTAAATAACTTTTTTTTTGTTTCTGTTGATAGAAAGTAAGTTAAATTTTATGAAAATAACAAGATATACCGTAAAATACCGTTAATCCGCCCTTCCCGATCAAACGCCCCCTCCCCACTTTATATAGAATTTGAAATTTTCAAAAAATCCCGAGAAAGCGCCCTCCCTCCCGATTCTCAAAGGCAATTGAGAGTGGGATGAATGATTTTGAAATGAATGAATCATGAATCTTTGATGAAATGTGCGTTTTTTCAAGATTTTTTAATTGATTTCATGCTTGTTTTGGCTTTTTTTTTACTAATTTCTTCTTTATTCTGCGCTTTTTCGACAAAATACGTTTTTAAATTTAAAAAAAACACATTTTTTCAAGTATCAAAATTTATGATTCATTCAACGAATCATTCATTTCATGATGGTTCATTCCTGTAAATTTTGTTGAACGATCGTGAAAAAATCCCGTGTAAGCGCCCTCCTCTAACTATTGTACAATTTTTCTTTTCGTTTGGGGGGACGCATTAACGGTATTTTACGGTAATAAGATAACTGCAGAAATAATTTTTTTTTAGTTAATTACTCTTAAGACTGACTTTAAGATAAAAAAATCTGTTATTTTTACATCTAGATTAATGTTTCTTGAAAGCATTTAAATACCACATAGATTTTTGAAACAAATGTATCTTTTAGAAGAACGACTAACTGTATGCTTAAAAACACCAAAATTTTCACTGTAAACTTTTTAATTACTTTGCTATTGCCACCAAACTTTGTTAGTCTCTACATGTCATGTGTGTCACAAAAAATGTGGATTTTTTTATTTTCAAAAAAATATACTTGATAAAAATTAACATTTTATTTTATCTTTTTATATGTCAAAAGGAAACAGTTCATAAAAAAACTGAAAGATAAATTTAAAATTTGAATGAAAAATAGAACATTAAATGTTGTCATGTCTGTCACAATTTTTCAAGCAACTTCACCTTAATCTTTTGCTTTGAAAGTTATTGTTGTAATTATTTAACTCAGTATTGATGGCAACAATATTTCTTTACAACTCAACTCAACAAAGTGCTCAAATATAGAACACTGCAATAGTTATCAGATAATTATGTTGATATGAATTTCTTTGTGATAGATGTATTATCTGTCACAATTATTTTTTTCAAGCACCTTTGCTTTAATATTTTGGTTTGAAAGTTATTATTTATCTTAGTATTAATGGCTACAGTATTTTTTTACAACTTAACTCAACAAAAATGTTTTTGAGAACACATGTGATATTTATCAGATAATTATGTTAATACCAATTGCTTTATGATAGACGCATTGTAATTGAATGATTAGTTCAGGAACTTCTATAGTAAAGGTAAGCGTTCAATATTTCTTACACTATAATAAATTTTATTTAAAAGTATATTAATTGTAATTGTTTATTTATATTGAATAAAATGATTAAATTTAGTAAATGCAACTTAATAGCAAATTTTTACTGAAATAAAATTTTGAAACTACTAACAAATTTTAACTGAATTTTAATAAATTGAATACAGATTCTCAACCTAATTTTGTCTTTTTCAGAAATCAATGGCTAAAACCGCAGCAGAACGACAGAGGGAAAGACGAATGAAACTTAAAAAAAGTGGAATGTATGAGCAATATAAACAAAAAGCGAATGCTCAGAAGCAAGTATTACGCAAAAAGAAGCTGAAAACTGAAAGCGTGCAAGAAAAGATTTTGCGTCAAAAAAAGGATAGTATTAATCATGCAAAGTACAGAGCTAAATTAAAAAAAGCAGAACATCAGCTAACTAGTCTTAACAAAATTGGAAATTCAAGAGCTTTTGTAAAGGCTGTATCATGTGCTAAAAGAAATATTCCTAATAGTCCTTGAAAATGCGCAACAATCATTCAAAAACTTGCTATTCAATATTCACATAAATTGCCTCCTAACCCTAAGTGGTCATATGGTAATACTATTGATGATGCCACAACAGAAGTTGTTACTTTGTTTTATGCTAATGATAGTACATCAACTAAAACTCCAAGATTGCGAGATTTTTTTTTTTTTTTTTTTTTTTTTTTTTTTTTTGAGAGACAATAAAGGAAAATCAGATTCAAAAACAACATGCTTGGTTTACTCTTGGTGAAGTGTACAGATTTTTTCTGGAAGAACATCCTTCAACTAAAATTAGGATCAGCAAGTTTGTTGAATTAAGACCTAAACATATTTGTTCACATTCTAAGACTCCAGATAACATGTGTCTGTGTATCTATCATAAAAATATACAATTATCATTAAAATCATCCTCAAAAAAAAAAAAAAAAAACTTGGGCTACCTTTGCTTTATCTTGTGCGTTATTGATGAAATGTTTAGAATGATACATAAGGAGAACAGGGATGAGATTTATCAGACTTTTCTTTAATTTTTAAAGAAAAGTCTGATAAATCTCAGCCCTGTTTTTTTTCACCAATTAATTTTTTGGGAAAATTTTACTTTTTTTCCTTAGTTTTTTCCTTTTTTTTTTTTTTTTTTTTTTTTTTTTTTTTTTTTTTTACTTTGACATATAGTCAATTTTTTCTGATTTCCTTTTAATGTTCTGAAGTTTTAACATGTTTTCCATAGTATTACTAATTTGTCTTTTAAATAACACTTAAAATTTTTATTTTTTATTATTTTCCCTTAAATCTTCATTCTTAGTGGTTGGCTTGCTGCACATTTAACAATCAATTATGATCAATTTAATTCCTTAAAAATTTATTTTTGTTAAAAAAAAATAAATAAATAAAAAAGAGTAACAACTCTGTTCTATCATATACTTAATGTAGTTGCAATTATTTTGATTTGCTGTTTCAAGAAAAGTATCTACTATTTTTAAAATTACAATTAAAAAATATTCATGTCAGTGGTTTTATTAATGTTCTGTATCTTGGTAAAATAGACTTTTCACTGCAGTAAGTAAATAATTTCTACCTAATTCTTTCTGACAGTTTCTTTTTAATTTGCTTGCTAAATTGTATGCAATATATAAATTTTAATAGCAATTATAATATTAATTCCGCTTGAAATTCATAAGTATTATTGCTCAAATGTTGTTCCCACAGTTTGCAGATTTTTTTACTTTTTTGTCAATCTCATCCCTGAGAGAAAAACCTACTGTCCTACTCGCCCCTTAACATTTTTCAAACAGAAAAAAGTAGAATCCTTAATGGAATGCAAGAAAATTTTATTCTCACCACTCACAAACTATGTTTTAATAGATACTTTTTCTCATTCAGTGACCCTTTGCTGCTGGATGGCTGTATATGTTTTTATTCAAATAGCTTGTCTTAGCAAAATTACATTTTTCTTGAGAAATATTAAAACATAAAGAACACTCAATGAGTCGAAATATAGAGTTCGAAGAATGGACAAAATTTTCTGAAATCTTAAGTTTCAGTGAATAAGATCCTGATGTCTGTGAGACCAAAGATGAAATAATTTCTTAATCAGTTTCTTCTCCGCCATTTAATAATGACGGGGAACTGTATGTTCTAAAATGATATCCAAGCAATAGTGTGACCCAAGCTAAAGATGCTGCTCAAATACTATGAAACTGTGATGCTTCATGCTCTGAAAATGGGAAAAATGATAACTTTTGAAAAAGATGTCCAGAGGTTACAATACTTGTTTTTTATAAGAAATTCTAACTAAGTTAATTTATGTATTTACCATTTATTTTTAATTTAATGTAATTATTTTCTACTATTTCATAAGGTAAAATTACCATTGATGTATTTAGTTATTGTTGACTATTATTACACATTTATTCTTATTTTCATCTATTATCACTCTAATTTTTATAATATTATTCCATACCTTGCATTTTTATGAGAATTTTTATGATTCGGTTATAACATTGTTATCTCGAATTTTTTTAGCGTCCCTTCGACTTTGAGATATTGAGAGTGTATACTGTCTTTAAATTTTTATTCCTAGCATTAATTGTCATTACCATGCTCTTTAGTGTAGTTTCATTCTTGTCTCTATTAGCTGTTGTTTTGACTTGAAAATGCTCATAAGATTGTATTAATCCATATATTCTTAAGAGAAGTAATGCCTATTTTTCATTTCCTTTCAAGAATTAATTCAATCTGTGCTTTTTGTTCCAAATTTGCACTCAGCGTATTTATTTTTTCATTACCAAGTTCTTTGTTGCTATTTATTTTTGTTTGGAAATGCATGAAACTAGCAGGTGTTGTTAATCCGTGGGGCGACAGGGAAAGAGACGCTTAGAAAGTAAGTTTCGTTTGCCAAGTCTGGTAACTAAGAAAATGTGTATTTTTCTTAATGCTAGATACACATATATAAGGAAAATGCAATGTTCCCCCAAAAATAATTGCACATAATTTTTTTAAAAGCAAAAAACTTGGATTTATTGCTATATTTAAAAAACATAATTTTAATGCCTTTAATTTTTAAGTTAAAATATTTCTGTTTATTTAACCTGACTTTTTACATAGTAGATATGCATAGGGGAGACCAGGGCACGTTGGCCATAGGGGTAGGTTGGCCAATTTGATTTAATTCTCAAACCAGTCACCAGATGTTGCCATAAGTCCAGAAACATGTTAGAAAACCTGTTTCTCTACCATTTCAGGAGTTTCAGTTGTCTTAACAAAAGCAAACTAAGAACAACGTTGATTTTTCACTTTCGTCTATCCCGAAGTAAATTTTCGTTAGTGTGCGGAAAGCTTTAATGCTCTCAAGAGATACTTCACAAGAACAAAAGTAGATGATATTTTGAAAGCTCAATTTATAATAATTCTTTTGATGTAATAATAAATATTAAATGTTGTTAAGATATGTTTAGAATAGCAAAAATATTTCAAACATGGCGAGAGGGCAAGTTGGCCCACTCAAAAAATATGTTAATTCAGCCTGTGGTGGATAGGTGACAACTAATAGATGCCCTATGACCAACTGCAATATTCCTGGAATTCTGAAAATTGCCCTTTCCAAAACGATAAATCCAATTAACAAAACATCAGTTTTTCAGGAAACTGGAACATGCCCTTTCAGTAGGAATGTTTTTACAGACTCTGATTTCATTCCTTCGTATGTCAGTAACAGAGCAGAGCCTTCAAGCACGCACGACAAAGCAATTAGTGAAGATTCTAATGAAATCCAGGTAATATGGTTAGACGTATTTCCATAGATGTGCCTACCGCATCTTCTCCTGCTCCATGCAAAATAACTCCAACACCTGATGACATAAGATCATTTGAAAAGACAGAGCCAAGGAAGATAAATGCTTCAAATAGAATGAAGAAAACTTCTGCAGTCCTCACAGATACCCCTGTCAAATTAGCTCTTAAACAACAACAAAACTCAACAGAAGAAAGAAATACTGCCAAAATTAAAAGTGATTTTAAAAGAAGAAATCAGACCAAAAAACGCAAAGGAAAGCAATCTATGAAAAAGATTTTGTTTCCTTTTGATCCCTAACAGCTTGAATGTAGTGGTTTGAATCGTCAAAAGGGGAAGAAGTTATCTATTAAAGAAAGTGACGATGAGGAAGACAGAGACAATATCTGCATACGTTGTCTGAAGGAGTTTAATCAAAATATGCCTGGGGAAGAATGGATCCAGTGCGTGAGTTGCAAACATTGGGCTCATGTGAAATGTGTTCGGAAAGAGGTTAATGGATTATATTTTGAATGCATTCACTGCAATGATCCTCTGATTTGTAAACTTAATTTTCAAATAATTTTTATTTATTATTTTATAACTTTTCTTTATTTTTCATGCATTAAAGTTCCTAAATAGTTCTAATAGTGAACTATTATAATTTTATTTAACTTCTAAATAAACATAAAAAAGGGGACAAAAGCCAACCTACACGATGCACGGGGTAGGTTGGCCCACATAACATCACACCATAACTAAATTCATAAAGTTCTTAAGATTTCATATAAACTAAAAATAAGCATTTTCCCCCACTAGATAAATGTACTAGGTATTGTAAAAAAATACAAAAGTTGAAAATAAACAAAATTTAGGTATTGAAAAAAATAAAATAAAATAAACTGGGCCAACGTGCCCCGGTCTCCCCTACATGAGAAAACAACGATGTTCCCTTAAAATTAGTTGCACATAATTTGTTTACAAGCAAAAAAGTAAATTTATTGCAGCATTCTAAAAAATGTGCTTTAAAGATTAATTTTTATATTAAAATATTTACAATCATTTAATCTTACTTTTTAAATAGAATATATATATATAGATGAGAAAACTGCATTGTTCCCCACAAAACAGTTGCACATAATTTTATTACAAGCAAAAATGTAAATTTATTGCAATTGAAAAAAAAAAAAGGTTATTTTTACAATAAAATATTTGTACTCATTTAATCTGACTTTTTAACTAATAGATATGCATACATGAGAAAAATACAATGTTCCCTAAAATACAGTTGCACATAATTTTTTTTCAAGCAAAAAAACTTTAATTTATTGCAATATTCGAAAAAATGTACTTTAATGATTTCACATTCATTTCATTTTATTTCTAAAATAGAATGTGTCCATACTATGTCACTTCGAAAAAAGAATTTTTGCACATGATCAAGTTCTGGTATTGATGTGTTATCCAGGGGAGAGAAAAATAATTTAAAAAAATTAAGTATTTTTTGATACAAATGATCTGTATATATTTTTAATAAACATTTTTAATATTGCACAGGATTTTACATTGGTGACTGATGCTTACTATATCTAGTGATTCTTATGTTTGTAATTCAATATGATATCAAAATAAGATGGCATGTCTGAAATTCAATAAGAAGTCACATGAAAGTGTTATGTGTGTGACAATATTTAAGTGTCCTATTTATATATTTTATATATATTCAGTTTATGAAAAAGTTGTGTTGCATCATCTATGTACAATGCTACTTTATAATCTCTAATATTTTCTTTTTATCAATTTAACTTTGCAAGAAAAACAAACTTTATTATGTTAAGTGTTATGTGTGTGACTAAAATAAATGGTATGTATAAATTGCATAATTATTAGTTAATTAAATGACCCAATTGAATAAATTTATACCACACAATTTTAAAAAGTATCTGTTTTATTGATAAACAGCAAAAATTTTCAAAATGTCTGATGTTTAAGAGAAAATAACTTTGGAATTTATACCACCAAAATTTCTTTTATTATTGATTTTTAAATTGTTGAAATCTCTGATTAAAATATAATTAAAAAAATTTTTTTAGATGAAAACTGACATTTAATTAAGAAGGAGCATACTTTCTTCTATCTAAAAAAACATTGCTTTTTATATTTTGTGAATTTATTTTTCAACTCTGCCAGGACCACTTTTCGTGGAATCGCCCATTATTGTTAACAGAGATACTGACTCAACACAAATTCAGTTTAGCAACAGCCAAAGTCACAGAAAGGATTGTATGGTAAGTATTGTGTTGTCAGTTTATCACATCTATGCACCAGTAAAATTACAACTGAAATTACTTGCATGAATCGCCAAATCAATCGCAGTTTTACTGAAATGTGGCATTGAATTTGCCATTTACCGTTCTGTAAAGTATCATTTTCCAATCATCAATTTTTTTCTATAGTCGAAATCTCATAGCAATTTACCACTAAAAGAATGTTCGAAACATTTAGACATGTAGGAGACATTTAGAATGTACTTATTTTTTATAGTTTCTATAGCATATAGTAGAATTTCTATTTTCTATGCAGTGACAAAAAATTGTGGTATTTAAGAACACATTGAAGAAAAAAAGGATACAGTGATGAGTTGAAAGTAGATTTTTCAGTGTTTTGCACCAAATTTATTTTTCTAACATTTCTTTCATTTAGCTACTGTTTTTTATTTCTTATATGCCAAATCACTAACGTTGCTCAAAAGCCGGCAATAACCCTGCATGTGCCCTGGTGGAAGGGTTGTTGTGAACATACCTGGGCACATGTGAACACATGCTTAAATAAGACAGGAATAATTTTGTGATGTAAAAATTGTGATAAAAAATAATTTTAATGCCTTTTTTCTAGTTGTGTGAATAAATCAATAAATGTTCCAACATAGATACAAGAAATTATTCCTAAAGTTATGCATTAATATTGTACTCCTTTTGAGTCAAGTATAGTAAAACTGTATTACTTTTATATAAGTTATTGAATAATTCTGCTATTGTTTTTTTTTTTTTTTTTTTTTTTTTTTCTAAATGTTATGCAGTATGTATCACAAAACTGTACATCATGATTATAAAAAATGGCAAAATTCTGAAATAAAAAATTGTTTATATTATCACAGTACAATTTATCACCTTTTTTGGCCAAGTAAATTTTACTTTCATAAAGTAAAATATCTTACAAATACTTTAATATGGGCTAAGAAAAAATAAGTACATTTAAAACTGGAAATCATTAAAAAATAACAAATAAACATATTGTTTTTTACAGAAAACAACCACCACTTTCAATTGTTATCTAACTTCCAATAAATTCAAACTGGGAGAAAAAACATTCTAAAAACATTGAATTTATAGCTCAATGTTTGACAAGGGTAATTAAATTTAAACTAAAAAAAGGAAAAAAAAAGTGTCCAGACTTAAAAAATGTACTTGTAAACAGTTCACATCTGCCACCCAGCGCCGAAACTAGTCTTTTTTATGCCCGGGCCAAAGATGGATTTTGGCACCCCCACCCCCTACGTATATGCATTCTTTATAACAAACACACCAAAGAAAATCTTAATTTGGCGAACCCTTCACCTTCTGTTCTGTTGGCGCCCGGGGCATGTGCCCTCTCTGCCCCCCTCTAGTTTCGGCTCTGCTGTCACCAAATGTTCTGCTCACAATAGAGATGATTTCAGGCTCGTTTCTCAGAGCCTGACAATTTTGAATCTGAGCCTGAAAGATTTTTTTTTTTTTTTTTTTGTCATTTGAACCCAGGCCCATTGCCAAAAGTATAAGAAAAAAAATATTCATGATATTAAAAAATTGTTTCAAATGTGATATCTCATTTTTTAAAATTTCTTACATAAAAATTACTGTTAAATTCAATTTTAGATTCAATCTTATGAAAAGAGCAGTTTGGTATTAAATAAAAATATACTTCATTCTAAAATAAAAATATACTTAATTATTATCTTAACAAGAAAATTTGATGGACACATTAAAGAAGTGTAATGAATAAATGGATGAGGTTTGCAGAAATTACTATGTGTATGCTGAAGAATCTAACAACATTTTCAATTTCCTATCAATTTTATACGTACATCTTTAACTATAATCAATTCATTTCTCATAATAATTCCTTGTGATTGACGGGAATCTAAAAATCAATGCAAATTAACTTTTTTATGGTCATAGATCCAATGCTTTTATAGGAAAAGAAGAAACACTGATTGATGTTTTCTATTGGGATATCATGGAAAATATGTTTATTTAAGAAGGAAAATCCTCAGCATAAATAGAATTCATGATGACAAACAGAAAAATATAATCACTATGCTTTTTTCATATCAAGAACAACTATGCCTCATGCATAATTAAATAATTTGCAAATGCTCAAGCTTCTGGTCTACATATAAAGTGGAGAAATCATTCTCTAAGTGTTATATAACTAAATAAATAAATAAATGATTGAAAAAAAAAATCCTCTGTCACAAACCAAAATCAGACTAGAAGTTAATTTAATGTTTGTGCTTGTTTTGATTGGTGCCTTGTCATTAGATTATTGCCGAAAATGCAGTAGGCATAAATCTCCAAACATCACAAATTTTCTTTTGAAACAGTAATCGATATTAAAATACAAAAACACAATTTCTGTTCCCCTTTCGTTTTGATCAAAATACCACTGAAATGACTTGAAAAACAGTAAGTAATTTTAAGGGGGGGGGGGGTCTTTCAACCGTTCCTACACATTAATAAATAATTTTCTTGTTTCAGAAAGTATGAGCTCGCCTGGGCAGAAGACTAAAATGAAAATAAAGCCGAGCCTACCTCTGGCTGAGTCTGTCTCATCTCTGGGTACACAACATTTCGGTCCTGAGACATTTCGGTCCTTGGCCATTTTGGTCCATAGTCATTTCGATCCCTTGCTATTTCTTTGCCAGCCACCTTATAACTTGGTTTATAATTGTTATGGAACATTATTCAGGCCTTTTTTAATTTTTTTTATTATCTCCCCCCTTTCTCCAAATTTTATAGAAAACTGAATATAATTGTCCAATAAATTTAAACCTTTATAACTCATGATAATGAGATCAGAATGAGATGAAAATTTGTTTGATTAAACAATGTAATGCATTAATGTGTAGTTTTATTATTATTATTAGGTATTTTATATAAACTATAAACTGTCATAAATATTTTTTGGTTGTTTTTGTACATTTTTTAGAATCTTTAAATAATTATTAATTGAATTATAAAAAAATATGCTGATTTTTTTTCCAATTTGTTTAATAATAAATGTCTTTAGTAATTCATTATTTAGACACTTATTAGCTATTTCCTCAAATCATCCCTCTACACCCTCTCTTTTAATAATTCAGAAATGAGGCATGTTTATTAAAGTTTAAATATTTAATTTTTCTTATTATTTTTATAATACAAATTTGCATCTTATAAATTTGTTTTTAACATTGTTACTTTACAATTATAAGCATTGGGAAAACAATAGTGATTTCGTAAGGCATGTTATGAAAATTTTTTGCTTTCAGAAAACTGCTCCACGAACCTTTTTTGTTTCATATATAATTATTGATTGCATTTTTTAACAATTATCTTACCCCATGAAGACAATCTTTGTGGGCTAATTTTATTGAAACTGGGTCTATTTCTTTTTAATCAGATGGGTAAAACCCACTCTAACTTTTTTAGCCTTTATGAGTTACACTATCCTACAAAATAGATTGTGGGTGTACTGCCAAATATGACCAAGCCAAAATTGTCTAAATAAAATATTGTGCTTAATTCTTTTAATATTATGAAAATAAAAGGTCAGAATAAATATACATAGCTAAATATAAGATTTCTGCATAGATGAAAAATGACAAGATCTTTTATATCTAGATTTAAGAATTTAAAAAATCATAATCTATGTTCCCAACTGGATACAAATTTGACTAATTCACTTTTGGCCAGGACTGGTTTAAAAAGAATGGGGGGCGGGGGGGGGACTTTTTCAAAAACCTGAATAAATATTTTTGTTTGTTTTAACTTGTTTTTTTTAAATCAAATTTTTGGGGGGGGTTTTCATCTTAAATATTATTTCCCAGTACAAATTGTACTAATCATATTTGTTTATAAAAATAAACATTCTTGGATATTATATATTATAACTTCATTTCAAAATATTCAAATTAAATAATTATAATCACTTATGTAGATAATTGAAATTCATGTAAAATATTTTTAGTAATGACTCTATATTATATTGAAAGAATAAACTGCTCAATACAGTAAACCATAGGCATTTAAAAATAGAATCAAGCATCCTTTAATTGATAAAAGATTAAAGATTTGTTTTAAAAATGTGTTATTGGGGAATATGGATAAAAAGTAGTTTAAAGAACTGTTAAATATGTGATATATGGTTATTATATTGTTTGATGGCCAATGTAAAAACTTTTTTACAGCCTTTTAACTGAACCTTTGAAACTAATGGATGCAGTTTTTGTAGCGATTTCCCAAAATTTAATTTTCTAGATAAGGCAAGTTTTGGAACTCATGTCCCATTTATTATCTCAAATTTGAAAGTAATTTTTATATGTTATTGAGCTTTACTATAAAATGTTGAATATTGAATTTGGAGAGTGTATCATTTTATAGTCTTTTTTCATGGACATACAAAAGATTTATATTTCATTATTTGTGTAATGGTCAAAATCTTTGCTTTATTTATTTATTTATTTTTCTAACATAATGAATTTTAAAATTTGCACAACACTTTTTTTATACTTTATGGAGCGTGTAGCATTTATAGTTAATTTACATAGAAGCATGCAAAATGATTTAGTTCAAGGACTACAATGATTAATAACTGCTGGAAGTGTATTTTCTGCTATGGTAGTCATTTTTAAACTTATTTAGTTTTTAATGTATTATCTGGTGTGTATATACATTTTATATGTCATATAAAGGGCTGGAAAAATGAATTCTCACACTCATTTAAGGTTGGTTGTGGTCAGTTATTACTGAAAATGTCTTTTTACTGAGTTAAGTATTCTTTAAATTCCTTGCAGGGCTGTAGCTAGAAATGTACAATAGGGGAAGGCTCATAATTTCATTTTTCTCTTTCTCTCTGGCACAGAAAGATAAATTAGTGCATATTCACATTGTAAGTACTATGCTTCTTATAAACAGTTGTAATAACTTCCTTTTATACTAAAAAAAAGTGTATGATGATTAAAATTTTGACTGTATAACTGGTGCAAAATTAAACATCATGTTAGCTTCATATGTGTAAATAGGATGAGCTAGTGTTGAAATACTTATTTTAGTTACAATTTAATAATTCTGCAAAACTGTTAAAGGGTCTCAAAATTAAATTAGATTTTCGAACAGAATTTCATTTGAATTTTCTCAACAGATATTCATTTATTGACCTTGGAATCTTTTCCATTGGGAGGGGGGAGGGTCAAAATATTTTAGGAGGGGGAGCCACACATAGCACCCCCTTAGCTATGGCCCTGATTCCTTTGTATTTCTTGTGTAAAGTAAAATTTCTTAATCGTTTCTGTTAGTGCTAGAAAGTGTGTCATAATCTGTGCCTGATGTACAATTTTTTATTCTTGTTTGTTTTAGCTCTAACTAATCCCAATTTATGGTAGACTTATTCTTCCCTTGTGTCAGAAAAAAATTGATTTATTGATTGAATTATCAGTATTTTTACCAGATCCTTTTAGAAGAAATTCTTCTAATTCTTTATGTTCAAAGTACTTGTAAAATTATATGATCTATCTTAGGTCGTAATATTTTTATCAGTTGTTGTGTTCAACCTGAATTAAGGCTGTCTGTGAGGGATCTAGATCTAAGACTAACCTTTATATCAGGTCTCAGATATAGATGAAAACTGGGAAATTCGATTAGTAGCCAGTGGCCGGTAGACCCAGTTTCATTAGTGGCCACTTTTTAAAAATATGTCAAAATGATTTTTTTAATTTATTTAGTGGCTAGTGAGTAACAAAGTTACAAATATTTGGTTAAAAATAAAATCCATTCCTCTGAAGGGAAAAATATGAATTAGTAATTAATACTGCAGATAAAATTATAAGTGATAAACTATATTTAAATATACACTAATGCATTGTATAGAACAAAGAAATTGTATTTTAAATTTTAAATTTAAAAATAATTTCACATCTTTCTTGGATATTTTATTTTTACTTAAAAATAAGTAGGATCTAATATCATCAAGATTGGCAAGTGTGCAGATGAATATAAATATTCTTTACTTTGGCTGAGATTTCAAAACTCTGGATGTCTCATTAAGGCAATCAGAGAGTGCCAATGTGTTGGTGGGGTGGAGAAAGTCTGCTTGGTGGCACTGAAGTCAGATTCTAAATTTTCAGTTTTACTCGCCTAGGGGCGAGCATTAATTTTGTCCTATATTTTTAAAAATAATTGGCTATAATGTTTCAATCTTTCTTGACACCCACATAAACTTTAATCATAAATATAAAAAAAAAATTGTACCAGCCAACTATTACTGGTACAATTAGTGAGCATAAGGCAAGATTGAAATATATAAGATACAGCAATGTTCTTAAAATCTCTCTGCATCCAGAGATAAAAATGGTATAATTTATTTGAAATGCATGTGGAGTTAAAATTGATGACTATATTTTGTAGGAAAAAAATTATTTCTTGAAAACATAATTCAAATAAGAAGTTCATGGTAAATAGCCAAAATATAGAAAATACTACAAAGCTGCTAAAATCTGCTTGCATCCGATAGAAAGAAAGAATTAACCAATTCACTAATTAGATGTAAACAAAATATAGATGCATATATCCATGAAAAAAGCTGTATTTCACAAAGCAAATAAGATTTTTTAATCGCCGAGTGGCGACTAGGGTGGCGATCGATCTTTGATTTTTAATCGCCACTTTTAGAACTTTAATCGCCATGCAGCGAGGTCGACCGTTAATTTACACCTATAGTCTCAGACAACATCCATCAAGAATACATGATAAAGCCTGAGAGATCTCTCGGAGCCCACATGGAAGGGCTAGATATACTACCTCAATCTAATGGCAACGAGAACAGAAATTGAGCTGTTACTGAAGCTTAAAATCTCAGGGTAATAGTCGATATAGTCAAGTGTAATAGTCAGCTTACAGATGTCTCTTTTTTTTTTTTTCTTAATTTTATCATTTCTTCATTTTTTTTAGTTAATTTTTACATGATTGTTATAGTTAATAATTTAATACAAGGATGTCCAACCTGGCACTCACAAGGTACCAGAAAATTCTTACAGAAATCAAGATCTTATCGAATTGAGGATATTCGGAGAATTAATAAGGCAAAAACTTCTGTAAAATTTTTCTGGTGTTTCACAAGCGCCAAGTTGGACATGCACTGCTTTAATACATTTTGATGACATTTTTTGTATCTAGTTTGTCTCCCTGATTTTAAAATAACTTTTTTTTTTTGCTTAATAAAGAAAAATTTTATAAGATAATGGAATATGTAGCATCTATAATTAATTTAAAGAAGCATGCAAAATAATTCAGTTTAACGATTGACATACAATAATAAATGTTAGAACTGTATTTATCTTCTGTGGTATTAATTTTTAAACCTATTTTATTATTAGTGTATTATGTTAAATAAGCAAATACCATACTAGAGATTTTTCATATACACTATATTGCCATTGATTATGGAACACTTGCGATTTTAGACATTTTACTAAATATCTAGAAAAATACATGAGGAATCATCTCGAAACTCTTAGTGTATAAATATAATAGTATAAGTCATACATCTCCGTGAAGATTTTTTCCCGAAACTCCAAAGGGGGCCTTCAACAAATTAAAAAAGAATGAATATCTTTTGAATAACCCTGTCAAAAGTAATGTCCCAAAAGCGCTCAAACTCTAGATTATGATTGAATGCCTTATTGTAATACGCCTTGTTCATTTTTATGCAAATAGCATGCATACTCGCAGAGTAATTAAGGTTTTTATAAAAATGGTCCCAAATTTTTCCAAGTTTTTTCCTTATAATTTTCAGAGTTCTTAATATAAAATATTATTTTTTTCAGAAAATATGACAAACAACATTGCACACAGTACCGTGTAATGAGAATTAAAAAATAATGAAAATTGTATAAGAAATGAGTTGGTTTACTAAATAATTTTTTACTGTGCATGCGTCAACGATATCAAAATTTCATTTGCATATTATGTTAGCTAAATGTATAGAGCAACTTTTGTGAAAGTCACAAAATCATAACTTGAAAATTCTGACAATAATCGTCAGTTGAATAAGTCGAAAATCCGTTATTCTCAAAATGAAGCAAAAACAAGAGGGGTTGTATCCATATATTCATTGATTAGTGTCAATATAGAATACACAATATGGGATTTATTTACTGCATTTGGATAAAATCCCTCATTTTTTTGCTTCATTTTGGAAACAACGGATTTTGTCTTTTTTCTATAGACGATTACTTTCAGAATTTTCAAGCTATGATTTTGAGACTTTTACAAAAGTTGCTCTATACATTTAGCTAACATAATATGCAAATGAAATTTTGATATCTTTGACATATGCACAGTAAAAAATTATATAGTAAACCTACTCATATTTCGTACAATTTTTATTATTTTTTAATTATGATTACAGGGTACTGTGTGCAATGTTGTTTGTCATATTTTCTGAAAAAAATATTATTTTATATTAAGAACTCTGAAAATTATAATGGAAAAACTTGGAAAAATTTGGGACCATTTTTATAAAAACCTTAATTACTCTGCGAGTGTGCATGCTATTTGCATAAAAATGAACACAGTGTATTACAATAAGGCATTCAATCATAATCTAGAGTTTGAGCGCTTTTGCTACATTAGTTTTGACAGGGTTATTCAAAAGATATTCATTCTTTTTTAATTTGTTGACGGTCCCCTATGGCGTTTCGGTAAAAAATCTTCACGGAGATGTATGACGTATACTATTATATTTATACACTAAGAGTTTCGAGACGATTCCTCATGTATTTTTCTAGATATTTAGTAAAATGTCTAAAATCGCAAGTGTCCCATAATCAATGGCAATATAGTGTATTACTGGTTATCGTCAGTTATTACTGAAAATACCTTTTTACTTATGTATTTTTTAAATTCCTTCTCATTTATTGTGTGAAAAAGTAAAATGTCTTAATCGTTTTGTTTTAGTGGTAACTAATTCCAATATATGATATATATATATTTTCTTACCATGCGTCAGAAAAAAATTACTAGCGTAATTTATGGCATATAGTCCGCACATTAAATAACTTTATTTGGACACATGTCATTTATTCAATAAATACAAACATTTTCCATGATGAAAAAAGTTACATTTTATGTAATAATTTTTTGGGGTCGAAAAATGATTGTTTGACCCACAGATTATACGCCGGAAATTACGATAATTGAATTTGCAGTATTTTTGCCATACCCTTTCGTAAAATATTCTTTTAATTCTTAATGATCACGTTATATATGAATATGATATACCTCAGAACATAATATGTATTATCAGCTGCTGTATTCATTCCAAAATTAAATTGACTGTCAGTGATCTGACGGAAATTGCACCTCAATCTGACGGCAACGTGAATAGAAATTGAGCTGAGAGATAGGCTTGATACACCTAAAAATGGTTTCAAGTTCAATGGTCAGTTTACATATTTGATCTTTTCTCTTTTGATGTCGATAAATTTCATAAAATATCTTCCATATGAAGTTTATGATATATCTTGAATCATAAATTTATCTGCTGCTGTGTTATTTCCTGGATTAAGTCTGTCTGTCAGGGATCTAAGGTTAATTGTGCCTAAACCTAATGGCAATATGAATAGAAATTACGCTGACAGAAAGGTGTCAGACTTAAAAAAAGGTTTCAAATACAATAGTAGCTTACATATTTCATCTTTTCTTTTAGTTAATTTTTTGCATTATTCTTATACTTAAAATTTTGATACATTTTTGATGACAAATTTTATACATACATGATCTTCTGTATGTAGTATTTATATATAGGGTAGAATAGGGAGGCACGGGATAATTTTATTATCTGGTTTGAATCATAATAAAGATTTGTGAGCAGTTGTATTCATTCCCAGATTACGTCTGCATTTCAGGGATCTTAGGCTATTTGTGTCTCAATCTCTAATGGCTGTGGGAACAGAAATTAAGCTGACAGAAAAGCTTGAGACCTAAGAAAGTTTTCAAGTACAATGATCAGCTTGCATATTTGAGCTTTTGTTTTAGTTAATTTTTACATTATTCTTATGAGTTAATATTAGTCTTATTAGTTAATCGGTGATTATGGTTTATATACTATTGTAACTTATTTAAAAAAATGAAGATTTTTTTTTTTCATTGGATTTAATCAAGTGTTACAAACAGGCATACTAAGCTGACATAAAGGCTTGACACCTAAGTAAGGTTTCAAGTACAGTAGTCAGATTACATATTTGATCTTTTCTTTTATTTAATTTTTACATTCTTTTACTTAATATTTTAATGCAATTTTTGGTGCCCAATTTTATATCTACATGGTCTTCTGTATATTAGATATATATAGTGGAGAACAGAGTAGGATGGAATAAGTTAATGATGTTTATGATCTAGCTTGGATCATTATATGTATTTATCAGCTGCTGCATTCATTCCTTTATTAAGCCTACCAGTCAGTGATCTAAGGCTATTTCTGAATCAATCGAACAGCAATGGAAACAGAAACTAAGCCATGCCTGTTTGTGTTCCGGGGAATCCACGGAATTCTGGGAATTTTACTAAAAGTGCCCCGGAAATTCCGGAGTTAATTACAACAAATCGGCATGCTTTTTTAAAACTTTTCTATGAAGCTTTCCTTTCATCTGGACTTTAGTAGCTGGGAAACTTGATTCGAAAGTAACAAATCGCCCTTTAGTTTAAAAAATAGCGCCCCTCTTGCTCCTCATTAAAAATCTAGCACTCCTCTTGCCGCTCATTCAAAAAAATAGCGCCCTTCTTTCCCCTCATTTGAAAAAACGCCCTTACTGCTGTTGCGTCCGAACTGAATGCGCGCCTGCTAGTTGTCTTCTCATTCATACATTTAAGGGTGTATTCAAAAAAACTCTTTTTCACCTTCAACAGCTCGAAATTTTCCGATACAATTTCAGACACATTTTTAAAAGTAGAAGCAAGAAACTTGCTGAGGGGATTCTTGAAGAGGCGTATAAGGTGCCGTGTGATGTTTTTTTACCCTCAATTCATTAGAATTTGATTTATAAACATTTACCTTCTCGGCATGACCCTTTTTTTTGTTCACTGATCTCCTGCTTCGGAAAAATCTGTTCGAAATGCCGTTTTTGATCGCTTTTTTTACAATGCTTTTTACATTTATCAAAGAATCGACAATCACGGCACCTTGTGTACTTTCTAAATAAAAGAATCTGAAAGTTTGATGCATTTGAGAGCAAAAGCACATTCAAAAACAAATCTGAAAATAAACAGTTTGAATCGAAGTACACCCTTAAGACCGCGCGTTCTCAAAGCGTGCATTGCGGTAGGCAAGTCTTTGGCAAGTCGTTTTTTTTATAAGATTTTGTTCCGAAATTTCCAAGAACTAAAAACATTCTGTTCTTTTTTATATATCATGGATCAGAAAATTGAGGCATAAAAAGTATCGCGAATTTCAACAAATGATTGGCGAAAATTTTCGTCAATCGTTCACACACACACAAAAGAAAAAAAAAGAAATGAAAAGAAAGAAAAAAAGCGCGAATTTCATCAAGGAATCGTGGGGGAAAGCGTATTTCGTTTTAGAATTGCGAGAAAAACGCTAACTTCGACAAACGATCGCCGAAAAAGCGTTAATTTCATCAAAATGCAGCAGACAAAAGTGTGAATTTTGAAGAATCGGAAAAAAACTTCGAAGTTTGTCAAGGAGCCATTGAAAGGATGCCAATTTTGTCAGAGTATCGGGTGTAAAATAGAAATTTCGTTAGAGAGCTGCGGAAAAACGCGAATTTTGTTAAATGACCGCAGACAAAAGACTAATTTCGTCAATTGACCGCAGAAAAAAAGCTATTTTTCAAAGGGCCGTTGGAGAAACGCGAATTTTACCTAAGTATCGAGACAAAAAGCACGAATTTCATCAAAATGTCTCGTAAAAATGCAAATTTTATATCAAAGGGCTGTGGAAGAAACTTTTTTTTTTGCGACTCTGCGAAATTCACGTTTCTTTTTTTTTTATCGTAATCCCTGAACGAAATTCGTATCTTTTCATGATTCTCTGTCAGAATTCGTCTATTTCATGCGATTGTATAACAAAATTTGCACCCCCCCCCCCCCCAATAATTTGTCAAAATTTGCGATACGTTTTATATTCGAATTTTTGGAGTTTTGACCGATTTTTTTAATTTCCGAAATGACTGACTCAATTTTTCTTGATTTTGTGGAAAATCTGATTCGAATCACAGAGGTGAAAAAATATGAAATTCACAGCAAATTTTCTGAAAGGTTACAACAGAAGTGGGAGAAAGGGGGGGAGCAATTCCATTCCCGGTACAAAGTTATGTACTTTTTTTTTTTTTTTTGCGTCCCTATTTTGAAATTTGCGTCTTTTTGCGATCGTTTGACGAAATTTACCGTTTTTTCGCGATCTTTTAACAAAACTTGCCTTTTTTTACGATCTTTTTACAAAATTTGCCGCCTTTTACGATCTTTTAATAAAATTTGTCGTTTTTCGTGATTTTTAGCAAAATTTGCCGGGGTTTTTTTTACAATCTTTTTACAAAATTTGTCTTTTTTTCATGATCTTTTAACAAAATTTTCTGTTTTTTACGATCTTTTTAAAGAATTTGTCGTTTTTCATGATTTTTTAAACAAAATTTGCCATTTTTTTTACGATTTTTTTTAACAAAAATTAGCCGTTTTTTCGCAATCTTTTAGCAAAATGTGCCGTTTTTTCGCGATCTTTTAGCAAAATATGCAGTTTTTTCGCGATCTTTTAACAAAATTCTTTTTTGGTGGATAGAAATAAATGTGCAAGGGTGAAAAAAGGTAACATTTTTTGATGATTTTATAGTTTAAATATTATAGGAGTAAAATCCACAAAAGAATAAAATATTTGAAAGTTTAAAAGCAATTCTATGTAATGGCTCATGGGATACTTATGAAGTTAATCGGTGATTATGGTTTATATACTATTGTAACTTATTTAAAAAAATGATTTTTTTTTTCATTGGATTTAATCAAGTGTTACAAACAGGCATACTAAGCTGACATAAAGGCTTGACACTTAAAAAAGGTTTCAAATTCAGTAATCAGCTTACATATTTGATCTATTTTTTTAGTTAATTTTTACATCATCATTACACTTAATATTTTAATACACTTTTGGTGACCAATTTTATACATACATGGTTTTCTATATATTGTATATATAACATAGAATATAGAGGGAATGGATAAGTGTATGATCTAGTTTGGATTATAATAAGTATTTATCAACTGCTATATCCATTCCAGGATTAAGTCAGTGATCTAAGGCTCATTGTGCTTCAATATAATGGCAAAAGGGACACAAATTAAGTTGACAGAAAGACGAGAGACCTAAGAAAGTTTTCAAGTACTATAGTCAGCTTACATAATTGATCTTTTCTTTTATTTAATTTTTACATTACTCTTATACCAAATGTTTTAATACTTTTTTGATGACCCCATCTTATACCTACATGGTCTTCTGTATATAGGATGTATGTAGTGGAGAATAGGGAGAGACGAGATAAGTTTATGATCTTGTTTGGATCATTATATGTATTTATCAGCTGCAGTATTTATTACCAGATTAAGTCAGCTTGTCAGTGGTATAGGGCTAAATGTGCCTCAATCTAATGGCAATGGGAACAGAAATTAAGCTGACAGAAAGGCTTGAGATCTAAGAAAGGTTTCAAGTACAACAATCAGCTTACATATTTGATCTTATAGCTACTTTTTTTCATTATTCTTACACTTAATATTTTAATGCATTTTTGATGACCAACTTTACACCTACACTGTCTTGTGTATAGGATAGAATACAGAAGGATGGGAAAAGTTTATGATCTAGTTTGGATTATAATACATATTTATCAGCTGCTGTATTCTCTCCAGGATTAAGTCTGCCTGTCATTGATCTAAGGTTTATTGTGTCTCAATCTAATGGCAATGGAAATCAAAATTGTGCTTATTTAGAGAATAGAGATTGATCTTATTCATGGAATAGAAATTGAGCTTATTGTTACTTTCTTATACCTAATATTTTAATGCTTTTTTTATGATAATTTTTTTACCTATATTTTTTTCTGTAAAATAGTATATAGAAGAGAATAGGGAGGGATGAGATAAGTTTATGATCTAGCTTGGATTACAATACATATATTTATCAGCGACTGTATTCTTTCCCAGTATAAATCTGCTTTCAGTGATCTAAGGCTCATTGTGCCTCAATGTGTGGTAACGGGAATAGAAATTGAGCTGACAGATAGGCCTGATACCTAAGAAAGGTTTGAAGTACAATAGTAAGCTTACATATTTTATATTTTCTCTTTTTGATCTATCTGTTTATGATGAAGTTTGTGATGTTTATGATACATCTTGGATCATAATACATATTTATCAGTTGCTGTATTCATGCCCAAGTTAAGTGTGCCTGTCTGTGATGTAAGGCTCAATGTGCCTCAATTTAATGGCAATGAGAACAGTAATTAAGCTCGCAGAAAGGCGTGAAACCTAAAAAAGGTTTCCAAGTACAATAGTCGGCTTATATATTTGATATTTTCTTTTAGTTAATTTTTACATTTTTCTTCTACTTAATATTTTAATACATAGTTTGATACCCAATTTTATACCTACATTGTCTTCTGTATGTAGTATGTATATATACACTATATTGCCATTGATTATTGGACACTTGCGATTTTAGACATTTTACTAAATATCTAGAAAAATACATGAGGAATCATCTCGAAACTCTTAGTGTATAAATATAATTGTATACGCCATACATCGCCGTGAAGATTTTTTACCGAAACTCCATAGGGGACCATCAACAAATTAAAAAAGAATGAATATCTTTTGAATAACCCTGTCAAAACTAATGTAGCAAAAGTGCTCAAACTCTAGATTATGATTGAATGCCTTATTGTAATACACTGTGTTCATTTTTATGCAAATAGCATGCATACTCGCAGAGTAATTAAGGTTTTTATAAAAATGGTCCCAAATTTTTCCAAGTTTTTTTCCTTATAATTTTCAGAGTTCTTAATATAAAATAATATTTTTTTTCAGAAAATAGGACAAACAACATTGCAGACAGTACCATGTAATCAAAATTAAAAAATAATAAAAATTGTATGAAAAATGAGTAAGTTTACTAAATAATTTTTTACTGCACATGCATCAAAGATATCAAAATTTCATTTGCATATTATGTTAGCTAAATGTATAGAGCAACTTTTGTAAAAATCTCAAAATCATAGCTTGAAAATTCTGAAAGTAATCATCTATAGAAAAAGGACAAAATCCGTTGTTTCCGAAATGAAGCAAAAAAATGAGGGATTTTATCCAAATGTAGTAGTACATCCCGTATTGTGTATTCTATATTGACACTAATCAATGAATATATGGATACAACCCCTCTTGTTTTTGCTTCATTTTGAGAATAACGGATTTTCAACTAATTCAATTGACGATTATTTTCAGAATTTTCAAGTTACGATTTTGTGACTTTCACAAAAGTTGCTCTATACATTTAACTAACATAATATGCAAATGAAATTTTGATATCGTTGACGCATGCACAGTAAAAAATTATTTAGTAAACCTACTCATTTTGTACAAAATTTTCATTATTTTTTAATTATGATTACAAGGTACTGTGTGCAATGTTGTTTGTCATATTTTCTGAAAAAAATATTATTTTATATTAAGAACTCTGAAAATTATAAGGAAAAAACTTTGAAAAATTTGGGACCATTTTTGTAAAAACCTTAATTACTCTGCGAGTATGCATGCTATTTGCATTAAAATGAACAAGGCGTATTACAATAAGGCATTCAATCATAATCTAGAGTTTGAGCGCTTTTGCTACATTAGTTTTGACAGGGTTATTCAAAAGATATTCATTCTTTTTTAATTTGTTGACGGTCCCCTATGGAGTTTCGGTAAAAAATATTCACGGCGATGTATGGCGTATACTATTATATTTATACACTAAGAGTTTCTAGATGATTCCTGATGTATTTTTCTAGATATTTAGTAAAATGTCTAAAATCGCAAGTGTCCAATAATCAATGGCAATATAGTGTATATATATTATATGAAGGACAGAATACAGAGGGATGGGATAAGTTAATGATCTAATTTGGATCATAATACATATTTATCAGCTGCTATATTCTTTCCCAGATTAACTGTGCCTGTCATTGAACTAAGAGTTATTGTGAAATAATCTAACCACAATGGAAATGAAATTGAACTTATTTAGCAGTTAGAGATTGAGCTTATTTAAAAAATAGAAATTGAGCTTATTTTAACTTTCTTATACCTAATTTTAATACTTTTTTATAAAAAATTTTATGCCTTTATTATTTTCTGTATATAGTATATAGAGGAGAATAGTGAAAGAAAAAATAAGTTTATGGTCAGCTTTGATATTAATATATTTTTATCAGCTGCTGTATTCATTCCCAGATTAAGTCTGCTTGCCAGTGATCTACGGCTCATTGTGCCTCAATCTGATGGCAACAGGAATAAAAATTGAGCTAACAGATAGGCTTGATACCTAAGAAAGATTTCAAGTGCAATAATCAGCTTGCATATTTGATATTTTCTATTTTGATCTATCCGTTTATGATGTTTTTAAATTTCATAAAACCTCATATATATGAAGTTTGATATATCTTGTATCATAATATGTATTTATCAGCTGGGAAATTAATTCCCAGATTATAAGTCTGCTTGTGAGAGATCTAAAGCTAATTGTGCCTTAATCTATTGTCAATAAGAACAGAAATTATGTTGACAGAGAGGTGTGAGACCTAAGAAAGTTTTCAAATACAATAGTCAGCTTACATAATTTATCTTTTGTTTTAGTTAATTTTTTATATTATTCTTACACTTAAAATTTTGATACATTTTTTATGATAAATTTCATACTTTCATGGTTGTCTGTATGTAGTGTTTATATATAGAGTAGAATAGGGAGGGATGGGATAATTTTTGATCTAGTTTCGATCATAATAAAAATTTATGAGCTGCTGTATTCATTCCCAGATTATGTCTCCTTGTCAGTGATCTAAAGCTAATTGTGCTTCAATCCAATGACTATGGGAACAGAAATAAAGCTGACAGAAAGGCTTAAGACCTAAGAAAGGTTTCAAGTACAATAATCAGCTTACATTATTGATATTTTCTTTAAGTTAATATTTATATTTTTCTTATACCTAATATTTTAATACTTTTTTGTGACCTATTTTATATCTATACAGTCTTCTATATGTAGGATATATATATAGCAGAGAAAACGGATGGACGGTATAAGTTTATAATGTTAATGATCTAGCTTGGATCATTGTATGTATTTATCAGCTGCTGCATTCATCCCTGGATTAAGTCTATACATGGGTGGCTAATTCTGCTTCAATTTAATGGCAATGGGAATTAAAATTGAACATATTTAGGGAACAGAAATTGAGCTTAATATTACTTTCTTATACCTAATATTTTATTGAATTTTTGATGACAATTTTTTTAACTATATGGTTTTCTATATATAATATATAGAGGAGAATAGGTAGGGATGAGATAAGTGATGTGATTTAGCTTGCATCATAATATGTAATTATCAGTTACTGTTTTCATTCCTGGATTAAGTCATCCCAGATTATGTCAGTGATCTAAGGCTCATTTTGCCTCAATCTGATGGCAAAGAGAATAGAAATTGGGCTGACACACCTAAGAAAGTTTTCAAGATCAAAAGTCAGCTTACATGTATTTTCTTTTCAATCTTTCTGTTTATGATGTTCATAAATTTCATAACATCATATATATGAAGATTGATATATTTTGAATAATAATATGCATTTATCAGCTGTTGTATTCATTCTCGGATTAAGTCTGCCAACCTGTGATGTAAGGCTCAGTGTGCCTCAATCTATTGGCAATGGGAACAGAAATTTAACTGACAGAAAGCCTTGAGACCTAAAAAAGGTTATGAAGTACAAAAGTAAGCTTACATCATTGATATTTTCTTTTAGTTAATTTTTACATTCTGCATATATCTAATATTTTAATACTTTTTTGGTGACCTATTTTATACCTACATTGTCTTGTGTATATAGATATATATAGCAGAGAAAAGGGATGGATGATATAAGTTTGTCATTTATGATCTATCAGCTGCTGTATTTATTCCCGATTCCCGGATTAAGTCTGCCTGTCAGTAATCTAAGGCTAATTGTGCCTTAATTTGACGGCAACGGGAATAGAAATTGAGCTGACAGATAGGCTTGATACACCTAAGAAAGGTTTCAAGTACAATAGTCAGCTTACATATTTGATCTTTTCTCTTTTGATGTCGATAAATTTCATAAAATATCTTTCATATGAAGTTTATGATATATCTTGAATCATAAATTTATCTGCTGCTGTGTTATTTCCTGGATTAAGTCTGTCTGTCAGGGATCTAAGGTTAATTGTGCCTAAACCTAATGGCAATATGAATAGAAATTAAGCTGACAGGAAGGTGTCAGACTTAAAAAAAGGTTTCAAATACAATAGTAGCTTACATATTTCATCTTTTCTTTTAGTTAATTTTTTGCATTATTCTTATACTTAAAATTTTGATACATTTTTGATGACAAATTTTATACATACATGATCTTCTGTATGTAGTATTTATATATAGGGTAGAATAGGGAGGCACGGGATAATTTTATAATCTGGTTTGAATCATAATAAAGATTTGTGAGCTGTTTTATTCATTCCCAGATTACGTCTGCATTTCAGGGATCTAAGGCTATTTGTGTCTCAATCTCTAATGGCTGTGGGAACAGAAATTAAGCTGACAGAAAAGCTTGAGACCTAAGAAAGTTTTCAAGTACAATGATCGGCTTGCATATTTGAGCTTTTGTTTTAGTTAATTTTTACATTATTCTTATGCTTAATGTTTTAATGCATTTTTGATGACCAATTTTATATTTACATTGTCTTCTTTATATAGTATATATATAGGATAGGATACAGAGGGATGGGTTAAGTTTCTATTTCAGTTTGGATAATAATACATATTTCGCTGCTGCTGTATTCATTCTAGGATTAAGTCTGCCTGTCGGTGATCTAAGGTTTATTGTGCCTCAATCCAACGTAATGTGAATCAAAATTGACCTTATTTGGAGTATATTGATTGAGCTTATTGTTACTTTCTTATACCTAATATTTTAATGCTTGTTTGATGATAAATTTTTTACTTATATGATCTTCTGTATATAGTATATAGAGGAGAATAATTAGGGATGAGATAAGTTTATGATCTAGCTTGGATCATAATCTATATTTATCTGCTGCTATATTCATTCCCAGTTTAAATATGCCTTTCAGTGGTGTAAGGCTCATTGGGCCGCAATATAATGGCAGCAGGAATAGAAATTGTGCTGACAGATAGGCCTGATACCCAAGAAAGGTTACAAGTCCAAAAGTCAGCTTACATATAATTTTCTCTTTTTTATCTATCTGTTTATGATGATTATGATGTTCATAAATTCCATAAAATATCATATATATGAAGTTTATGATTTTTATGATGTATCTTGGGTCATAATACTTATTTATCAGCTGCTGCATTAATTCCCGGATTAAGTCTGCTTGTCAATTATCTAACACTAAATGTACCTCAATCTAATGACAACGTGAACAGAAAGTAAGCTGACGAAAGGCTTGGGACCTAAGAAAGGTTTAAATTACATTAAGCATCTTACATAATTGATCATTTCTTTTAGTTCATTTTTATATTATTCCTAATTTTCCACCTAATTTTTTAATGCTTTTTTATGCCCTATTTTATATCTACACAGTCTTCTGTATATGGATATATATAGCAGAAGAAATGTGGAGGGATGGGTAAGTTTATGATGTTTACGATCTAGCTTGGATCATTATATGTATTTATCAGCTGTTGCATTCATTCCCGGATAAAGTCTGCCTGTGAGTGATCTAAGGCTATCTGTGTCTTAACGGCAATGGGGATAAAAATTGATCTTATTTAGGGAATGGAAATTAAGCTTAATGTTTCTTTCTTAGACCTAATATTTTAATAATTTTTTTATGTCAAATTGTTTACATGGTCTACAAAGGTAACAGATATGGTCATCTGTATATAGAGGAGAATATGGAGGGATGAGACAAGTTTATGATCTAACTTGCATCATAATACATATTTATCAGCTGCTGTCTGTATTCCTGTATTAAGTCTGCCTGTCAGTGATCTAAAGCTCCCTGTGCCTCAATCTGATGGCAATGGGAATAGAAATTGAGCTGACAGATAGGCTTGATACACCTAAAAATGGTTTCAAGTACAATGGTCAGTTTACATATTTTATTTTTTCTGTTTTCAATCTATCTGTTTGAGATTAATTTTATGATCGTTATAAATTTCATTAAACATCATGTATATAAAGTTTATGATAAATCTTTGATAATAATACATATTTATCAGCTGCTGTATTCATTCCCAGATTAAGGGCTTTGCAATCCCAGCAGCCAAGTGATCTTTCTTTTTTTCCTTTCTCCTCTTGTCTCTGGTGTCTTCCTTTCATCTTTGTTTCACTCTCGTTGTGGCTTCCTCTTTGGAGGTGAGACAATTCTGCATGAGCCAGTATCATGCTGAATATCGATTCATGAAGAAAATTAAACCACCCACGTGTTTGCAATGTGTGATCCATGTCTTTTTAAAGGGGGATCCTAGCAGTTGAGGAAAACTAACTCATTGCTTTGGCCTCAGCTTCAAGTAGACGGGAGGTGCATATTGGTTCCGTATGCATAAATTGGCTGGTCAGCTGACTTTTGTGTTTGTCTAAGGGATCAAGGGATGGAGCAACTACTAGTCAACCCCCTTGTTGGTCTTGGTGGTGGATGGTGCAGCCAGGGTCCGAATTCTATTTTTTATAACATGGATGGAAAAAATTTGTTTCCTTCTAACTCTCTCCCATATGGAGAGCAACAAGTTGTACAGAATACTTTTACTTGTTTCTTTATAATTAAACATACAGATAGTCTCTCAGATTGTTCTTTTAAGAAAACTTTCCTGTTTCTTATTGCAGAAACATTCTACTCTTATCTGTGATATCGACCTTCTCTCAAAAAATTGCAATCCAGAGATTTACTTGTCGAGGTTTCTTCTGCTAAACAGTCACAACTCACCTCGAATTGCTCTACAATAGGTTCTTTTTCAGTTACTGTTCAGGTGCATAAAACTTTAAATACAAGCTGTGGGGTGTTATCTGAGCCTTATCTTTTATACTCTACTAAAGACTAACTTTTACAGAATAATTAACCAAGAAAAACGGTGACAGAAATTGTTAGATTAATCTAAGGAATCATCTAAACTCAAAAGGGTGACTGTGCCTGTTCCATCTTCAAAATATACTCCTGTTTCATCCGCATCTAATTTGCAGAGATCTAATACTGGTCGAAATTTAAAACTGAGCCAAAAAACTTATATTCAGAAAGATGAAACCAAGGCTGTTACAAGTCCAAATACATCACAAACATATAATACACTCAGAAAACAGAATTTAAAGCAAAAACTTTGGTGACAAATCAATAAGAAGAAATCCTGAACTCCAACTTCTCCACAGTCGAAGACTTTGGGGAAAGGAAAGAAAAACTCTTGTCTTAGCCCATTTATGAAAAATGTAAAAGATCCCAAGCAGTTGCAGCCAGTGGTGCCAACTTTTGAAAAATATTGGGTTGGCTCAAAAATATTGGTTGGGCTTAAAAATGTTTTTGCAAAATGGTGTGACCAGTTTATTTTTCTTTGAAGGATTGACAGATGGTGAAAGATGAGAATTTTAAGTCAAGCTATCATGTTTTAATAAAGTTGCAGTTTTATTAAATTATATTCTTATGCATTTTTTTTTATGAAGACACTGATATTTATTGTAATGTCATGATATCATGAACAAGACTACAAAATGAATTATCAGAAAGTTAAACATGGAGCAAAACATTTCAGTCATTTAGGATTTGTGGGTGTCAATCGGAGAATTAAAAAACATAGTCATTGGCAAAATCAATTTTATTCTAAGGAAAAAAATGAATAATAAAATAATAATGAATTAAATAACTAGAACAATGAAAATTGTACACGCTATTATTCAAAATTATTGGGTGAGCTCGGGCCCCATGAGCCCATATAAGTTGGCGCAACCAGTTGGCACTGGTTGTAGCAGTATATGGAAGAGGCTATGGAATCTGAGTCATACATACTCAGATGCTGATGATGACAATGCATTGTTACAAGAGTTTGCCCCTAATTGACCTAATACAGTTTTTATTTATCTGTGTTTTAACAAAGATACATTTTATATACACCTCTCGTTTTTCTTACTTTTCTTATCGTACAGTTTTTAACTTGTTACATCTTTAAGTTTTCTATTTTACTCCCTTGACTGATTTTAATTATATCATGACATTGCATTCCTTTATTTTTAATCTTGTTTTATGGAATATTCCCTCATCTTATTCATTGTTTATATTTTATCATTTATTACCAACTTCTATAGTTTTTTTTTTTTTTTTTGCTTTTTTCACTTAGTGTTTTTTTTAAAATTTGGACCTCTTTTAATTGGTTTTTATTATATATATCATTGTTGTTTTATTTTCAATTTTAAATAACTTTCTGTTCAGTGACCCAAATTCTACAGTTATGAGTACAGTATAGGATCCGTTATCCAGAATGCTTGGGACCCAGGGCATTCTGGATAAGGGGTTTTTCTGTAATTCGGAACACTTTACCGTAAGTATAAGAAATGCACGAAATAATTTCATAAATAGTGAAATAAATAGCTAAATATGAATATTAATACATGTAAATACCTTAATTTATTGATTAATTTACACAAAATAAAAAAATAATTATAATAAATGAAAAGAAAAATATATATATGAAATTAATTTTGTGATTTTGAAACAGAATATTTTGATTGGGGTTTATGCAAACATTTCTAAGATAGTCTTTTGCTTATAGCACGTCTCTTACCCTAATTGTTCTTGAATTTTGTACAGAGACATGATTTCCTGCTCGTGGAAGTAGCTCCTCTGTTGCATGCCTGAAATTAATTGTTTGGTATAAAATATTAATTTTTCATTTGGTACCTTATTAACTGCTTCATTCTGCTGGTTGTCCTTCTCATCATCACTTTCATCAGATGTATTGTTTGTCATCATTTCATAAATCTCACTGTCAGTCATGTGATTAGTGACAGGAATGTTTTCATTGGCTTCTAAACAATATAGTTTCTGGACAATTAAAGCCTTTGGTATATACCAACAGATCAGCAATAATTTGCTTCTCTTTTGAAATCTTGAAGCCTTCAAACTCCGGCTCATTTTCGTCATTGAAAAATAATGCAGAGGGCCACATGACACATGGCAGCATCTTTGATTGTGAAGCTTCTCTGGAAATTTTTTATTCCAATTCCTTTGTTGCAGTCTGTGAACATTTTTGTAAAGAAGTCATTTTTGTAGTGAGTTTTTAAAGATCTCAGAATCCCTTGATCCAATGGTTGGATAAGTGATGTACAATTTGGAGGCAAAATCACTGCAAACACATTATCCATTTCTAAGAATGCAGCTTCAGGATGGGCCTTTTTATTCGTGATCTTTTGAAGAAATTTGCCATTTACCACCATTTTTTGGTGAAAATTACTGTTTTTCGCGATCTTTTCTTGAAATTTGCCGTTTTTCGCGATTCTTTTGTCAAAATTTGCCGCTTTATCGCGATTTTTTGGACTATATTTGTTTGTTTTTTTTTTGCAATTTTTTGGGGGAAATCTGCCTTTTTTGGTGATTTTGTGACGAAATTACCCATTTTCTCGTGGATCTTTTGACAAAATTTGCCGAAAATTAGTCGTTATTTCTTGATTTTTAACGAATTTTGCCGTTTTTCAAGGATCTTTTGACGAAATCTGTCGTTTTTCGGGATTTTTTGACAAAATTTGCCGTTATTTTTTCGTGATATTTTGAAGAAATTTACCTTTAATCGCGATCTTTTGAAGAAAGTTAACGTTTTTCGCGATCTTTTGTTGAAATTTGCCGTTTTTCGCGAATCTTTTGACAAAATATGCCGTTTTATCGCTTTTTGGACTATACTTGTTATTTTTTGCGATTTTTTGGGGAAATCTGTCTTTTTTGGGGATTTTGTGACGAAATTACCCATTTTCCCGCGAATCTTTTGACAAAAATTGCCGAAAATTAATCGTTATTTCGTGATTTTTAACGAAATTTGCCGTTTTTTCGCGATACTTTGACGAAATTACGCGTCTCAAAGGACGCGTAGAGCTATTTTTTTTGCATCCGTCGCCGATTTTTTGTATATTTTACGCGCTATAGCGCGTCTGCGGGATCATTGAAAAAAAGTTACCGATTTGCATTCCGGTTTTCGGAGCGTTCCGGATACCGGGACGCCGGATAACGGATCCTATACTGTATTAACAAACCCATTCAGATGAAAATGTATCATATCTCCTCATAAAACTCTCCACAGGAAAGCATCATCGACTTTCATTCTTGCAAGAAATGTCAGAGCAAATTTCCATCATTTATCTAGCAGCTCATCTTGTATGGACAGAAGTGGAGAATTTGCCACAAGACTTTCCATGCCGCCGAAACATTTAAATCCAGCTCTCGCGCAACACCCCATGTGCTGCTACTACTAACAGCAGAGGTACTCTGAGACCTATCACTGATCACAGTTGCAACATCCATTATCACTTGTTCTGACACCTGTTTGTCTTCTGCCTGGCCAGGAGCCTGTTACTTTGAATTTCAGAATCATTGCTTTCAGTGCATTCAAGAATAAAGGTCCTTTGCACAGTTTATGTCATGTTCTAAATAAATGAAGTGATTGGTGCATTAAACTGTTTACAATATTACAACTTCGCAAGTAACGCATATTGTGATAATTCCCATTTCAATCTGCCTGACTGTGATCTAAGGCTTACTCTGGCTGAAACTAATGGGAATAGAAGTTGAGCTGATTCCCAGACTTTAGACCAAGAGGGGTCTCAAGTTGAATTGTCAGCTTACATATTTCATTTTTTAAAATAATTTTTTATATTGTTTTTATTCTTAATATTTCAGTGCATTTGTATTAACATTTTGCATATCTGACAGCTCTTCCTGATTTTTAAGTAACCTACTTGTAAAAAATAGTAATGAATAAAAATTTTATTTGTGCAATTTTTCAGTTTTAATAAAAAAATTTAGTTTAATTTTGCTGCAAAATATTGAAAATATTCTACAGCAATGAAGCAGTAATCATGACTTCAAATACAAACCTTGGGGGAGGGAAAGTATATGCCCTCTTTACTAACTCTGCCACAAATCATTGTGTAAAAATGACAGTGGTATGAGCAAATTGGTAATACTTCTTACTATTTAATACTATGCATGATTTACAGTTAGGTTTTTACTGACTTATATATTTTAAATTGCTAATTTAGAAATCTCATTTTAACCCTTTTAGTGCAGGAATTGAAAGAAATCAACATAAGGGTCTAAGTGTGGGAGTCCACATCTAGGAGTTGGGTGCCGTAGACTACAGTAAGCATCGACAAAAGTTGCCTAGTCGTTCACGGCATGCATTGTGTTTACAATAGTGTGTCATGAGCTTAGCAGTGAGGACGTATTGCATGTAGTGCAGTAGTTTGGCTATAACCAAAATCAGTAGCAAACAGTAAAAAACGTCGTGTCCCACACAGACTACACCATTGCCGTTTTATCCTTATGTTGTTTTAGCATCCTATAAAGATACTTATTTTGTAATTTTGACAATGTTTGACTTTCAGTAAAATTTTTGCAAAGTGAGTGAAATGTTCAAAAATGAGACAGATATAAATCTACCAAGGTAAAAGGTAAGGTAAAACAATTGAGTAAATTTTGTTATTTTGTGGTTTTCATTTACTGTGAGTATAACGGAACATTTCCTGTTCTTTTTGACTAAATTGCTTTTTTGATCCAAATATTTCACACAGGGCATTAACCCCTAAACAAATTTTGCATGAAAGGGTTAATGTATGAAAAATGTATGTATATATACATATTTACAGATATATTGATGATATTTTATATAATTTATAATTTTGATTCCTGTACTGAATATAATAAAATTTATCCCAGTTTTTTAACCCTGTAATTGTTTAAAACAAAATATTCCATTGACTAAGCTTCAGGTTTCACTTTAATCACTTAACCGTCTGCCCCGAGATAAGTCGGGGGTAAAAGCACTGTTTCATCATACATGTTGCCAGTTAAGTGGTTAATATAGTCAATTTTTAAGATAATATAATTCTACACATTTAATGAATTTTCAATAAATTTTAGAATGATTAATAGTCTTAAGGCTAACATTCATACTTGTAATTAAGTTTTTTTTATATAATGTCGAAAGAATCATATTTTCTGAACATTTAAAACAAAACGCAGCAAAAACAAATTTACAAATTGAAATTCGATAAATAATGTATCAAGTTATAACAATTTTAAATTATCCTATTTAAAACAATAGTATTAAATTGAAATTTTTAGAAATTTTATAAGAAATTTTAGGATGTGATTTTGTTAGCAAATTATATAGCTAACCACAACAAAAAAAAGAAAAAAAATCAAACTTTTAACTTAAAAGATATATATACATGTTTCCTAGAACTGATAAAGTAACATTGTGTTTTGAAATGCATGTATTTCAATTGGTGTCTAATCCCTTAAATCCTGATGAGTTATTTAAACGGGTATAACTCTGGGAGTTTTGCAGATATGAAGATGCAATTATTTCTGTCTAATTCAGGACTAGATAAGGGAAGATTTCCTACAGGGATCATATAAAAATTTTATTTTTGTATTTTTTCAAATAGACCCCTAATGGAGTTGCAATTTATTTTATCAAAATTTTCACCTTTTTTTGAAACTTTGCAATTGGAAGTGTTGTACCTAGAGGCAATATTTAAGGAAATAGCCTATTGTTTCGATAATTATGACTCACCCTGTATATTCTGAAATTTCGAAAGTGTTCCGTTACCTTTGCATGATGCATGATTTTCAGTCTTGTTTGTTTTTGGTACAGGTAACACCAATTTATGGAAGTTTTCTTCTTCTTTTGGGTTAAAAATAGAAAATTCAGTAATTATATAATTAGTATCTTTGACAGATCCTTTTGCTGGAAATTCTTCAAAAGAGTTGTAATTAAAGAAGATAAGAATGTGTATTATCTACATTGGATCTTACAAGGGCACCACCAAACATGGTGCACACAGATTTTGATGATTTCTAAGTATGTTGTAGGGGTCATACCCCTAATTATTCAGCTGAAAGGATTCTTTCAAATGAGCCTTAGTTTTTGAGAAATTGGGGCTCAAAGTTCAGCGTATATTTCAAATACTTATTAGTACGAGCGCCGCATGTGAATCCATGGCGTCATGGTTTCGTACGATCCTGCAAGTCGAAAGGTTGCGGGTTCGAATCAGTCATCGGCTTTTATTTATTTATTTTTGTATTTTTACACATTACAAATTTTAAGTATTTTTATTACAAAATTGCTACAGCTTTTGATATTTTCTTAATAAATTACATTTACATTTTTAAATTTTTTCATGAAAATTTATTTTTTTTCTGCAATTTTTAAACGAATATTTCTATTGACAAAACTACAAAACTAGTTTATGCCTAGAACTTTTTTTTATTAATTATTATTTGCGTTTTTTATTTTAAGCACAATACTGAAATAATGATTTTTTTTTCCTATCGCTTTTTTATTTTATAGCATTCTAAATGAAAACTTGCCTTTTTTGTATACGTATAAATAATACAAAATAACTTTCGGGTGCAATTTTTTAAACGTCTTTAGGATTAGATTATTTAAGTAATGCGTATCTTCGAAAAAATAATAAAATAGTAATGCAGTATTGTTAAAATGAAAGTTGTTACCAGTTATCCAAGTTTTCAATTTTTCAATTTTCTGTAAATACATTTATCTCCAAAGTTCAACATGAACATAAGTTATCGTTTGCACAAATAAGAAATGACATATTACATCTATTTTTATAACAAATCAAAACACTCTTTCTGTAATTCAACTGCAGTACGAAAATCGTCTGTTTAATGAGATAAAATTTATAATACATATAAAAATACTTTTTTTTAATCGTCTGCTTTCCTCAGTAATTTTCAGAATAAATGAAGATTTCTTTTTATTGGTCTTATTTTTCCACTTTTACAAATGAAGATTAAATCTTTTTTAACTTTTAATATATTTTTAAACATATTTATCACGAATTAAGTATTTTAGTAATATAAATTATATTAAATGCAGTATTAAATTATCTAAAAATCCAAGCACAATATTGTGTAATACACATTTGAAAAGAAAAAAATTGATTGATTATTCTAAAAATATTAATATTTAAAGTAGTGAAGATTTTAAAATATTGAAATTTTCTTATACTTTTTCAAAATTTTAATTAAATACAAATTTTTATTTATTTATTTGTTGCAAAATGTACTTTTAGTTGAACCCTGAAGTGCAGTCAGTTCACCAATTGAGCCATATTTTGAAAAAATAATAATAAAAAAATGTTGACAAAGTAAACTGTCCTCTTCAGAAAATATAAAAAAGTTCAAAGCTGTAGAATTTTCAATTCTGCTTATAATTTGTGAAGTGTAAAAAAAAACATAAAAATAAGTAAAAGGCCGAGGACTGATTCGAACCCGCAACCTTTCGACTTGCCGGCTCGTACGTTACCACGACGCCACGAATTCACATGCGGTGCTCGTACTAATAAGCATTTGAAATAAACGCTGAACTTTGACCCCCGATTTCTCAAACACTAAGGCCCATTTGAAAAAATCCTTTCAGCTGAATAATTAGTGGTATGACCCCTACAACATACTTTGGAATCATCAAAATCTGTTTGCACCATGTTTGGTGGTGCCCTTGTTAGTATAATTATTAGCTGTCTAGTTAACTCCCATTTCAATCTGCCTGTCAGTGATATAAGGCTTATTGTGCCTGAATCTAATGGCAATGGGAACAGAAATTCAGCTGATTCACAGACTTGAGACCTAGAGGGATCTCAAGGAAACATCAGCTTACAATTACATTTCATTTTTTCTTAATAATTTTTTACATTATTTTTATACATAGTATTTCAATACATTTGTATGAACTTTTTGTATATCAGACAACTCTTTGTGACTTTCAAATAACAAATTCATAAAAAAAAAAAAAAAATTACGAATAAAAATTTTATTTGTGCATTTTTTCAGTTGTAATAAAAAAATTGTTTCATTTTGCTGCAAAATATTGAAAATATTCTGCAGCAGTGAAGTTGTAATCATGACTTCAAGTATAAACCTGGGAATGGGGGGGATTATACTCCCTCTTTACTAACTCTGCCACAAATCATTATATAAAAATGACAGTTCGATGAGCAAATTGGTAATACTTCTTACTATTTAATGCTATGCGTGGTTTAGAGTTAGGTGTTTACTGACTTACATATATACATATATATTTTAAATTGCTAATTTAGATATCTCATTTTAATGTATGAAATATATATATATATACAGGGTGTCCCTAAACAAATGGTATATATGCTAGGGGGTGATAGAACACACCAAGACGAGTAATAGTAAATAGGAAACCAAGGGTCGCAAACATTTTCCAAAGGAGATAGCCACCATTAAAGTTTGGGGTCCAAAATTTCAAACACACATAAAAAACGGAAAAATTGGTCGATTGATTTGTGGTTTTCACCAAAATTATTCTTTATGTTGGTATTTTCTTGAAAATAAATTATAAAGATAAATTTCAAAAAATGCCGATAGCGAGCGCTTTAGACTTTGAAGTAATGAAAAACTATTTTTTACCGTGATTTTTTGCATCTCATTAAATGGTTTCGTAAGCTTAGGCTTAAACTTAAATTTTGAGCTCAAAATCTGAATAGTTGGAAGCAGTTAAGTAGCACAAACTTAACTGTGTTCAGAGGGTTTAAATTTCAAATGATTATAAAAAACGGAAAAAAATGGTCGATTGATTTGCGGTTTTCACTAAAACTATTCTTAATGTCGGTATTTTATTGAAAATGAATTATAAAGATAAATTTCAAAAAATGCTGATAGAGGACTCTTTAGACTTTGGATTAACGAAATAATCCATCCTAATACTATTTTTTGTCGTTATTTTTTGCATCTCATTAAATGGTTTCGTAGCCTTAAATTTAAATTTTGAGCTCAAAATCTGAATAGTTGGGAGTGGTTAAGTAGCACAAACTGAACTGTGTTCAAAGGGTTTAGATTTCAAACGAAACGAAAAACTATAAAAAAACGGAAAAATTAGTCAATTCGTTTGCAGTTTTTGTTAAAACTACTCTTTAAATCAGTGTTTTCTTGAAAATAAATTTTAAAGATAAATTTCACAAAATGCCGATAGAGGGCGCCTTAGACATTGGAGTAGCGTACAACTATTTTTAACCGTTATCTTTTAAAATCTCATGCGCCCTCTAACGGATTTTTTAAAATTTATCTTTAAAATTCATTTTAAAGAAGATACTGACTTAAAGAATAGTTTTATTTTAAACCGCAAACGAATCGACCAATTTTTCCGTTTTTTACTATCATTTGGAATTTGAATCCTCTGAACACAGTTCAGTTTCTGCTACTTAACCACTCCCAACTATTCAGATTTTGAGCTCAAAATTTAAGTCTAAGTTTACGAAAACATTTAATCAGATGCAAGAAATAACGTACAAAGTAGTTGTTCGTTACTCCAAAGTTTAAAGCGCCCTCTATCGGCATTTTTTAAAATTTATCTTTATAATTCATTTTCAATAAAATACCGACATAAAGAATAGTTTTAGTTAAAACCGCAAATCAATCGGCCAATTTTCCCGTTTTTTATAATCATTTGAAATTTAAATCTTCTGAACACAGTTATGTTTGTGCTACTTAACCACTTCCAACTATTCAGATTTTGAGCTCAAAATTTAAGTTTAAGTCTAAGCTTACGAAACCATTTAATGAGATGCAAAAAATCACGGCAAAAAATAGTTTTTCATTTCTTCAAAGTCTAAAGCGCCCTCTATCGGCATTTTTCGAAATTTACCTTTATAATTTATTTTCAAGAAAATACCAACATAGAGAATAATTTTAGTGAAAACTGCAAATCAATCGACCAATTTTTCCGTTTTTTATGTGTATTTGAAATTTTGGACCCCAAACTTTAATGGCCGCTATCTCCTTTGGAAAACGTTTGGGACCCTTGGTTTCCTATTTACTATTACTCGTCTTGATGTGTTCTATCACCCCCTAGCGTATATACCATTTGTTTAGGGACACCCTGTATATATAAACATTAGACTCCCTTAAATCCGCACAACTTGGGACTAGAGGTTGTGCAGATTTTAAAATTTGTGAATTTCTGGTCATGGTTTTTAGATTTTTTAAACAGTAATTTCAATCAGTAATGCAATCGAAATTATAATGAATGCTTACAATATAGTAAAAATTAAAGGAATTAAGAAAGGTAAAATATTGAAAAAACGTGTGATATCATTTATGGATGACCCTTTTCTTGAAAGATGCCTAGCAGAGTCTTAACAATAATTATTCATTTTAACTTATAACAGAGATTAATTTTCTGTCACATATGTAATTTTGACACAATTCTGTAAATGAGTAGGTACAATTTCTTTTTTATGCAAAAAAGTGATTTCCTGTGCCATTCCAAATTTCCTAAATATTTAACAAAGGTGTTAAATAATTTGCATTTATTTTTTCACAAAATGTTTGAAGAGACTATTACATTTAGCAAAAAAATTGATAACATTGACGCATTTTATAATTCGTAATATCTTATTAAAAGTTGGTGATTTTTTTTTTCTTTTGATAACAAAAACATAGAAAGTATTTCAAGATTCTGACGCTTATCAAATTTAAGTTGCAATTATTCACCGGCAAAACGCATTTGTCACTTTTTTTCTTTCCCGGTTATCATTAATTAATTGCTTTATCATTTAAATTTTGTGTTTTAAATTCATTTACTTTGTACGACTGCATCGCGGCCAAAAGTAACTGTTTACAGTTACTTTTCTTTTTATAATATTATTTAAGATTCATAAATTTTAATAAGTAAGTATCCCGTTCAAATATTCCCAATAATGAATATTTTTTAGGTTAAATATGTTCAAGACAATATAATTTAGATCTGCTCTTAATAAAAAACAAAAAGAAATACAAAACTAATTTAATAAATGATCAAAAAAGTTAATAAAAATGTTAAATAGAAGAGTCATCGAAAAATTATAAAAATATTTAAATGTAAAAAAAAGGGGGGGGGATGTTAAAAATTTTTTTAAAGTGTCACATACAAATATTATGGTGCTTAATTTGTTTTAAGCTTTCGGAACATTTATTAATTAAAAAAAAACTTTATTTATTTATTTATTTTTTAAACATGTATTACATTTATTTTTAGTCTAAAAGTTTACTTTCCAAAATACCTGACAACCAATGGATGAGTTACAAATTTGAAACTGGCCCCGGTGAGGTGTACGCCCCACGTTTGGGAACCACTGGTCTATATGAAAATGTACAGTCCGTCAGTGTCATGCAGGGCAGGTGTCTATCATTGCTCGTTGACATCATTTTTAGGGATCCACTCCCAGATTTCAGAGTCGTCCGTTTCTTGATGGCCCACTGCTTTTAAACTCGAACCGCTGTGCTGCGCTTACGCTGCTATTGTACGATAGGAAAATCCCCCTTCACGAAGGCCGAAGATTATCTCTCGTTCAAACTGCGTTAGTTGTCAAATGTCACCCTCTTTTGTCGAAATGCACAGTTACATCTCACCTGATGTTTATCCACTAATCATGCTCTTTTCAGTGTCCCGCAACAACCGTCTATACGGTTTCAGCAGCAGCCCTCAAGATGCTGCTGAGCCCACGCATGCGTGGTGACTCTGAAATTTGACTCATTTGCATAACACACTGTACTTTGCATTTGCTAAAAATTTCAGCTCATTCGCGTCACTCATTCATGGTGTTATACTTTTCTCAAACAGGAATATAATACAGGTTTTACATTGCTAAATTACGAATTTTTATTCACTCGTTTTTGTTACCAGAGCTATCTTCCGTCAACGTTCATAGCAACGAAACTATTTACCACACTGACTTACTGCTCTTTCTATGCCATTTGCGCAACTTCTTGGAAAGAAGAAAACGATTTTTCTTGACTTACCATTTTTTCCAAGTAATTGTCTTAGTTATCCTTGAACTGAGAAAATACTTTTAAAAGTTGAATCCTTCAAAGGATCGAGTATTCAGATTTTAACGATGGTCTTTTTTTTTTTTCGGGAGAGGGGATAGAGGTGAAGTAAAGAATGTTTTTGCAAGTTTATAATATTGTTCAGATGAATTTGTTTAATAAACTTATTTTTAAACAGTATTTATACTTCCTTGTCTCCTTAAATGCACCGTTTTTATGTCTCATGGTCTTATTTATTCTCATTCATGTTCTTCTCCGCTGTACCATTTTTTTCCTTACCGTGTGTGGTGACGAAAATAAACACCTCCTACTAGGTACGCAAACGTGACGTGGTTAGTACGAAGACAAATGAAAATAATATCCCTTCGGCGTTGTGAACGAAGATCGGATATTATTAATTTACTGAAATTAATTCCTTAATATCATACATAAAATTAACATTTTGCAATAACATTAGGATCGCCTTATTTAACGTATGAATTTGTGAAAATTGGGATTGATGAGTCAATAAAATACTTGAGATATTAATCTACAAATTTAAAGGTTAACATTCCCTAATCTGCATCTAGAAATTACCTTAAAATACATAAAGGGAGAAAACTGGAATAAAGACAAGAATAGGTACATATATACAAAATTTTATTAAAACACATAAATTGGCATCATGCAAACACTATAAAAATATAATATGCAAGGCAATAACTACTAAAATATGGTTCTAGTGAAATATACAAAATACTTTATATCATTTTTTTTTTGTTTTTTTTTTTTGTTTGTTTATTTATTCATTTTTTTATTATTCTGCTATCCTCACAGCTCATAATGCTTAAGTTCACGACACAACTTATAGGCAAAGCCCCAAAATTTCATATTTTATCAAATCGAGTCCTTCGTTCATATTATTAGTATTATTTTACTGGTATTATTAATTTACTTATTTATTCATTTTACTATTAATTAAGTTTGAGCATTAAATTCTGATAATTTTGAGCCCCAAAGATAATAATAATTTTAAATTTTAAAATAATCAAATTTTAAATAATCAAATTTTAAAAAAATAATTTTGAAACCAAAATTTTAACACAACATTATATCACTAAAATAAATTGGCCAGTCACATGAACAATGAAATTTTCTCACCTTACAAGTATGTTCCTGGTATTGGTCGTCGTTGGCTTATAGCTGTCCATACAGTTCATTAGTACACTGACACAATTAAATCCAGGTGTTGAGTTCCAAGGCATTTTGTTTTTTTTTTTTATTAACACAAATAGTTTGCAACTTTTCAGATTTTGCGCACTTTCCAATCATCAGTTAGACGTATGGTCCTTTTCACACTAATATGCACTTTCAAATTTCACTGGGAGTTTCAGGCAAAGTTTTTTTTTTTGTTTTGCAGAAAAGAATTCCACTCAGCAATACTTAGAAATCGTCCGATGAAAATTAGTCAGCTTTGCGCACTTTCCAATCATCAGTTAGGCGTATGGTCCTTTTCACACTAATATGCACTTTCAAATTTCACTGGGAGTTTCGGGCAAAGTTTTTTTTTTGTTTTGCAGAAATGAATTCCGCTCAGCAATACTTAGAAATCTTCCGATGAAAATTAGTCAGCTTTGCAGTACTCAGGTGTTCCTGTTTGAATTGGAAATCAGTCGACGATTCACAGAGCATAGCGTCGCTTCTCATCGCTTCGTTCGGGAGGCATAAGATCACATCTTCCGACGACACGAATTATTTCGATTTCCTCTTTTTCCTCTCATCTTAGCGGGAAACTCATAGTAGAGAGAAGAGAAAAAATCTTTTTCTTACTTCACACTTTCCATTCTAAAACTGCACTGACTCATGTGGGGTTTTCTTTTCAGGTCCTGTACGCCCCCTTTGACCCCATTGGGTATTAAAATTCGGACTCCAATTGGCTTTGAATATATTTCACTGTCCATTGGTCAGGTAAAAGATGCGGGGTTGGATTTTCAGACATTGTTTCTCCATTATTTATTGCCGGAGCTCCGATTCCGAACCGGCGACCCCACGTAGACCACACACGAGAGTAATAAATTTGATTGTAAATCTCTTATTGTTGCTTGTGTACGTTAGTGTCACAAATGGCGACTCTAGGTTTTATTGCTTCTCGTAAACATTTGTTCCTTTTGTAACTAATGGTGAGAAAATCCCTTCGTTCATGTGATTTTGCTATACCCGGGCTTTGACTAAAAGGAGGTTATAGTATAATAAAACTTCCGAACAAACAACACATATTATTGTTATCATTTCTTGTTTACGAAAGCTAAAATAAAAATTTATTTTAATACTTTTATATACATTAATATTATTTCATTTTCTATCTCTTTCTAGATTATTTATTTATTTATTTATTTATTTATTATTATTCTTTCTCTCTCTTTGTTTTTTCTTTTCTTTTATTTTATTTTATTCTAAGCGATGTCGTGACATTTCTTTACGACAAGCTTATCCCCTCTTACTTTAAGAAAAAAAATTATTCTATCCAAAAATAAGCTATAATATATATACAGATTTATAATCTAATCATTTAAAATTAAAAGATGTGCAAGAATACCATACCATTATTATAAATATATACATGTAATGACAAATGGACATAGTAATACACAAATTGAAATAACATACACAAATACATTAAATGTGAGAAAATTCATTGCAATGTGTTTTCCTTTGAAAACTGCCAAATATAATATGTATATAAACATATTCACCTCCACGATACCTATATTATTCGCTCGAATGTCCTACTGAGACGCATTCTCACTAGAATTCACTACTGTTCATGCTACTGTTTATGACTTCATTTTCATTCCCGTTTTTATTTTTATCATACATTATTTCACGATCCCATTGTATTATTGTTCTGAAACCTTTTCTATCTTCATTTTCTTTTTTTGTATAACATACCGTGTTATGAAAAATTCGTAAATATAATTTTTATATATATGTATATATATTTTGTTTGAATCTAGTTTATTTTTATGTTAGGTAATATATTACGACTATTCATGTAATGCCTATTTTTAATATTTATTTGTCTCTGTTATATATATATTTTGTCTATGTATAGTCTCCTAAAAAATATTTTTCATACCATGCAAGTTATCGGCCAGCAATAAGTACTCACATCCCGGGAAGTACGAAACATATTTCGTATGAGACCATAATATAGCTCCGTTTATTTATTTATTTATTTATTTTTTTTTTTTTATATATATATATATATATAACGTTAATTTTGTATGTAATTTGCAAGATTCGAACATTTTTTAGAATTTTCTGTGTTTAAATGTAAAAATTTTGAAGTTTTGCTGATATGTTAAATACTGTATATTTAAAAGATTTTGACGGTTTCAGTAGACGCTTAAAACAATTTTAATAAATTCTTGAAGTCTAAAAAAAAATTTTTTTTTTTTATTTCGGAATTTTTTTTATTTATTTTTTTATTTTGTTTTATTATTATTATTATTATTATTTTTTTTTTTTTACTTATATTTTCTAAGGAATGATTATTTGTTTTCTGTTCTGTTTGCCATATTGGGCGCAAATAATTTAGAAATATGAATTCTAATAGGTCTCAGGTCTGGCCTATATTTGTTCTTTATGAGGTAGTTATCATTTCTGAAAATTCTCTCAATATAATATGGGCCTGAAAATTTCTGATGTAATGCCTTAGGTTTTCTGAGCATTTTCATGTAGACTTCGTCACCCAATTTTAATTCTTTGTGTTTTAACTTCGAATTCTTATTCAGTTCCAAATCCGCCTTTTCTTGATTCTTCATAACTTCATATCTTATATCGTGCATATGTTTGAGCTTATTCTGTACATATGTACTGTAAGAATCCATATTATGCGCTTCAAAATTCGTGAATGGCGTTTTTATCTCTCTACCGAAAAATAACATGCTTGGAGAAAATTTTGTTATTCTATGTACAGTTGAATTATGCATAAGTACGAAATATGGAAGTTTTATATCCCATTCGTAAGTTTTATTACACATAGAGGCTATGGAAGCTTTTAAATCCCGGTGTATTCGTTCAAGTACAGATTGCGATTCCGGGTGGTACACCGACGAAGGTATTAGTTCAATATTTAAATTTTTCATATAATCTTTGAAATCCTTCGATTTAAAATAAGCTCCGTTGTCTGTAGAGATATATTTCGCTAATCCAAAAGTACTGAAGTAACCATTTAATGCGTTGATTATAACCTTAGTATCTGTCGATCTAAGTGGAAATGCTTGTAGGAAGCGAGATGCTGTATCGACGATAGTTAAAACAAATTTATTCCTATTTAGAGATGTAACCAAACTTCCTACTACGTCAATAGTTAATTTATGACCAGGTATGTAATTTTTATCCATCGTTTTCAGTGGAATTTTTATCGTTTTATGCTGTTTAAATGTATTGCATGTTATACATTTCGCACAGAATTGTTTTATATCTTGATACATTCTATACCAAAAAAATCTTTCTTTTATTATGCCATAGGTTTTTAGAAAAGCGAAGTGTGGGACATGTGCGCTTTTTATAATATCTTCTTTTAAATTCTGTGGCGCAATATATAAATCATCATTATTTGAATTTCGTGATTTTCTTAGAATTAATATTCCTTCTTTATTTAAATTGTATTTTTCATATTTTTTTGCTTTTTTCTGTTGTTGTAAAGCTTGAATAATTTCGTTTAATTTAGGGTCTTTTAATTGTTCTTTTTTTATATTGTCTGCATTCAAATTTTTATTTACCGCAAAAAGATGTTTGTTTAAATCGTCCGCTATAGTTAAGGCATTTGTTTCTCTACTACAGAAATCTGCTGGGTTATGAATACCTTCAATGTGCGATACTTCAAAATCATAATCCTGCAGCTTAAGTAACCATCGTGCTACAATTTCCGGCTGTTTTTCCAAGTGTAAGTGGTATGTTAATGCTTTTGAATCTGTTAGGAGAAAAAATTTTCTTCCTAATAAAATGTTTCTAAAATAAGTTATAGTTTCATATATTGCCAAAAGCTCTATCTGCATGCTTGGATATCTCTTTTCCGATTCTTTTAATTTTCTGCCCGTAAATTCAATTGGTATCATTTTATCTCCTTGTTTTTGCGCGAGTATACCTGATGTTGCAATTTTTGATCCGTCTGTAATTATATAGAAATCTTTATTAAAATCTGGGGGATGTATGGTAGGTTGTTCCATGATAATTTTTTGTATTTTTTCAAATGATTCCTGTGCTTTGTCATTCCATTTGAATTTTGTATTCGCTTTAGTGAGATCTGTCAGTGGCGCTATAATTTCTGCATAATTGTTTATAGTTGATTTAAAATACGTGCATAATCCAATGAATGCTCGCACTGTTTTCTGAGATGTAGGGACTGCAAAGCTTGTTATTTTTTTTATATTTTTTTCTGAGGGTGCATATCCTTTTTCACTAATTTTATATCCCAGAAAGTCTATTTCTTGCATGTATAGTTTTATTTTAGCTGGTTCAATTGTGAGATTGAATTTTTCTAATTGTGTTAGTACTTCTTCTAGTAATGTGTGCATTTGTTGTATATTATCAGCGGCAAGTAAAATGTCATCAATAAAGTATTGAATGTTATATTTCTTTTTTAAATCACCTAAAACTATATCGATTAGACGAGCAAATATATTTGTTGAGATTTTAGTTCCGAATGGCATTCGTGTTATTTGAAAATGGTTATCCTCCGTGATAAATGCTAGTTTATGCTTGTCCTGCTCTTGTAATTTGATTTGAAAAAATGCAGAATGCAAATCTAGAACTGTAAATATTTTTTTTCCAGCGATGCTTTGTAACATACTTTTTGTGTTAGGGACTGGATACGGATCGCTTTCTAATATATCGTTAAGAGCTCTAAAATCTATAGCCATTCTAAGTTTTATTAAGTTTTGATCATTGGTTTTTGACGTAGAATTTTTTTTTACGAAAATTACTGGGAAAGCATAACTTGAGTTCGTAGGCTCTATGATACCTGCATCCAATAAATCTTGAATTTCTTTCTCCGCGAATTTTTTTACATCATGCGCTAATTTGAATGGTTTCGTTTGTATAGGAAAGTCGTGCATTAATTTAAAATTCGGTTTTATTACGTCCGTTTCTCCTAGAGTTTTGTATGATTTGCTGAAAGCAGTAGCATGTCTCATTAAAATTTTCAATACTTCTTTTTGTACCTTTGGTGTTAAGTGATCAACTTTAAAATCATTCTCTGAAAGTTCTTTTTTTCGTAATTCTCTAATTTGTGTGATATTTAAGTTATTTACTTCGTAAATATTATCAGTATTTGGTTTATTTTGTTTTTTTTTATAAAAAAATCAGTGGTAATTTTTCCCATTTCCTGATCCTTATGAAGTCTCAAATACGTTTTCGATTTATTTTGTACTAATATTGTGAATGAATTATTTTCTGTTTCCTTGTTTTCATGAACTGAATTTTGGATTACTAATTTCCTGTTGTTATATTTAGGTTGGAAAAAAAATTGTTGCTTGTTTCTTAATTTCCCATCAAAAATTAAATTTACTAATTTCGATTCTCTAGGTCTCAAAGTAATGGTTTTCTTTACAAATACTCGTGTATTAATTTTCGGAATGTTATTGTGTTGATAGGATTTGATTTGTTTTGGTATTGTTTGAAAGTCATCATTTTGTTGTACGGGCTTAATTTTATTCACCTCCGTAATTTGATTTTCATTGGGGTTTAATTGTATAATTGAATTATTGAGTTTAAAAGTATTATTTTCAAAATCCATGATTATTTTATTACTTTTTAAGAAATCATATCCTAAAATAATTTTGTAATTACGGTCAAATTCATCTTTAGTTACATAAAATGTGCCATTTAAGAAAGTGTTGTTAAATCTAAACTTAAATTTTACACAGTGTTTAAAAGGAATGGATTTGTTTGATAAAGTTGTAATTTTTATAGCGTTAGCTAAATATTTAATCTTTATATCCGTCTCTTTTATTTTTTCAAAGACCCCTGGAGATATTAAACTTATACTCGCCCCGCTGTCAATAAGGCTGGGTATAATTAAATCTTTCTTTATTTTTAAGTCCCATATTGGTAATTCATTGTTTTTTTCCGAGTTACAACTTGCGATCAATTTTTGTGTTATATCTTTTTTTTTTCCTCATTTTTTTTTATCATTGTCTTTTTCGTTTGCTTTTGTTTCAATATTTTTAATTCCTTGTTTGATTTATTTTTTATATTATAACCCTGTTTTTTCTCAATGTTACGGGACCTACGGGCTTGTATTCCTCTCAATTTTGTAGGCCCGCTTACCGGTTTAAATGACTTTGCCCCCTGTTCCTATTATTATTATTGTGTCTGCCTCGCCTGTCTCTGTTTTCGTTAGGAAAAGTAATTGTGGGCTGATGTTCCCTATTTCCCTCATTATTTTGCGGCAAAGAATTTTGGCTATTTTGTATGTTTGCGAAACCCTGATGCTGCCCTGTATATGCAATTTGTGTGTTGTTTCCTTGTGTTGGATCAAAGTTTTGCATTGGAATCATATTTTGCATATTGTAATTTCCAGGATGCATTTGATTCTGTCCTATTTGTGATTGGGTCAAATTTTGCCAATTTGGCATTTGAATTTGCATATCATTAACTCTAGTTTGATTGTAATAAGGTCTTGTAAAATCCAATGTTTGTGGCGCTTGAAAATTTTGTGCATAATTTTGTGGAAATCTTTGAAAGCCTCTATAATTATTATTTTGATAATAATTTTTTTGAAATCGTGGTCGAACATTGTTTTGCGCTCCCCTTGGTTGAAAAAAATTCGCACTTTTTTGATTGAAATAACAATTTTGTGTCTGGTGGTTGGATTTATTACAGATATGACAAAATTTATGTGTTATCTGATTTACTTCGGCGTTGTTATGTTCGCTTTCATTTCTTTGAATTTTTAAATCTTTTATTTGTTCTTTTAATTGGTGTATTTCCGATTTTTGTTCTTGCGACATGCTAAGAAGTGCCTCGAATAATTTATTTTCGCTATTTTCAGTTAAATTGTTTACTTCTCCTGCACATTTACTGTTCAAAGCACTTTCGATATTTTTAGCTTTTTTTACTGCTTCATCAAACTTTGTGGGTGGGTATTTTTTTAATTCAAAGGAGATGTCCGGTCTTAGTGCTTCAAGGTATTTAGTTAATTTAATCGTTTCTAATAATTCTTTAGCTCCATTCTTTTGTTCATGTCCTGACGAGACAAGGTATTTTTGTGCCTCAATGTTGAATTGTTTAGTAAATTCTTCAATAGTTTGGTTGGGTGTTTGTTTTGCGTTTATGAATTGCGCCTGAGCGTCAGCAAACGATCTTTCTTTTTTAAATTGTGTTATCGCATTTTCTTTGAATGTGTTATAGTTTTGTGCTTTATGCAATTCGGCTGTGTTTTTTAGAATCTCTCTCGCTTGGCCTTTAAATTTTGACTTTGCTAACACCAATTTTAAATCATCGGGAAATTGTGCCGCTGCGGCTAATTCTTCGAACTCTTCGAAAAAATATGATATATTTTGGTCTGGTTTGTCCTCAAAATTTTGTAAAGAGTTCAATAGAGTGTCTATTCCAATTTTAAATGTGTCCCTTTCGGGAGAAGACTGCCTTGCCTTATTTCTACCTGTCATATTTATTTACTTATTTGGAAAATCTCACACAGACTGATGTTTAATACTTTTCCTTTATTTTTATTTTTTGAACTCTTTCACACCTCAATTTATGATATCGTATACTCTCAAGATATGAGTTTTGTAATGAATTATTATAATTTATACTCATTCAAGAATAATATATAATAGAAATTATGAAATAGCCCTAAATATTTTTATAAATACACATAAATATAATGACAAAGTAAATTTTCCGAAATACGGATATATATAGTAACGAAATTCTTTACAATCTTACAAGCTAATGTGTCGTGAACTAAACCAACTCTTCTATATATTTTTTTTTCATCTTCTCAACTATTATATTTCAATTTCGTAAATTTTTTTAGATATACACACAATATTTATAAACACAATATGGATAAATAATGTTTGTTAGTAGAAGGAGAAAAAGCTAAGAGAAGATAGGTAATTAAGAATAAAATCATAATACTGGCTATCTTTATTTATCTTTAAATGCAGAAAATTTTTAATTTTGAATCCCAAATACAAATTCATACACCTGGTATGAGCACCATTAAACTTTCTGTAGTGTGGTGACGAAAATAAACACCTCCTACTAGGTACGCAAACGTGACGTGGTTAGTACGAAGACAAATGAAAATAATATCCCTTCGGCGTTGTGAACGAAGATCGGATATTATTAATTTACTGAAATTAATTCCTTAATATCATACATAAAATTAACATTTTGCAATAACATTAGGATCGCCTTATTTAACGTATGAATTTGTGAAAATTGGGATTGATGAGTCAATAAAATACTTGAGATATTAATCTACAAATTTAAAGGTTAACATTCCCTAATCTGCATCTAGAAATTACCTTAAAATACATAAAGGGAGAAAACTGGAATAAAGACAAGAATAGGTACATATATACAAAATTTTATTAAAACACATAAATTGGCATCATGCAAACACTATAAAAATATAATATGCAAGGCAATAACTACTAAAATATGGTTCTAGTGAAATATACAAAATACTTTATATCATTTTTTTTTTGTTTTTTTTTTTGTTTGTTTATTTATTCATTTTTTTATTATTCTGCTATCCTCACAGCTCATAATGCTTAAGTTCACGACACAACTTATAGGCAAAGCCCCAAAATTTCATATTTTATCAAATCGAGTCCTTCGTTCATATTATTAGTATTATTTTACTGGTATTATTAATTTACTTATTTATTCATTTTACTATTAATTAAGTTTGAGCATTAAATTCTGATAATTTTGAGCCCCAAAGATAATAATAATTTTAAATTTTAAAATAATCAAATTTTAAATAATCAAATTTTAAAAAAATAATTTTGAAACCAAAATTTTAACACAACATTATATCACTAAAATAAATTGGCCAGTCACATGAACAATGAAATTTTCTCACCTTACAAGTATGTTCCTGGTATTGGTCGTCGTTGGCTTATAGCTGTCCATACAGTTCATTAGTACACTGACACAATTAAATCCAGGTGTTGAGTTCCAAGGCATTTTGTTTGTTTTTTTTATTAACACAAATAGTTTGCAACTTTTCAGATTTTGCGCACTTTCCAATCATCAGTTAGACGTATGGTCCTTTTCACACTAATATGCACTTTCAAATTTCACTGGGAGTTTCAGGCAAAGTTTTTTTTTTTTGTTTTGCAGAAAAGAATTCCACTCAGCAATACTTAGAAATCGTCCGATGAAAATTAGTCAGCTTTGCGCACTTTCCAATCATCAGTTAGGCGTATGGTCCTTTTCACACTAATATGCACTTTCAAATTTCACTGGGAGTTTCGGGCAAAGTTTTTTTTTTGTTTTGCAGAAATGAATTCCGCTCAGCAATACTTAGAAATCTTCCGATGAAAATTAGTCAGCTTTGCAGTACTCAGGTGTTCCTGTTTGAATTGGAAATCAGTCGACGATTCACAGAGCATAGCGTCGCTTCTCATCGCTTCGTTCGGGAGGCATAAGATCACATCTTCCGACGACACGGATTATTTCGATTTCCTCTTTTTCCTCTCATCTTAGCGGGAAACTCATAGTAGAGAGAAGAGAAAAAATCTTTTTCTTACTTCACACTTTCCATTCTAAAACTGCACTGACTCATGTGGGGTTTTCTTTTCAGGTCCTGTACGCCCCCTTTGACCCCATTGGGTATTAAAATTCGGACTCCAATTGGCTTTGAATATATTTCACTGTCCATTGGTCAGGTAAAAGATGCGGGGTTGGATTTTCAGACATTGTTTCTCCATTATTTATTGCCGGAGCTCCGATTCCGAACCGGCGACCCCACGTAGACCACACACGAGAGTAATAAATTTGATTGTAAATCTCTTATTGTTGCTTGTGTACGTTAGTGTCACAAATGGCGACTCTAGGTTTTATTGCTTCTCGTAAACATTTGTTCCTTTTGTAACTAATGGTGAGAAAATCCCTTCGTTCATGTGATTTTGCTATACCCGGGCTTTGACTAAAAGGAGGTTATAGTATAATAAAACTTCCGAACAAACAACACATATTATTGTTATCATTTCTTGTTTACGAAAGCTAAAATAAAAATTTATTTTAATACTTTTATATACATTAATATTATTTCATTTTCTATCTCTTTCTAGATTATTTATTTATTTATTTATTTATTTATTTATTTATTATTATTCTTTCTCTCTCTTTGTTTTTTCTTTTCTTTTATTTTATTTTATTCTAAGCGATGTCGTGACATTTCTTTACGACACCGTGCTGTATTTTTTCTCTTAGAATAATCTCTAAATTAATGGATATTTGAAAGGAATGCTGAACTTTGACCTCCTAATTTCTCAAAAACTAAAGTCCATTTGAAGGAAACTTTTCACCAGAATAATTAGAAGTATGACCCCCTACAGCATACTTTTAAATAAGCATACATCAAAATGATGTTGCACCTGAAATGGTAGATATTATGAAACTAATAAATTTAGTTGATTTTCATCAATTTAAACTTTTTAATTATTTTCTATTCATCAAAAATTTTGTTAAAAGTTCATTAAAATTTATGCAACTTTCAATTAGATTTTTTTGGTTGTGATGGATGGGGTTTGATTTATTTCTGACACTGAAACGAGCATTGCCCTAACAATTTGTAAATTTTTCATATTTTACCTAGCAATATTGTAGTAATAGCCATGCCAATTTTCCGCGGAAACGTGGATTTCCGCGTTTTGCTTATTTTCAAAATCCGCGGATTTCGCTTTTTTATTTATTTTCAAAATCCGCGGATTTCCACAATTTTTCTTATTTTTTGCGGCCGCGCCGCCATTTTTTACCACGACGAAATTGGTCAAAAATGGCGATCAAACGGGTAAGTGAACTTTCGTTATGGCATCTTCTTGGTTGCCTTAGTGATAGGGTAAGTAAAATGACTTCGAAACTGCGGCCAATCGGATCATTGGTGCGTTTTTGCGAAATCAAACCCCTGATCACGTGACCTTGGTACCTACTAACGTCGGCAATCAACTTGTCCGCATCGCATTTTTTTTCTTTGTTATCGGCAGACTTGTATAAAACCAAAAACTTTCTGCGCACATAAAAATATTGGGTCAAAACTTTCTGCAAATTTATTGTTTAGTAAAATTACGTATTATATTATTAGACATGGAAGAATTTTGCGTTTTTTGCACAATTTACGGACGGAATTGCCGTTTTTACGCAATTCACGGGCGTAATTCCCGTTTTTTACTTAATTCGCGGAGAGATTTCCTGTTTTACGCAATTCGCGGATGGATTGCCTGTTTTTTTATACAATTCATGGTCCAAATTCCCGTTTTTTACGCGATTCATGGACGGATTTTCCGTTTTTTACTTAATTCAGGGACGTAATTCCAGGTTTTTACGCAATTAGCGGATAGATTTCCCGTTTTTTACCTAATTTGCGGACAGATTTCCTCTTTCTTACGCAATTCACCGAAGGAATCCCCATTTTTAAAGTAATTCACTGACGGATTTCTTGTCTTTTATACAATTCGCGGACTGATTTCCTGTTTTTTACGCGATTCACGGACCGATTTCTCGTTTTTTTACGTGATTCACGGACGGATTTCCCTTTTTTACGCAATTCACGGACAAATTTCCCGGTTTTTATACGATTCATGGACGAAATTCTCGTTTACGCTATTCACGAACGTAAATCCCGTTTTTTATGCGATTCACGGACGACATTCCCGCTTTTTGCGCAGTCTTTGGACAAAATTCGCGTGGTTCTTTGTTGAAATAAGAGGTTTTTAATGAAAATTAAATATTTAATATTAATGAAAAATTAAATATTTCAGTACAATTTTTAATTTTTCTCGGGGTTAAATAAAAAAATATATATATCAAATATAGGTGAGAATTGACAGTCGCCACATGGCGATTAAAAAACGCGATCGGCCGCCATTCGCCTAGTGGGGATTATAAATTCTGTTACCAATCGCCAAGTGAAATACAGCTTTTTTCAGGGAAATATGCACTTGTGCTTTGCTTAAATTCTAATTATACACTTATTAATTCTTTTCCCTACTGGATGCAAACAGATTTAAGCCGAATTTGGAGTTTAATGATTGTGCCATAAGTTATTTTGAAGGTAGATTTTTAAATGAATTTGCTTGTAAAAGTTTTAAAGAATAATTGTGCATTTTTGAAAATTTTTCATATTGATATTATTTTACATATCGAAATTATTGAATAAAATTTCATTACCCATTCTTATATTTGTGTTCTTATTTTATTTTAACGTATTTTTGTATTATTTGTGTGTGGGTGCTTCAATTCAAATAATGGCAATCTATATTTAATGTACCATTTTCACTTTAACTTTTTAAACACGTATCGGTTTAAATTATTTTGTTCTATTTTTACTTTGCGCATTATATCAACTTTTTTTCTCAATTTTTACCTCACGCGTTATTTCAACATTTTTGCTCAATTTTTACCTCACGCGTAATTTCCTCTTTTTTGTTTCTTTCTCACTCTCATCCCTGTAGTAAAAAAAATATTAGTTTACTTTTTTGGGACACATTACAGATGATTAACCTCTAAACATTTTTAAAATTATTTAATATTTTTATAATGCTATAAATTATAAGTCTATTTTAGGGTTTTTTGTTGTACTTTTCTTGTACTTTGAAAATAATAATAATAAAAAAGAAAATGTAATCAGACTTGCCATTTAAAAAAATGTACCTTTTAAATCTTAAATCTTTTATTTGTTCCAGGAAAAAATGCATAAAAAAGAAAAGATAATCATCTTAGCTTATATTTAAAAATTACGCTTTTTAAAATAATCCGATTAAATAAATTCGCAAAGAAATACACTAAGGAAATTTGAAAGTAATTATTAAAAAAGGTATTCTAAGTAAGGTTTTTCTATTCTGCATTTATATATATATATATGCATTTATTTATTCGTTTTAATTTACCTTAATGTGTAATTACTATTCCGGATGGACACTGATTGTTCATTTCATCGAAGAAAACGACAAAAACATTTATTCCTATAAAAACTACTTAAGATTCATTTCAGTGTGGTACAATCACTGAAGTGTGTGTGTGCGGGGGGGGGGGGGAGGAGTCCACTTTAAAATTCTGAATTTCAATATAGAATTCAAAAATGTTAACTGAATACGAAAGGAAAAAAATAAATGATAGCATAATTATTTCTATAGAACAGTTATACAGAAAAGCAACTGAAACTTTGGAAAGTGAGTTATGTAAGTTACAATAAACCAGTGATGTCAAACTGTGGATTCATTACATATGTTCATTGCAGAAATACTAATACGATGCATTATAAGCCATCGATTTCCGCTTTGTTTTTGACTAGCTAACTAAATCTACACACACACTTCTATCTACCACCATATGTAAAATAAAAAAGAAAAGGGAATAATACTGATAAATGTAACAAAATAATCCAGATATAATGTACACTATATTGCAGGATAAATATGCATGTATTGTGGCTAAATTATCATATGGATCCGAATTTGTTTTCAGAAGTAGACATGAATAATCACAAAAATATATAAATGGAATGTGAATGATTAACTTATAAGCGATACACAAATATCGAAAAACATACTGCTGAAAATAATAAATTGGAAAAATAAAACAGTATCTGCATTAACCTCTTAATCGTCTCACCTGAGACTTTCACAGGCTGCAAGCTTCACAGCTTTTATTCAGAATTGTTTGATTCCACCAATTTTATAAAATAGTGTAATTGGTTTTTATTCTGGTACCATTTTACTTGTCATTAACCTTCCTACCCTGTTCAAATTTTACTCAATATTGATAAAAACATTTCACACCAGAATTGTTATTTAAAACATTTTAATATATTTAATTGACTTATTTCTCTGAATCTTTTATTTAACATTCTTTATGAAAAAGGTTCTGGTTCGAATCGTATAAAACAAATTGCAGATATGGGTCGATTATATCCATTCAGGGTAGGAAGGTTAAATAAGATGACATTTTTTTTTTTTTTTTTAAGTGGTGGCAATAATGAATGTGAATTTCTAAACCGTAATTTAAAGCGATCATTAACCTTCCTACCCTGAATGGGTGTAATCGACCTATAATTTGTTTTACACGATTCAAACCAGAACTTTTTTCATGAAGAAAATTAAATAACAGATTCAGAGGAATAAGGCAATTATATACAGGGTGTTTCAAAATAATGTGGATAAATTGATATGACAAATCAGGCATACGACAAGGATAAAAAATCACATAGGAACATAGGGCCGCAAACCGCTTGTTGAGTCACAAATACGGGGTGTTTCATCTTAACTCAATTTGGGTTGATGGTAAAAAATTTCAGAAAAATGAAGTAAATTATAATAAAACATTTAATAGACATTCTCACCTTCGTTTTAAATGTGATAACACCAATTAAAAGTGATATAAGTTTGCATTATGCGCACCAGAAATACGCACTTGGCACCTCACAATTTGGACTGAGATAATCAGTTTATACGGTATCAGTGATTGCTTGAACAATATGTTTTTCCTGATCTTTTCGCAACGTTATCACATTTCACATAAAATTATGTACATATCGTTCCATTCTCAATACGATGTTATTATTTTCCTGGAAATTATTATTTTCAAACCGGGTGTAGCTAGAATGAAACACCCTGTATTTGTGACTCAATAAGTGGTTTGCGACCTTATGTTCCTATGTGATTTTTTATTCTTGTCGTATGCCTGATTTGTCATATCAATTTGTCCACGTTATTTTGAAACACCCTGTATATTAAAATATTTTAAATAACAATTCTGGTGTGACATGTTTTTATCAAGCTTGAGTAAAATTTGAACAGGGTAAGAAGGTTAAAGGGTTAAAAAACATGAACATGAAATGAAAAAAATACCAATGCAATGCCCTTATTGTTAGTATATGGTTCAATAAAACCCAACAATTCTTGAATAAACTTTACTTTTAAAAATGTGAAAAGTGTTGATTTTTAAATTAATCATAATCATTTTAAGAAATCTAAATATTTTGGCATTTTTAAACGAATCGCAAAAAAGGATATTTTTCGGAACAAGTAAAAATTATTGAAATCAAATGTTACTATGGTTAAAATCTGGAATATAACTTAATAATAAATAATTATTATTAAACCGCTATAATACAATGCATTTTAAGTTATTTTGAATTTTCTATGGTTTTTGACCAACATTTGTTTCATTTATCTTTCATACGTACGAAATTGAAAATGGCATAAAGAAAGATTAACCCATTCGTGCCCAGCATGTTTTGCGTAAATTTTATTTGGTTGGCACCACTATATTTAGAAGATTTAAGTTTAGTTCATTAATCACGAAAATGCATCATTTAAATAAAATAATTATTGCTTTTCTTTTTTACCGGTGTCAAAAACAGTGCTGAATGCACCTTTTGAAACGTCCCTAAAAAGGGACGCTAGGCACTAATGGGTTAATTGGAATTCTGGACATTTTGCCATGTTTAATGGCTTCTTAAAGTTTTGACCATCATTTCCAATACGCTCTGTATATATATATATATATATATATATATATATATATATATATACAATATATACTTGTTGGATATTTAAATTTCAAGAGCAGTCGTAAATGATATTACTTCGTTTATTTCAACAAGTAAATAAAATATGCACTTGAAGTACCAGGGGTTCAGATAGCATGTTCAACAGGGAGGAATTTTGAATCTTTAACAGCTTTTCTGTTTTGGCCGTACCACGTACGGGCATTCATACTCCAATCATATTTTTTTATTTTCATCAGTAAAATTTGTAATATTTAATCCTAGTATTTTTCTGATTCATTTAGGCAAAAATTTCTGTTTTGAAAAGCCGGTGATAAAAGATTATATTTCTGTAAAAGACATGAAAAAAATTAACATTATTTGAAAATTTTTTATATGTAACAGGTAAGTGGTTAATAATCATTAAAAAGAATTTGTGGCTTTAAGTTATCATAACGTATATTTTAATAAATACCGACGTAAAATACATGGATCAAACAATCATGTTTCGATCCAGAAATTTTTGTTAATAAAATTTAACTTTTAAATCGCAGTACAATAAATTTTCTGGGTCCAAACAGAATTGTTTGATCTGCGGATTATACGCCGCAAATTACGGTAGCTTAGTCTTCTCGGACTAAAATATTCAGTTCCGGTTGAATCATCCCGTATGAAATTATGGCCAGGTCTGTTCAAAAATTAGTAAAATTTGGCTTGGTCCAAAAAATTTTTGTAAAAAGAGGCACATGCTTTTAAATCACTTTTATTCTAGAAATAAACATTAAAATTCATTCTCTTTGAAGAATCGCAGATTTCTAGGCTTCTTAAAATAGAAATAAACGCATGGAAAAAAAAAAGAAAAAGAAAAAAAAACGAATATGACGGAATATTATTTTAACCTCTTGAGTGGCGGTGGTATATCTATCTATGAAACCACTTAATTTTAATTCCCAAAGGCGCATTGGCACCAGAATTTTGGTTAAAAAAGATTAGATTTATTAAATTCGCGAATTGCAGTCTTTCTTTATTTAGAAATAAAGTTGTTTTCAAATACCGGTGTCATGCATTAGTTTCCACACTTAAACAATAAAAGTGCTCTGTGACGCTAAGGATTAAACTGAAAACTGGAAATTTCTCTTAAACTTCTTTTAAAGTTTTCATCCACGCAAAATGAGTATAATAATACGCGAAAAAAATATATATTATGCATTTATACCTGCTAAAAAGGTTAATTGTCTTTAACGTTTTTTTTTTTTTTTTTTTTCCCAGAGCGATCTCGCCGTAGAAGATTTTGCTTTTGCCATATACCATTTTTCATATTTCTAAGTTTCCATTACATGGATTATGGATTAATAATATTAATGATAACTGAAACATTTACATACAACAAACAGAAGTTCATTAAAAAGATAAATATCGCAGTCTACAGCATTTCTGTATAAATGAAGATTAGAAATTGAAACAAAAGACTAGGATAAGATTTTTTGGCCAGAACGGTCAGAACTCTTCCATAAGAGTAAAAGGGTGATTCTCCAAAAAGTGGGTAATTTCACTCATTGATTTAGTGAAAAATAAAAATTAAATTTTAACCAATATTTTTTAATAACTAGATACAGGATAGGTTTCTGAGTAATATACATAGGCATAAACTTTAAGCACTATATATATTTTTTAAAATTATTTTATAAATTAATTTGGTAATCAATATCACTACTGTCCCCAAGATAGTTGTTTATTTTATAAACCAGGATTTTAATAAAATTTATTTGAAAAATATGTGTATTTTACTAAAGTGTATTTTTTACAGTAAAAAAATATAATGTTATATATCACCTGTGATAAATCTGAATATTTTTTAAGTTTTAAGAGTAAGGGGACAGAAGTGACATACTTTCAAAACTTTTTGGTTTTGAACATTTTAACAATTATAAATTATTTAATATATATATATATATATATATATATATATATATATATATATTTTTTTTTTTTTTTTTTTTTTTTTTTTTTTTACTATTTTAAAATTTGAATAATCTTTTAGAAAAAAAATAACCAACAATAATGTAATGAGTAAATAAGTGAATTTATTTGGACAAAAGTTTTAGTTAGAAAAAAGTGTTTAAATACGAGAAATATTGCTCATTTTAAAATTTATATCATAAAATTTGTCTATAGTAAAACATCTTGAAATAACTGATCAAGGGGGAATAGCAATAGCATACTAAATTTCATTCTTTGGAACATCCTGGATATCTGGTGTATTTATCCAATAGAATCGGCTTCCATTCCTTAACATGAAGGTTATTTTAAGGATGTCATCATTTATTTCTTCAATTAAACCTGTTAAAAACAAATGTTGTAATAAGTAATATGAAAAAATAAAATATATTGATAAAAGTTTAAAATAATAATTTAATTGGAAATAAAAATTTGAAACTCACCAGGAATCCAATTTTAATCATACACAACTGCAACCCAAGCTCTTATACAAATATGTTCACTTTCAGAATCACGAGTTGATACTTCAATATCTTTATAATCATTGGGCATATCCTTAAAATAGGAAGGTAAGTCTACAAATGATGGTTCTGAACAGTAATGTTGGCATTTTTCATGTGTGTCACATGTGAAACAGCTTAAATAACGCAGTTGAAGTTTAACATTTTCAAACTTATTCCAAGTGAGCTGATGCAATTTTAATAGATTTGGAATATATAGTATCACTGTATCCTGTGGCTTCAAGTCATTTGTAGCATTAATATCTGCTTCGGAGATTCATACCTCAAATAAATAATTTGAAAGGGGACAGTAGTGACAAAATTAAGAAAATTGTACGTAGTAAGTTAGGCTTAGTAAGACTGCAATATGATATTTTGTACTAAGTAAAAATATGTTATATCACGACAAAATAATAAGTAAATATAAACAATAACGAGGACAGTTTAAGTAGGGGACAGTAGTGACAAGTAATAAACATATTTTTACCTTTCTATCCATTTTGTCGTTTGTAACTATTGTTGAAGTACTTAGAATTGCGCAATGTGTTTTTCTGGGCAATTAAGATGGCTTCTTCTACTAAATGTACCTGTTCACTAAATTTTATCTGGCCACCTGGTGGTCACTTTAGCAGTTTTATACAAGGGGACAGTAGTGACATAAAAACTAGGGGACAGCATTTCTTTGACTCAGAATAAATGTAAAATTATTTTTAATTTACATTAAAAATACTTTACTATGTACTTTGGAGTATAAATTTTTATTTTGGGTGGTAAAATTATTAAAAATAGTTTGTCATTACACTTAAAATTGTTCCAGAAGATCAATACATGAGGTGAGGGACAAGGGACAGTAGTGACAAATTGAATGTTTAAAATACTATTACAGAAAAATTTACTGTTATTTTCTCGAAAATACTTTTTGAAATTGTAGAAATACACTGCTCAAAACAATTAAAGGATATTTGAAGTTTTATATAAAATAAAGACAAAAACGAAATTTTTTTGCCGAAAATAGAAGAACAGAATCACAAATGCAAATTTCTCTGTTTTTCGAACTGTGGAGTATGCACATTTTGAGTTCGACGTCAAAAACGTCGCTTCAGCGGCAGCGAGTGAAATTTGACTTTCAACTGGATAAAAGAGAATGAAGACAAGGATGATCGGAATTCAGTGATTGCTTTGTTTCGATGAGTACGATGTCTTGGCGAAGTCATTTGGCAGATTCAGAAGCTTGGAGAATTGTTGGTAGGTTAGAAGGGGGCCAAACTCAAGCCGAAGTAGTGCAAGCCATTTGAGTGTCACAAAGTGTCATTTCCAGGATCTGGAACCGTTTTTTGGAGAGTGGATGTGCAGGCCGAAGGCCAGGGCAAGGTCGTAGACGGGCAATAACGCCTAATGAAGATCGGTATTTAACGTTAACAGCTCGGAGACACCGAAACATGAACGCTACTCTTCTCAATAACACCTTTGCTCGGCTACAGGCACCACGATTTCAACTCAGACTGTCCGAAACCGGATCCATGCTGTAGGTCTGTATGCTCGCCGACCGATGGTATGTGTTAGATTAACATCAAGGCATCGTCGCGACCGCAGGTAGTGGGCAACCGAGCATGTCAACTGGAGGAGAAATGAATGGAGCAATATTCTGTTTTCTGACGAGTCCCGTTTTTCTGTGCATCCGGATAATAGGCGTATTTTCATCTGGAGAGACCGTGGCAGTAGGAATAATCCTGCGTTCGTGCACGAAAGTGTCAGATTTGGCGGTGGAGGAGTGTTGGTGTATGGTGGCATCTCCATTGACGGGCGCACTGACCTCTACATCATTCGAGATGGAGCTCTGACTGGTCGCCGATATAGGGATGAGATCCTCAGACCTATTGTAGTCAGTTACGCTGCAGCAATCGGAGATAACTTCATTTTAATGGACGATAACTGCAGGCCACATCGTGCAAATCTGGTGGAGGATTTCCTTTTCGAGGAAGGAATCGTTCGAATGGAATGGCCAGCGTGTTCTCCAGACATGAATCCAATCGATCACGTTTGGGACGCTCTAGGAAGACGAGTTTCTGGCCGCCAACAACCCCCACAAACTCTCCAAGAACTGGAAAGAGCTCTTCTGGAAGAGTGGGGCAGAATACCCCAAGTCGTCATTAATAGCCTTATTGAGTCCATGCCTCAAAGGTGTTCAACGTTGCTGGTCGCCCGTGGAAACCATACCCCCTACTGAAAATGATTTTCTTTGAAGAAAACATCTTTTTTTATTCTTTTTTTCTCATATGCACAAATTGTTTTTTTCCTTTTGTACACACATGCGCAATAAAATGCATTTTTTTCTGCCAAACATGTGTAATTTATTCTCATATAACCTACTATGTCTGTCGACCATGTTTCAATCAGCTGAAAAGTTTTCCAGATACAAAATCCACCTAAAACTGCAATATCCTTTAATTGTTTTGAGCAGTGTACATTACAAAATACATTTTATGCTAAAAAATCTACATGAATGACAAAAAAAAAACACATTTGTAACCCCAAGGGACTGAAATTACCCACTTATTGGAAAAATCACCCAAAAATCAATGAACTGTAGATATTCACAAGCCCAGCCTGGAAATTCCGGCCCGTGCAGACCTCTACCAGATAATTCTTACATTTTTTTTTTTTTTTCCATGATGCATATAATTATACTATTTTTTTAATTGGTCCGATTCCTTTGGACCTAGCATACAACAGACCTTTTTCTACACGCATGCCAGATCCGAATTTGTGTCGGACCAATGAAAAAATACCTTCCCATATAGCAATTTTAGTTTGCAGGAAGTTCGACATGACAAGACTGAAAGTTTATAACAAGACTGCAACAAAATACCGCAAACGCCGAAGTCACTGCACTTTGAACTTGCAGCTAACTTGTCATGCTAATTAATATTGCAAATTAACGGCAAACAAATAGAAAATTTAGATCTGTCATGTCTAAAATACTGCAAATTCTTTGCAAACTTGTAGAAAATTTTACTTTGTTTTATCAAAAATACGGCAAACTTATTGCGAAATAGTAATCTTGTTAGCCATACTATATGTTTAGAACTGGCATTTTAAATTCTTCATGTCTATAGATGCATGTGCACTGACGTATACTCACCGTCAGAAAGCGCATGCACCGATTTTTCACCGTTAGCAAATAAAGGTGATATTTATTTGATGCATTCGCACTGACATATATTCACCGTAAGAATATGCGACCACCGTTTTTACCACTGTTATCAAATAAAAGCGATATTTGTACATTTAAATTGAAGTCTTCTTCTTCTCTTTTTTCTTTTTTTCTTTCTTTTTTTTTTTTTTTTTTTTTTTTGTATTTGATAAATAAAGCATTTACAAAAAGAGGTGCCAAACGAATAAAATTTGTGTAAGGAATCCAGCCCCGAAAGTTGCCTATTCTCTAAAGAGAGAGATGTTTTGCCTTCGTCATTTTCGTAAATTAAAGAGAATCTTGCATCAATTTCACAACAAACTACTCAGGCAAGTGGTTGATGATCTACCTAGACGGGAAATCGCTGCGAATTTGTCATGACAAGATAATATCAGAGAAAAATCAAATTTGCCGCCAATGGGCATTTTTTCTGGGTTTTACCACAATATTACACGCGATATTGAGTGCCACCCTGAAATGGAAAGAGCGTAGGCAGATGGCGTAAGAACATCTCTGGAATAAAGACGCACTCCGAAGCTAGTTCACACCCGGCAGGCAGGGGCATATTTTTAACTCTGGACATTTTCGGAACCAGCAGCCAAAGTGCTAACCTTTACTCCACGCCAAAACTAGCAGACACACTTCAAATATAAAGAAAAGGCCTGCTTACAAGCAACCTCTTATTTCAACTGAACTAAGAACTACATTTGTGTTTTAGCTATCATTGCAGGAATTATCATGGAGACGTTGACCAGTCGTACTATAGAGCTGTTAATCGTTCACGTATCAGATCACCTGATTTCTTACGCACAGCTGAGCGGTAATAAATACGGACAGAAAATTACTGTGCATCCACAACAATTTTTCCCACTGTGACGTTAGCTGCCTTTCCTCATAAAGTCTAATGAAGGAGAGAACACATGTTGAGATATAAATATGCACCACGCGCTGGCGCGTGATTGGCTCTTTTGATTTGTCGTTGCAGAACTGGCTGGCGGAATTTGGCTCTTTAGCGTTGACATCGAACCACTGGCTGGCGCGAGATCGGCAGTGAAAATGTTAAATCATGATACTGTCATCGATTTTGTAGCTGTTATCGTTGATAGTGTCTTAGCATATGCCTACCATTGTATGTTCTAAATTATGAAAATGAAAAAAAGTATGTATTTTTTATTTGAATGCAAGTTCTATTTTAGAATGTCTAATATTTGTAAAAAATGCCCTAATGTCAGTAAAGTAAATGTCAAATTTGAAAATGAACGTAAGTTATTTTATAGTTTTAATATTCAATTGAAGCATTATAATTGATTTTAATCTTAAGATATTTACTAAGTATTTGTCTTAATACTTGTTTAATATTAAAAAAAATATATTGAATGAGTATCTTAACATGAATTAACTCCAGCCACTACTTAAAATTTTGTCTTGGTGTAAAGCGTCATAAATATTAACCCTTTCACTCCCAGTGAGTCCAAATGGCATCGGGATATTTTTTCTATAAGTAATTCAGATGTTCCAAATTCATAGCAGAAAATTAAAATAGAAATACATGTTTTATATCGTAACAGACAATCCATATTTAAATAAATCGAAATTTATCATTGAAATTTCTGGTGTAAATGCAGATTATCTGAACTATAGAATTTCTAGAACGTATTCAACCTTGGGAATGAAAGGTTTAATAATGACTATGGTTTTAAAAACAATTTTTTAATAACAATTTTAATTTTTCTTAAGAAAGGTGTTATAGTAAAAATAAAATACATTGACATGTTTCGGAACCGTCAAATAAGTTCCATAGTCATAATATAAATAAAACAAAATTTCAAAATATTTCTCGGACAATACAAATGACACGCGACAATGAGATATAAATAACAAAAAAACACGCACTCTATTGCAAAAAAATAAATGAAAATATAGACCATGATCTAAAACTTAACTAAAAATAAAAATTTCAAACTATTTCACGGTCAATACAAATGACACGCGACAAAGAGATATAAAAAAACACCAAAAAACACGCGCGCTATTATAAAAAATTAAATTAAAATAAAAATAGACCATGATCAAAAGAAATTCCAACTTGGTTCATCCCATTCAAGTCCTCACGAGGAATTTATTCATTAATTCTAACCATAACTTAGGAATAATAAAACAAACGATATCATTGCAAACCAGATTATTACGCGTATAAATTTCAATGGACTGTCTTATAATAGATTTACGATTACAATTAGATATGAAACATAATTTGCTTTGATTAAACAATATTTTTATCTCCTCATTTAAATATGTTCATGATAAGGCAGTGTCAATGGCGGATCTAAGGGGGGGGGGCGATGGGGCGATCGCCCCCCCCCCTTGAGCCCATTAAAGGGTCTGAAAACGTTGCCCGCACGGAAAAAAGATTGGACTTAAACTCGAGACCGGGTCGGGCCGCGCCATTTTTAAGTCTGTGACTTAAAAATGGCGCAGGTCTTTACACTTCAGATCAGGTCTTTACACTTTCAGAACCGGGGCGGATCGAGTCTTACTTTTTACTTTTTCCTGTAGAGCGGGATCGATCCACACTTTTATTTTGAGGGCGGGCCTGGCGTGGATTTCGTTCTTCCTTGAGGTAAACGCTCGGTCTAAGATCGAACCAGACCATAAGGAAGGAGAAGCAATGGCGGATCTAAGGTGGGGGGGGGGGGGGCAAAGGGCAACCGCCCCCCTTAGATCCGCCATTGGCGGATTCAAGGAAAATGCGCCTTGGCATTTTTCAAGGCGAAAGGGCGATCTCCCCCCCCCCTTGTGCTAATAAAAGTTTCGTAAAAAGACATGCATTCTCGCAGGAAATGAATTGAAGCCTAACTCGAGTCCGGGGCGGGCCGCGCCTTTTTAATTTCGCTAGGCTCGGTTGGGTCAGGTCTTCTCGCTTTCAGAACCGAGCAGTATCGTGATCATTATTTTTCTGCAGATTTGGGTCGGGCCCAATGGCGGGTCTGAGGGGGCGATCGTCTTCACTTCTTGGGTAATAAACGTTTCCCAAAAATACATGCATCCTTGCAAGAAATGAGTTAGATCCTAACTAGAATTCAGCGCCCCCCCCCCCCCCCCGGGCAGCGCCTTTTTAAGTTCCCGAGGCTCGGACTGTGTCTGGTCTTACCGCATTCAGAACTCGGCCGTCATTTATTTGATACTATCAAGATCATCATTTTTCTGCCTATTTGGATTGGGCCTGACTTATTTTTCTTCCAGATCGAGTCTGGCCTGTAGTCATTCTTCTTAGATGTCTGCATTATAGAGATGACACAGGTTCAGACTTAGCCCGTGTCCGATACGAAATCGTGCTCTGTTTTTATGCTGGTCTACTGATTTGATTCGGACTCATTTTTTCTGAAATCTGAAAATGTTACTTATCGATGAATAGAAATATGTAAAAAACTTTTCTTCCTCTTAAAAATTAGTACTTATTCCTTTTCAAATCAATGTCTTGCTATTTTGATAAAAATGAAAAAGAGCCACAATTTTTTTTATTTTAGTATTTGAATGATATTAAAGAAACAAAACAAAACAAAACAAACAATTAGTCATATCTACATCTGTGGATTTATGTTCAAGCATTGCCGACGACCGCCGATCTGGCGCCTATGAAAAAAGGCGGGAATAATGAAATTGTGTTTAGTTCGATTTTTGTTTGTGGCAGAGATTGTTTTGCAATTGGATCTTTTATTATTATTATTTAGGCATGTAACGCGAAAAGAATATTTTCTTTTGATTTTATTTTGCGGTTACCGAATAATTTAAATTTCTAGTGTATGCAACGTATACAAGTCGTAATCGCTTTTCATATGGAAATAACTGTAGTAATTATCATTTCTTTTGGGATCTCTGCTGATGCCGTAGCGGTAAGTAAATGTATTTACCATATTCTTGTGATCGAGTAGTGTTTCCACTGTTCCTAAAAAAGTTTTGAACTTTAAAATTTTTAATTTGAGGTTATTTTTTGGGTCATGCTATAACGAAGGTTTGTTATGAAGAATGAAATGGTTATAGTTAAAAATGTGCATTTTTTACAGAAAATTTAAAAATGTTGTTCGATTTGACAGATAATAGACAGTATTTCCTACAGGTTCCATGCAGTTAAAAATGTGCATTTTTTACAGAAAATTTAAAAATGTTGTTCGATTTGACAGATAATAGACAGTATTTCCTACAGGTTCCATGCATTTATTCATGAAACACACTTCATTAACATGTCCATTGTTCATAATATTTTTTTTACTAAAACAGAGACATATGAAAATCCTTTTATGCGTAAAGTATATTTTTATTTTACATCAAACTGTTCTTTTGATAATATTAAATTTAATGTTTCGTTTAACAGCCTTTTTTTAATATAAAAAATAGCTTTAAAATTATAATTACTTTTGGAACATTTTTTATTAGTATTATGCAATTTTTTCTACTGTATAATTTCATTATCGGGTTTTGCTCATGATGCCGCAAAATGTTTCTGCCTCAGGCGGGACAAGGCTGTGAAATAATAGCCCAAATTTAACTCTAGTCCGCACTGACCAAAATTTCCCTGGTCGGGGTTCGGCTCGGAATGAAAGTTAAATTTTGGTCCGTGTCCGACCCAGCCTAGACGTATACATGTGCCCGGACCTGTCCGAGTCGGCGAAATGGGTCCGAATTTTCTAACGGGCCAACAAAATTTGAATAATTTTTCCAACAGGCCGGGCCTATAAACAAAATAAACGGGGCGATCCGGCAAAAAAATTGAAGAGCCATATGGATCGAGCCCATAAAAAAAATTGCAGGCTCACTGGCCCTTTGTAAAGATTTAAGCAAGAGCGTTAAAATATGAGCTATTTTTAATTATATGTGTCTAAAGAGAATAAATATAAATGTGCATCATCAGTCGAAAGTAGTTTGGCAACATCAATACAGAAATCTAACTTTTACAGTGTAGAGATCAGCATCGGAGCATTATATTGTGTGTAACCCGGGTTTAATATTTTTTTAGCAGGCTCGTACCGGCCCGAGATCAGGCTTGCATTGTTTTTCTACATATAGACGAGCTGGGCTGGAACTAGACTTAATTGTTCTCAAGATGTGTATCACAGACAAGATGCAGTGCCGCGCGAAAGGGGAGGCAAAGGATGCGGTTGGCCCGGGCGTGGAAATTTAGGGGGCGCCAAATTTATGCTACCAGCGTAATTTTTGGCCCGTTACAAGAAAAAGCTGGGTCGGAGGGGGGGGGGGGGCTCTTCCTTTTGCTTTGCCCCGAGCGCAGTTTTCTCTTCGTACGTCAAATGATTGCGGATTTTTCTACCTTCTCATGCTGTCGCTTCCAGAAATTCTATTCAAAACGATAATTTTCACAGTATTTTCTTAAACTGCTTATCAAAAAATGGATCACATCATAGTTTTTGAATAAAAACACCTGCTAATCTTGCTAATGTGATCCACAACATAAACATTAGTTAACCCGATCAGCAGCAAAAGAAACGAAGTCAACCGGACCCAAACCCGACCCACAGCAAAAACTAGAAGTCAACCGGACCCAGACCTGACCCACAGCAAAAACTAGAAGTCAACCGGACCCAGACCCGACCCGCAGCAAAAAATAAAAGCAACATGACCCGCAGTGAAAAAATTAGCCCCTACCCACGCATTAAAGTCGAGTCTCCAAATTTCTAAAATTGCCCCCCCCCCCCCTTGAGGACTCTCCAGATCCGCCCTTGGGCAGTGTTAGTACGTCCAAATTTAATATCAGATTCGTGCTCCCCTTTTCTAATTCCAAACTTTCTCCCAGTCATGCCTATGTAATAATTTAAGTCACCATTTTCAGTAATATAAGGTATTTCATAAACTCCAGCAAGATCATCATGTCCAATAGGATCCACTTGCTTATTAAGTAAACATCTTAATTTTGGTGGAGGAGTTGCAATCAAATCAATATTAAACTTTTTTAATTTAAATTTTAATTTCTCAAAACTGCCTTTCAGATATGGAAAAGAAACTCTTTTAAAATTTTTAGAATCACCCCCTTTATTGAATCTTTCAGTTAACCCTGGATATTGTTGTTTAGGCTTCCCTTTTCTATAATAATTAATTAATTTATTGATGCTACTTGTTTTATACCCATTAGAACCTGCAATCTCACGGATCTTACGCAACTCTTCGTTTAAAAATTCATCAGAACAGACTTTAAACGCTCTATAAACCATGAAACGGAAAGTAGAGAATTTATAACAAAAAGGTGAACAAGCGGAATTTGGAATAATGTGTTGGCTATTAATTTTCTTTATATAAATTGATCTTTTCAATGAATCACCCTCCCTAATTAAAAAAGTGTCTAAAAACGGTAAACTACAATTCGCTTCTAATTCATAGGTAAATTGAATATTTTTATCTAATTTATTAACTTTATCAACAAAATTAAGGAAAGAATCTACCCCCCATTCCCAAACCAAAAAAACATCATCAACATACCTTTTCCAAAACATAGGAACTTTGTCAAAATTTTCAAAAATTCTTTTTTCATAAGGTCTCATTTTGAATTCCGCGAGGAAACCCGAAATGGGAGAACCAATTGGAGCCCCCAACTTTTGCTCATAAATTTTTCCATCAAACATAAAGAAATTATTATTTGTGATTAACTGTAAGCCAATTTTCAGTGTCTTTTTTATGTTATCACTATACTTTTCTGAACTATCTATCAAATCACTAATATAAGAATTAACTTCACTAATGTCTATTGATGGAAACAACGACTTGACATCCATACTTGCCAAAATACAATCATGAGGAATCTTAAGTGACTATTAAAATGACTATGGTTTTAATAAATGAAATAATTTGCATGGTTTCATACTCGTTTTGATGGGTGTAATTACCGTAATTTCGGGTGTATAAGCCGCGGATCAAACAATTCTTTTTGGACCCAGAAATCTTATTTAGTAATTGAACAGAAATATTTACGGCGATCTAACTAGTAACATTCATTTTTTTAAAATTTCTGGGTCGAAAAAGAATTGTTTGATCCGCGGCTTATACACCCGAAATTACGGTAGATATCATCGTCAATGCAAACAGCAATGAATCCAAATCTCCTTTTTAAGAAACGATTGGATTTATGAAGCGAGACTACAAGCCAAATAAAAATTGTCTGCAACGAAAAGGGAGAGCATTTTCAAATCCGGTCATTTCAAAACAAGGGCAATAGAAGAAAAACAGAGATCGCTAGAAAAAATAATATGAACTGCCTGAAGTAAGGCGAATAACGAAATCAATATTGACAACATTATTATAGTAGTATTTTATATTTTATAAATGTCGAATCATAACAAATATTTTAAAAACTTCCCTTTCTCTTTTTTGCTTATATATACTGAACTACAAAACAAATCATAATTAAAAAGAAAAGTGAAAGAGGGTCATGCTGAAAAATCATTAACATGTTTAAAAAAAAATACAACTTTCAGATGCTAAAATAATTTTTTTTTTTTTTTTGTAAAAGGAAAAATCATCGTGAAATTAAAAAAAGTACATAAAATAATCAGAGTAATTAGAAAGTCGATGGGTTAATGTAAAGAAATTTTCAAAGTAGTATTCATGAATATGTAATGAAATACTTAATAAGCTACTATTAAACTGATTATTAAATTTATATTTAGCAAAACGACACACGGACACACACATGCACATATAAACAATCATATTAGATTTTTTAAAGCATACATTACTGAATTTAATATACCTATACTAGTAATATTTTTGTTTTTAATAAAGTATTTTAATTGTGATATCTATTATAGCTAGTCGAGCAGATTAGAATAAAATTAAACTAAATAAAAAATATTAACATTTTTTCAGTAAAACTACTTGCTATTCATTCGAATAATGCATTTAATTAAATCTATATTTGTACTAATCTATAAAATTCTTCTGTATGCCAATAATTCTCAGAAAAAAAAAAAAAAAAAAACATCTATTTTTAAGCAAGATTGCTAGTTTGGACTTCACTTTTATTATGTAATTTCAAGTTCATACCAGAAATAAAAAATAACATTTAATGTTTTATTTAATGAAAGACAATTAGCTATCACCTAAACTAAAAAATCTGTTTTTGAAAATTCGCATTATAATTGGAGGCCAAATTGGTAACCCTGTTTCTAAGTTCATTGGACTATAGTCAAAAAGTATTTTTTTTTTCTTGGCTGTCTGTCCAAAATAGGTGAAGAAACGGTTGCACAACAAAAACTAAACTTATGCAGTAGTAGTGTAAACACGGCAGGGTCCAGATGTTCTAGATACAAGTAATTCGATAAATTATTTTCGCCTTCATGTATCGTAAAACACTTTGATAAGGCAAAGAGTTTTACTTTAAAATAGTGGCATCCATGGATACCGCCCTCTAAATACCAATCCTGACTTCTAACGCAAAAATGACGGCTGCCGTAGGCGGATTTTTCACAGCAGCTGAGTCTGAGAGCTGACAAAAGTGGCGGCTGTTATTAGTGCAAGGCTCACATTGGTCCGTTTTTTAAAAATCAGTATTTTTTAGAAATAAATTCGTGGTAGTTTTCTCCAACAATTCCAAGAAAAACTTTCTTCCTGCTGTTTCTGCGAAATTTATATAAAAATACTTTTATTTAAATAAAAGTAGTGTTCAAAAAACGGAAAGACTGGAAGATCTGTAGGTGGATTTTTTAAACCGTAAGTGCGGTCTTATGAATTTAGACATCGGTATTTTTTAAAAGTTTCTTTGGCTTGTTTAATCCCAAAAAAGTAAAAATAAAGGGGAAAAACATTTAAAAAAATTATAGTTGTGCAGATTCAAAGAAAACATATAAATGTTGAAAAAAATCCGCTCGCGACAGCCGACATTTTTGTGTCAAAGCTAAGGCTTAGTATTTAGTGGAGTGGTGGTTGGTTGCATTCTGATATCTCAGCCGGAAGAATCATTTAATCGACCAATCTTGCAATACTGAAAAATAGATCTGCCACTGGCGAATATTTTTAAATCCTATCTAGCACTACTTTAACCCTTTCCGGCAATACTATTTTAGTGAAATTTTGCTTTTACAAAAAAAAAAAAAAAAAAAGGGGGGGGCTTAAATTAAGGATTTCAAAATATTAAAAAAAACTTTTGCGAATTCCGGTGTCAGCCGATAATTTCTCATTTTCCTAACAGATTTTACCCGTGCCGGAAAGGGTTAAAAAAAAAAAAAAAGCTCTTTCACATACGCTTTGAAAACATCCGCAGGAGAAATATACTGCAAAGTTTATTTATTTTACATAGTGAACAGAATATAAAATCGTTGCCAGCGGCAGCCATGGAGAAACATGGGAACCAATTGATAAATTTTAACCTAACAGCATACGCGTTGAACTGAAATTTAGGCACTTTGGGCATTTTTTTTAAATAAGAAAGACTTATCATAATTTCTGAATTTCTTGTTTTATTTAATGTAAATTTTGTGATTAAATAAAAGGAAGATTACGCTGCAGTTGTTATGTGTACAGTTGCCAAATTTTATAGTAAATATTTTCGTATTTAATGATGAAAATCCTATGATTAAAGAAGGTGAAAATCTCTATTATATTTTAGTGCTAAAAGTGGCGCAAAAGTTGGAAGCTATATATATATGGGGTTTTACCATAAAAAAGGGGCTAAGTTGGAAACACTGATTATATGCTGGTGTTTTGTACCAGCAAATTGTACTACAGAGTTGAAAATGATACGAACGATCATGTAATTATCTAAATGAAAAATATAAATATATTAATCCACATATAAATTTAATTTATCCAACTAAATAGTTAATATAAACGCAAAGAAAACATTCTGATTTAGGATCAACTGGAAAGCTCTGTGGTAATAATCTCATTTAACGCCTACTTTTTTAAACTGAGATTTTTTTTTCATTGGCCGCACTTTTTTGAAATAGTAAAATTCCGATTGCTTTCAACTTAATGTGAAGCGCGAAAACTATCAGAATTTTATCATTTAAAAAAAAAGTGGTACGAATGAAAAAATATGAACTTAAAAATGTGGGCGTAAAATAACATTATACGACAGAACATTCCGATTAGCCTAATAATATAATGCGTTGCATTATTATTTTTACTCAACATTCGCTGGGAACAAAATGAAAAAAACGGAACAGATTTTTTTAAAGTATAGAAATATATTACAAGTCACTTCCTTTGTGATCAATTATTTTAATGCAACATTGCATAAAGTTTAGATAGCTGCAGATTTGTCGAAATGATACAATCTGCCATATCTCCCAAATTTCTCTTTTTAATTCTGCTTTCAAGTTATATTGCACGATCTTACTATTTTTCGTTATATATTGCATCCTGGACTACCCCAAACATTATTCCTGTTATTTCAATTTGGACGACTGGTTTTCCAATCGAGTTTCAATATCTTATTTAGCATTTAGCTTCAAACCACTTCTTTGTGTCTTTTTCAGAGTGAATTTAAGTATTGTCCTGTTGAACATTTCATTAAAACCGATAATTTTTTTTCACTTAGCTTTAACAAATCGGATTCTAAGAGGTGAACATATGTGTGCCTATTTTTTTTATAGTTCTATAAAAACAATTCTAAGCTTAACTTCCATAATAAACGCAGCCCACAAAATTTGGGATCCTCCACCTAATTGAGGCGTGAAAAATATGTCCCTTTATTTTGTAGGCCATGCCAATATGAATTAATACCATCCAGAATATTGAAATTGCGCTTCTTTTCAGAATTGAAAACAATTTTACACCGATTCATTTGTTGCTTTATGTGTTATTCTGCAAATGGCTTTTTTATTGCCAGATGTTAAACACGAACACCGATGTGGTTTTGCATTTTTAAGAACTCCCGATATTTTTATTGTGCATCGTACAATCGAAGCAGATGCTGACGTCTTTATCTGACATCTATTTTCTTTTGCTTCATTCTTTTTCTTGGAAATATGCAAACAATAAAACTTTCGGATCTTCTCAAAAGAATTACGGCATTCCTGAAGAATTTTCAGCAATGTAAACTAAATGGTTCAACTCTGTAAGAAATTAAAAATGAAAATATTTGAACGTTTAATTTTACCAGCAATTCTTTGAAATGACATTCCGATGTTGTTATAAGCAAGAATTTGCACTCTTTCGAAGTCACAAAGAATTTTGCCTCATCGTCTAATCCAAATGTTTTGTCAACTGAAAAAAATGTGACCAGAATATCTTTTAAATGATATACGAAAATATCCGTCAATCACGTCCCGCGATTTTAGAAATATTTATTGCGTCCGTATCAGTAGCGGCTCGTCAGGGGGTGCTGCATCAATTTATTCACACCACTAAAATTGTATGGTAATTTAAGTTTTATTTAATTAACAAAATTTGTCGAATAAATATTATGAAAGATTCTGTTAAATTTTAGTGGTGTGGAAAATCTGATGCAGCACTCCCCGACGAGCCGCTACTGGTCCGTATCATTTAGCCCCAGCGTAAATTTAGCAAAATACACATTTTAAAATAGATTTAAAAAAATCTTACACCATTTTGTAAACAATTAGTTTAATAATTGGAATATCAGATGTGGCGTAATCAGGGTGGGTACCCAAATGCTCTGAATACCGGTAATTTTTTAAAGTTCTGTTCGCCTTATCTGAGCGGAATTTTTTCTACTATGAATCAAGGAGAAGAAAACCTTATAATATTACTGGTTTTGAGCACCCACCCTGTTTATGCCACTAAATCTTTCTTGTATTTAATTTCAACAAAAATATTTGTACTTATTCATAGTAAATGCAAACTATTTTTTTTTTTTGTATTGTTTATATCATTCTGCACTCCATTTTAGCACATGCGATCAGATTTTTGAAACATTTCAAAGAATTCGAAAACCACTTCACCGTAGGGTCATTCCATGTCAATTCGACCAATTTTTCCCCCATTTGTAACCCGACCCCCAGGGATTTGGATGAAACTTTGTGTGCACATTAATTCTATCATGAAATGATTCCATCAGAAATTTTTCCTTCCCAGACCTCATAGTTTGAGAGATATGGGGGGTCCAATTCTAAGGTTTTTCTCAAATCGCACATTTCTGAGTGTGTATTCTGAGATTGCAGTTCCATCTTCAAAAAATTGTTTCTCTGGATCTAAAACATGAATCCTCCTAAAAATATCACTATAAAAAGGTAAAAAAATGCAGATTTTAATAAAAAATATTTAAAAAATTTACTTTTAATATTTAGGATTAAAAAAAGTCAGCCAAAGTTGAGAATTATGGTTATTTTTCCAAATTTTTGTGACTTCACGAAAAAGGCTGTACACAAAAAGGCAAATTAAATTTCCAATTTCTTTTTGTTTTAAATAAAAGTTTACACTTTGGGCTTTCTATCTATGAAATAAAAATGATGTGTTTCGCATGGCTTATGCAAAAATTTTGGGTACTTTCCAATTACCCGGATGAGTGCTTTATTTTTATATATTACATATGCACACAAAAAATCAAATGAAATTTCCCATTTCTTTTTGTTTAAAATAAAAGTTTACACTTTGGGCTTTCTATCTATGAAATAAAAATGATGTGTTTCGCATGGCTTATGCAAAAATTTTGGGTACTTTCCAATTACCCGGATGAGTGCTTTATTTTTATATATTACATATGCACACAAAAAAGCAAATGAAATTTCCAATTTCTTTTTGTTTTAAATAAAAGTTTAAACTTTGGGCTTTCTATCTATGAAATAAAAATGATGTGTTTCGCATGGCTTATGCAAAAATTTTGGGTACTTTCCAATTACCCGGATGAGTGCTTTATTTTTATATATTACATATGCACACAAAAAAGCAAATGAAATTTCCCATTTCTTTTTGTTTTAAATAAAAGTTTACACTTTGGGCTTTCTATCTATGAAATAAAAATTATGTCTTTCGCATGGCTTATGCAAAAATTTTGGGTACTTTCCAATTAGCTGGATAAGTGCTTTATTTTTATATATTACATATGCACACAAAAAAGCAAATGAAATTTCCCATTTCTTTTTGTTTTAAATAAAAGTTTACACTTTGGGCTTTCTATCTATGAAATAAAAATTATGTCTTTCGCATGGCTTATGCAAAAATTTTGGGTACTTTCCAATTAGCTGGATAAGTGCTTTATTTTTACATATTACATATGCACACAAAAAAAGCAAATGAAATTTCCAATTTCTTTTTGTTTTAAATAAAAGTTTACACTTTGGGCTTTCTATCTATGAAATAAAAATTATGTCTTTCGCATGGCTTATGCAAAAATTTTGGGTACTTTCCAATTAGCTGGATAAGTGCTTTATTTTTATATATTACATATGCACACAAAAAAGCAAATGAAATTTCCCATTTCTTTTTGTTTTAAATAAAAGTTTACACTTTGGGCTTTCTATCTATGAAATAAAAATTATGTCTTTCGCATGGCTTATGCAAAAATTTTGGGTACTTTCCAATTAGCTGGATAAGTGCTTTATTTTTACATATTACATATGCACACAAAAAAAGCAAATGAAATTTCCAATTTCTTTTTGTTTAAAATAAAAGTTTACACTTTGGGCTTTCTATCTGTGAAATAAAAATTATGTCTTTCACATGGCTTATGCAAAAATTTTGGGTACTTTCCAATTAGCCGGATGCGTGTTTATTTTTACATATGCACATATGTATACATCTATATAAATACAGATGTATTATACATGTACATATGTATGTATATAGACAGTATATTGATACATATAACACTGGTGCCCGTCTAACCGAAAAGTACCAAATTTTGCCTCGTTTTGAAAATCTGCACCAATTAAGGGGGAAAAAAATCTGACTAAGTTTAGCTGTGGTACTTAAATAATTACTGGAGTTTCTATGAGTTATTGAATTTAATGTTATTTGATGCAAAAACAAATTGGAAATTTCATTTTCCTTTTCATGTAGAGACTTTTTCATAAAGTCACGAAATTTCGGAAAAATAATCATGACTTTCAACTTTGGTTTACTTTTTCGTCCGTATATAAATCTCTATTAATTGCCCTAATTGCTTTTTTCACTTGCTTTTTATGCCGCTTAAATGGATCTCCACATTTATATAATTCATATTTCATTAAGAGCGAAATTCTGTGATGCTCACATATATTAATCAAACGGTTTTCACTTAATTTTTGTTTTATAAATGCAATAGTCCTAACTAATAAAAATTCTTTTTCTGAATCACAGAGATTATCAATGTAGTCTATTTCTCTGTTATTTGTATAGCTAGTTTTGTGACATTCTAAACCAGTTAATATTACAATACTGCAAGCCTGAAGACTAGTAGAAGGTTTAATATCAGGCTCCATATTAAAACAATAAAGCAAAAAAAAAAATATATATATATTTATACATGTCATAAACTATAAAATATGTAGCAATCAGAATGTATTTTTTGTAGCACAGTAAAAGTTAAATCATTCTTCTATGATAAGAAACAACAGAATGACAATAATTTGATTAACTTGATTTCAAAACATCTGCTTTCATACTAACGAGCATTACCCTGCCTTTATCAGAAGGTGTTTATACAAGGCAGGTGCAATTAAATCTTTCAGACTATAGAAACAAATTCAAGTTCTGTTAAACATTTGTGTATTTAAACTTGCCAAATATTTAATCTGATTAAAATTAACGAAGGAAAGGAAATACAAGGTTATGAACATTTTTTAAACACAAATAATTAATATATAAGCATTCGAAAGAAATAATGGAAATGTGAGAAGAAAAAAATTTCTATTTTATACTGTACAAAAAAAAATCTGTTTTGAGTTTAATTATTGAAAATAAAAGTAAGAGATTCTTTAGATTGTCAAAAAATGCCCATTATTAAATAACTAAATGAAATATATGGACCATTCACTAAATTTAATGGGGAAACATATTACAGTCAGATTTTTTTTAATCAGAAAAAACAAAACCTAAACTTTACTTTGAGAATTAAAAAAAAAAAAAAAACATGCATCAAATAACATTAAATTCAATAACTCATAGAAATTCCAGTAATTATTTAAGTACCACAGCTAAACTTAGTCAGATTTTTTTCCTCTTAATTGGTGCAGATTCTCAAAACAAGGCAAAATTTGGTACTTTTCGGTTAGACGGGCACCAGTTTTATACATATATATATCAATATACTGTATATATACATATATATGTACATGTATAATACATCTGCATTTATATAGCTCTATACATGTGTACATATGTAAAAATAAAACACGCATCCGGCTAATTGGAAAGTACCCAAAATTTTTGTATAAGCCATGCGAAACACATAATTTTTATTTCATAGATAGAAAGCCTAAAGTATAAACTTTTATTTAAAACAAAAAGAAATGGGAAATTTCACTTGCTTTTTTGTGTGCATATGTAATATATAAAAATAAAGCACTCATCCGGCTAATTGGAAAGTACCCAAAATTTTTGCATAACCCATGCGAAACACATCTTTTTTATTTCATAGATAGAAAGCCCAAAGTGTAAACTTTTATTTAAAACAAAAAGAAATTGGAAATTTAATTTGCCTTTTTGTGTACAACCTTTTTTGTCAAGTCACAAAAATTTGGAAAAATAACCATAACTCTCAACTTTGGCTAATTTTTTTTATCCTAAATATTACAAGTAAATTTTTTAAATATTTTTTATTAAAATCTGTATCTATTTATATTTTTACAGTGAAATTTTTAAGATGATTTATATTTTAGATCCAGAGAAACAATTTTTTGAAGATGGAACTGCAATCTCAAAATACAGACTCAGAAATGTGCGATTTGAGAAAACCCCAAGAATTGGACCCCCCATATCTCACAAAGTATGAGGTCTAGGAAAGAAAAATTTCTGATGGAATCATTTCATGATAGAATTAGTGTGTACACAAAGTTTCATCAAAATCCCTGGGGGTCGGGTTACAAGGTCTGGTTGAATTGACATGGAATGACCCCGTACCAAATAAATAGGGTAGCACCAGGGCCTGATTATCAACGGGGCACTCTCCTACCAGTAAAAAGAAATAGAATTTTTCCCCTTATTTATGACAGTAATTTCGAATGAAAAAGGCGTTTAAACAAGTTGAAACTTTCCATAAAATTTTACTGGTGGGAGAGTGCCCCGTTAGTAATCAGGCTCTGGGTAGCACATCATGTCTTGAATAACACCAGAATTTACAAAACAGTTAAAAAAAAACTCGCTTACGAAATGAAAGGAAAATTTCGATTCTAAAGTTCTGTGCCAACGTCGTATTTAACTATTAAAATTCAGCGGTTCAAACATAAACCACTGCCGTTTAACGGGTTAACACGTAGCTATTGCACATTTGACGAGAATCTTTATTTCTATTCGGAATTTTAGCATAAAGGTTTAGCATTGTATTTGTAAAATAACTTCTAGGTACGCTTATAATAGAAATAATATTATTATACGAATTATACGATTATTTATATGGATTTCTAGATTATTTTAAATCAACTAAATATACGCTTTTGCGAGTTTTTTTTTTCTCCCTTCACATCTATGGAAAACAAATGAAAGGAAGAAAATAAGGATGATAAATGACAAAATAACAGAGCTATCATGTATGCAGTGTCTGTCAAAAATATTATGTGTAAATTATCTTGCCGACTTCCAGTTACTAGAGTATTTTTTGACAGAAGACCATACTAATATTAAATAAAAGTGATAAATACGAGTAGCCAGTAAAATGTGTAAATGGAATGCAAATAATAGATTGGTAAGACATGTAGAACTCATATTGCTTGAAATTAGAGATTGGGAATACCATATAAAATGAGTATTAACACTAGAAACGCGGGATATTTTTTTTTTTAGTTTTATAAAAAATATTTTACACCAGAATTATAATTTAAATTTATTTAAATTATTTTTGTGCAGATCAACCTAGCTTATTTTATATAGAAATTTCTAATTCGAGCTGACATTTGTTCATTTGGTACGTACCAAATCACGACATTTCAACGATTAAATAAGGCAATAGTTACTATAAAATTTTAATGGTTAGAAAAAAAATAGGTGGAAAATTTGGAAGCTGAGCGAACTAGATAGCATATATAATTGATGTCTATCTATCATAGTATCGCAATTTCGCGCGTATACCCGCATCTCTGATAACTCAATTTACTACTGGAATTTAGTTTTAAAAAATTCTGACTTATACTTCTGCTTAGCACTTAGTTGATTTCTTTTTTTTTCAATAAAATTTCTAGTTGGGAAAAGACTTAATTAAACCAAGGCGTATACGCGGGTAATTAGAATACCTTAACCGCTTCTCTGTTTAACGCCTGTACGTCGTACGGGGAATGTATTTTTACTAATCATGATTTGCCCGTACCACATACGGGCATCCATGCTCCAATCATAAATTATTATTTTCACCAGTAAAATTTTATCGTAAATTTTATATTATTTATTCCGAGAATTTTTCTGATTCAATTAGGCAAAAACTTCTGTTTAGAAAAATCGGCGATAAAAAATTAAAAATTCTGTAAAATATATGAAAAAAAAGACATTAATTGAAAGTTTTTCTTCAAAAATATTGATCAGTTAAGTGGTTAATTTAAAAGCTGATCTTGCTAATGTCAGGACTGAACCCTTTGAGGCTCATCTGTCCATTACACCGCATACCCGAATTGATTGCCAAATGCCACAATAACACCAGAATTTTGGTACAAGCATTTTCCCTTCATATGTATGTGAAATAAAGCTTTTTCTTATTTCGAAATAAATTTGTTCGCGGTGTCATTAATTCATGTATCATTTTAGCAAAATAAGTGCTTTGTGCCGGATATAAAGGTTAACAAGCATTTCCATTGATCCTGAGTTTCTTTTTAAATGTAAATAATACGTTATTGACTTGCGTAATTTTTTTTTCCGAGCACCTTCGTCGTTCCAAGCCTAAGCTCGCACTCTGATTGGTTGTTGCTCTCGGCACTGTTTTCATGTAACTTGGCGATAATCATACTTAGCGTAGCGATAGATAGATGCTTCCGTCGAGGAGTTTGATTTCCTTCCGAACCGAGTACAAAGTAACTTTTCTCGTTTATTAATAAGTAAAGCATTAGCCATTTTATAAAATAACACAAGATAATAATACACAAGAGCACAAGACCACGAGGATAAGAATAAACAGTAGCGGCTCGTCAGGGAGTGCTGCATCAGATTTTCACACCACTAAAATTTAACAGAATCTTTCATATTTATTCGACAAATTTTGTTAATTAAATAAAACTTAAATTACCATACAATTTTAGTGGTGTGAATAAATTGATGCAGCACCCCCTGACGAGCCGCTACTGAGAATGAAGGAAGAATAAGAATGAGTAGGTTAGGTTTTAGGTTTACTCGTTCACTTACGAGCGAAGTATTTTTCGCCAAGTATGGTTATCGCCAAGTTACATGAAAACAGTGCCGAGAGCAACAACCAATCAGAGTGCGAGCTTGGGCTTGGAACGACGAAAGTGCTCGGAAAAAAACATTTCGCTATTGATTTACATTCTTAAAATTATAGTGAATGTGCGACTAGCTTTTATTAATAATATGCCAATTCTTTCTAAATGTTAAATTTAAGTATGAAAAAAAATATTTCATGATTTACAAAGACTGGTGCGTTATCATTTACATAGCTGCTAACTTTTACGATTTTTTGTTACTACTAAAATTTAATAGAAAATTTTGGCTTTTTTATACTGCCGATTTTGGTGTTTAAAAAAGGGGTAATTTTCTATTAAATGTTAGAGGTAAGAAAAAAGCATAGATGTTGGCAGTTATGAATTTAATTCATTTACAAGTCTATGTTTAGCCATATGTTTCAGATTATTGCTGTTAATGTTAAGATGAATTTCTCATAAAAATCTACTCTCTGTATAAAATATATTTAAAGATTTAAATTGAATAACAAATACAAGAAAATATTTGAAGCTACAAATATTTTCTAAGCCTGCTGAAACTATATATGACGCCTTCATTCTCATTAGGTGCGTTCGTAATTATGTAAATACGTAGCACCTATAGTTGTCATTCAGTCCGTATGTCTGTCCTCAGATAACAACACAAAAACTACCCAGCCGAATCGTTTGAAATTTAAAATGTATAATTAGTACATAATTTTGTCGAGTCATTTCAAATTTTATGAAAATCGGATGCATAGATCAATTACAGAAACAATCAAAAGTATTCCGTTACATTGCGGTCAAGGGGGAAAAAAGTTTCAAATGTATTTCAATGGTGTTACACTCATTCGAATGCAATAGAAATACATGGATCTATGAAGTGTATATATATATATATATATATATATATATATATATATATATATATATATATATATATATATATATATATATATATATATATATATATATATATATTAAAATATACATTCTGTACAGAATGTTCTCTGAATATTTATTATTAAATTACAGGGCCACACAAAAGCATTCCACTACATTATGCTATAGGGGAAAACATTGCTTGTGGCGTGTGTTAATTATATTAAACTGTTTCACATTTTATGAATATGATATGCATTGCTGAGGTGTAATAGAAGTTTCTTCCTATACATTTACAGGAACATAAACAAGATTTCTACCACTATACTATATCTGCAATACTGTCTACTATAACAGCAAGGTTGGCTGGTTGGTTGATTTTTGACGTCCGATTATCTACGCTAGGGATATAGGACCAGGGGGGAGTGCCCTTCGTGGGGGTCTTTCTTAAGGAAACCTAACCCGTATTTACGCAAGGTTCGAAGAAAACCACGAAAACTCCGAACGGTTAGGCCGACAGCCGCGATTGGGTTCGAACCCAGCACCTGCCGTCTACCAGTTGAGAGGTCCGAACCTCTCGGCCACTGGTGGGGCACTATAACAGCAAGATCTGAATATTTTTAAAACTTCGTTATCGTATGAACTCACCTCATTTGCTACGCTCCACGTGCAATTTCCAACTTTTTTCGAACTATATTCATTATTTTTGTATATAATTTACATGGTTTATCTATATATCACAAATAAATTATACAAGGAGAAAAAACAAAAATCTACATTTTAATATTAATTGCATATTATTATTTTCTATTAAATTGTTAACTTAATCCAAAGTTGTAAAATTTACTGTTTCTTTTTTCTTTGTCTTTCTACATCATAAAATAAGAATCTATAGTTTTATTTATTTTACGGCCTTAAATGAGATACCAACATAGATGAACACAATTTTCAACGAGCAGTCTATTATATCTGTTCAAATATCCACGAATATGTAAATGTATTCAGAGGAAGTAAACAAAGTTACCATGTTTGAGATTTTCGGAATTTGATAATTTCATTGAATTGAATTTCATATATTGAATTGAAATATTTCATGTTTGTAAAGGAAAGTAATATTACAAACTCAGTTTTGAATACTATTTCTCTCAAAAAATTTCATTTCAAAATTATTTTGCTGCTCTGAGTTTTTCTTTAAATTTATAAATATATTTTATATTTTCTTATCTTTATTTAATTTCTTTGAATTATTTCTTTTATACCATATAAGAGTTAAAAATAACGCTAAACTATAAACTGATTTTTCGGAAAGAATAAATATAAAAATAAAATAGCCATTCCGAAAAAAAAAGAACTTTTAAACCTTAAAAATTTTAAAAATGAGTAATTTTCCATTATAAAAATCGAGCTGATAGCAGTTTATTTGCTAAAAATAAGCGTAGAATCACGGCGGGGAATACAGGGTCAATTTTCTCTACTTCTCTAAAATTAATAATCACTACAATTTAGAATACAAAAATATGGCTACTTTAAAAAGCTCGAAATTTTCTATTTAGAAAGAGTGGTGTCAGTTTACCTTGTCTTTAGTTTATTCGTGACTCTTTATGGAAAATACATTATGAGTTCATGCCACATTTGGCTGATTTTTTATTTAGGCATTACGAATTTTTGCTAGTAAGTTTTAAGAGTTATTTTCGCTTTATAAAATTATAATGTAAGATAAAAACAGTAAAAGAAAATTCATATTTAAACTTTTCTGGTGTAAATTCAATACTTCAAAAAAAATCGTAAGCGGCAACATTTGTTTTGCGGCTAATTTCATGTGGTTTTATTGTGTAAGTCACATATCTAATAAATGTTATGCTCAAGGCCTGATTAATGCACGGGCCTCCGGGGCCTTGGCCCTGGGCCCAACAATTTCAGGGGCCCACAAATTATGTGGCTGATTTTTCCCCCCTTAATCATATACTTTTCAAATAATATTGTTTTATAAAATATGAAACTTAAAATTTAAATATTCTGAATGACTCAATAAAATTTTTAGAAGCCTTTAACCTAGACACTTTTCACCCAAACAATTTTGTCAACTCGTCAAATAAACCTTCTTTTTTTGTGAAAGTGTAGCCGAAAACGGTAAGGTAGGTGGGCCCAACTTTTTAACAGGCCCTGGGCAAAACTTCAGCTTGATCGGGCTCTGGTTATGCTTTTTGACCACCATTATTCTCGAAAAAATTTTGCTTCGGCCAGTTTCAATTAATAAGATATCTCCGATGAAAAAGTCAAAAATTTTCATTTTTAAATATTGTTAGCCAAAATTCATAGCATGTGACTTAAACTACAATTTCTCATGGAACTAGCCTTATAGCCATTTGTGTGTTTTTTATGTTAGAGCATTGTAGTTATGTCGTGTGAAATTAATTCAATGAAGGTGTATTTATAAGGGCTATTCTTTGCACATCATAAACGTAAAACAAAAATTTCGTTTTCCGACAATTTTTCAATGTATTTGTAATTTGTCGTAAAGATATGCATTTTTTCTGACATAAGCATGGCTGCCAACAATTACGCATTTTTCCTACCACTAAAATTGTACAGAGATTTTCCATTTGTTTAATCATAAGATTTCGACGATTAAATAAGATAATATTTACTAAAAAAATTTTGTGGTAGGAAAAATGCGTAAAAGTTGACAGCTATGCATAAGGTTAGTAAGATAAATAAAACAATAAGTCATAGAAATTATAGCCTGAAAATAGTATTTCGGCTTGCTCTTACATTTTTTTTTGTCATTTTTATAATCTTTGATTTTTTTATGAAGTATTCCATGAACATAAATAATTAACTTTGACTTGTAAAGTTACATCTCTGTGAAAGCTTTTATATGAGCATTATTTCGTTTTTGTTTATCGTGCGGTGCTACATATTAGAGAAAAAATATTTTGTGCCCGTATGAGTATCAGTTGCAGTGCTGTCGGAACATGTTCAGATTTGTTTTGCCACGCTCAAAAAGTATTTACATAGTTCAGATGTCAAATTTGTGTTTTAAAAATGTTGTAAATGTTTGTTGAATATTTTAATAACAAATAATACTTGGAAGTCTGCTTTATTGTTCTGCAAAAAATATTTAGTTATTTTAGTATCTGTTCGACTAGTATCTGTGCAACAGAAAAGATACCTGTTACCTAGAAGTTTTAAAAACTGCGATCTACAGAGTAGTTTTAAGTTGTGCTGTAAATACAGGTCATATGCATTTCGTGTACTTCGGGCTCAAAATATTCCTACTGTGGTAACGATAAGGGATCATGCGTCAACGAGTACTGCTGACGACACGACAAATTTCAAATGATATTTTACATAAACGCAGAAAACTTTGCAGACAATCTTAAATAAATCTAAATTAGCAACATAAAATTTTATATGAATCTAAAATAATTCATGGTGTAACGGATAATACAGTTAATTAAGTTACTATATTTTTAATTTTGGAGAAACCAATTAAAGAAAGGAAATTTTTTGTCATGTCATTACTTATTATCAAAAAAAAAAAAAAAAAAAAAAAAAACTTTTTTTTAATCTTTTTAGAAAGGCTACAAAATAATTTTTAATTTCCAAATATTATGCGTTTTTCTTAAAAAAAGAATGATGTAGAAAACTGCCGTTAAAAAAGGACAGACATTAAAAAAAAATATTAAAAAAAATATTTAAAAAAATATATTTAAAAATATATATAATGTTTAAGAACACTAACAAGACACAAGAGAAAATACAAATAAAACAATCCTTTAGAAAATTGCAATATTTCTCTTTTTTTCTGTATTAAACAAATATTTGTAGTCAAGTAATTGGAGATTAAATAGAATACTTAATGCAGAATTTCTTAAAAGTTGTAACGGTATTTTTTCGATAGTGCTTTACAAAATAGTTTAAATAAGATGCAGTTGAAATGTTCTTTTGAAATTTATTCCAAGTTATAACGCAAATGAAAGTGTTTTGAGTTATGGATACTAAATTAATAAATATTTCATCTATGTAAATAAAACTGATATTTCAAAATTATAATATTGTTGTATTTATTTTGTATATACACAACATTAATGTCAAAAGACAAATGTAGCATTTGACCAGATGCCTGCGTAATATTAGGTTGTCCCAAAAGTTCCTTTCGTTTTTTGACTAAAAATAAACCAAGCAAATTTCGAAAACAGTGAAATTTTATTGAAGAATATCTGTGCTAATTCTGTTCTGCGAATCTTCTTCTACATTTCCAGATGTCTTTTAACCCTTTGAGGGGCGGTGGTATATATTTTATACCACCTAATTTGAACAAGATTCTCACCACAAAAACTTAAAGAAATTTTATATCTTTAACTTTGGCGGTAAAATGTTGAAAAATTGCTTTTTCTTATTTTAAAATAAAAATTTGGATTTTTCCGGTGAGAATTCAATATTACAGAGACATTATTGCTTGCCCCTCAAGGGGATAATGCCTTCCTTTCAATAAAGTTTTGATTTGGTTTCCAAAATACTTACCGAGGTGATTTTTATGTCATTCAAACAGTCATTTTTTTTGGTGAAGCGAATTTTCGTGAGAAAAAAAACAAAACAAATACCCTAATTTCCTGCGTATAATCCGCGGATCAAACAATTCTTTTTCGACCCAGAATTTGTTTAAAAATTTAACTTTTTCAAAAAAATGTATAACCGACTCCAAAAAAAAGCGCTAAAAAGAATTAAATAATTCTATAAAATTCTCTAAAGACAAATCGTTATCCAATAACCACACATTGACTATCATGTACCGGTATAAAACGGCTAAATTTAATATATAGAATTTAATATCCACCAAACATAGGTTTTTCAGAGAATATTTTTACAAGAGATTAATTTACATATTTTTGATTTAATTTTTGAATATATACATATAAAAAGTAAGGAATTACTTTTTGAAGTTGATGCCAAACAATCATAATCGATAATGATTTCCCCATTTTATTTATGGTACTAGACATAATATATCCACAATTCTTACTATACTTAAGATAGTTTGGCACCAACTTCAAAAAGTAATTCCTTACTTTTTATATGTATATACTCAAAAATTAAATCAAAAATATGTAAATTAATCTCTTGTAAAAATATTCTCTGAAAAACCTATGTTTGGTGGATATTAAATTCTATATATTAAATTTAGCCGTTTTATACCGGTACATGATAGTCAATGTGTGGTTATTGGATAACGATTTGTCTTTAGAGAATTTTATAGAATTATTTAATTCTTTTTAGCGCTTTTTTTTGGAGTCGGTTATACATTTTTTTGAAAAAGTTAAATTTATTTCCTACTTTTTAGTCATTTATACCTTAATACATAATTATGTGTACTGACATATGATGGCTCTTTGCAACGCATTACTAATGAACGCACTTTGCTGAGTTCTGATGTATTCGCTTTACTTGTCACTGTTTGATTGTCAACTTTTCAAAAGACATTTACAATATCGGTTAATATCGTTGTGAATCTTTAGGTTTTCTGGATGTGGTAACTTTTGAGATCTCGCACGACGAAAAGCTACCGCATTCATGAAATCTTAAAGTCAACATCTAATCGTACGGACATCGGAAGTGGTTATCGAAAGGTGACAATGCCTCAAGTAAAGTGTCCTTACACATAAGCGCACGGCAAAGCGCTTCCATATATGAGTAAACAGCAAAATGACTCCATGTATCAATGAATAGTAAAATGCTTTTCTAGTTTAGTCAAAAGTACTCCCCCTTCAGTCAGAAAAAGGAAAAAGAAAGATTTTAACAAATATCGCTCTATGATTCAATAGATAAACAACAACAATCTAATTCCTATAAATGCAGTAATGGCATCGGAAATTAGCGGTGATGATTCGACGAGGAATCCGAAAATCATAACCTGTACTTGGCTGCATCTATAAGAGAGTGACAGCATTCGATGCCCAAATACTTTTTTCACGGACGCTTTTGACCCAACTAAACAGTTAAAAATTTAAAACTCACTCGACCGCTTTTATGGAAAACGATTATTTCAGCCTATCATGGAGCATTCTCATGGGTCAAAAGAGAGAGATTCTATAAAAGCTGGGGAGTGACGATGCAGCAAATGGGTAAATTTTTTTACAGTGTATGTATGAGATATTCCATAAAAGGGATGGAGTGACGATACAGCACAAGTTAAATTTTTAACAATGTATCGCAATGCTAGGCATTTTCTGTTATAAAATTTGATGATGATTTCCTGGTAGAATTCGATTGTACGCCGAATGATCCTTTATTTCTACACAGACATAAATACATAATCCCTATTATTTTACAAATTCGTGGGCATACAAGGACAAGATAGCACAAGGAAATATTACGATACAAGAAAATTACAACCGGGAGCTACACATAAAGAGTGTGCGCAACAGAGCCAGTGGGATTCGAACCCACAATCTCCTACGCTCTCAAGAGATTAGCAGCGTGGTGTCTTAACCACTAGGCCACAAGGATCCCCTTGATGACACATTTTTGTCCAGAATCTTTTCCATCAATCATATACTGTGCTCTATGTATCGTCATATTCACATCGAGAAATCCTACATGAACAAAATCTGAAATCATTCTGGTGTCTAATCCGGTAACCAAATCTGAATCTAAAGATAATTTTGCTACACATATCTATGCACTTTATTTTGCATTGATATGTAAGAAATAATTTTTTCCTCCGGAGCAAAAAATATACGAAAGGATTTTCATCTTTTCAACCACTTAAGGATGTCAATTGGTATCGATGTCTATTTCCGCTTTAGTGGATGCGAGAACTTTTCCATTTAAGCTTTAACATTTCAGAAATTTATCGCATCCAGTAAACTTTAAGGCCGCACACTAGGCACAGAAAAAGACCCGGATGATAATGTGAAGTCTATGGGGGCGTTCTTTTGAAATATCTCGCTCAAATTTTAAAATTTTTACGTGATTTTTTTTGCATAGGATAGCTGAGGATATTCCACAACCAACCTAGTTTTTACTTTTCCAATTTTGGTTTCAGATTTTTTTTTAAAAAATATTTTAAATTTCAAACTTTAACACTTTTTCAAACTTCAACTTTTAAACATCCTTTAACTTTAATGGTAAGCTTATCAAAATTTTTCGTCATTTATATTTGTCCAAATGTAAATCTAGCACATAGCAATGTACTTTAATCACTTTGTGAATCCGGCATAACAAGCACCCTGATACACAGACACTCTTGCTTTAACGTGTAAGGCTCTTTAGAGATGAATTTTCAGCTTTTCGATATCGAATTCTCATGTCTGGATCGATGTGGATCTTTCACTTTGGTGGATACGAGAATTGTTCTAGCTAAGATTTCGTACTTTGAAAAAAAAACCAGCATCTCTGCAACAGTGGTTAGGATCCAGAAGGATTATTCGCTGTTAAGCAAAACAAGATTGACCAATCATAAGCCTTCATTTTTGAGAACTTTTGCGATGGAGTGACGATGCAGCAAAAGGGTTCAATTTTTTACAATGCAAGTAGTGCTAAAAATTTGTATCCTTTAAATGTGTAACGATGCTACTGAATTCCAAAGTGTCGATCACAGCGACATCTGCGGCATTTTCGGGATACATTATGTAGACTAGCAATAATTCTTGCATTTTTGGAAAATGTCCTGCAGATGTCGCTTCTATCTTTAAATTTCATTAGCATTGTTGCACATTTAAATAATAGAACATTTTAGCGCTTTTTTTAAGTGTTACAGAGGGCGTGTTCAGCACAACTTACCGGTTACTTACCGACCACTTACCGACACCACTTACCGATTGAAGACAAGTACGAAATGAAAATCAAAGCGAAGTGTGACGTGAGCTAGAATTCAACAGAATAGTTTTCATTGATGCCACAATTTACTTTCGTACTGCCCTACAATCGGTCGGTAACATTGGTTACTTTTGTAAGTTGCTCTGAACACGCCCTGAGATAGCCGATTTCCACACTATATCCCCTAGATGCTATATTTCCGGTTTCTTGCATAAGAGAACTTGTCCGGAATCCAGGTAGAATTTGCGCTGTTAGCGAAACCAGATTAACGAATCAGAAGCCTGAATTTTAGCAAATTTTTCAATGTTTTAAATAAATTTTCTTGTTAATAAATCTCGTTTCGCAAGCAGCGCAAAATTTATGTGAATCCTGGCCCTCGTCCAATTAGGATTTTGCACTTTGAACACTGTTAAAAATTTGAAACTTTTACTTTATCGTCTATCCATCGCTTTTATAGAAAATGATTACTTCATTGTATTATGGTGAATTCTCATTGGTCAAAATAGAGATATTCCATAAAAGCGGTGGAGTGACGATGCAGCAAAAACTTCAAACTTATAACAGTGAAAAGATCGTATGTCTATGTAAGTGTAACATAAAAGCATGCAAAAGGAACACTTCTAATTGGTCGATTGCTCCAAAATGAATTTGAAATTTAAAGTTTTTATTTTTAAAAAAGTTCTAATTATCAGATTTTTATGAAATTTAAATGGGACCACATGGGTCTAATACGCTTTCAAACAAAAAAAGAATTATCAAAATCGGTTCATATTTGCAAAAGTTATGCGTGAACAACAAATACATACAGGTCGAAATCATAACCTCCTCTTTGAAGTCGGTTAAAAAGAAATGTAACTAGTTTGATCGCCGTAAATATTTGTCTTCAATCACTAAATAAAATTTCTGGGTCCAAAAAGAATTGTTTGATCTGCGGATTATACGCAGGAAATTAGGGTAGTAATCGGATTGAGCAATGTCCGAAGACTAGGAAGGGTGCATCAGAATTGAACGCAATGAATTTGTTTATCCCAGTCAAAGATAGTTTTTGAACTCGAAATTATAGAAGATGAAAAGACTGTCGTGTGTAGACTAAAACCAGAAACATTTGGGCTAAAGATTCGTCAATTTGAATTAAGATTTCAAATACAAATCATGGAATTAGTAATAATCTTCTATGAATAAGTATTGCGAAGACTACTGTAATTTTGTGTGTATACGCCGCAGTTTAGTTAAGTCTTTTTCAAACCGGAGATTTAACTGAAAAAAAGAATCAATTATGTACTAAACAAAAAAAGTCGCAATTTATTTAACACAAATTCTGGTGGGAAATCGATTATCTGGGGTGCGGCGATACTCACGATATTATGGTTCTACTAGAACTAGAACATTCTGATACTCAGTAGAAAACTTTCCGGGCGTAAGATGTGGATTTGGATGAGTGTGGTGTCAAAAAGAAAGATAGTCAGTAAAGTAGAATGTTTTTTTAGGCTGGCTTGACTTGCGAATAATTTATGTACCTATCTGTCTATTTATTTATTCATTCACACTTCAAGTGCTGATATCTCGAAAACGGTTGGATTCGAACGCGTAGTTCCATTGCACTTTTTAATGTACATTTTGAAATATTTTTTTGATAACACACTCGTCCAAATCCACAACTTACACCTGGGGTTCCCTAGTCAAATATAAGGTCCGTATGAACAAGATGTATTATTACAACTTTTCTACATGGTCGGTTTTATAAATAACAAATTTTTTCAAAGAAAATTCTCTTTTAAGATTTTATTTTTTAAGAATTTTTTTAAAGATTTTTCTTACAAGTTTTGTTACACTTGCTTGGACGACAAATTTTTTACAAACGTTTAAAAACGTAGCACCAAAAATTTCAGTATTAAAAAAAAAAATCAGATTTCTGGGAGATACTTAAACAAGATATTTCTTACTATAATTTCTAGTTGCAGATTTGAATGTATTTTAATGTATGGTAAGTGTTTTCTTAAAACACTTACCATACATTAAACACACACTTACTTTGTTTTTCTTTAGTGCGTGTCTGTAGTGTAAGTCACATAGCTAATACATTTTATGCTTGTTGGACACCGCTATTTTCGAAAAGTTTGCTTGGCCTTAATCAATGAAGGAGATATTTCCCATAAAATAGGTCACGTTTTTCTGTTCTAAAATGCTCGTAGCCATAAAACGTAACATGTGACTTACACGGCAATTACTCATGGAAATAACCAAAATTAAGTAATACTGTAAATTATAGCCCAGGAAAAATGACAGTTTGTTTCTGGAAATGAGCGGAAATATTCCAATGATTCCAAGGCTCCCACTTATACATTTTTTTAACACCACTTTTTTTTCATCGAAAAATCTTCTTCATAAATTTCGTAGAAACTTACATGGAAAGACTTTTTTCTTGCAGAAACCTACAATCAATTTTTCTTAAAAAAAATAAAAAAATAAAAAATATATATATATATATAAATAGACCAGTAGGAGCAGAGATGCTAGTTTGGCTTTAATTTTTATTTCGAAATTTCAAATTCATACCGAAAATTTTCAAAGAAAAATCCTTACTTTTTGTAATCACGTAATCTCTGTTATTAAATAAATCAAAAATACTATTGGGTTGTTCGGAAAGTCCTTTCAGTTTGGGAAAATCAATTTATACCAGAAAATTCTCTTATTTAATTATTAGACATTGTTTTCGATATCTAATACTTAGAAATAAATGGCCAAAATTTTCCGGTACGAATTGATTTTCCCAAACGGAAACGACTTTCCGAACGACCCAATATTTTAAATTTCTGTTATGAATTCGGATTCTCTGAACATAAATGGAGGTCAAACTGGCAATCCTTAGGGGAAACCTTGTAATTCTATTCATCTGTTAAGTTGTTACACTGTCAAACTGCATAAGTTAAACGTATGTTACAGGGTTCACACGGTTCCATGAAATTTAAAGACCAAGAAATTTTTCGTTACCAACTATTTTCTTATAGAAAATATCTCCTTAAATAAGAACTATACAATTATATACTAACTATACGAACTATAAGAATATTTGAAAGAAAATTTATTTTTTTTTATAAAAAAAAAAAAAACAATACTTGTATTTCATTTGGAAAACCAATACACACTATGCATTATGACAAAATCTATAACAATTCTTTCCAGTTAACTTAAAAAATCAAAAATGTAAATTGCTGACTCTCCATGGTCCATTTCTTTAAAGCTTTGAATACGTCGATCTCACGTGTTTCAACCTTGTAGCGAATGATACATAGCCATAGTCTTAAGAGGTTATAAGCCATAAGAAGTTAATATAAATAAGTGAAAATGAAATCTGTAATTAAATTATGATTTTTATCTTGTAATTGATTTACGACAGCTCGCCCCCCCCCCCCCCCGTTCAACACACACACAAAATTATTTTCTCTTTTTTTAAAAAGGGGAATAATGCATTTCGCTGGATGTATAGTTAAAAATATGAAAACATTCTTTATATAGAAACTTTAATATTTTAAAGTAATAAAATAATTATAAAAATTATTTATTTTACTTCTTTGAAAAGATAAGACGAGATTTTCAATCTGCCTTACATTTTATTTTAAAGGTATTGATTTATATGAATTACATACACACACACACACACATATATATATAAATGATTTTATTAAAAATGAGTTTTTTCCTCATTTAGTCCTTGATTGATTTTCTAATTACGTTTGCAAAAAAATGTTTTCAAGCGGTTAACTAAAACACCAATTTGTATATTTTTTTCCCATTTCTCTTTGAAAATTTTTAAGTATTAATCTTTTAATCGGATTAAACATGGATTTTTATAACAAGCTATTTTATTACTTTCTGCCTCATATGCTTATATATATATATATATTATATACACATATAATGCTACAGAGTAATAATTTAATTTATGCAAAAGCAGACGATTTTAGTTGAATGATAAAATGAAGGACAAAGAATTTTTTAAATCCCCTCTTTGTTATATTTTTAATTGCATAATTCTTCTTCATTTCTTTATGACCGTTTTCTCCATTATAAAGTAATTGAAACCTGAAAAAATCTATCGAAAAAGCACCTTTGAAATTTTTTTTTATCACTAACCATTCTTTTATTACTTTGACAGTATTCGTAAAAAAATACCCCAAATCTTTGATTATAAACAAAACAAACTTCCTAAAACACCATAAAAAATTCTGAAGTGCGCAAAGCCTTTCGTAAGATCTGAGTCTTTCTTCAACAGGCGCAAATAAGACGTGTTTCTTCTATAAAAACAGCTGCACGACTACTTCGATCTTTCGAAAGACCTAGCGCATTTAAGAATTTTTGATGGTTTTTTAATAAATTTTTCTGCTTATATTGATTCACACCATTTTCAACTTATTTTTTTTCTTTGATTACGGTTTGGAATATGTATACTGTAATTTCGCGCATATACGCCGCACCTCAGATATCTCGATTTCGTACCAGAATTTATTTTAAACAAAATATGACTTATTTCTGCTTAGCACTTACTAGACCCTTTTAAAAAAATAAATAAAATTTCCGGTTTGAAAAAAGCGTTACTAAGCCACGGCGTATACACAGGAAATTACGGTACGCGGCAATAGACTATTTTTTATTTTTATCCGTATCACATTTTGTAAAATAACATCTGCCCTATATTTATAGAAAAATTCTTTCAATATACCTCGATTTCGTACCAGAATTTATTTTAAACAAAATGTGACTTATTTCTGCTTTCACTTACTAGACACCTTTTTTAAAAAAAATAAAATTTCCGGTTTGAAAAAAACGTTACTAAGCCATGACGTATACACAGAAAATTACGGTACGTGCAAAAGACTATTTTCTTTATTTTTATCCGTATCACATTTTGTAAAATAATATCTGCCCTATATTTATAGAGAAATTCTTTCAAGATAAATATATCTGAAAGAAAACACTTTTTAAATTGTGGTGAAATCGGATATGAAAATAGTTGCCCAGTCCTGGTCGCAATTTAAAGGTTAATAAATATAAATTAGATATATTTTCAACTCTTAAATTAGTATTAGGCACTATCTAACGCAATGATTAAATTAATACTATAGTTGCAATGAAATTATTTATGACTGTAATACGATACTCTAAAGATTTCGTTCAGAAAACATCTGGATAAGAACAAGATCACTTCATTGTTAGAATAATTTGCATACCCGATTAATTTCCCGTATCTTGAGAACGATTATATCCTATTAGAAATATTGTTTTTACTCAGTAACAGAATATTGTCGGCGAATAGAGCTATTAGGAAATAACATATAAATATAAGAATAAAATAATTTATGAATTCGTGAATTCAATTTCTTCAGACAGGAGGTACACAAATGTGGACACATATTCTTTTTCATATAAAAAATAAACCTTTTGATTTTTTTACATTTTCACTTTCATTTACATAGCTGAATATTTTTTGCTTTGAAACAAAACCAATAAATGACATCACTGATGATTATCGCCTCTTAAAAAAAACGTTGTTTTCTTCTGTGTTTGTAGAATACCTTCAATATACTATGGCCAAAGCAATTTTCTTAATTATTTAACTTAAATATTTTATAATAAAGAATGTTGAGGATTTATGGATTATTTACTTGTTTAAAGACATTAAAATTGATGTGGCGTGAATTTAGGTTATTGATGCTTAATTCTTTGCGGCGCAGAGCACTTGCATTACTTAAGTGTTGAAATTAATGACTGGCACCAGAATTTGAACACAACTTTATTTATAAATATAAATAAAGGCTGTGATTCATGAATACAATGTTCGAAGTAGTGGGCCTCCGTGGCTGAGTGGTTAAGACATCATGCCGCTAATCGTGAGGTTGTGGGTTCGAATCCCACTGGCTCCATTGTACACACTCTTTGTGTGGAGCTCCTGGTTGTCCTTGCCTTGTGTTGTAATATTTCCTTGTGTGCTATCTCGTCCCTGTATACTGACGATGGCTTATAAGCAGGCTTCATGTCGAGCACACAAGTCAGATGTATGGTGTTCAATAAACAAACAAACAAACAATTCGAAGTAGTTTTTTACCAAATTTGTGGTGGCGATGTGGCCTTTGGGAATTAAAATTAAGGGGTTTCTTAGATATTCCACCGCCCCTCAAGGGGCTAAATCGATGTCTTAACTCTTTCAGCTCTAATGATTGAACTATCTACAATTAAATTTAATCCCGAAATGTCACAATGGTATCTCCGACAAAATTTATTTGAAAAGATTTATTTTTTTTTCGTGCATATGGAAAATATTTTTTTTTCTTTGCAAAATACTGGTGCCAATATCATATTTGGAAGTTTGAAGAAATTTACGCACCAGAACTCAAAGGGTAAGGGAGTTAGTAGTTTTAGATATATATTTGCGAAACCGAATTACCAGGTCATACCATAAAAAAATAAATAAATAAATAAATAAATAAATAAATAAATAAATAATGTTTTATCAGGTTTCTAGAAATAGAAAATTATTTTAAAACTTTCTTTGAAAATGATGTATCAATCCTACTTAATTTAGCTGCGCAATAATTTTTTTAAATTTTGCATTTTTTTAAGGATTTCAGAGGATTTTAGGTCTTTAGTGTAAGAAATTTCATAAAGTACTGGTCGCTATATCTGAGGATACTTTTTTTTCATTATATAAGCAAAATAGAACTTAACAAAAATTGTAATAAACTGTCCTCGAAGCGTACGAGCCCCGATAATGATTATCCTGTTATTTCCGATGAAGCAGAACTAACCTTTTTGCTCTCATTTTGTAGACGGTTTTTTGCCTTTTTAATTTTTAGACACTGTATAGCTTAAGATAGTGTGTACTTCTAGACCCTGTACCTTAACACAAACACATGAAATTGAAAATCGAAGCTTCATTCTCTCTGTATCTAGAACCATTATGCAATAGTACTATTTAACATCTATAATGAATAGAGAATAACCCATAAAATAAGAAACTAAAACAAATCAAGAGGAGTTGGCAATATTGGAACAATTACGAAGCATTGGAAATGTGGCATTTGGCTTGTTTTTGAGGGTTATACTAAATAGACACATTAACCCTTTGAGCTCTGGTAGGTAAATTTAATCAAAATTCCAAATGTCACATTGGCACCAGTATTTTGCAAAGAAAAAAAACCGATTAACGATATACACGGAAAAAAAAATGCATTAAATCTTTTTCAAATACATTTGGTTGAATTTGCTGGTGCCGTTGTGACATTTCGGAATTAAAATTATGTGGTAGAAAATTCTACCATCAGAGGTCAAAGGGTTAAGTACGATAAATTTCTGATTAGAATATATATATATATATATATATATATATATATATCAATATATAACATGTGAAAACAATTTAAAAAGTAAATAAAGTTCTAAAACTAAAAAGGGTCTATTTAATCTATTTCATTCAGAATTTTCGAATCCTTATGCAAGGCTCCCAAATGATCCACCAACTGAACACCAATAATTTCTCAGAAATATTTTTTTTTAAGGTTTTGCTTGAAAGTTGCCCAGCAACCACCACCGAAGGTTAATGTTTGCGCGAGTATTGTAAAAATCTACCTTGACATTTTCTGTTAAAAAATATTGGTATTCAGTTCGCGGACCATTTTGGAGCCCTGCTTATGAGAAATTCTGAAGAGAATTTTTCATCGTGTAATCACAAAACGGAAAAAAAAATTATAATAAGTAAAAAAATAATAAAAATAAAAATTGAATAATTAAAAATTTTTTAGAATTAATTTTTAATTAACTTTTTAAAATAAATTTTTTTAAAAAATTTTAGCTTTTTAGAATTTTTATTTAAATTCAGATTTTTTTAAATAAAAAATAATTCCTTAAATAGAAATTTTAGATATAAATAAGTTAACAATAACAGCGAACCTAAATGCTATATAATATTGATTAAGATATAATAAGTAAATTAACAGTGTTTACATTATTTTCTGCAAGAAATTAGAAAAAAATGATTTCTTGGTAATTTTCTATGATAATTTTTCTTGTACTAAGCAACATATTATTTTTATTCATTATCAAATATACATATACATAACAACATGAAAAATTAAAATTTTTTATAAATGTAATAATGTAAAAAAAAATTACTTCCGTTGTTTTCTAAAGGTTTTTATTTTCACATTCATTTATTTTTATTTTCATTTTGTACATTATCATATATACATACATATATATATATATATTTATGTACTGTAATATATATATATATATATATATATATATATATATATATATATATATATATATATATATATATATATATATATATATATATATATATAACAGTATGAAAAATTTCAATTCTTTATAAATCTAATAATGTAAAAAAAATAACGTCCGTTGTTTTCTAAAGATTTTTATTTACATTTTTTTTATTTTCATTTTGTACATTATCATATATACATATATGTATGTATATATATATATTTATAACAACATAAAAATTTTCAATTTTTATAAAGGTAATAATGTAAAATAAAATAACTTTCGTTGTTTTCTATAGTTTTTTATTTTCATTTTGTACACTGTATGCTGCAAAATGACTATTCAGTTATAAAAATATAATGTTCTTTTGAGTTTTTAAATTTGAAAGCAAGAACTAGTTTTATCGAGCATTTTATTTAAAACTCTTTAATAAGCAAAATTATGAAACACGTGACAAAAGAAAGACATCTTTGATTCAAAATTACCAAATAAATTCATTCTTAAAATTAAACATTTTTAAACATTACAAAAGTCTTAAAAAATCAAATACTTAATGTGTGACACTCCAAATTATGAGTATTATGATATCGTCCTCTTTACCAAATAGCTAGAAGCTTTACCTTTTAATTTGAAAAATTAGTTCGTATTCATAAGAAAATTTTTGTAAGTGTTTTATTAAGATAAAACCTATTAATCAGGCTAATTGTTTTAATTGTAATTACGTGCACAATCATCCTCTTCATAAATGTAATTTTCAATTTCTCAGAAGACTACCTTCTTCAGAAGTATAGCATTATTATTATTTTTTTAACAGAGAAAAAGAATCTTCCAGAAAGAATTAACTTAAAATTAAAACGTTCTTTATTTGCAGGCATATCTTTTTAGTTTTGAGAACACTTCTGTCGTAATAAAAGAGCTGAAGCTTTTTCAGAGCTTCTCACTTTTTATTTAATTTATTTTCACACTTTTAAACATAATGTTGAATAAAATAATGTGAAAATTTCATGAAAGTACTCAAAAAAGAACGTCGAAGGAATTTCTTCTTACTTTAAAATGAAAGTAATTCCTCTTAAGTAAAATAGAAATAGAAGAGCCACAGGCTGTACTTTTTACCCTATAAAATATTCTAACGTGTTAAAAAATTTTGTTCATATAGAAGTACAAAGATAGTAAAAGTATTTTGAAGTATGCGACAAAAAATATTTTTTTTGTGTGTGTGAATATTTTGAGGAAGCAGGATTCAGAAATCCACCTTTCATACTTGATTAGATTAAAGTAAGTACATTTTTGCGATATCTGTTTAAAATAACGGTTAATAAATAAATAAATAATATTTTTGTCTTTTTTGTGTCATTGAACTATAAAAATTGAATAACACTATAATGTTTGTACAAAGTTCTGAGAATAACCATAGCCATGATACTATTCTAAAATACTATACAAAAAATAGTACTTTTTAACTTTTTCTTCCCAAATTTAAGTGCTTATAATGTTTTTGAAAACTATGATTAATAAAATACAAAGCCTTTTTCTGTGTCATCAATGTTTTTTTTTTTTTTTTTTTTTTTTTTTTTTTTTTTTTTAAGAGGATTAAAACCACACAAAAAAATCCAACGGAGTCAAAAACTGTATTGAAAAAAAAAATCCCTCAACGATCGTAATAATAATTTTCGTTTATCATAGTTGTCACAATAGAAAAAATACCTGTAATGCTTTTTGTTATGTTAAAATAATAACAATAGAGTTTTCTGCCCATTTCTAAATCCATAGCTGCAAACTTTTACACCTTTTTTCTCACCACTAAAATTAAATTGTAAAATTTGCCATATTTAATCATCGAATTCATTAATTCAAAGAGTCAAAGTTTTATTTTTAATTTTAGTTTTAAGGAGAAAAAGTAAAAGATGGCAGCGATGTGAATCGTTATTTTCAGCTGTTTCCTATGCAGCTACCAGTGGTAGTCAGCTCTCATGTTATATTTTTATATCTAGTGACTTCATGGCTATCCTTTTATTTTATAAATTGAAAATGTTTGTCTTTTTGATTAATTTTATTATGTATCAACCAGACCAGAACCTTCGAAATCTTAAGCCTGCGCGATCATTCGAAAATGGCGGTAATCATATTTTCGGGATTGAATAGTCCCTTGAATATGACAGAGTTGTTACAGTTTTTTGTATCAATATTTTATGAGAGTTATCTGCATCTAAAACCCAAGAAGTCGGGCAAAATGCTTTAAAAAATCTTCTAAGACAGCCTCTATTTTTCAGGCAGCACGCAGTCGAAATATTCAGGGGCTGTTACAAAGCAGAAAATTTTCGATTCCTTTTAAAATTGTACATAATAGAATTTCTTTATGATTTTTTTCCTCGAAATCATACTGGAAAGCTCGGAGGAATATCAATAAATAATTGTATGTGATACCTGATTCCTTCTTTATGCAGTTTGAAGGAGAGATATACGTAAAATTTCTAATTATTAATTTTTAGTTATTTATTATTGTTATTATTTGTTTTCTGAAACATTTTTGGGCTTGAAAATTTTTTTTAAACATAAAACATTTTTTCATGCCCTGTATTTTCATTCATTATAAAATTAAAATTCCTACGTGAATAAAATCTGCATACCGCCCTGAATTTTTGGTTATAATGTTAAGAAAGAAGAAAATTTTTAAGAAATTTAAATGATTTTAAATTTTTTGGGAGCCTGTGTTCAAGTTCCTACATTTTTATTCATCTTTTAAACTTTTGCACTCGAGAGGTAACTCTCATTCACCACTAATGTTATCAGGTGGCCCTCGTAAATCGGGACTCGAAATGCTTTTGACACCACTAATATTTCACAATTTCTTTCGCCATATTTTATCACAGATTAATCGGCCATTAGATATTGCGAAGAAAACTAGTTTAAAATACTGGTGTCCAGTGCATTTGAAGCACCCAAATACGCTAGACGCTATTGGTCAGTGAGAATCACCTCTAAAGTTCAAAGAGTTAAAATGTTGCAGATATAACGTTAATGCATATTGACAACAATTATATGAAAGTTAATAGTTTAAATTTTGAAAATTTAATAAAATATACAATTTAATGTTCCGTAATTTCGTATAGATAAGCCGTAGCTCAAACAATTAATTCTGTTTCGACCCAGAAATTTTCAAAAATAAAATGTTACATTTTGTATCGCGGCATATATTTATCTTAAAGTACTGAATAGATTTTCTGGGTCGAAAATGAATTGTTTGAGCTGCGGCTTGTGTACGCGAAATTACGGTAGACGTTTCGGACAAACATTTGTTTCTCATCGGTATAGTAAAAACATTTAAATCGAGAAAAATCAAATTAAAATCAGCTTACAGAAGGAATTTATTTATGTTTTATTTATGTAATACTTACATCTGATCTGTGCGCTTGAGGTCACTCCCCCCTTATAAGTCACATGGATCTAATAAGAAAAAGGACATGACGTATCCTTAAGATACACGAAACTATTAAGAAAAAGGAACTAAAAATTTCTTAAAGCAGTGATGCTTCAATTGTAACTATTTCCGAAGAGTTTCATTACCGCTGCTGTAAACTTCCACTGGTAAACACATGTGTGATATTTTTTTCTTATTATTCAGACACCTTAGTCACAAAAAATTTCTTTCAAAAATAATGGCAAAAACTGATATTTATTTTTACTGGTGGGAGTTTATTTCATCGGTAGTTATTTCACCATATTGTGATAACGAAAACTGTCTCCTGTCAGTGTTTTTGAAAAGTTATAATACTTGGACAATCTGACACCAACAAAAGAAATAGAAATGTTTTACAGAAATTTCTCATAAATGTTTAAATAAGATAAAAATTTACATTCAAGTTTAGTAGTGGAAGTTTTAACCCACGGCCATCAAAAACTTTGGATCCACTTTAAAAAATTAGCAGCCATCACATGACAACATCTTCAGTTACTTCACTCGCAAATGCTAGACAATATATTATAAGTCTCCGCCTCTTTATTATTAGCTCCATTTTAAGATAGTAAAGCATCAACTGTAACTGCTTTCGCAGGAAATCATTACCTCTCGGGAAACTTCCACTAGTAAATTTTACTGGAAAATTTATCTTTATTTCAATGTATCTTTAATAAAAATTTTCAAGCAGAAATAATGGCAAAAACTGATAATCATTTTTCCTGGTGCATGTTTACTTCGGTGGTTATAGTTACGCGACATTGCGACAGGCAAGAAAACCTACTGTCTATGTCAGTGAAAAAATTATAATACTTGGGAAAATTGACACCAAAATGAATAAATAAATAAATAAATAAACAGATTTTGTTTTACCTTATGTAAGTAAGAAGTTTCCCATTAATAAGGCGCTTATATTAGATGAAAAATTTCTATTGAAGTTTATTGGTGGAAGTTTTCACTGGCGGTAATTAGAAACTGCTTATCTGATCAAAAGAAACAACCGTTATCTTCTGACAACATCCACACATACTTCACTCGCGACTGCTAGACAACACACTATATGTGTCCTCCTCTTTATTCTTAACTCCATTATAAGTCATCGTCAGTTACAAAAGAAACTATGCCAAAACAGTCATAGAAAAATGGAGTCCTCTGACGAAACAATGGAGTTAAGAATAAAGAGGAGGAGACATATAGTATATTATCTATCAGTTACCAGTGAAATAATTGAGGAGGCTGTCACAAGATGACGGTTGTTCCTTTTAATCGGATAAGTAGTTTCTGATTACTGCTGATTTAAGCTTTCAACAGTAAACCTGAATTCAAAATTTCGTTTTATTTTAGCATCCTATTGATGAGCAATGTCTCTCACATTTATAATAAAAAGTTCTATTTCTTTTTACTGGTGTCAGTTTGCCCTGTTATTATAATCTTTTCACTGACACTGATGGGAGGTTGTCTGGGTTGTCAAAATGTGACGTAAGAATTACCATCGAAGTAAATTTATACCAATAAAAATGAACATGAGTTTTCGGAATTATTATTTTTTTTAAAAATAATTTTCTTGCAAATTTTGTCAACCCTTATGTAAAAGATTTTTCTTTTCAAAAAGTGGTGCAAATGTTGATGTGAAGAAAGAGTTTATTTCCAGAGTAGACATCACATAACCCCAGATGAAATCGAAAGCTTTTAGGTCATCTAGAAATTTAAGTTGGTAATCAGAGTTTCTACAGTTCTACCACTAAATTTTAAGAATATATTCGAAGTGTTTCACTGCAGAAAAATATCGTAAAATCTGCGAATGAAGGTGGGGATTGCAAATGTTGTGGTTTAAAAATTAAATGTAAATTTTCTTATTTTTAATAGTGGTGCCAGAGTCCTTCGAAATTCCAAGGAGTGTGCGAACCTTGGTAATTAAGACTATGAAGGGACGTAAAAGTCAAAGGTTTTAATAAATTAATGCTTTGCAAGATCAAAAAGGCGAAACAAGTAAAGTTAACCCATTCGTGCCCAGCATCTTTTGCGTAAATTTTATTTGGTTGGCACCACTATTTTTAGAAGATTTAAGTTTAGTTCATTAATCAAGAAAATGCATCATTTAAATAAAATAATTATGGATTTTTTTTTTTTTTTTTTTTACCGGTGTCAAAAACAGCACTGAATGCACCTTTTGAAGCGTCCCTAAAAAAAGGGACGCTAGGCACTAATGGGTTAATGAATGCAGAATTCGTACGCTTCGGGCAATTTTCAGTTAGTTATATCAGTTTCACTAATTTTTATATAAAAAAAATCAGTGTTGAAGCTCGACATTTCGCTTTATTTATCAGGAATTTTCAATAAAAGAATACTGGTACCAAAGAATTTTCCGGTAGGTAAATTCCAGGAGGCGCACGAAATCTGGAATGATTCAAAAACATGTCTGCCACAAAAGGTTACTTTTTAATTCTATCTCGCGCCTTTTTTCTTTCCCATACACATCAATAACGTGTGCGCGAAATATAAACCCTAAAATTTCAATTTTAGAAATTGTGGTGGAAATAGAATATAAAAATAGCCGCCTGCGACAGCGCTGAAAAAGGGCCTAATTAATAATGCGTCAAACGTCTCTCAGAAAATTTTAATAGAAAATTTTGTCTCATTCAAACACCGTATTCATGCAAAACTGCTATCATGAAAAAGCAAAAAATCTTTTCTTTTTAGAGGTTGAAGTTTTATCTCATTGGTAATCAGGCCACCGCCTCCTGAATGCTAGGCATGGGCGCTGACGCAAAAATGGCGATTGTCGTAGACGGATTATTATAACGTGTATACGGTTCACTCATTTTACACAATAGTATTTTTATAAAAGATTTATTTGACTTATTTAATTTCAGAAAGTAAAGTCAAAAATCTTAAAAAAAATATTGGTACGAAAATTCAAAGGACTGTACACAAGCTGAAAAAAGTCCGCCTTCGGCAGCCGCCATTTTTGTGTCATCGCTCTGTTGAGAGGCGGTGGTCATACTTTATAGGGTTCCCATTAAGGATGAGCTACTTTTACAGTTTGTTTCACATCGCAATTTTGAATTACTTAATTTCTCAAAATTCGAAATTAGATTTAAAAAAAAAAATACTGGTATTGAAATTGAAAGATTTTGCTCGTTTTACAGGGCAAGTTTTCTTGCAAACCGCCTTTAATGAGTTAAGTGGGAACTAAATGTTCACCCTTAATTGAAGCAAACCATATTCTTCAGAGTATATGATTTTACTATGACTTAAACTTTGATTTCAATTATTTTGATATGATTCTTCCGTAAAATGTTTTTAATTATTTTTTCAAGATATGAATATTTTTCATGATGTTACTGTACCGATGGCGGAAGAATGTTTGTTCGAAACGTATACCTAATGCGATTTCATTGAAAATTTTATAAAATTGCCTGAATTTAAAGATTAATCTTCACATAATATTGTAATATATCTAATACCAATGACCAACAGAAATCGATTAGATTCCGACCAAATGATTAAATGATTATACATGGAGTATCGTAAAGTTTCAATTAAAGGCAAATGTTTTTTAATGTTACCTCACCCCGCCTTTTTTAAAAAAAAAATTTTCCATATGCTTTGAGATATTTGAAAAAGAAATATACTAAGAAATGAATTTTTTAAAAATAGTGGTGCAAATGAAATATAAAAATTGTCGAGTTTAATTAAAAACCCCATGTATGTCGATTCAAAATAGAATTTTCTTCATAAAATAAGTTAAGTTCAAATCACACAGAAATAATGTAGATGTTATGTTAGTCATATATAAAGTTTTAAATAAAAATTCTGTTGTTAAATAGGTTTTTTAAGCTTGAAAAAATTTCTTGGCATTTTAGTGTTAAAACTGTTGAATTGTTTTTTTAAAAAAATTCGGGCTTCAAAGACTATTTGAAATTTTAACACTAGAACCGCCATAAGGGGTCAAAATGACCCCTGCCAAATTGATAATAGTCGATTCGAACCAGAATTTTTCTCATAAGATATGTTAAATATATGCAGCAAAAAATTAGACTCATTAAATAAATTAAATAGTTTAAAATTAAAATTCTGGTAAAGAACACTTTTTTGTAAAACGCCAGTAAAATATCCAGCGGTTCTAGTGTTAAAGGAATCTGTCACAAATATTAATGCTAAAAAATTTCATTTTAATTTTAAAAACACAGAATTCATAACCACTACGTTTATTCACAAAATTTGCAAACAATGCTTAAAAGTTTTTCGCAGGACTATGCAAACACGGAAAATGACTACAATTTTTCGCTGACGGATTTTTTTCTGATGAATAAAATAATACACTGCTAAAAATAAATTAATTAGTTCTAAAATACAATTTAAATAAAGGGAAGTATGATCTATTTTATTTGTAATAAATTCACGGAAATGGTAATTTTTTAAAAATGAAACGCCCTATTATTTGTAATTCAATATACATCAGGGATGTCAAACTGGGGCCCGCCAGATACCACTGATAATTTATAATAATCGATGCTTTATCTAATAATCGAATATCTGTGATTCAAAATGTCGACAATCTGTTCAAAGTACATGGAATATAAAATGGTTTAAATAGTTGTGTTTTTACACGGTGGCGAGTGGTTAGATAAAAACACAGTCAATATAGATGATAAATACCAATATTTTGTTAAAAACAAACTTAGTTTATATAAACTCTTTATGTTACTTGATGTATTTTCTGTAAGAAATTACTGGGAATTTCCTCTTTTCTTGACTGTGTTTTTCCGATTCTCCCTGACCACTCGCCACCCTCTTTTAACTATGGGCCTAAAAATTAGAGGTATAAGATTTGGTGATAAAGTATTACAGACCTGAAAGATTATGGTGCTGAAAGGTTTTAAAATAATATATTTTAAGCATTATGGGTGTGTATATACATATTTTTTTGCCTTTTTATTTGAAATGAGTTTTTCAGTACTTTGATACACATTTCTAAAGTTCTATTTTAGGTAAATAGTTTAAACTTTCTAAAACTGTGTAACTAACTTGTTTATTTTAAAATTATCTAGCATTAGGGGTCTGAGTGAAAAATTGTTTTAAATAATGAAAAATATGTTCTTAAAATTTTTAAAATTTTCAAAGTTTTTTAATAAAATATTTTTGATTTTAATTGTTTAGAGTTAAAATTTAAAACTACTTTTTATTATTACCAAATAGTATGTTTTCTGACACCATAGAAAATTTTAAGGTAATAAATTAAACAATTTTTAGAAAAATATCAAACAGACATATTGTTCAAAAAATTTCATAGATATATTTATATAGTTATTTAGTTCTTGAAAACTAATTTATGCACAAAATTAATTTCGTTTGATTTATATACGTTCTATAACTTTGTATATTTACTATTAAAAAATACTTAATTTCTAACGCTATTTTTAAACTAAAATAGATGATGCTAGATATTTTTAACCCTTTAGGGGCGCCGTTTGCAGTCTGCAAAAGGTTAATTTTACTGTTCCAATTGCGAACTTTGACCAGTAAAATATTTGTACAATTTTGATCTCATAATGTACATGAAAAAGAGTGCAATTTGGTGAAAATTGAGCACAATTCAGGCTCAATTTGAAAATTGATTATTTTCAAATAAATCTGTTCTTAAATTGCGGTGTGAATGAATTATTTGAATATTTTTGGAGCAGAAATACCTTTCCCCTAAAGGATTCGATCTACACTGCTGTAAAAAACCCGTTTGACAGCATTCTGCAAATGGTAATTTTAATGCCCAAACTGCGAACTGGCACCAGTAAAATTTTAGTAATATTTCGATGTCATAATATACGTGAAAAAGAGCTTTTGATTATTTTCAAATAAATTTTTCCGTAAATAGTGGTGTGAGATTATTATTTGAACGTTTTGGGCGCAGAAATATCTTGCCTCTGAAAAGGTTAAAACTCTTTCATTTCAATTGCCGGGATGTTCCATGTGCCCTTAAAGAGTTAGTGGTATCCGGTGGGCCAAAATTTAGCATCCCTGATGTACAGGATTCAAAATTGTCCATTTTTATTAAATATCAGGTTTTTTAAAAATAAAAATTTTCTTTTTGGATTTTTTAGAGCCTTCACGAAGTTATTTTTTGTTGGAGAAGAAGTAGAATTCTTCCAAGGCAAATTTTGGTTTCAAATACTGAAACTCGAAAAGCGGATATATTGAATGTAGATTAACCCTTTCCTGTACCGGCAAAATCTATTAGTAAAATGAGAAATTATCGACTGACACCCGAATTCACAAACGAATTTCTTAGATGTTGTGAAACCCCTAATTTAAGCCCCTTTTTTTTTAATAAAAGCAAAATTTTGCTAAAATATTATTGGTGCTGTTTGCAAGTTTGGAATTAAAATTAGGTATCCCATACCGGGCACAGTGTGCCGGAAAGGGTTAATAAATCTTTAGTAACACAAGACTGTTATATAATAATGTTAAAAATACGGGTAATAAATGTTAATAATTCGGATATTCACCATTTTTGTTTGAAAGTCGTTTGCCACAAAATATTCTGCAATATAATAGTCTCAATATTACACCGCTTTCATAATTTATCTGTACATTACACGGGCATTTTTACCAATCATGATTTGCCCATACCACATACAGGCATCCATATGCCAAAGGCTGTTATATGATAATGTTCATAATATGGATATTCACCCTTTTTGCTTGAAAGTCGTATGTCATCGAAAATTCTAGAATATATTATATAATTCTAGAATATATAACCTTCTCAATATAACCGATTACTTATTTGCCCGTACATCATACGGGCAACGTGATTTTGCCAAGCATTATTTGCCCATACCACATACGGGCATCTATATGCTTATCATGATTTATTATTTTCACCAGAAAATTTTTATTGTAAATTATGCATTACTTAACTGAGCATTTTTCTGATCCAATTAGGCAAAAATTTCTGTTTTAAAAAAACGATGTTAAAAGATTAAAATTCTGTAAAAGACATGAAAAAATTAGCATCATTTGAAAGTTTTTCAAAAGTATTGATCACTTAAGGAGTCAATCACAAAATTCTGTCCTTATAGCAGACACAAATTTTCCCATTCTAAAATAGTGGTAGCTCTGTGGTTGAAGGCCACATTTAAAGATTAAAAATTAACAGCATTAAAATATTTTTTAAAGAATTTAAATGCAAGAAAAACGCACAAATGAAAACTGGTCAACAGAAACTTTTATAATCATAATTGATTTCAAAGTATTCTGCACTGGTTAAATAAAATGAAAATAGCTGGAATTTCTCTGAAAGCACCTTGCTTCCAATACAACGTATTTTAGTATTCTCACGAACAACTTTAATAACTTTTTTCGATATACTTTAATTCTGGAAGCTGAAAAGGAGCAATATTTCGTTCTATTTAAAAAAGAATTTTATTTGCTTGTTGTTTTTAGAATGGTGTTTGTTATGCAAATTCTTTGAAAATTCTTTTTTCTTTCTTTTCTTTTTTTTCACTGAAAAGTTTGTAATTATTGATATTTTTCAGCTTTTAAGAGAATAAATATATATGTATATTAAATATTTTAAAACTATCGCACGATTAAAGGGGAAAGTAAAGATATTGGAGGAAAAAAAAATCAAGGAAAATTTAATTTTGTAAATACGCAGTTAAATTTTTTCCCGTGAAATTACAGAAAATCTTGGCTAATCCGTTATATTAAATCTTATGGCAGTTACACAGATTCCAAAAAGAGAGATTCTGTTAAATAAACCGAAAAATGTTTGGTAAATTTACAGTAGCATTTGTAAATTTATATCGATAAAAATAAACAGGTATCTGTAAATAATCAGAATTTATTCATTTTTAATGATAATAATTTACTTTTTCGAAAATAGTAAACTTTTGAATTTTGAAGAATTGGAATTGTACCATTTGATCGTTACAATACTTACTTTTAACCGTCCCAAGATTTCATCCCGGATCTTCTGGGTTGGAGACGAATACCTTATTTTTAGTTCTACAGGATGTATTATAACTATGTGCAAATGATGTCTTTCACGATACATCGGGGAAATGGTTTAATTTTAATTCTAATATTACCAAGCATCATGCACATGGTGAATGAAACAACTGTAAAGTGACAGTCGATAAAAATCCGCGCTAACTTTACAGAGACGAATTTTCCCTTTCTAAAATATTCTAATTTCTTAATATATCAATTTTAAAACAAATTTTCTTTTTTATAGGGTTCGTACGGGTACCGTTATTTTCCGAGTTAAATATCAGCATTTGTTAACAGAAAAATAAATATCCTTCAAAAGCGGTAAAATCCGTCTTATTTAATGAGATATTTTTTATAAGAAAGTATTGGTACCGAAAAATTTCCTAGTAATAAAATTCCAGGACGCGTACGAACCATGTTTTTAATATTTCTAACAAAACTGTCAAAGGAATTACAAACTGTGCATTTTGTATGACAGGTTATAATAAAGATTTTTTTAATTAAACATTTCCGCCACATTGAAGTTCTGTTCGTAAAAAAGGTGAAATGATTGATTGACACTTGAACTTACAAACGACTTTTCTAAAAATTAAAAACTCGTTACTTTAAACGTTCATTGTAAAAGTAAAATTTTATTAAAATATTCTTGGTGCCGTTTGTAAGTGTGGATTTACAATAAGACGGTCTTGACGTGGTACAGCCGTGCCGGAAAGGATTAAATAAAGTCATGGGAATTTCTACATGAAATTTGATATAAGACAAGGAAAATGCCCGAGAACTTGATCGGATACGCGTAATCGAGAACGAATGTGCATTTAACACGTTCACGACGGTGCGTATCACCAGTGGTCCGCAAAAAGGCTTAAGAATCCCTATTTACCTTCCCCCAGTAAAATTTTACTGAAAAAATTGTCTGGTTTAATCGGAGCATTTTCTCGATCTAATAAGGTACAAATTTCTTTTTTTGAAAACCGGTAGCAAAACATTAAAAACTCATTAAAAGGGTCCCTTCGCGAAGCGGTTAAAAAAAGCCGCTGTTTTTTCTGTGTTTTTACAGATATTTTTAGCAGTGTCGTAAATTTTTATGAATACATTTTTTAGGAAAAATATACGTTTTAATACCTCCTGCGAAGAAAATGTGTATAATTTGCCAAAAACTCTAGTCTAAGTAATATATACTGTATCGTTATAAATGTAATATAGACTGAAATAATATTCGTCTAAAATTAAAAATAATAAAACAACTTTTGTCAGTGGCACGGAACAAGCTGCTTGTCATTTTTATGGTTTTACACATATTAAAATTTCTATCATATGAACAAATTGAGATTAAATCCATTCAGGGTTAAGGTATTTCTGTTTAAAAAATATTTAAATAATTATTTCACACCGCAATTAACGAACAAATTCTTTTGAAAATAATCAAAAGCTCTTTTTCACTAAATTATGAGATCGAAATTGTACTAAAAATTTACTGGTGCCATTTCGCGTTTTGGACATTCAAACTTACCGTTTGCAGACTGCAAACGGCGCTCCTTAAAGGGTTAAATCATATAAACAAATTCAGTTATCTTAATTGAATTAACATTATTTTGCAAGTGAATTACGTGTATTTTTTAATAACAAAATAAATCTAGTTCCTGCGCGTGAAATTTTGACAAATTTAAGTGAGATTTTCTATAAGAAAATATTGGTACCAAAGAATTTCCTAGTCTGAAAATTCCAAGAAACGTACGAACTATGCAATTGACACTTATATCCTATAAACCATTGAAAGTTCATGGTAAAAAGTACACGAAAATTTCGTCATAATGCAGATATTTATAAAAGTGTAAACAACTTTGTAGTTATCCGTTATTACGGAAACCTTTCTCTTAGACATTCACAAACATTTGGAGAAGAACCAAACCAAATATGATAAAACGATAGATTTCCAATGTGTGCGGCAAAGTTTCTGAAATGAAGGGACCCTTTTTCTGTCCGTAAAATTAGAAAAATGAGTGGAACAATTGACACTCGAACTACCCAAAATTTGAGTGAAGTTTAATAAAAATATTCAACACCAGAATTTAGATTGAAAACTGTTTAACTTTATTATTTAACGATTTTCTTTTTTGTATCTTTTAAATTTTTTTCATAATCAAATTTCTGGTTTGAACCGAAACATATTCATGTGGTAGCTGTCAAAATGACGATTCACAGTAGTTCTAGTGCTACTATAAAAGAAACAAACATAAATAACAATAAAATATCAAAGAAAAAAAACAAATAAAATCGGTTATCATGAATACTACAATATATTTATTTATAATTGTTAAAGAAATGTAGAAGAAAGAAGGAAATAATGAAACATAAAAAATAAAATAATATAATAAGTAAACAATTTTTCTCGACATATTTTTGAATTAAATATAAAATACAAAGTTCTTGAATGGACTAAATTAATTTTAGACATGAATATCGAGTTTATTTCCACTTTATGCTTAATATAATATAACTCTATTTCAACAATAAAATAATACAATTTAAGCTTTAGCTATAAGCTATTTTTATTTTATGCGAAAGATAATATTTCTTATATCAACTACGAAAATAATTTAAGTTTTTAGAATTTCATAATATACGACAGCAACATTATTATAACATTTTCTTCAAGGAAATCAAAATTACACTGACGAATTTATGCATATTTACAATCATTGCATATAACTTTAGAAAGATATTTATGTTATTATTCTCAATATCTGCTTTTCGAAGGGCAACAATGGCATACCTGAAGCAACTCCTAACACGCTCTTTTCATAGAAACATTCCTTTCTCTGAGTTTTTCTTTTGTACAAAGTAATTTAATATAAAGTATGTCACTGAATACATTGAAGCATCATAGAAAGTAAATGTGATTTACAAACGTTAGTTTCTCAGTTTATTTGACACTGTATCCGATAATATAAATATGAAGAAATTTTCGTATGAATGGATATGTTTTAATTAATTTCGCGCTAAACTTTTGTATTTCCGCATCAAAATTATGTATAAAGTTACGCGTTTTCATTTATTTGTCTAAGCAGAAGGTATTGTGATTTAAATATACTCAACGCACAACAAGAATTCTCTTTAGTTTCCAATCCTTTCTAGATCCATATTAATGAAATTCCAGTATATATATATATATATATATATATATATACATATAATACCATTAAAAAAAGACAAGATTCACCAATGGATTTTATCAATAAAACAATAAACCAAAACGAAGAATTAGAATTGAATTGAATTATAATAAAATAAAAAAATAGTGTAACGAGTAAATCTGAATATATATATATATATATATATATATATATATAGGTATATATATATATATATATATATATGTGTAAATATATATATGTATACACTATATTGCCATTGATTATGGGACACTTGCGATTTTAGATATTTTACTAAATATCTAGAAAAATACATGAGGAATCATCTCGAAACTCTTAGTGTATAAATATAATAGTATACGTAATACATCTCCGTGAAGATTTTTTACCGAAACTCCATAGGGGACCGTCAACAAATTAAAAAAAATGAATATCTTTTGAATAACCCTGTCAAAACGAATGTAGCAAAAGCGCTCAAACTCTAGATTATGATTGAATGCCTTATTGTAATACACTGTGTTCATTTTTATGCAAATAGCATGCACACTCGCAGAGTAATTAAGGTTTTTATAAAAATGGTCCCAAATTTTTCCAAGTTTTTCCATTATAATTTTCAGAGTTCTTAATATAAAATAATATTTTTTTCAGAAAATATGACAAACAACATTGCACACAGTACCCTGTAATCAGAATTAAAAAATAATAAAAATTGTATGAAAAATGAGTAGGTTTACTATATAATTTTTTACTGCGCATGCGTCAAAGATATCAAAATTTCATTTGCATATTATGTTAGCTAAATGTATAGAGCAACTTTTGTAAAAGTCTCAAAATTATAGCTTGAAAATTCTGAAAGTAATCGTCTATAGAAAAAGGACAAAATCCGTTGTTTCCAAAATGAAGCAAAAAAATGAGGGATTTTATCCAAAAGTAGTTGTATCATCCCGTATTGTGTATTCTATATTGACACTAATCAATGAATATATGGATACAACCCCTCTTGTTTTTGCTTCATTTTGAGAATAACGGATTTTCAACTTATTCAATTGAAGATTATTTTCAGAATTTTCAAGTTATGATTTTGTGACTTTCACAAAAGTTGCTCTATACATTTAGCTAACATAATATGCAAATGAAATTTTGATATCGTTGACGCATGCGCAGTAAAAAATTATTTAGTAAACCAACTCATTTTGTATACAATTTTCAATATTTTTTAATTCTGATTACAGGGTACTGTGTGCAATGTTGTTTGTCATATTTTCTGAAAAAAATATTATTTTATATTAAGAACTCTGAAAATTATAAGGAAAAAACTTGGAAAAATTTGGGACCATTTTTATAAAAACCTTAATTACTCTGCGAGTATGCATGCTATTTGCATAAAAATGAACACAGTGTATTACAATAAGGCATTCAATCATAATCTAGAGTTTGAGCGCTTTTGCTACATTAGTTTTGACAGGGTTATTCAAAAGATATTCATTCTTTTTTAATTTGTTGACGGTCCCCAATGGAGTTTCGGTAAAAAATCTTCACGGAGATGTATGACGTATACTATTATATTCATACACTAAGAGTTTCGAGATGATTCCTCATGTATTTTTCTAGATATTTAGTAAAATGTCTAAAATCGCAAGTGTCCCATAATCAATGGCAATATAGTGTATATATATATATATATATATATATATATATACACTCAGGAACATTGAAAATAGCGACCCAAGAAGAAAGCTATGTACAATTACGAAACTTTGCAAATAAGTACAGCGTAATGTGATATGCAAATGATGCAATTTTTGTGCCAATACGCATGCTCATACACGCCGAGATGGCGCTACAATCAGGAAGAAGGTGCTATATAAGCCAGCGCAAAATCGAAGATTCATAAACGCGACGATTACCTACTGATTGAAGGAAGACTTTGGTAAGCGAAACATGCCAGGTAAACGTGCTAGAAGACATTTTTCACAGTTAAGCGAGTTTGAGAGAGGCCTGATCTTCGGAATGAAAACTGCAGGCTGGTCGACGCGCCGTGTTGCTGGCCAGGTGGATCGTTCGGAGTGTGCCGTTAGAAAATGTTGGGAGCAGTGGACACGAGAAGGTACCCACGTGCGGAGAATCGGGTCTGGAGCGACCAGAAAGACCACGAGAAGAGAGGATCGAAGGATCGTGCGGCAAGCACTCGTGGACCCCACAGTGACTCGTTCAACGATTCGAGCAGACGTAGGCGTAGCAATTGTTCCCCAAACAATTTCCAGACACCTTGCAGAAGCAGGTCTAAAATCCAAGCGCCCTTTTCGTGCACTCCCTTTAACACCGGAACATCGGCGACTGCGTCTACAGTGGTGCCAAGCCAGATCAACGTGGAATGTCACAGATTGGCAAAAGGTTGTGTTTAGTGATGAATCCCGGTTTGTTTTGGGGACAGATGACAACCGTGTACGGGTGTGGAGGCGCCCTGGTGAGCGGTACAATTCCTCCCACACTGTTCCACGTCACACTGCCCGCACAGCTGGTGTAATGGTTTGGGGGGCCATAGCCTATGATAGCCGGTCCACTCTAATTGTGATTCATGGAAACTTAACGGGCCAACGTTATGTTGATGAGGTGCTTCGACCCCATGTAGGACCTTTCCTAAATGGTCTCCCAGGGGCGATTTTCCAACAAGATAATGCTCGTCAGCATACAGCAAGAGTTGCTCAAGACTTCCTACGTCAATTTCAGACTCTTCCATGGCCGGCCCGCTCTCCCGACTTGTCCCCTATAGAGCATGTGTGGGATCAGCTAAAACGTCAGATGCCATCGTGTCATTCGGTGCATGATTTGGTGTTGGCTGTGCAAGATTTATGGACCCATCTGCCTCAGGACAACATCAGGTGTCTAATCAACTCTATGCCGGACCGTGTGGCGGCATGTATTGCAGCTGGAGGTGGTCCAACGCGCTATTGAAGTTGCCCTGTATTTGCGTCGTTGCACACCCTGTATTTGTTTAATTGTCTTTATTTTGAGATCAAGTCAATCTCTCATCCGTATCATTATGTGTATTAAATTTCATTTCAATCCGATGCTTTCTTCTTGGGTCGCTATTTTCAATGTTCCTGAGTGTATATATGTATATGTATATTTATTTATAATTGCCGTATTTTGATAAATTTCATGCTGATGAGAATAAATAATAAAGAAACCGTGTTATAGTAAAATTGGTTTTGGGTATTTCCATGAGCATTTGTCGTATAAGTCACATTTCTAGTTACTGTTAATTTGTTGGCCACCGTTATTTTTGAAAGGTTTGCATGGCCTTATTCATATCTCTGATAAGATAAGTCACATTTTCCGTTCTAAAATACTGGTATCCAAACTCGTAGTATGTGACTTACACGACATGTGCTCATGGAATTACCCTTTTATAAAATACAAGGTTGCTGGAGGTGACTATTTTTTAATTTTATCTTGCACCACTTTTTCTAAACAAAGAACTTTCAGATACGCTTTGCCAATATGTGCAAGAGAGATATTTTACAAAATTTGTCTTTTAAAAATAGTGGCGCGAATAAAACATAAAAATATTAGCAGATTTTTAAATATATAAAGCAATATTATTTTACTATACGTGAGGACTAAGTTGATTCTTTTCAGCTCTGATTAAAACTTTTTATTTTCATATAAAATCAAATCTAATTATTTCATCTTCGACACTTTATGTGTTCTAATGAAATGAATTTCATGTAATTAAATAAAGGTTGTAAGTATATTTACCACGATTTACCCTTTATAATGATTTTTATAAATGATTATGCGTTATATTCGTATTGGAACTTTCTCAGACACAGTTCGTATGGATTTTAGGATTTCAAGATCAGGAAATTCTTCAATCCTCACCAAAAATCTCTCCTTAAATAAGCTGAAATTTCGTTCTTTAGAATTAGATTTATTTTTTTGGAAAAAATACCTGGAAAAATTGACCTGGGAAATTACCGCATCCGTACAAACCCTGGCAAAGAGTATTCGAAACACTTTGCGGTTTCAAACTAAATATTATCTATTACTACAGTGTCGTAATCTGGGTGGGCGCCCAAGTGCTCTGAATACCGGCAATTTTTTAAAGTTCTGTTCGCCTTATATAACCAGAAAATTTTCTGTTATGTATCAAGGAGAAGAAAACCTTACAATATTACCGGTTTTGGGTACCTACCCTTGTTACGGCATTGTACTGTTAAGTCTCCAACTTTTAATAAGCACGTGAAAAGTCTTTAAAATTTAATCATACATGCATTTCTTGCTTTATAATTTGTACTCTAATATTGAGTCAGTCATTACTGTTAATAATTATAAATATTTGAGTTCATAGCAATAAATGAAAAGTGTCTCATTTGATCTGATACAGGTCAAGCCAAGGAATAATGTTCAAAAGCTACAAAGTAGAAAACGAGATTTTTGAAATATAAATAGTTTGAATCGAGTATCGAGCTGGCCAAATTTACGGCCGCATTTATAGGTCATCACATTTTATCACACTGATTTTATCATTAAAACTTGATTCTGAATACTATACGACAGTTGTCTGAGGAATTTTATTGTTATTTTATTTATTTATTTATTTATTTTTTACTTTTTCTTAATATATATGGAATTTTATGTTTCTCCTTTAAAAATATCTATTAAAAAATAACTTCGATATATTAGAACCTTTATTTCTATTTTAATTTTTCGCTTGGAATTTTTTATCATGCAATGGAACTTTTTTGAACTGAATGTAATTTGCTAACACAATTTTTTTTATTTGATTGCAAATAATTTCTCATGAATAATTTCATGCACAAATAGGTACTTTGCTGGAATAATATGGTAATTTTTCGACAACTTCTTTATATGGGTCCGTAAATTGCTTAAATATTCATTATTGTAATTTATAAAAATTGGAAAAGTTTGTGTGCTTAAGAATGATTCATTAAATTTACTGCAAAAAAAAAAGTTATTTAGTGGTATCATTTTGATAAAAGAAACTGTTTATAATGCGTTACTTAAAATAATGGACCATTTAAAGTATATTTTTTAATGATACATAAAAAGCATGTGTGAATATTAAACTTGCATATAAATTAATACGTCAGTAAATTAGCTTAAACACATTCAATTTAATGAAATTTTCGTACAGGGTAAAATAAAATCATTAAAAAATTATTAATATGCGAGCTGTACTTTCTTTTTTAAATGAATGAAGTCCTTTGCATAAAATACAAGTAAAATTCATAAACAAAAAAAGGAAAACAGAAAGAAATTGAGTTAAATATTCAATACATTAATAATGTTTATTTATGAGAATTTATTTGTCTTTTAAATAATAGTTGTTTTAAAGACTAAAAGACTTGTAATAGATAAATTTAGACTTGCTAAAGACTTGGATCCATAAAAATAATCAATAGGTATTTATTAACACTTATACTGCAAAAATGTAAGAGGGTTGAGTGGTATAAAAATATTAAAGTTTCACCAATGTCCATAGAATTAAATTTATCAGTATATAATTCATATAGAACGTTTTCCTATATACCCTCTTCAGATCTTAATGTGAATTAACAAGGCCTCCTGTTTTAACCCATTCGTGCCCACCACCTTTTGCGCAAATTTTATTCGGTTGGCACCACTATTTTTAAAAGAATTAAGTTTAGTTCATTAATTACGAAAATGTTTCAATTAAATAAAATAAAGATTGCTGTTCTTTTTTAACGGTGTCAAAAACAGTGCTACATGTACCTTTTGAAGCGTCCCTAAAAAGGGACGCTAGGCACTAATGGGTTAAATATCAATTCCAAATTCAAGCCAGAAATTGCAAAGAATATTTTAATCTTTATTTAATGAGAGATTTCATGATTAACAAAAATAAAGGTAATTCATTTAAATTTTCTGGAAAGAATTTGTAATATAACCTCCTAAATTTAGAAGTAATACATGTGATATCGTTAACTGAGAATAATAAGGTCCTATCTGTGTTTTTGAAAAAAAAAATGACTTATCGATATAGAAAGGTTCTATTTGTATCTATATTGGCATCTTCACATCAAAATGATGTTATATGGGTGATTCTCAAAATAGGGGACAATTTCAAAAGTGAAATCTTAAAAAAATTACTGTTAGCAAAATTTTTGAAAAAAATAGGTGTTGTTAATATAGTATTAGGTATACTTTACATGTAGTCAGCAGAGCTAAATATTTAAAAATTAACTGAAAAAAAAGTAATTAGTATTTTTTGAGCCATGTTAATGACAAAAAAAAAAAAAATTGCATGGAATAAATATTTTAAGAAATTTTTATTTTCTTCCTGTTTAAATATTTTTTTCTATATTTATTAGCCTTCCTTTTCAGCAAATGGTTTCCATTTTTACACACATATATATAAGGAGAATAAAAACATTACCAAAGGGCAAACTTTGTTTACATGAGTAACATTCTGACACTAACAATGTAAGAAGCTGTCTTAGTGATTTTCTGAGAGATTTAATTCACATTTTAGCGATAATAAATGTAATACCTAAATTTATATGTAAAAGTAAACTTTATAAAAGATACAATATAAGCAATAGTTACATTTATGCTCATAGGAGTCTTTAGCATGGACAGAAAAACCATGCTAATGACACTGATATTTGACCATGCTAATGAGAAATTTTAATTTAAATAAGATTATGAGCCATAATATAATCACAATGCAATAGTCCTTTCTGGGGCTTTTTAAAACACAAAAGTCCTATGCAAATAAGTAAAATAAAAATTTTAATTACCGTAATTTCGGGTGTATAAGCCGCGGATAAAACAATTCTTTTAGGACCCAGAAATCTTATTTAGTGATTGAAGACAAATATTTACGTCGATCTAAGTAGTAACATTTGTTTCTTAAAAAATTCTGGGTCGAAAAAGAATTGTTTGATCCGCGGCTTGTACACCCGAAATTACGGTATAAAATAAACATGAAAATTATTATCCATTCTAATGACATACAATTGATGTACGCCCCTAATATTCAACTTCTATTCTTAAAATACAATACATGCATCTATTTTCAGGCTGGGATAAAATGGCTACTTGTTGCCATGGAGAAATTTTATATTTTCAAACTATTGTCATATGTGAAAATGAAATTTTGATTAATAACCAGCTGTTATAGTATGACCTTGTTTTGAAAATAGAATATGGAGGACAAACTTTAATTCTTTTTTTATATACTATAATTTTATTTTTAAAAAGAAATTTATTGGATAAATCCTCTCCTTGATTAATTTAAAGAAATAATAACATTTGTTTTATTTTATAAACATGATATTAACTGTTGAAAAAGCTAGTATATACAAGGCACAGCTGCTGTGGATATCCATGCTAATGACATTTTGAACATTTGTTCTGTTATTTTAAAGTGTTTTTAAATAAAAAGTGAGTAATTCTTGAGTGCAAATAATGAATAATATTAAGACAAACATATCTAAATATAAAAACATGACAGAAAATCTCTCAATTTTTTTTGTATGCCGAAACACTTAAATTGTCCCCTATTTTGAGAATCATCCATATATAATTCACATATGACATTACAATAATATTGTGACATTATTTAAATCCAGAAATGCTTTCATCGATACAAATAGAACTTTTCTATATCGATAAGTCAGTTTTTTCAAAAACATAGATAGAACTTTATTATTCTCAGGTTACGATACTTCTGAACCTAGGAGGTTACAGTGAAACTCTGTTTGAACAACACTGTTTTCAATTATCGATTACTTAAACGTTCAAAATGTCCATCATCTCGATTCTCCATAGGGATGATAGATTTAATTATGCGTATCAACATCGTTAAGCATTATACATAAACTAGCTGACTCGCCCGGCGTTGCCCGGGTCCGTATTAACAATATTAAACGAACTTGAAATTTGTATGATTTTATCATTAACTGGAAGCATGCAGAAATGCATTGCCTGAAATATGTCGTAGCTGACTTCGTGAAAAATCGGTTTTAAAAGCAACAACTAATATTAAGCTCTAAAAATACTTAAAATGACCAATGAGAAACACGGGAGGGATTATGTATCCAACGATTGCGTTAGTTTCGTGTTAAAGTGTTGATATTTACACGTAAAATAATGTTTTGAGCCATTATTGACTCTAATATACGATCGGAATACATAAAAGATACAAATATATCAACCATAGGCAAGAATTATGTGATTATGTTTATCATAAGACTTTGAAATATCAATATAGAAGCATCATTTAAGATTTTGCTTGAAAAGTTTACATTCTTTCGTTAATGTCTTAAAATCGTCTGCACTCTGAAATCTAGATTTTAGACTAATATTTGTTATTTAAGTTTTCGCGCATGATTTTAAAAGAATGTTTTCATAAATATATTTTATACATTGAGAATTATTAATATGTTGTTAAATCATAAAAATTTTTCATGTACGTTATAAAGTATTAAAAAGTTCTGAAAAATAAAAGAAAACTTTTAATAATACAATTTTTAGTTTAAATCAAATGTTTTCAATATTTTATTTAATTTTATTTTGACATCTAATTATTTCGACTTTATCAATTTCAATTATTTTAAAAGCAAACATTTTATTTAAATAAATAATATAATAGAAAAAAGACCATTTTTAAAAATTACTATTTATTCCTAAAATATGCTTCAGCTGTAATTCATTTCTTTCAATTCGTCTTATTAATACAAAATCCCTTCCACATGTTTTTGTTTGGGACATTAAAATTTGAGCGATAAATGGTTTAATATTGCAATCCTTTTTTCGGTTTACTTCACCACCACCTATCTTTTTCCTCCATGGTTTACAACCGCTGTGATAAAAAAATCATCATTTAAACTGACAGTTTGCCAGTCTATGAATTTTAAAAGTCTGTTCCAGCTTTTTTAATTATTTATGCGAAAATTTTATGCAACCAACCAACCATAACTAAATGAAGGGGAAAAAAGAAGAAAAAAGGCGATTTTTTATGAGAGTGATCTTTGGAATTTAATTAATTACTCAGTTAATAAATAGAATTTCGAAATTCTGAAGCTCAGGTGCATCAGGAGAGATATTGGGCTATTCTCATAAAAATTTTGAGCTTCGTACGTCCCATAGATTTGGCTAGCCATCGCAGACACACACACACACACACACACACACACACACACGCAGACAGAGCGATTTGTTATTTTATTAATATAGATATGGGTAAATGATTATTTTCAGTATTCTCTTGATTACATCCCCATTTGATGAAGTAATAATTGATGTTTCAAATATAAATGGAATAATCTCTAAATTAATTCCCAGCAAAAAAGTACCATCTCCAACCAAAGAAAAATAACAATATAGTTATTTATTATTTATTCATTTTGAATAAATAAAAAGGCTTTGATTTTGCCCAGGAAGTGAAAAAAAATCAACTGCAAGAAAAGACTAACAATATTTCATAAATATAATTTTTGGTATTAAACTAGTTTCATATTCTTGAGCTTAGATGCTGGAATTTGTGGTAATATTAAAAGTAAAGTTAAATGAAAGTCTAACTTTTATAAATATGATGATATATTTATACTACATAATTTTATATTCTAACTTCCAAATGGTATTCAGAATATATACTAATAAAAGAAAATTTTGTCCTGTTTGTGTGTGTGTTAGTGGAAGAATATCAAAATTTAGCGTACGAAAACTTGAAAATTTCAGTGTGGATAGTTCAAGTCAAGTTCGAATACTCATGAGATTCAAATTTTTAATTCATTGATAATTAGCCAAGACATTAATTAAAAACGCCTAAAAGAGAGTTTTTTTTTGCAAATCGGTGAAGGTTCAGTTGTGCATGTTCAGTCTTTCTTCCAAAGCGAGAAGAGGGGAAGAACCAAATGCAGTATTTTTGGCTGTGTGTCTTAACATACTACGGACGAACTGCACGATATATGGGAAATATAAGCAATATCTTTTAATTACGCCCTTTTAAGTCTTAAACGCAGATGTCACTTCGAAAAAACATTCTAGTTGACCCCCACCCCTCCCAAAAAAAGCGCTGTTTTCGCGTTAAACCACCCTGTTTATCTGTCCGCCAGTCAGTCCGCATATAACAGAGAAAAAAACTATCTAACCAAATGCTTTGAAATTTTAAATATATAAATGTTGCAAAATTTTGTCGAGTCATTTTAAATTTTATGAAAATAAGATAATTTAATTACAGAGACAGTCAAAAATTTTACGACCAATGCGAAAAAATGTGTCACTTCACTGGTGTTACATTCAGAATCAGAATAAAATTCATATGCATATACTGAAGTGTTCTAAAATATGCATTCTATGCAATTTGCTGTGCAAAAGAATGTTTGCTATTCATGCAGGGCCACACAAAAGAATGTTTGCTATTCATACAGGGCCACACAAAAGAATTCCGTTATATAATGGAATAGGGTGAAACATCGTTTTGGGCGTATTTTAATCACGTTGAGTTATTTCAGCTATAATGAAATTGACATAAGTTGCTTACGTTTACTACGAGTTACTTCTTGTGTAATTGAAAGCGTATAGTATTTACAGGGGCATATAAAAGGTTTCGAATACTATACAGCACCCGAAGTACTATACATCAGAGATGGTTGCTAGAAGTGCATTTTTAGTTATGATATGAGTTTTAAAATTACTAAATGTTTGCATTTTGCGTAATGTGCATAAGTGCTCTAGATTATATACAGTGTAATACAACAAAAACTGCAAGGGTTACAAAAACTTCAACAAAAACTGCAAGCGAATATGAACGAAAGTAGCTTAAAAGTGGTTTTTAAAAGATTTATGCATTTTAATGCTGAATTACATTTAGTAAACCAAGCTATGTTTATAGAATATAGAAAAAATATATATAGGGCCACGTAAAGAATTAGACACATGGTTGTCTGTGGAAGATAATCTCTGGAAGTGTGATTTCACTAGATTTATGCGTGTTTTAGTCTTAATTAAATTTTAGCTAAATAGTGACATAAACGTATGTAAAGATAGTTAGGTAAAATACAGGGCTGTACAAAAGAATTAAAATGTGCTACCATTTATTGGGTATAAATTTTTGAAAGTCAAATTTCAAACTATTAGGTGTTTTAATGCATTACAACATAGTTGAAAATGAATTCGGTTTGTCTGTCCGTACTCTAACTTGTATTAATATAGCTGGATTGCTCTGCAATTGATATATGTTATTGATATTTACTATGCCATTCTTGGTATTGAAAATAAATTACGTAACGTTCATAGTTTATTTACAGAGCCAATAAAAAATATTCCATTACATTATGGTCTATGGGGAAATATTATATTGATGTAAAAATGTTGCACTTATAATCGTCATCTGGCCTGATTGTCTGTCCGCATAAAACAGCTCAAATCTACTAAATAAATAGTTTGAAATTTAATTTTATATAATCGTTGGAGAATTTTGTCGAGTCATTTTAGCTTTTATGAAAACGAGTAAGAATTTTAAAAGATAATAGCAAAAGCTTTCTTCCTTCTACTAAATCATATCATACGTAATTGATTCTATGATATTCCATAATAAGTAATGATTCTAGGTATTCCATATTAATTACGTGCTATTAATGATGGGGTCTTTAATTTTCGTATTACTGTATTTATTATATATAATCTTATCATATTTTGTATTCATGCATTTTTGCATAAGAATTTAACAGCTATTGCATCAAAATCTGAATATTTATAAAAAAGGTTACATTACGAACGCACCACATTTTCCACGTTTGATGTGCAATTTCCAATTTGTTCCTTTTGACAAGATTCTCCCAGGACTCAATTTCGAAAGCTCTAAATGTAAACATGTATTTAAAGCTGAGGGAAGAAGCCAATGATTTATTTTTTCAGCCGTTTGTCTTAACACACTACAACCAAATCGTTGGTGAACTCCAACAGGCAGTCTCTCACCACTAAATTTATTTCGTTTTTTAATCTTATATTTGGTATAAAAGTCTTCTCAGAATGCTCTTAACCCTTTGTTACATACTGTCCACTACAGTGGACAAAAATTCATTCCCAAATGCCACATTGACACCGGAGTTTTGGTTTAAAAAACACCGGTTTATTAAATTCCTGCAAAATAGCTTTTTCTTGTTTACAAATAAAGCTGTTTTCACATTCCGGTGTCAGTCAACAATTTCAACACTTAAGCAATGAATTTTAAGCTATGCAACAAAGGGTTAAATATTCAGCGAAGAAAACTTTTTAACCCATTAATGCCCAAATTATTTTCTTAATTAAAAATGAAATTTTGGGTTTCCCACCACTTTTAAAAGAAGAATATTTTTTATCTTAATTTAGTGAGGAATTTGTCTCGTGAAAAATGGTATTTATTTATCTTTCTATTTACTGGTGTGAAAAGTGCAATCTTGCTTTTTTTATAATCGTCCCTAAAACGGGACGCTGGGCACTGATGGGTTAACCCCTTGAGCTCTGCTGGTAGAATTTTCTACCACATAATTTTAATTCCAAAATGTCCCAATGGCACCAGAAAATTTGACCAAATTTACTTCAGAAAGGTTTAATGCATTTTTTCGTGTTTACCGTTAACCGTTTTTTTTCTTTGCAAAATACTGGTGCCAGTGTGACATTTGGAATTTTGAAGAAATTTACACCCCAGAGCTCAAAGGGTTAAGAAGTGAGAAACTACCCACTGGCGCCTAGATTTTTGCACCCCTGGTATAAAAATATGAAAACTGGTAGTTTTTTCTTACAACATGTATGATAAATAGTTTGGCACAGTTTTGAAATTGAATAATTATTTTAAGTGGAATTTAATTTTAAAATTGCAAATATTTACTTGAATGCTAGAATATGTGATTTTAGGAGTGTGAAAAAAATGATTTGTGACATAAAAATTATAAATCATTGATATTTTTTATATTTGCGGTAAGCAGATTTGTTATATGCGATTGCAATAGATTGCGATACTTCTCACCAATTCTGTCAATTTACACACACAAATTTGTAAAATGTATAGATAAAATATAAAAACTTACCTTTGTAACTATCTATTTATGTCTTTGTAACTATCTATTATAAACCTTTTTATATTACCTCTTTAAATGTAATTAATTTATTATATTTGGATGTTTTAAACTAATGATTTACATTTGCAATTTACCAGTCTAGTTGTCTAGTTTAGACAACTAATTTCGATCTTTTATTCAGGCATCCCACCTTAAACATAGGTACCTTTTTCGCGTATTAATGCCGGTACATGTCAAACTGTCCAATATGAGAAAAGTATTGCCAGTAGCCTAATTTTTTTTTAAATTCAGATTTCTTGATTGAGATCACTTTTTTAAAATAATCAAATTCGCCTTATTTAATGGTCTTATTAATTATGGCAAAAGCAAAGAGAATTTTACTCTTTCAGAAAAGTGGTGGCAATCAAGAATATGATAAATATAAAATTTTAATATAAAATAAACGTATACGTCTGCTTATGCTCAAAATGATTTATTTATTGCACGTTTAAAAGTTGATTTTTAGTGATTTAGTTTCCTACACAAGTTTTTATTTATTATGTTATAAAGTGTTAAAAATGAAGTTAAACGTTTAAAAAATAAAATGATGAAAGATTTTTTAAATTAGTAGATTTTTTTAAAATGTAATAATTATAAATTTTAAATATCTTTATTTTTTACATCAAAATTTAATTAATTATTTTTAACATTTAATTTGTAATGGCTAAAAGCAATACTTAAAATTTTGATAGTGAAAAAAAAAAGAAAAAAAAAACTAATGAAAGAATCCCTTTAAATATTTTTCACCCGGGGTTTAAAAATATTCATAATTTTCTTAAATTATGTTTTACTGAAGTAATTCAGCAAATGGCATGTGAAAAAAGCGCTTAATAATCTAAAGTCTATATTTTTTCAGACGTACTCATAATTTATTATACACACCTAATTATGGTTTCTAAAAGGAAAATTAATCACACTTTCTGTTTTTGAATTATTCATTAAATTAATTATTCAACGTTCTCGCTTTGTCATTTAAGTAATACATTTTGGTAATTTTCACATTAGGAAAAATATTTAATTTTTACTAAATATTCATTAGCATAGCATACAAAATATATTTTGCACTAAATTACTGCCCTTCAAAAACACTATCTGTTTTGGAGAATTTCATTTAATATTACACTGATAAACAAATTTTAACGAATTTTCGATTTCTTTATATACGTTGGGTGTTTCTTATAGATTTCAAGCTGCTGAAAAAGAATAAGTTTGTATAAATTTTCTATCACCCTCCAATTTTGAGGAATTTGATTTATACATTTTGGAGTATGTAGGCATCGTATAGGCATTATAATTATATTACCTTATTCTCTTTAATGTATTTGATTCACACAAACATTCCTTTTTCTTATTACAACGATAGAAGATACAGCAAGAGAGTAGAAAAAGATCTCCCCCTAATACATTTTATGTTAGCGACCTTGAATAGATAGCTCTAGCCACCCCCAGTATTTGACATTAACGCAAATCCATGACAGTTGAAACTTTCGGGCGAGTGTACAACTATTTCTTTGTTCTGTAAGACTTTTTAATTAAATTTTGATTATAATTATCCTATTTTCCTCTACAATATGTAAAACATGTCTAAAGGATGCATTAATGAACCCGATTCTTTTTGCTATGTGTGCGGGGAGCTAACTTTGAAAAAGCATCGATGCGCTTTCACGCCATTAATAAAGACTGCCTATTATATGTATTTTCGATATAAAGTAGCTGAACAAGATAAGAAATGGGCACTTCATTCTTGTTGTACACGATGTGCTACAAACCTCCGGGTGTGGATGAAAGGTACAAAAAAATGTATGTCCTTTGGTATACCCATGATATGGCGCATGCCGAAGGATCATATAACTGACTGCTACTGATATATTACAAAAATTAAAGGATTCTCTGCAAGATGTAAACATAAAATTAGGTACCCGAACTTAGATTCAGCATTACATAATGATGATTTTCATTACCTTCGAAACCTTCAGAGAATTTTACATATGACGATGCAGCAGTAGAAATGGAAATTGATGAAACTTAAACTTTCTCTAAATCTGATATGAACTATTCTCCTGGCATAAATGTAGAACGCAACCTAATTACTCAAAAAGAATTAAATAATTTTGTGAGAGACTTAAATTTATCAAAGAAAAACTCAGAATTACTTGGATAAAGATTGCAAGGTTGAAATCTCCTGAACAACAACACAAAGATATATATTTATCGAGATTGACATAAGAAATATTCGAAATTTTTTTCAAGAAAAGATGATTTATGCTATTGTAATGATATAAGTGGCTTAATGTCTGCTTTAAATTGTTAATATAACTCGAAACAATGGCCTATAAGAGAGCAGCCACAGATAAGACATTTACCGCTACATAAAGTATGAAATTTCTTATTAATATCATTTCTTTTTACAAAAATTCTTCTATATTTTTCTGAAGTTTTATAAACAATGCATACTTTCAGTGTTTTAAATATTAAATTTAAGCTTTACAAGTGTTTATTTAAAAGTTTATCATTACTAAAATACCAAATGATAAATTTCATAAGGTATATGTGTTGAATAAATACTACAAAATTCAGATTTTCAAGATTTTGAATTTTTAAAAAATCTGTGGGTGATGGAAACTTTTTAATGGCATATTCTTTCAGAGCACCACCTAAAATATAAAAGTCACCACATACTTAGAAACAGAAACCTTGTTTATCAGTGTTATTTCATTTCTTTAACTTTAAATACATGAATACTTCATTATTGTTATCAAACTATGCAAAGGGTGTTTCAAAGTTTCAATCACAACGATGATTTTTATATTATATTGCATCACTATTTTTAAATAATACATTTCATAGTACACTTATTTTGCAAATGTTCTCAACTCGTAAAGATTTTTGTTCAGACAAAGTGATGCGAGGTGCGGGGTTAGTAGGAATCAAGGAATTCAGAAGATTTTAATTGTTTTAGCATCAGAAATTTCGTACAGTATTGTTATTACATCTGAAAATGGATTTTTTAAAATTAAATAAAAGAGATGTTACATTACAAAAAATCTGGTAACAGGTCCTTGCAAGTGCTTCCAGACTGCGAACCCTGGAAGTAGCGTTAAAAAGTATTCGCCTGTCATTGAATTTTTGCGGTATAGACAGAGAGGCCACAGCTCAGGCAATCACCTCATCGAGTTCACGGATGCAAATCTAGAATTAGATAAATCTCGATTCTCATGTTAAAATACAATCGGTCTGCCAAGTCATATCTTGGTGGAACACCTAAAGACCCGATTTTAGTGGTTGACTCGTAAGTTTACCATCATGTTTTCCTGCTCCCAATCCCCCTTGTTTTTATATTTTTGGGTGCCGGAAAGAACAATGGCAAACCTACGAGTCAACCGTCAAAATCGGGTTTTTAGGTGTTTCCCACCAAGATATGACTTGCACCAGTATTTTGAAATGAATGTTTGCTTTCGATTGCACGTGAAGGAAAGGTTTTACTTATTTTCAAGCAAATTTATTCTCAGTTCTTAGTGTCACTGAATTTTTCCAACATTTTAGCAACAGAAGTATTATGAGCCTGAAAGAGTTAACAGAAAGCCCATGTTGCTTCGCAATATTTCAGATTTATTAACGGTTTCGAAAGTTTATTAAATTCAATAGATTTTTTAAATCACCAGATTTTAAAAGATTCACCTTTTATATAAATATTTTTATGAATTTTTTATTTTATTTAAGAAAGGTGTTATAATAATTAAAAATAAATGACATAGACGGATCCGAAACATGTCAATGTCATTTACTTTTAATTGTTATAACACCTTTCTTAAGTAAAATAAATTTTTTATTAAAATGATTTCGAAAGTATTTCTTTTATCTTTAAGAACAATAGAAAAAGAGCGAGTGAAAATTTTCAGAAATTAATATGCTTACATACAATTTTCTGAAACAATACGAAAAAAAAAAAAAAACTGATTAACATTCAGTAGAGCTATCAATATTTTTCTAAAATATTCATTAACTTATTTAACTCTTTGAGCTTTGGTAGGTAAATTTCTTCAAAATTCCAAATGTCACATTGGCACCAGAATTTTGGAAAGAAAAAAAAACTGGTTAACTATATGCGCCAAAAAATGCATTAAAATTTTTTCAAATAAATTTGGTTGAATTTTCTGGTGCCGTTGTGACATTTCGGAATTAAAATTATGTGGTAGAAAATTCTACCATCAGAGCTCAAAGGGTTTTAACCCATTAGTGCCTAGCGTCCCTTTTTAGGGACGCTTCAAAAGGTGCATTCAGCACTGTTTTTGACACCGGCAAAAAAGAAAAGCAGTAATTATTTTATTTAAATGTTGCATTTTCGTGATTAATGATCTAAACTTAAATCTTCTAAAAATAGTGGTGCCAACCAAATAAAATTTACGTAAAAGATGCTGGGCACGAATGGATTAATCGAAGATTTTGACCAAGCATCGTACGCCCCAATGGATTCAAGGGATTTGATAACCATATTTTTCGTAAAGTGATTGCTATATAAGCGGCCTCTGAATACTTAGCCTGAGCACTGACATGAAAATGGTGGCTATAGTAGGCGGATTTTTTTTATTTAACATATGCACGCTCCCTTAAATTCAGAGAACAGGATTTTATAAACGATTTCTTTGACTTGTTTAACCTCAGAAAAATAAATCGGAAAAATCTTTAAAAAAATTATAGGTGCCAAAATTCAAGGGATCATTCACTCGACATCGTGGGCTGAAAATTTTGTGTCAGCGCTCAGGTCCAGTATTCAGGGGCGGCCCTACACTTAAAAAATGAAGTATTTATTTAAATAAGGCTATTATTACTTTACAAAAACTTAGTTTTCAAAATACGAACTTTCTGCAAATAAATAAGAGGATTACTCTACTACTGTCTACAACGTGAACCCTCTAATTCCTATTGTAGAATATGTCCTAGAAATTCCACTATTCAATAAATTCATATAAGAAAATCTTAACCCATTCGTGCCCACCACCTTTTGCGCAAATTTTATTCGGTTGGCACCACTATTTTTAAAAGAATTATGTTTAGTTTAATAATTACGAAAATGTTTCAATTAAATAAAATAAAGATTGCTGTTCTTTTTTACCGGTGTCAAAAACAGTGCTACATGCACCTTTTGAAGCGTCCCTAAAAAGGGACGCTAGGCACTAATGGGTTAAGAACAAATCTTGATTTAATTAATGATGGAATGTCTGGTATTGAATAAAACGAATTTTGCTGTTTTAAATTTCCATTAAAACTGATTCAGGTAATACTTGGAATATCTGAATTAAAAATTCCATTGAACTGGGAACAGTAAAAGTAGCATATATGCTACCATGGATATTAGAGTGTTAAATGCATCAATCCATACAGATCAATTCTGGATAGCAGAACTGCATTTAGGAAGTGTTGCCGCATCTGGCTGATATTTTATTTACGAATTCCAAATTATCACCAATAAATTATAATGGCTATTTTTGTGTTATAAGAGAAAAGATAATTCATAAATAAATTATTTGGAATTTTATTTAAATTTTACTGGTTCGAATTTAATGCTTCTAAATAAAAAAACTGCCAGATGTGGCAACACTTGCTAAATGCAACTCTGCGATCCAGAATTGAGTTGGAATTTCCTCAGATAGACAGTAATTATTAACTTAACAATTTAGTAATTTTAACAGAGCGGTTAACACTACTTTTTGCAGAAAACTATATCGCAACTCTATTCGTTAAATATTATTCATTATTAATGAGAGAAATTCTGTATATCCATTATGTAACAGTCAGAGGCGTCTCTAGTGATTATCTCTGACTTGAAAAACACTTACACAAAGACTTTTTTTGCTTACTTTGTACTAAAAACCTAATTTGAAGGCAATAAATGTAAAACAGTGTATGTATATATCGCTCCATCTGCAAGAAAAGCGCCTCATTGCTGAAAAATTCATTCTGAGTTTTATTCCATTAATACAGTGATGAAAAACATTTTTGCCAGAAAATTGTTGACCACCAGAATATTTGAAATTTTTTATATTAAATATCAAATTTCTTGTCATTGGTTAATTCCATGAAAACGTGTCATGTCTGTCACACAACTAAAAGTCACTATTCTTGTTCGCCACCGTTATTTTCGAAAAGTTTCCTTCAAGCTATTCAACTGATGAGATATTTCCGATAAAATAAGTCACATTTTTCCGTTCTAAAATACTGGTACCCAAAAATCGTTGTTTGTGACAGACATGACAAGTTTTCATAGAATTAGCCCATTGTTATAAGGAATATTATACTGCATAAAAAAGTGGTTTCTTTGTTGCCCGCGGGTCCCAGGTTGTGCACCCCTACATTAGTAGGTCTGTAATACGTTTAGTTATCCAAAAAATCGTTTCATTGCTCCATATGTCCATTCATGACTTCAGAAGGGGCAAATTCTGTGGGGTGGTAAAATTACCCAACTTTAGAAAACTCATCAAATTCTTCATTACATGGAATACTCAACTGGATTCCCAAATGCCACATTGGAGCCATGCATTCAGAAAGGGTATTTTTCGTTTATTATATACAAAGTTTCGTTCATTTTCTTCATTATGAAAGTTTTTTCTTATTGCTACATAAATTTATCCATAAATTCCGGTGTCACTCCTTGGTGTAATCATTTTAGCTAATGACATGTTCTGCGCCGGAAAGGTTAAAGGATTTTTACTTTTATGCAAGTTTTGATTGCTGCATGTAAAACTAAGAACTCTAATCTAATGGCACTGTAAGACATGCGAATCTCATTTGCCTCTCTTGTGTCTTTTACTTTTGTCGTGATGTGTCAATTTTCTTGCGGGTGAGCAACATAGTCTAACATGCTACAATTTATGTTGTTTGCAGTCCTGCCTTATCCCCTTAGCCCTTTCAGGGTCAAGGCATTTCTGCTCCAAAAATATTCAAATAATTAATTCACTCCGCAACTTACAAACAAAATTATTTGGAAATAATCAATGGCCCTTTTTCACGTTTATTATGAAATCGAAATTGTACTAAAAAATTACTGGTGCTATTTTGTAAATTGGGCATTAAAACAAACCATTTGCAGACTGCAAACGGCGCCCCTGAAAGGGTTAAAGGGCGGTGAGATATATTATATGCCACCTACTTTTTATTAAGATTTGCACCAGAAACTTTTAGTAAATTTTTACTTTCATATCTTTGGTGAAAAATAACTGAGAAATTGCTTTTCCTTATTTGGAAATAAGCTTTTTCTAATTTCCAGTGATAATTCAACATTGCAGAAACAGAATACTTTGCTCATCAAAGGGTTAAATCATGTGTCCCAAAAAGGACAGGTATATTTAAAACTTTATAATTTTTTATTTATGTTGTTCTTATAGAAAATCCGTATAACTTAAATATGAATAATTTGTAACTGTTTCTCAAAATCTGCAGTTTTTCGAAATAAATTGCAAAAACGATGCTTTATACCTCTTGCAATAAAAAAATATCATTTTCTAAATGCACCCTTCATTTTTTGAACACCCGGATACTCATTCAAATACTTATGCACATTTATTTCGATAATATCTTTTCGCAAAAATATATGTTATTTAAATAAGAAATCTTCAACTACTGACCAACAAAATACAACTATTTTAGAATAGAATGGCTAGCATTTTTAAAAGACAGAAAATTTGCGATTAAATAAGGCGAAAATTATCTTGTGGAAAGTGTGGTGCCAAACTATTGTCGCGCAAAATGTTTCAAGAACTGCAGGACCCTATCTTTAAATATCTTTAAAAAATCCGTTTGCTTTAAAATACACATTTTATAAAACGAGAATATTATGAAAAGAAGTGAATCTTTACATTACAGATGCTCAATTTTCCCCGTTTGATTATCCCTTAGTGTCACACTTGCTAAGAAAATATTTTTATTCGAGTATAGGTATTTTTGATTAGAAATAATCGTCTTATTTAATCACACAAACTTTGCGATTAAACAAAGCAAATAAATCTACATGTAAAAAGAAAAAAAAAGGTATTAACCACTTGACTGATTCTTTTTTTTACGTACAATAAATTGAAAATATAAGGTTAACTCCACATTTTTAAGCTAAAATATTCACAATATTTAGTCTTAGCAATTCTGTCTAAATAGTATAAAATTGTATTTAAATAACTTAATGGTGTAAAAAGTTTTAAGTGATGGATCAAGATCAAACGCTTCTTGCCCGTACGACTTTATTTCAGAGGTGTCCAACCTACAGTCTGCGACCGCGGAACTAGTGTTATTTTAGAAAAGAATAACTCAATGACAGAAATATTATGATTAATTTAAGGACAGGTTTTTATTTGAAAATAACGATGCCAAATGGATTACAGAAAAATGTTTGGATTTTCATGCTTTAATCCCTGGGCGGTTAAACTTCGTGACAAAAATTCAGTTTGCGACATTATTTCGAAAATATATTCCCTTTCTTATTTAGGGTACAAAGCTATGAAACTAAGTAAGATAAAGAATACCATTCGTTAACCCCTTGAAGGGCACCGGTATATGTTATATACCACTTAATTTTAATTCCCAAATGCCGCATTGACACCAAAATTTAAGAATCAACTTTTGTTTCATATGATATACTCGAAGAAAAGCTTTTTCTTTGTTTCATATAAAATTGTTTATAAATACCGGTGTCAATCAATCATTTTAACATTTTAGTAGCAGAAGTGCTTTGCCCCTCAAGGGGTTAAAAGTTGTTGCCTCTTAGCTCGCTAATACGCCTTCCTTACTTTAACCGCTTCCCTGATTTGCCCCTGTGCAGCACGGGCAACCATGCTTATGTATTAATCACGAACAGGCATCCACATTCCAATCATATTTCATTATTCTCACCAGTAAATTTTTATTGTGAATTTTGCATTATTTAATCCGAACATTCTTCTGATTGAATTCTGTTTTGAAATACCGGTGATAAAAGATTAAAAATTCTGTGATAGACATGAAAAAAAGGCATTATTTGAAAGTCTTTTCAAAAATACTGGCCCGTTAACCCTTTCCGCAGGGTTCGCACACTCCTTGTATTTTGTAAGGACTCTGGCACCACTATTAATGCTAAGAAGATTTATATTTACTTAACATACAGAATTCGCAACTACCTCCTCGATTCGCGTTTTCCGCAAGGTTTTTCTGCAGTGAAATACACTGAAAATACTGTAAAATTTTAGTGGTAGAGCTGTGCAAACCCTGTTCCGGCAAGGGCAAATTCTGTTAGTAAAATGAGAAATCATCGACTGACACCGGAATTTAGGAACAACTTTTTGAGAAATTAAGAAACACGTAATTTAAGCTTTCACTGTAAAAGCAAAATTTTATTAAAATGTTATTGGTGCCGTTCGCAAGTTTTGAATTAAAATTAGGTATCCCGGACTGTGCACAGTGTGCCGGAAAGGGTTAAGAGGTTAAAACTAGAACCGAAGGCTATTTTACTCAAGTTTTGCAAAAATGTTTCACACCAGAATTTTTATATAAAGTTATTTAATTTATTTAAGCAGCATATTTATTGCTGCTTACATTTAACCCTTTCTGGGACGGAGTATATCTGTTTATAGACTAATGAAATGATTAACTTACGCCAGAATTTATATACTAATCGATAGGAAAATATGTACTTACTTATTTTCAAGTAGGTTATGAAAAGAAAATTTTAATTAAATATTCAGGGTGTTAGAAAAAATAAAATTAGGTGTCTCTTTTTTAAGGTTAGTGCACGCGAAAGGTTTAACATATCTTATGAAGATATATCTGGTTCGAATAATCAACTATTATCAATTTGACAGGGGGTCAAAATGATCCTTAATGGCGTTTCAAGTGTTAATTTTTTAATTAAAATAATTCTTAACGTACACATGAAGCATTAAAATTTACGGATCGCTTGTATCTTATTTTTTAGACATAATTTTTTATTATTGTTAGTTATTTTACTAAATAGTAATTTAAAGCTGCATCATTTAATTCTATTTAAAAATTCGCTCAAAATGCAAATAACTTTTTAAAATCCAGGAGTATTAGATTGAAAAATATTTTTTTCATAAATAATAACACCTAGGTAAAAACCGATTGAATCGCATTAATATTTTTGCTTAAGATTTCTCCAACAAGATAAAAGAAACCTGAAAAAATAAATCGTTTTGACGTTGCTTCCAACGTTTATTATTTTTCTGCAGCGTGATAAAATTATTGATGATAAAAAAGATGGGAATGCGTTAAATCCTACGATTCCGACATTTTGATATAACAATTTTCGAAAAGTAATTTTCGATTTATTTAATGACAAAAACTGTGCGATTAAAGACGGTGAAGCTGTTTGTTCAGAAAAAGTGCTAGTACCTTAATTTTTGGTCTACGATTCGCGGCTCAAACAATCATGTTTCGACCCAAAAATTTTATTTAATAATTGAATTTAAATATTTACTGCGATTTAATAAGTTACATTTTATAAAATAAGATTTCTGGGACGGAACATAATTGTTTGATCCGCGGATTACAGATAAAAAATTACAGTAAAAGGTAGCATCCGTGAGAGCCTTGTGCATAATTGCATCATTGCTATAAACATTTAACACTTTAACGTTCATTGGTTTCTCTACGAAACCACAAAATTTTAATTCCAGTATCAGGGCCGTAGCCAGAAGTGAATAATAGGGGGGGGGGGGGGCTCAAGAAAATGTAGGGGGGGCTCATGTTTTTTTTTTCTCTCACTCTGATGTAGAAAGATAAATTAGTGCATATTCATATTGTATGTACTATGTTTTTTATTAAACTGTTGTAATAACATCATTTTAAGCTAAGAGAAGAATAAGCTGATGAAAAATTCGAGTGTATAACGAGTGCAAAATTAAACATCATCTTAGCTTCGTATGTGCAAATAGGAAGAGCGAGTGTTGAAACTTATTTTAGTTATAATTTAGTATTTCTACAAAACTTTGAAAAGGCCTCAAAACTAAATTAGATTTTTGAACAGAATTTCATTTGGATTTTCAAAAAAGAAATTCATTGAGTAATCATGAAATCTTTTCTAAGAGAGGCTCAAAATGCTTTAAGGGTTAGGGGAGGGGGAGGGGGCTGAGCCAGCACATCCTTAACTACGGCCCTATCTGTCATACTAGAACTTTCTGACAGAGTAATTGAAATGCCTCTGCATTTTCGAATTAAAATTTTCTAATAACATTAAATCTGCTTTTTTTAAAAAGCACATGAAAAAGTTAGTCATATATATGCATTGCTATCTTTATAGTTTGCACTCGCGTCTTAAGTAATTCATGACAAATAATTATAATAAAAGAAGTTCATAGGTTTAAATATATAGGTTATAGAATTTTCGTCAAAAACGAATTTTCGTAAAACTCAGAATTTTGGTCGAAAACGCAAAAGAATTGGCGTTCGATCTCTAATACTTATACTGGTGAAATAAATGATGATGTCAACAAGTAAATAAAAGCTTACAGTTCACTTGTTTCGAAATAGTTGCAACCTTTAATCTTTTTTTTTTAATCTGCCCTCAAGGAAGCTTAAGTTTCATTCTTTTACAATAAAAACATTAACAAAATCAAAGTTGTATTTTGCATTTAAAATTATTACTGTGTTCATTCAAAAATTAAAAGCATGTACATTTGAATTGGCTATTGGCATTTTTCTTTGATTACCATTCATAAATCAAGGACTATATACGTATATATTTTAAAATTTAAACTAGAAATATTCCAATATACAACAAAATTTTATCATAAGATAATATTTATGATAAAATTAATTATAAGTTTGATCTATGCTAGTAATAGTAAACGCTACAGAATAAATATTTTCAGTATATAACTAATGCTGATACAATGTAATATAAATAATATGTCAAAAGTGATTAAAATGCTCGCATTTCTCCTACTTAAAACGAGTTGTAATCTTCATTTCTAATCATTATCTTTTTTTAACAAAAAGAGAACTTCAATTATTGTTATATAATAAAAGAATAAACAAATTCACTCATAGATAAAGAATTTTAAAATTATTTTTATGCACAGTCAAATGTTAAAAACATTTGCAATTGAGTATACTATTAAAAAAATTCTTTAATTTGAAATACCATGACTCAAACTTCAAAAACAAAGCTAAATATGAATACTTAAAACTTTATTTTATACTAGAAGCAAAACAGGATTAAAAAATTCTTCAGAAAAAACGCTTTATAGCAAGATGCTAAAATACCAAATTACAACGAACTGCATTTTTCATGTAACACGAAAACAAAATAATAAAAACAAACAATAGTACATGTAACAAACACACTTTTGTAACGAATGGAATTTTTTTAAAACCAATTTGGAAAAATATAATGAAGTATGCTTTAATGGATACATGAAACAATATAAAGTATTTAAGTTGAATAGATATATAAATACGAATGGTTATATAAGCATTATAAATGTGAAAACTAACCTTGTAGTGTATACTAAATACATAAACTGAAAAAAGTAGATTTAAAAGGAATAAAGTAGTGTCAACAAATTGAAGTTCACCCGCTTTAAAACACTTGAAGTCTTCTATTCTTTTTCTCATTAAATTTTTTAAGGAAAACTTCCATATTGATTGTTTCTGTTATTTCTTTTTCAAACGCAAGAAAACTCAAATCGGCCATTCTTTGATGAGACATTGTTAGTCTTTATGGACGATTTATTCTTGTAAGGACTGAAAATGTTGATTCACATATTGCAGTACTACATCCAAAAGTTTTAACAGTTGCTAATAGCAGGGCCTGATTATCAACGGGGCACTATCCTACCAGTAAAAAGAAATAGAATTTTTTCCCTTATTTATGACAGTAATTTCGAATGAAAAAGGCGTTTAAACAAGTTGAAACTTTCCATAAAATTTTACTGGTGGGAGAGTGCCCCGTTAGTAACCAGGCTCTGGCTAATAGTTTATAAGTGTCTTCAAATGCAACCCTATATTTAAAAAGTTCATTAAATACAATGGTGTTTAGATTTTCTTCAATGGTTCTTTTTATGAAATTCTTTACAACAATTATTTCATCTTTAGATGGAAGCTTAACATTATAATTTTCTAATATCTTCATTTTATTTAAATCCATATCAAGCTCTGCACTTGACAGCGCTAGAAGTAACTTATCGTTATTATTAAACCGCCTTTTCATTTCATTTAATACTGTTGCAGCGTATATGGGGTTCTTTCGATCTTATGGTTAGACAACTTCAAACTCTTTGCTCTTAGAAAAGTAGAAAATAATTTATTTACAGAACTTCAGAACAACAGAGTCCTCGAAACTCACAAATATTGCTAGATATTCAAAAATAATTGTTCAAATCTATCGTATAAGTGCAGATATAGGTTCCAGAGACTCTTTATACAACGTCTCTACACTAAATCACATTCAAAATAACGTAAATAAGACTCAAGCAAACTTGCTTAACAAACGCGTTGTTCACTCAATGACTGACTGGTAAATAATAACAACAGCTCGCATCGCTTCTCTTCTTATATAGACTCGCAGCATGTGCGGGAAATTTCTAGAACCATCTCGAAAAATCCACGGAAGAACAAACAATGTATCAGCATATCTAAAGGGGGGTTACCATTGAGAGGGAAGGGTTACATCGCCAACACTCGCCAAGTTTGTCGCCAACTTGGCGATATATCGCCAAATTTGGCGACCAAAATTAGTCGCCAAAAGTGACGCCAACTTGGCGACATCTTTATTATTTCGCCAATCTGCCGTAGACATACACTGAAAATAATGGACAAGTTTGCTTGATAACAGAGACAATGTAACAAAAACTAATATTAGTAAAGGAATGGAGCTTAATAAGATTATTTACATTATTTTACAGTACAAACACTAACTATTTACAAAATTCGTAACACTACCCCCTCCTCAAAGACTGCACGTCCCGGGCAGTGCAATCCCTGAGTTAGAGGAAAACACTTAAAATAAACAAATAAATAAATTATAACAATAATAATGAGATTTACATAAATAATAACTTATTACTATTTACATATTTACAAAAAGTGACTTTCATGACCATGGTCTGAAATTCAAGTTTCGAATTTCTAATCTTTTTCGCCAAAATAAGGGGCTAGCCAGTTATAATGTATGACCTTGGGCTTGGTGTGTGGCGATTTTCGTATGCGTACGGCGACGTCATTCAGCCTGTTGACGACTGTGTAAGGACCGTCCCAGTTTCTTTGTAATTTTGGCGACAGTCCCTTACGACGTATCGGATTCCACAACCAAACTTTGTCACCTTCGTTGAACTCATGTCCTGTTGCCTTTGTGTCGTACCGTGTCTTCATCTTTTCCGTTGCCAGTCCGATTCGGTTCCTCGCTAGACGATGAATCTCCTCAATCCGTGCCTGGAGTTCATCCACGTATTCTTCAGGCGACAAAGGAGCGTCAGGAGGACGGCCAAACAAAAGATCCGCAGGCAGACGAAGATCACGACCAAAGAGCATTCGAGGAGGGGAGTAACCAGTGGCCTCATGAGCAGCACTCCTGTAGGCAAGTAGGAAAAAAGGCAATTTCTTGTCCCAGTCCTGTTGGTCTCTAGACACCAGGAGAGAGAGGCTATTTAGGATGGTACGATTGAAACGCTCCACCATGACGTCCGATTGAGGATGTAGAGGTGTTGTTCGAGTTTTGTCCATGCCGAGTAGTCCACACATTTCTTTAAACACAGCCGAATCAAAGTTTCTTCCTTGATCAGAATGGATTTGAAGAGGAACTCCGTATCTGGAAACCCAGTGTTGAACCAGTATGTCTGCTACGGTTACCGCCTCTTGATTAGGAATGGCGTAGGCTTCAGGCCACTTGGTGAAGTAATCCATGACAACGAGGATGTACTTGTTGCCATCAGATGTTCTAGGAAGAGGACCCAGGATGTCTAGAGCAATTCGTTCGAAAGGAGCTCCTACATTATAACGTTGCAATCGTCCACGGGTGCGCCTCTTTGGACCTTTACGTGCTACACAGGTGTCACAAGTTCGACACTACTTCTCCACGTCGCTGCGAACATTATTCCAGTAAAAACGCTCTCGAACCTTTTGCAGGGTCTTCATTACACCAAAATGACCTCCTGTGGGACTACCATGCAGTTCTTGAAGGACCATAGAAATTCTCGACTTAGGGAGTAGTAGTTGCCATCTACATGTCTTTCCATCGTCAGACTCCCATTTTCGGTACAAGATACCGTTCTTCAAATGTAGGGAATCCCAGAGAGCCCAATAACGTTTAGTCGTAGGATGGTAATGGGCCATGTCTTGCCAGCTGGGCTTCCTGTTGGACTCCTCTTTCAGCTCTAGAATTGGCTTAATTTCAGGATCAGCAAGTTGATCTTTACGCAGCCTCTCGTCACTCCACGGATCTTGCGATGATGTAGAGCCAGTTGTAACTTGTCTTACTATAGGACCTTTGACATTAAATTTCTTCTCAACCCGGTCGCAGTATCTACAATTCTCTGAGCAGGGTCTTCTTGAGAGAGCATCTGCATTTCCATGTGAAGAGCCTTTTCGATGTCGTATCTCCATATCGTACTCTTGAAGTTTTTGTATCCACCTGGCTATCTGGCCTTCAGGGTTCTTAAAATTCAATAGCCAAGTTAGAGAAGCATGATCAGTTCGGATCAGGAATTTTCGACCGTAAAGATAGTGATGAAAATGGTCTATGGCTTTCACTACAGCAAGAAGCTCTTTTCTTGTTACGCAGTAGTTTCGCTCTGCCTTTGATAAGCACTTGCTGAAATAGGCGACAACACGCTCCTGGCCGTCGATTTCCTGGGACAGTACAGCGCCAATGCTTTCGTTACTTGCATCCGTATCAAGTATAAACTGTTTACCGATTTGATGATATGACAGAATTGGAGTGGATGTTAAGGCCTCCTTAAGCTTTTCGAAAGCAGCGTCACATTCCTGTGTCCACATGAATTTTTGATTGGCTTCTATTAATTTATGAAGTGGTCTTGCAATCATGGAGAAGCCTTTGACAAATTTTCTGTAATAGGTGCATAATCCTAGAAAGCTCCGAAGCTGGTGAACATCTGCTGGACGACTCCAATTTTTCACGGCCGATATCTTCTCCGGATCAGTCCTAACTCCTTCCGCCGAAATGATGTGGCCAAGTTAGGCGACTTCATTGCGAAACAAACTGCACTTCGAAGGGCTTAACTTCAAATTAGCTTCCTTTAATTTTTGTAGCACCCGCCTGAGGTTGTACAGATGTTCATCAAAAGATTTTCCTATGATTATGATATCATCTAAATAAACAAGACATGCTTCATATGACAGTCCCCGGAGAACCGGGTTCTTCCGATCTTATGGTTAGACAACTTCAAACTCTTTGCTCTTAGAAAAGTAGAAAATAATTTATTTACAGAACTTCAGAACAACAGAGTCCTCGAAACTCACAAATATTTCTAAATATTCAAAAATAACTGTTCAAATCTATCGTATAAGGGCAGATATAGGTTCCAGAGACTCTTTATACAACGTCTCTACACTAAATCACATTCAAAATAACGTAAATAAGACTCAAGCAAACTTGCTTAACAAACGCGTTGTTCACTGAATGACTGACTGGTAAATAATAACAACAGCTCGCATCGCTTCTCTTCTTATATAGACTCGCAGCATGTGCGGGAAATTTCTAGAACCATCTCGAAAAATCCACGAAGAACAAACAATGTATCAGCATATCTAAAGGGGGGTTACCATTGAGAGGGAAGGGTTACCATCGCCAACACTCGCCAAGTTTGTCGCCAACTTGGCGATATATCGCCAAATTTGGCGACCAAAATTAGTCGCCAAAAGTGACGCCAACCTGGCGATATCTTTATTATTTCGCCAATCTGCCGTAGACATACACTGAAAATAATGGACAAGTTTGCTTGATAACAGAGACAATGTAACAAAAACTAATATTAGTAAAGGAATGGAGCTTAATAAGATTATTTACATTATTTTACAGTACAAACACTAACTATTTACAAAATTCGTAACAATACTATATCTAAAGTTTCAAAATAAATAGCTTTTAGATGTAATGTTTCATCAATATTCGAGCTAGCACCTGTAGTTTCTACAATTAAATAATCTCTGAGTTTTGTAGAAGTGGTTTTTCTTCGCTTTTTTGAACATATTTCTTCTTCCTCTTCCTCAACAACAAATTCAGTGGACATCAAATTTAAAATTTCTTCGTAAATTTCATCTGACCTTAAACAAGTAAGTGAATCTATTGTAGAATCTACAATTCTTAAAGAATCAGTTAAACTAGTTTCTAGCTTTTGCAATAATTGGTTTGCAGGATCTAGCGTTTCAAGAATTCTCTTCAAAAATATTAAGCACTAAGCAGAATTTGAAAGCTTTAGTTTTCATCCAATCTGGTTGAAAACTCCTGTTATCCGAATTTTTTGGGTACTCTGATAAATTTGTACTTTTTAAATTTCTATCGCCCACCTTCGATATGTCACTAGGTGCATCGGCATTCATCCTGCCTGATAAGTCACCGAAGACCGAAAGAATAACCCTCACGCCTGTTGAGTTTCTGATTTCCGATTGCGTAATACGGACTAAAAATCATAAAATCACTTCCACCAACAGAGGAGAGGGGGGGGATAAGACACCTCATTGACCGAATGCAAACTTTGCCTCCCCGACTAAGAGTAGATTTCTATAAAATAAATTGATAATTTAAAATTTCCTTTTTTCTTAATTAAACCACACACACAAGAAAAAACAATTATTAACATAAATATAAAAAAATACATAATAAAAAAAAGAGTCATTTACACTTCCTGGATCCTAGCCAAGCTAAATTCTACATTTGCTTATATATATATATATATATATATATATATATATATATATATATAATGCGTTATCGGGTTTTTGGCGCCGGCTGATCATGGCGCCACACATACGTCACCCATGTATACTAGCAGTAGAAGACAATAATATCAATAATAATTAGATAGGATGCACATTACAAAATACCAACGATTGAAATTTACAAATCTATAAATAACTCATTCACCTCGTCGACAAATGGAGGAGGGGGGGGTAAGATAATAAATATTTCTGTTGATAATTTGCCAAACCAAACTGTTGATTGTTAAAAGCAAAAATATTTTTTATGATCATAATTAAGTACTTTATTTCCATTTCAGAAAAGATTGCTCAACTTGAAATGGAAATCGATAAATAATGAACGTTGATGATTAGATACAAATGTTTGTTTTATTTCTGCCAAACATAAACCGAATAATCTAGATAAATTTTTGAAGTATATACAAATTTATATTGATTGCAAAACATCATAATGTACGATTATAGACATTCAAAAGATTTGCACAGGCCGGGTTCGGGCCGATTTTTCATTTTGATTTTTTAAACAGTTTTATTTAGTGACCTTGGAATCTTTTTCAGGGGGGGCTCAAAAATTTTTAGGGGGGCTGAGCCGCCCCTGGCACCCCCCTAGCTACGGGCCTGTCCAGTATGCATCAACGAAATCGGAATTTTAATTTTAAAAAATCCATTTTTCATGTAAGTGAAAAATCACCTTTTTGTTATTTAGAATTATATTTGCTCGCAATTACCCGTGTAATTTAATTATTTCAACATCTAAGCAATGAAAACGCTTTGTCCAGTAAAGGGTTAACACCAAAAAGGCCTGAAATTTTGTTCAAGTTTTATAAAATTATTTTACATCAGAAATTTTATTCAAAACTGTTTAATTTAATACTTAACATCTTTCATCTTTGTGTCTTTTAACACGGGAGGACGAGCGCAGGGCCTAAAAGACCCGGAATGCGCATGGTTTTTTACGATTGCAACCACTTATTTTTTAAAGTAATCTTCAACTTTTTTTTATCGCAAAATTTGTAAGAATTTTCTTCGTCTAAATAAAGCGACTGTTTTAATTTCATTTTATAGGTGACAATGTTAAAACCATTCATACCCTGGGTAAGTTCGCGTTCTCCCGGGTTAACTACACTATATTAAAATGATTGGTTCGAATCGCAATAAATTCATATGGTAGCGGTCAAAATGACCGCTCATGGACTCTCTAGTATTAAAATAAATAAAATAAAATAACATAAATAAAATTGCAGAATCTTACTATTGCAAAGTAAAAAACTGATTGTTTTTTCCTTTTCTTAGGTATATTACATTATATTTAGAATTGGTGTATAATTTGCAAAGCTTCGAACTGTTACGGTTTCTTTTTACGAATATACATGAATTGTAGTTATAACTTTTTTTAATTGTTTATTTTAGCAAACAAATAAGCCGGAGATTTCTATTCAGAAATCGTGGTGACACAAATTATAGCATTTGGCAGTGGGTGAATTTCTTCAAAATACACAAATGTGACACTGGCACTAACATTTTCATACATAATATAAAAAAAATTCAGCTAGTTATATAAACGAGAAAATACATTCATTTATTTTCATATAAATTTGGCCGAATATTCCGGTGCCAATGTGACATTTGGAGATTAAAGTTAAGTGGAAAGAAATTTGCCCTTTGACGAGCAAAGCACATCCCTTCTTAAAATTCTGAAATGATTCATCGGCACCAGAATTTAAAAAGGTATTTATTTCAAAATAGATAAAATATTTTCTTTGCATACTTCATAAAATTAAAATTTTCATTTCAAAATTCTGGCGTCAATGTGGCATTTCGTAATTAAAATTAAGTGGGATATATTTTATCTCACTGCCCTTCAAGAGGTTAACCCCTTGAGGGGTGGTAGTACATATTATATCGCATCTAATTTTAATCATGATTCTTACTAGAAAAAATTTAATTACATACTGTTACCTTTTTAAATATGATGGGAAAAAAGGGTTAAGGATTGATTCTCCTGATTTTGGAATTTTATTTTTTTGAAATTTCCGGAATTTCTGTGAATTCATTACAGAAACACAAATGCTTGCTCCGGAAAGTGTTAAACACATTTTTTGGACACAAAAAGTGAGATTGTTCTGAACACTTTTAACCGACAACTATATGTAACTCCTGTAACACAAGACAATGCTGACTTCTTATAAGACTGCCCTTTTTGAATATTTTTCGGTAAGAAACCGTGATAGGCTGTTATATAATATATATGCATGCTTTTATACAGGGTGTCCACTCTCAACGGTGGCCAATGGCTAATTTCTAAACCGTTAGTCATAGACATATATTTCCAATTGCAAAAATGCTTTAAAAAAGGTAAAGAATTGTTTTTCAAGCGATTTAGGTCAAAAAATATTTTTATTAAAAAAAATTAACTTTTTATACGGTCCCCCGGTCCTACTACTGATACTTAGTAAAAAGTTTCCATCATCCTATCAAGCAATACAAAGAAGGTCCCATTCATCTAACATTAAAATTGACCGAGTTATGAAACTTTAAATTTCATGACTTAAACCACTTTTCTGTAGCTGAAAACGAATAAGTTGGACTAAGTTTTGAGGGAACGTATGCTTAGTGCTTAAATTATTATAAAGGACGCTCATTTCCAATGCTGTCCAATAGCTAATTCCTAAATCATTCGCCACAGACATATAGTTCAAATTACACACATGTTTTAAATGTGATAAAGAAATATTTCTAAAGCAATTTAACTGAACGTGCTACCACTGTATAAGTTTTACGGTAGTGTTAATTTTTATTAATTAACTTCTAGATTGGTTAAAATAGCTGAAGACGTGAGTTTTAAAATTCTCTTTATCGAGAAATTCTAATTTTGGGAAATAGCGATTTTATTTTAAAAAGATGCTTTATTTTAATAAGCTTTTATTGTGCTTAAAATGTTCGTACGTATGTTTCCCTAGTTTAAAATTTATATTAAAATTTTAACTCATTTCCAAATATCCGATCGAGGTTCAATTTGTACGCTTATTTATATTCAATGACAATGTAATATTAATACAATTTTACGTGTGTACCATTTATTTATTTTATAGGACTACACCAAATTCTGTTAGGTTAAGTAATCTAATAGAATTTTAAATTATGTCATTTTGTAACGAATTGTGACTGTTGCTTTTCATAATTTAAATTAACAAACTCTATGTTATTTTTTTACTTATACATTTAGTACAAATTTTGTTTTAATGTGTAATCATCAACATAAATTTTAAAATAATATTGTAAAAATTATTTTACTGTCAATGTTTAATGTTAAAATGTTAAAATGTTTCAATGTTTAATGTTGCGTTTATTTTTATTTCCAGTAAATTTGTGACTGACCCCTAATTTGCAGCAAAAAAGATGCTTCAACTTTAAACAGCTATTACTCGGTCAGTTTTAATCGCAGAGGAATGGGACTTCTTTAGTATTACTTGTTAGAGTAGTGGTAAAAATTTACTAAATATCACTTATAAGACCGGGGGACCATATAAAAATTTAATTTTCGTAATTTTTTAATAAATTTCTTTTTTGACCTAAATCGCTTGAAAAACAATTCTTTACCTTTTTTTAAAGCATTTTTGCAATATGGCTATGACTAACGGTTTAAATATTAGCCATTGGCAACCGTTGAGACACCCTGTATAACTCTGCGGTACATCACAACACCTTCGATTCATATTGGTTTCCGGAAATTTACTTTTTCCTCTGTATGCTTTGTTGTTTGACGTTACTTTTTCCTCTAACTTTTGGCAGTGAGTGTATTTATTACCATTTCGTTAACTTTTTACTAATCGTTCGTAAAATGTGGATTAATTTGATCCAGTTTAAATACATTTCGAGCTAGAAAACTTTATTAGAAACGAAATCTAAAATGGTTTTAGGAGAGACATGAGATTAAATAAATAGTATCAAATAATTTTTCTCGCTTGAAGTATTTTTAACTCAGTTCAGTTAACCCATATCTTAAGAAAGATTACTTAAAAGTTGTCGAGTATGCTATTCTTTTCATACTGATTATAAACAAAAATAATGTATATCGAAGACTAGTAGAAATCTATCACCTAGATCGAAGATTGAAGATTTGTTTTCGGTCTTAATAAATACAAAATTGCATAAGGCGAATTTAATGATTTATAAAAAGTGGTGCAAACAAGAAATCTGAATTTTTTTTTAAAAAGTAGTCCACTGGTAACAATATAAATAATCCTTTGGCATAACCAAAGAACTTGAATGCTAAATTTGAACAAAGTTTGGTTCAACGAAAGTGTCCAAAATAGGCTGCAATATTTTACACTGACTTTCTGATAGATAGGAAACAAGCATTGTTAAATAAAAGAGTGCAATAATTATCTTGAAAACTCACTATTTTCAAGGCGATTAGAAGAAGATGAAGTTTATCAATTCATACTTGGCAAAATATAACGCATTAAGACATAACTGCCAACCCTTTCGCCTTTTTGTACCCCAAAAATTTAATAAAAATCTTTGCCTTATTTAATCCAATTATGACGATTTAAAAAGGTAAAATTTACTATAAAATTTGTGTGATACAAAAGAGCTTAAGTTGTTGGCAGCTATGGATTAAGGTATAAGCTGCATATTGGATTATAAATACATACACATATAAAATTATTAGATGTATAGAAAAAGCATAAATATTACAGACAGAAAATTGAATCTGAACATGCATTAAATCTATAGGGTCTTCTCAATTGTTATCCACAGGAAATTATTATTATATCTAATCATTGTTAGGAAACGGGAAACGCTACTTAAGAAATTTTGTTTTAATCAGAATTCTTCTACCACCTGGTCTCTTTTTGAATTAATATTATTCATTCGGAAAATTCCCGTCTAATTTCGGAATAAAATTAAATCCCTTTGTCAAAATTATAATAGTTTGAATACATTCCATTAAGAAATTTTTTGAATTATTAGTATCTTTCAAAGGAATCTATCTTCTCAGTTGAAATTCATTACAATACCAGTGAAATTTTTAAAGAAACTAATGAACAATGAAGAAAAATGAATGTTAAAATAATTCATATTCGCTTTCTAAGAAACAATGACTGAAATATATTAAAATGCTTAATTTGAGACTAAAATAAGAAAACGAAATAGATAAAAGGTAAAAGAAATTCATAGTCTGATTAAATACATTCACCTGTAAAAATTAAAAAAAAAGTCAATTTTTATCTTTATATTCAGTATCATCGCTTTTTAAGCCGATTTTTTTAATTACAGAACCTTGCGATATCAGTAATGTGCTGATTCCTACACACCATGATTTCAATATTTGAATTTCAAATTACATTTTCTCTTTCCCTGAAATATTGTCTTTTAGAATAATTCTATATTGGATGATTCTCTGTTGGAAATGTTTAATTCCATCTTTAAAAACACTTCTCATAAGAAAAGTTCCATTTGTTTCGTAAATGGTAAAAAAGTAATACATATTATTAAAAAAGATGAAACTTAAAAAATATTTTTTTAATTTGTAAGTATATTTTAGTTATAGAAATCTTGCCGAAATTAGAAACTCTTATGGTTTTTTTCGTTTGCACAATTTCGTTCGACTAATTAAACTTTTAAATTCATTAGATACACATATGTATATACATTATATGGACAATGGTGACCGGTCACTTGCGATTTTAAATTTGTTAAATATTTAGAAAAATACAGGAGAAATTATCCTGAATCTCCAGGTGTGTAAACAGAATGAAGTAGGTTATATTTTTCCGTGACGATTATTTTCCTCAAACGCCATAGGAGACTGTCAACAATTTGAAAAAGAGCGAATATGTTTTTGATAACCCGGTAAAAAGTAATGTAGGAAAAACGTTCAAAGTGTAGAACGTTATTAATCCTTTCAGGGGCATCGTTTGCAGTCTGCAAGCGGTTGATTTTAATGCCGAGCTGCGAACTGGCAAGTGAGTTTTTAGTACAATTTCGATCTCATAATATACATGAAAAAGAGTTTTTGATTATTTTAAAATAAATTTGTTCGTAAATTGCGGTGTAAATTACTTATTTGAACATTTTTGGAGCAGAAATACCTTTCTCTTAAAATTGTTAAGAGGCTTTTTGTGACAAATTGTGTTCATTTTTATGAGGCTAGAATGTATACTCGTAAAAAAATAAGGTTTTAGTATAAATAGTCTCAAATATCGCTAAGATATGTTTGATAATTTGCAGAATTCTTAATATAAAAAAGTTCTTTACAGAAAATTTGGCAAACAACATTGTACACAGCATCCTGCAACCACAATTAAAAATAATGGATGAAAAAGACCAGGTTTTCTAAATAATATTTCATTGTGCATAAGCAAACGCAATGAAAATATAATGTGCATAATGTAATAACTAAATATATAGAGCAACTTTTGCGAAAGTCTCAAAAATATAAATTGAAAATTCTGAATGTAATCATTTATAGAATAAGCTTGAAATCAGTTATTTCCAAAAGGAAGCTAAAAGCTCAGGGGTTATATCCAAATATAGTATACGTTACACACTATTGCAAGGATACAATATTGCACTTACTACTGTATTTAACACTAGAACCGAGGGAAAATTCACTCAAGTTTTATAAAAATATTTCTCACCGGAATTTTCATTTAAAACTGTTTAAGTTATTTATAAAATATATTTTTGCTGAGCTTATATTAAGCTTATTTTATTGAGATTTTTCTGGTTTGAATCGACATCGCTTCATACAATACGGGTCAAAATGACCCGTCGTCGCGGTTCTAGTGTTAAATACCGTAATTTCGGGTGTATAAGCCGCGGATCAAACAATTCTTTTTGGACCCAGAAATCTTATTTAGTGATTGAAGACAAATATTTACGGCGATCTAACTAGTTACATTTTTTTTCTTAAAAGATTCTGGGTCCAAAAAGAAATGATTGACCTGCGGCTTATACACCCGAAATTACGGTACGTACCCTCATTCTTCACAGCTCCTTTTTCTTTAGTTTTGGGAAAGGATTTTGAGCTTATTCTATCGATGATTATTTTCAGAATTTTACAGCTGGTTTTTTGAGACTTTCAGACAAGTTGCTCTATAAATTTAGCTAATACATTAAGCACTATATTATTACGTGCAGTATTTTGAATGCACATTATTCGTGCATGTAGTGAAGCATCATTTCGTAAACCTGCCTCATTTTCATCCAATTATTATCCTTTTTTAATTCTGATTGCAAGGTGTTGTGTACATTATTGTTTTTCATAGCTTCTGAAAAGAATATTGTATGGTATATTGCCTGTCACTTGCGGGTGAAATAAATGAAGAGGTTGTCACAAGATGGTGGCTATTTTTTTAATGGGATATACAATTTCTGATTACTGCTGAGACAAACTTCCACCAGTAATATTTTGATGGAAAATTTTGCTTTACTCTTGTTTCTCATTCGCGGAAAATTTCTCACAAAAATAGTAAAATTTTCTATTTGTTTTAATTAGTGTTAGCGTTCCCATAAATTATAATCCGTTTCTCCGATACTAGCAGAGGATTGTCTGCGTTGTCAAAATATTGCGGAAACACAGGACCTGACTGCCTTCGAAGTAAATTTGCACCAGCAAAAATTAATATTTTTTTTTTGCTATTTTTATGAGTAAAATTTTGCATTAACAAGACGTTTAACTGAAGAGAAAATTTCTTTTTAAATTTACTTGTGGATCATTTCTCCGGCGGTAATCAATACCTGGGAACACAGTTAAACTTGACGCTCCACTATTTTAAGGATACGCCAATTCCTCTTTATCAGTAGTTCCGTGGTATGATCTATGTATGTCAGATACATACTTTTCTTGCAAAGTATCCTCCAGAGCTACATTTATAAGTTAATATTGACATTATTAACCCTTTGAGCTCTGGTAGGCAAATTTCTTCAAAATTACAAATGTTGCATTGGCACCAGTATTTTGCAAAGAAAAAATTCTGTTTACCATAAGCACGAAAAAATGCATTAAACCTTTTTAAAATAAATTTGGTATACTATTCCGGTGCCATTGTAACATTTCGGAATTAAAATTAAGTGGTAGAAAATTCAACCATCAGAGCTCAAAGGGTTAAATTCCAGAAATTCTGCCATTAAATAACTTGGAAAATTCTATGTTCTATTTCTTCGTCTCATAAACTTCTTATTCTCTTCCACTGGTGTAAATCAATTTAGTTATACTGCGTCATGTGTGCAAACATTATTTAATGACAGAAATGTTTGAACTAATAAATGGAATAATTTCCCCAAATAAAAAAATTGAAAAGTTCTGTAGAAAATAGTGGCTCCTCGCGATACGCAACAGAGTAATACTGATTTAAATTAAATTCAATGGACCTAAAATGAAAAATTATTAACCGTCTTCACATATGCGAAGCGAAAATTACCTATATATTTATTTCATATTCATTTCTCTTAAAAAAAAACCTAGTTGATAGTTAACAAAATATGCATATAAAACATATGCATCAAATTTATTAAATTTGGAGTAGCAAATATTTCAGAAATATTTGCTATATTTAATTAAAAGAATTCACAATTAAGTACAGGACATATCATTAAACGGAAATAAGAAAATGAAGGACGAATTTGAGCTAAAAAAGGTGAGATTTAGAAATAAATATTTTAAGTACAATTATAACTCAGATTTATTTTTGAAACAATCGACCATTAGCTATTAATATAATGTCAAGTTGTATATACATATTTAAAAGTCACTGTCTGTATTTTGGTTTAACTTATGATAGTACTGCAATTCATCATTTATCAATGAAGATATAATTTTTTAAAAGTAATAATCAAAAATAAGAATGAGTTATGTGAGCCAAATATCGTCCGGATAGTCCAAAAGGTAAAGCACTGATAGGACAAGCCAAGATATCCAGGTATGATCCCTGGTCTGGGCATTTTGGAATAAACCTCAGCTGTTCTACTCCAGCCCTTAATATGATTTATTGAGTTGAAAAACAAAATTCCATCGCTTCATTCTAAATTACCCCTTTAACGCCTAGGGTAGAGTTCGTTACAGAAAAAGTGTAATTCAGCGAATCGTTGTTCATGCCAGAATATCTAAACTGTAAATATCGGTTTATTTAATAACAAAATGTCTATAAGTAAAGTGAAAAAAATATCTTTTAACCCCTTGGAGACGATCGACCGGTATACGTGCACTTAAGGTGATCAGAATCCTTCATTATTATCATCAGTTATTTTTAATGTAAAATTTTTCTTATTTAATCAGTGAATTTTTGCGATTCAAGAACAGAAAAACATGTGTCCTGGAAAACCAGAGGTAAAATATTTAAAATTAAGCAAAATGTTCTTTTTGCGAAGGACTGATCGAAATACGGCATATGTGAATAAAAAAATCCAATAAATCAAGAACACTGATAGTATCATGCTATAAATGATACCATGGTAATATGATAACACTTAAGTGATACCATTTAAGTGTTAATTACACAGTATACAGGAGATTCTGTGTTATCATACACATTCATTATGAAAATGGTATAGTTATAGATCGGATGAATGAAACTAGGGCTGTAGTTCGCAGTCTTAACCAACAAATAAGAGTGAATTATGTCAGCCAGGTATCTTTCGGATAGTTTAACCCTTTCAAGGGCGCCGTTTTCAGTTTGCAAACGGTTAGTTTTAATGCCCAATTTACAAAGTGACACCAGTAATTTTTTAGTACAATTTCGATCTGATAATAAACGTGAAAAAAAAAAAGGCTGTTGATTATTTACAATAACGTTGGTTGTAGTTTGTGGTATGAATTAATTATTGGAATATTTTTGGAGCAGAAATGCCTCCTTTTAATATTCCGATTACTGAATTTTGACCTTTCTTAACCCCTTGAAGACGAGTGATCGGTATGCGTGCTGAAGAGGGTTCGCACAATCCTTATATTTTTTAAGGACTCTGGCACCATTATTAAAAATAAGAAAATTTGCATTTAATTTTTAAAACACAGAATTCCCAATCACCACCTTCATTCATAGATTTCACAATATCTTTTTGCTGTGAAATACTTTTACAGTGTTTTGTGAATTTAGTGGTAGAACTGTGCGAACCCTGAATAAAATGCTCAGGATCTTTGATTTTTCTTACAGCAAATTTTGCTTTATTCAATCCGAGCCTTTTCCAGATTCAACCAGGCGAAAATTTCTCCTTTGAATAAATTATTATATAAAATCTTCATAAAATATTAAAAATTCTGCAAAAGAAGCTAGTCCTGAAAGGGTTAATGACGGACATTCCGTGATTAAAAAAAGCAAAACTATCCGGAAAAAGTGGTATTCAAAAATTCCCGAAACTGGCAGCTTATTAATTCATTATTTTATAAAAGATTTGTTTTTACAAATGCACCGTACTTATTTTAGAAAAAGAACATTAATAATGAAATTCAAAATTTCATTCATGAATTAAATTTAAGAAATCTCTTACTTGCTCACACCTTTTTTTTCTGTAATGTAATTTCTTTCTTCCTTTAATGCCTCTTGAAATTTAAATGCTGACTGTTACGCGAATGAAGAAACATGTCTTCCCTATAATGCTTTGAAAATTCTGGGAAACGAAAAATTTCCATTAAAATTTCCAGATATCAATTCAAACTGGCTCTCCATTAGTTTTATCATCATACCTCGACTTTGAATTCAATTTTTATCGAATATGCACCATTTTGGATTTTATCTTTTTGAAAATTTAGGTTAATGTTCTCACGAAACATTTTGTAAATGACCCGTAATTTAAATTCGCTCTTATTAATTTTTTTTATTATAAATATTTTCGAATGATGAAATCAAGTTTTAATGATTTAGCCCTTTTTCTGAGTCGTTCATTCCACATGGTTTAACTTTGATAGAACCCGTATAATAAATATTATATCGGGTATATTGTACATATTATATCGTTATATATAATATATATTTACATAGCTGAGGAGCATTCCAAACTTTAAGTATCTCTATTTTCAAAGACAAAACTTCATCTTAAATATCTGTAACTTAAAAAAAGTAAATTTGTATTCCGAAATAAATGTGCACAAAAATGAAAGTTTATGCAACTGCACTACAAATATGAAATTTTAAATTTGAAGATTTACTCGTAATAACTATAAAAATTAAACAAACACTTAGTCTGTGTATAAACTAAAGAATGCGCTCTGAAACTGCTAACCACGGGATATTACTGTCTTTAACCCGGGAGAACACGCGCTTACCCAGGTAGAAATGGTTTTAACTTTGTCACCAATAAGATCAAATTACCGTAATTTCGGGTGTATAAGCCGCGGATCAAACAATTCTTTTTCGACCCAGAATTTTTTAAGAAACAAATGTTACTACTTAGATCGAGTAAATATTTGTCTACAATCACTAAATAAGATTTCTGGGTCCAAAAAGAATTGTTTGATCCGCGGCTTATACACCCGAAATTACGGTATAACCGTCATTTTATTTAGGCGGAGACATTCTTTACAAATTTTGCGAAAAAATAAGTTGAAGATTACTTTTAAAAGTTGAGTGGTTACAATTGCAAAAATCATACACACTCCGGGTCAAAAAGACCCGGCGCGTGTACTCCCGGGTTAATCCTTTGTACATGTATGTCCATTCTGACTGGACATAATCTTTTTTTCAAAATTTGCTTTTGCACCAATAATAAAGGAAAATAAAGCATGCCTTATTTAACCCCTTGAAGGGCAATGGAATAAAATATATCCCACTTAATTGTAATTGCGAAATGCCACATTGACACCAGAATTATGAAATAAAAGTTTTTACTTTAACTACTACGTGAAGAAAAACTGTCATCTATATTGGAATAAGCTTGTTTTTAAATTCTGGTGTCGATGAATCATTTCAGCATTTCAAGAATAGATGTGCTTTGCCCTTCTAAGGGCTAATTAAAACATTTTTGATATTGTGTATTTGAAAAAACTTCTTTTCAAAAAGTGGTGCAGACAGAATAAAATTTATGAAAGCAACGCCGGAGTTGAGAGGGTTAACCTAAAACTTTTTCTTGTTTTATTCATTTCTTTTTGCTATTAAAGAATTTTCAAGGTTTGCAAAATGAACACTAATATTTTTTAACTGAAAATGTCATGGTAAGTGTTGAATAGAACCCCCCCCCATAGTTCCCATAGTTCCCATAGAACTATTGAGAAAGAGAAACTGATATATTCTCTATGTAGTGAAGCTTCAACTATAACCGATTTCGTAAGAGTTTATTAATTACAGCAGGAAACTTCATCAGTTAATTTATGCAGAAAATGTTTTCTTTATTTTAATGTCTCTATAACGGAAAATTTCACTAAAAAATATAGGCAAAAATTGTATTCAATTTTATTGGTGGGGTTTACTTCGCAGGTAGTAATTCTGCCATATTGTGACAGCCAAGGCAATCTCCTGTCACTGACAGATGAAAATTGTTAATACTTGGACAAACTGACACCAGTAAAAAGAAAATTTTGCCTGGTTGAATCCGGACAGTGCTCCGACTGTACAAGGGAAAATTTACATTGAAAATTTACTGGCAAGAATAGTCAAGGATTCTGATAATCTTATAACGTACGTATGCAGATCGCTCGTCCCCAAGGGGTTAAGAAAGGTGCAAGTTCAGTAATCGAAACATTAAAATTAATAATCAAGGCTGGTGTATAACACAGATGAGCTTTATTTTAACAAATTAAAAAATGCCTGGACCAGGAATCGAACTTGGATATCTTGACCTGCCATGCCAATGCTTTACTTATTAACCCTTTCCGGCGCAGACAAATTATGTTAGTAAAATGAGAAATAATCGACTGACACCGGAATTCACAAACGACTTTTTAAGAAATCAAGAACTCCTTAATTTAAGCTTTTATTGTAAAAGCAAGATTTTACTAAAATATTACTGGTGCCAGTTGCAAGTTTGGAATTAAAATTAGGTGTGTCCAGACCGGTAACACTGCGCCGGAAAGGGTTAAACTTCCGAACGATATCTGACTGAATTAAATTATCTCTCATTTGTTTGTTACATGTTTTATACACTTGTTAAAACATAAAAAACAATGTTTTTGAGTAACACAAAAACTTAACACGAAGTTTTTTGTATTACATCTTGTGTGAAAAAGTAACTTTTTTTAAAGTAAAAAAAGTACTTTTTTAAAGTGAAGTTTTTTTGGAAAAGTACTTTTTTTAAAGAAAAAAAAGCCAGATTTTATTACTTTTCCCTATTGTGTGGAAAAATGTTTTTTTTTTTGTTACTTTGGCTTCAGAATTTATAAAAATGTTACTTACAAAATTTATAATAAATCTAAAAGTGAAAAACAATCAATTTTGAAAGCGATGTTTACTTCTATGAATGCATTTTAAAAAAATCACATAAATTGTGAAATTTTGAGAACGAAAAATATAAAATTTAAAAACGTAACTCTGTAGATTTATTCCATGTGTTTCTGTAGTGTAAGTCACATAGAGAAAACTGTTAAGCTTGTTTGCCATCGTTATTTTCGAAAATTTTCATTGGCCTAATTGAATTAATGAGATATGTTATATAAAAATATTTCGCATTTTTCCATTCTAAAATACTGGTAGCAATGGTAGAACAAAGAAAGTTTAAGTATACCTTTTGAAACATAACAAATAATGAGAAAATCCAAGTTGAGTAAATTAACTTTAACCTTCCTACCCTGTTGAAATTTTACTCAAACTTGATTAAAATATTTGACACCAGAATTTTTATTTAAATCCATTTAACATACTCATTTAACTTAAATCTTTGTGTTATTTATTTAATTTACTTTATGAAAAATTTTCTGGTTTGAATCGAATGAAACGCATTATAGGTCTGGGTTGATTAGACCCATTCAGGGTAGGAAGGTTAAGTGTCAGTTGAAGTCAGGGCAGAGCTGTTAACTTTTTCCGACTTAGGACACTTTAATTGCGAAAGTGTTGAAATGACAGAATGACACCAGAATTCAAGCACAAAGGAATTTGAAAATAAGAAAAAAGATATTCCCCCTCCCTTGCATATGTCATAAGTATAAAATATTTACACCGGAATTCTGTTGTCATTGTGTTATTTCGGAATCATATTGAGTGTTCCAAATACAGGAACACTGAAACACAAAGGGTTAAAAGAACTGCAAAATTGTACCATTAGCTGGTGTAAACATCGTATAAATACGCGGTTTGATTACCCCATTAACGCCCAGCGTCCTCTTTTGAGGACGGTTACAAAAACAGCAAGAAAGCGGTTTTCCCACCAGTAAAGAGGAAGAGAAATATATACCTTCTTTTGCGAGACAGAATCCTCGATAAATTTTGATAAATGTTAATTTGATTTTTAAAGTGGTGGGAAATACAAAATTTAAATTTTAGCGAAGAAAATAATTCGGGCGTTAATGGGTTAATTTAATCGCATTATCCTTGTGTTATTTTATTAGGGGAAAAATGTAAAAAGCATATATTTGGAAATTTTGATACCCAGAAACTTTCAAGCCTGCAGTGGCACATGCATTGAGATTTTTCTCCAATTTTCAATAAATATTTATTAAATTATTCTCAATATCCATTTAGAAATATAACTTGAAAACTTTTATACTGTTTTCTTTCAATGAATATCGCTCATGAGATTGAAATGGAGCAAAACTACACAACAGTTCTTAACGATATCCTAAATAAATCAGGGTTTGTACGGGTACAATTATTTTCCTGGTGAATTATCAGTATTTTTTTACAGAAAAATTAATCAAGATTAAGTGAGCTAAATCGTCATGAATATGAATTGAAATACAGTGTCATGAAAATTTAAATGGTGTGGAAAATATCATTAGAAATATCTTGGCAATTAATTGCCCGATCGACTTCATTCTTTATGCAAAATTTATACTATTTATTGTATATTATATTCACTTCTTAAAATAAACAATTTCGGAAAAATTTATATATTTCTTATCACAAAGAATATTTTGAGAGTCCAAAAAAAAAAAAAGTTCCACATAATCAAGTTACTGAAATTTAATAGGTGTTTTCACATTATTACATACTAAATACAGAACAAGCTTCTGATCTCTATCTCTATTGATCAAGAAACAGAGCGTTTACAGACTGACACAGACAGACGGACGGCATTTCCCCCCCCCCAAAAAAAAATATGTTTTTCGGAATCTCCAGTGTCTAAAACGTGTAAATTCGTCAATTTTTCTTCGATTTTTAAAAAGATTACGAGACTTACCCTATACTACGTATGAAGAGTATATAACAAACATAAAAAAAACAAACGTTTCTTCTCGAATTTAATTCAAAGTATAATAATCATATGTTACATTTAATAATCAAATTATATATTATTAAAAATATGCCTACTATAATAATTTTTATATATTATTATATAATTACATAAATGTTAAATCACCAATCGTTATTTCATAACGACAAAATGTTACTGCAATTAATTTTAAATTTTAGAGTTTTTTTGCACAAGAAATTTAATAAGCATTACAAAACCTCCATCTGAAGAAAATCCAAACCTTCATGCTCTTTTTCAAGTGCTCGCTGGTCGAGTGGATAAGATGCTTGATTCGAGGCCCGCGTCAAAACCGAGTGAATCCTCGAAAGGCAGAAGTTTTTTTAAACCCGTTTTTTTCAGATTATGAAAATTTTCTGTCCTAAAATGGAAATTTCTTCAAATTACGGATATATACCGAGAGAAGTGATGCCAGGAATATTTCCATGAATTCAATAGGGTCAATCCATTTCAAGTGGTCAGCACTGGTCGCTCGACCATTTTTTAAAAATCTGAAATTTTTTGTACAACAACCTTAACATGACAGAAGTTCAAAATGACCGTTATTTTAATTTTACTATTTTTTGTTTGTGCATGGCGGCCATCTTTGTTTCATCGCGTTCAGCGATTTTCTCAGATACTAGGATACACAAAATTGTAAATATCTCGTCTTTTATTTTCCCAATTGAAATGGGGTTTGCAGCATTTTGTTCAGAATACAATAGGCTAAATGTACGGTGGTAGAATAATTTTGAAAAATAAATTTTTACAGGTGAAATTTTAGCACAAAATTTAAGATTTTTTCCAAAATCTATCCATTTGCAAGAGGAAATTTTTTATGCAAGGAAAACTGTCAACCTTACACAATTTTTTCTACTATAGGTCAAAAGTGTGTGTACTCATACACCAAGTTCCAGATCTGGGAGTTAATTTCATTTTGCGAAAAAATTTCCGAAATTCTTCAAAAATTTCAAAAATCGCACTTTTTAGGCTTTGATACCTCTGGTGGAGCACGAGATAAAAATTTGAAATTCTGGCCTTTGATAGTATTGTGTAGTAGTGTTATGTACAAAAAATTTCAAGAAGGAGATTTGACTACAAGCTGAGATATGACAGGGACAATATGTGAAAACAATATTTTCTAACTATTGAAACCTACTATGTAATTGTTCCACAAGACTGTCAACCTTACACAATTTTTTCTACAAATAGGTCAAAAGTGCGTGTACTCATACACCAAGTCCTAGATCTGGGAGTTGATTTCCTTTGCGAAAAAAATTCCGAAATTTGTCAAAAACTTCAAAAATCGCACTTTTTAGGCTTTGATATCTCTGGTGGAGCACGAGATAAAAATCTGAAATTCTGACATTTGATAGTATTATAAAGTAGTGTTATGTACAAAAAATTGCAAGAAGGAGATTTGACTATAAACTGAGATACGATGATTAAAAATGTTAAGAAATGCTATTATGAGTACATTAGGAGAAATGAATTAGTCGCTTTTATTACAATATTTACACAGAAAATATCGTTTGTTGAAAACAGTTTAATAATAAATGTTTAATTAACAAAGATACTATATATGCTCAACAAAGAGCTTAACATTATTTACGAGAGATGTTATGAGTTCGATCAGTTACTGCTGTCAGTCCATCAGGCTGTTCTTTCTCAAAATTTTATTTGAAGCCACCCAAGTCTTGTCACCCCTTGTTAAATGGAATTGTTAACTTGAATTTAGTTCTCTAGGTTTAATAACAGAAACCATGTTAACTCGATCAGTTGCAACTCATTGTCTGAAATTTACTTTTCCTGAAATGTGTACCGAGTAAAATTGTTTCAATCGCATTTCTAGCAGGTTTGTTCCTCTGGACAAATAGTGTATTGGCTTAGCATACATTCCGAATTGTTTAAATCCCACTGACGCATTTGAAGAAGATATTTGTAATTAACATTTAACTTTGTACCATAAATAATTAATTTAAAATTTTGGAGGTATGGACAATAGTAGGTTACAATAGTTTGGCAGTATTGTTTTCACATACTCTCCATGTCATATCTCAGCTTGTAGTCAAATCTCTTTCTTGAAATTTTTTGTACATAACACTACTACACAATACTATCAAAGGCCAGAATTTCAGATTTTTATCTCGTGCTCCACCAGAAATATCAAAGCCTAAAAAGTGCGATTTTTGAAATTTTTGACGAATTTCGGAATTTTTTTTCGCAAAGGGAAATCAACTCCCAGATGTGGGATTTGGTGTATGAGTAAATGCACTTTTGAACTATTTGTAGAAAAAATTTTTGTAAGGTTGACAGTCTTGTGGAACAATTACGTAGTAAGTTACAATAGTTAGACAATATTGTTTTCACATATTGTCCATGTCATATCTCAGCTTGTAGTCAAATCTCCTTCTTGAAATTTTTTGTACATAAAACTACTACACAATACTATCAAAGGCCTGAATTGCAAATTTTTATCTCGTGCCCCACCAAAGATATCAAAGCCTAAAAAGGGCGATTTTTGAAGAATTTCGGAATTTTTTTCGCAAAAAGAAATTAGCTCCGAGATCTGGAATTTTGTGTATGATAATACGCTATTTTGACCTATTTGTAGAAAAAATTGTGTAAGGTTGACTGTTTTCCTTCCATGAAAAATTTCCTCTTGCAATTGGATAGATTTTGGAAAAAATCTTAAAATTTTTGCTTAAATTTCACCTGTAAAAATTTATTTTTCAAAATTATTCTACCACCGTACATTTAGCCTAATGTATTCTGAACAAAATGCTGCAAACCCCATTTCAATTGGGAAAATAAAAGACAAGATATTTACTATTTTGTGTATCCTAGTATCTTAGAAAATCGCTGAACACGATGAAACAAAGATGGCCGCCATGCACAAACAAAAAATAGTAAAAATTAAAATAACGGTCATTTTGAACTTCCGTCATGTTAGGGTTGTTGTACAAAAAATTTCAGATTTTTTAAAAATGGTCGAGCGACCAAAAAAATATTTTCTGGACCACTTGAAATGGATTGACCCAATAGAAAAATTAGGAGAATGTAAACAAACAAAAAGCTTTGTGACAGATTTACAGGGTTAGTACGAATCCCGTAATTTTATGATCAAGAAATTCTTCGGTATCAATATTTTCTTATTGACAATCTCTCATTAAATTTCACGCGTTTAGGCTAGATTTATTTTTCGATAAAAATAATACTGGTATGTCACCTGCAAAATAACGGTACCCATATGAACCCTCATTTATACAAGACTAGCAACAGAAATCTTTCAGGAAGATAATGTTTACATGTGATCAGCGCCGATTACCAACGGGACGCTCTCTCGCCACTAAATTGTTATCGAAATTTTCGCCTGGTTTAAACCCGCTTTTCATTGAATATTATTGCCATGAATAAAAATGTTTTTTTATTTCTTTTTACTGGTAGGAGTGTATCCCGTTTATATTCAGGTCCTGCATGTGATGGTGTTAAGTTTTTTCGTTTTCCTTTTTTCCTGTGAGAAATTTTAAATCCTAATCATATAAACAGGGCTGCCACTGACACGTAGTTTTATTATTTTTTCTACGGCTCTTTCTAAACAAATATAATATAAATTTAAGATTACTAAAAATCTACTACCACGTTTATCATTCTGAAATAACGAAAGAAAAAATAATATCCAATGCAGCACTATATATAGGGTTAATTATTTGTCTTTACCTTTTTCCTACAATGAAAAATTTATTCTTATGGATTGAGACACATGAATAAGCGTTCGTTTTTATCTTGAGAGCACAAATTTTTCAAAAAAAAAAAAAAAAAAAAAAAAAAACGCTCTTTTTTGAATGAAAATGGCACACCTTGCTAAAAAACTGAAATTGTTTATTACGGATTATTTTCAGAAATTGAGAAAGAAATTGAATTAAATAGATAATAGCTTTAGCTTAAACTTAATAGCCCAAAATTATTACCGTAATTTCGGGTGTATAAGCCACGGATCAAACAATTCTTTTTGGACCCAGAAATCTTATTTAGTGATTGAAGACAAATATTTACGGCGATTTAACTAGTTATATTTGTTTCTTAAAAAATTCTGGGTCGAAAAAGAATTGTTTGAGCTGCGGCTTATACACCCGAAATTACGGTAAATTAATTGGGGAAAAAATTGACAATTTTAAAATTTAGGGTATCGAGAAAATTTTCTAACAATATTAAACTTCTCACAAATAAAATCTAGACAATTTTAAATAAATCAAAATGAGCTAAGAGGTAAATAATTCTACATCAGTAATCTATAAATCTTCAATATTTTTTCCAAAAATTAGCAAATCAAAGTCTAATTTGCATTCATAATAATAGTTTAGAAATACATTTGCCATAGTGCTAGAATTAAATAACTTTCGCTCAAAGAGTCTCTTTTATGAGCTTTTCACTCTGGAAAAAAGTTGAAAGGATAATTTTAGCTGTTACCGAAAAGGAAATTGCATTCGATTTCTCTTGAGATATCTTCATTTGTACTTTCTCTACCATAACTAAGAAAAGAGTTTTCCTTTGTTCTAAATATTATTCATGTTCGTTTTTTCTATTATGGTAGAACGAAATAAAATCTTTGAATAATGTATTCTACTGAACTAATTTTCGAACATATATATTTATCTTTTTAAAGATTTTTGCACATGGTTTATAATATATTTTATATGCGTAATTAACATTTACATGATTTATTTTCATAAAACGTATTGAATTTTATGATATGATGTTGAAAGAAAATTACATTTAAAATGTCAAGAACACAAGAATGATTAGTAATTTGTTATTCACGATTACTGTACATGTTTCAAACAATATTGTCGCAAGAAATTAAGTAAGATTAATCTAAAATTTCTGAAGAAATATAGTCTAATTTCTATAATGAAAATTCAATGTACGAACTTATAAATAATCAAACTTTTTAGTAGTACAAAATAACATTTAATTACGTAACAAAACATACAAATTTCTTTAGTTGAGCAGTTGTGAATGTAGAACAATTCCGTGGACCATGGAAATCGAATATAAAAACAATAAAGTGAATCATCTTGAAGATAAATAAATCTTCTATACTAAATTTAAAAGAACATGATATGCTTATGACGCATATAAAGGCCGTATGAATTTACGTCAGTTAACGCCCATTTCTGCAAATATTTATGATTTAGAATCAATGACATCTTTTCAATTCATTGTTGGAGTTTTTTTTTTTAAACATTCTTGAAACTAATGCTATTATAGGTTCTGTACTTTTTTTGTTCTAGGAGGGCATTTGTTCAAATTTAAAAATGCAGTTTTGTAAACGTTGCAGCCGTGAATACGTGAATGCACTGCAAATCAGCAATAAATGGAGAAAGGTCTTCGCCGAATCTTGAACTCGGTCTCCTTGTCAAATTGAAATACAGAAGTTAGAAATCATGGAAATGGTACACATACACACAAAATTAATACCCAACACATCTCAAAATATACATGCCAACAAAAAAATATTTCCTTCAATAATTAGTTAGTTCAAATTATACCCGAACACTCAGAAATTCTTCTCAATATTGATAAAAACTTTTAACTCCAAAAAGTAGATTGAAGACTACTTAAATAATTTGTTTAACTTAGCTCTTTGTGGTTTATGTTTTAACTCATTTTCAAAAGAAATCCATGGCTCGAATCGACATTTAATCATTTGGTCTTTGTCGAATCGACCCAGCTGGATGTTTTAGTGTTAAGAGAGTTAATATGAAACATAGTCCAACTAAATAAGCGTTTTTATGAATTTGCTGAAACATCCCTCCACTTGCTCTGGCGTTGGAATTATGACCAAAATTAACAAAAATGGCAAAGCAACCACTCCAATAATGTTTCTTCATAATACAGCTGTAAAAATTTTGAGATTGATGACACGAATATGTCCCTTATCAACTTCTATGTTTTCAGAAGTCTAAGTAACTTCTAAACCATAGTATTCTTCTTTTAATATACATGTAAAAGCAACAGTTAAATAAAATTGTTAACTGTGAACAGTTATCCGTTGTCTTTTGAATGTAGTTATGAATAAAAAAGGAGGAGGCACACATTAAACAATCTGCCATTTGCGAGAGAAGTAACTTAGGAGGTTGTCATGGTGGCTGATTTTTTACGTCAGATCAGGATTGGCGTCCAATTTTAATCCTAAAATGCAAGCTATCATCGGAAATTTAAAGAAAAGAATTTTTATTTTATTTATTTCTAAATTACCCCTATTTTATAAAGCATAAAATATTATTCTTTATTTCTGGTGTGAACTTGAAATTTCTAGTTAAATGTGGAGGCCAAACTGGCAACCCTGCGTCAGGAGTTTCTGATTAACTTCCACCTGAAAATTTTCAATGGAAAAATTCTCCTTATTTTAAATGACTTATTCATGCAAAATTTCTGTCATAAGTATGTTATAAATTCTATTCGTTTTTATTCGTAGAAATTCAGTCAGGTATAATAATCTCTTACTGACAGGGACCGGATGTTAGGTTGTTACAAGATGGTGGAAACATAGGGCATGACTACCGCCGAAGTAAACTTCTGCTAGTAAAAATTAATATTTGTTTTTCCCCCTAAATTTGACTGAAATTATACATTAATAATTCGTTGAAGCAAAGAAAATGTTTCTATTGAAATTTACTAATCCTAATTTGTCCGACAGTAATGAACCGCGGGGTACTGTTAGACTTAAATATTTGGAGGATATCACCGTTACTGTTTACTCATAGTTCCATTGACTTTTCATATTGTTGGACTTTTGTAAAAAAAAAAAAAGTACAGAAAACGCACAAATGATAAACCTTTTCTTTAGAAATCTATTTTTTCAATTGTCAAATTACTCTATTTTCAAAAAGATTAGTTGCTATGTTACGCCAATTACTATATAAACATGAATATTAGAATAAGTATTCCAGAAAAAGCCGAATTGTAAGCAACATAGTATTCAACGACATAAATACCGTAATTTCGGGTGTATAAGCCGCGGGTCAAACAATTCTTTTTCGACCCAGAATTTTTTAAGGAATAAGTGTAACTACTTAGATCGCCGTAAATATTTGTCTTCAATCACTAAATAAGATTTCTGGGTCCAAAAAGAATTGTTTGATCCGCGGCTTATACACCCGAAATTACGGTAAATAAATTTTATGTTAAAATATATTTTTTCATTTACCGAAAAAAATGTGACCGCTACTACTCACAGGATAGGCGAAATCGCAAACTATTCTAAGCTGCCCGTAGTGGTAGTGGACTAAATCACGGAAGTTCCCATCGGAAAAATTTGAAAGATGAACACAATAGGCCTTGTATACCGGAATATTACCTAAGCTTCGGGTTCGTTCATATTGTTTCTGTGTTTTTTAACATTTGTCTTAATAATATGATTCCCCTTTTTTTCACTGTAGGTGATACGTAGGCCATTCTACGTATGTACGCCTTAATGATGAGATTATGCTTTAATAATGATGAAACTGTGAGGTATTTAATTTTTTTTCAAATGAAAAACCTAATGCATTTTTTGTAAACATGTAGTTTAAAGTTGTTTTTATTATATTACCTCATAATTAAAATATATATTTAAAATAAGTTGTTAAACCTATATAATATTATTTCCTCACATGTAACAACGACCACCCAAAATTATAAAAAATATCATTTCTTACTGAAATATTTATATTTATTTTGTCGTTCTTCTGTCATTTATTATGAACTCATAAGTAATTATTTCGATATATTACATGATTTTTTTTGTTCGGTGCATGCAATTTTTTTTGGCAAAAGAGTTTGCAACTCATATTTCCCATCATTTCTTCATTCATTAATAATTCTAGATATTAGAGATAGGTGGTACTACTGTATACTGAAACACAGCTCGTGTGCTGTACAAATGAGCATTACCTGACTCTAAAAAGAAATACTTCTGGAGAAATACTTGTGGGGAAATACTTCAATGTGTAAGGAATAATTTAACAGACAAATTGGGCAAATGTTAAGTTGATTTAATCTTTGACTCATTTAAATTTATAAAAATAATTTATTTTCTAAAAATGTATTAATGGGTTGTTTAGTTTTCACTGTAGGAATAAATTGAGAACATGTATGTTTTTTTAAATTTACTTTATGCTTAGAAATTTTGAAAGTTAATGTACATTTTATCATTCCCTCACTAGACATTCCTTCATGTGAGAGAGATCATTTTAATCGAGAGAATCGTTCTATTATTTTTAAACACTTGTAGAAAAGATATTTTTGTCAAAAATTTAATCCTCTTGACGAAAACAAAAGCATATTTTTAACCAAATCGCTGTATAAAATGTCATTTATTATGCAAAAGGTTAAAAAAATGTCTGGAAGAAAACCAAGAAGAATTTCGAGTATATATAGTTCAATTAGAACCAGAACTTCTTTTTTTAAAACTTAAATGAATATATCACGCAAAAATAAGTTAAATGAATAAGTTAAAAAGTATTGCTATCTATATATGTGTTCTAAAAATAATGCTGTTAACCCGTCAGTAGTCGCGTGTCGGTCTTTTCGCCGCCCGTGTAACTTATCTTCTCCTAACTTGCATCAGATTACAAATACAACGGAAATCTACTATGTAGCTGACTTTGAAGCTTTCTTGACCACCTCAGTGAAGTAACAGGGTACCTCTGTTTTTCTTTCAGGTACATTTTTAGAAATAAAGTTGAAATTTGCGAAAAAGTCTACGTAACAATCACTAATATCAGTTCATTTTCACTTTTTTCAATTACTCCATATCACATGAATAAAATGCATAATTTAAGAAAACTGCGAATTTATATATTCAATGAAATGTTATTTTCGTATATTAGATGAAAAATATTTCTTATTTTACATGTTTGGTTTGCGGGGGGTCAGCGGCGAAAAGACCGAGCGCGACTAATGACGTTGTGAAAAAAGTCGCGACTACTCGCGGGTTAATTGTGCAGAAATAGTATTGATGAAAATACTTTTTTACAATAGTATCGAGCTGCAGAACACTTTATCACCAAATTAACAACCCATTGTAAACACCAGACAATTTAGAAATTAATAAATCAACACAAGTAAAACACTTTCAAAATACTTTCGGGATGTAGGTAGAAAAATTCGCTAGTTTCAAAGCCCCACCCACCCGCTAGCCTTTTTTTTTTTTTTTTTTCTGTATCTTTAATTTGTCTTCTTTTTTTGTTAAATTTGTCCGGTTTAAATTTTTCTTTGTTTTTTTTGTTTCTATTTAAAGTCCAAGGCATTCTGGTCATAAGTAAAGAAATTTGACGCTATTCGTTGTCGCCTATTGGCGACAGCGCTGTCGCGAAAGAGAGTAGGGTTGTTCGGGATGTAGGTAGCGGTTTCCGACGAAGATGGGCCGCTTACCGCATAAATAAAAATTAGGTGTACACTTATTTATAAAGAAAACGTGAGTGCAATTTCCATTGCTTCTAGAGTTAAAAATATAGCAATTATAGAATTTCTTAATAATAAGACGTTCAGCTACGTTTTCGCCAATAAGTACCTCTTCAAGGGTTTTGTTACAAAAAAATAGAACCTTCTTTCATGATTTATTTTTTCTTCATCGCTACGATGAAAAGGGCCTATTTGCGACGAATCAGCAATTTCATAAACAAGTTAACTGATCAATATTTTTGAAAAAAAAAAAAAAAAACTTTCAAATAATGCATATTTTTTGCATCTTTTACAGGATTTTTAACCTTTTATAACCGGTTTCTTAAAACAAAAATTTCAGTCTAATTGAATCAGAAAAATGCTCGGATTTAATACTACAAAATTTACAATAAAAAATTATTGATGATAATAATAAATCATGATTAGGATATGGATGCCCGAACGTACAACGGGCAAATCATGATTGGCAAAAACACTTTGCCTGTATGACGTACGGGAAAATTAGGGAAGTGGTTAAATAACACGTATTGTACCATTTCAAAAAAGGTTGCTCCAACTAAGGAATATAAATTTTAAAATATGGCGCAGTGATAACACTGCGTCTTTAATCTCGTGGTTAATTCCCCCATTAACCTTTTCGTGGGAGGTGTCCTTAAAAAAAAGACATTTTATTAATTTATTAATTAATTTAGGAAATTTAATTTTTCTGGAACAAAGAATATTTAATTAAAAATTTCCTTTTACAACTTTCTTGAAAAAAAGCAAGTTTAATAAACATAATAAAATAATATGTATATATATATATATATATTACGATTTTTTTTCGTTTCTGAGTAATAAATTCTTTATATTTTGACTCTTTCTGAAAGAATGATCTTTATTGTCATGATTAACAGTTAACTTGCATGAATTAACTATAGAACTTAAAAACTAAGTAGTTTAGACTAGATCCATGACTGCTTGTATTTTAAGTCACATGTTACGATTTTCGGCTACCAGTAATTCAGAACGGACTTATTTTGTTTAACCGTTTCCGGCACACTGTGCCCACTCTAGATACCTAATTTTAATTCGAAACTTGCAATCAGCATCAATAATATTATAGTAAAATTTTGTTTTTACAATAAAAGATTAAATTAAGGATTTCAAAGAATATAAAAAATTCGTTTGTGAATTCCGGTGTCAATTGATAATTTTTCATTTTAAAAATACCATGTGAATTAATATGTGAGACTTGAAAAGAAGGCGTGAAATTTGTCCGAGACACGCCCCACATTTACACCGGAATATAATTTTGCCTTTTATTAATATGATGCACCATACGTAGAAACTTGAAAGTGATAGTGAATATGCATCATGTCTCATAGTATTTCATGCAAAAAATTAACCCCTTGAAGAGCACCGGTATATTATATATACCACTTAATTTTAATTCCTTTATGCCACATCGGCACCGGAATTTTAGTATTAAGATTTGCTTTTGACAATGTACGCGAAAAACAGCTTTTTCTTTCTACCATATAAATTTGTTTGTGAATCCCGGTGTCAATCAGTCATTTGAACATTTTAGGAACATAAGTGCTTTGCCCCTCAAGGGGTTAAGGTGGTCACTCAGAAATTTCAGTTTATTTTTAATTAAAATGTTCATTTAAAAACAGGAAAAATGTTAGAAAACTTGTTCTTTTGTTTAAAAAATTCTGAAAAAATTGTCAAACATTCGTGTGGTTGTTTTTTACATACCTATTTTTTTCATTGAAATTTGCTTAGTAGTTTTGTCACAATGTGCACTTTTCCAAAACAGGCATTTAGGGTTATTACCCCCTATAGTCTTGAGATGCATACTTAAAACTGGGGAGAAATGAATTTCTTTTTATGGGCTATCGATCCACGTAGGACTCGATGTGGTTGATTGGTTGGTTGGTTGTATAGGGTTTAATGGCGCAAAATCCCTTCAGGGACATGCTGCGCCAAACAAAGACAAAATATATAAAAAATATGGAATTAAACGAATATTTAAAAACAAAAAGCTATCTGTATGAGGTAGATATAGTCATAAAAGTGTTAAAAAACTATTATGAAATTAAAGACAAGTGAACTGCAAAATTGCTAATTCCAAGAAACCATTTGGATGGGGTTTCCATCCAAAATGCCAAAAAGGAATGTTGAAGTTAAAAAATAGCGAAATCTTAAATCATAAAATAAAAGCCCGCATGTTTTAAAAAAGCAAAGAATGCCCCATGAGGTGTTTTTCAATGAGGTTCGTCAAGACTGGTGATGATGAATTAAAATAGAAACGATACAAGTGCCGGAGGCCCGGACAGTTCATCAGAATATGACGAATGGTAAGATAATCAAAATGACAGTGTGGACACATGGGTGCATCCTCCCGTAGTAAAAGATGTTTATGAGTCATCCTAGAATATCCAATTCTCAGACGAGTCAGAAGAACATCAGTTTTTCTTGGATAGTTCGGAGGCCAGGTCATGATATTTGGTTTGATATGATGCAACTTATTATTGTACTCTAAATTCCAGATCTCTTGTCATTTATTATGAATAAAATGTTTTATAATTAGTTTAACGTCTGAGAATGGTATTTTATGATGCAATGGATTACGAGCAAGTTTTGCCGCTTGATCAGCTTTTTCATTACCAGGAATGCCCATGTGTCCAGGAACCCAGCAAAATAAAATTTTGTAGCCACGTCTAGTCAATTTAGTATAAAGATCTAGTATGTCAGAGACATAAGAATGCTTTTTAAAAGAGTTTAATGCGTCAATAGAGCTATTTGAGTCAGTATAAATTATGAAGGAGGTGTTTTGATGATTAGATATGTGCAGAGCCTGATTACTAACGGGGCAATCTCCCACCAGTAAAATTTTATGGAAAGTTTCAACTTGTTTAAACGCCTTTTTCATTCGAAATTACTGTCATAAATAAGGGAAAAAATTCTATTTCTTTTTACTGGTAGGATAGTGCCCCGTTGATAATCAGGCCCTGGATATGTGTACCATGGCTCTCCCAATTGCAATCAATTCGGCTGTAAATATAGATGTAGAAGGATGAAGTCGATAACTAAGAATCATACCATTACAATAAATACCACAGCCTACAATATTACCATTTTTTGAACCATCTGTATAAATGTCTAAGTGATCGCTAAAAACTGCACGATGCGCAACAAATAATTGTTTAAAGGCTGTAGGGGCTAAGTTCTTTCTGTCATAACCTTTGAAAGGATGGAGGGTTGCGATAACAGGTGGAATCCAAGGAGGATACATATGCAAAGGACATGTGCTCACCTCAATATTATTCAAAGGGCTATTGCTGATTATGGTTCTCATTCTGACTCCAAAAGACGGGACGCAAGATGGACGATTTTGATAAAGAATATCATTGTCAGAGTTTAAAATATATGTATGAAGTGGATGACTAGGATGTGAAAGGAGACGGTAAAACAACCCCAAAAAAGTTTTTCACGGGTATAATGTAATGAAGGTTCATTACAGTCAACATATAAGCTTAAAACAGGTGATGTACGAAATGCACCAGAGCAAACATGAAGTGCGCTATGGTGCACTGTGTCAAGTTTTCCAAGAACAGATTTTCTAGCAGAGCCATAGACCTGGCAGGCATAGTCGATATTTGACCTGTTCACAGCCCGGTATATTTTAATAAGAGAAGTACGGTCTTCTCCCCAAAAAGTGTTAAAAAGTACTTTAAGTATATTCAGTGATTTTTCACAATTCGTCCGTAAATTTAAAATATGAGGTAAAAAAGTAAGTTTCTTGTCAAAAATTAAACCTAAATAGCGAACGTTGTCCACAACAGGTATTTGGGTTGAACCAATAAAAATTTCAGGGTCTGGATGCAGATCTCTACGTCTACAAAAATGCACACAAGAAGTTTTGACATGAGAGATTATAAAACCATTTTTATTTGTCCAAGTCAGTATGCGATTAATAGCAATTTGTATCTGTCTATCTATAAAACGAATATCCTGTCCCATGCACATGATGCGAAAGTCGTCCACATATAAATCGCTCTTGACTGTAGGAGGAAGTTGGTTAAGAATATCATTTATTTTAATAGCAAAGAGGGTGACACTCAGGACACTGCCCTGGGGAACACCCTTTTCTTGTACATAAAAGCTAGACAGTGTACCACAAATTCGAACTTGAAATAGTTGAATGTTAAGAAAGTTTTAAAAAAAAATTGGGAGGTGCCCACGAAAGCCCAGGTTAAAAAGATCGCGAAGAATCCCATAACGCCAAGTTCTGTCATAGGCTTTTGCCATGTCAAAAAACACTGACACCAAATGGTTGCGTTTTAAAAAGTTTGTCCGGATTTGATTTTCCAAATGGATTAAATTATCGATAGTAGACCTACCACGTCGGAAACCACTCTGAAAAGCAGCAAGGTGATTGTTAGTTTCTAATATATGTACAAGACGGCAGTTAACCATTTTCTCAAGAAGTTTGCAAAGATTACTAGAGAGTGCGATAGGCCTGTAATTATTGGGATTGCCAGAATCTTTTCCAGGTTTAAGAAACGGAATAATGATAGCTCTGCACCAAGCATGGGGGAAAATTTGTTCCTCACAAATCCTATTGTAGAAAGAGAGAAGGTTATCTAAAGAGAGTGGTGACAGGTGCTTCAGCATAATGTAGGTAATCCCATCATGACCCGGGGCTGACAAGTGAGTATCACTTAAACACTTGTTCAACTCTGAAATAGTAAATGGCTGATTGTATGGAAAGGAGTTATGGGAGTTAAAATTAATCCTGGTCGTTTCAGTTCGTCTTTTGTAAGTTAAAAAGGGTTCCGGATATGAATCTGAGCTTGAAATGGAAGCTAGGGTTTTTCCTATTGTCTCAGCTATGTTCTTAGGAGATGTGATGGTTTGTCCATTATGATTTAAAATTGAGATATGACTTTCTGAATATATACCCATGCATTTTTTTACTTTTAGCCAGAGTTCTTTACTTGACGTGTTTGAGTTAATGCTAGATACATAATTAATCCAGGACTCCCGTTGACTTTTACGTCGCACTCTTCTAGCTTCAGCCTTTGCTTTTTTAAATGCCATATAGTTAGTATTATTTGGGTACCTTCGGAAGAGACCCCAAGCTTTTTGTTGTTTTTTCTTTGCATTTTGGCAATCACTATTCCACCAAGTTTTCCTGTGCTTATGAGTAGAAGATGTTTTAGGAATGCTAGAGTCGGCAGCACTGATAATACATTCAGTTATATTATCAAGTGCATTGTCAATATTTCTATCTATCATATCAGCTGTTATGTTTGCAAGTGCAGTGAAAGCTGGCCAGTTGGCTCTGTCATAAATGTAACGGTTGATAAAATTGGAAGAATCCTTATCAGGAGCAGTCAGTGTTATAAAAGTCGGAAAGTGGTCACTGCCGTGTAGGTCATTAGATACCCAGAAGTTCCAGAATGGATAGAGCCGTGGAGAGCAAATTGTAAGGTCTATTGCATGAAAGATACGGATAGGTTCGTGAAAGTAAGTGTGATCTCCATTATTGAGCAGGCATAAGCCATTGTTAGAAATAAATTTTTCTATAATATCACCACGTCGATTAGAATTACTGTTTCCCCACAGTTGGCTGTGTGCATTAAAATCACCAACAATAATGAAGGGAGTGGGGAGTTGGAGAAGAAGAGAATCCAGATCTGCTGGTTGAATATTTTGATTTGGAGGTAAATAAATGGTGCATATTGTTATGAGTTGTTTAATATGTACACGGACTGCGACAGTTTGAAGATTAGTATTTAAAGAAATAGGAGAATGTGGTAAATTATTGGAAGTAAAAAGAGCCACACCACCTATTGCTTTTCCATTAGCTGTCAAATCTTTCCGGTAGGTTGTATAGCTGCGTAATTTTTCTTTGTCAGTGGGTTTTAATGAGTTTCCTGTAGGACTAAGATTAATGGTTGATGGTCCGAGAGGATATAACGGATTTCGTCGCGTTTATTGTGATATCCACGGCAGTTCCACGATATAATATTAGTCATGAATGAGGTAATTTTATAGCTTTAGTCAGGCAGAGATTCTTCGAATACAATACTTTCATCAGCATCCGAGTCATTGCAGTATAAATCGGCATCCATAGCCTCATCCGCGTAATGCTACAGTTGTTTTGGATCTTTAATGTTTTTTATAACTGAACTGGTGCCAGATTTTTGCCTCCCCTTCCCCACAGTCTTCCATTGTAGAGAGGCTGGAGTTGAGGTTTTCTTTTTAGTCGTTTGTAAAGGGTTTTTTTTGGTTCTGTTTTCTGGGGATATCAGGTTTCTGTGGTATTATGGTATTCGTGTTGTTTTACGGTGTTTTATTTTGGGGTTGAGGTGACTTATTGGATAGAGCTGTCATTTTCTGTTGTTTCTTCTCTAAGTCAGTTATTTTTACTGGTTCAGAGGATGGGGTGTTTTGGTAGATTGCGTTACGGTTGATTCACCTTGTGGATATGTGACATCAGTTTGTGTAGCCGTGTGTCTTACGGCTGTTGATTGTTTCTTGAGTAAGCTGGAGTAGGTAATTCCAACAGATGGGGTTCTATTTTCAACAAGTTTGCGGGCATGAGGATAAGATAAGTTTTGAGTAATTTTTATACTAACTATTTCTTTTTTACGGCTCCATAGTTAGGGCACTTGCGGGAATATGCTGTATGATTTCCTTTGCAGTTAGCGCAGCGTTCGGGTTTTTCACATAAATTATTGTCATGGCCCACTTCTGCACAACATGCACAGGTAAGGGATCCACGACAATTTGTTTTAGTATGACCGAAACGCTGGCATTTAAAACTGCGGGTAGGGTTTGGTATAGAGGGTCTGACTGGACAGTTCAGATAGCCTGCTTTAATTCTAGGTGGTAAAGTAGTGCTATTGAAGGTTAGAATAATATGTTTAGTGGGAATTATCTGTTCATTTTTACGGATGGTGATACGGCGTACATCTATGATATTTTGGTTTTTTAAATTTTCTAAAAGTTCATCTTTGGTGGAGTATAAAAGATCTGGTTCAGATAGTACTCCGCGCCTTTTATTTAAAGTTTTATGTGCTTGTACAGAAACAGAAAATGTGCCTATTGTAGTGCAATTTGAGAGAAATTGCGATTGTTTAGTTGTAGAAACTTTAACCAGCAAATCGCCAGATTGTAGTTTTTTGAGAGAATGACCATCTCCCAAAACAGACTGGAAAGTTTTTGCTATGAGAAATGGTGAAGTTTTTTTAAACGAGCAATCAGAGTGACTATCAGTACGTTTCACAATGAAAAAGCGAGTATTCGAGGAAGACAGTGCAGTTTGTTGCTCTCCACTTGGGAGAGAAGTAGATGGAAAAGAAGTGTTTCCATCCATATTTAACCCTTTCAGGGGCAGAAGAATTACGCACGTAAAAGGATGAAATAACTGACTGACACCAGAATATTCAAACAAACTTCTTAGAAAATAAAAAATTGCTATTTTCAACTTTCATTGAAAAATTAAAATTTATTAAAATATTCTTGGTGCCATTTGTCAATTTTGGAATTAAAATTAGGTGGCTAGACCCTGTAGCCACCACCCTTGAAAGGGTTAAAAATAATAAATTCAGTCCCGGCCGTACCACCCACTCCCGAGCCCTACAATATGCACATTCGTGCACCAGTGCTAACCAGGGCCCATACGGTCACAAGACAACCCTATGTCAGTCTCTACCCTTAACGAGATGACTAGTAGTTGCTCGATCACTTGATCCCTAAAGCCAGTGACAAAAGTCAGCTGACCAGCCGACTGATGCATACGGGACCAAATGCACCTCCCGTCTACCTGAAGCAGAGGTCAAAGCAGTGTGTTAATTTCCCTCAACTGCCAGGATCCCCCTTTCCAGGGATACGGGTCGCCACGCACGGCCAACACGTGGGTAGTTTACAATTCTCCATGAGTAGATATACAGGATGATATTGGCCCATACAGCCATACTATTGGCCGGTACAGCATAATTGCTCTCACCTCCGAAGAGGAAACCACAATGAGAGTGAAACAAAGATGAAAGGAAGACAAGAGGAGTAAGAGGAAACGGAAAAGAGAAAGATCACTCAGGTGCCCCGGGGTTGTGAAGCCGTGAATACCTAAAGAAGGTATCCCCCTGGGGGACGATGTGGTTGACTCAAGGGCATATTTTACTATGAAACCCGGCTATACCCTTTAACTGACAAAATTAAGTATAAAGGAAAATGTACGTTCTCAAAAGTTTCCGGCCACCTTCAGAGGTTTGCAAACAAAGTGGTATTGTAATAGAAAATTACAGTGATAAACAGCATTTACAATTAGTTTTTTTTATCGTATTACTATTTTATTAGCTTTAGTAATAAGTACTGTGGCGCAGCAATGTGACATTCATACAATGAACGGTTAAAGATCGTCTATGGTACGTTTTTTTCCACATTTCTTGCAATTTTGGCGAAATTTCGGCTGAGTTGGAATATTTACAGTTCCGCAGACTTTTGTCAACTTCTTTTCAAAGATTTTCTATTGGATTCATGTTGAGCGCTTGAGCTGATCATTTCAAAAACGAAATTTATTGTGCGAAAACCATTGCTTATCGAGTTTTGCATACATTATTTATGTCGTTATCATGTAAAAAAAAATAGTTGCGACCAAATTTTTTTCTCTGATAAGGCAGAAAATAGTCTCGCAAGATATCTTTATACATTGTATCATTCACCTGGCTGTGGATTTCAAATAACGGACCGACACTTTTTGAAGAAAATACTCCCCACGGCATAGCGTGTCCTCTTCCATGCTTCATTGTAGGAATAACATAGGTTGAATCATATCTTTTGTTGTTAGGTCATCGGACATTGTGTCTGCCATCACTCTGAAAACTGTTTCGAATTCGATTGATGGAAAAAAATAGCTTTTTTCCAGTTTTCACTTGACCAGACTTTGTGTTTTTTCGAAAACGCCAGTCGGGTACGTTTGTATTTTTTTTTTTTTTAACACTGAAAAAATTTTAACACCGACTCTTCCATAAAGTTATGCATCACGTCAGCATGTTGGTACGTTATACGGACTTATTTCAGCAATATTTTTATTCCGTAAATCGCAGTATATTGCAGCGGAATTTTTATGCGGATTATCAATTGTTTTTCTCCTGATAATTCTGTCCACAGGAATAGTAATTTTCCGGGATCTTCCGGACCTCTGGAAGTCCTGAAGGCCACAGCCATCTTTATATAATTTTTAAATATCGTTTACGGTCGATTTAACCGATCGATAACTTTGCCGCAATAACTCGAAAAGATTGGCCTTTTAGTGACAAACTAATCACGCATTTATGAACTATAATTGTTGAACTTTTCACTTTTGAATTTAGACTATGCTATACACGTTGATTTATTCATAAACACAACCAAAAAAGCAGTTTACCAATAGAAAAAAACTAAAGAATGATAAGTGGCCGGAAACTTTTGCACACGCGAACTTCGAATTTTATCCCTTTGCATGAAGCATCTTCAGTATCTAATCAAAAGAATCACGTGGTTAGAGGTCATTCACATATTCCTAATTTTTGAACCAATTGTGCTTCTTCTTTGCTGAAACCTTTTGGTAAATAAGCCGAAGAAACTAATTGGCCGGAAACTATTGACCGCCACTGTACACTTTGACAACATCATCAGGAGATAGATATTTCAATTTTTATAATAAAAAAATAGTCACATGAGGCACCCTTGTACAGAATCTCATTAAAATAGACTTTAGTATTTTTTAAAACTTGTTTTTTAAAGCAAATGACTTATAACTTGAGTTGTTAGTTTGGTATGATATTTGACAAATTGGCATGTGATGCTGATCATTACTCAGGCCTTTTCTGGCCAATAAGAACAAGCATAAGGATGACTGATCCAGGTACTCAGCTTACGGTTTTGAGTTTGAGTGCAAACCTTTGGAGTAAGATCAATAAGAACATGGAGAACGTCTCCCTACTTGAGACACTCTCAGTTATGCATACAATTTAAGTGTGAAAGCGTCCTCATCATTCTCTTTCCACTGTTCTTCGAGATATTTAGGAATGACCTTCTACTAATTTTAAATGAGATAGATTAAAAATTCCTTAATACTTTCGGCAACGGATATTTTTAAAAAAATTTAATGAATGTTGCATTCTAATAATGCAAATCAGTATCATTCCCATAATTATGTTATAATTTTTAGGACAGAGCATTGTATAGTTTTTAATATTTCTAATAAAAGACATCTTTTGCAGTTTTATAGCACATTCTTTTGCACATATCATTGCATATTCACCATTGTTCATGGCAAATTTATTGCATAAAAAAAATGGGACCTGAGGGTAGTTTTTCATTTGACTTTTTTCTTTTGCCCTCCTTTTTTTAAGTGCTGCATATAATTTTACTTAGAAAAAATTCCTTCACTTGATTGGTTCAGTGCAGTTTTATCTGCCATTAAAAGTTTCTATGATTTCACAATGACAAAAATTCTTTGATGTATGTAATTTTTATAAAATAAAAATTTGCAGCTAAATAAAAATTAGTTATTTGAAATACCAAAATGTTCACAATGTACGTGTGAATGATATATCAATCAAATTTCAGATCCTTTTGTCAGATAATTAACTATTTTAGAAATAACATTTATTTAAAAAATAGTAAAGTAGATGAGCATCTCAAAATTATAAAATTGCTTACAGTTCTGACACGATAGCAGCTTACATTACTAAAATAATCAAAACAATACGCAACTCACATATAAACACCATTTATAAACGTTTAAACTGTTAAATTATACACTATAAAGGAAAACAAATGTATGAAAGAATAAATGAATAACTTTCTTTTTGAACAAATCTTAAAATTTGGAGTTGCAAAGGAAAGACAAAATCTAGAAGCAAATGACAGATGGTAGCAATAGCATGTTACATGCAACAGATTATGCATACAAAAGAAAAGACAGTGTATATCAATATCTCCAACTTTCCACAAATGTGCATGAAAGTTGAAGTTGTCTTTGAAGTTCGATGGTTCATTTTTGGACCACTTATATTAAAAATATCTTACATTAATTCCAAAATGCCATATTACATAGCCCCAAATGGTCCTTTTTAAAATTTAAAATTTAAATTTTAACCAATTAACTGTCGCCCGAGACATTCATGGGCTCTAAGCTTCACGGCTTTTATTCGGAATTGTTTGATTCTCATCAGTTTTATAAAATAGAGTAATTGCCTTTATTCTGGTATCATTTTACTTGTCATTAAATATAAAGAATATTTTTTTTCCAAAAAAACTGGTGGCAGTTATGAATTTGAATTTTTAAACCGTAACTTAATGCGACCATTAAGGGTTAAAAGGGCTTTTAAATTTTAAATTATAAAAATTTAAATCCACCAGAAAGTTTATTCGATAATTGAAGACAAATATTTACCGCAATCTAAAGAGTTACATTTTATTTAACACGTTCGCTGCCATTTACGTGAAGGTGTGATGATAGTTAATGCCGCACTATAGAAGTGGGTTTTTCCCAGAAGTCGATTTGCTTTTTATAACAAATAACCAGTGAAAGATTTTCCCGCGTCAGCGCGTGACTGGCCATTGGACATTACCCTACATCATGCGCTGGCGCGTGAGTGGCCCCTTAACGTTGGCGCCATATCACGCGCTGGCGCGTGATCGGCAGCGAATGTGTTAAAAAAAAATTCTGGGTCGAAAAATGATTGTTTGATTCGCGGACACCGGAAATTTTCCTTACCATCCTCAGTTCTGATGTCGCCTACAGGCGACACTAAATAACAACCTTTAAATTAATTTAAATATTTTAGAATCGTTAACATTTCTTCTATACCTTTTCAATCAATGCGTGCGTATCAAATGAATCGATATATAGAATGATACACCTTTCGAGATGTCGTATAATAATTTTAACCCTTTCGGGTCTGGTGTACTACTAATAGTCCTTCCTCTTTCAACTAACATATTTTCCCAGTATTTAATAATTGATTTCAAAGAGCCTTATATTCTATTTTAAAGACTTATTTTAAAGTCCTACAAGTTCATAAACACTCATTCAAGGTGGATGAAACTTCGGATGCACGTCGAGCAGATGATTATTTTGAATTTGCTCTCATTATCAATATAATAAATAATTAGAATTATCATTTGAAATTATTTTCGTAAAATAAGTTATTGTAGCTAATGTTTGATGTAATTTTTGTAATCAAAACCATTCAAATGTTGCGATTTATCAATTTTTGAATATGTGTACTATTAGTAGTACAGTGGTCTTTAAAGGAATTATATCACTACAAGGCACATTGTATTTATTAGTTTTTATTAATGAAATTTGTAGTAACTTAGATTGAATATTTTGTGTATTATAGCAATAGTTTTCATTCTTATTGTCATACAATGTTGTTATGTAATATTATTAACTTATAATTTGTAAAAAAAAAAAAAAAAAAAAAAAAAAAAAAAAAAAAAAAAAAATAGATTTATTAGACTTTACTTTATCAGTTGCTGAAGCGCTGGCTTTCAGAAACCGAGCTACAAATCCCATGAAACGTGATCGTCCAGTAACTCACCAACAATTGATCATTCCATCTAAGAAAATTGAAACCATCACTTCGCTAAAGTGAAGATGAACGATATGATAATACTGGCAATATGACAGAGAGAAGCAAGGTGCAGCAAAAATGCAAATTAGGAGCATGTAACTTTAGAAAAACATATTTTTCTGAAAAATGCAACATCTACTTATACGTCCATGGTGACAGGAATTGCTTCAAAACTTTTCGTACCAAATAAAAGTAATCACCAGAATATACCAACAAATGAAAATTTTATTTTTATATTTTTGGAATTTTTACCCAGTTTTTTCTATTTAGAAGCATAAATTGAGTGTCAACTACCGTAATTTCCCGCATATACATTCCTTAATCTTTTTCATACCCGAAATTTTATTTAAAAAATGAATTAGAATAAATGTAAGCAAAAAAAGTCACATTTAATTTAAAAGAAATGTTGGTCGGAAATTGAGTTATCTGAGCTGCGGCGTATACGCGGGAAATTTCAGTATTGCGAATTATATAAAGCTAATTGCATATTTTAAAATAATTCTTTTACATTATTTTATATACATCTTTCAAAATTTCGATTTGAAAAATGCATTTATCTTTTTGTGCATATTGTACTAATAATAGAATTCTCGTAAATGACAACTTGTTCTTCGAAAGACTGCTGTACTATTAATCGTACATAATTTAATTCCTTAAATAATTGTAATATTTTAATAAAACTGAATTTTTGCCTTTCAGAGCAATACTTTTTCACGTTTAAATAAAAATAATGAAACGTAAATTAAAAATCAGTCCCGAAAGGGTTAAACTGACTTTTGTGGTGTCTCATAATATTTGTCTTGGTACTGAGGAGTTTAAAATAAGGTTTGAAAAGATGTCAAAATATCCATTCAAATCTTCATGCTTATTCAATGCTTCTTTTAAATGTCAAATCATTAGATGTACATTTAATAATTATTGATTTTTTTTCCAGTTTCAAAACAATTCATTCATTAATTAAAAATGTACGTGAAATGACTTCTTCCTGCACAGTTATTTTTAATTTGAAAATTAAACTAAATGCAGTTAAGTGTGTCAAACGTAATTAAAATTTTCTGAAATGCAATCGCCAGAAAAGTTGTGAATTATTTTTTAGTATTGTCAATTAAAGTAAAATTAAGAAAAGTTCGAGAATTTATTTTTAAGCTAATTTATTATTCTGTTCAACAATTATCGAATATAATTATCTTACATAAGTTACACTTACTTTAATGAAATTTTACCAGTGAAACAATACAAACAACATGAAAAAAAATTAATATAATCATAGGGTATTTCGTCATTCTTTCCAATTACTTCTATTACTATTACAACTACTTCTAATAATAATATAATAATAACATAACTGCCAAGTTTTACGCTTTTTTCTACCACTATTTTTCAACAGGGATTTTTTCTTAGTTAATCACCGAGAGCATATGGATGAAACGCTGTGCAACAAGTAGCTGATTTACACCGCTAAATTTTAATAGTATTTTTCCCTTATTAAATATGAGGTATTCTGTCATTAAATAACACAAGAAATACTATTAAAATTTATTGCTAGTAATTCATCACTTGCGAATAATGAGGTTCTAACAGCCGTTTTCTTTTCAAAAATGACTTTTTCTCATAGAAAGGTTCTATTTTTATCATTGAAGGCACTTTTGCATTGCATTTGCCATACATAATTTACTTCCACTTGGAGTAGAAAATAATTTAGTTCTATTAGAAATTGTCGAAAGCAGTCAAAATCCTTTGTCACAAAGTCATTTTTTTAAACGGCTGTTAGAGCGTTATTATTCACAGCCTCCTGAATATTAGGTCTGAGTGCTGACACAAAAATGATCGAAGGTGGGTTTATTTTAACGTATGCACGGTCCTTAAACTCACACATCAGTATTTTATAACAGATTTCTTTTTGATTTCTTAAATCTCAGAAAAATGAAGCGGAAGAAACTTTAAAACATAATGGTACGAATATTTAAGGGACTATATATACGCTGAAAAAAAATCTCGCCATCGGCAGCCGCCATTTTTGTATCAGCGCTCAGGCCTAGTATTCAGAGATGGGTGACAATGACAACTTTGTGATGAATATTATTGTTATTTTCTATCTATTTTCAATTTAACCTTTCTTTTTTAAGTTATTTCAATCTTAAATTAAAAATTAAATATTCTTGTTAACCGTGAGTAGACGATAAACCTTGCCATAACTCAATCCCATTTTATTTCACAGAGCTGCCAACTTCTACGCCTATTTAAATCATATAAACATGTTTGGAACCACAAAAATGTTTTAGTAAAATGTATGTCAAATATATTCAATGTTATGCATTATAGCACATATTGTGAATCATTTACTAAAATTTCTGTTTCTAACATGTTTATTTGACTCTAAATAGGCGTAGTAGTTGGTAGCCATGATTTCAACATCAAAACATATCCATTTTATTTTTCATACATGAAGTCACATCAGCCTAATTTCACCTACTGCTAAATACTAGAACTGAGCTCTGATGCAAAAATTGCGGCTGACGAAGTCGGGATTTTTTCAGCATATGTTCTGTCCCTTAAATAATCGTACCAATAATATTTTAAAGTTTCTTCCGCTTTACTTTTTCTGAAAATAATAAAATCAAAGAAATCTTTTATAAAATACTGGTGTCTGAGAATTAGGGACCGTGCATACGTTAAAATAAGTCCGCCTTCGACACCCATCATTTATGTGCCAGCACTCAGGCAAAGTATTAAAGTAGAGATGTTACTATTCATAGGTGATAAATTGATAATTTATAGCGCTGCACTTACATCCCTGAAAACATAGGATTAAATACGACGCATTTTTTTTTATTTAAAAATTGTGGGAGAAAAAAAGCATAAAATTTGACAGGTGTTATAGTAATAATAATAATAAACTGCATAAATGAGCAATAACCACTTTAAAAATTATTTTCTGTGGAATAACAAAGTACACGATATGAACATTTAATACAGTATTATAAAAGATAGAATTTAATTTTGCGATTCTGAATAATTTGATTTTATACCTCCTTAAATCTTAGTTCTATAAAATGTTATATTGCTAGTATCCACTTTTCATTCTTGAAAAATTGAAAACCATGGATGGGATTTTAATCTAATATATTTTTAGGGCTTCAAAACAGCTGATCTTTTTGTTCTAAAGAATGAAGTAAAAACAATTTTGGAAAAATATCTTCTTTTAATTTGTTGACTTTTAATAAGTGGAAGTCCATAAGCTTGGAATTTAGTTGATCCAAAAAAGCTGGACGATATCCAAATCTGATTTTAGACTATGAAGACTAAAATCTCTGATTTAAAACATTATTGAAAATACCTCTTTAAAATTAAAAACAATAATCTATAATAAAGTAAAGTAATAATTCATTTTTATAAAATACAGTTTGTACAGTTATAAGTATTTCATATTCTGCAAAGTTATTTTTTGTAAAGCCATTTTTTACTGAATATTTAGAACTGGAATTTAGTATACAGTTGAAAAATATGTCTTTGTTTTTTAATATGTTTCATTACTCACTAGTATTTATTTGTGATTGTTTTTCTTTGAAAAAAAAAGCAAATAAGACTTTTTTGTACATTGTTTTTTCAAAAATGTATTTAACCTTCCTACCCTGAATGGGTCTGATCGACCCATAACTAGAATGTGTTTTGTACGATTCGAACCAGAACTTTTTTCATAAAGAAATTTAAATTACAGATTCAGAGAAATATGTCAATTAAATGTATTAAAATGTTCTAAATAAAATTTCTGGTGTGAAATGCTTTTATCTAGATTGAGTAAAATTTGAACAGGGTAGGAAGGTTAATTGAAAAAAAAAAAATAAAATGAAATAATATTTTAATGGTTGACTTGTTCTAAATAAGTTACAATATTACTCTAACGATGACATGCAAAAATGTTTATTATGATTATTGACATCAGCTTTTTTAGATTACTAAATATGCAATTATCGTTATTTCCGGCGTGTAATCCGCAGATTAAATAATTCTGTTTTTACCCAGAAAATGTGTTCAGTAATTGAAGAAAAATATTTACCGCGATCTAAAAAGTTATATGTTATTTTAAAAAATTTATATGTCGAAAAATGATTATTTGATTCGCGGATTATACGCTGGAAATTACGGCATTCTGGTGATACATCTAGCATGGAACTATTAAGAAGAAGGTACTGACACATCTATAAAATAGTGAAGCTTCAACTCTAACTTCACGGTAATAGTTGAAAAACCCTGAGGGTGAGAAACCCTCAGGGGGTTTATCACTATCACAGTACTACCACTAATACTATTTACCACTAATAAAATTATGTAAAAAATTTCACCTTTTTTAAACGCTTCGTTAAATGTCTTACCTCTTAGTCATTTAAACCATTTTGTCATGCTCAGTCGCCAATGTGTGAATTATAGAATGAGGAGTTGAAATGCCTTGCTCTCGCTTCATGAACTCAGTCATGTAAAGACTGTCTCTTAAAAAATGCTCTCAGACACCATCCCTAACTATTTCTGTAAGAAATGATTTAAATTTTATAATTCTACTTCAAATAAGCAAATTTCTTAAAATGCATTTATTTTCTTATAATGGATCACAGCCTACATCTTTAGCGAATGCATTTTAAAAGGAGCCTGGTCAACAAACATTTAAAGTTCAGAACAACAATAGTATAAATATTGCAAAATTTTGAGAGCTTAAAATTTTTTTTCAAATGTTGGGCTTCATATCTTAATTTGAAACAACTTCTTACTTAAGGCAATTTTTTACTTCGCTAAGTTTCTAAGCAAATTGAAACTATTTCTAAAGATAAGTTATGAACTGGAAATTTGTGAGCGACTTGTGCACATTTAACGCTTAAAAATATATTAAAAATTGCATTTAAACTCCTTTTTTACTCAGGCAAACACATTATATATTCAAAAGCTATTTCGAAATTCACTGAATATATTTTCGTTTTGTAAATTCAAAACTCTCTCTTTTTTAAAAAGATAAGAGTTTTTGAAAAGCAGTGAAATAAGGAACTAGCAGAAAAGAGATACATTTTTTTTCGGCTATATTTTAAATTCATGTCCCTATGATACGAATACATGGGGTAGCGCAAAGTTTCAAATACAGGCGTCTATTTTTATATTCTATTTCCACCACTATTTTTGAAAAATAAATTTTGTTGTATGTTACCCTTGGAAATGTTCTTAAAGCATATGTAAAAGGTTTTTGCTTCGAAAAAGTGGTGCGAGGTAGCATTAAAAATAAATTCACCTGTAATTGAAACTTTGAGGTACCCTTACGTAAAGTTGCCAAAATTATTATAAGTTATTTTTTCTACCAGTATTTATAAACAATAATTTATTTTGTAGATTTCTAGTACTCTTCGGTTTGGATTAATTTTGTTCTGAAATAATCGTATTAGTCCTAGTATATGTAATAAATAAAGAATTGCTAGTTTCATCCCTATAATTAGCGTGTTGTTGTTTTAAAATAACTATACTATTTTAAAGGAAATGTGTTTAAAAATATTGTGACATAAATATGAATGATAATGGCAAATTTATGGTACATTTTCTTTATAAACCCTAAGCATAAAGTTAATATTTACAGAGACACTCAATTTTCTATAAGACTGATAATTCAGAATCATTTTTATTGGCCCATTACCGTAGTAATGTGGTTTTGTAAAAGATTTCATGTAACCCCAAAACACTCACAAAGCAGGAAGAAAAGTTTAAATTGCTTTAGCTGTTAATGGAAAATGCTTGTAATCTTTTAAAAGAACTTTTCGATTGCCTTGTTTTGTTTAGAGATGCATTACACGATATTGACATTAACGTCAATGTATTGTCATTGAATGTCATCTGTAATCCTAATACAAATAAATAAGAATTTTAAATATATCAGAAAATAACCATAGGAAAATAATTTTGTGGCCGTGTTAGAAAATTTTTACTTAAATAATGGGATTTAAATAGTATTAAATAATAGTGTGTATTATTTCAGAACTTGGTGAATCCTATATTTATCGTATTCAATAACATACTATAACATAAGTCTATTAAAATAACACACATATATATGTACATATAATGTACCTACCAACGCTTATTTTTTTGTACCATAAAAATTAAAAAAAAATTTTTACCTTATTTAATTACCTTAACCCTCTCATGCATACTGGCCTCATATGAGGACGGATAAATATTACCCTATAAAATATTAGAGTTACGAATTTTTTTCAGCATTCATTCATGGGGACCTTATTTATGGACAGATATTACCTTGTATGCCACACAATAGATAGCAACAACATACCGATGGTTGTAATTCACACGAATGTTGCGATAAAATCAAAGTATTGAAGGATAGTGATATTGCGCAGAATTTGCTACAAATAGACTAGGAAATATTTACAATATAGCCAAGGTAAGTTTTTTTTATATACAATTTATCATCATATAGCATGTAATGATAGAAATTTTTTACAATATTTCAATTAGGTTTTTATTTAAAGTATAAAGCATATCTGTCCTCATATGAGGACAGTTTGCACAAAAGTAAACAAAAAACACATTTTTGTTTACTACCTTTATTTTTTTTTAAATACATTTTATAAATAATACAATGATTACTGATGACAATACAAATGGATATATAAAAATTCGACCGATTTTGACAAAATTGCATGAGACATTTCACAAAGCTGCCTATAATGAGGAATATCGTGGATGAGATGATGATTCCATTCAAAGGAAAATCATCTATAAAACAATACTTACCTAAGAAACCGCACAAATTGGGATACAAAATGTGATGTAGTGCTGGTGTATCCGATTCCATTTATTCTTTTGAATTGTTTCAAGATATAACTGGTAACATCAATTGTGGTGCATCTGTTGATGTCATACTTCTTTTGATTCATCGTTTGCATCAGAGAAACTGCAAAATATATGCAGATAATTGCTTTTCCAGATTATCATTGATTTTAAAACTAAAACCCCTGGGAATTTGGTATGTTGGGGCTATTAGAATTAACAGGCTGATGGATGCAGAAAAGCAGCTAAAATCAATAACACAACTGAAGAATGAAGGAAGGGGTAGTAGTTCGATTGTTTTATCTTCGGATAATATCACCCGATGGATCGATAATACATCGGTTTATACAATCTCTTCGTACTATGGAAAGATACCTGAAGGCCAAGTAACACATTTCACCACAATGGAAAAGAAAATTTATTTCTATTAAGTGTCCACGTTGTATCTCTAAGTAATAATAAGGATACGGGTGGGGCTGACCTTATGGACTCTGTCATAGCCCTCTATCGTAATGATTTCAGAAATAAGAGGTGGTACATGTGTATTTTTTATCACCTTATAAATGTCACCATTGTTAACGCTGGGATTCTATGGAAATCAGAAAACACCAAAAGCATAGTGTTATTACTCGCACAACACATCATAAGAAAGGGGAGATAATTAATTAATTCCACACATTAACACCATAATGACCACAAACTCTAATAATTTCGCTAGCGCATTTTATTTACACGTCTTCCATCATCGCTGTCCAGAGCTCATATATACAGGTACATACAGAATTAAAACAGATTCACTACAGGCGCCATCTACAGGCTCTTTCCACATAACACTGAAGATATAACATATTAGGATGTAACATACTGGGCGTAACATACTGGGGCCCCATGACCACGTCATCATCATAAATAAAATAAATATATAACAAATTGACACATTAATACAATACACAATGTAAACATAAAATATATATAACAATAATATTACACAATAAATTCACATTTATATCTAGAAATTTAAATAATTTCACAAAGAAAAGTTAATTTTCATTTATTGGCAGTTTGACTAATTTGTGGATTGGTCTTTTAAGTTCACCTATGGCAGTTTTTAAATTCATTGAACTTACTCCGCTGTCAGAACTTTTGAAAATGTCAATTATTCTTGCCATTTTCCATTTCAACGGTGGCAAATTATCATCTTTGATGAGCACTAAGTCGTTTACACATAAATCTTCTGTCGGAAATTTCCACTTGTTGCGCACTTGCAACTGTGTAAGATAGTCCTTAGACAATGCTTTCCAGAATGACTGGGAAATATTCATAATCAATTTCCATTGATCTCGAATTGAAATTTTCATATTTGTAATGTCTGGTTCGGGAACACTCTTTAAATCTGACCCAATGAGAAAGTGACCTGGAGTGAGGACTGAAAGATCATTTGGGTCCTCCGAAATAGCGACTAATGGGCGAGAATTCAGAACTGCTTCAATTTCCGCCAAAACTGTTGCAAATTCCTCTTGAGACAAGATCTGCGACCCAATAATTCGTCTCATATGGTACTTCATTGATTTAACCGCTGACTCCCAAAGACCTCCAAAATGGGGAGCAGGTGGAACATTCGTAGTCCATTTTATACTCTCATTGTGCAAGTAGTTGCCTATTGCTTCTGATGCAGCGACTTTCAAATAATTCTTTGCTCCTATATAATTAGCACCACAGTCACTGAAGATCTCTATTGGCTTACCTCGACGTGCAATGAATCTTTTCAACGCAGCTATACAGGCGCTGGCACTCAGATCACTAACAAGTTCCAAATGAACTGCTTTAGTAGAGAAACATACGAAGATACAGACGTACATTTTGACTGGCTTTACTCCCCTACCACGTCGAAGACTTATTAGAAAGGGTCCACAAAAGTCGGTGCCACAACATATGAACGCTCTTCCTTGGCTCACTCTTGATGTTGGTAAATCAGCCATGATTTGTTTCGAGAATTCGCTGCGAAATCGTGCACAGATAACACAATTTTTTATTGCTTTACGGATAAGAGACTTCGCACCCACAATCCAATAGGTTTGCTTCACGGCAGAATTTATTAGCTGTACTCCTCCATGTAAGTATTTTAAATGATAAAATTTAATTAACAAGGTCGTAACTGGGTGATTTTTAGGCAAAACTAAAGGATATTTTGCAGTCTCTGGTATGTTGGCATTTCTTAGCCGTCCACCAACTCTTAAAAACCCACGATTGTCCAAAAAAAGGATTTAAGGAATTTAAATTGCTGGTTTTTAGAATTTTTTCCTTCTCCAAGTTGGCTATTTCGTTTGCAAAATTCGCTCTTTGGACTAACTTAATTATAGTATCATGCGACCTTTTCAATTAATCTGTTTGCAAAAACGGAGCTGCAATTTTATTTCTCTTTGCATTATCGATGAATCGCAAGCACCACGCAAGCACTTTTTGCAATTTAGTCCACGATGAAAATTTATTCTACAATTGTTCAACTAACTCTAATTTACCGACCAAATTTTCAGCAAGCTTGACCTTCTGCTCTTTCAATACATCTACACTATTTATTTCCGTAAACGTTCTCAATATCTGTTCGGGCCAGCTCTCATTATTACTTCGAAGCCAAGCTGGACCTTGCCACCATTTCTCGTTGTTAACTAAAATTTCAGCAGCAATTCCTCTTGTTAGCATATCGGCCGGGTTGTCTTCCGTAGGACAGTAATACCAATCACTAGGGCTGGTTTTCTCTTGGATTTCTAGAACCCTATTACCTACAAACTGTTTCCACTTTTTCGCACATCCTTTAACCCAATACAATGCAATGGTGGAGTCACTCCAATATACTACTCTTTGAATTCTATCCTTAAAAATATTCTTCACATAATTTCCAACTCTAGCACCTATTACAAGACCCATCAACTCTAAATGCGGCAAAGTTAATTTCTTTAACGGTGCTACTCTATTTTTTGACAAAATAAATGACACTTTATAATTTCCACTATTATCACAATATCTAAAATAAAGAACTGCTCCATACGCACTTAATGAAGCATCACAAAAAACATGTGCCTCTACTTGTTCATCTTTACAATCAACTAAACAAAATCCGATAATAGTTATATAATATATTTTCTTAATTTCGTTGCACTACTTAAGCCATTTTTCCCGCAAATCATCGGGCAACTCTTCATCCCAATCACAACCTGTTTCCCAAATTTCCTGTAACAATAACTTAATACGAACAACAAATGGCGAAATCAGGCCTATGGGATCAAAGATACGTGCTGCTGTTTTCAAAACTTTTACTGTTTTGCAACGTTTCCCAAGATTCTATTAAACCCTTAACTTCCAATGATAATTCACCTTTCTCTGGACACCAATTTAAACCTAAAATCTTCAACTGCTGAAAACTTTCTTTCTCTATATCCTTAAAGCCATTTTCTATCCAGAGTTTTTCCAACTCTCTACTATTAGACCTCAGTTTTCTCAAATTAAATCCTCCACTCTTTAAAATATTTACAGCGTCCGAAGATAATTCGAACGACTCACTCACAGTACTTCCTCCAAAAAATAAATCATCTACATATAGAGCTGAATTTAACATTTCAAATGACTTAGGATTGCTATTTTCAAAATTTTTAATGTGATGTTTTATAGTAGCACTCAAAATAAAAGGAGACACTTTACAGCCAAATGGTAATCTTTTCATTCTCATGATTTCGTAATCTTTAATAGGATCATCCGAATACCAAAGAAATTTTAAAAATTTCCTATCTCTCTCTGAAATTCCTATCATTAAAAAAGCTTTCTCTATGTCAGCATTAAACGCTATTTTATGTTTCCGAAAATTTAGAATAACATCAAGAATATTAGGATTTAAATTAGGACCAGTTTCTAGACAATCATTCAAAGACAAATTATTTTTAGATTTTGAACTACAGTTAAATACTATCCGAACCTTAGTTGTTTCTTTATCTTCTCTAACAACTGCTCTATGAGGCATAAAATATTCTAGCTGATCCCTCTGACATTTCTCAATAATCCCGTTTTTCAATTGATCGTTTATTATTTCTCGATATTCATTAACAATCCAATTGTTTTTAGAAACACCCTTATTTAACTCATCAAATCTTTTTTTTTTGCCAAAAAATAATTACTTTCTAATTCATCACAACTAATTTTCCATAATAAATCAGTTTCGTACCTCCCATTCACAAATTTTAGATTTCTTTCAAATTGATCTATCAATTCTTTATCCGCTGAATTTAATTCTTCATTTTCTTTAATACCTAAAGTCTCGAGTTCCCATAAATTTTTCATTGTTTCATTTAAATCTGAATCCCGTATTAACCCACAATGTATATTACCATCATTTATCTGTTCGATACTTCCACTAGCCACGTAACCAAAACAAGTATTCTGTAATAGAAGTCGCGGATTTTTTAAATATATGTGCCCTGGTCTCAACAACTCATAAAATATTTCGGCCCCTAATAATACGTCTATTTTTCCAGGGACATTAAATGTATGATCAGCTAAAGCGACTGACTCAGAAACATCCACCTGTACTTGAAATACTTTATGTGGAATAAGATCTGTTATTTTGTTCACTACCAGCATATTTATATCTCTTTGAAAACTCTTATCTCGGTTAGAAATCGTAGTATTTACACACCCATTAACACTTAAAGATGAATCATTTAAACACGATATTACCGTATTCGTTTTATCTGGTTTCAATTGCAAACGATTCACACAGTCTCTGTTTATTAAGCCATTAACGCCCAGCGTCCTCTTTTGAGGACAGTTACAAAAAAAGCAAGAAAGCGGTTTTCCCACCAGTAAAGAGGAAGATAAATATATACCTTCTTTTATGAGACAGAATTCTCGATAAATTTAGATAAAAGTTAATTTGATTTTAAAAGTGGTGGGAAATACAAAATTAAAATTTTAACGAAGAAAATAATTTGGGCGTTAATGGGTTAAGCAAGTTTGACTCCCGACATCTAACAGGCATCTCGCTTCATACCACTGAGAATTTTTATCTTTAATCAAAATCAAAGCTGTACTCAATAAAACATTTTTTGTTTTATTTTTTGCCAAACTACTAGCGACCACAGACCTATCTGACTGACTGGGAGGGATGGAAGGAGAAAGCGCATCGTTACTTTCCCCTCTCTGATCTACATTATTGGAAACAGATGTGAAGCTGGGCGATTTTTCTTTACTCGACTGAATATTTATATTTTCTTTTGGATAGTGGATTAACTTATTATGCGGTTTTTTACAAAAACAATTTTTGCTCTTACAAACTTTTACACTACAATTGGGATGCAAACATTTAAAGCATAGTCTATTTATTTTAACAACATCTACTCTTTCCGGAATTGGAAGACTTTTAAATTTCGGACAAAAATACAGTTCATGATTTTCATTTTTTCATAAAACGCAAGTTTTTATTTCAGAAAAGAACACATTCGAAACTTTCTTTTGAAACGTTGGATTTGGCGATTTATTTCCGAAAAATCTTTTATTTTCATTTCCGTTTTGTTTCCTAAACATATTATTGTCAGTTTTTATTTTATTTTTCGTAGAAAGAAAAATATCACATTCACGACCTAATTGTTGCGGTTTAAAATATGATTCTCCCTGTTTTGCTCCAATGTGAGACATTAAATCACTATCTAATGAACCAAAAATCTTATCCGAAACAATTAGCTCACACAAAGATTTAACCCCTTGAGCTCTGATGGTAGAATTTTCTACCACATAATTTTAATTCCGAAATGTCAAAATGACACCAGAAAATTCGACCAGATTTATTTGAAAAATATTTAATGCATTTTTTCGTGTTTATCGTTAGGCGGATTTTTTCTTTGCAAAATACTGGTGCCAATGTGACATTTGGAATTTTGAAGAAATTTACGTCCCAGAGCTCAAAGGGTTAAAATCATTCACTTCACGTAACTGACAGTAATATTCGAATGCTGCACTTAATCTTGACGCATATTGGACATAACTTTCTGAAGGTAATTTTTGCGCCTTACGGAAATTATTCAAACACTCCTGCGGAGTTTGTTGAAACTCCTTTAACACTACATTTTTTAATTTATCATAATTACACAAATCTTCCTCTGACAAATAAATCATTATATTATTTGCTTTTTCACCTAACATATTCAAAAGTATTTTAGCTTTAAATTCCTCAGGTACATTTTTTGTTCTGAATGCTTTTTTTTAACCTTCCTACCCTGTTAAAAAAAAAGTTACGTTTTACCTGAATGGGTCGATTAGACCCAGTTTACTTGTTTTTATTTATTCTACCTCAAAACAAGTATTTTTAACTAGCTTTATTTTAGATATTATTTTTGTATTCACTTTTAGAGACCAACATATTTTATAATCCCCCCCCCTCCCACTTTAACTGCACCCCCTCCCCCTCTTCCTTGCAATGCCTTGTTTGTATAAGCAATAATTTGGAAAATAATTATAAAAAATGTACTTTAGAAATTTGTTTTATTTCCATTGTTTTGATACATTTTTTGTGATAAACAAGATTTACAGTACACATTTACATGCTCCTGGCAAAGAAAAAATAAGCACGAAGTACATCTCGTCTGCGTTTTTCGATCTCTGTTTGGACCACATTCTTTACATCTTTCACGTTTAGCTGAACTAATACTTTCTTTTTTTTCACCTGCTGCGGTAGCCAATTGCTTCTTTATGGTTACTCGGATATTTTGTTTCATCTTAATATCTCTGTGAGGTTCGGTCAGCTGTTTCCCAAGTTCCTTTAGAAAAAGCCGCCTTTTGTATAGTTTGTTTTGATTGCAAGAAGGATTTACATGCATAAAAACAACAAATGCATTTATTGCAGCTAGATCAATTAAATTGTAAAATAAACACACAGGCCATCGCTTAGTGCCCCTTTTGCATGTATATGCAGCAGCTAATTTATCAGTAGTAGCTACTCCACCTTTAGTTTCATTATAATATAAAATTATTTCCGGTTTCTTTTCTTTCTCCATTTGAAACTTTGGCCTCATGATACATAGTTGAAAGGAGGATTACCGATTTGTTTTTTTTCGGCACATATGAGACAAGTGTCATATCTTTTTGAAACCCGAATAATGAAGAAAATACAGGGTGGTCATAAAAAAAAACTTTGCCGATATATGGGGCTCTAGCGGCCAGTCCGCTCAATCGATAAAAATGAAATTTCAGATATAGCTATTCAGAGGTATAAGCTCGAGATTCTGCGAACAACAACAAAATGGCGCTCACGGTTACAGTTATACTTACAGAAACTTGAAAATTTCCAATGGCAACACCCATTTTTTTCACCGCAAAATGCTCAGTGCATGCTAAAACCCTAAAGAGCGTTGGAACCGTACGTGTATCGCAAGAAACGGACATGTTATGCACGCACAAAAAACCGTTCTGGGAATCCTCCCCCCCAAAGAAAAAACTCGATTGGGGCGCAAGGACGAAATTTGCATATGACACAGAGTCAGTACACTAATCTCTGATTACAATACAGATCGGAGAAACTAAAACTTTTATTTTGATTAAACATTTTCCACAATGCATGGAACATGGCATTTCCACAAGGCATCGAAAAATCTAATTGTTTTCCATGCATTTATATGCGATAAGTGATATGGGTCGATTAGACCCATTCAGGTAAAATGTGACTTTTTTTATTTTGGCTAAAAAAAATAATTTTGGAAGTCTGAAAAAATTATAAACTGAAGATATTTATCTGTTTGAGGAATACTTAAAATATAAGAGCTCTTAGTTAAAACCCGACGGAGCTATTATGAAATAAATAATAGAAATGGGTCGATTAGACCCATTCAGGGTAGAAAGGTTAAGGACTGAAAGAAAAGGCTAAATGACTCTACCCTAGATGGCACAGGTATCGTTAAAGTTTTAATGCTCTTAATAAAACTTTCTACATTACTTATTGACTCCATTTCACTTTTTACCGATGAAAATGAATTATTTTGAAGCGATTCCTTCCGAATATTAGCGATTTCTAACTCCTTTTCTAGCTATGCTAATTTTATTTTTTCAAACTCAGAGTACTGTGAAGATTCTTTACGAACATTAGCTAGCTCTACTTCTTTTTCTAACTGAGTAAGCTTTATTTTTTCTAATTCTAATTTTGATTTTTCCGATTCTTTTTTAATTTTAATTTCTTCAACCACATATTCAACAACACTTTTAACTAAATCCAAGTTATTTAAAAAAGAGTCACTTTTTTCAATTAACTCTTTTAATTCAATAACTTTAGCTCCTTCAGGAATTATTAACCCTAACTCTTCAGCGACGAGTTTTAACTCGTCTTTTTTCAACTTATCTATCACTGACATGATTAAATATATGAATATATTTACACTAATAACACAAGAAATCACAAAATTATTGAAACAACACTGCAAATCTACCAGAAATAACTAAAATAATTTTCTTAAAATAGTTCCTACAACTGACACAAAATCACTAGTTACGAATAAAATATACAACTCAATACACAACACTAATTAATTAACATAAGAAAACCACAAAACCACAATTTATACAACTAAACTAAATCTCCGAAAAACCAAACTACATATTACTCACCCCTTTTCTTCGCAACAAAGAAAGCGCGCAAATATTTTGCGCCGTTCTATACATAAACAAATCAAAACGTGTGACTCTTACCCCACTCCTGACACCATGTTATTACTCGCACAACACATCATAAGAAAGGGGGAGATAATTAATTAATTCCACACATTAACATCATAATGACCACAAACTCTAATCATTTCGCTAGCGCATTTTATTTACACGTCTTCCATCATCTCTGTCCAGAGCGCATATATAGAGGTACATACAGAATTAAAACAGATTCACTACAGGCGCCATCTACAGGCTCTTTCCACATAACACTGAAGATATTAGGATGTAACATACTGGGCGTAACACATAGACCTGTCGGAATTCAGAAGTTCATTTGAAATGAGTTTGATATATAAGGGTACAGCTGCGATAAATAAAAATAAAAGAGCCCTCTGAAAGATAATCAGCAATAAAACACAGGAATACACACGATGTACCCCAAACTATGCGTTTAGATGGAGGAAAGCATTATCCGAAGAAAACGGAAGCAAAGTTTGCCAATCACTGTAGAGATAAAAATTGCAAATGTAAAACACGATTCATTTGTGGAACATGCGCTGTACTTGTATGTCCAGAATGTATAGGATCATTTTATACTGAATAAATCATATGAAACGTATGCAGATATGTGAACATTTAATCATATTGTCCCCATATTTGAGGACAGTACGAATGTACCCCTTGACGCACAATGTCCTAAAATGAAGACATATGAATATATTAATAAATAATGTATAAAAATTTCCAAAATTTATTTTCATGATAAACTGCTCTCATTTATCACAAAAAATGATTGTTTGATTTTTTTTACTGTGTAGAAAATAATTCATGCATGAGAGGGTTAATCTAACCTTTTAAATAAAAATAAAAATTTCTGTTAACTTTTTGTGGTGCAAAAAATGTAAGTATAGGCAGCTATATATATCCTAATTTCGCGTGTATACACCCCGGCTCAGTTAAATCTTTTTTAGACCGGAAATTTTATTGTAAAAAAAGAAGTAAATGCCAACAGATGAATACGTAGATTTAATTGTGTAAAATGATTATTATTTTGTTACTGTCGCATATAATGTTCATGGTACACAGTTAAAAATATTTACTTGAGAATTGATAGCAACCGAAGAAGCGATATTGTGTATTTATACCGGGTTGAGAAGACTTATAATTGCACAGTAAAAAATTACTTTGAAACTTTTTAATGAAAGGAAAATAAAAGGCAGTAAAAGGGACAATTGATTCAGAAATACTTTTTTAAACCCCAGAAATCTAGTGGTTTCCATAGTTTCAGAAGATAAAAACATGACTTTTTATATCATGGGTAACTTTGAAGACGCTATGTATTATATTTTCAGGGCTCCCAAATGGTCCGCGAACTGAACATCAGAATTTTCTTCGAGAAATTTTCTTTTTAGATTTTTCTTGCAAATTGTCAAGAAACCACCTTTGGAAGTTGATTCTGGCTCAAACGTATCATGAAATTTTCTGTTAAAAAATACTGATCTTCAGTTCGCGGACCATTTGGGAGCCCTGTATTTTCGTAAATCATTATGAAAAAAAAGGCCGTTAAAAATGATTTTAGTATTTTTGTGGCAACCGTAGTTGGTAGATTTCATATTAATGCATATTTCTCAATCTTCTTTTTTATAATATTAAAATCAGAAACGTTATTTCTTAAATGAAAATAATGAATAAACACATAGAAACAAATAATTAAATGTTTATGTTTTTTGACTGCTACAAATCCCACTGGCTCCATTGCACACACACTTTGTGTGGAGCTCCTGGTTGTACTTCTCTTGTGTTGTAATATTTCCTTATGTGCTATCTCGTCCCTGTATATTGACGATGGCTTATAAGCAGGCTTCATGTCGAGCACACAAGTCAGATGTATGTTGTTCAATAAACAAACAAACTGCTACAAAATGGAAGGTTGACTGCTATTTACTCTATTACCATAATTTACGGCATATAATTCACGGATCAAGCTATTTTTTTTAATCAGAAATCTTATTTCGTGATTGAAGAGATAATGGCGATCTAGCAAGTCACATTTCTTTAAAAAAATGATTGTTTGATCCGCGGACTATACGCCGAAAATTACGGTGATCCATTTAGAGCAAATGAATGGATGAAATCTGATCTGAATTCGAACTGAATTTAGAAATATATTTACTGAAAAGGAGAAAAAGATTTTCTTCACGTGTTTAGTAAAAGGGAAATTTTAAATCCAAAATTCTCTTGACAATAAGTGTGCCATTTAGGAATTAAAAGTTAATTGGTCAAAAATGAACTATCGGCCTCCAAAGTGTTAAAACTGATCTATGTATCGTTCTAGTTCATTTACACGGCTGTCATAAAAAAATCCTATATTATATGATCAATTACAGACACTAGGAACCTCTATGCCATCTGGATAATTTCTTCCAACTTTCAGAAATAACTTTCTTTGCATTTTAAAACTCAGAATTTGTGTCATTAAGCAAGTACAAAAATATTTTCCACAAGTATTGGTGACAGTAGGCACCTTTGGCACAAGGGTTTGTTGTCCATATAATAAAGTAATGAAATTAAAAAAATGCTATTCATCCCTAAGTTATGTTGCGTGATTTGATATACATGAGTTAAGCTCCTTTCGCTGTTGTTAATATTTCTAGTACAATAGCGTTAAGAAAAGTGCGATCTTTTTATTAGCAAACGGCTACGTGATTATTACGGCTTACGTGATGCGGAAAACTGAAATTAAATAATGCTTATAAAGGACGTACAAGAAGCTAGTTTTACCAAATGAAGATGTATCATACACTGTACTGTTCGGTTTAGAAGTTTCGTTCGATAATTCAAAGAAAAATATTTAATTTATTCAACGCAATGTACACACACACACACACACACATATATATATATATATTCAGCTACCAAGCGTTTGATATTTTGTTATACAATGTCGGAAATATAGTCTTCGCTTTAGCATGTTTTTGTAATTAAATGGGCTTGAACGGGACAGGGAATTAGTTATGTAAAATATCAATATTTTTTATGCATTAATAAATCTAGTTTAACCTTTTCGACTTGGGCGTCTGTTAAACAAATTGTATTCCGTTTACACCACTTATTAAAAAAAGGTTCCTTCAAGAATTCAATTTCAAAATTGCTGTAATTAAATAAGGTAAATTATATTTCTTTTATTAATGTTGTTTGAAATACTTTTTGAAAAGAAAGATGATTTCTAATCAGACTGGACATATGAGTGCAAATCGTTATCCCTTTTAGAAGCAGAGCACTACCTTTGCTAAAATGATTACATAAATGAGTTACACCGGAATTTGTGATAAAAATTATTAAAAATAAGAAAAAAGCTTTATTTCACATACATAATGAACGGAAAATATTTGTATTAAAATTGAGGTTCTATTGTGACATTTAGGAATTGTGACATTTGGAAATTGTGACATATGGGTGTTCCATGCGATGGAACAATAAGCAACAAAGGGTTAAACGCCTTATTTACAGAGTTCGCACGCATCCTGGAATTTCAAGACCCATAAATTCATAAATTCTTCCGTACCAGTATTTTCTTATAGAAAATCTCTCATTAAAAAAGACAAAAATTTCCCACTTTTGAGCTAAATTTATGTTTCTATAGATAAATACTGATATAACATTTGGGAAATAATGGTACTTATACGAACCATGTATTTAGAAGAAATTTTCCAAAAAGAAAATTATCTGGTATGGAAGAATTCCGTATTCCAAGCGCCGTGTGAACCCATTATATATATACAATGTGTCCACAAAAGTCCTTTGCCACCCTCTTATCATCGGAAGGCTGCTGCTACATTCATATTAGTGGCGTCTAGGTATAGTAAAATATCCTTGCGCTACTGAAGTAACCGTGGAAAACTACAGAATTAGCATTTTTATCCCGAAAACGGAAACATATTTGGATAAAAGTTGTTAATAAAGTTGAAGAGCATCATCCATTTAGTACGAAAATATTCCTTGTGGACATCTAGTGTACACCTTGTGGACAACATAGAACGGCTAAAACGCGTATTTCTTTTTCGTAATTTCCAACACTGTGACATCACGAAACTTGAACGGGAGGAGAAATGACTGTTTTTGAAAAAAAAAAAAAAAAAAAAAAAACCTACATTTTAATCTGGCACAGTGGAATCACTTGCAGTTTCGACTCAAAATTTTATAACTAGTTGTTTTTTGTTTTCTAAGATTGCTTTATCACGTAGCAGTTTATTAAATCACGAAACAAGCAAACAAAAAAATACGCTTTTAACAATTTCCTTTTTCCCATTAATATCCACAAGATGCCTTTTCATACGAAATCCATGCAGCTCTAAAACTGCGTAAATTATTGTTTTCCGAATTTCTTTGCGTTTTCAAGATAGGAATTGTAAGTCCTCATAACATCACCATATGGCGCCGTCGGCGGTTTCATTCCGTAACGAATGGCTACTTTATTATACTTAGACACCATTTTTATAAAAACAGCAGCATTCATTTCGAACTAAGTGTGAGTTCTATTATTCAAACTGGGTCTGCTTCTTTCCGACTAACAATTACTTGCAATTTTTCCTAATAAGTTGTCATGGAAGTTCTTGCAAGGAAACATTAAATATAAGAAAAAGTGGGAAAAAGGCGTGCCTATGTGGGGTAGCATCATTCGCAACTGATATTATCAAGAATGAGATCGACCCAACACAAATGTTTAATTTTCACCACTAGATTTGAATAGTATTATTTACTTTATTAAATAACAGAAATTATGTCATTAAATAAGGCCAGAAATACTTTTAAAATTTAGTGGTAGCAAGCAGTTATTTGGGGCGGAGCGATCTCATCCCTGTTAGTAGGTTAGCAGGAAAGTTCTGTTGTATAATGTTACGTCACGCCTAATTTTTAAAAATTCATATTTCTTCATTGACACTATTTTTTGAAAAGTCAAAATTCCCATAATTTTCACGGTTGGCACTAACCCTTTGCGGGGCAGGGCAAATTAATTGCTTAAGTATTGAAATTAATGACTGACACCGGAATTCGAAAACAACTTTATTAGTAAATAAGAAGACGCTCTACATCACGCATTCAATAAACCGCAATTTTCTTTAACAAAATTCCAGTGCAAATGTCGCGTTTGGGAATTAAAATTAAGTGGTATATCTATGAAACCACCGCCCCGCAAGGGGTTAAAGTGAAAACAATAGTACTTTTACTATTTCAAAAAAGTGGTAGCAATGAAGAAATTTAATTTAAAAAAAAGTAGGCATGAAATAACATCTAAGAAAGAACTTTCTGGTTGACCTAATATATATGAATCATATACTGAAATCGTTTCGATGGCTGACAGCTTTAAATTTTCATTCTTTCAGGTCGGCAATTTAACATTAAATAAATTGTCTGTCAGGAAATATATATATATATATATATATATATATAAAAATCTATTATTTCTTTTTAACTTCTTCTGAAATAAATATCTAAAAAATGAAATATATATATATATAACTGATAATGTTTCTTCATAAATTGAATAAGGAGAGCTTTAGAAATATTTTATTCTTCGACAGGGAAAAAACGTGTAAAAAACTGCTGAAGTCGTTTCAATTTTTGCATCGCAAGTTTTTCTTGTATAGTGGAGAAACTGAGTGATAAAAAACAAGCTCGTTTTGACACGTCTTCCAAGTTTCAGCGGTTTTATTAAAGTTTATCATCTCTGTCACATGTCGATATTAAATGACTGCCATCGGGCATCTCAAAATATCAAAAAATAAAAATAAAAATAAAAAATAAAAATGCCAATTTCGATAAATTTCATTTTAATGGCTTCTTTTCTCAGGTTATGTTGCATGAATTTTAGAATTCAATAATGATTTATTTAGAGTATTTTTTACTGAAGAAAAGTTTGAGATTGTTTTGGAGATATAGCCAAACGTAGAGCTTTTAAAGGATTTTTTTTAAATAACCGAAATAACATTACTTGATATCCAGTTTTTTTTCAAAACAACAGTTATTCATTCCTACCATTTGATATTTTATGATTTACATTATTATATTTAACTGATATTGTCTAACAACAGGATTTCCTGTCAAGAAATTAGTCAAGAAAAAAAAATGGTGAGGGAAGCGGTTAATCCTCTAATGCCCATGGTAGCGTTTACTCATATGCTATCCTCAATGTTCCCTATTTAGTGATTATTTTTATTTACTTATTTTGAATTTGCACCAGAAATTTAAAATAGGAAATTTTGCTTTATTTAATAACAGCTAATTCGTTATTAAATAAACTGAAATTTAGTATTTAGATATTCTGCTGAAAACCCCGATAGTATGAAACTCGAAATTTGTAGAACGCATTCTACTACGAGCATGAATTAGAGGATTAAAATATCCCATAAGTTTTATACGCGTAGGTTTTTGAATAGATATCTGGAATCAACCCATAAGTTTGGGGTAGATATGAGGAATTAACCCATAATTTAAAGTACATTTTTCTATAAGATTTGTATTTCGTGTCAAATAGTTTTTTAAAATAATACAAGTATCGCTGACATCTAGACGCCAATGAATTTTCTTCAGGTATATTTGTACGGAACAACTAAGAAAGACGAACTGACTTATACTTAAAATGGTGAAGCATCATCTGCAACCACTTTTGCAGGGATTCACTATCAAAAAGGAAGCATTCCACCAGTACATTTAAGTAGAAAATTTCTCTTTATTTAAACGCCTCATTAATAGAAAATTTTAATCAAAAATAATGGCAGAAACTGATGTTCATTTTTACTGGTGAAAATGTACTCCAGCTTTAGTGTGTTCCGTCACTTTGTGACAACAAAGACAACCTCCTCTCATGTATGTATCAGTGAAAATATTATAATACTTAATTAAACTGGCACCAGTAAAAAGAAATAGATTTTTTTAGCATATCTATAAGATATATTTCCAATAAATAAGGCGCTGAAATGAAACGGAATTATCTGCTGAAAATTACTGGGGGAGATTATCATCAGCGGCAATCAGAAACTGTTGTTCCGATTAAAACAAAACAGCATATCAATCTTGTGACAACCTCTTCAGTTACTTCACTCGCAACTGATACACAGTCCACTATATGTCTCCTCTTCTTTATTCATAACTCCATTATTATATACTGGTTTTTACAAAGGATAATTGCGATTAACCCATTAACGCCCAGCGTCCTCTTTTGAGGACAGTTACAAAAAAAGCAAGAAGGCAGTATTCCCACCAGTAAAGATTAAGATAAATATATACCTTATTTCGCGAGATAGAATCCTTGATAAATTTAGATAAAAGTTAATTTGCTTTTAAAAGTGGTGGGAAATACAAAATTTAAATTTTAGCGAAGAAAATAATTCGGGCGTTAATGGGTTAAACCAAACGAAAATTACTATTCGGGAAATCGATAGACAAGCGACTTTATTTTCGAGCAAAATTGTGCAACTGTCAGAATTCATACAGGTTCGTTTTTTGAAAACTAGTATGTATATACATGTATATTTAAAAGGGTGGATTTCTGCAATAATTGAATGAAAAACACCAATAGGACGATTCGTCTTCGAAAAATAATGATGTTTAAGAAACTATCTGAATTGGAAATACAAATGGCATTAGTCATAGACTCACAGCTGCTAATAGTACTGCTTTTTTAAAGTAAAATTTGGCAGAAATTATATTAAATAAAAAGTAGAAATTTTTTATCACTAAAAAAAACAAAAAATCATATTTTTTTTTCTGGTTCAGATTATAATTGTTTTACTTGAAAATAAGGATGATAACTTTGCGTATAAAAACATAAATTAAAATAACAATGATAATATCCTTTTTTATGCTAATTTTTTAATAATCATTTACACATATTATCGTCAAGAGTATTCAAACTTATGAAATGTTTTTGGTTCAAAGATCCAACAACAAAATAGTGTAGCAATAAATAATTTAAAGCACTGCATTTCTAAATTATTACACAACGTTAGTTTAAAGATTAGTCAATTGAAATTATAATTTCTAATTATTTTTGAAGATTAAGTAACTAAATATGGATATTCAAAAAACTAATTAAGAAAATTTTCCTCCAGACATTCAAAAATTAATCAGCCTATTATAAAATTTTTCAGAAAAAAGTATTAAAATAGAATTTATGGATGAAAAAAAGTAGTTTGAAAGCTAAATTAACATTTTATAATTAGAAATGGTTTATCAACACTTCCGTAATTTGAATTTAGGCATTAAAATATAATAGCTATTGTACTTAAGGGAAATATTACTGATTGATTTAAGTAAAATCTAAAACATCTAATGTAAAATATCAATTGGTTAAGCATTTATCTTCTTTATATGCGTTTCATTTTTTTTAATTTATAAAATATATAATTGTTAACGTTTGCTCTTCTTTCTTACTACTATTTTTGTGTAGTAACTTTTATTTATTAACTCCTAAACTTTCGGGGATTAATTAAAGTTTAGAATTAAAATGGAAGTTATGAAAAAATTTAAATAGTCAAGTCACGGCAATTAAAAAATACCATTATATATTCTCTCAATATATTAGCAATGTTGGGCGTAATATCTTAAAATGAGTATTACTAAAAAAATTTAATTAGATATTTCCATGAATACTTGTAGTGTAAGTCACATGCTATGATTTTTGGCAACCAGTATTTTAAAACGGAAAAATGTAACTTATTAGTCTGTAACTTAGATGTCTCTTTAGTTAAAAAAAATCCAAGCAAACCTTTCGGAAAAAAAGGTCATGAACAAGTATAGAAATTGTCAGCTTTGTGACTTGCACTACAACAGCTTATGAACTAGTAGTCAATTACCGTAATTTTGCACGTATACGCCGCGGCTCAAAGGTTAAACAACTTTAAATATAAATTCTAGCGTGAATTGTTTATATAAATGTTGAGTAAAATTTCAACAGGTTAGTAAGATTAATTAAATGAGTTAATTCAATTACTATTCCTTCAATATTGATTTTGAAATAGAACCTTAATTTCAGTTTCCCCTTCCCCACAGGTTAGATGACACAGTAGTAGCGAGTTGCATGCTATTTTAAATGCTCTTTTTTGTTGGTTTCTGAGTTTGAGATTTCGCCACTAATAGATTTAATTATCTAAAAATTTTATTTTTACAAGATATTTGCAATCTTTTTGCATTTATAACACCTTAATTTTCCCGCCCGTAACTTTCACGGGCGTTGTAGGCTATTTTTTCATTATCATTATTCAGATTTTTTTCTTTCCTACAAGTTTTATAAAATAGTTTAATAGACTTTATTCTCGCAATATTTTATCTGAAATTAAATAACCCGAATATTCTACTTAAAAAAATGGTGGCAATCAAACAATCTGAAATAAAATTAGTGAAATTTGGCAATCCCAAAATTTTCTCCTATGTTACGCATGTTAATATTTCCTGAAAAATGCAGCATATTAACGTCACAAGTTAGATGTTTTAAACCAAAATCTATTCAGCAACAACTTATGTCAATTTATTAGTGAATCTGAAGTTTCATGAAAATCAATGCATTAGTTTTTGTGATAAAGCTATTGCAAAATCTTAAAAAAAATCTGCATTACAGCTCCCCATATTGGGTGATGTACACCAAAAACTAACCAGGATCAAATTTTCATCAGGTACTAACTGAATCTGAAGTTTGATGAAAATCCATGCATTAGCTCTTGAGTTATAATTATTGCGAAATCGTAAAAAATGCAGCATAGCAGCGCCATAAGTCAGGCAATTTACACGAAAAACTAAACAACACTAATCTATATCAGGGACTAACTGAATTTGACGTTTTAGAAATTTTGTTGTTGAATTGAATTGAATTGCATTGAAATATGCATTGGTTCTTGAGATAGAGCTATTGCGATAATCAAGAATAATGCACCATGGCAGCTCCACCTGTTCAGAGATTTGCTACAAAAAGCAATCAAACTAGAAAATTAAATATAAAAAATAATTTAATTGATATTTTCTATGTTGCAGGGAAAAAAAAAAGAATGAAGAGTGAAATTATTTTTTCTCTTGTAATTTCTGAAATATCAGTATCAATTTTCTTCGCTTCAATTTTTTGGTCGTTCTTTAACAAGTTGACATTTTATACAAATGAAGAATGTCTATTTTGGAAGTACAGTCTTGTTTCTCTAAAGCATATTCTCCAGTGAAATGCATGCATTTTTCTAGTGACATCTTTTCTTCTGCCGGTTGCTCATCCTTGCCTTCTGAGCTACTACTAGCATTATCAGCGGTTCTATTTAGCTCACGATCAGCAACCTCGCTGTCTGTTAAATTGTTCCTTGTCGATACATATTCGTCAACGATTAACCAGTCCTCTACATTTCTACATTTGATATTTAATGCATTTTCAGATTTTGCGTAATCAGTGAACTCATTAATTACGGTCTTTTCACAGGAAATATTAAACAGCTTCAAAAATTACGATGTTTTTAACTTTCTTTCTTGTTTTCTTTTATTCTAGGCCATATTAATTTTTTAATGAATCTTTCTTTGAATGTTGAAAGCCTAAGAATCTTAGTAATCATTAATGTTGCTAATGTGTATTTCCGGAAAAATGCACTGCATAATCATTCCATAGATATGCATGCAGTATTTGTTAAAGGAATCTTAATTATATGATAAAAATCTGAATTTTTTAGAAATCGAGAAATTGTAACGGGCCAAAACGGGCCGGGCCTGTTTTCACTGATATCTGTACGGGCCGAGCCGGGCCCGGGCCGAAATTTTGAGTTTTAAAACGGACCGGGCCGGGCCGAAAAGTTTTTCTTACGGACCGGGCCGTGCCCGGGCCTGGATATTCCGGCCCGTGCAGACCTCTAGTTGTGCCCTGCATTCGCCAAAGTTCTCTCCGAAGATGTCTCCGTTGCTAAAGAACAGTCCAAATCCCATGGAATTTGTTCAGAAGATAATCACCTCTAACGTATGAAAAGAAAGTCAAATATTCATTTTTGGATTCTTTTATTTTGATCCCGAAGTGTTTAATTCATGTAGAAATGTTTTTTTATAACTTACAGTGTAAAATAAAAAAGAAGGAAAAAGATGGTTTCGATGCTGAATTTTTGAAGTCACACATTTTTATTATTTTTTTCCCAACAATTCTTACATTGGATGAAATTTTTGACTTTTTGCATATCAGCATAGCTGTCAACTTTTACGCATTTTTCCTACCATAAAAGTCTTATAGTAAATATTGTTTTATTTAATCGTCGGAATCTTGTGATTAAACAGATGGAAAAACTCTGTACAATTTTAGTGGTAGCAAAAATGCGTAAAAGTTGGCAGCTATGTATCAGTATAATCTCAGAATAAATGTTATTTTATTTAACCTTCTTACCCTGTTGAAATTTTACTCAAACTTGATTAAAATATTTCACACCAGAATTTTTATTTAAATTTATTTAACATACTTATTTAACTTAAATCTTTGTGTTATTCATTTAATTTACTTTATGAAAAATTTTCTGGTTTGAATCGAATGAAACGCATTATAGGACTGGGTCGATTAGACCCATTCAGGGTAGGAAGGTTAATCTCAGCAGTTTTGAAGAGAACATTTTCTCTAAGTTTGTACCGATATGCTAAAAGTCGGAAATATCATCCCTGTGTTATTTTGAAATATTGAATTTCCTTTTTTAATAAAATAATTATTAATATTTCTGTATAATACTATCACCTCACTTTTGATTTTTCCCCTCGGACTAAAATTCACTGTTTAAAGTGTTTAATTAAAAGAATTTTCGTATTTTTTGCCATTTTAAAGGGTGTCATGACATTTCAGATATACAATAATAAATATCCTGTTATAATGCCATAAAAAGCAGTTCTTGAATATTTCTAATTTCATTAAAAAATTTGTTTCCTTTTGTAATCATTTGAAAATAATAGAAAACTGATTATAATAACTGTCGTTACACTTCGATATCGAAGACTATTGTTTCTACCCCCAAAAAATATTTTTCTCTATTGTGTCCAATACAAAATGATAGTTTTTGTTATCGAAACCGTACCGACAGAGTTGAGAATGATGCCCATATGTTTACTTACCGTAATTTCGGGTGTATAAGCCGCAGATCAAACAATTCTTTTTGGACCCAGAAATCTTATTTAGTGATTGAATACAAATATTTACGGCGATCTGACTAGTTATATTTGTTTTTAAAAAAATTCTGAGTCGAAAAAGAATTGTTTGAGCTGCGGCTTATACACCCGAAATTACGGTAAATTTAAAATACAGCAATTCTGTATGTGTCTATTTAAAAAAATCTATCGGATGTCGAATTTCAGTAGCTCTATTCGAAATAACGCCTTTAAAGTAATTTTCTTTTTTTGATACCTATTATTTTTATACAATATTTATAACATAATATTCGGGGAAATATATTATTAGACAAGTAGCCACATCTGGTGAAAATATCTGGAAATCTGATTGAAAAACATGTTTCCAATGTTTATCTGGCTACGTCCTTTCGACGTTAATTTTGAAGACTTTAATGTTTGCTGCATTTTCTACATATAGGCAGCCAATAAGCATATCATCAGTTAGTAGATATTACAGGTTTCGTACGTATTAAATGTTTCAGGCGATTTTAGGTGTTTTAGTACCAGGAATTTCGTAAAGTACTTTTCGCTATTCATGAAGATAAATCTTTTCACTAAATAAGGCAAATATTAGATTCCAAAAAATATGGTAAAATGTCACTGAAGAATACGAGCCATGCGTTTTTGATTTTCGGTCATGCGTTGCAAGCAAATCAACAAACAGTTCATTGTATAGACGTTCCAGCATTCTATATTTCCCTTACCACTACTTTAAAACAACAGCTTTCGTCGTGGCTTTACATTGTAAATGTTATAGAAATCTTGTAGGAAGATGATTGTTCAAAAATAACGGTAGTTAAAATATAGGACACCGTGATGTCTGATTATGTATAAGTATTTATATTAAATATATCTATGTAAAATATATGTACTGATTTATGCGAAGTATAGTACTTTGGAACAAATCATATTTTTTTCTCATATGATCATATGCAGATATTTTTCACTCAAAGGTATTCGTTATTTTTCGATAATTGCAAGAATAAAAATTACATTGTTTTGTTTGAGTAAAGAGTTAAATTAAATCTGTCACTTCCATTAAATTCTTTTTTCTAAATTTAATTGAAAACACACGCACAAAAAATAAAATAAATAAATAAACCAAACTTTACTTCTACATAGAACTTGAATTAATTATATTCAGCGTACGTTAGGAATTTAAAAATTTTTCGCCGCACATATAGTAGATCTTTAAATCGAATTTCGGGATTTATTAAAACTCTCGGTGTTGAATTACTTTACAGAAGTACATTAAAGAAATTGTGTCAAATTAGGAAAATAATGGTATCATAAACTATAAATATAGCATACCTAATAACAAAACAGCTATTTTAAGGAGGGATATCGTTTTCCAATAATTTAAATGCATTACTTATAAAGATATTTGAAATCTGTACTCGTAAGTTGTCATAATGATGTATGTTTTTCAAATATCCACTAAAGGATTTTATACATTGGTTTTTTTATTATTCTACGAGAATTCAAACATGTTTTTAAAGATTAAATGGTTGACAATTTTCTCAGTAGAAATATGTTCACATATTAATAACATTTGAAAATAAATATGTAAAAACACTTGTTATTTAAAACTAACATAAACAGCGTAGAATGATGGGAAATAATCAAGTTTTTAGTTAAAACATTTTTAATGAACTGATAGATTTTAAAAGGTAGTTTAAAATTTAAATATTTTGATACGAAGAAAAAGTCTCCTTGCAATTTTTTAAATTTCGGATTTTTTTTCCAGAAAAGAATAAGCACATTGCTGCCAGTGTTTTTATGCCTGTTTCTTTTGTTTAAAATATCACAATTACCCTAGTTTGCATAATTTTACTAGCGTATGAATTTTCAACTTTTTTTAACAAAAAGAAAAAAAAAGAGAAAACTATAATTTTTTAACATTTGAAACGCCAAGAATTCTCCCTATCTAGAAAGGCCATCAGCAGTTAAATTCACTGCTCAATGAATTAAATACATGCTTCAAATTTTAAATATTTTCAAATTTTATACTAATTTATAATACTGCTTATTTTTTAATAAATCTTAATTATTTTTTAAGTACTTCTTAAAAGGCCAACAGCTTATTTTTTATAATAAATAAATAATTTTGTAATAAATGTCTATTTACCATTAACCCTTTCCGGCACACTGTGCCCGGTCTGGGATACCTATTTTTAATTCTAAACTTCGAAACGGCACCAATAATATTTTAGTAAAATTTTGCTATTATAATAAAAGCTTAAATTAAGGAATTCAAAATATCTAAAAAAATTGCTTGTGAATTCCAGTGTCAGTCGACAATTTCTCAATTTACTAACAGATTTTGCCCGTGCCGGAAAGGGTTAATAAAACACATTTTATTACTATTCGCAATCTCTACACAACACAACATTTTAAAATACTGGAAGTGCATTTTTGACATGCTGGGTTGTCTAGTCTCTGGATTTTGCGCACCACTGCTATCTTAGAGAATCTGCCTTTTTAGTCCTTTCCGGGGCAAGGTGCTTGAATTCGTAAAATGTTGAAATAATTGAGTGATACCAGTGTTTACACGAAGTTTTATTTGTAAATTAATAAACTTGTATTTTTGCGTATTTAATAAAAGTGAAATTTGCATAGAAAATTCGTGGTGCCAATGTGGCAATTTGGGATTTAAATTAGGTATTGTCGTTTGCCAACACCGTCTTTCAAGAGGTTAAATTGCCTAAATGTTCCAATTAAATAAAACTACATATTTGCCGGATACTTGGCAGAACTGGACATACTTATTATAAACATATTTTGCATACATCTTTTCCTTTGATATTGTTATAAAGTCATATCTGGCACTGACGTCTTTTCTTTCAAATTCTATTGCTAGTATTGGAAATTTCTTGTGGCAATCTTGAGTTTGTTTTTTCTATTCAATTGGAGCTGTTTTGATTAATCCACCAACTGAAATAACAAGCTATTTCTTGAAATATTTTTACTTGTCGTTTCTAGGTAGATAACACTGACATTTATTCCTGCTAAATTCAGCACATTATTGAAAACAGAGGCCGGCCGTCTACTTCAACCATCCCGAATTGAATATTTTACGCTTCATACGGTCAACGATATCAACTCCACATTTGGTTTTGTTGCATAACTCTGCAGTTTCTGGAAGTTTCTTCTTATTTGTAATTCAACAATTACATTTGGATTCAATGTATTGTGTAGCAGCAAATTTTTAAAATATTCTCTAATAGACCTTAAGAGTAGTTTCTTCGTTTTTTAGTAAAAAAGTTTCATATAACTGGATTTTATAATTAAATACTTCATGCGGAAATTTTCATAGATATCTTCTTACTGAGCCGCAAAACTAATTTTTTTTTCTTTAAGTCATTTAGCCAATGATAGAGAGGAAAAATAGTTGTCCGCTATCATATATCGGCCAGTTTTTCGATAAATGTTTAGAATACGCATTACTGTAATTTCAGGAAGGCTTTCAGTTACCCTTCTTATTTATTATTTTCAAGCTACGTAAAATCATTGAACATAAATTTCGAGTCTATATCAACTAGCACCCAAAACCTGATATTGAATTTGAATGGTTTATTTGTCATATACTGTATAAATTTGCCTCTGACTTTGAATGGAAATAACTGTTCCTCCGTAAATAGATTTTCTCCTGGATTGTAGGAAATAGCACACTTCTTTAAAAATTTATCCTAAATATCTAAAAACATAGCAAAGTTATCAGTTTTGAAACGCTAAGTCCTATTTAACTCCAAATCAAACCTTAGATTTTTCATTGTAATTCAAAATTGATTGCGTGACATTGTTTCTTGAAAAAAAGCTGGACCCCATTTACTATTAAACAGAAAATCGTAATAAATATAACTGGAAACATATTATCTTACATAAATAATAGCAATAAAAGCATCAAGCTTTTCAAAAGACATTGCCTAGATTTATTTATTGTTCAAAACTGCATCTGCTTCCGTATATTTTTTATATGGCGTAACATGGATTTATCTAGAAATATCTTCCAATCACTGGACACATTGTCCCTGATATTTCTTTTTGCAAAACACATTGGAATTCTTAATTTTTTAAACACATTTTGTGCTACGTATTTCCCAGCTGTAACATTTCGCTAAAAAAGCACGGAATAAGTGTATGTGTAAAGTATTTCCTGTTTGAATGAAACGGTGAATGAAATGGACGTGTAGAGGAAATGTATTTTCCTAGGCAGGCCGGGCAAGAAAAGGATAATGAAGTGTGACTTAAGGGTCCTGTCCCTGCCTGCGAAAATACTCGCGAGCTAATGTTATTCCTATGGGGAGGTATTTTTTTAATAACTTTTTCCCATTTTTAAATAATTCTTTTTGCATTGGATAGTTGAGGTCCCTCTCAAGATCGCTCCTTCACTAATTTTTCGATTTTGGTCGCAGATATTTTTTATAAAGTTAGTTTCACTTTCTGAACCGGTTCTAAAAATGAAAGCAACTTTATAAAAAATATCTAAGACCAAAATCGAAAAAGTAATCAAGTAGCGGTCTTGAGAGGGACCTCAGTTATTCAATGCAAAAAAAAAAAAAAAAAAAAAAAAAAAAAAATTAAAATGGCAAAATGCGAAAGAGTTATTAGAAAAATGCATTCCCATAAGAATAGCATTAGCTCACGAATGTCTTCGCGGGCAGAGACAGGATTTTTAAGAGAAGTAAACAGGTTTAAAAAAAGAGAAAAGCTGTCAAACCTGTTCAAACCTATTTTTTCTACGAAATCGAGCAACATTTTCTATGCCTTTACCCCGTGAACTATAGGCGTTTACTGATATTTAAACGCAACAACGAATTTCCATTCCATTATATTAAATTTAACATTCTTGACAAATTAGTATTTTTTAATGTTAACTCGTAGTTTTAAATACTTTTTATACGGGAAACGTAAAAATCATACAACTATGAATAAGAGGAATTGATATATCATTAAAACAGGCATGAGAGTGTTCCGACCCAAATGACCGATTAGTACCAATAAATATTAAAGTATACGTTTGTTTACAAGTTCTCAGATAATTCTAACAATCCCAGATTTTTTAATAAAATTTAGTGGTAGTAATTGGTCATTTTGGTCGGAGCGCTATCATCCCTGTTAACCCTTTGAGCTCTGGTGATCAAATTTCTTCAAAATTCCAAATGTCACTTTGGCACCAGTATTTTGCAAACGAAAAAAAACGGTTATTGATGTACGAGAAAAAATGTATTAAACCTTTTTCAAGTAAATTTGGTTGAATTTTCTGGTGCCATTGTGACATTTCGGAAATAATATTATGTGGTGGAAAATTCTACCATCAGAGCTTAACCCTTTCCGGCGCAAGCAAATTCTATTAGTAAAATGAGAAATTGTCGATTGACACCGGAATTTATAAAGGACTTGTCTAGATATTATGAATTCCTTAATTTAAGCTTTCATTGTAAAAGCAAAATTATATTAAAATATTACTGGTGCCGTTTGTAAGTTTGGAATTAAAATTAGGTGTTGCCGGTTCGGTAACACTGCGCAAGAAAGGGTTAAAGGGTTAAAATGTTATAGCATCTATTACCGGTTCTGCAGGACTTAATTACTCACCAGGGTAAAATTTAACAAATAAATTTGAATTAAAATTTTCTTCTTTTCGAATGTTTTACTCATGTGTCTATATTTGTCTTGGGCAAGATTGTCAGTTTGACACTTTTATTAAGAAAGCCTTAATTTAAATCGGAAATTTAGCAAAATCAATCTGTATATTATGTAATCAAAAAAGTCTTTTATTAAATAATGCAACAATTTCTATTTAAAATTTCTAGTTTAAATTCAGAATTTCTGAATAAAAAAAGGAAGCTAAACTGGCAACACTGACTCCGGCGTTAATCAAGCCTTGATTAACTCTAAGAGTTTTTCCGTATACTGGCCGTGCAAGAAGATATGTACGCTTCGTTACTTAAGGTTTTACATACCACAAATTCTTAATTGCGATGCTCGCTTTATTTAATGCCAGAATTTTTTTGACTATGTCAGGCGAATATTTTAATTCGAAAAAATGGTTCTTTGTCTATATTTTTAATTTATTTTTTCAAAAGAAAATGAAACTATCAAAGGGTTAAACAAACAGCAACCACCATCTTGTGACTACATTATGCTCCCTACAGGTTGAGATTGCGCCATCTGTTTTTTCGCCTTTGGTCAATAGCAATGATATTTTAATAGAAATTTTAGCGTTCTTCTGTTTTCTACTATCGCAATACGTTGATTATAGATGCATTTTTTTATGAAGAAAATCTTTTCGAAAATCTATTTTCTATAAACCGCTATGCATTGAGCTTATAAATATATTTTAATTTGCTAAGTAAAGTAGTGACTGAGAAATTTACTATATTTTTTAAAAATTTGGCCACTTAATTCTTTGTAAATAACACTTTTATTCTTATCCTTAAATGAAACCAAAAATTTCATGCATGTTTTAATGGCTTGCTATTGCGCATATAAAACTACGGTAAAGCAATGCGACAGAATTTTTATACATACATTTACATAGACGCAAACTGATATTGCAACTATTCAAAGATTTAAAGAAAATATCTGTAACATTCGAGAAACGAGAAACATTTTATTTGGAAAAAGACCTTTTCCTACAATTGAAAGTAAAAAATATTTTTTCTATGTCGCTATGAAAAATATAGTAAAGCAGATATTTCAATATTTCAAGATGTTTAAAATATATTTTATTATCATATAGATAAATTTCTTAAAATATATATATTTTATTACATTATGCTGAGCGGCCGAGTATTTTTTAATACAGAATATGTACTTTTACTTAATTGGGAGATTTAAAAGAGCAGACTATTACTTAAGGTAATAGTAATGTGCAAAAAGCTGGAGTCTTGGCCGCTCTGCATTATTAAATTTTTATGATAATATTTAAAACAGTACATACTACCAAGATTACACGCGTTCATACAATATCGATCGCGCCTTGAATCGGGCGTGGCATCAGTATTCTGTGTCTTGGTCCATATGTCAGGACTGCATAGGCCACTATTTTTATATTCTGTCAGCACCAGTAATTTTCTGATACATATTTCGTAACATATTTTTCTTGAACATGTTGACAGAAGAAGTGTTACAAATTTCTGTTTCGAGAAAGTGGTGCAAATTAAAATTAAAACTAATCGCCTCTGGCATGTAGGTCTGATATATAGGTCTTTACCCTCCTCAGTCCTGATGTCGCCAAGAGGAGAGACTAGAAAATACCTTTTAAGTTACTTTAAATCCATCCAGAATTGCTAAAATTAATTTTTGACCTTTTTAAGAAATGTGTAAATATTTTAAGCAATGATATATAGACTTCTACACCTTTGAAGATGTTTCATAATACTTTAAAACTAGTATTTTTGCTGACAGAACGAAATTTACTATTCTTGATATTACGATCCCACTTCAATCCCTTCCCAGGAAAGTCTCCATCGGCCATGTGTCTGCGCACATTGCCATTTAGGACAATGAGCTTGCTGATAACACTGCTAAATAGACAAGGAATAATTCATCAATATATATTCTTTACCGGTCCTTCCCTCCCATGTCATAAGTGTCCTTAAGGAAAGGACACATAGCACTAACTTATTGTGGTCAGGCGTCGCTATTTTAGATCTTTCGTGTCGGCGCTTTGATGTAAAATTGCTTTTTCAGTGCAATGAATTTGAACTTCAAGCGAAAAATCGAACTCGAAATCAGTTGACAGCTTTACGACTGAAGATGGGGGAGATAAACATTCCCTTCCTTTACCAATTCAATAGGCTTCGTACCTCAAAAATCATTTAAAGAGGTTCCAAAACTGGCAACGCTTTCTTCTGTCCCACCAATAGGCGGAAACACTGCTTCTCCAAAGATAGATTTATTGCTCTTTTAGTGTAACTGAAAGTAGTGCTGTTTGCGCGCAGCCTTAATCTCTCGGATACGAGTGACAGGTATATATGTTAGTTAAGCGCTTGAGGGACGGTGGGATATATTTTATTCCACCTAATTCGAATGAGATTTTCACCAGAAACTTTTAACCCTTTCCGGCGCGGACAAATTCTGTTCGTAAAATGAGAAATTGTTGACTGACACCGGAATTTACAAAAGAATTTTTAGAAATTAAGAACTTCCTGATTTAAGCTATCACTGTAAAAGTAAAATTTTACTAAAATATTATTGGTGCCGTTTGTAAGTTTGGAATTAAAATTAGTTGTGCCCGGAGTGGACACACTGCGCCGGAAAGGGTTAACGAAATTTTGTATTTTTAACTTTGGCGACAAAATGCTGAAAAATTGCCCTTTCTTGTTTTAAAATAAAACTTTTCGATTTTTTCAGTGAGAATTGAATATCACAAAGACACTGTTGATTGCCTCTCAAAGGGTTAAGGTGCTCCGAATCCTTTAATATTCTCACCAGTAAATTTTACGTTAGAAATTACTTTATTTAATCAGAGCATTTTCGAGATTGTATTAGATAAGAATTTCTGTTTTCAAAAACCGGTGATAAAAGATTAAAAATTAAGCAAAAATTTCTCGTAGCGAAGAGGTTAAGAGTTAAATTAATGACAATTCTACTAGCATGGCTCAAGAAAATGTCGTCACACCCACAAGCGCATGCCTAAATTCTCCAGAGACGTGAAATATGGAATCGTCCACTGTTACTCTTGTGACCATTCGAGAAATGTTCATAAAAAATTTCATTTTTTTATTAAAAAATACAACTTAGATAAAAACTTATATAACCAGTTAAATACCGTTGGTGTCTACTCTGATAAAACATATCTAATTTGTAACAAAATGTATTTTACTTGTCTATAAAATAAATGAAAATTTTCTTACTCTTGTGACACTCTGTTTACATGAGTAAGAATATTTTGATTTATATTACGAGTAAAATGTTTTTTTTACAAATTAGATGTATGTTAGGTGAGTGACACACAATGGTATTTAACTGATTATATCAATTTTCCTCTTAATTACATATTTTAATAAAATAATAGGGATCATTCTTGAAAATTTGCTCGAATTGTTACAAAAACTTGATTTAACCCCTAGAGGGTAAGTGGCACGTCTATGAAACCAGTTAATTTTATTTGCCAACGCCACATTGGCACCAAAATTTTGGTGCTCGGTCTTACAAAAAATTCCATTTATTAGATGCGTATTTCACGTGCGTATGCGTTTTCAGGGTAGAGTTCCAAACTTTTACTTGAATCGGTTTTCCGATTCAAAATTTGGTCAGGCGTCAACAAACGCGGCACCCACCTTTCACAGACCTTGTGGAAGCCCAAAAATATAAGTTTAAATATTACATGCGCTTCTTTTAATAGGTTTACAGCCCCTTCTATCTCGTACAAGTTTAATCTGTGGTCATTCAAGGCTATTAGGTGAATTTTCTCAACACTTTCAGGAAGTGTCATTTCCACGGGATGCTCAGAGCTTGTTCATCATTTGTGTTCGTCTGCCCAATTTAAAACCCTGGAACCCTTCTTTTAACCATTGAATATGATGAGGCAGATTCATTTATTTTGATGTTCACTTCCTTCTTGATGTCTTTGGCCGTTAAACCTTGAGACGGAAGTTTTTGATTACCACTTGTTTTTTAAAATCTGCTATTTTCGTAAAAAATCTAAAATAGTCTTGATTTGAATGCTGTCAATCAAACAGTAACCAAGCTTCTGATTTGAAAGTGTGGTTATAAACTAGTCAGGGATAATACTATGCAGTGGTAGCAAAGAAATGTCCTAGCGGCGACATTTCTGTGTCGATCCCGGGAATTTTGATCCGATCTTCGTATGTACCTATCCTCAAATCGCTGTTTTTGAAAAAAAATTCTGTTTTTAATTATTATTTTAAATTAAAGTTTAAATATTTAGTATTTCAAAAATACATTACTTTTGACTTAGCGATCATTAGAAGAAAAATTGTAGCCCAAAATAAAAACCATAAATCTTTTTCTGAAACTGGAAGTCATCGTTTAATCCTTAACTGCAAGAGTTATTCTTTTAGAATTGTGTTTTTTATTCTTATATTAAGAAGACACCAGAAATTTTTAGATTGATTTTTAACCTTATAAAATTCACATTTTTTGTAATTTTTACAGGAATAATATTTCTTTATAAATATAGTGGTTGCTAAGAACTTTATTTTTTTTAAAGTTAAATAAAAGGTGATGTAAATTTGCATCACTATGCATTTAAGGGTTAAACAGGGGTCGGAGCATATAGGACAAATTTTATTGTTCATACCAGTATCTTCTATGAATAATCTCCAAGAAACACGTTTTAAAGAGATGCAATAAAAATATATAATGACGATTATTGATAAAAGATACTGGTAAGAACAATAAAATTTGTCCTATATGCTCTGACCCCTGGGTTAAAGAGTCTCCGAACGATAAACGATACATTTTAAGACAAATATATGTAATATTAATTATATACACAAATATATAAACACTTACAAAAACAATGGATTTTAAAGATGTAAACTTTGTACATAATTTTTTGTTTTATATCAAAATCGTAACTTGCATTTTTTGGAAAACTGCGTCTGTCATTGTGCATGCTTACGAGACGCATCATTTCTTCATAAGTTTTTAATATATTGAAAAAAACAATCCTAAAAAACTGTTAGCGACAGCACAAATGAAAACACGCGCATGGTAACACAAAACATACAAAGTTTTCAGAAGTCGTGTTCAATATGTCCACCTTGCTTCTGCGCCAAAACGTGAAACCGTGTCACCGCACGATCCACAGAGGCGTGTAACTGATCGCGACGGATGTTGCGCATTTGAAAGAGTATTTGGTTTTTCAAATCCACCAGATTCCCCATGTTTCCTCGATAAACTTTATCTTTTTGGTTACTCGAAATCCAAAAATTATATGGGGTCAAGTCAGGTAAACGTGGAGGTCATCTTGTGGAAATGCACGACTGATAATTAGATCCTCCTTAAAATGGCATTGCAGCAATTTTTGTACTTTATGGCTAATGTGAGGGGACGCATCATCTTGTTGGTATATTGTTTTAGCGAGGCACCCACGCTGCTGGAGTTCTGGACTGAACACACTTTGCAACATGTCCCATTAACATATTGTGCTATCGAGGTGAGAATTGGAATATTCTTATTCTCAACTATGTAGCATGATTCGAGTAAAGAAATTTAATATATAATGTTAATTACCGATACCGTGAATTCTGTTCTTTATTAAATGTGTGATTTTCTGGGGTGTACAAATCATGGCGCCTATGGAACAATTCAGACCACTACGTTTTTCATATTCTTCACCTAAGAATACTAATGAAATTAATCGGAGCATATGCTAATAAAGTTTAAACAAATAATACTAATAAAAATTATTGGTTGGAATCAGCCCATTGGAACCACGATTTTTCACCTTTGATCATGTTACATTTTTCTTATCTTAAACCGATCGCAGCGCCCTGGTAGCCTTTGTTTGAATTAAAAATTTTTATTGCACCAATCAGTTTCCCATCGTTTGATTTGTATAATGTTCCAAATATGAAGTAGTTATAAATATATAGTACTTATAGTAATATATAATATATATAGTACGTCAACGGGCCTTGCTATTTTAACCCTTTCAGGGGCAGAAGAATTACGCACGTAAAAGGATGAAATAACTGACTGACACCAGAATATTCAAACAAACTTCTTAGAAAATAAAAAATTGCTATTTTCAACTTTCATTGAAAAATTAAAATTTATTAAAATATTCTTGGTGCCATTTGTCAATTTTGGAATTAAAATTAGGTGGCTAGACCCTGTAGCCACCACCCTTGAAAGGGTTAATGAAGTAGTTATGTCCACAGTTTCTCTTTCTCCCAAACAGGGATACTTTAATTTGAACCACCCTGTATAACACTTTGAAGGGCGGTGGGATAAAATATATCCCATTTAATTTTAATCGCAAAATGCCACATTGACACTATAATTTTGAATTCAAATTTATAACTTTCAAGCACCTGAAGAAAAAACATTTATCCATTTCTAAATCAATATGCTTTTAAATTCTGGTGTCAGTCAGTCATTTCAGCATTTTAAGAATAGAAGTGCTATGCCTCCCAAAGAGTTAATACGTGAAACAGAAACCTACTAAAAAGTTTATTTTTCAAAATACTAGCAATTTGGAAAAAAATATTTCCTATCGGTGTGGCCTCTGGTTTTATATAGATTCAATTAACGTATCATGGTCTTGAGTAAAAAATTATTAGATTAATCTAGTGATTGCAATACACTGCACATAATTGATCAATTGATAAATGACACACCAAGAGTTAATTGATTACACTACAATAACGTACCTGATGCTAAAAATACAATGCCTTAATCGATTAATCCAAAACTGTTTCTTCTTCGATGTTTTAAATAAAAAAAGATTAAAAATTGATAGAAATTTTTAAGGAAAATGATTATAAATATTTCATTAAACTGAAAAGTTAAGAATAAAATAAATTAAAAAGGCAAGAGAATATAAAAATTCTAAGTTAATTATATAGATATTAAGTTTCATATTACGTAAATGTATAATTAATGAGCTAATTTAGTGAAATATGCAAACTTTATTCAGAATATTTTCTAAAAATCAACAATTACTATTATTTTTTACAATTACGATACAACTTTAAAACGAAATGTACAAAAAACAACCAGTTTTAAAAGTATTTAAAAGTTAGTCAAAATATGTTTAAAAAATTATTTATTTTCTTTTTTATCTTAATTTGTGTTGTATTATCGTTCCAACTTTTCAAGAAAATTTTCAAATTAATATGTGTCATACAAACTTTATAAACTAAATAAAATTACTAGAATAACTAAATAAAAAGTATGCATAAATTAAAAAGTACAATAACGCAAATGTCACAGTTTAATAATGTATAAATAATTATTTTTTGATAACAATAGTCAAGATAATATTTCTATAGCGGTCTTAATTATGAAAGAACTAAAAATGAGAAGATAAATTTCCATTTTGCTATTTATTTATTTAAAAAATCTACGTAATTTAAACAAATAAAAAAAAATATTTTCCAAATTATTGAATGTTCATCTGTATTTTTTCTCATTATTCATCGCCTGTTGAAAAGAAGCGCCGATTGTCACCTCTATTCTTTAATAGTATCCTTCTTATTATATAATTACGAAATATCTGAAATTTAATAAGGCGAAAAATACTAGTAAAATTTTCATGATGACCATTGTTCTACTGTTCCTCTGCAATTTCACCACATCACTTATTTTTAAATATCGCGTTTTCCCGGAACTAATAAGAAAGGTTTCCATACAGGCATACTTAGAAAAATCTGAAAAAACTACAGAATGTTCTTTTCATATGGATATATTTGTGTATAAAAGAAGTTTTGGCGGAGCCTCGATAGAGTGTCCGTAACAAATAATGCAATTTTCATTTATTTGGCGATTTTTCACCAGTCGTCGATGAAACAGAGTTTTAACCCTTTGAGGGGCAAGCAGTTGCGTTCGTGTAATTCTGAACTCCCACCGGAAATTTGTAAAAAAGTTATATCAAAAAGAGGATAAGCATTTTCACGACTGTTTTCCACCAAAGTTAGAAAAGGGAAATTTAATGACATTTTTCTGGTGTAAAACTTCATCGATCGTAGGTGGTATATAATATATACCGCCGCCCCTCAAGGGGTTAAAAAGTACGCTTTTATGTCATATACTCGTTAACCCTTTGAGCTCTATTGGATAAATTTCTTCAAAATTCCAAATGTCACATTAGCACCAGTATTTTTCAAAGAAAAAAACAGGTCAACGATATACACGGAAAAAAAAAATGCATTAAACATTTTTCAAATAAATTTGGTCGAATTTTCTGGTGTTGTTATAACATTTCGGAATTAAAATTATGTGGTAAAAAAATCTACCATCAGAGCCCAAAGGGTTAACCTCTTCGCAACGAGAGTCTATTGCTTAATTTTTAATTTTTTATCACCGGCTTTTCAAAACAGAAAAATTTCTGTAACTGAATCACAAAAATTCTCTGATTAAATAAGGTAATACTTTACAATAAAAAATAACAGGTGGGAATGATGAAGGATTCTCAGTGACAATTAACAAGAAATTGATAGACGCATTAAAATCCTTCGCTTTTGGCGAGAAAAAATCCTGCTCGCCAAATCGCGTCTCACTTTCATATTTTCGCGCCAAATATACGAAAATATTTTTTTTTGCAAACTTTCTACTAGAATTCGCCGTTAAATTTAACTGATCTTCTATTGCATATGTTAGTAGTACAACTAGCATTTTTTTTTCAATATTCTGAGTATGCCCAGTAAGGAGACCTTCCTTGTAAGACCATATTATATTAAATTTTATTCCCAAAACACGTTACAGATTATTTTCAGTGGATGGCTGATATTTTTACATTTACACATTTACCCTTTGAGCTCTGGTGAGCGAATTTCTTCCCACTTAATTTTAATCTTCAAATGTCATAACGTAAACAGAATATTCAGCCAAATTATTTGAAAATAAATTAATACATTTGTTCGTATATTTAATAAACCGGTTTTTTTTGGAGTAAAATACGGAAGTCAATCTGAGATTTGAGTATTTTGAAGAACTTTAGCCACCAGAGCTTAAAGGGTTAAAACAATTTACATTTATTTATTCATTCATTTAACGTAATGTATAATTATCCATGAATTTTCATAGGAAAAAATTACATTTACAATACATCCACTGATTTTACTGTTAACCCTTTCCGGCGCACTACTCTTTACAGTTGGAATTTAAAGAAAAAAATTAGGCAATCTATTTAGACCTTGAGGAGTACACAGGTATTGTTTTGTAAAGATTGCACTAACCATTTTAATTATACCGCTGTTGCCGAAGTGGTAACCTCCCATAAGTAAAGCATTGATAAGCGCAGTGAGAAGAGCATTGCTGTGAAGCGTGTATTACAGTAAAACATTTTACCTATTATTTAAAAACAGTAGAGTTTGATCTCTGTGGTGCTGCCATCTAGAACTCATAAGAAAGGTTTAAAGTAGCCATTAGAGTAGTTTTTGAAATATTCACGGAGCTTTTGTGTCTCTAAACAGGGGGAACTTTAGGTGCTGCCGACACGGCAACACTGCGCGTTAAGGGGTTAAACAATACTATTTAAAATAATAATTTTATGTTGCAAATCTTGACGAAATCTACCACGAAAATTGCTTTTATCTAAAAATCGATTTTATCCCCTGAAATTGTCGTTTGTGTGATCCTGAGCTAGTCAATCATTTCATGAGCAGTATTTTTCTGTGCAGGAAAGAATTAAAGAAAACGTTAGAACTATTAATTTATAGAAAATTTTCAGCCAAGCAATTAATAATACCGTAATTTCGGGTGTATAAGCCGCAGATCAAACAATTCTTTTTCGACCCAGAATTTTTTAAGAAACAAATATAACTACTTAGATCGCCGTAAATATTTGTCTTCAATCACTAAATAAGATTTCTGGGTCCAAAAAGAATTGTTTGATTCGCGGCTTATACACACGAAATTACGGTAGCTATGTTTATTTTTCTATGAAAATATAGTGATGTCATCAAAGTTTTTACACGGGAAAAATAGAGTTTATTTGCATAAATATTGCCTTTTCACATTGAATTACTGTTTCAAGTATCGCATTTTAGATTTATCAAAATTTTTACACTTTTATTCTTCTTAAAATGTTTACATGCACGGTAAACGCGTGCTGTCATATGCACAGAAATCTAAAGCGTAATTGTCAGCCTATCACTTTTTTCAATATCGAAATTTATATGTAGAAATGCTTGTTTTATACAATACTAGCATTTTTGCAATTAAAAAATGAACGTTTTTGTAAGAAATTACTGGTAAAAAAATAAGAAAGATGTGAAAAAGCTAATGTTTTGGCAACAGTTTATTTTGAAATTTAATTATAATAATAACGTACTTACCAACTTTCGGCTTTTTCAAATCAAGAAAAAATACTTCGAACCACAAAATCTGTTTAATTAAATGTATCCTGTTTTAAATGTGGTTGTCATAGTAAAACTGCTCAATTCAATTCCCTAGGAAAAGTTCTGAAACAAAATTCGTTTCTTTGATTAACCCCTTAACCCTTTAACGATCAAAGCATTTTCATTGCTAAGATGTCGAAATAAATGAATGACACAGGTAATTAAAAAAATATATATTTCTAAATAAGAAAACGTGATTTTTCACGTACATAATAAAAGGGATATTTATAGATAAAAATACCGGTGTCAGTGTTGCATATCGGAATTAAAATTTTGTGGTTTCGTGGCGAAACTAATGAACGTTAAAGGGTTAAGGGACGATGGTATTTATATAAAACCACGTAATTTTAATTCCCAAAGTCCCCATTGGCACCAGAATTTTGATAATTTTTTTTCGGTTAATTAGATGTGTGAAACATGTGTTTATGTTGTTTACAAATAAAGTTGCTTTCAAATTCCGGTGTCAATCATTAATTTCAACATTTCAGCAATGAAAGTGCTCTGTGCCGCAAAGGGTTAAAAAAGAGCTGGAGGTTGGAATGTATGCAGTAAAGTTACGAATAAAGAGGATGAGACACAGAGTGTACTATCTGCCTGTTGAGAGTGAAGTAACTGAGGAAACTGTCAAAAGATGTCGGCTGTTACTTTTCATCAGATCAAAGATAGTTTCTGATTACCACGTGGGGCCAAACTTCTCACCAGTAAATTTGAATAAAAAATTTATTCTTATTTAAGCTCCTTATTCATGGAAACATTATATCACAAATATGGTAAAAATCTTTATTTATATAAATAACTATACATATTTGTTATAAATACATATATTTGTTACACATATTTATAATGAATATTTATTATAAACATTTATCACCAGTGAAAAAAAATAAATCTTTATTTATTTTTAATGGTTTCAGTTTACACAGGTATTAAGATTTTTTACACTGATATTGACAGGAGGTTGTCTTGAATGTCACAATGTGGTGGAAAGGCAGGGACTGACTACTTCCAAAGCAAACGGCCACCAGCAAAAATTAATATATGTTTTTTTTATCATTTATCACTGATATTTTGCAGTGATCAAGTGTCTGATTATATACACTGCTCAAAACAAAAAAAGGATATTGCAGTTTTAGGCGGATTTTGTATCTGGGAAACTTTTTAGCTGATTGATACATGGTCGACCGACATAGTAGGTTATATGAGAATAAATTACACATGTTTGGCAGAAAAAAATGCATTTTATTGCGCATTTGTGTACAAAAGGAAAAAAAACACAATTTGTGCATATGAGAAAAAAAGAATAAGAAAAGGTGTTTTCTTCAAAGAAAATCATTTTCAGTAGGGGGTATGGTTTCCACGGGCGGCCAGCAACGTTGAACACCTTTGAGGCATGGACTCAATGAGGCTATTAATGACGAGTTGGGGTATTTCCCCCCACTCTTCCAGAAGAGCTCTTTCCAGTTCTTGAAGAGTTTGTGGGGGTTGTTGGCGGCCAGAAACTCGTCTTCCTAGAGCGTCCCAAACGTGCTCGATTGGATTCATGTCTGGAGAACACGCTGGCCATTCCATTCGAACGATTCCTTCCTCGAAAAGGAAATCCTCCACCAGGTTTGCACGATGTGGCCTGCAGTTATCGTCCATTAAAATGAAGTTATCTCCGATTGCTGCAGCGTAAGGGACTACAATAGGTCTGAGGATCTCACCCCTATATCGGCGACCAGTCAGAGCTCCATCTCGAATGATGTAGAGGTCAGCGCGCCCGTCAATGGAGATGCCACCATACACCAACACTCCTCCACTGCCAAATCTGACACTTTCGTGCACGAACGCAGGATTATTCCTACTGCCACGGTCTCTCCAGATGAAAATACGCCTATTATCCGGATGCACAGAAAAACGGGACTCGTCAGAAAACAGAATATTGCTCCATTCATTTCTCCTCCAGTTGACATGCTCGGTTGCCCACTACCTGCGGTCGCGACGATGCCTTGATGTTAATCTAACACATACCATCGGTCGGCGAGCATACAGACCTACAGCATGGAGCCGGTTTCAGACAGTCTGAGTTGAAATCGTGGTGCCTGTAGCCGAGCGCAGGTGTTGTTGGAGAAGAGTAGCGTTCATGTTTCGGTGTCTCCGAGCTGTTAACGCTAAATACCGATCTTCATTGGGCGTTGTTGCCCGTCTACGACCTTGCCCTGGTCTTCGGCCTGCACGTCCACTCTCCAAAAAACGGTCCCAGATCCTGGAAATGACCCTTTGTGACACTCCAATGGCTTGCGCTACTTCGGCTTGAGTTTGGCCCCCTTCTAACCTACCAACAATTCTACAAGCTTATGAATCTGTCAAATGACTTCGCTGAGACATCGTACTCGTCGAAACAAAGCAATCCCTGAATGCCGATCATCCTTGTCTTCATTCTCTTTTATCCAGTTGAAAGTCAAATTTCATTCGCTGCCGCTGAAGCTACGTTTTTGACGTCGAACTCAAAATTTGCATACTCCACAGTTTGAAAACCAGAAAAATTTGCATTTGTGATTCTCTTCTTCTATTTTCGGCAAAAAAAAATTTTGTTTATATCTTTCTTTTATATAAAACTTCAAATATCCTTTAATTGTTTTGTGCAGTGTATATATATATATATATATATATATATATATACTCTAGTAGGGGGGTGGGGAATTTCTCGCGGCTGAAATCAACCCCTGTGAGAGCAGTGACAGTTGAAGCTTCACTATTTTAAGAGTATGTTAGCACTTCTTTATTAACAGTTCCATGTATATAACAAACCATCATCCCACATTTTTTAACTGATTAGGGCTAATTCCATGAAAACTTGTCATGTCTGTCACATACAACGATTTTTGGGTACCAGTATTTTAGAACGGAAAAATGTGACTTTTTTATCGGAAATATCTCATCAGTTGAATAGCTTGAAGGAAACTTTTCGAAAATAACGGTGGCGAACAAGAATAGTGATTTTTAGTTGTGTGACAGACATGACAAGTTTTCATGGAATCAACCTTAGTAGATTTGGTTGTCCTACGCATTTGACTGTGCTGCATTCCACTGGCAGTACAAGGTGCCGCAAGTTTTTTAGCCGTATACAAAATGACCAAATAAAAAAATGGTCATTTTTTCTCAGGCATTGTTATAGATGAGAAAGAAAACAGTGTTATTTCTATAATGCAAAGGATTTCATGAAGTTACTCTAGGCGCAGAACTTAAAGGAGGCTACCTGGAAAACTTGCACCACTAATTTATTTATTTATTTGGTCTGAATTTATTACAGCAAATAAGTAAAACGAATTTAAAAGATTTTTAAAATTAGTGATAGATGAATGCCTGTTCCCCCTTTTTTCCCCTGTTAAGTCTGTGATTATGCTCGGAGTAAATGGGTAAATAAGCAATATAAATAAATGAAATAAAAAACAGCTTTAAAATAGTTTGTGCATCAACATTAATAATTTTATTTCTTTCAAACTTTTACATCGTAATATTATCGGCAGCTGTGGTGATTTTGACGAAACGAGCATCTAATTTTTTAGAACTGCTTTTAACTGATTAAAATATAAAATTGATACTCAAAAGTTTTGAGAATTTTTTCAGTCCCTTAAGTTTTTCAGATACTTTATTCTGTTTACTGCTCCCGCTAGACTCCCCTCACCCACCCATAAGTACACGATATTCACGCGAAAGAAAATCTTATGTTTAGAAACATTTTTATGCTATTATTTTTATTATTTCTTTGAAATATTGGCAAATGAGGCTTAAATATCTTAGTAGAAGTTTTAAAGAAAAAAGCTATTTTAAACTCATAATCGATAATTCAACGAAGAGAAACGCACAAAAGAACAAAAAATAAACAAATAATATTTTAATGTTTATGTTAATATTTACTGTTCATTGAAGCATTTATTCGTGATCGTTATAACCTGGATATTTCTAAATTATGAAAGAATTAGAAAGATATCCAAGCTATCTTTCTTTATGTAGTTTAATTTATGGCGTTCAGTTTCATGCATAGAAATTCTTCCTTCGAAATCATTAAGTATAATTGCTATAGCGACTATAATTCTTCATACACATGTTTTTAATAAATTTTTTCGACAGAATTTAATTTTTAATATTATAAAAGATTTCAAATTAAATTTCTTCTAACAGCTATGAAGATTAAACAACATAATACATGACAGAGAATTAAATTTTTATTAGAAAATTTCCAATAGGTAATTCCATGAGCACATGTCGTGTAAGTCACATACTACGATTTTGGATACCATTATTTTACAAGGGGAAATTTTGACTTTTTTTATCAGAGATATTTCATTAATTAGATAAAGCCATGCAAACTTTTCGAAAATAACAGTGGCCAACAATTTAGCAGTTACTAGAAATGTGACTTACACGACAAGTGCTCATGGAAATACCCCAAGAATCTTTTTATAAGAAGCTTTTTTATCAGCAAAGTGTGAACAAAATTTAAGAATAAACTGACTTAAAATTTGTTGACTCTTTCTACTCCGGTGTCTTTTACACAAATTTTATTCGTTTGGGACGGCTTTTTAAAAAGAATTTACCAACAAATTACGCTATGGCAAAAAACGCTTTATTAAAATAAAGCAAATTTTATTTTCCTTCGTTACTGGTGAAAAAAAAGAACTTCAAAGAAAGATGATGTCACGTTTTCTTCTTATTTAACTGCCCACAATTATTAGACACTCTGCGATAAAATAAGTTGAAAATTTTATCTCAAAAATACTGTCATGAAATAAAATAACCCTTTGATTTCATGGTAATTGCCATCCACCGAGCACGTGCTCCCTTGTCAACAAAGAAAAGTTTGAGCATATCGAGTATATGTACGATTGGTATTTTGCTGCAAATAAATTCCAATAAAAATTGTCAGTTTATTTAACAGCTTTAGCTCTGGTGGGAGAATTTCTTTACACTTAATTTTAACTGCCAAGTACCACTTCGGCATTGTAATATTCGATCAAATTTATTTTAAAATATATTAAAGCACTTTTGTGTGTGCATAGTTAAACGAATTTTTAAATTGCAAAATACTGGTTCATGTGTGACATTTGAGGATTTTGAAGAAATCCCCTCCCTTCCCAGATCTCAAAGATTAATCACTGATGATTCTGCGCTAAAATCATGTGAAGATTACTTTTCGAAAATTAACGATGACAAATGTAATAACCGTTCTCACATTGTGTAAATCATACCCTAAGCGTGTTACACCGGGTTAGTGAAAGAAAAAAAACATATTAAATAAATACGGTATACAATTTATATTGGAAATTTCACTAAATACGAAACACATTAATTAAAGCATTGTATTTTAAACACCCAAACTTTTAATGCAATTTTATTGCCTTTCAAAAACAGGAAATAATGTTTATTAGCACGGTATTTTTTCCTGATAGATTTATTCAGTGTCCAGTTATATTGTTCTTGAACGAATTAAAGGGAACCAGTTTTGCAGCGTTATTTATGTGAGGCTACGATGCGTCATCACGCCACTTTTTTAATAAACAAGATAATAAAAATTTATAATATCTTTGTAGAATGCTTCGCCTTACTTCATCTTTGAAAATCCCGACTAACTCTTCTACTACGTTTAAATTTTTGCTTATTGCTTTTAATTTTAATTGATTTGAACGACACACCGTACTTCCCGATGTATAAACCGCGGCTGAATTAAGTCGGTTTCGAAGTAGAATTATATTTAAATTATGAAGTCAAATGAATGCTAGGAAATCAATCACATTTTATTGAAAAAAATTCTGATAAGAAAAAGGAATATCAGCCACGGCATTGTTTCTTTAAGTTATGGTATTCGATTCTACCAATATTAGCCTCTGCATACTAAGTGTCTGTTTGATTTTATTAACTAAATATACGACTTTTGAGGGGTTGGAGTGGGGCTCAAAACATGTAAAATCTTCAAAATCACAGAATAAAAGTGGGATTTTGAATTCAAAAATTGTACTGTGACGGATAATTGAAGAAAATTCCCTTGAAAAATCATATCATAGTATCTTTTCCCCTTATCTTAGAGATGCATTTATTTGAAATCTTGTTTAACTCAATATTTAACACTTCAATTACTGTTATGTCACTAGGCAAAAAACAAATGAAAATCTAGTTTGTGTACGTGTATGGTCAATTTGATTAATTGGCTACTATTAATAGTACCCGCTTATTATTAATAACAATATTGTTTCCAAATAAACCGGTTAATATGATAAATTTACGTGAAATTATCAAATTAATCGGATATTATTAATAAACACCAATCAAGGATGAAAATTTAAAAATAATTTTTAACTCGTTTAGCTTGATATTTTTATTTTGTACACGTTTTTTTCTAAATATTCATTGCAAATAAAAAATGCATTTCAAAACTATATAATTTATTCTTTGAATATTTAAGGATTTTATCCAATCTTTAACCCTTTGAGGGGCAAAGCACTTCAATTCATAAAATGCTAAAATGATTGAAAGACACCGGAATTTAAAAACAAATTTATTTCAAAACATATAAATGGTTTTCTTTACGTACTTTATAAAATAAAAATTTTCTTTTAAAAATTCCGGTGTCAGTATGGCATTTCGCAATTAAAATTAAGTGGTATATATTTTATACCACCGCCCTTGAAGGGGTTAAAATGTTTTTCTAATTCATTCCGTAAATATAAAAAAATTATTTTAAACTGTTTAGTCTTTTACATCTTATTAAACGAACACTTCTTTTGATTGAGTATTATTATCTCTTAACAATTATTTTTGTTATTAGGTACGAACAGTTATGAAAGTACACATTTTTGTAAAGTATATATTCGTTACTGAACTTAATTAATCATACTGATCGAACTTCATCGGTAATTATTATTACTAACCGGTAAATTTGATTGTAGAACATTTATTAAATTTGTCAAAAGTCTTGGTTATTATTAGTAATAAACGGTTATTATTAGTAATTACCGAATTTATCACATTAACTGTAGCGTTCATAATCTATAATTGAGATTGCATTTATCTACTCATGCATCCGTCCTACTCTCTGACACTAAATTGCAGGCTAACTAGTGAACCTTCCCTGGTGTAAGTTGTGAATTTGAACGAGCGTGGTATCAAAAGGAAGATCGCGTCATGTACGTTAAAAACTGCAATGGAACCACCCGTCCGAATCCAATCATTTTCGAGATATTAGCACTTGAAGTGCGAATGAATAAATAAATTTACAGACAGGTATATACATTTCTTTGCATTGTTTTTAATCCCTCTACCAATATTTTCCCCCGGGTATTGCCAGTTGTTTCTTCTCTTTCAGATAGGCATTTCGCATTGTACGATGTTTTCAGCATATAATTATTTTTTAAAATTTAATCCTCAAATGCGTGAATTATTCTTTAAGGACTGTATTTTTAATTCATAAATTAATAATTTGGCATCAGAAATTTTAGGATAGATTTTTAAATTTACTTAGTTGCATATTTTGTAATTTTTATTGGATTAAAATTTCTATATAAATAAAGTGTTTGCTAAGAACTTTATTTAATAAAATTTAAATAAAAAGTGACGCAAATTTGCATCACCATGCATTTAACGGTTAATATAATTTAAATAAAATTTAATACTATGCAAAAGCTATAATAGTCACTTCAAATTACTTGATCACAAATTTTAAGAAAGGAAAAATGAAAACTTCAGCATCCGATAAAGAAGCATGTCTCCTTCTAGTTTGATTAATGACTGAAGTCTTCCATACTAACTCTCCAATATTCTTTCAGTCAGTCTTCCATGGGCGATATCATGTACAAGCTCTGTGATATATCAGATCATCAAATGTTTCCTTTTACAATTACTAAGAAATATATAGAATACTTTTGATAACTGGTATCATCAAATATCAAAACATTTAACAGCAAGTATCTACTGATTTTTTATCGATTATAAACCACGAAGCACGCATGGAATTTTCTTCAGCAAAAGAATAAAATATTGAAGAAAAGTTTAGTTATTTTTTCTTTTGAAGGGAAAAAATTGAAAAAAAAAAGATTATAGCGAATAAAATATATATGAGATACCTACGATATCGGATTTCTATATTTATGTCGAAGATTTTTTTGTGTATATAAATTTCTAAAAAAAAAAAAAAAAAAATTAGTTTCCAAGCATTTATTTGAGATTAGATAAATAAAAAAAGTTAAGATATATTTCTTTGAAATTAAAACTATGATTTCAAAAGATCGAATTCTGGAAAAAGTTAGTTGAAGTCGGTAAATGAAATGGATAATATGATATTTTAAAGTTTTGAAAGTGTGTTTTAACCCTTTGAGTTCTGGTAGGCGAATTTCTCCCCACTTAATTTTAACCCTTTCCGGCACAGTGGTCTCACTCCGGGGACAACTAATTTTAATTCCAAATTTGAAATCGAAACTAATAGTACTTTAATAAATATTTTCTTTGACAATGGAAACTTAAATTAAGGATTTCTTAATTTCTAAAAAAGTTGTTTTAAATTTCGGTATCAGTCAATAATTTCACATTTTACGAACACAATTTATCTGCGACGGAAAGGTTTAATTGTCAAATGTCACACTGGCACAGGAATACTCCAACAACTTTATTTGAAAAGAAATTGATGCACTCCCCCCCCCCCCCCCCGTGTATATAGTAATAATCAATTTTTTTATTTACAAAATACTGTCGCCGATGTGACATTTCGAGATTTTGTAGAAAAACCCCCATTAGGCCTCAAAAGTTTAATTAGTTTATTAAAAATATCTACGAAAAATTTTGAAATAGTGTTTGCTGAATAACTGAGGACACCATTTTACCAGTATATCCAAGTAGTATTTTTCGGCTTATTTAACCCTCTAATATCCAAGATAGTATATGTACTACCACAATGATTCGCAATTTAGTTGATTGTTTAATTCAGATATTCTACACCAGAAATTTAAATTAGTTATAATTGCTTTTAATAATAACGGACATTGCGCCGTTAAACAATAAAAAAAACTTTACTATTGAAATTTTCTGTTGTGGTTTCAGATTTTCTCAATTAAGGAATTTCGTCAACGTATTCTACCACGGTAATTAGAGAATTAATCAAAGATTTTCTAATATTTCTTTCTCATTAAATATGGCGTAAACTGCTATTGCGAGACAATAGTATTCTTAGGAAAGCATCCGCGGGAGTCCTGTCGCCGAAAAATGGTTCGATACTGTGTTTCAGATTGTAAAATAGTCTCTCCAACAAATGAGAATAATGTTGTATGCCGAGTATACTAAGAACACAGTGAAGAAAGTTTGTTGTTTTAGAAAAAAAATCATATTACTTGATAACCATTACGTTTTTAACAGTAGAAAACTTGCCTTATTGAACTATAGATAAAATAATGCAAGGTAATCTATTTCAAAAATTTGAGGTAATCAAGAATGTTGATTAGACATGTAAAATATAAATAACATTCTGACCCGCATTAATAGACAGTATACATGGTTATTATAACATAAGTATCTCTATTTGGAGCTGTCTGTAGCTTGGAAAATAAAATCGGCGCAGTTACTATTCGCGAAGGAGAAGAGTTGAACAATAAAAAATTAGTTGAAATACTCGTCGGTAGACGAAGCTTTTGAATATGTAATGTAATGCGTAATACAAGAGCAAAGAATTAAGGTGTAAAATCGGATTTTATACCTTATTTATTAAAAAATGTCACAGTGAAAGTAGTCACGGTTTCGCATGGAGGTACCGATCAAGCTGAGGTTCCGCATGGCACTGTGCTAGAGGTCATAATTGAGTACACAGGAATGTAACACAGGAGCAGTGATGTTTCGCACATGTTGTGATATGCGATCTTTTAACCCTTTCAGGGGCAAGGCATTTCAGTTCCAAAAATGTTCAAATAATTAACTGGCACAGCAATTTACGAACAAATTTATTTGAAAATATACAAAAACTCCTTTTCATGTATATTATGAGATGTACTAAAAAAATATTGGTGCCATTTGGCAGTTTTGGCATTTCAATTAGCCGTTTGCAGACTGCAAGCGGAGCCCTGTAAGGGGTAAGTCACTGAGGTTTATGAGTCCTCCAACGTTCAGAAAGGATTTTAAGAACCCCCAAGCCAAAGTCACATGGCGTTATATCTGGGGATCTAGGAAGTCACTCCATAGTGAAAATCAGGCTTATTATGCAGTTTATTTATTAAAAAAATGTAGTCAGTTCTCCCCCCCCACATAATGCTGAATAACAAAAATAAATCTTTATTAATTCTGAAATGCTATGTAAATTGAACATTAATAGAATGGAAGTCTTTAGAGACTATGTCAAGGATGGCGAAAACAAAAACCAAAGGGCTTGTTGCCAGCACATTTCTTGATTATTTTTCTCCGCCTTATTTAATTCCAGAATTTCTTTCAGAACATAAATTAAAGAATTTCTTTAGAGGCATTGATCATAAATGGCCTTGTGATATGCGCGGAAGTCATCCTGGCCTATACCAACGCCCCTTATATTCTAGGCCTGAGCGTCAACACAAACTGTTGTTTTCAGCTGTTGTACGTGGGATTTCTAAGTGTTTGTACGGCAACTAGAATTTAGACATCAATATTTTACAAAAGATTTTTTTCCACTCCTTTACCTTAGAAAAATAATGTAGATAAATGTTTAAAAACTATTAATATTCAAATTTAAGGGACTATGTAAACGCTAAAAAAAATTTCCGGCCGCCATTTATGTGTCAGTATTCAGGCCTAGTATTCAGGGGGTAGTGCCTGTACGTTAAGGAAATCTTTTGTATTTAATTCACACTTTAGACAAAGTGAAGTATGAAATGCAAATTATTAAAAAAAAATAGGATTTATTTTCATGAGAAAGTTAGTTTGAAATTTTACTCTAACTCTTTAATCCTTTCAGGGAGAAAGCACTTCTATTGTTAAAATGTTGAAGTCAATAAGTGGCACCGGAATTCAAAAGAAAATTTATTTTTAAATAAATAAAAAAGGGGACTATATTTCACATAACTAATAAACCTATGCAGTTTTCTTCAAAATTCTGGTGCAAATGGCGCGTTTTGAAATTAAAATTAAGTGGTTTCTTAAACATACCACCAGACCCAGGGTCGTACGCTTCAGCTAATTTTTCAGGACAAATATTAATACATTTTATAGAAAAAATAACATTGGAAAAACCGCGCGAAATTTTGCGTTATCTAAGGCGAGATCTTCTATAAAAATACACTGGTACCGAAAACGTTCATGGTCTTGAAATTTCAGGACAAGTATGATCGCTGACAGCCCCCAAAGCGTTAGCACCTTCAGGACTGGCGGCTTTTAGACAAATTTAATTTCAGTTGACAGTACTTAAAAAGGCTTCTCATTAAATAACAATGAAAATGCTCCAATTAAAGAAAGCAAATATTAATATTTTTCTTTTATTGGTGCTAAAGGAAAATGTTATACACAAATTCTGTATTTAGTTATTGAAGATGCTTGTATTCACTCATGGTCTCGAAATAGTTTATCGTTCTAGCAGTCATTCTCCGTTACGTAATTTTTTTTAACAAGGGCTTTGTTAATAAAAATTTTATATTGATTCCTGATTTTTTCCTGTACGTGAGATAAATAAATATCTAAGATAAGAGAAAACAAATCCTCATACCAAATCTTTTCATTACTATTTTTTTATGGATCCTTGAACTTGAATGAAAAATTATGCCAGAAGCTTAAAGGGTTAAAAAAACAAAAAAGTTATTTAAGACCGTAATTTCGTGCGACACTTAACATAAGATGTGCTGACATGCTATTTGTCAAAAGAAAAAAATATCTAAGGGAGAGGCGCAAAAGAGGCTATAGATAGATTTACGACGTAATTTTCTAGTAACGCTTTCTTCCAGCGCCGCACTGTTAGAATTAATAAATACGCAGTAAAGCGTTCAGTAAATTATCTTTCTGGTCATACTGAAACTGATGTAAAGAGAATCTGCTGTATTTAAATAATAATTTCCAAAAAGTGTTATTTTAAATTGCTAATCAGTAAGCTGAGCAAATATAGAATCATTTTAAGAAGAAAGTTCATTTAAAACCTGAATTTAAGAAAAACACAAAAGGTCTTTTAATTCCTAATCGTATTTGGCATTTAATTAAAAAAATATGCCATACTTTTAAAATAATAATAATAATAATTAAAAAGACGGAAAAGAGACTAAAGATAGATGTACGACCTAGTTTTTCAACAATGTTTTTATAAACATCCAAATGTTAGAATGATTAAATATGCAGTAAAACTTTCAATTATGTTTATAGTCATATTGACATTCAAGTGAGAAATGGAAAAAAAGAAAAAAGAGAAAAATTCTTATCTAGGAAAAAAAAAATATTAAAAAGTAAAGTGCTGAAAGAGGGATATTAGCTAGAGCTATATCATTTTCAGAAATCATTTAGAAAGAGCCTTTTAAAAATTCTATGGGAACCTCAGCAAAATATTAAATAAAAAAAAAATCGGTGTTTATTTTAAACACTAAACAAGTAGATCGTTTACTAAAAAAGAGGTCCTTACAGAAATGAAGCAATGAATAAAGAGGAAATGGCATATCTCCAAAACGGAGAAATTTAAGTTATAACCTGTTCAGCAGACGATGATTACCGGTAGGGTAAACTTCTAATAGTAAATGTGAATAGAAATTTCACATTTGTTTAACTATATTCATGCAGAAATTATGTCATAATTAAAGCAAAAATATACCTTATTTTACTGGTGGAAGTTTTCTTGATGGTACTTATGTCCTGAGTTTAAGGGGGCTCAGGGGTTGAAAACTTTTCAAAAATTCGATTTTTTTTATGATCTAGTTTGACTATTCAATTAATTCTTAACTCAATGCAAAAAGCCGCATACAAATATTTTCATTTTTAACGGAGTTATAAGCATTTATGTATCAATACATTCATAGCCGCACCCATATAGTTTCAACTTTAAGTCGCGTTTTCTCAAAACTTGATTTTTGACGACTAACACCAAGATAAAAAAAAAAAAAAAAAAAAAAAAAAAAACTATTTGATGGAATGGCTAAATTTTTTTTGCATGCGTATAACATCATTATCTAGAAAATGAATTAATATCGTTTAGATAGTTTAATATTTTGCGTATTTTTAATGAAAAAAAGTTATATTTTTTAGGAGTTTTTTCAATTTTCAAATGTGAGAGTTTTTTTAATAATATTGTTTTTGAGTTATAGTTATATCCTTAATTCATTCTATAGAGTAAAGTTTCCGGATCATTTTAAGGCAAAAATTAGGTTCTTATGTCAATTCAACTTTAAGATATTTTGGTGTTGGTCATATAACACATAATTTTTTTTCGAAAATTGTGTTACATAAATTTTACTATATTTCTTATTATATTACATTGAAGTGCTTCATTTTATAATTTTATAAAACTACAAACATGCCTTTAAAATATCAGAAAGTTTAAATTAATTGCATTGAATACTTCTGTTTTTACATGGACTCGAAGCGAGAGCTCTGTTTTCATATTTTTCCGTATCGATCAACCCCTGAGCCCCTTTAAGCAGTATTGCGCTTAAATAAGACGAATTTTTCTGTTCAAATTTACTGGTGAAAGTTTGCTCGCGGCAATAAAAAACTGCGAATCAAATTTAAAAAAACAGCCGCCATCTTCTGAAAATCTCCTCTGAAAAAGTACTCTGAAAATCTCTTTCTGAAAAAGTTATTTCACTAACAACAGGTAAACTATATACTACTAATCAAGATGCTGCCATATAAAACTTCAACCAGGAAAAAGAAATTGATATGTTTGATTTATCACGATATTGTTTGTTTTACTAAAGCGATTTAAAAAGAAGAAAATTTTCGTGGAAATTCGCCTCGGCTGTAATCAGGTGCTGAAGTCGACTGGGACTATACCTCAGTTACTTCTCTCGAAACTATTACACACTACACTATTTACCGTAGTTTCGTGAATATACGCCGCTACTCAAGTAAATCGATTTCCTATCAGCATTTAATTTACATAAAATGTGACTTAATTTTGCTTGGAATTTATTTGAAATCATTTTTCAATAAAATTTCTGGTTTGAAGAAGACTTAACTAAGCTGCGGAGTCTACGCAGAAAATTAGGGTATGTATATATCTTCTAGTGATAGGCTTAGTGACAATGTTGACGCATCTGGTGGTTTAATTATTTATAAATTCTGAGTTCACAACAGAAATTTTTGAACTGTAATTTTATTTTATTTATTAAATATCTATCGCCATATAACGCAAAAACGACGATTAAAACATCCTGGTGAGATTTAGGATCTTCTAAAATACAAACAGCCACATGGGGCAAAATGATATACTGCGTTATTTAAATATTCGAATGAATAATATACGCATGCGCAAAATCACAATCTGCCAACATTTGTATGTTTAAAAATCAATTACAGTTACATTTTTACATATCTCTCATAATTGTTTTTGTTTTAATTTCTGGTTTTAATTATTTAAACAAAATAGGAAGTTAACAGCTTTGCTTTATCGCATGCTTGAATCTTTTATTCGAATAATAGAGTTATGAATGATGAGGAGGAAACAGTGTATTGTCTAACAGTTGTAATTGAAGTTACTGAGAAAGCTGTCACAAGATGATGACAGTCCTTTTTAATCGGATCAATAAATCGAAAATAGTCTTATTTAAGTGCCTTATAGATGTGAATTTTTTCTCACAATTAACCCTTTGAGCTCTGGTGGGTAAATTGCTTCAAAATTCCAAATGTTACATTGGCACCAGTATTTTGCAAAGATATAATTTGATTTAGCATATGCACGAAAAAATACATTAAACCTTTTCCAAATAAATTTGGTCGAATTTTCTGGTGCCGTTGTGACATTTCGGAATTAAAATTATGTGGTAGAAAATTCTACCATCAGAGCTCAAAGGGTTAAGGTAATATATTTCTATTTCATTTTACTGATGTCAGTTTGACTGAGATATATTATCTTTTCACTGACACTGAAGAGAGGTTGTCTTAGTTGTCATAATATGGCGGAACTAATACCTCCGAAGTAAACTTTCAGCTGTAAAAATGAATATCAGTTTTTTTCATTTTTTTGAATGAAATTTTCCTTGATGTTGGCGCTTAAATAGTGAAAACATTTCTTCATAAATTTACTGGTAGATATCAGTTGCGGTGGTAATGAACCTCTTGATAAAGTGGTTACAGTTGAAGCTTTACTATGTTAAGGAAATGTCTCTTCCTCTGTTTGGAGAATTTCATGAATTGAAAAAACAAATAGCTTATTATGCCCATAATTGGCCTCTGCCTTTTTATTCATAGCTCTGTTTTAGAGCTTATACACCAAGGTATAATCTCTGGCAAAAAAATTGTGGCTGCTGTGGATGGATTCTTTTCAGCCTTTGCACGGCCCTTTGAATCTGAGTACTAATGCATTTGTTAAAATTTTTCCCGCTTTCCGAGGTTAAATAGTTTAAAGAAAACTTTTGAAAAATACTGGTGTCTAAATAAAGAGGACTGTTCAAATGCCTGAATAATTCCGCCAACGATAGCCGCTATATTTGTTTCAGCGCAGTGTTGCAAGGTGTCCTGCGTAAATAGCAGATCTAAATGCTCTGGCCTCCACTATTTTAAAGGCACATATTTTCTCTAAACCTCATTTTTTAATCCAGTTGCTTGTACGCTGTGATAAAATGTACTCCAATTGCATTGTGAACCCAGTCTACAAAATGTAGGCACGAGAGGCTGACGGATTAAACGAGTCGAAGACTAATTTTCCGAAATATTGTTAACAATTCATCTTCTTGCACAAAGGTTCAGAGTCCCTGGCTCAATCTCTTGCTTTGATGACGTACGCCACGGCATTATGGACATTTCCAGAAATGACGTATGCAGTTCACAAAACTTTAGATTCAGTTACACCTTTATATAACGTGTATATCTTTCAACAGTGGGCGCTGCTATATTGCATTATTCACAAGTTCCACAATAGCTGTATCGCAAGAACTGATGCACGGATATCGATACAACTTTAGATTCAATTAATCTTTGATTTAATTTGGTGCTGATAACATTATTGTGTATGTCGCATTACAAGTGTCGCTGTAATGCTGGGTTATTCACCAATATCGCAATGGCTTTATCTCAAGAACTAATGTACGAATTTTCATCAAACTTCAGATTTAGTTATTACTTGACATAGAATAGTGTTGTATATTTTTTAGTGTAAATCGGCCAACAGTGCGTGCTACTATACTGCATTTTTTACGATTTTGATATAGCTGTGCCTCAAGAACTAATGCATGGATTTTCATCAAAGTTCAGTTTCAGAAAGTACCGTAATTTCGGGTGTATAAGCCGCAGATCAAACAATTCTTTTTCGACCCAGAATTTTTTTAGAAACAAATATAACTAGTTAGATAGACGTAAATATTTGTCTTCAATCACTAAATAAGATTTCTGGGTCCAAAAAGAATTGTTTGATCCGCGGCTTATACACCCGAAATTACGGTACATGATAAAAACTGGTGCTGATTATTATTTCTAAGTACTTCACCTAATAGGCGGCGCTGCCATGGTGCATTATTATTGATTATCGCACTAGCTCTATCTTCAAAACTAGTGGACGGATTTTTTCCGAACTTTAGTTTCTGTGAGACTTAAATAAATTTAGATCTGATTAATTTTTGATGTATATATCTCAACAGGTGGCGCTGCCGTGCTTCTATATTTACAATTTTCACAATAGTCATATCTCAAGAACTAGTACATGGATTTTCATAAAACTTCATATTTAGTTAGCACTTGATATAACAAGGTGCTGATTATGTCTGATGCAGATCGCTCAACAGGTGACGCTGCCATGGTGCGTTATTTCTGATTCGCAATAGCTCTATTTCAATAACTAATGCACCGAAATTTTCTAAAACTTCAGATTCAGTTAGTCCCTGATATAGATTAGTGTTGTTTAGTTTTGGTGTAAATCACCCTACAGATGTAGTATGCTGCGTTTTTCACAATTTCGCAATAAATGAATCTCAAGAACTAATGCATGGATTTTTACTAGATTCAGTTAGTATCTGATAAAAAATTGATCCTGATTAGATTTTGGTGCATATCAATTAACATGTGGCACTTTTATGCAGATTTTTTATAAAGATTTTGCAATAGCTCTAGCTCAAAGACTAATGGACGGATTTCATCAAACTTCAGAGTTAGTTATAAGTTGACATAAGTTCCCGTAAGACATGGTGACGTCACGGTGACGTCGAAGTGAAGTCACATTGTGACTTTGTGACCGTCGATGTGACGTCACGTGACGTCGATGTGAAGTCACAGTGACTCAAATGTGAAGTCGTTATGGCCGTTTTAGAGCTCGTTTGTGACGTCACATTGTGACCACTTTGTGACGTCACGATGTGACCAAAATGTGAAAAATGTGTCATTTGTGACAAAATTGTCATTAAAACTGTGACTATTCTGTGACGATAGTGACAAGGTTGTGAAGACAGTTTGCGATTATATTTTGATTTGTGACAAATTTTGTCACTAACTTTGTGACGGTAGCAGCAGAGCCTGATTACTAACGGGGCACTCTCCTACCAGTAAAATTTTATGGAAAGTTTCAACTTGTTTAAGAGCCCACAATAGTCACAGAAAAATTACTCAAAAAGACCCGGATGACCATGTAAAGTCTATGGGAGCGTTCTTTTCTAATATCTCGCTCAAATTTGAATATTTTTGCATGATTTTTTTGCACAAGATAGCTGAGGGCAATCCACAACCGGGCTAGTTTTTACTTTTTCGATTTTGGTTATATATTTTTTATATTACGATAGTTTCAGTTTCAGAACCGGTTTAAACCGGTTTCGAAAGTTAAAGTAATTTTTTAAAGAAAATCTGAAACAAAAATTGAAAAAGTAAAAACTAGCCCGGTTGTGGATTGCCCTCAGCTATCTTGTGCAAAAAAATCATGCAAAAATATTAAAATTTGAGCGAGATATTCGAAAAGAACGCTCCCATAGACTTTACATAATCATCTGGGTCTTTTTGCGTACTTTTTCTGTGACTATTGTGGGCTCTTAAACGCCTTTTTCATTCGAAATTACTGTCATAAATAAGGGAAAAAATTCTATTTCTTTTTACTGGTAGGAGAGTGCCCCGTTGATAATCAGGCCCTGGGTAGCAGCATTGTCAATGTTGCGAAGTCATACTGGGACACAATTATACAGTTATGAACAATGTTATTTAGTGTAAAATCACTTACATCAATAATTTTATTATACTTTGGCGATACATCTAAATTAAAACTTGGGAGCTGCTATAAAAAGAATGTTCGAAGAGAAAGTTACTGGATCAAAATGTAATGCCATGCAGACTTTAATCTTTGATACATTTTTTTTCTGTTGCAATAAATAAAAATATTTAAGACAATTGAATATTCGATCTATCACAATTATTTCAAATTTAGCAATTTTTTATTCTAATAAGCATTAAAATTATCAAAGAAACACTTCCTTAAAGATGCAACACTAGTCACAGAAAAAAAGCCGGATTGTAATATAAAGTCCGTGGCAGCGTTCTTTTCAAATATCTCGATCAAATTTTAATATTTTTGCATGTTTTTTGCATAGGAAGCTGAGGACGATCTACTACGGGCCTAGTTTTTACTTTTTCGATTTTACTTGCATATATTTTATATTTTGATAGTTTCAATATCAGTACCGGTTTAAACCGGTTTTGAAATTTAAATATTTTTTTTTTTAAACTGAAACCAAAATCAAAAAAGTAAAAACTAGGCCGCTTATAGATCGTCTTCAGCTATGCTATGCAAAAAAAATCATGTAAAAATATTAATATGTGAGCGAGATATTTGAAAAGAACGCTGCCACGGACTTTAGTCATAGAAAAAGACCCGGATGATAATATAGTGTTGCACCTTAAAGGAAGCGTTTCTTTGATAATTTTAATGCTTATTAGAAAAACAAATTGCTAAATTTGAAATAATTTTAATAGATCGAATATTCAGTTGTCTTAAATATTCTCATTTATTGCCACAGAAAAAAAATATGTAACAAAGATTAAAGTTTGCATGGCATTTTGATTCGGTAACTTTCTTTTGGTACATACTTTTTATAGCAGCTCCCAAGTTTTAATTGAAATGTATTGCCAAAGTATAATAAAATTATAGATGTGATTTTACACTACATAACAATGTTCATAACTGTATATTTGTGTCCCAGTGTGACTTCACAACATTAGTAATGCTGTCACCGTCACAAAGTAAGTGACAAATTTGTCACAAATAAAAAAATAATCACAAACTGTCTTCATATACTGTCTTCTATGAATATTAAAATATTATTAAAACATGCAAAGAGTAATTATGGAAAAAATTAAAGCTAAATATTTATTAGTATATTAATAAACAAAAAACATTAAGGGGCTATTCATTACTGCAAGGCTATCCATCACAGACACATCTATCTAATAAAAATTCCGACGATAAACATAAATTAGAACAACAAATACGTTAATCATAATTATTAATATTTTATTTATAGTATTAGAGAGTATTTATAATACCCACTTTAATCACGATGTTCACTTATACTACATATAATGGATATTCTGAAATTTACCTCTGTAAAATTATTCAGGAAAGGAAATAATAAAAATTTCTGAAATGAAAAGTTAATAATAAAATACAGTTATTACTTTTTAGCTTCATACCGCTCAAGTATTTGCGTCATTTGTTTTAAATTCAATCATGTTTAAATTCTTATCGATTGCATAACTTCCAAATTTTCATCCAAACTTCTAGTTCTTTCTGAAAACATTCCAATAAGAATATTTACAACTGAAACGTTTTCACCCACGATGACTATCCATTCAGAAATTTTATAACATTTCACAAGTTGAAAAATACATTAAACAATCATTAACATAATTGTTTTTTTTAATATCAAACATCTACGATTTCTTTTAATAGTTCTTCTCGTTCTCTTATAAATTCCTCTTCTGAGCAGATACAATTTTTTTAAATAAAATTATGAAATGTTTCAGAAGATTACTTAATACAAAAATTAAAAAAGGATGTTTGTAAATAATTTTATTCCATAAAAAAGCTTCTTTATTACAAAATATAATTATCTTTAAATGTTTAATAATTATATTATCGATTTATTATAATTTACTATCATATGATTTTATGTTTATGGAAACACATTATTTTAACCAGATATTTTAAAAAAGGAAACAACGCAGATTAGAATGCAATTAAAATCACTACCTGTAACAACCTAATCCAAATTATTAAAAATCAAGTTCTTTATAACAACAAAATAAATAATGAATGCATTAGACTTTATTAAGTTAATGAAGCATTGATGTTTTATAGCATGTTTTTGACAATGTAATTAAAATCGTTCTCAGAACAATAATAATAAAAAAGCAACCATTAAAAATAATATTTTCCATACCTTTTTTCCATCGAAGTCATTCGTTCTAGTTATTCTTGCTGCATTAACTAAATCCGATAATAATTAAAGTGGCAAAGACCAAATTATTTTAACAGTCAAAGCCCCATTAATTTTCTCGGACTTATATTTTGCCGCTTGGAAGACCTGTAGTGGACATTCTTCTTTAAATTGTTAAATCCGTGTCAATATGCAACTACTCACAACTGACATAAATTCCAGCCAACTAACTTCTTGCGTCTATCATCAATTTAAAATATTTCTGTTTACGTTTATTTATTCTTTCGTTTGCAAACGATTTTCATTTCCTATGCGCATGACCGTTTAGTTTTTTCTTTTTCTGCGCAACAGCTTCCGAAGTTAAATACGAATAGTTTTATGAGAATGTCTTTTTTTAAGTGTATTTTTACTTTTTATTTTTATTAGTTTCAAAACAATTCAAGTTAAAGCAAATTGTTAAATAATAATAATAAAATTCATAATTAGATATTATTGGATAAAACATTGTTTAGGTTTTAATAAAGTAAAAATAATAGCTTTAACGGTAATATAATTTTTTTTAATCATTAGCATTACTTGTATCAAACGCAAACATACATAGTATCTTCTTAAAAAAAAGGAGCGGGAGGGGAGTTATAGAAATAAAAAGAATAATAAATAAATAATAACTAATAATAAAACTAATAATAAATTCTAAGAAGGTCACATTTCAGTCACAATGTGACGTCACTGAGGGGTGGCATTTTGGTCACAGATGTGACGTCACTCAGGGGTGGCATTTTGGTCACATATGTGACGTGACCACAGTGACTCACAGTGACGTCACTGTGACGTCACTGTGAACATGCATGCTATGTGGGTTGTTGCTGACTAGATCTTAGTTTGAACCACCTAACAGGTGGCGCTGCTATGCTGCATTTTTCAGGAAGTTTTAACATACAAAAGTTTTTGGGATTACCACATCTGACTAGATTTTAATTTTAGATTTATAAACTGTCACGCCAGTTGCCGGTATTATAACGTAAATATACATTATTTTACTTTCTTCTATCTTTTCAAGAAGAAAGTATTGGATTCATGAAAATTTCTGAATTCCGCTTTTCGACGGATTTACACGTTTTAGGGGTCAGAGCTTCCAAACAACATGAGTTTACTAAATGTCTGTAGTCTGTCCGTCTGTCAGTCTGTTAGCCTGTCTGTATGTGACTTAAATATTTTGGACGCGCTATCTCAAGAGATAATGCACGCAATTTCGCAAAACTTTAGATTCAGTTAAACTTAAGTATAATCTATATCGGATTAGATTTTGATGTATATTGCTCTAAAGGTGTCGTTGCTATCAGCCTTTTTTAGGATTTCCACAATAGTTGTATCTCAAGAACGAATGGACGGATTTTTATGGATCTTGAGATTCAATTAGTCCTTGATATAATATGGATTTGATTACGTTTTTCTTTTAATTGTCTAACAGGTGGCGCTGCTATGCAGTATATTTATGATTATCGCAATGACGTTATCTCTAGAATTAACGCATGAATTTTCATCAAAATTCAGACTGTCCCTGATATAAATTAGTATTCTTTTGTTTTTGAATTATATAGCTCAACAGGTGACGTTGCTATGTCGCATTATTTATAATTATCGCTATAGCTCTATCTCAGGATATAATGCATTTTTTTCAAACTTCAGATTAAGTTAGTCCCTTATATAAATGAAGTAGTCTTTGGTTTTTGGAGTAAATCACTCAACAGGTGGCACTGCTATGCAGTATTGCTCATTATTATCGCAATAGCTCTATTACAGGAACTAATGCACGAATTTTTTATAAAACTTCAAGGTCAGTTAGTCCCTGATTCAAATTAATATTCCTTAGTTTTTAGAGTAATCGATTCTATCTCTAATACTAATACACGAATTTTCATCAAATTTCAGATTCAATCATAGCATGAAAAAAAAGTTGTCGCACATTAGATTTTGATGTAAATTAACTACGTCGCTATGTTTAAATTTTCTGGAAGTATTAACGTATAAGAGATTGAAGAAAGTTTTGGAATCAACACAGGATTGATACGCTTTATTGACTTTCAAGGAGTTTTTATCATAATTGTCTCCTTTTTTTAATAAAAAAACAATCTACCTTCAGATATAGCGACCATTACTTTATGAAATTTCTGGTACAAACACACTTAAAATACTCTAAATCCCTTGATGCTTACGAATTCTACAACACATATGCATGGCTTCTAAATGATCCGCGAACGGAACACTAATATTCTCTAACAGAAAATTTCATGGTAGATTTCTTCATCTTTTGAGCAAGTGTTGCCGCAGCTGTTAGAACTTTTAGTAAAGTATTCCGAAATCTCATCAGTATATTTTAATAATTTTTGCTTTATAAGATGATATCGATTCCTTAAATAAAAAAAAGGAAAACAGCTGTTTTGAATTTCCATTTGAATGCAAATTTTCTATTTTGAACGCAATATTTCCAAATAAAAATTCCACTAGATGCGGCAACAATAATTTACGCCTTAATTAACCTTCCATATTGTTCTCTGCAGAGTTTGCAAGAAAAATAAAAAAAATAATTTTTTAAAGAAAGTATTGGTGTACAGAGATGGACAGTTTGGGAACCCTACATATGACACATACCTCTAATGCTGTTGTCATTTGCAATATCGTTCAGAATTTTCGCCCAAAATTCATAGTATTACGAAGCCTCGAGGCTAGTAACAGGAACCCGCGAATAACGCTAGAGCACAAGCAGTTATATGTCACTAATACCTACAGAATTCAAACCCTTAATGGTCGCATTAAATTACGGTTTAAAAATTCAAATTCATTATTGACACCACTTTTTTGTAAAAAAATTTATCTTGTTAAATGCCAAATAAAATGGTACCAGAATAAAACCAATTACACTATTTTATAAAAGTTGTAGGAATCAAACAATTCTGAATAAAAGCCGTGAAGCTTGCAGCCCGTGAATGTCTCGGGCACGATGATTAATTGATTAATAACACTTTCCAAAATGTGAAATCTTAAAATGCTAAGTACTAAAGTAAAACAAAATAACACACAAATTTATATAAGAAAGGTAATTTAAAACTTCAAAAAATGAAAAAATAAAAAATAAAAAGCACATTCAGGTCCTAATTCCGCGCGACATTTAAAGCAAGGCTTAATTGTATGCTATTCATTAAAACAACAAAATAAATATGGAGAAAACACAAAAGATGAGAGACAGATTTACGACATAATTTTCCAGTAAAGCTTTTTTCAGAACCAGACTGTTAGAATGATTAAATACGCCGTAAAACATCCAGAAAAATATGCTTTCTGTCATATTGGGACTTAAGTGAGAGATGAAGAAACATTAAGCAATTTTCGTTATGTAACAGTAAGAAAAAACTTTGGTGCCAGGAAGAAAAGTCATTCTGGACTTCATAAAAGGCAATTTTCTACGCCTACATATTTTTAGAAAATATCTTAGGAAGTGTCTTTCAGAAGCTTTTTTGAATAAAATTTAAATAGCATTTTTATTAGTAATGAAGCACTTACAGATTCGTTATTATAGGAATAAACGTCTTTAGTGTCTAATTCACCAGAGCACAGCTAGTTTGGCTTCGTTTTTTTTTCTTCAGGAATTCCAAATTCATACAGAAAATACGAATAATATGTTTTGTTTACCCCTTTGAGGAGCAAGCAATTGCGTTTGTGAAATTCTGAACTCCCACCAGAAATTTGGAAAAATTTTATTTCAAAATATGGAATAGCAATTTCTCGACATCCCCCCCCCCCCCAACCAAAGATAGAAAAGTAAAATTTAATAATTTTTTTTCGGGTGCAAATCTTCATTAATCGCAGGTAGTATGAAATATATCCCACCGCCTCTCTAGGACTCAACTCCTTGAGGGACAAGTAAAAATGTCTCTGTAATATTGAATTCACACCGGAAAAATCTAAAAATTTTATTTAAATTATAGAGAAGCAATTTCCATCATTTTGCTGAAAAAGCTAAAAATATAAAATTTCGATAAACGTTTCTCGTGCTAATCTCGTTTAAATTAGGTGGGATAAAATATATCCTACCACCCCTCAAAGGGTCAAGGATAAACATTTCGTTGTTAAGTAAAGATAAAATTCTTCTTTCGGAATTTTTGGTATGAATTCGGAGCTTTTGGATAAAAAAGATGGCCAAAATTGTAACCTCGAGTCAGGAATAGCAAACTCGCGAGCGACAAAGCCGATTGGAAAAACTCTTCCTGAATAGGTTTCTCCGCTTAATTTAATTTTGAAATGTCTTTTATGATACAGTGTCATTTCCATGCGAACTTGTCATGTCTGCCACGCACAAAAAATCGTTTTGCTTGTTGGCCAACGTTATTTTCTTTAAGCTTGCTTCGCCCTATTCAACTGATGAGATATTTTCGATAAAATGATTCACATTTTTCCGTTTTAAAATACTGGTAGCCAAAGATCGTTGCATGTGACAGATATGACAAATTTTCACAGAATTAGCCATAGGTCAATTAATCTTATGCCGGAATATTGTGAGAAATAGCCTTCAGCCGGTTGGTTCTGCGATCTTTAGTTGTCCTGCCGGTGCGCTATTGTTATGTTATTCAGATTATCACAACTTTTTTAAATAGCATATACTTCATCCGATTATCGTCTTATTTAACTTATTAACCCCTTGAGGGGCGGTGGTATATATTATATACCACCTACGATTGATGAAGATTTACACCAGAAAAATGTTATTAAATTTCACTTTTCTAACTTTGGTGGAAAACAGTCGTAAAATTGCTTTTCCTATTTTTGATATAACTTTTTTACAAATTTCCGGTGGGAATTCAGAATTACTCGAACTCAATTGCTTGCCCCTCAAAGGGTTAATGCCTGAATTATTTTCTTCGTCAAAATTCACATTTTGCATTTTCCCACCACTTTTTAAAAAAGAATAACCTTTATCTTAATTTATTAAGGAATTTCTCTCGAGGGGGGGGGGGGGGGGGGGAAGTATTTATTTATGCTACTCTTTTACTGGTGTGAAATACGCTTACTCGAATTTTTTTTTTAAACTGTCCTAAAAATGGGACGCTAGGCACTAATGGGTTAACCCTCTCAGGGGCAACGCATTTCTGCTCCAAAAGTGTTCAAATAATTAATTCACACCGCAATTGTCGAACAAATTTACCTGATAACAATCAAAAGCTCTTTTTATCCCATATTATCAGCATGATCTTGTAATAAAAACTTACTGGTGCTAATAGGAAATTTGGGTATTAAAATTAACCGTTTGTAGACTGCAAATGGTGCCCCTAAAGGGATTAATACTTTAGGGGGAAAACTCTTCTTATTTTAAAATGCTGAAATGAGTGAGTGACACCAGAATTTAAAAACAAATTTATTTCAAAACTGATAAAAAATTTCTTCACGTTATTGATAATATAAACATTTTCATTTCAAAATTCTGGTGTAAATGTGGCATTTCGCAATTAAAATTAAGTGGAATGTATTTCTCCCACCAGTCTTCAAAGGGTTAACTTATTACCCTCTGGTGTTCTGTTGACGCAACCATCAAAATAATTGCTCTTTCTTAAAATTAATTATTTTTGTTTAAAATACTTCAGATTTTTTTTTAATGTCTTATTTTGTGACAGAAACATTGTGAATTTATATATCGAAAATTTACCTTCTGAATATACGGTAGACAACAGCTTTCAGTTTCAGTTTCAGCTAGGTGGGGAGGCCTACCAAATGGCTTAAGCTCAACAAGCCCCACCTAAACAAAAGCTTTCATATTGAATTGTGAAAATGCATAATTTATAATTTTGACGATTTATGGGTTAATGGGCGTTAAAAAAAGTGAATATGGCCGTTTTTTCCCGCGTATACGACGCGGATTAATTAAGACTTTATCATACCAAAAAATTTATTTAAATAATAAAGTTTAAAAAATACTAAGCAATAGTATAACATATTTTATTTAAAACAAATTCTAGTAGCAAATCTTGTTATGAGAGTTGTAGAGTATACGCCGGAAATTACGGTAAGATTTAACCCTTTTGCGGAGCAAAGCACTTCCATCCTGAAAATGTTAAAATGACTGAATGACGCCGGACGTACAAATTTATTTGAAAATAACAAAAAGCTATTTTTCCCCATACGTAACAAATGAAAAATAAATATACCAGAATTCTGGTGTTTCGAAGACATGTGGGGATCATGTTGGGTGTTCCTTGAAATGAACACTGAAACACAAAGGGTAACCCTTTCCGGCACACGGTGCCCAGTCCGGGATACCTAATTTTAATTCCAAACTTCCAAACGGCACTAGTAATATTTTAATAAAATTATCGGAATTGAAATCGGAATTGCATATCGGAATTGAAATTTTGTGGTTTCGTAGAGAAACCAATGAACGTTAAAGGGTTAAAACTTGGAAGGTTAGTATATATCTGAGGGATATACATGAAATCTCAGTTATCAGAATTCATGCTTTTTAGTTACAGCTAAAATGCAATAGAAATTTTTGCTTACGTAGTCGTAGTTTTCGACAATTTAATAAGCTACAATCGCTAATAAATTTGGAGTAATAAGAAAAAGTGTGGAAGTTAGCGGCTATTCTATTTTCTTATAGGTGTGTTTTTCGAAATCTGACATAAAAAGGTACATCTCCATATTTTTTTAACCGACGACCTAGATCACTAGCGCATGTCTAATATAATAGAGCGTGGATTCGTCGGAAAGATGACGGCCTAATTTGTATTTCGTTTAATTGATTTTCTGTTTTTTTTTTGCGTGCTAAAGTATGCTATGTTCAGATCAGGGGTGTAAAAATTTTAGGCATCAACGGGCTGATTTTTGCAACTAAATTTTATTAGTTTTCTTTGCTTAAATTGTATTAGATTTTTTTGGCTTAAATTTTATTAGAATTCTTGCATAAAAAAATAGACGAAATATTGGAAAAAAATAACTATTAAAACTTTGTGGTCTGAAAGAAAGACTAAAGAAATCTGAATTAAAAAAAATGTAATTCACTGCCACACTGAAGCATTTCAGCGTAACTTAGTGTTTGTTATTTGCCCTCTTCGTTACTGAGCATTAATGCAATATTATTAATTATTACTGAATTATTTCTTCTCCCATTTAACTTCAGAGCAATATTTTTAATTTTATTTTCATTATCTCGAGTCTTCGAAACATATCATTCTGATATCGAAGTTGTAATTATGTTCGAGTATCATTTATAAAATGAAACAAAACTGAGGTCCCCATTTTGAGACCCAGGGACCGAAGAAGTTAAATACATTTTTATAGTGTACATTTATAAAGCAATATATCTAACAACTTCCATTTCTTTTTAAGTGATAAAAACATTCTTCGAAGCAAGAAACTAATTTAATAAAATTAGTTGATAAAATTTACATAGTTTAGGAAATTTCTTAAAAAAAAAAACTGGTACATATTCTATCTTACCTATTAAGTAAAACATCTTGCAATAGTTCATTTATTTGACCAGAAATTCATTTAACCTTCCTACCCTGAATCGGTCGAATCGACCCATTTCTATCATATATTTTATTCGATTTGAACCAGAAATTTCTTTATACACTAAGTTAATAAAAGATTCCAAGAACTAAATTAAATAAATAGGTATAATAGCTTTAAATAAAAATTCTAGCGTCAAATGTTTTTATCAAGTTTGAATAATTTTCAACAGGGTAGGAAGGTTAATAAAATAATTTGATAAAATTTACATAGTTTAGGAAATTTGTTTAAAGAAACGTAGTACACATTTTATTTTACTTATTAAGTAAATAAACTGGCAAAACCTGGTTCATTTATTTACCAGGAATTTATTTAATAAAATTATCTGATAAAATTACATAGTTCAGGATATTTCCTTAAAGAAATGTAGTACACATTCTATTTTGCTTTAAGTAAATCACCTGGCAATAGTTCATTTATTTGATAAGGAATGAATTTAATAGAATTATTTGATAACATTTATATAATTTAGAAAATTCGTTTAAAGAATTATAGTACACATTATATTTTACTTATTAAGTAAATCATCTGGCAATAGTTCCTTTATTTGACATTAAATAAACGTAGAAGTTGGAAAAGGATAACACAAATTATAAGATGTTTAATTCTAAATTGCATAAAAAACGTGCACATATTTCAAAATGTTGCCATTGATTAAATAGTCACATTTCTGAAAATAATGACATTTCACACATTTCTAAAAATATCCATTCAAGAAATTCTGTTAATTTGAACTATAAAATAAAATATTAAAAATAATCTTCCTTTCGAATATTATTCATTTCTTTTTATTTTATTCACTGTCACGAAAGATCTATGTCTTTTAGAACTTTTATAAGAAGCTTTGAAAACCCAAATATCTTTTTAATTTTTTCAGGCAAAGCCGAGAGAGTTAAAAAGTCACACTTAATTAGTAAGTGCTCTCAGTGGTGGCAGCTGCTCATTACTAAGTCATTATTCTTTCTACCGCACCGTCATAAATCTTCTACTTAAGCATTTAAATAGTCTTATTACCAACACAGCTTCAAGACGATTAATATTGATCCTTAAACTCATTGACAAAGACCGGATGAAATAAGCTAAAATCTGGAGATTCGGAAATATTTTTAATAGTCGGAGAATTAAAAAAGTCATTACAGGTTATCCTCTGCCCGTCAAATTTATTTTGAACCTATATAAATGACTGTTTACAGTTAAAGATTAATTGACTTTCATCTATTTTTTTATTCCTTTAATTTCAAAGCCTTAGTACATCTTAAAGCATATGCTGGTAATAAGCTTAAGTGATTTGTATTGTATTAAAGTACTTTGATGAAAAGTTAATATAAGAGAATCATTTGCGCTGTGATTTAACCCTTTCAGGCTAGAGGTTCTGTAATGTTGAATTGGCTCTAGAATATTTATAAAATTTTATTTTGAAATAAAGAGATGCTTTTCTACAATTTTATATTATAAAAACATACCTTTATTTAAAAATTCTGCAAAATGATTGGATTTAATAACAACAGCTGCCCTTCAACGAGTTAAAATTCATTTTACAAAATTTGGTTTCAAGTTTCTCGAATTTATATAATTTCCCAACTGCTTTTTTATCACCATGATTTTCGAATAAAAATCTTTGCCTTATTTAATTAACAATTTATTTTGGTGGGAAATATTACATCCCACTTAAATTAAAGCAAGATTTGGCACAGAAAATTTTTAATAAATTCTACCTTTAGAACTTTTGTTCAAAAGAATTGAAAAATTGTATTTCGAAATAAGGAAATTGCATTTCCTTATTTGGAACAAACAATGAAACAAACTTTTTTGAGAATTTAGGTGCGAATCCTTCATCACAAAAATGCATTCTTTTGCTTCTGAAAGGCTTAGCCTTTTCAGGGGCGCTGTTCAGTGTTGCCAGTGGGCTACTTTTTTAAAATCAAGATTTCTTGATTGGCACCACTTTTTTGAAACGGTAAAACTCCCTTTGTTTTCGCTTTTATTAATCGGCCAATAAATAAGGCGCATTTTACCATTACAAAAAAGTGGTGTCAATCAAGAATCTGAATTTTAAGAAAAGTAGCCCATCTGGCAACATTGGCGCTGGTTGCCGTGTGCAAACGGCTAATTTTGGTGTTCCAATTGCGAACTGACACCAATAAATATTTAGTACAATTTCGATCTAATAATATACATGAAAAAGATAGTTTAGTTACTTTCAAATATTTTTTTTCATAAATTTCGGTGTGAATCAATTATTTGAGCATTTTTGGAGCAGAAATACCTTGCTCCTGAAAGGGTTAACCCTTTCCGGCACGGGCTAATTCTAAAGTAAAATGAAAAATTATCGATTGTCACCGAAATTTACAAACGATTTATAACAAATTTAGAATTACTTAATTTAAGCTTTTATTGTAAAAGCTGAATTTTACTAAAATATTGTTGGTGACGCTTGCAAGTTTGAATTAAAATTAGGTATCCCGTACTGGGTACAGTGTACCAGAAAGTGTTCAGGGGTTAAATAAAACTTCTGAGCCGCGATATGTTTGTCTAAACCGTAGATTATAGGCAGGAAATTTCAGAAATTTTTTTTCTTCGCATGTGTTATAACAGCAAAAGTTTATTACAAAATAAGGGGGCGAGTTTTTAGCTTGGAATTAACCCATTAACGCCCAGCGTCTTCATTTGAGGACGGTTACAAAAACAGCAAGAAAGCGGTTTTCCCACCAGTAAAGAGGAAGAAAAATATATACCTTCTTTCACGAGACAGAATCCTCGATAAATTTAGATAAAAATTAATTTGTTTTTAAAAGTGGTGGGAAATACAAAATTTAAATATCAGCGAAGAAAATAATTCGGGCGTTAATGGGTTAAAAAATTTTCGTTCATGCCACACAAGCTTTTGTACAGGTTAAATAATTAAATTAAATAGTATTAAATAAAATTCCGGTTAAAAATATTTCTTTAAATTTATATGTGGCTTATTTTGTCAGAACGAGTCATTAACATACGTGGGAGTATCGCAAGATTTCAATTACAGGTGAATATTTTTATATTCACTTCGAACCACTATTTTCTTTAAAATGCATTTTGTAGTATATTTCGCTTGCAAATGTTCTCAAAGCGTATCTAAAAGATTTCTGTTTTGAAAAAGTGGTTCGATATAGCATTAAAACTTATTCGCCTTTCATTGAAACATTGTGATATCCCCTTGTATTAACCTACAACTACGGGCATAGCCCGAGTACGATGATCGGGACAAACGTAAATATTACGGGCATAGCCCGCGTACGTTTATCCGGTCAAACGTAAATATTACGGACATAGCCCGTAGTGCACGGATCACGCTTTATCAGATTATTATACAAGTCGTGCTAATGGCTGCTCGAACTTGTTTACGTTTCCGGCCCAAAATTATCGAACGCAAATCGTAGATTAAATGGTTAATAACTAAAGTTAAATATATTAATATTTATCGCGATTTAACAAGTAATTTTTTTATAAAATAAGAATTATGGGTTCGAACGAGGGTTACCAGTTTGGTCTCCACTTTTACTAAAAAACTCGGATTCAGACAAGAAGATGCAAAATGTATTTTCAGATTTACTTAATGTCAGACTTTTCTTCATCACTTAAAGTAAAAAAAATTCTTCAAGAAATCTGAAATTGAAATTTAGGGATAAAATTGGAGGCCAAACTGGAAACCTTGGTCCGGACATAATTGTTTGACCCACGTGTTATAGAACGGAAATTACGTAAATATTTTCAAATAAAGATCTTCGTAAATTGTGGTGTCGTTCACCTATTTAAATATTTTAGCAGCTTAAGCAATTCATCTTTGCAGGGCTAGCTATTTCTGCGAGTTTTCATATTCATTTCATATTGTATTAATTTGGCCCAGGTCAAATCGTCCATTATGACTATTCTAGTGCTAATACAATGTTGTAAAAACTGGACCAGTGGGAAATCTCCGGTTATTAATGGAACATCTTAACCCTTTCCGGGGCAAGGTACCTGTGTTCGTAAAATGTTTAAATAATTGACTGACACGCGTACTTACACGAAATTTTGTTTGAAAACTAATAGAAGTGTATTTTTGCGTATTTAATAAAAGTGAAATTTTCCTAAAAAAATTCTGGTGCCAGTGTGACAATTTGGAATTAAAATTAGGTGTCGTCAATTTACCAACCCCGCCCTTCAAGGGGCTAATAAATCGCTTAAATTCTGAACTTAAATAATTCGAGATTTCTAAGAAATGAGTGTTTGAGTGTTTCAGTAGACAGATTTAACTAATTAAATGCACGTTTTTTTTTTTTTTTTTTACTGACGTTATTTAGAGCTCTCAGCAGTTGATTTTAATAACCGAAACTACCTTAAAATTTAAAAGAGAACTAATGAAACCAAGGGAAAAAAGATTAAAAAAATAGCTCCAATCACCAGTAAGGGTTATTCCACGTGACATGTTATGCTTGGCCGACGAAAATGTTTTACAAAGAACGTAAGTTGTGGTACGAGAGAACGGTGGTCACATTTGAATGTGGTCGAATTCCTCATAGGGAAAGTTAATATGATGAATAAAACATGGCATTTTATCCAAATTATTAATTTTATCTGTTTCTGATGATTTCTTTCCATTTACAGCGCCAAATTTTCCGCTATCGGCGATGTTTTGAACCATTATTTATTTATTTAGTTAGTTATCTTTTGTTGAAATCGTTTTTTCTTATGGTTTTATTAGCCCATTTATAAAATTTTGTGTCATTCCAGTTATTAAAATGAGCTAACAGCGGCTCTGAATAGCGTCAGTTTAAAGAAAAAAAAACACCCTGTATTCTTCATCTTTGTACATTTAATAATTAATTAGATTATAAATGGTGTAAAATTAAAGTAAATTGCAAGAAAGTTTCGATATTTTATTCTTGTTATTAAAAATTAATTGTAAAATGGGTCCAGTAAGAAATTTTCGGAAATACCATCTGATTAAAAAATTAATTCCTTTTTTTCTTTCTTTTTAACATTCTCCAACATAGTTGAAAATATTTACGAAATAGATTTGTTTGTCTATCTGTCTATCTGGCCGTGCTCTAACTCGCGTAAATGCAGTTTGATTGCCATGGATTAGTTATATGTTATAGGGGTTTCCTAATGCATGTTCTGTATTGAAAATGAAGTGTGTAACATTTTTGGTTCATAGACAGGGTAATTCAAAAGAATTCCGTTACATTGCTCTCTATGGGGAAAAATCGTTTTCCGTGTATTTTTAATGATATTACAGTTTTTTAAATACATCGAAATTAATATACATCACTGATGTGTGCTACATGCTTCTTACTATTGAATATGGTGTGCAAAGAGCTTATCGTTTATTTACAGGGGCGCAAATAAGAATTTGGCTGTATAAGTAAATGAGCTGTAATTAAAGCATTGAAGCTTATGAACAATAATTGCTAGAAGTGTGTTTTTAGTTGCCGTACATGCGATTTTGTGTGTTGCACAAAATCCAACAGTGTTGCACAAAAGTTCTCAACAACATTAGTTTATTGACGAAAATTGTTAGGCTGAAATTTCAAAATGTTCTATGCGTTTAACTGAACATACTGTGTCGTATGCATACATATCTGTAAATCATATATAATACGCATATCCATGGTTCGTACACTTCAACAACCTTTCACCAGAATTTTCGTTAAAAAATATTTGCTGTTATATATGTACATATATAATTATATGTGTATATATATATGTATATGTATATAGATATGTATATATATATATATGTATAATAAAATTGAAATCACAAATATAAAAATAATAATATAGGATAGTAATAAATAAACAGGTAAAAAAACAAACAAAATACAAATCTAAACAAGGCAGAAAATAAAGAGAGGGAGAAAAAACTATAAATGTTTGATTGCAAAGTTAATAAATATGTGATATAAAAATCAAGCATCTCGATTACTCTTTACATTCTAACATGTTTAACGGTACTTTCTATATCAAGCAAAGGGTATCTTTTGCTGGGTTTTTACACAGCTTAGTTCTAGCTGCTCAATTCCTCCTCATTCACATACATATATATACATACATATGTGTATGTGCGTGTAAAATATTTATCTTTAGATATAGCTGCCAGTATTTCATGAAGTTTCTGGTACTAAAACATCTAAAATCACCTGAATCGCTTTCTGTGTACAAATCTTGATATCTGCTCTTCACATATGCCATATACAGATATTCATGCCTTTTATATGTAGGTATATTGCAAAAAAAAAAAAAAAAAAAAAAAAAAAAAAAAAAAAAAAAAAAAAAAAACAATCCTGTTTATGGTGGTTTCAGAAATCAGATTTTCAAATGCGTTATTCGTTTTTTTAATTGTTAATTTCGAAGTCATATTTCATCTTCATGAACTGTGCAGTTTTGTATAGTATTCTGAATGTGTTAGAAAGTATTTAGTAATCATTGCTGTCTGCGTGATTTTTCATTCATGTTAGTCAATTTTCTGTTTTCTGATTCAAAAATATTTCTAGAAATTGTAAAATTAGGCACATATTCCTTATGAAATTTCATTTACACTCTAAAAGATTACGTATAAATATATTCTTTTATTTTTTTATGTTAACTAAATTTATATGGTAAGCAAAATCCGTAGTTTTTTAAAGATGTTACCTAATGTATCGTATTTTATCCATACGACTTCTGACTCTTTTTTTATATCGTAATTTTCTTTTTATCATGGATATATATTTTTCTTGATTCTAAAACTACTGGCAATATCTACAAAGTTTTCAGCACATGTTAAAAATCTACTATTCTTAAAAGAAATTTTATAACATGCGGACATTTCTCTTAAAATTAATGGAAGCAATTTAGAAGTAACGCTAACATTTTATTCTAAGAAATGTAGTTTTATAATATGAAATTGCAATGTTCATCTATAACAACACATTTTAAAGCTTCCATCGTTATAAATGGACTTTTTTGAAATTGTTTTAACCTAATTTATTTTTCTCTAAAGAATTTTAGATGGATATTTACATATTTAATCCGGGAGGACACGCGCCCGGCCTTTTAGACACGGAGTGCGTATGGTTTTTGCAGTTGCAACCACTAATTTTTATAGGTAATCTTCAACATATTTTATCGCAGAATTTGTAAGGATTGCCTCCATTTAACTAAAATGATGGTTATAATTTGATTTTATTCATGACAAAGTTAAAATCACGTATACCCTGGGTAAGCGCGCGTTCTCCCGGATTAAAAGTTCTCAACTATTAAATGATCATTACTTAAATATTTCACATACCGTAGTATTATATTGGTATGAGTTCACAAGTCCATCTGTATAAGATGTTTCACTACCAGACCGACAAACTTGCAGAAGGTGTAGTAGGTACAGATACGACTTGGAATCGTACAGCAATGCAGGGTCCAAAATGCCGTAGTTGCGAATTATGGTAGAAACATAGCTGCCAACTTTTACGCATTTTTGCTACCACTAAAATTGTTCAGAGATTTTACATTTGTTTAATCATAAGATTTCGATGATTAACTAAGACAATATTTACTATAAAATTTTTGTGGTAGGAAAAAATGCGTAAAAGTGAGCAGCTATGTAGAAAGCAATGTTGCCAGTGTGCTACTTTTTAAATTTCAGGTTTCTCAATTGGCATCACTTTTTTAAAATGGCAGAATTCTTTTTATTAAATAAAATGCTAATTAAGGCTAAAATAAGGGGAATTTTACAATTTGAAAAAAACTAGTGGCAATCAAGAAATCTGGATTAAAAAAAAGTAGTCCGCAGAGAGCACTGCTATAAAAAGGAAAAAAAAAGAACAGAAATTGTTACATATTAATGAGACAGAAAACGTTTTAATGAAAGGTTGTACTACACAAGGTGGTCGAAATTACGACAATACATCGACAGGCTTGACAGCAACACGCTGTTCTTTCACTTGGATGACCTCGTCGTTCGAGTACCTGTACATGCCGGGATGATTCCCGACAAGCAAGGAATCTTCCAGAAGAATGAACAGTGCCGCTATCAAGCCTGCTTGACAATTTCTGATCGAATTTTGACCACCTTCTGCCATACATCTTTTGAATAAAATGTTTTCTGTCTCATTAATGTATTGCTGCTAAAGTACTTTTTCGTTTGTTCTTTATACCAGTGTTGCCGATGGGCTACCTATTTTTTAATTCAGATATCTTGATTGCCTCCCGTTTTTTTTAATTGTAAAATTCCCCTTATTTTCTTCTTAATTTATGTGTTATTTGATAACAGTAGCGTAATCATGTGAGTTCTCAAGTGCTCTGAATAATGGTAATTTTTTTTAAGTTCTTTTCACGTTATCTAACTACAAAAAATTTGCTATGAAACAAGGATAAGAATACCTTGCAATATTACTGGTTTAGAGAACCTACCCTGGTTGTGCCACTGACTAAGGAGAATTTTACAATTTTCAAAAATATTGCCAAAAAAAAAAAACTTGAAAACAAAAATAGCTGTCCACTGGTAATATTGCATTGTACCAAAACTCGCAACTACAGCATTTTGAACTGTACATTGTTATGTCATTCCCAGTCGTCTCCGTGCCTTCCTCAACTCCTTCAACACTGTAAAAAAAATTCTGTAGAGTTACTAAATTTTTTCTAGGAAAATGGGATTCCAAGAACTTTTCCTGTAACGGTAACAGCAAAAATTCAAGTTTCAGAGACGGTTACATGAAATTTTCATGTTACCGTAACATGAAAAGTTCTTGGAATACCAGTTTCCTAGGAAAAGTTTAGTAACGCTACAGAATTTTTTTTACAGTGAAGTTATCGGTTTGGTTGTGAAATAGTCTGTATATAGCATTTGAATTACGAATGCTATATACAGATAATTTTCTGATCTGGAAATTACAGGACCCTTACTACCTTGTAGACAATAGAAATTCCTCTTAATATAATAAATTTAAATAAAAAAATCAAAGATAAGTCACTGCTATGGAATATATACGTAATATTAGTTCCAAGTATCTGAGCTAATACATCTACGTTTTTTCGAAATACATGTATATTTATATGGATTTATAATAACTTGTCTAGCAACAAAATTGAGGGCGAAATATAAGTAAAACATTAGACATCTATCATAATCGTCAGGTTCATGTCTGTTTCATATTCAGTGATTTTTAAATTTTTGCAAAGAAATATTTCTTAGTGATGCGCCAGGGATGGGGTTATTATCGTAACATCTATTTTTGAAAATAGTAGTATTCTTTTCGCCTTATTTCATTATATATCATCCCCTGCCTTTGCGCTTCAAAAATAAGGCGAAAGATTATTTTCAAGAATCTCGTTATTTTCCTCCTCCCCCTCTGGGTTCACCCCTAACAATTCTTTTCTCCAGAACAAAATATTAACTGATTCGTTCGATAAATTATTTTTACCAAGTTACGCTTTTTTTGAAATACCGGTATTAACCTTCCTACCCTGTTCAAATTCTACTCAATCTTGATAAAAACATTTCACACCAGAATTGCTATTTAAAATATTTTGATACGTTTAATTGACTTATTTCTCTGAGTTTTTTATTTAACTTTCTTTATGAAAAAAGTTCTGGTTCTAATCGTGTAAAACAAATTATAGTTATGGGTCGATTAGACCCATTCAGGGTAGGAAGGTTAAAAAAGAATCAGAAGAGTCTTAGCCCTGTATATATATATATATATATATATATATATATATATATATATGTGTGTGTGTGTGTGTGTGAGTGTGCGTGTGTATAGATAGTTAGACAGACAAATAGAGAGATAAATATAATATTAGATATATATAAGCTAATTACTACCTATGGTATTATTTGTATATTCCATTTATTATCTCCGACCAGCTTTCAAAATCGAGATATTTGAAAACTGGAATACTGAGAACATTAAAAAGATTTTCATTTTAATCTATCGCTATATATTTATAATGAAAATTAATAATCACAATAATTTCGAAACATTCCATTGTAGTTATTTCTGCGGTTATTAACTTCATAATGATTACTGGACTGATCATCAGAACACTGCTTCACTAATTACCGTCCATTAGCACAGTATAATCACTGAAAGTGTTTAACAATAGCAAACTTTCTATTTTGAAGCATGATTTAGGATCTACTCTACTGGAACGATAGTAAAAATTATAAATTCACCTTCTTTTTCACGGTATATTAAGAAACATATAAAAGATTATGAAATGAACTAAAGTAAAAGTATCTAAATATTGATGAAAGATATGTAGAATGTTTGAAATTTATCTATAGATAAGGTTACTGTGAAAAAGAAATATCTATCTGAGTTGCATTAATAATTAACAAGAAAAAGAAAACTAGTACACTTGGATTATTATAGATTTAATCATACAGGGTGTTTCTAAATTCATGGTACAAACTTTAAGAGGTGATAGTACATATCAAGAGAAACAATATTAAATAGGACATCAAGGGTCCCAAACGTCTTCCGAAGATGATAGGAGCCATTAAATTTTAGGGTCTAAAAATTCAAATAATTATAAAAAACAGAAAAATTGGTCGATTCGTTTGCGGTTTTCAATAAAACTATTCTTTATGTCAGTATTGTCTTGAAAATAAATTATAACGAAAAATTTCAAAAAATGCCGATAGAGGGCGCTTTAGACTTTGGAGTAATGAACAACTATTTTTTACCATTATTTTTTGCATCTCATTAATTTTTTTAGAAGCTTAGACATAAACTTAAATTTTGAGCTTAAAATCAAAATCGTTGGGAGTAGTTAAGTAGCGCAAACTGGACTGTGGAGGAGGTTCAAATTTCAAATGATTATAAGAAACGGAAAAATTGGTCAATTGATTTGCGATTTTCACTAAAATTATTCTTTTTGTCTGTATTAACTTGAAAATAAATTATAAAGATGAAATTCAAAAAAATGCCGGTAGAGGGCGCTTTAGACTTTGGAGTAACGTACAACTATTTTTTACCGTTATTTTTTGCATCTTATAAATTGTTTTTAGAAGCTTAGACATAAACTTAAATTTTGAGCTGAAAATCTAAATCGTTGGGAGTGGTTAAATAGCGCAAATTGAGCTGTGTTCAATGTGGGTGGGGAGGTTCAAATTTCAAATGTTTATAAAAAACGGAAAAATTGATCGATTCGATTTTCGCTAAAACTATTCTTTATGTCAATATTTCCTTTAAAAAATATTTTAAAGATAAATTTCAAAAAAACTCCGTTAGAGGGCGCCTTAAACTTTAGTGTAACCAACAACTATTTTTAACCGTTATTTTTTGCATCTAAGAAATGCTTGTAAAAGCTTAGACTTAAATTTTGAGCTCAAATTCTAAATCGATAGGAGGGTTAAGAAGCGCAAACTAACTGTGTTCAGTAGTTGAAATGTTACTCTCCTCAACCCTCGAACACAGTTCAATTTTCCGCTACTTAATTACTCACAACGATTCAGATTTTGAGCTCTAAATATAAGTTTGAACTTTTACAAGCATTTGATTAGATACAAAAAATAATAATTAATTATAATTGTTGGTTACACTAAAGTTTAACCCCTTGAGCTCTGCTGGTAGAATTTTCTACCACATAATTTTAATTCCAAAACGTCACAATGACGCCAGAAAATTTGACCGAATTTACTTCAAAGAGGTTTAATGCATTTTTTCGTGTTTATCGTTAAGCGGTTTTTTTTCTTTGCAAAATACTGGTGCCAATGTGACATTTGGAATTTTAAAGAAATTTACACCCCAGATCTCAAAGGGTTAAGGCGCTGTTGACGGCTGTTTTTGAAAGATATCTTTAAAATTTATTTTCAAGTAAATAATAAGGAACATAAGGAATAGTTTTAGCGAAAATCGCAAACGAATCGATTAATTTTTTCGTTTTTTATAATCATTTGAAATTTGAACCTTCCCATCAACATTGAACACAGTTTAGTTTGCGGTACTTAACCACTCCCAACGATTAAGATTTTCATCTCAAATTTTAAGTTTATATCTAAGCTTCTAAAAAAAATTTATGAGATGCAAAAAGTAACGGTAAAAAATAGTTGTACGTTACTCCAAAGTCTAAAGCGCCCTCTATCGGCATTTTTTAAAATTTCATCTTTATAATTTATTTTAAGTTAATACAGACAAAGAATAATTTTAGTGAAAATCGCAAATCAATTGAGCAGTTTTTCTGTTTTTTATAATCATTTGAAATTTGAACCTCCCTCCTCAGTTCAGTTTCCGCTACTTAATTACTCCCAACGATTTAGGTTTTGAGCTCAAAATTTAAGTTTATGTCTAAGCTTCTATAAAAAATTAAAGAGATGCAAAAAATAACGGTAAAAAATAGTTGTTTGTTACTCGAAAGTCTAAAGCGCCCTCTATCGGTATTTTTTGAAATTTATCTTTAAAATTTATTTTCAAGATAATACTGACATAAAGAATAGTTTTAGTGAAAACCGCAAACGAATCGACCAATTTTTCTGTTTTTTATAACCATTTGAATTTTTGGACCCTAAACTTTAATGGGGCCTATCTTCTTCGGAAGACGTTGGGGACCCTTAATTTTCTATTTAATATTCTTTGTCTTGATGTGTACTATCACCCCTTAAAGTTTGTACCATGAATTTAGAAACACCCTGTATAGTTCGTTGATAATTCTATAAACTTCAAATTCAAAAGTAATATTTATTTTGAAAGCATAAAAATCATTAACCCCTTAAAAAGCAACTGGTATATTATATATAAATTAGACAATTTTGATTCCTAAATATCACATTGGCATCAGAATTTAGGATTTAAATTTGCTATGTATAATGTAAGTGACGAAAAAAATTTACCTATATTAATACAAATTTGTCAATAAATCCCAGTGCTAACAATAATTTTGACATTTAAGCAACATGCCCATGGTAGAATACATTATTGAATGTTAGTAATTCGGGCAGTCACAATTATAAACATAACAAATAACATGATATCCATTATTAAAATCAGCAAAAATATCTATTTTAAATTTCTGGTGTGAATTCGGAAAATGTGAATTAAAAAATCCTCTAAATCGGGAACATCGATGGTAGCATGAATGATACTATAAACATTAGAAGTTTAAAGTGCGTCTTGTTCTAACTAATAGATTTATTATTTTTTGTATCTGTTATTCAGAAAATACAATATATAGTCAGTATTTACAAAAAAGTACTGATATTTTTTCTGCGTTTCATGTGTTACAAGCAAGATTTATGAAAAAAAAATCATGATGAAATATATATTTTATTTCCAGGTTAAACCTTTGAGCTCAGGTGAGTAAGTTATTTCAAAATTCCGAATATCATATTGACATCAGTATTTTGAAAAGAAAAAAAATCGGTTTACGATATACACGAAAAAAAAAGGCATCAAACCTTTTAAAAATAAATCTGGTCGAACATTTCAGCGCGTTAGTGACATTTTCGAATTAAAGATAAGTGGTAGAAAATTTAACCTTCAGCGATCGAAGGGTTAAGTACATTTGAAGCATTTATTTAATAGGCTGTTTTATGTAATGGTAGTTATTTTTATTTTTAATTACTGTTTTATGTTGATTTCAATATCTTTAGAATAATGGTTTCCAACATTTCAACTACGGGCTCCAGAACTACTACTATTTCTGAAAAGCAATTGTCACCTTATTTTAATTACAACATTTCTTTCATTACATACAGGGGACATTATTGTTCGAAACAGACCTAGAGTTTAGTTGTTGGAAACTTCTGTTTTTCAATATCGATTCATAATTGCCAAACTTCTCGTTATACGAGTACCACTATTTCTGAACTATTTAATGGCAAATTCTTGATGTTAACCATTTACATTCGAATGTTGGTAAATAGTCGCCAAGATGTAATTTTTATACTCTATTCGCACCATTATATATTAAAATTAAATTTTTAGGAAACTTTTCTTGCACATTTTGTCAAAATACAAATAAAAATATTTCTTAAAAAAGTATTGCCAACCGAAGAAGTTTGTGTATGAGATGCAGGTGCGCGGGAGGAGTGCTTCGATCGCAAATGTTTAAATAAATCGAGCATGTCTAAAACAGTCGCTTTAAAAATAGGAAAATTTGGAAATTATGCTTTGTTACTTTCTAAGACACATCTATTGTAAAATCTTCATAATGTAATATAAAGGTATAGCCGGGTTTCAAGTAAAATATGCCCTTGAGTCAACCACATCGAGTCTTACATGAATCGATAGACCATAAAAAAAAATTCATTTCTCCCCAGTTTTAAGTTTGCATCTCAAGACTATGGGGGGTAATGACCCTAAATGCCTGTTTTGGAAAAGTGTGCATTCTGACGAAACTACTAAACAAATTTCAGCGAAAAAAATAAGGGATGTAAAAAAACACCATACGAATGTTTGACAATATTTTCAGATTTTTTTCAAACAAGAGAACAAATTTTCTAACATTTTTCCTGTTTTTAAATGGACATTTTAATTAAAAATAAACTGAAATTTATGAGTGACCACCTTAATTTTTTTGCATGAAATACTATGAGAAATGATGCATTTTCACTATCGATTTCAACTTTCTACATATGGTGCATCATATTAAAAAAAGGCAAAATCATATTCCGTCAGAAATGTGGGGCGTGTCTCGGACAAATTTCACGCCTTCTTTTCAAATATCACATATTAATTCACACGGTATTTTTAAATTGCAAGTATGAATGTATTCTTTTGAAAATTACGAATTTTCAAAAGAAGAATTTTTACTTACGGGATTTCAAAATCTCTTAATAAATACATCATAAAATACTATTCTTTATTTCTGACATAAACTCGAAATTTCTCATTAAAAGTCGAGTCCAAACTGACAATCTTGATGTAATATAATTCGGGGTTTGGGGGGGGGATTATCGTAAAGTTACAATTATAGCCGAATATTTTTTAATGATACCCCGCACAACTTTTTCAAAATAAAGGTCTTTTACATATGCTTTGAAAACTTGTAAGAGAAATATACTACAAAATCAATATTTTAAAAATAGTGGTGCGAATCGATTATAAATATACTCGCTTGTGATTAAAACTTTTCGATACCCCCCCCCCCCCCACATATATTCCAGTCTAATAACACATTTTGTCTGGTTTTATCATAAACAGTCTGCGAATAAATGCAGCTATAACTTTTTTATTGTATTGAGTATTTATAAAAGTGTAAAAATTAAATTCCCATCCCCATTAAAAACATAACAAGAGCTTTCCTATGTCAAAACAGTTTAAAAATAGAAACGACACATTATTGGAACTACTAAGCATTAGTAACAAAACCCTTCTTCCTTTGATCTATAGCGAACAATAAACACGGGGGAAATCAAATACTGTACAACATACATTTTATCTGAATAATAACATCTAAATTTTTTTTTTTACAAAATAGTTAATGTATAGCTTTTATCTAAATTTTCACTGCATATTACAAAGTAAACATACACGGACAAAATATTTTGACATTAAAAACATTATTTTCTATTTTTACCAACGTAAAAGCAGATAACATTAGAACATGTTTTGCTCTTAAAACATAGCACTTAAATTTCAAAGAAAGATTTTTTCTTATTTATTCAGGAATGGAATTTTGCTTGTAAAATAGCTACTACCATTTATAATTTTTTCTTATAAATAAAATCTATTGGAAATTTTTGTCTTGTATAATTTTGGCAGATTCCATTAGACAAAATCAACTATGAAATATTAGTGGTAAGAAAAAAAAGTGTACAATTTTAGCTCTGTTGAATTTTTACTTCCAAATATAATAATATATTATAAGTTAAGGTTTTAATTTTTTAGATTTACAGGGTGTCCAGTAAATGACTGATTTATTTCGAACGTAAATAAATAAATAAATAAATAAGTAAACGGTTTGAGATAAAAATGCTTGGTTTGCTGTATTGTTATCAGAAAATCAATAAATTTTTAAAAATGCAATTTCTTAAAATAGATCAAATTTTGGCCAAAAGATGGCGCTGGCAGCAATAGGTTTTCGGAATTCAGGTATTACTCTAGTTTTCAAACGCATGAGATTTTCCGTTCAATTTGCAGAGTCGAGTCCTGTCGACATGTTGAATCGACTCTCGACTCACCTACAGAAATAGGGTTTGTTGGTTGGAAAGAGATTTAAAATAAGATTTATGATTGAATAATGTCCATTATACATAACCAAAGACAAATATCGAGGAAAACGACAACAACTAGTTTAAAATTACTACAAAACATCTTCAAAATGTATCAGTTGGGAAATGAGTGCTTAGGATATGCTAATATTTATTTAAACTCTTGGTGGAAGCGACACGCATACATGCCGCAAAAATTCGCAAGAATCCTTTTTTATCTCCACCAGTAAAATTTTACTGTAAATTTCGCCTTTTTTAATTGCAGCATTTTCTCGATTTAATAAAAAACAAATTTCTGTTTTTGAAAATCTGTGACAAAGCATTACAAATTTCATAAAAGGCTCCCGTCTCGAAAGGGTAAAACAATCTGAAAGTAATTTTAGCAATTCTTGAAGCATTTAAATTAATTTAAAGGATGTTCTTCAGTGTCTCCTTTAGGCGACATCAGGACTGAGGACGTTAATAAAAACCAGTAAAACATACTTATTACTAAGCAAAACTTTTTATGCATTTACCATAAATAAATTCTATTCAAAATATTTTATTCAAACCGCTTAACAGATTCTCTTTTTTATGTACAATAAATTGAAAATATAGGATAAATACTGCTTTCTTAAGATAAAAAATTGTAGTATTTGATCTAATCATTTCTTCTTTTAAATAGTATGGCATTAGTAATAATAAAAAATATAGCAGTTCCAAAAAGCTTTAAGTGATGGATCAAGCAAAATTTTCTTGTCCATGCGGTAAGCAGATAGTGTTGCCAAGACCCCTGTCTAAAAAAAGCGGAGCAGTGAATTATAAATCTGCGCATAAAAATATATTAAACATTAGAATAAAGGTTCATCTGTAACAAATCCTGTCTGAAACATAAAAAATTGTTGATCACGCCGGATAAAGTAACATACAAAACTACCTGCTAAGACGGAAACCTGTCTAAAACGAATTATTGTTTATTTTTCCGAAAACCGAATTCATCTTTGCATTATACTATTATTTTGACATTTAACATATCTGAAAATTTTATTACGAAAGCCACGAGAGATTTTAGGATGCATTTTACACACACTTTTTCCTCTCCTCTCTATGACTGCAAACGCATCTATGCTGAAATGGAAGGATTCTTAAAAAAGAAAAAAAAGTGACTTATCAGTTTTTGCATCCTGCGAGTCAGCCCTTTTCAAAATTACACTGCAGAAAGCATCATAGATCCTGAATCACCATAGTATCATCATAGATCTACTTATTTTAGTTCAATTTTCTAAATATTTCCAAATTAATGGAACATTGGTATTTTTCTATCTGTAATTTTTAAAAAGTTTATAGAATAATCTTTTAACAATGTTCTTTAATCCAAATCAGATGTAAGAGGAGTTTTCAGAATTCTCCTTAACCTTTCTTTTCCTCATGAAGTATAGTTTAAGAAGGGGGAGGGGAGGACTAAAAATGTTTTTCAGGATCTATGATGCTCTTAGTAATGAAATTTTGGAAAGAGGTGACTCGCAGAATATAAAACAGGCACGTTGTTATTTTGTTTTAAAGTATCCTTTCGTTTCAGCGTTATGTGCTTTCAGTCGGGGGGAGAAGTGTGTTTAAAAGTCATCTTAAAATCTCTCGTGGCTTTAGTAATAAAATTTTCAGATATGTTAAATGGCTAAATATGAATATTAGGTAGGGATGAATTCAGTTTTCGGAAAAAATAAGAATATCTTGTTTTTGGCAGATTCCCGTCTTAGCAGGTGGTTTTGTATAATACATCATTTCGTGAGATATCCGTCGGGATCAATATTTTTTTACGTTTGAGACCGAATTTGTTATAAACGGATTCATTCATTCTAAGGTCTATTATATTTTTATGTGCCGATTTATAAGTAACTGCCCCGATTTTTTTTTCTTTTTACAGGGAACTTGCGTGCGAAAACTATTTGCGTACCTCTGTTCTAACCAATTAAGTGATTTGCCTATACGAAGTACGGGCAAGAAGAGCTTGCTTGATCCGTCATTTAAAGCTTTTTGACACCACTGATTTTTTTTAAAATACAATTTCATACCAATTAATAGAAGAAATGTTTAGATTAACTATTAAGATTTTTTTAGCTTAAAAAAGCGTTATTAATCCTATAATTTCAATTTATTGTAGGTAAAAATAAAATCAGTTAAGTGGTTACAAAACCATATTCTGAATAAAATTTATTCATGGTAAATTATGAAAAGTCAATGCTTATGAAAAAGTATGTTTTACTGATTTTTATTAAATATAATAGACATTATTCAACCATAAATATTATTCTAAATCTCTTTCCACCCATCAAACTTTATTTCTGCACGTGAGTCGACAGTCGATTCAAAATGTCGGCAGCGATTCGACTCTGCAAAATAAGTCGAAAAGCTCATGCGTATGAAAACTAGAGTAGTGTCTGAATTACGAAAGCCTGTTGCCGCCATCGCCATCTTTTGGCCAAAATCTGAACTGTTTTAATAAAGTGCATTTTTAAATATTTATTGATTTTCTGATAAGGATACAGCAAAACGCGCATTTTCATCTCAAACCTTTTTTATGTTATTTACGTTCAAAATGGGTCAATCATTTACTGGACACCCTGTATTTTATAAACAAATAAAAATTCATATAACAGCAGTTAATCTTTTTTTTTCAGGAAAAGTTTCGTAATATTTTTCACATTTTTCATGTAGCTTTTCACAAACGTCTAAATACAATATTTTTGGGAAGGGTGTAGGGATTTATACCTGTATTATCATTATTATTAATATTAAAAATAATGATAATAATTAATTTGCTAAATATATCATTTTTTTAAATTTTGAGTACTTCTTGCTTCATTATCGAACAGCAACAGCGACAACAAAAACAAAATTTTAATTTAACAAATTACAACACCCATTTGGAAAATGAAATTCTAATCAATTTGAGATGTTAGATCCAGATCCAGATGTCGAAAGTTACCTGATTTATGTTTACTGAATTCAGATTCGAGTTTGTCCAATGCAAATGATCAGATAATGGTTTATTAATAATAAGCTAAACGGACACGCGGTCCTCCGGTAGCTTCAGAATCCCGAGGTCTTCCCTACCTCTTTTAGGTGTCTTTGAGTTAATCAATTATCCTTTCAAATTTGGTTTCCATTGTTGATTTTATTTCAAGCTCGCATTTTTTAGAGAGTCGCAATAAGAGAAGAAAAGCTAAAGGATCACGGACGTTAAAAAAATGATAAAAAAGCAAAATGCTGATATTACGAGGTCTATTGTCGACCGAAAAGAACAACCATTTTACAAATGGTTAAAAATCAAAATTTACTTTATGTTTATCTAAGATACCAAATAATTTTAATAAAATAAGAAGAAAACAATAATTTGTTTATATTGAAAAAAAAAATGCATTTTTTTTTCAATCTAACAAATATCTGACAATAATGTTTTTCATTGGAAATAAAAATAAGACTTTCAATAATTTTATTTATAAAAATTACACATGTAACATCAGTTCAAAAAATTAAAAAAATATTCCTAACGGTAACACCTCTATTGATATAATTTATATTTCACCTTTGTTTAAAAATTGAGAAATAACGGTGTTGTTCAAAATGATAATGAAACTCATGGGATGCATTATTATTCCTTCACGAGACGGCAAGGTGATAATTTAGATTCCCTAATTTGCTTAGATAAATTATGAATTCCTTCCACAAAACTAATTGGTTCACATTTAACAGCAGATTGAAAAGTCATTTTGTATGCATTTTGATTTATAAATATCTTAATTTTCAAGCATTATTTTTCGTTTATCAGAAAAAGTGAAGAAAAGGTATAAACTTGTTTCTATGAAAAAGAAAAGTATTTCTTAATCTATTTTATTACACAGTAAGATAAATGAATCAAAAATCGGAATAGGCTAGTTATGTGAGTTCTTGATGAGTATGTCACATGAAACGCTTTTTGGCTATCAGCGGAAGGAATATTATTAGAAGAAATATTGGGTTGGAAACTAAGTTCCCGCCGTTTGTTTAAAGACAATTTTTCTACCGGAATCTATACTCTGTTTTTTTGATCGACCTAATTCATGTTAAAATGTAATGTCAGCGATAAAGTAGCAAGTGGGTTGGCAACGGAGTTCCCGCCGTGTTTTAAAATACGTTTTTGTTCTGCCAAATTTAAATTTTTTTTGATCGAGTTAATTTATGTTAAATTTCAGATCATTAACTCTTTGCATTCGTATGTCCAGTCTGACTCGACATCATCTTTCTTTGCAAAATTTGTTTTTGGCACCAGTAATAAAGGAAAATAAAATTTGCCTTATTTAATTACAGCATTTTTGAAATTGTGTACTTGAAGGAAACTTTTTTTTAAAAGTGGTGTAAACCAAATAAAATTTGTGTAAGTGACACCCGAGTCGAAAGGGTTTAAATGGAATATCAACTATGGAATGCCAACTGGGTTGGCAACTAAGTTTCCGCCGTTTTTTAAAAATTATTTCAAAGTTTATTTTTCAATAAAAAAAACAAATAATTAATCAACAATGTATTCTCCCTTGTTGTTCACAACTTCTTCCCAACGTTCAACAAGATTTTCAATACCTCGTTGGTAGAAATCCCCTGGTTTCGACTCGAAAAATTCATCCAACCAAGCTTTCAAGTCTGCATCAGTATTGAACGAAACTCCGCGCATAGCGTTTGATAGAGATCGAAAGAGATGGAAATCCGTTGGTGCCAAATCAGGAGAGTACGGCGGGTGCGGCAGTACCTCCCAGCCATGCGTTTGAATGGCTTCCTTGGTCATATTGGCGATATGAGGGCGGGCGTTGTCGTGCAGCAGAAGGACTCCATGCTGCCGATTAGGTCTTTTCTCTTGAATAGCTACGTTGAGTCGTTCCATTTGTCGAACATAGAGTTCCGCGTTGACTGTTTGGTTCCGTTCAAGCAGTTCGTAATGGATAACGCTTTCCCAGTCCCACCATACGCACAACATCGTTTTACGTGGGTGAAGATCTTGTTTTACACGCGGTGTTGGTAATTTACCAGGGCTGAGCCATTCCTTGCGTTGCTTCATATTAATGTACAGGCACCATTTTTCATCGCCAGTAACGATTCGGTAAAGAAATCGTTGCTTGTTTCCATGAGTTGAGCGGTGACGAGCAAGCAAACCATCGGAGATTGCGGCTCGTTGATTCTTGTTGTTGTCACTTAAAACATGCGGAACCCATGCTCCAAACTTCTGAACTTTTCCCATCGAGTGAAGATGCTTCACTATAGCAGCGTGGGAGAATTTCATTTTCTTTGCCAGTTCTTTTGTCGTTTGACGCGAATTTTCGTGCAAATGGTAGTTTAAGCGCTCCTCATCGAACTCAACTGGACGGCCAGAACGAGGTGCGTCTTTGATGTCAAAATTTCCATTTTTGAACTTGGCATACCAATCATGGGCGGTTCTTTAGGCTATCGCACCCTCGCCATACACAGCACAAATGTCACGAGCAGCTTCTGCGGCCTTACAACCTTGATTGAAAGCAAAGAGAAGGAGGTGTCGAAAATGTTCCTCTTTCTCAACTTGACACTCCATTTTATAGATCTAAGTTTCAACACAAATTAGTTCTAGTATCCAAAAAACAAAATATAGATTCTGGTAGAAAACTTCTATTTAAAAAAACTGCGGGAACTTAGTTTCCAACCCAATATATTGGAACGGAAAAATATAACTTATTAAATCAGAAATATATGATTGATTAAATGAGACGAGGCCAACTTTTCGAAAATAACGATGTCCAACACGAATAAGAATCATCAGCTATGTAATTTAGATTTCAAAAATCCATGGAACTAACCAATACTATGTTAGACTCGTTGAAACATCGCCCCCCTGAATATTTGCAAGAGAGCTGACACAAAATATGTCCGCTGTCTTGTTTTAAGCGTATGTACGATTCCTTGAATTTAGACAACAATATTTTTTAAAAGTTTCCTTTGGCTTTTTTAATCTCAGGAAATTAAATGTTGAAGAAAAAATATTGGTGTGCAAATACTAAGGTCCATACAACGAAGTTCAACTAATAAAGGTCGTTACGCTACAAATTTTGTAAAGTAATATTTGCCTTATTTAATGAAAAAAATCTATCTTCAGATATAGTTATCAGAATGTTGCAGAATTGTTGATCCAAAAACACATAAAATCCTCTGAATCCATTGATGCGTAAGAAGCCTGGTAAAAATGATAAAAGAAAAAAAAATCCGCCAACGATAGCTACTATTTTTGTGTCAGCGCTTAAATCTCGTGTTCAGAGAACAGTCCTCAGCATGTCCATTCCTTACATTTGACGAAGTGTAATTAATGTCTTAATTATCCTCAAGCATTTGTTTTCAACTTCTGAGATTCAATAAATATTAGTTTTGGTAGGATGGCCTGCACTGGTCTTCTCTGGTTACGTTTACGGCGTAATTCTCATTAGACAAGGGATTCATCAGTCAGTTTATGAAACAGTGTTAATCATCTTTGCGAGAACACTAATACTATGCTTAAATAGAATAGATCTTAAAAAATCAAATTAAAGTTCGCCACATACTGAAAATTATTATTTCCAAATAGAGATCACAATTTTGCTAAAATTTCTATGTAGCAATCTTCGTGGTGGACGATTATTTTTAAATAGTGGTAACCAAAGCCTAATTCGGAAGTTACAATAGCGACAAGTGCTGTCGGATTACACTCAACAAAGAAGGGAAAAATGTAAAGTTTTTTAATTAACTCATTGTAGCTCAGTGTTCCAAGTAAGAGAAAACCCAACTTAATACTCAAAAGCCACATTGGCAGCAGAGTTTTAATACAAGAATTTCCCATTCACTATGCATGTAAAATAATGTTTTTCATGTTTTCAATAAATTTCTTCGAAAATTCCAGCGTCATTCATTCACGTACTCATTTTAGCAATGGGAATGTTCTGGGCCGAATGGATTAGTTATATCACAATTTACAACAACAAAATTCTTTCTGCTAGATTTCTTTTTAACCTATCTTAATCTCAGTTTACGGCACAGAGTACAAACTAAATAAAAAATAGTCAATTTAGAATTAAATATATCAATTCCTAATTAAAGGGCCCTTTGATCTCTGGTGAGTAAATTCCTTCAAAATGCCAAATGTCACTTTGGCACCAGTATTTTGAAAAGAAAAAATTCGGTTTACGATATGCATGATAAAATGTGTTAAACCTTTTTCGAATAAATTTGGATGAATATTCCGAAGTCAATGGGACATTTCGGAATAAAAATTAAGTAGCAGAAAATTTAACTGTCAGATCTCAAAGTGTTAAAAAAGAAAATTTTAATTTCTCACTTAACCCCTTCGCGCGTCATCCATTTTCTGCATTTTATGGATAAAAAGAGAAAAATTTAGATCGAAAAACTTTATTTTTTTATAATCAAAAACAACAACAAAAAAGATTAATCACGTCACAATTTTTAATCGCCAAATTGTCCTAAAAATGAAACTGAAATAGCCATCCATTGAAATTTTACCTTCGATAATTGTTTTTTAAACTAGGGAGCTTCTAAAAAAGTAGTAATATCCTCTGTTTAAAAAAATATTAGCAGGATACGGAAAACTGAATGGCATTATCACTATAATAACCAGGGCTCGCACCGTTCCTGAAAATTTCATACTTTCCTACCACAAATTTAAAACTGTAATTTTTATTGTATAATTCTATTGTAGATGTTATAGGAACCTTCCACGAAAATTCACGTTTTAAAATTCTGGTAGCAAAGGGTGAAAATTTTAGGAACGGTGCGAGCCCTCAATGACAGATATTGCCTATGATAGGGTTGCCATGATAATCTAAGGGATAAGATTTTTGTGCTTTCTTAAACCAGTATTTTACTAGAGAAAATGTTGTTTTTTTTAAATAGCAAATGTGCTCCGATTGAATCAAACAACATTTTCTCTAACAATATACTGGTGTGCACAAACGCGGAAATGTCATCCCAGTTCTCCGTTTGAACAGAGCATTTTTCGGTTACCATGGCCTCGTCTATCGCTATAGTAACAAATTACAGCAGTTGTCGAAATTCTTAACTCATTAATCCTCATTGCGCACCTATGCAATACTTTTTACGCAATGTATAGGATATGTTATTTTAAGAGAACGCTACACGAATTCCTGATACATGATACGCTTCCTCTCTAATTATTTATCATAAGGGTTTTCAAAAATGAAAAATTATTTTTTTAATAATTACTGAGAAAAACTTGCATTTACGCGAAACATCTAATTCTGGCATGAAAGAATTTCAGTCCCTTAACAGTGTGTTATTTTCGTCATATTTGTCTGCTATCTGCAAAAGAATAAATAAATTATTTTTCTTCAAATAAAGAAAAACTTTTAGTATTAAGTTCCCTGGAAAGGGGAAAAAGAAACCTTACTCCAACAGCAAGCACGTAGAATAAAAAAATATGAAATAGCCAGACAACTTAATTATGATTCAAACATGACTTGTCACTCTCTCGTAATTAAGGAAACTTCAGATCTAAGAAAAATTCCTTGTAGTTTATTAGAGTGCTAAAAAATGTATTTTGTTGATTTATTTTTCTTTTTTTCCCCAAAAAATGAAATTTAATGATATTTTTCACCTAACGCTAAAGTGCCTCGTGAGAGTCTCAAGGATTGTTTTTCTTGACAAAATAATTTTCGTGAATTTAAAGTTTTTTTCAACATAATACTTCTTTTAATGAATGGTTACATTTAATTATATAAACCATTCTGTTCAATCGAATTTTTTTAAATATCGATTAAAAAAACAAATGATTAGACATAAGTTTTTCGTAACACAAGAACACCAGAAAATTTCATACAAGCTTTAAAAATATTTTAGAACAAAAGTTTCATTTGACACTATCTGTTTTATTTCTGTTCGGTTTATGTTTAACTTATTTTATGAACAAAATTCTGGATGGAAATGATATTTAAGCATTTAAGTGAATTCGAATCGAATTCTGCTGTTCAAAACTGCAAAAATTTACGATTGTTAACAAATCGGTGTTGACGCATTTTGCTGATTTTTTATTTGGGAATTCTGAATTTTCACCAATAAGGTTTAATAATTATTTTTGCTTCATAAGAGGATAGATATTCCAAAAATAAATAAAATAAATTGCTATTTAAAATTTTCTATTATGAATTCAATATTTCTAAATAAGAAATGAGGGAACAGTGTATCTGTCACTATTTTTAAAACGAAAAATGTGACATAGATTCTCCACAGATTTTTCTGTTAACTCTTTGAGCTCTGGTGGATAAATTTCTCTAAAATTCCAAATGTCACATTTCACCAGTATTTTGCAAAGAAAAAAATTACGTTTACAATGTACATGGGGGGGGGGAAATGCATTAAACCTTTTTCAAATAAATTTGGTCGAATATTGCGGTGCCGTTATAACATTTTGGAATTAAAATTAAGTGGTGGGAAATTCAACCATCTGAGCTCAAAGGGTGAAAAAATAGCGATAGCGAAAAGTTGTAAAGGTAAAAGTTGTTAGACATGATGGGTGTTGTTCTAGTGATCATTTTTCACAACTTCCAATTTTTACGTTTTCTTTTGTTACCACTAAAATTTTTCAGAAATTCTTGCATTATTTAATTCACAGGTTTCGTCGATTAAATCAGGTAACATTCGCTGTAAAATTTTATCGGTGAGAGGAAAGCGTAAATATTGGCAGTTGTGATTTTATTCTTTTGATCTTGATTTTGATCTTTATCTTTTTCCTCCATTGCTACCTAAAATGCCCTAATACATTGTCTAAAAGTATATAATTTTGATATCAACAAGCCAGACTATATCCAAAAAATGACCCTATTTACCAGGGGATGCTATGATCGAGTCTCTTGCTATGACAAAGTAGAATTCCAGTCCAGTGTGTTTTTATACATTTATGATGCAATTTAAACTACGGCAAACTTACTTCTAAAATATGCAATTTACAAAAAGCATAATAAAAACATCTATTTATAATAAAATCTGAGTGGAGAAATGTGTAGGTAAGCTCTCGGATACGAAACATTCTGGTCAGCGAATCGACCATAACTAAACGCCACGTTAGGCTTAATGGAAAACATATGCGAACATATGACAGCTAAATGATACTTTCTTCTACTTGAAATAATGCTTTTCAGCATATTTTTCTATAAAACATGTATATCATATTCAGTTACAAAACATTAAGTTCCAAAATAAAAATAAGCAATAATGAACAATATAAACAAACGAACGCATCTCCGTTGCCATTCAAAACCAAAAAATCCAAGTCTAAAAAGAAATGAACGATTCTCAGTGATTCTTTAAATATAAATAAATAAACAAATGAAAAGGGTAATATCCGATTCTTCTTTTAAAATATTGTTTAAAGCATATTAAATTTTTTAAATATATTTTGAAATACATTTTTCACTTTCGTTCATATTTTTTAACAGTAAGTTTAGAACATTAAAAAAAGAATCTCAGGCAAGCAGTTTTTTCGTCGACTAGGTTCTGTGGACTGACTGACTTCAACTTTTGTTTTGGTGCCATCTATCGGCATCAATATGAATGAAAAATTTTGCGATTGAAATTAAAGTGGAAATAAATAAATTACAGGATGTAATAATGTGATTAGAGATCATTTAAAAAATATTTCCAGTATATAATTTTAAAACATCATTCAATAAGCATAAATAGAAGGAATATTTTTATTATGATTTCTTTGATAGAATTTAAATCTAGTTTTATTAATTTTTTAAGATGTTAATATTTACCCGCTTTTCTATATTTTGTTTTCTAATAAAAATAAAATAATTTTTTTAAGGTGCATTAGATATATGAGATGTTATCATGACTGCATTAGTAAGAGTGAAAATTATTTTTTTACATTCTCTTATTAAATTAATATATTGTTTTTGCTTTTCAAAGTTATATAGAACAGATACTATGCTAAAAATAAAAATTTCATCGGTGTTGATGTAATTAATGTATGTAGAAGATGATAGTATATTCATTACATTTTAATGACATTTGATAAGAAATATAAATTTCGTTTAAAATGCAAGCACATTTCAAGAGTATATAACATATAAGCTAAACTTTTTTAAGAATGGCGTAGTTAAATTATAATTTTATGAAAGAAATAATAATAAAATTTTTGGTTTCCCTTATTACGGAATGAAATTTTAAAGTTACATATTTGAAGTTTTTGAAAATTGATTTTGATTTAAATATCCTCCTGCTTCTGCATTTTAAGAAACTATAATTTTACCAAAAAGCTCTTTTGTTTATATTAACTGCAACTAAATGGCACCAAATCCTATTTAAAAACAAACCATAAATCTTCATTAATTGATGAACTGAGATCTATCTTATATCCTTCCTGTACCTGTGACGGAAATCGCTGCGGAGTCATTAATTTTTTTTAATAAAAATAATGCATTTTAAAATTTAACAAACTTCAATATCTAATTTTAATATTTAGTGAAATCTTCAGATATCGTGTTTTACTTTGCAAATTATTATTATTATTGTGATAGATTCTGCTATTTGTTTTGCCCAACTGTTGAACTATTTGAAAAATAGAATATTAAGTAAAAAAAATCTCATTATTTGTATTTGTAGAATTCTCTTGCTTTTTTAAAAATATATTTTTCTACAATACAAACGCTTCAATAATAAAATTTGCATTCTGTCTGTTTGCAGGAAGTCTTATGAAAATGAAATGCAGGTCAAAATTCCGTCATTTTTGACTAGTACAAGTTATAATACAGTGCGTGTCAAAAGTTTAAGCAAAGCAGAAAATTTCAAAATAAAATTTTATTAATGAATGAAAGTTAATTTCCTTTTTACATAACCTACAAATTGTAGATTTAAAAAGATAGTTAACAGATTTATGTTATAAAATTTATCTTAAATAATAAAATTTATCAAAACAACAAAAATGAGTGTGTCAAAAGTTTAAGCACAATAGTTTTTAGTCTTTAGCAGAACAATAATAAAAAAAATTAATACTTGATTATTGCTCCTTTATGCTGAATATCTTTAAATATACTGTCTTCCATCGATAAAATGAGATTCTGTATTCTTTCTGGTACAATTTTAAACAAAGCGTTCTCAATGCCACCTTTCATACCCGTAAGGCATGATGACGTCACTGCGACGTCATTTTGAAGTCACATTGTGACTTTGTGACCATCGATTGTAGATGTGACTTCGTTAAATGTGAAGTCGTTATGGCCGGTTTAGAGCTTTTTTGTGGCGTCACATTCTGACCACTTTGTGAAGTCACGGTGTGACCAATTTGTGAAAAACGTGTCATTTGTGACTACTTTGACATAAACATTGTGACGAAACTGTGACAAAAGCGACGATATTTCAATTGCCAGAAACATGTTTTTTTAAAGTAAATGATATGTTTTGAAGAATATTTGTAATTTTCAAAAAAATTTTAAGAAAGTCACATTTCAGTCACAATGTGACGTTACTGAGTGGTGGCATTTTGGTCACAGATGTGATGTGACCAAAGTGACTCAGAGTGACGTCATTGTGATGTCACTGTGACCATGCATGCTATGACCCGTAAGGCATGGAGACATCACTGCGCCATCGTTGTGAAGTCACACTGTGACTTTGTGACCATCGATTGTCGATGTGACGTCACGTGACGTCGATGTGAAGTCACAGTGACTAAAATGTGAAGTCGTTATGGCCGTTTTAGAGCTCGTTTGTGACGTCACATTGTGACCACTTTGTGAAGTCACGGTGGGACAAATTTGTGAAAAATGTGTCATTTGTGACTACTTTGACATTAACATCGTGACGAAACTGTGACAAAATCGACGTTGTGACAAATGTGTTTTTTAAAGTAAATAACATGCTTTGGAGAATTTTTGTAATTTTCTAAAGATTTTTAAGAAAGTCACATCTCAGTCACAATGTGACGTCACTGAGTGGTGGCATTTTGGTCACAGATATAATGTGACCACAGTGACTCACAGTTACGTCATTGTGACGTCACTGTGACCATGCATGCTATGAGGGGAGGGTATCTTTAACTGAAGAATACTGCTTTCCATTTGGATAAACTTCATGAGTGAGAATACCCCACATATTTTCTATAGGGTTTAAATCAGGAGTAATTGCTGGCCATTTCAAAACAGACACTTTTTTCGACTTAAGCCACGATGAAGTTGAGTTTGAAGTATGGATCGAAGCATTGTCATGTTGAAATAACCATTTTTCTCCCCCCAAATCCTTGGCAACAGGAAGCAAATGATTGACAAGTGTCTCTTGATAGTTTTCAGAGATTTCACGACCACTGATGAATGCTAGAGATGTCTGACCATTGAAAGAAATAGCCCCCCAAACCATTACAGAACTACCATTATGTTGTCGGCTAAATACACTTCTAGGTTCTTTGCGGAGATCGTGCCAATAGTAAAACCCATCAGGGCCATCGAGGCTCCATTTTTGTCATCACTGAATATGACATTCAGCCACTTTTCAGCAAATGACATGTTCTTTGGCCCATTATAATCTAGCTTCTTTATGGTGTCGTTTGAGACACGGTAATCGAGCCATTTTACGGTATTCCAAAACTCTTTTATGAACAGTTTTTTCGATATTTGCCCTCCAACTGCATGTTTTATTTGCGAAAGGGAGTAATTACCAGTTGAAGACAAATTTCTGATACGGCTATCTTCGCGCAAACTAGTCACTCGCGGCCTTCCTGAACGAAATTTTCGTTGGAAATTATTACCACGAGCCAAAATTTGATGAATACCTCGTTTTGATCTTTTTAATGTACTTGCAATTTCAGAAACAGACTTAGATTTTGCTCTAGTACTCAATATTTTTATCACCTCCTCCTCTGAAAATTCTTTCGACCGAGGCATTTTGTACTAACTCGTAAACAACAACTAACAGTTTTTATACACCCAGAAATTGTTTGCATGCGTAACCGCTTACGTCAGATTGTAAAATTTGCATAAAAACGATTTTGTGCTTAAACTTGACACAGTTAATTTTATTCTATTCTTAAACTCCATGGTTTGAAATAAAATTCAAAAGTTAATTTCAATGAATATGGTGTTAAAATAGATATTATTAACATATACAAGACAAATATTGAAATAAAGTGAATATTTAAAGTTTTATTTGAAAATTGCTATTGTGCTTAAACTTTGACACGCACTGTACGTGATACATTAGTGATAAATTAAACGTCGCGCACGTATTGGGTCATTATGTATGAAACACCCCATTTTGAAAGCGGTTTTTTCTCATTAAGACATTTTGAATTCACGCCAAAAATTTTTGAATAGTAACTCGTATTTTGTTTTGTTTGTAGAATATCGATCACCTTATAAAGTAAAAATAACTATTGAGAATTCGGAATTTCCGAATAAAAATTCGCTTACAAATTGGATGTTTTATTGTTAATGAATTAAAATTTTAAATGCATTTTTCACCACATATTTATCGACAATGTAATTAACAAAAACTACAGAAAAAAATTAAAACACTAGGGCATTTCCATGCGAATTTGTTAGTCTGTTACACAACTGAAAATCGCTATGCATGTTGGCCACTGTTATTTTCGAAAAGTTTGCTTCGCCTTATTCAATTGATGATATATCTTCGATAAACTAAGTCACATTTTCTCCTTTTAAAATACTGGTAGCTAAAAATCGTAATACGTAACAGATAAACAAGCTCGCATGGAAATACCCACTATTAAAATCTCTTTGAATGCGCTAGACCTTTCAAAAGAAGCAATTCTTTCTTTGTCAGGCGCAATAAAGAAGTGTTTCTACAGTAATAGTACAATAAAAGTAGTTTAATTTCATAGAGGAAACACGTTTTCTTTACGTGTGATGAACAAAGACTCAGGTTTTTCGAAAGGACTAGCCCAGTAATTTTTTTTATGTTGTTTTAAGATTTTTTTGTGGTTTTTATTAATTCACACTAATTGAAATTTATTGCATTTCTGCAATTAACGCTGAGTGCTTTGATTATTTTTGATAGTTAGTTGTTGCCTAAGAGCAAAACCACGCAAACAAGGAAACCAAGCCTGTAGAGAAAAATGTCCCTCCCGGTCGTCTTTATTAGGGTCTAAAAAAATTACAGAATTCAGACAGAGCTGAAGTCGATAGAATCGCGATAGTGGGTGGAATATATATGTAACCCCGTATAAAAGCCGCAATTCCAGGTGCAAAAGACCCCAACGTGATAGAGGGCAGGTATGAGAATACAGGTGGAGAAAATAACCAAAAAGGATTCATTCCGCCGGTGAACAGATCCCCTACTTGAAAAGGCAGAGGAATGTGCAACAAAACTTTCTTGCAAAAAGAAGCAGATGAAACTGTTGCAAGCCTAATTGAAAAAACATTAATTGGGAAAAACTGTTGACTAATTGAATGACTAAAATTCCGTGATTAGTCAATGATAACTATAAAATTTTAGTGATATCAAATATGCCATACTCCTGATATAGCCTGATACAAAACTGTCAGTTTGGCCTACTTTTTTGTCCAAAAATTCCTAATTCATGCTTGTAATTAAAATAGCAATTTTTATTTATTGTCGAATTGTTAATGATTTTTTTTTCTGAATGAACAATGAGGCCAAATTGGCCAATTTGGACTAATGTACTTAACTAGAAATAAGCTCTTAATGAACTAAAATTATCCTACAGAAGATAGAACAGGATTTGTACGCGTCAAGGTATTCATAAGATTTTAATCATTTTAGTACTAGAACTTTTGCCAAGTACTGGTCTAATATTGCAAATATATATTACAATATGAAAGCTGGGTTCCCTGATTTGGCTTCTTTTGTAATTCTGAAGCATTACATTCACACCAGAAATTCTCCATTATGTAATTTTCTTTATGTAACGATAGAGGTTTCGTGATTATATAAGGTGAATTCTTCTTTCAGAATTTTTGATAAAATCTTTAAATTGAAAGTAGAGGCCAAACTGGCAACTCATTCCGAAAATTCAGGTTCAAGTACTTGACGATTACAAACTTCGAAGAAAAAATGTAAGTATTGTGAATTTGGATGTTTCAAATTAAGTCTACGATTGAATTTGTTTTCTGAAATAAGCCAAATATTACATGACAAACATTCAGGTAGAAGTATTCCTTGAAGCTTTTAAACCCTGTAGAAAAATGTAAGCGTTGTGAATTTTAGTGTTTTGAAATGTTTATTGGTCTGGATATTAAAAATAATAATTTTAATATTTTTCTATTTGGCAAGAGTTTTAATTATTACATGAAAATTCAATTTTTTTTTTCAGAAAGGACAGCAATAAATTAGAATTTGAAAAGGCTTTGTTGTTTCATGACTTAAGTTTATGGTAACTTTGATACTTCAAAATAATTCCATATTTTCTTATAAATAGTTTCCACTTTATTTGTATATATTTATCTTAGCAATGACTTAAAAGTTAAGTTATCCAACTGATGTTAATTTTTTATAGGTATTTCAACAAAAAATAAATTTCTTAAATCACTATTTTGAAAAACAAGTGAATGAAAAAAGAAAAGAAAAGAAGAAGTAAACACTCAGCCCTTACAAGGGTAATCAAATTCTGTTCCTGAAATGATGAAAAGATTGGCTACCTTAAGAATGTACGAACAATTGATTTGAAATATTAATAAAATATTTTCATCGTGTTCTTTGAAAAAAAAATATTTAAAAAAATTCTGGTACGATTCAGACAGTTGGAAATTAAAATTTAGTGGGAAATATATTCTAACTGCTTCTGTAAGGATTAATATTTGTACCAAATTGCCTATTAAACAATAGAGTAAGTTATAAAGATTTTTTCCATCTATATTTTTATCAAATGTCAATACAATTTCGGTTCATTTAAACCTTTCGAGCGCAGCGTCCTTAAAAGAGAACACCTAATTTTTATTTTACTGTCACCCAGAATATTTAATTAAATTTTTCCTTTTATGACATGCTTTGAAATAAGGAAGTTTTTATTTTCTATTAAATTCGTTTATAAATTCTGTGGAAGATAATTATTTTAAATATATTTTTCCCGCGCCCGTAAGAGTTAAACATCATATGATATTCGTTTTGTACTTTTGTATTAACCCCTTGAGGGGCGGTGGTATATATAATATACCACCTACGATTAATGAAGATTCACACCAGAAAAATTTTATTAAATTTCACTTTTCTAACTTTGGTGGAAAACAGTCGTGAAATTGTTTTTCCTCTTTTTACAAATTTCCGGTGGGAGTTCAGAATTACCCGAACGCAAATGCTTGCCCCTCAAAAGGTTAATGCACTACAGAAATTTACCACACATACCACGACTTAGTTAAATCTCTTTCAACCCGGAAATTTCATTTAAAAAAATAGAAATCAAATAAGTGCCAAGCAGAAATAAGTCACATTTTATTTAAAATAAATTCTGGTAGGAAATTGAGTTATCCGATGTGCTGCGGATACACTCAAAATTACGGCAAGCTTATTAAAAACCCAACACTTTTCTTAACAATAGAGTTTTGAATAAAGAAAAGGAGACGTAAGTCGAAGAAATATTAACTTTACGTTTTCCCAAGTGCGATTGAAGTAACTGAGGAAGTTGTCACAGTACTGCTGTTTTTTTTCTTCTTTTAAATGCGATTAGCAGCTCCGGTTACCATCGGGGCGAATTTCCCACCAGTAAATTTGAAGAGAAAATTTCATCATATTCAAGTGCTTTATTCATCGTAATATTTTTTCATAATTATAGTATAAAATTCTATTTGTCTTTATTGGTGTCAGTTTGCCCAGGTGTCATAGCTTTTACGCTGACACTAGCAAGGTGTTGTCAAAGTTGTCACAATATGGCGAAACACAGAGCCTGATTGCCACCTAAGTAAACCTCCATCAATAAAAATTTATATAAGTTTCCTTCATTATTAAAGTCTGAAATTTTGCATTATTAATACTTAATTAAAGCTTTCAAATAAGGAGAAAATTTCTATTTAATCATTTACTTCTAAATAAAATTCTGCGAAGCTGGTTACAGTTGAAGCTTCCCTATTGTTAAATATCAGTCAGTTCATCTTTATTAATCCTGGAACTTAATACAGGGAATCTGATATGTCCCTAACCTCTTAAATGATTTGCCCGTAAGACGAACGTGCAAGAAAAGTTTCCTTAATCCATTATTTAAAGCTCTTTGACACCACAAAATTTTAAAATATAATGTTATCCTATTTTGTGGCAGAAATATTTAGACTAAATATTATGCATATTTTAGCTTAAAAAAGTGGTGTGTCCCATATTATTATTTTATTGTAAGTAAAATAAAAGAATTAGTTAAGTTGTTAAAATAGTAAAGCTTCAAATGTAAGCCGCTTTTGCAGGAATTGATTACCGCAGAGAAAAACTTCCACCAATAAATTTATATGGATTTTTTTCCTAATTTAAACGTGTAGTTACTGCAAAATCTCAGTGGCAAGTAATGAGAGAAACAGATATTAATATTTACTGGTGGAAGTTTACTTTTAAGGTAGTCAGTTCCTGCGTTTCCACCATATTGCGACTGCCTAAAGAATCTCCTGTCAGTGTTGGTGTAAAATATTAGAATACCTATGCAAATAGACACCAATGAAAATAAATAATTGTTTTAGCATATTTGTGATATAATATATATGTGAGTGAACAAGGTACTTAAATAAGAATAAAGTTTCTATTTAACTTAAATGGGGATAAGTTTGTGTCGATAGTAGTCAGATACTTGGCAACTTTATCAGTTCTTTCGCTCACAGCTGCTACACAGTACGCTATATGTCTACTCGTTTTTATTCGTAACTCTATTTTATTATTAGTTTTATGTTCACAATAGCCCAATTTATACCTATGTGCAAAAGTATTTTAATAACTCATTTAAGAAGAATTCTATTATGAGACTAAAAGTAATAATAAAGCAGAAACTTATATTTCGGAAACGTATGTGTACTTCTAATATGAGAATGTTTTATTTTTTAAGATACTGATGCTACTTTAATCAGATTTTTTTTTTTGTTTTTGAAATAAATAAATTAATTATTTTTCTCAAAAAATGTATTAATTCTCAGGAAAAGTAAGAAAGAAGGATTTCTCCGACATTAAGCATATCGTATGAAAAAACAAAAAGTGGCCAGACAACTTAATTATGATTCAAACATGACTTGTCACTCTTTTGTAATTAAAGAAACTTGGAGTCTAAGAAAATTTTCTTCCAGTTTTCTCGCGTAAGGGAAAGTGTATTTTGAAGATTTCTTTTTCTTTTTTTTTCTTCAGAAAAAATGAAATTTAATGAGATTTTTCTCCTAGCACTCAAGTGCCTTCTGAGAGTGACAGGGATTGTTTTTCGTGACAAAATAATTTGGCTGAATGTAGAAAAGTTTTAGCGTAAAGTTTTATTTTTACTTATATGATCATATTTTTCTACAGTAATATTTATGTCCAATCGATTTTTCCGAATGTATATGAGTAAAAAAAGTCAACTAAGGAACTATTTTAAAGAGTTAATTTCTTACAAATTTTTTTATACAAATGTTGAATAAAATTTTAGACAAGAAGATTTTACAAAAAGTAAGTCTGGTTCAAATTCATATTTCTTATCTACTTTTAATAACTACCATCTGGCTGATTTATATGTATATATATATATATATATATATATATATATATATATATATATATACAGGGTGATTCAAAAAAGATGGGAAAAATTTTAAGGGGTAATAGTATACATCAAGACAAACAATATTAAATAGAAACCAAGGGTCCCAAGCTTTTTCCAAAGGAGATAGCCACCATTAAAGTTTAGGGTCCAAAATCTCAAATGAACATAAAAAACGGAAAAATTGGTCGATTGATTTGCGGTTTTCACTAAAACTATTCTCTATGTTGGTATTTTCTTGAAAATAAATTATAAAGATAAATTCAGAAAAATGCCGATAGAGGGCGCTTTAGACTTTGACGTAATGAGCAGCTGTTTTTTGCCATTATTTTTTGCATCTCATTAAATGGTTTCTCAGGCTTAGACTTAAACTTAAATTTTGAGCTCAAAATCTGAATAGTTGGGAGTGGTTAAGTAGCTCAAACTGAACTGTGTTCAGAGGGTTCAAATTTGAAATGATGTTAAAAAACGGAAAAATTGGTCGATTGATTTGCGGTTTTCAAAAAACTATTCTTTATGTCGATATTTTATTGAAAATAATTTATAAAGCTAATTTAAAAAAATGGCGATAGAGGGCGCTTTAGACTTTGGAGTTACGAAAAACTATTTTTTACCGTTATTATTGACATTTCGTTAAATTTTTTTATAAGCTTAGACATAAACTTAAATTTCGCGCAGAAAATCTGAATCATTGGGAGTGGTTAAGTTGCGCAAGCTGAACTGTGTTCAATGGAATTGGGGAGTTTCAAATTTCAAATGACTATAAAAAACGGAGAAATTGGTCGATTTGTTTCCGGTTTTTGCTAAAACTATTCTTTATGTCACTATTTCCTTGAAAATAAATTTTAAAGATAATTTTTTAAAAATTCCGTTTGAGGGTGCCCTTAACTTTAGAGTAACCAACAACTATTTTTAAACGTTATTTTTTCAATCTAATTAAATGCTTGCAAATGCTTAGACTTAAATTTTGAGCTCTAATTCTGAATCGATAAGAAGAGCAAACTGAACTATGTTCAAGAGTTGAAATGTTACTCTCCCCACCTCTCGAACACAGTTCAATTTTGCGCTACTTAATTACTCATAACGATTCAGATTTTGAGCTCAAAATTTAACTATAAACTTTTACAAGCATTTATTAGATACAAAAATTCCAGTTAAAAATAGTTGTTGGTTACTCTAAAGTTTAAGGCGCCCTCTAACGGAATTTTTTGAAATTTATCTTTAAAATTTATTTTCAAGGAAATACTGTCATAAAGAATAGTTTTGGCGAAAACCGTAAACGAATCTACCATTTTTTCCGTTTTTTATGATAACTTGAAATTTGAACCTCCCCACCCCCATTGAACACAGTTCAGCTTGCGCTACTTAACCACTCCCAATGATTCAGATTTTCTGCTCAAAATTTAAGTTTATGTCTAAGCTTATAAAAAAATTTAACGAGATGTAAATAATAACGGTAAAAAATAGTTTTTCGTAACTCCAAAGTCTAAAGCGCCCTCTATCGCCATTTTTTAAAAAATTAGCTTTATAAATTATTTTCAATAAAATATCGACATAACGAATAGTTTTTGAAAACCGCAAATCAATCGACCAATTTTTCCGTTTTCTATAATCATTTGAAATTTGAACCCTCTGAAAACAGTTCAGTTTGAGCCACTTAACCTCTCCCAACTATTCAGATTCTGAGCTCAAAATTTAAGTTTAAGTCTAAGCCTGCAAAACCATTTAATGAGATGCAAAAAATAACGGCAAAAAACAGTTGTTCTTTACGTCAAAGTCTAAAGCGCCCTCTATCGACATTTTTCGGAATTTATCTTTATAATTTATTTTCAAGAAAATACCAACATAGAGAATAGTTTTAGTGAAAACCGCAAATCAATCGACCAATTTTTCCGTTTTTTATGTTTATTTGAAATTTTGGACCCTAAACTTTAATGGCAGCTATCTCCTTTGGAAAACGCTTGGGACTCTTGGTTTCTATTTAATATTGTTTATCTTGATGTATACTATTACCCCTTAAAATTTTTCCTATCTTTTTTGAATCACCCTGTATATATATATATATATATATATATATATATATATATATATATATATATATATATGTATGTATGTATACATATGTTTTTGATGCAAAATAGTTATTTATACGAATACCTGAATGCATATACTAACATTTTTATGTATTTTCCAAGATTTTCTCGTTCTTAGTAGCAAACGGGAATATATATATATATATATATATATATATATATATATTTCAATGGATGATAATTAGAAAAAGATTTCGCAATATTCACATGCTTGCTAACGTCTCGGAAATGTATGTCAATTTGACGCGCCTGAAAAATTTTTGAAAACTAGAAATTTTATTTAATAAACAAAATCAATTGCATAGCAAGAAAAAAAAATAACCTTTTTACTCAATATATAATGCGATAAGAAATGTGTGTTTCATGTACCGTAATTTCGGGTGTATAAGCCGCGGATCAAACAATTCTTTTTGGACCCAGAAATCTTATTTAGTGATTGGAGACAAATATTTACGGCGATCTAAGTAGTTACATTTGTTTCTTAAAAAATTCTGGGTCAAAAAAGAATTGTTTGATCTGCGGCTTATACGCCCGAAATTACGGTAGTTGAAATTGGATTAGTTAAAAAAAAACTGTCATGTATGTATTCGTATGTTTTTATATTTATTTTAATTGTTATTATGTTTTAATACTGACTCATAAAATCAAAAGTAAAACACTCACTCTGATAATTCAGAACAGGTATCTTCGAAAGTATACAGCAAAACAGGATTTTCTATTCATAGAAAAATCTACGTATGTCGTTATTCAGTGATGGTTCATAAAAAGTTCTCTCACTTAAGGCTTTTTGACAGCATTGTTTATTTAAAATACAATTTCATACCATTTAATTGCAGACATGTTTAGATTAAATATTACGAATATTATAGCTTATAAAAGTGATGTTAATCCATATTTTCAATTTACTTTACGTAAAAAAAAAGAATCAGTTAAGTAGTTCAATAGAAAATGTTTAACCAAATTGTGGTACCATTGTGGCGTTTGAAAATTAAAAAACATAATCCGTGAATTAATCAATCATTTTTCGACCCAGAATTTTTTTCAATGAAATGTGATCCATTAGATTACCGTAAATATTTATCCCCGATCACTAAATAAGATTTCTGGGTCGGAAAATAATTGTTTGATTTACGAATTATACGCTGAAAATTATGATAGTTTATAATACTATCATTTTAAAGGTACTATTATATTATATTTGTTATTTTATTGTTATTTTATATAATTAAGAAGAAAAATGCATTTAATCCTGCTAAAGTTTTTGGGTATATTTTGACCCAGAAGTCATATTCACATGGCTGCCAACTTCTACGCCTATTTAATGTCAAATAAACACACTAGAATGAGAAATCAGCTTTAAAAATTGACAATATACATAATAATACACCACACTGAATAGATTTGGCATACATTTTACAAAAACATTTTTCTGGTTCCAAACATGTTTAGATGATTTAAAAAGGCGTAGAAGTTGGCAGCTCTGTATTCAGAATTTACAGTCATCTATATTATTTTAGAAAAAATGTTTTTCTATTAAGTAGCTCAAATGTTCCAATTAAATAAAAGAAAATTAAAGTAAAAAAATAGTGGTAGGAAACTTAGAAGCTCTGCATATTTTAAATCATGTACATTCGAAATGAACACCTTATGATGGCGAATGAAAATTATCGTCATAGCTACAATCTTCTACGGTTTATAAATCATATAAACATATTTAAAAAATCCTTTATAAAGTGAATACTGCGTAACTGCATGAAATATACATAATAAACTTTATTTATTAAGTAAAATTGGCTGTTTAAATATGTTTATTTGACATGAAAAAAGCAGATTGGCAATGCAATTCAGCAGTAATACAGGGATCGTAAGCTGCAATGATCAGGGTCGCCAGATTTGGCCTCTTTATTGTTCCTGAAATGTTACTTCTATCCCAGAATTTCTATATAGTATTGTATGTTTTATTTAATGAAAGATATTTTGTGATTAGGTTAGTAAAAATTTCTCTGTCAAACTTTCTGACATGCATTCGAAGTTTTTAAATTGAAAGTAGACGCCAAACACTCAACCCAGTCTAGGACGTTCAAGCGCATTGCGTCAGAATTTTTGTAAAATAACATTTCCCGTATTCAACGAAAAACAAATTCTATCTTCAGGTATAGTGATCAGTACTTTGAGAATTTTCTGGTATTAAATACTTAAAGTTCGGTAAATATTTTAATGCGTACGAATCCTGTAATGAACCATTTCCTGTTATTTATACTTATTGTTTGCGCTATAAATAGTTATTCATAAATTCACGGCCATTTCAATCATTCACAATCATTTCTTTTAAAATAACTAATGAAAAACATTGATTTATTGTTATTTATTTTTTACTTCTAAACATAAAATTTTTTCCCATATATTTATTAAAATAATTTTAACTACGATATTTAAATTAGTCTTATTTTTTTTCCAAAAATTTATTTGATCGATAAAATACGGATAGTACCTTCCTCCTTTCAAATCTTTTAAAACTATTTCAATAATCGGAAAAAAGTTTCATGAAATACATATTTATTTTTAATGTTAGTTTAAAATACGGGAATAAATCAGAAATATTGATTCCAATAAATGTTATTGCCTCCAGTCTTAGGCTCACATATATCGTGAAAAATAATATGCGTATTATATTTCCTTTTGTTGTACAAATAAATATGGAAATTATATGATACTGCTTGATTAATTTTCCTTGATTTATTTACCGTAATTTCCGGTGTATAATCCGCCGATCAAACAGTTCTTTTTCGACCCAGAAGTTTTATTTAGTAATTTCAGCCAAATATTTGCCTCGAACTGAAATGTTACATTTTACTCTTCAAATTTTCTGGGTCGAAAAAGGATTGTTTGATTTGCGGATTATACGTCGGAAATTATGGCACATTTAACATTTTTCAACATAGTTGAATAGTATCTACCAATTCGGTTTTTCTAACTGTTCGTCAGTCTGCCCAAACGTTAGCTTGCGTGAATTTGGAAGGATTTCCATTTAATTTTATATGTTATGCAGATTTACTGTGAAACATTCAGTATTGACAGCATTCAAAGTGTGAGTAGCATTCATAGTTCGTTTACAGGGATACACAAAATGTTCCGTTACGTTATGGTTTATTTGGAAAAACTATATGCAATATTTTTAATGATGTTACATTATTTCAACTATTTGGAAAATCAACATAAATCTCATAGGTAAGAAAGAAGATGCTTATTGTTCAATAGTGTGTGCATAACATTTGTCATTCTACAGAAGTACACACAGAAGTGTTTGATTACAGCATTGTCGATTTTAATGGTAATTGTTGGAAGTGCATTTATAGCTGTGACATGAGTATGTAAAATTATGTAATTTTTTGTAAAATATTTGTTGCTTATAAATTATACAGATCATATACAGGTTATAGAATATAATTCGAGTACATTTACTGGAATTGATAAAAGGGAATATTGAACAGCATTAAGCATTTTCGAAATGAACCAAATCAAACATAATATGTATCGTAATTTCGCGCGCATACTTCGAGCCTCTGATTACTCGATTTAATACCCGAATTTATTTTACATAAAATGTGATTTACTTCTGCTTTGAATTTATTTGACTTCTTTTTATCAATAAATTTTTCGGTTTGAAAAAGACTTATCTCTACCGCGGCGTATACACGTGACATTATGATAGTGTACATGTATATACAAACCGATAGATCATATGGAAGGAATCACAAAAGAATTTGGATTATTTTTCGACTATGTATGGTATTTGCCAAAAATGTATTGTAAAATGTTTTATGCATTTTCCCATTTCCTTACTGGAATTTAATCTTTCTCATTATTTTATGATGAAGCTTTGTTACAGTAATCTGAATGTTTTTGAAAAGTGTTTCATAATCTAAGCTTGATGCATAAGTTTTCGTTTAGGTAATACATACAGTCAGTGTAAGATAAAATTAAACACGGAACACCTTCATTTATTTAAATATCTTTCACATACCACAGCAGATATTACTTTTGACCCTGAATAATGACCTTTACTGAAGATAAACTTCACTCCCTGAATAACAGGCCAGGACACTGGCACAAAAATTGCGGCTGTCGTAGGTGGAATTATTTTAACGTTTATACAGACCCATGAATTTAAGTATCAATAATTTTTAAAAGTCTTTTTCGCTTTATTTTTCTGAAAGGAAATAAGTCAGAAAAACTTTTGGAAAACCTTGATGTCTAAAATCAGAAAAACATTCAAATGATTTTAAAAAAATTCGACTTCGATAACTGCCTTTTTTCTGTCACCACTTAGATAAAGTATTAACCCTTTGCACTCCCGAGATGAAAGTCATTCACCACTACTTTTGTCAGGTGTCCTTCGTGAATCGGGATACTAAATGCTTTTGGACACCACTAATATCTAACAGTTTATTTCACCATAGTTTGTGACGAATTATTCGGCTATTAGACAAGCAGGGCCTGATTATCAACGGGGCACTATCCTACCAGTAAAAAGAAATAGAATTTTTCCCCTTATTTATGACAGTAATTTCGAATGAAAAAGGCGTTTAAACAAGTTGAAACTTTCCATAAAATTTTACTGGTGGGAGAGTGCCCCGTTAGTAATCAGGCTCTGTAGACAAGGCGAAGAAAATTAGCTAAAAATACTGGTGTGGAAGCATTCGGAGTACCCATTTACGTGGGACACTATTGGTCGGTGAGAATCTCCTGTGTAAAAGGTTATGGGGCGGTGATATCGTCGGTACTATGTCAAACTATCCAATATGATAATAGTTTTTCCTGTGGGCCACTATATTAAATTCAGGTTTCTTGCTTGGCACCACTTTCTAAAATGATAAAATTCCCCCTGTTATAGCCTTAATTGACGGGTCATATTTTAAGGCGAAAGTAACTTGAATTTTCTTATTAAATAAATGGTGCTAATCAAGAAATCGCAGATTAAAAAAAAGTAGGTTACTGGCAAAACTGTTTTCATATTGATTGTTTGACATGGTATAGACGATATGAACACAAGTTTCAAGTGGGTGTCGTTTACATATAATGAAATTGCACTAGCTTAATCGTCGCGCCCGAGACTAATGTCTCGGGCGCGACGATTATGTGGTTAAGATATATTACATTCATAATAACACCAGCAAAGTAATTAAATGACTTTAGTTCTGTTTTTCATTTTCCTGCCATGTCAAACTGCGCTGTGTGCAAAGTGTAAGACTTTCTGGAATACTGTACAAATAACTTTTTCCAGTTTTTTTTATTTTCTAATTAATAATCATACCTTATATAACAATATATATGAGGAAGGTAATACATTCTGTATTTTGTAAATAATTTTCCATAATTAAAATATGTGTGTCATTGAAAATTATTGTCATTTTCTTGGCCTCCTCATTTTAGTACTATATCGGGTAAAAATATGGTTCTGTATGGTTCTGGTATGGTTCTGTGTGGTTCTGGTATGTTTCTGGTATTCTTATTGTTATTGACATAGTTGAATTCAGAAGCAGTGAAATCCTAGCTGCCAGTAACATCTTTTAAAATTTTTCTTTGAAACTAATATATTTAAAGTCTTTGAAAAAAATGTGTAAACTTTTATTATGCCACTATCTTGGCTTCAATAAATTACAACTAAAATTGAAAATTGCATTGAATTCGAGCTATTATAGAGAAAACGTGTACTTTTAACCTTTTAGTGTTTCATTACACGAAACGCATAGCTTAATTTTTAAATGCCACACTGACACCAGAATTCTGGTATAAATATTTTCCGTTTATTACGTATCGGAATGAGAGCTTTTTCATATTTTCAGATAAATTTGAATGTTAAATCCTGTGTCAATCAGTCACTTCAATGTTTACGCAACAGAAGTGCTCTGCACTTAACCCCTTGGGGACGAGCGACAAATATACATGCTGCTTAAGGTACTCAGAAATCTTCATTATTCTTACCTATAATTTTTTACAGTAAAAATCACCTTATTCAATCAGCGCATTTTCAATATTTAATTAGAGAAAGTTTTCTGTTTACAAAAACCGGTGGTAAAAAATTGCAAATTAAACAACATGCTCTCGTCATGAACGGGTTAACAAATTCCGGCTCCGGCAAATTTTGTTAGTAAAATGAGAAATTATCGGAATTCACAAACGACTCTTTTAGAAATTAAGAATCCCTTAATTTAAGCTTTCATTGTAAAAGCGAAATTCTATTAAAATATTATTGGTGCCTTTGCAAGTTCGAAATTAAAATTAGGTATCTCGGACTGGGCACAGTGTGCTGGAAAGGGTTAAAGAGTTAAACGAAATGACTAAGGTCTGTCTAAAAAGCTTAAGCACAAGCATAAATTGTCGATTTTCAAAGAAATATAAAACGTTAGAATGAATGCTATTTTTGATTTGCAGATTTCGCAACATTATTTAAATAAATGATGTCAAAATTAGATAAAAAATAAATTACATAATTGTAAAAAATATAATAAAAATGTTTAAAAAGGTCACAAAAGTTTGTGCATAGTGTCAAAAACAACCATATTTACAATTTTTACAGAACTCTAACTTACAAATTATTTTTCCGTGATTTCGAATAAACGTGTGTCCAACGAAATTACTAGTCTTTGTAGGGTTTTTGGTGGCAAAGAGTATCATGTTTTCTCTATAGCCTCTTGCATTTCTTCACTGTAGTCATGCTGCTTTCCATTTCCGTAAACCTAGCGGGTTAAGATACCCCCAGACATTCTCAATCGGATTTAAGTCTGGGCTTAAAGCTGGCCAGTCAAGAACATAAACATTTTTCTCACAAAACAAAGTTCTGTAGAATATGATACGTGGATTAAGGCATTCTCTTGATAAAAAATTCATTCAGGAACCCCCCCTCCCCCCAAAAAAAATCACCGAATAGAAGCAAATGTTTTAGCGTCTCTTAATACTTTTTTGAATCGTGTCTTCCTTTTAGAAAAGCAAGGGAGGTCTGGCCATTGAATCCAATTGCCTCCCGATTCATAACAAATTTCCCGCATTGCTGCCTGCTGAAAAATGCCCTAGGTTCCTTTCGTAAATCATGCAATATGCGTTCCAACAATCAGGGCCATCCAAGTTTAACTTTTTCTCATCAATGAATATAACAGTAAGTTATTTGTCCACCTAGAACATGTGTTTTTTAGACCAGTTCTGTCTTGCCTGTTTGTGATGTAATTTGTGAGACGGTTTGCGAGCCACTTTGTTTAGTATGATGTAATCATACTCTTTAATACGTCTATGTATAGTGTCTTTGGATATCTGTACACTGAGATTATTTTTAATTTGCCGTATGGACATATTTTGTCTAGATACCAAATTCTATATTCTCCGATCAGAATGAAAAGTCGTCATACGGGGTCGTCCACATCATGGTTTCCGATTAAAATTATCATTTCTAGATAGTACTTGAAATATACCGTAATTTCGGGTGTATAAGCCGCAGATCAAACAATTCTTTTTCGACCCAGAATTTTTTAAGAAACAAATATAACTATTTAGATCGCCGTAAATATTTGTCTTCAATCACTAAATAAAATTTCTGGGTCCAAAAAGAATTGTTTGATCCGCGGCTTATACACCCGAAATTACGGTACCTCGTTTTGATTAATATAAAACTTTTGCAATTTTAGAAACAGTTTTATTTTGCGATTTCAATTTGGGAACTTTCAAAATCTCACATTTTGTGAATTTTTACCCTTCGGCATTTTTAAAACGAAAGGAAATAGTTTCTCCACTTTTTACACTTTTATAAGAGTGCAATATGAGTCATACAACGTCAATACACACGGGCCAATCCCGTGTTTCTAAAAATTTTGCATAAAGTTTTAAAACTTCTTAAACAGCATTTCTCCCAGAAAAAAATTAAATTAAATAAAAATAAATATATATTTTATTTTAACCGTTCAAAATGGTTTTATTTTATTTTATTTTGATTATAGTCGAGTATTTGTTGTAAAGTAGCATAAAATATTTTCTTCTTCAATTACTTTAAACCAGATTTGCAGAGTGCTTAAACTTTTGAGACACACTATTTGTTAGACCTAAAGAAAAACCCGAAAATTTGAAAAATGCTTTAGAGTAAAATTGTCATTAACCGGCATACATATGTCAAGAAATTGACATATACATATATTTACATAAAGGTTCGAACACTTCTTATACTTTTTTGGACTCTGTCACCACTTTTAAAAATAAGAAAATTAACATTTAATTTTTAAAACATAGAACTTGCAACCACCACTTTGATTTAGAGATTAAACAGCATTTTCTCTGCAGTGAAATACTTTGAAAATATTCTTGAATTTTAGTGGTAGAACCGCGCAAACCCTGTGTTTCAGCTCTTTAAAATTTAATAATTGTACAGTAAAAATTCTTTATTCTTTAATATGAAATAAATTTACCTTATGAAATTTTTAATTGTTTTCTATGGCTAATTTTAATTTATTAGGTTGGTTGTTTGCATTACATATGTGCATTATATTCTCTAAATAATGTTATGCCTTTTGTGTTAAAAAGTTAAATATAATATAACTTATTTGTGTACAGAATAATAAAAAAAATAATACGTAGTTGCCAACCTCCGGCTTTTTTAATGCAGAAAACATATTTTGAACCAGAAAATTTAATTAATTAAAAGTGTTTGCCATTAAATGAGATTATCGCTTGAAATTGATTTAATTTCGATAATTAAATAAATTTCTGGTTGGAAAGACAATTGTTTGATTTTAAAAAAGCCTGAGGTTGGTACGTATGATAATATCATATTTGTTATAAACGGAGAACTGTGATTTTTTTCGTGTAATAGAAGAGAATTAGTGGTAAAAAATAAATAAATAAAGGAGGAGAGATTAAAAATACGTGTGTGCCAGAAAAAAAAGACGGAAAGACAAAAATAAATAAAGTGGAGTGTTATTTCACTAAGTAAAATTAGAGCACATTAAAATACGCTCAAAAGAAAAAGGAAGATGTTATAAAATCAAATATTCAGATGGAAGATGTTAAAAATAGACAGCAGCATAAACAGAGGAACAAAAATACTGTTCAAGTCAGCACAACTTTAAAACCAGTAGATTTTTAAGCTGTAACATAACTAAAAAACCCTGATACCAATAACCAGGGATCGCACCTTTCCTAAAATTTTCATACTTACCTACCACTATTCTAAAACGGTAATCGTTATAGTATAACTCTATTGCAGATTATTACTCTATAGCTCTATAGACGATGTTACAGGAACATTCCAAGAAAATTTTTGTTTCAAAATACTGGTAGCAAAGTGTGAAAATTTTAGGAACGGTGCGAGCCCTGCATTAACCCTTTAAGTGTACCAATGTTGTTTTTCCTTCATGTAATTTTTTTTAATTTAAAGGGTGATTTAATAAAACTTTCAGAGCTATGTAATTGTTATCAGGGCTTAAAAAATATAAATATGCAAAATAATAAAACATAAATCCCCTTACTAATAGCGATTATCTGTAATATTTAATGAATCTTTAAACAAAAATGGATATTTCTGCCAGGCGCTTAAAGGATTAAAAATTTATCCCCACGTTCACCAGTCAAGCATATACTCAAGTCTCCAGATAGGAAAAGAAGTGAGAAAAGACAGACAACAAGCCTAAAAAGACTTAAAAATATATAATCTGAATTTCCGGACATAATTTCAATATTATTTATACGTATGCCTAAATATTCAAGAGTGGTGAGGAAAAACACACTAAAAATGAGGAAAATATTAATGTTTTCTAACAGAAAATATTCTACATAATATAAACAGATTAAAGAATGCAAATTTCTAATTAACGATATACTGGTATTTAGCACCTTTTTTTACCATGTTTTCCTCGGCCATTCGCCCCGCTTATTTATCTGTTTATCATAACTTGAAAAACTGTAGCAGATTTCAAATATTATAAAAGTTTTACAAAAGTTTTTTTTAATAATATTTTAACTCTTTTAGCTGTTTTTATCTTTTAGTCAAATGTGTCAAATTTTATTTGTGAAAGATTTCCTGTGAAATTATTCAAACAGTTCATTTAAATATATATATATACACACTATATGGCCATTGATTATTGGACACTTGTGATTTTAGACATTTTACTAAATATCTAGAAAAATACATGAGGAATCATCTCGAAACTCTTAGTGTATAAATATAATAGTATACGTCATACATCTCCGTGAAGATTTTTTTATCGAAACTCCATAGGGGACCGTCAAAAAATTAAAAAAGAATGAATATCTTTTGAATAACCCTGTCAAAACTAATATAGCAAAAGCGCTCAAACTCTAGATTATGATTGAATGCCTTATTGTAATACACTGTGTTGATTTTTATGCAAATAGCCTGCATACTCGTAGAGTAATTAAGGTTTTTATAAAAATGGTCCCAAATTTTTCCTTTATAATTTTCAGAGTTCTTAATATATTTCCTGAAAAAAATATTATTTTATATTAAGAACTCTGGAAATTATAAGGAAAAAAACTTGGAAAAATTTGGGACCATTTTTATAAAAACCTTAATTACTCTGCGAGTATGCATGCTATTTGCATAAAAATGAACAAGGCGTATTACAATAAGGCATTCAATCATAATCTGGAGTTTGGGTGCTTTTGCTGCATTAGTTTTGACAGGGTTATTCAAAAGATATTCATTCTTTTTTAATTTGTTGACGGTGTCCTATGGAATTTCGGGAAAAAATCTTCACGGAGATGTATGACTTATACTATTATATATTTATACACTAAGAGTTTCGAGATGATTCCTCATGTATTTTTCTAGATATTTAACAAAATGTCTAAAATCGCAAGTGTCCAATAATCAATAGCCATATAGTGTACTTTTATTACTGTTTTATAAATTAATGAACAATTTCTAATTAAAAATAAGAAAAAAAGAGAAATGGAATTTTTCTTCCAAGAAGAAATTTTTGTTTTAACTGTTTATCACTTTTATAGACTATTGAAAATTTTATATAACAATAAAAAAATACTATATCAAACGATAATAAATTATCTGAAGAGGATTTATTAAAATCATACATTTTTTTATACTTTAATAAAATTTGTCATTGTCTTGGCACCTCTCGTTATCATCATAGATATCAACATCTCCTTATTATTACGGAGTCTGATCCAAGGCAAGTATGTTTTAAACTGAAATATATAGAGTAGATGTGCCAGTAATGGACCCCCTTAAGAAATTTCTTTAAAACATATTAAACATAAACATTTAAAGCATTCATATTGATTATTTAGCTTTTCAGTTAAATCAAAATATTTTATCTCTACTGAAATTACACTTTTTGTATCGGTCATTTGGGTGGTCCATTACTGGAAAATCGCGAAATAAGCAATCCAGTAATGGCCCACCCCTCCTAAAATCTTAAAAATAAATAAAATTTTGTAAATAACCATTGGTATATGAGCTTCAGAGTTTTATATTACTACTCAAACAAAAACATTCAATTTTTACAAGAAAATAAAGGTGATATAAATTAAGTAAGTACAGTCAACTCTTAGCATGTTTATTAAGATTTTCAGTAACTTTATTTTCTGCTTTCTAATTGCTTTGATGAAATGTGTAAAAAAATAATCCAGGTTATAGAGCATGCGAGGGAGAGCTAAGAAAAAAATAATAAAAACGTAACTATCATTTATTATTTTTTTATAAACTAAAAACTGCGAGGTGGCCCATTACTGGAAGGTGGTCCATTATTGGCACATCTATCCTATATAAGGAAGTATGTCTTCTTTCTATAAGGTACATCACTCTGAATTTTTTTAACTTAAGATTTCCGGATGAAGCTATTTTCGTCCTGCATCAGACTCAGGAATAATTAAGATATGTTGGCATCTAAGTAGTATCCTGGCGTCAAATATTTAACCATTTTTATAGAAAATTATTTCTACAATCTATGTGTTCTCATACTTAATTGCTGATGTAAGGATAGCAACAAGGAGCTATTGAATTAATATTAAAAAAAATATGAAGTTTTCAATTGATTTAAATTTTTAAAATTTTTTACTTTCAAAATCTCACGTTTTGTGATATTAACCAATATACCTTTTATTAAATCTTCATACATTTATAAAAAAATACCTGTGGCACTCGGGGACTGCCGCGGTAAAGCTATTGCATAGCATTTTTTATCAACTTATGCAATTATAATTATTTATTTATTTTTTATTTATGCAGTTTTTTTTGTCTTTGATATTAATTCAAGTTAAACATTTTGAGCGTGATGAACGATAACAATTTTTTTTTCTTGTATTGAACAAATGAGAAGTTAATATCGTTTAAAATATTTTTATTATCTTACAATACATGTAGCTTAATCAGGAATTTTTATCATTGAAACTATACGTTTATAGTAGCTGAAATAAAAAAAAACATAAGTTTAAGACTTGACATTCTCAAAATATCTGAAAAATACCGCGTCAATGTCTGCCGAAGTCTACGGAGGGATACCGTGCCGAAGTCTGCCAAACTGAAACGACGTTAGCCGGAGTGTTAGGCTTTTTTCTCGTTACAGAATTTCTAGATTCTTTCGCCGCGCTCAAAGCCCGCGATAAAAGCTATGCAACACCTTAATAAATTACAAACAAAATTTGGCCGCGCTACGAAAATTAGATCGCGAGTTATAAGCATTTTAAATTTTCCGAACCTCACCGTGGGGGTCTCCTGTCACCAAAAATTAACACTGTCTCATAATAAATTACCAAACAAAATTTGGCCGCACTACGAAAATGAGATCGCGAATCATAGGCATTATAAATTTTTCGACCCTAACCATAAGTGATCTCCTGTCACCAATAGTAACACACTGTCTCATAATAAATTACCAAACAAAATTTGGCCGCGCGACGAAAATTATATCGCGAGTTATACGCATTTTAAATTTTTCGACCCTCACCGTCTCCTGTCACCAAAAGTAACACTGTCTCATAATAAAATACCAAAGAAAATTTGGCCGCACTACGAAAATTAGTTCGCGAGTTATAAACATTTTAAATTTTTCGACCCCCACCATGGGGGATCTCCTGTCACCAAAAGTAACACTGTCTCATAATAAATTACCAAACAAAATTTGGCCGCGCTACGAAAATTGATCGCGAGTTATAAGCATTTTAAAATTTTCGACCCTCACCATTGGGCGGGTCTCTACTCACCAAAAGCTACATTATCCTACCTTATTTTATCTTAAGACGATTCTTTTCTATACACATTCTATCAGGAATTTTTATTATTGAAACTATAGATTTATAGTAACTGAAATAACATATATATAAGTTTGAGACTTGATATCCTCTAAATATCTGAAACATACCGCGTCAATGTCTGCCGAAGTCTACCGAAGGATACCATGCCGAAGTCTGCCGAAGTGAAACGACGGTAGCCGAGTGTTAGGTTTTTTCGTTACGGATGTGTTAGGATATTTTTCGTTACGATATTTTTGGATTCGGTCGCCACGCTCAAAGCCCGCGATAAAAGCTATGCAATAGCTTAAAAACATAAGTTTAAGACTTGATATTCTCAAAATATCTGAAAAATACCGCGTCAATGTCTGCCGAAGTCTACGGAGGGATACCGTGCCGAAGTCTGCTAAACTGAAACGACGTTAGCCGAAGTGTTAGGTTTTTTTCTCTTTACAGAATTTCTAGATTCTCTCGCCGCGCTCAAAGCCCGCGATAAAAGCTATGCAATACCTTAATAAATTACAAACAAAATTTGGCCGAGCTACGAAAATTAGATCGCGAGTTATAAGCATTTTAAATTTTCCGAACCTCACCGTGGGGGTCTCCTGTCACCAAAAATTAACACTGTCTCATAATAAATTACCAAACAAAATTTGGCCGCACTACGAAAATTAGATCGCGAGTCATAAGCATTTTAAATTTTTTGTCCCTCACCATGGGGGATCTCCTGTCACCAAAAGTAACACTGTCTCATAATAAATTACCAAACATAATTTGGCCGCGCGACGAAAATTATATCGCGAGTTATACGCATTTTAAATTTTTCGACCCTCACCATGGGGGATCTCCTGTCACCAAAAGTAACACTGTCTGATAATAAATTACCAAACAAAATTTGGTTGCGCTACGAAAATTAGATCGCGAGTTATAAGCATTTTAAATTTTTGACCCTCACCGTGGGGGGTTTCCTGTCACCAAAAGTAACACTGTCTCATAGTAAATTACCGAACAAAATTTGGCCGCGCTACGAAAATTAGATCGCGATTTATAAGCGTTTTAAAATTTTCGACCCTCAGCATGGAGGGGGTTTCCTTTCACTAAAAATTAACACTGTCTCATAATAAATTTCCAAACAAATTTTGGCCGCGATACGAAAATTAGATTGCGAGTTATAAGCATTTAAATTTTTCGATCCTCACCATTGGGCGGGTCTCTACTCACCAAAAGCTACATTATCCTACCTTATTTTATCTCAAGACGATTCTTTTCTATACACATTCTATCAGGAATTTTTATTATTGAAACTATAGATTTATAGTAACTGAAATAAGATATAAAGTTTTGAGACTTGATATCCTCTAAATATCAGAAAAATACCGCGTCAATGTCTGCCGAAGTCTACCGAAGGATACCATGCCGAAGTCTGCCGAAGTGAAACGACGGTTGCCGAGTGTTAGGTTTTTTTCGTTACGGATGTGTTAGGATATTTCTCGTTACGGAATTTTTGGATTCTCTCGCCGCGCTCAAAGCCCGCGATAAAAGCTATGCAATACCTTAATAAATTACGAACAAAATTTGGCCGCGCTACGAAAATTAGATCGCGAGTTATAAGCATTTTAAATTTTCCGAACCTCACCGTGGGGATCTCCTGTCACCAAAAATTAACACTGTCTCATAATAAATTACCAAACAAAATTTGGCCGCACTACGAAAATGACACTGCGAGTCTTAGGCATTTTAAATTTTTCGACCCTCACCATGGGGGATCTCCTGTCACCAAAAATTAACACTGTCTCATAATAAATTACCAAACAAAATTTGGCCGCACTACGAAAATTAGATCGCGAGTTATAAGCATTTTAAATTTTTTGACCCTCACCATGGGGGATCTCCTGTTACAAAAAGTAACACTGTCTCATAATAAATTACCAAACAAAATTTGGCCACGCTACGAAAATTAGATCGCGAGTTATAAGCATTTTAAATTTTTCGACCCTCACCGTGGGGGGGGGTGTCCTGTCACCAAAAGTAACACTGTCTCATAGTAAATTACCAAACAAAATTTGGCCGCGCTACGAAAATTAGATCGCGATTTATAAGCGTTTTAAAATTTTCGACCCTCAGCATGGAGGGGGTTTCCTTTCACTAAAAATTAACACTGTCTCATAATAAATTTCCAAACAAATTTTGGCCGCGATACGAAAATTAGATTGCGAGTTATAAGCATTTAAATTTTTCGATCCTCACCATTGGGCGGGTCTCTACTCACCAAAAGCTACATTATCCTACCTTATTTTACCTCAAGACGATTCTTTTCTATACACATTCTGTCAGGAATTTTTATTATTGAAACTATAGATTTATAGTAACTGAAATAAGATATATAAGTTTGAGACTTAATATCCTCTAAATATCTGAAAAATACCGCGTCAATGTCTGCCGAAGTCTACCGAAGGATACCATTCCGAAGTCTGCCGAAGTGAAACGACGGTAGCCGAGTGTTAGGTTTTTTCGTTACGGATGTGTTAGGATATTTCTCGTTACGGAATTTTTGGATTCGGTCGCCGCGCTCAAAGCCCGCGATAAAAGCTATGCAATAGCTTAAAAAATAAGTATAACAATAAAATAGAAGTTAATAAAGTTAGTAAAATAAAATTAGAATTATATCCATATTTTTATAAAATTTAAATCAAGACGTTTCAGAAAAGAATTTCTGCCTGTTAAATTTTAGTCGTTCTGTGTATACAGTTAACTAAAAAGAACGAAGGGGGACTGTGTGATCGCCCGGAATCTATTTAAAGGTGTCTGCCGTATGAATTTTCTGGTCGATAGTTTCTGTTTTATTATGTATGGTTCGGCGGTAACTGAATGAGATCTCTGCAGAATATCAAAAGGTAAATTTTTTCTTTCCTCGAAAACAGCGAATTAAATGAATTGCTTACTTGTAATCTCTCTAGTTCTAAGTGATGCTGTTATGAATATGTAAAAGTTGAATTGAGTCACAACTTATGTATTTTAAAAAATTTAAAAAATATTTAATATTAATCTTCCTATTTAAAATTAGGTTTTTGAGCAAAAATATAGGCTCGCAGTATTTCTATAGTTTCACAATTTAGAAATTGGATCATAATTTATTTGTGTCAGACCAGTATTTTCAAATCAAAAATCTTGGTGATGTATTCTTTTAATATCCACAATAAAAGTGAACAATACATATTATTGTTTTAAAATAGTTGTAGTAAAGTGTGAAAATATTAGGAACATTTCGAGCCCTGAAAGCATGTCTAGAAATTGTTGAAATCTTTTTAATTTATTTTAAGGATTTTTTTTAAAAAATAGGTTGATTTCTTTACGTAAGATAAAAATTGTTTGGCACATGAAAATAAATTTAGCATAGTTAAGTTTTGACCTTTTCTAACTCCTTGAAGGTACATTAACTGTATCCCTTTTCTAAAAGATTTTGCCTAAAAGTCTGTGATAAACAGTTAAAAGGGAGTGTTACCTTTAGAAAAATCCCACATGGTATAATTGTTAATATGTAACGACTCACACAAGTATATGTAGAATATTCACAAATTGCATTAATATTCTGAAAGAAAATATTATTCCGCCTGTTTTTTTGTGTTTTTATCTTAACGATATGCAGATAAATTCAGGTGTATCTTTTTTGTTTTTACACTGAATAAGCATAACTTCCAAAGGATATTGATTTTGAATACCACTATGAAAAAAAGAATTCTTATCTAAGTTGCATTTTAAGAAATTGTAGCGCCATTATGATTTGTTCAAAATAACGAACTTTTCTTGGCGCTTAAAGTACTCCTTTTTACAAACGAAAATCATATTTTAATAATTAAAACTAGCGAGCTACGCCCGCTAGCTGGGCCACTTTTTCCAAACGAACCTCGGTATCAAGCAGTATATAATAAGCAAAAAAATTCATTTAATAAGCAAGTCTTTGTATTCGAATCCTCAGGCACAAAAAAAGTAAATTAAAGAGCCATGGTCCCATTAAAAATATGTGATTTCGCACGGTGGGCCACGTGCACTTGAAAAAATAAAGATAGTGGATCGGAGCTATGGTCGCTTCGCGCCCATAGTCCCTTTAAAAATATTTGGTTTTGCACGGTGGGCGCTAAGCGCGCATAAGACTTTTTTTCGTATTTTTCAGTTCATCAGAAGCAAATTTTTACGCAGATTCTGAATATGTAATCAGTTTTTTTCTACTTTAAAAATTGTCTGCATGATGGTTTAAGAAAAAACGCGCAAAAAAAGTTTCGATAGTCCTGTTTTATTTCTAAGTTCAATATTTTAGCGAAAACTACGGTAAATATTCTACGGCAAGTCAAAAAAATTGATGCGGAAAAAAACGCAATTAGCGCTGGTAGAAAAAGGAGGTTTTCGGCTGTTTGTTCTTTTAGCCAAAGGGGAAAAATTCATTACCTTCACCGCAAGGTGGCGCAGTGTTCTGCTTCGGAGCTCCGTTTGGGAATTGACACACTTTTCGTTCCGATTCCCAAGGGGTTTTTAATTCATAACTTTTTTAATTTTGGTCCCACGGTCTCGAAAATGCCCGAAATGACTTTCCCGGAATTTTTCCAATCGAAAGACACCTCTCGCGACTTCCAACTCGCCCGCGTTGCGAACTGTAATCGGCTTCAAGCAGACATACAGACAGAGAGAGGCGCACGGATTTTATTAGTATAGATTTTAAAGTAAAAGAACGAATTTGGAGCTACAGAAAGAGAATACGCCACAACTACTAGTAATAATGAAAACTTTAAGGTATTTATTATAGATTAGTATTTTGAAAATAGGTGATCATTTAAATTGCATCATTTCTCATGCAATCAAAATGATTTATTTAAAAATGATTCGTCGCATGTTTTCACAACAACGGATTATTTAATTCTAAAATGCTTATTTTATTTAACCATTTCCTGCACTCTGTACCCAGTCCGGGATAGTTAATTTTAATTCCTAACTTGCAAACGTCAACAATAATATTTCAATAAAAATTTGTTTTTACAATGAAAGCTTAAATTAAGGGATTCTTAATTTCTAAAAAAGTCGTTTGTAAATTTTGGTGACAGTCGATAATTTCTTATTTTACTAACAGAATTTGTCCGCGCCGGAAAGAGTAAAAAGACCTTATATTTCACCATTATATCTCAGTAACAATTTGAAAATGCTTTTTCTTTTTCTCAAAGTTGTAGGTTAAAAACCGTAATTTCCGGCCTTTAAACCACGAATTGAATAATTATTTTCGGACCAAGAAATCTTACATTATAAAATATAAATAATTAAATCGTAGTAATATTTAACTTCAATTATTAAATAAAATTTTTGTTTTGAAATATGATTGTTTGACCCGAGGATTATAGGATGGAATTTATAATATATGGAAAAGTTATCGTTCCCATCATTTGATTCTTTTTTTTTCAAAGCGCTCCCGCCTAACAACAAATTAGGAACAAAGCTTTCATTTGTTAATATATCAAAGAAACTTTCAGAAAATTATGTAATAAATTTTGAAATTTAACAAATGTATAATAACTTAGCATTTAGTGTAATTAGGATTATTACGCATAGTTCTTAAAAAAAAATCATAAAAAAGTTCCTGCGCCTTTATATGTATTTATTTAAAAATTAGATTTCCCTTACTTCTTCATATTTATATATCCCAAATTTCTATTTAAAATGCTTTTGTATGTACAAAAACCATATAATTTAACCCTTTCAAGTGCCGTGGTTAAATTTTATATCACCTAATTTTAATTTCTAAATACCACAATGGAACCAGAATACTGGAATGAAGAATTTCCTTTTATTAACTGCGTGAACAAAAACTTTTGCTTATTTTGAAAAAAAAAAATGTTTTTAAATTGGTATCATTCCCTCAATTCAGTATTTTACGACTTGAAGTATCTTGCCCCTGAAAGGGTTAAAGTTATGAAATATAAAAGGACAATTAAACCATTCCGGCACAGAGCACTTCCTTTGGTAAAATGATTACATGAATAAAGGACACTGGGACTTACGAAATAATTTAATTTTAAATAAGAAAAAAGCTATTTTTCACGTACATAATCAACGGAAAATACTTGTACCAAAATTCTGATCCCTGTGAGAGGCAATTTGAAATCAAGTTGGGTATTCTATGTAATGAAACACTGAGCGTCAAAGGGCTTTAAATTGTATCTTAAGACATTTGCAAATCAGTGTTGCCAGTTTTGACACAGTTTTGGATTAAAATTGGAGTCCAAACTTGCAATCCTAATTAAAATAGAAAAACTTAGACTTTCGCTTAACATAAATTTCCTGTCTCATACAAAGGCATCACCAAACATGGTGAGCACAGATTTTCATGATTTCCAAGTATGTTGTAGGGGTTGTACTATTAATTATTCTGGTGAGAGAGTTTCTTCAAATGGGCCATGGTCTTTGAAAAATTGGGGTCAAAGTTCAGCGTATATTTCAAATACTTATTAGTACAAGCAGCGCATGTGAATCCGTGGCGCCGTGGTAGCAAGTGAACTTGCGAGTAGAAAGGTTGCGGGTTGGAATCAGTCCTCGGCTTTTTACTTATTTTTATATTTTTTTACACTTCGCAAATTATAAGCAGAATTGAAAATTTTACAGCTTTGAGCCTTTTGATATTTTCTGAATAGAACAGTTTACTTTGTCAACATTTATTTTGTTATTATTATTTAAAAATATGGTGACTGACTGCACTTCAGGGTTCAACTAAAAGTACATTTTGCAACAAATAAATAAATAAAAATTCGTATTTAATTGAAATTTTGAAAAAGTATAAGAAAATTTCAATATTTTAAAAGCTCCACTACTTTAAATATTAATATTTTTAGATTAATCAGTCACTTTTTTTCTTTTCAAATGTGTATTACACAATATTGTGCATGGATTTTCAGATAATTTAATACTGCATTTAATATAATTTATATTGCTTAAATACTTAATTCGTGATAAATATGTGTAAAAGTATATTAAAAGTAAAAAAAAATCATCATTTGTACAAGTGTAAATATAAGATAAAAAAAATCTTCATTTATTCTGATATTACGGATTAAAGCATACGAATAATAAAAAAAAGTATTTTTATATGTATTGTAAATTATCTCATTAACAGACGATTTTTGTAGTTCAGTTGAATCACGGAAAGAGTGTTTTGGTTTATAATAAAAATGGATGGAATCTGTCTATGATATCAATATATCATTGACTATGACGATGCAAAGTAACAAATTGATAAACTTATCTTTTTCTCCATAAAAAAAATCTTTCGTTTAAAGTACCTAAAAAAAATCATGATCACAACAAGATCTACATTACAGTTGAAGCTATAGATATATCGTCCTTTTTCTCATTTTTGTAATACGCAAACGACCCCCCCTTAATATAACGGACACTTAACAGCTGGCACATGTATTTCACTCTTTCCATACATTATATGGTCATAAAACCGAGTGTGGTTTTCTTAATACCAGCTGCCCTATAATAAAAATGCTGCATAAGATGTTTTGCGCGTCGTACATGTTCGAGTAGATCGCCTCCCATGCTACCGTTTCCTTATATGCTAACCATTCGCGAATTTTAGCCCACTTCAAGAGCCCTAGGTCTAACCGCAAAAAATTCCTTTGCTTTTTTAAATTCCAATATCAAAATTTAAACTCTTTTGTCGCCAGTTAGCGATTATCTTGTTAATATGCTAAGTACAAAATCTCTCTCTCAGAAGAAAAAAATTGCACTTATATTTTTGCCAAATATCATATACATGCCAAACATTGTAACCCTTTAGCGATAATTGACAACTGATGTTATTTTAGTTCTCACTCTAAGGAGGAGCACTTTCCCTCTCTCTGCTGTCCTTGCCAATACCACGTTTGACACCTATTATCTCTCAAAAGGGCAAAATAAAATTATATGTTAACGAACCTCGATTTCTCAATTACTTATCGTGTTTCATCGCTCTAGCTTTCACGGCATTAATAGTCATTCACGATGGACAATATTTAACCTTCAAGATACAGTAATCAGAAAATTTATAGTACATATTTTGGTGCCAAAAACACCATATTTAGCCCGATTAGAGGGGTATGGGTGCCCATAAAATCCGGAGAAGAAGCTGACTCTCGCGGGTTCCCATCTGCTCTTCACGGCGTGCGGCGTTTTCGGCGACAAAGGATTGTTGCTCCATCGATGCATCGCGGGATCCGGAATGTGTCGCGTCGGCTTCTGTGTGTGTCGCAAGGTGTTGCAGACGGCTAAAGGGCGCACCGCACCCCGATAGCTCCCTGATTAATAGACCATCGTCTCTCCGTCGCTGTCAACATTCATCAGAACGTCGTAGTTCGACTTGCTCCGGTCAACTCAGTGTCTTCGGCGGTGTTTCTCGGCTGCAGTGCTCGCCATACTTCTTTGTGAAAATATGCAAAAAATATGAGACCAGCAAAAAGTGTTTTTTGTTTCTTCTTTTCTCAGCAAAGTTGAAAATTACATGACATCTACAGCAGAATTTTCTGCCTATAAAAAAAATAAATCCTAAATTGCGTGGCGATTAGTGTGATTCAACAAGTGTAACTAAAAAAAAAGTATCCTCAGTCCTGAGTGCCGTCAGAAATAAAGTATCCAATCTGAAATATGCAATAAATTAAGGTGGAATATGCATTATATGATCCCTGTTGACGGGAGTGTATAACAACACACACAAAAAAGTTAATTTAGTGCTCTTTGAGTACGATACTCAGAATCAGCATAGTTGATAACAAATAGTGAAATTTTCTTGCAACAGCACGATGCCACCACACTTTGATTTCACTCTTATTATTATTATTATTAGTATTATTTGATTTGGATACATGATTATTTAAATAACACTTTCTTGTTCAGAGCATTAAAAAAAAAAAAAAAAAAAAAAAAAAAAAAAAAAACTTAATGCTTTTTAAATATTTATTTGATTAAACTTTTTCTTAGGGTATTGAAACATCTCAATTATAATCCTGTATCCAAACATTAATATTATATTCTTTATATTTTTATTATGCATACATACATTTTCTTACTCTTTAATTTAAAAACAAAAGTGATTTTTCATGTAATAAATTGATACCAAGTAAGTAATTTGAAATTGATATTTTTGTTGACAGTCATGAGATAACAAATAGATGGTTTCAACAGTAGATAAAAAAATAGAGTAAGACGTCTATAATCATATTTAATAGTATCTCATTTACGAGACAGATTTTTTTTAACTAAGTGCTTTAACAATTTTTATTATAGTATCTAATTTTATTATTTAAGTGATATTTTGTGTGCCTTTAGAATCTTTACAAGTTAGTCAAAGGAATACGTGTGCACGTAAATAGTAGCCCTACGCATACCGATTAACAATTATAAGTATTAGTAAGTTTTTTTTTAGTATTTGTTGTCATTAGATCAGCTACATATTTAACTGATATGGCTAATTCTAAGATTACTTTCAAAACCATCACTTTTGACGGCGATGCTAATTTAATTGACTTTTTCTTCAACCAAATCAAAAAATTAGCCAAAGCACACGGATGGAAGGATCAGGACACCATCCAATTTCTAGGTAGTAAGTTATCCGGACCTGCTCTTACTTTCTTTACTGAGAACCCATCCATTTATAAAGTTGACAAATTAAAGTTTGTAGAAAAAGAATTCAAGAAATTCTTTGCCCCCCCCGCCCCCGCCTAGTAAAACAACAGCGCTCGTGGAATTTAACAATTTAATAATGCTGCCTCAAGACACGATTAGAAAACTTGCACACCGAATAAATATTCTAACTACTCGAGTACACGCTAACATAAAAGATAAAGAAGCGTTAGACAATATTAAATATACGAAATTAATCTCGTGCATCCCACCTCCACTGAGAATTAAATTGCAAGAGGAAAACATTCTCGATTATGAAACTGCTGTTGATAGGGCACAAATGTTGCAGGATATAATGCAAAATGAAAATGTGTTACAAACATGTAACACAGCAAATCCTGTAGCAGACTCTATTGCTAATCAGTTAAAAATTTTAACTGAAAGAGTCAATGCATTAACACTAACAAGTATTCCAAATGAACAAAACATAGACGCAATTCACAGTATAACCCCACAAAATTCAAAACAGCGTGAACAGTATGCGAACAAGGACTTTAAAAGTAAGCATACTGTTTCACCTAAACATAACACAGGTAAAAATAAATCTACATCACCACCCGCTTGCCAGCTGTGTGCGAAACGTGGCCACACAGCAAAACATTGTTTGAAATGGCGTAGAGCAAATGCGAATAGAAATAAACAAAATTATAAATACGACAATAACTATAGAAGAAATGAAAACAGAAATGGTAATTTAAACTACTACTGAGATGTACTTCAGCTGATCGCTTTACATCTCAAAAGAAGTCTAACACATCAGCAACTTCAGATGAATTTCCATGAACTTATGACCCAACAATGCCTACACTCTGTTCCGATAAAAGGGTTAAATCCGTTGCTTCGCAAATAAAATGTGAAGTTAAATTGTCCAAAAATTCTGAATCACAGACAGTCGAAAACAATAATGAAGTAGTTTCACAAACTGTTAACATATGTGATGACAAAGTTGCAGTTATTTGCAATGTAAATAATTCATCCCCAACACTCCCCCTCATAAAGGCCTCCATTGCAAGACATAAAACTAACTTTTTGCTCGATACTGGTTCAACCATTTCAATTATATCACAAGATTTGTTTGATAAAATTAAAGACAAACTAAACTACAAAAGATTAGGAACAGCCGTCACTATTAAAACAGTTAATTCAAATGTTCAGTTCACTGCATGCATTAAAACTTCTATTCGCATACACCAAAAGTCATTCTCGCATAATTTCTACATTGTTGACATATCGAATTCCGCTAACTTCCGGGGAATTTTAGGTTTTGATTTCATTCACAAAAACAGAATTGTGATAGATATTCATAAGAATAAAATGTCAACAAATGAATTTAGCATACCATTACTTGATTCTGCCTTCTGTGAGAATGAAACACATCATCTTGAACCACATAAAATACATCAATCGGAAAAATTCCCAAAAGAAATTCGACTCGAGAATAAACTTAAACTGGAACCACAGGAAAAGAGGTGGATCTCCATAAAAACTGATTCAATTGACCCAAGAAAACATTACTATTTTCAATGTGAAACAAAAAAGAATATAATTTCTTACGATAGTATTGTAAGTGGTCAAAGTTATGAATCAGAAAAGGAAGGAATTCAAAACACAACTAGGTGCCCATAAAAATTCCAGTTTTATGTTTTTATACAAAATTCATCTAGTAAACCTGCAATCATAAACAAAAATGCACGAATAGGAACTTTATTTGAAACGATGGACATTATGGACCCATCACAAAACACAAATGTTCATCAAATTATGAATTTATGTGAAAATGTTTCGAATTTTAATCTTAAATCTCAGGATAACTTAAAGGATTACATTTGTAATTATATTCAGGCATCAAATGAAACATTAAACCAACGTAAAGAAGAACTAAAAATTAGTGACTTTAATTTAAATTATTTACAGGAAGATAATGCAAAAAGGTTAGGAAAATTATTGCTTGATAATTATGCATCATTTTCCAAGTCCATAAAAACACTAGGCCACACAGACAAAGTAGTTCCAAATTTAAAATTTATAAATGACTGTCCCATAAAAACATTACCGTTTCCCCTCCCACAAGCATTACACAACGAAATGAAAGAGCAAATTAATCAACTTCTTGAAGCAGATATTATAGAACGAAATTGTTCTGAGTGGGCATGTCCCATTTTGCTTGTAAAAAAGAAGACTGATCAGTCTGGAAGACAGAAATACAGACTCGCTCTAGACTTACGTATGTTGAATTCCGTGTTACAAGGTTCATCACACCCCCTACCAAAAATACAAACCATAATTTCAAATTTATCCGCTTACAAATTTTTCACTTCACTAGATTTCAAAATGGCGTATCATCAAATAGACCTTCCGGAACAATTTCAAGACCCTCTAATCTTTACATGTATCTATTGGACTTTTAAATATAAACGCCTAGTATTTGGTCTAAAGTCATCAAGTGGGTTCTTTCAAAATTTAATGGATTCTTTAATTGATGAATTGCAAATTGATGGAATATATTCATATCAGGATGATCTAATATTTGGGTCAAACTCATTTGAGGAAACTTGTTCAAAGTTAGATAAAATACTTAAAATCCTAACTAAGTATAATTTGACTCCAAACAAATGTACATTTCATACATGAGCAGTTGACTACTTAGGGTTCCATATTGAAAATCACTCTATTGCACCTATTCATGCAAACATTGTTAAAAATAACTCGCTTTCCACATCAAAAACTAAGAGACAATTAAAAAAAATTATTGGTTTAGTAACATTTTATAAATCATTGGTTCCATCATTTTCGGAAATTATTCAACCTCTCATTGATTTGACCACTCCTAAAGCTACATTTAAATGGACGCAAAAACATCAAGAATTAATCAAAAAAATTCAACAAGTGTTCTTTAGTTCCCCTATAGTTCGCTTACCAGATTGGTCAAAAACCTTTTACGTCAACACTGACGCATCCAGAGACTGATTACTAACGGGGCACTCTCCTACCAGTAAAATTTTATGGAAAGTTTCAACTTGTTTAAACGCCTTTTTCATTCGAAATTACTGTCATAAATAAGGGAAAAAATTCTATTTCTTTTTACTGGTAGGAGAGTGCCCCGTTGATAATCAGGCCCTGGACGCATCTAAGGTAGCGATAGCTGGTGCATTATTACAGGAACGTGAAGGACAATTACTTCCTATTGCATATCTTTCTAAATCTCTTAAACATGCAGAAAAACGTTACCCGGCTTTAAAACTTGAATTAATGGCCATTTATAAATCAGTAATCGCATTTAAGTACTATTTATACAACATGAAATTTTTAATTTTGTCAGATAGTGCCCCCTTAAAAAATATAAGAACACATGTAACCCTGCGGATTTAACCACACGTTGGTTAATTGAACTTTCTGAATACACCTTTTCCTTCGAACATGCACCGGGATCATCTAATGTACTTGCTGATTATCTATCAAGGTGTACACTTGAAAACAATACCCAAGATCTTAAATCAAATCCTGAACTCCTTAATGACCCTCATGCTTTACCAATTGTAGATAATGATGTTTCGGACAATATTGAAGAATCCAATAACAATAAACCCAACTCAGTAAATTATTTAATTTCAGGCAGAGATACAAACAAGGATCCATTACTTGAAATATCAAACGACACATTTGCCAGGCAACAAAGAAAGGACCCAAAATTGGCCAAAATTTACAGTGATATTTTAAGAAATGGATCATCTAAAAAAATTCCGATGTACTTCATCCATCCTGACAGTAAGGTTCTTATGACAAAAAAGAAAACATATATAATAACACATTTTCGTACCATATTATTGTACCAGACTCACTTAAGGCAAAAGTTTTAACAATTTGTCATCTGTCATACTTTGGGTTAACTAAAACATATGCATTTGTAATAGCTCGATATTTATGGAAAGGAATGTATACCGACACGTTAAATTTTGTGGCATCTTGTACTAAGTGTATTCAAACAAAACATCACATAACACCACCTGCTTCGCTTCAGCCCACTTACACACCAACCCATCCAAGACACACCATTGGGATTGACTTGCTAGGCCCATTTAAAAACGGACAATCAGTTTTAACTGTATCAGATCATTTTTCCCGGCACCTTGAACTATTTGCTTTGTATAAAACAACAACTGACAAAATTGCTAAATGTTTATTTGATTGCATAACTATCTTTCGCAGATCTGCCACTGTGCTCAGCGATTTAGGTAAGCAACTGACTTCTGACATGTACAACAGATTCAACGATACATTGGGCATAAAAATACTCCTTTCCTCAGTATGTCACCCCCAAAGTAATGCAATTTTAGGGAGAGTAAATAAATCAATAAAATATTCAATTACCATCTTGCTTCAAGAAGGCCATTCTTTTGAAAATGCATTACGTATACATAAATCACTATACAACGGTTCCACACATTCATCCACTAAATATTCCGCCAACTTATTACACTTTGGAAGAGAACTATCTTTATTATTTGATACTTTTGATCAAACTGTTAATCAGCCAATCCTTGACAAGGGCATAGAAACTTACAAGTTGCTAAATGATTTAAATTCAATTTACAAAAAAGCATACATTAACATCAAAAATTCACAAGGAAAGAGAAATCAACACTTCCAGAAACGAGCGAAACTAAGAATAATCTTAGAAAAGGATATAGTGTACCTCAAATCCGTAGTTAAGTTTAAACCAAAATACACCGGACCTTTTTTTGTGGTACATAAATATTCGCCAGTTTCTGTTTCCATTAAGCATTTATACTCGCCCGATGAATCGGCATTCAGAGTACACATTAACAGGCTAATTGTAGCCCCCCCCCCCCTAGAAATGATCATTTATTTGTGCGTCATGAGGAAAATATAAGTCACCCAGGAAACAGCTCTATAAAATACAACCTAATATCTCGTCTTTAACACAGCCCATCACAATATTAGGTTAACCTTCCTACCCTGTTGAAATTTTACTCAAATTTGATTAAAATATTTCACACCAGAATTTTTATTTAAATCCATTTAACGTACATATTTAACTTAAATATTTGTGTTATTTATTTAATTTACTTTATGAAAAATTTTCTGGTTTGATTCGAATGAAACGCATTATAGGACTGGGTCGATTAGACCCATTCAGGGTAGGAAGGTTAACATAGATTTACAGTAAATGCAGTACATCACACTGTATACGCATGTTGTGTTGGAGTTTCCTTTGAGGGAGTTCATGGCTTGTCCAGGTCCTCTATCACAGGAGGCTTCCACATAACAGTTGTGTCTCTTAATGGCAGGGGTGTTGCCAATATTGTTTCACTTTTTTTCCTTTCAATAGTTTTATTGTTCATACATAGTAATAACAGTAGTAATAAAAATAACATATCACATTGCACATACATTAAATTTTATTCATTTCTAACATAATCATGATGCACAATAAATCTCTAACCGATTATGACAAAACTGTTTCTCACTACTCTAGGATTGACATTCCCTCTCAGATATATACAAATACCATATGTATCAGATTTTATTTTATTTTTATTTTTAATTATGCTCCTTCGAAGTGAAGGCCCGTTCAAAAGTCGCCCAAAGGACCTGTAACTTCATTGTGGTGAGAAACAAATTTCGGATTGGTGCAGTTCACACCAATTTTACTTAAAACCCCTGTTTTTATATATAATGAGACGTGCGCTCCTCTGAGAAAGCAAAAGATTTCGGGAGGAGCAGAGAGTCCATATAATGTGGGCTCTCGCCAATATTCCCACTTCCCATAGGGCTGGGCCATAAGCTGATGCCATCACCTTGTCATTTGACAAGATTATAGACAGCACCTTTTCATGGAATCGCGTGTCGCTTTCCTTTTTTTGCTTGTCCTGTGTGGATATACAAATTTTTGCATTTTTTTCCTATTTTGAAACATACTTACCGTAATTTCGGGTGTATAAGCCGCAGATCAAACAATTCTATTTCAACCCAGAATTTTTTAAGAAACAAATGTTACTACTTAGATCGACGTAAATATTTGTCTTCAATCACTAAATAAGATTTCTGGGTCCAAAAAGAATTGTTTGATCCGCGGCTTATACACCCGAAATTACGGTATTTGTCACAAAATACACTTCATCCATAACATTTCATTAATTTTTCATATCATTATGTTATACTTACATGGTTGCAACCTCCAATTTTATATTTTTACTATCCATTTCATATTTTTATTATATATTTCATATTTGTACTATATATTTCATATTTTTATTATATACTTCATATTTGTTCTTCATATTTTATTCTAGATTTCATTTTATCCATAACCTATGTTTTTATATTATTCGTGACCTATAGCTAACATTCTTTATAAACATATATTTTATAAGCAATTGATGGTACGAACTTCATAAGTATCTTACATATTAAACATCTTTCTATTGCATTTGGCGCTTTATCTTTTATTCAAAAAAAGATAACCTTTATAAAGGAACAATATATATGGTATACCTAGAAAAAAAAAAATACATGAAGAATGCCTTGTTGTGTGAAATGTGCTACAGAAAGCACAAATTAGGCCTGAATAAAATGCCAATTTACGTTCCGGAACAACATCAAAACAAATGAGCATAAAAAAGAGAGACTCTGAAGATGTATAAGCATATGACGACATAGTGTATAACTGTATAAATTCAAATATATATATATATATGTAATCAATTCATAATATTTAACCAGCATAATCTTACACTTTCGTATGTAATTCTGAGAGAGACATTTTCGTACCTGGTCTAAAATTTTTTTTTCAAACCCAAACCAGCGAGGGAGATATATGATATCAATATATCATATATCATTGAATATGACGATGCAAAGTAACAAATTGATAAACTTATCTTTTTCACCATAAAAAAATCTTTCCTTTAAAGTACCTTAAAAAAATCATGATCACAACAAGTTCTACATTACAGTTGAAGCTATAGATATATCGCCCCTTTTCTCATTTTTGTAATACGCAAACTACCCCCCCTTAATATAACGGACGCCTAACAGCCGGCACATGAATTTCACTCTTTCCGTACCTTATATGGTCATAAAACCGAGTGTGGTTTTCTGAATACCAGCTGCCCTATAATAAAAATGCTGCATAAGATGTTTTGCGCGTCGTACATGTTCGAGTAGATCGCCTCCCATGCCACCGTTTCCTTATATGGTACCCATTCGCGAATTTTAGCCTATTTCAGGAGCCGTAGGTCTAACCGCAAAAAATTCCTTTGCTTTTTTAAATTCCAATATCAAAGTTTAAACTCTTTTGTCGCCAATTAGCGATTATCTTGTTAATATGCTAAGTACAAAATCTCTCTCTCAGAAGAAAAAAATTGCACTTATATTTTTGCCAAATATCATATATATGCCAAACTTTGTAACCCTTTGGCGATAATTGACAACTGATGTTATCTTAGTTCTCACTCTAAGGAGGAGCACTTTCCCTCTCTCTGCTGTCCTTGCCAGTACCACGTTTGACACCTATTATCTCTCGAAAGGACATAATAAAATTATATGTTAACGAACCTGGATTCCTCATTTACTTATCGTGTTTCATCGCTCTCCCTTTCACGGCATTAATAGTCAATCATGATGGACAATATTTAGCCTTCAAGATACAGTAATGAGAAAATTTATAGTACACTGTCATTTCTTTTTTGTGCAAACGATAACTTATGTTGAGGTTGAACTTTGGAGATAAATGTATTTACAGAAAATTGGAAAATTGAAAATTTGGATAACTGGTAACAACTTGTATTTTAACATTACTGCATTAATATTTTATTATTCTTTCGAAGATACGCATTACTTGAATAATCTAATCGTAAAGAAGCTTAAAAAAATGCACCCGAAAATTATTTATACAAAAAAGAGCAAGTTTTCATTTAAAATGCTATAAAATAAAAAAGAGATCGGAAAAAGAAAAATCCTTTTTTCAGGACTGAGCTTAAAATAAAAAACGCAAATAATAATTAATATGAAAAAAAATGTTCTAGGCGTAAATTAGTTTTGTAGTTTTCTCAATAGAAATATTAGTTTAAAAATTGCAGAAAAAAATAAATTTTCATGAAAAAAAAATTAAAAATGTAATTTTAATTTATTTATAAAATATCTAAAGCTGTAGCAATTTTGTAGTAAAAATACTTAAAATTTGTAACGTGTAAAAATACAAAAATAAATAAAAAAACAAACGCCGAGGTCGGATTAAAACCAACAACCTTCCGAATCGCAAGCACGCGCGATACCACGGCGCCATGGATTTACATGCGTTTCGTGTACTAATAATATTTGAAATATACGCTGAACTTTGACCCCCAGTTTTTCAAAAACCAAGGCCCATTTGAAGAAACCTTTTCACCAGAATAATTAGTGGTATGACCCCTACAACATACTTGCAAATCATCAAAACCTGTGCGTACCATGTTTGGTGGCGCCCTTGTTAGATCCAATGCTTTACGAATATTTTAAGACATTTATTTCTATATCTGCTTGCGCCATAAAAAACATTGTGTTTATTCAAATATTTTCATCTCATTAAATCTATAAAAAATGATATTCTTAAACAAACACCTTATTACTTATTTCCTCTTTCAGCTGGGAAATATTTTCCTCTAAATATACCAATTTATACTTCTTTTCTGTATTATTACAGCTCTATAGTTTACGACAGTTGAGATGCAAAGTGACAAACGTAATCCTAAAACACCTTTGGGCGACAATTCAGCTCTCGACTGCCACATAAGTGACGGGCCTTTATCAAAAACATAAAATTCATTCGTCGAAGTGTAAGTCATCATCGATTAATCGATACTTATCGTCACCTTTGTTTATGAACGATACGATGCTCACTTGTTTATGTTTTATTTGTTCTTACATCACAAAATATCCAATAAATGATTTTTTTCTAAAGTTTCTGCTAAAGATTTTGATGCTTCATAGTAAATTTTAAAATGTTTTATACAGGGTTTAACGTTTTTATCTATTTTCTTAAAAACTATGCTTAATCCGATTTCTGATCCAATTTTTTAAAAGAAGTTGCTTTGTTTTGAACAATATTTCTAAGGATTTAAGCTGCTAAAGCATGAAAAACGATTATCCGTTTAGAATGACTGTAGAAAGAAGTATTGAGTTTTAAGAAAAACAATAAATAAATAGCAAATAAATAAATAAAATGTAGAGCAGCCTATTTTAGAAGAGAATAATCTTGGCCGAGATTCTTATTTCATAAAACAAAGTTCTTCGTAGTATTTATTTATCTAAAAAAAAAAAGGTTCAGAGATGCATATTTTTGTACTTTTTTTTTATTTTTAAGAGGAAAATTTGAACTTTGCTATTAAATAAAGAAATTTTATGCTTAAGAAGTAGTGAAAATAAAAAATAATCACCTGTACGCAATCTTTAATATATACATAAAGCTCACTATCACTTTCATACGCATACAAATAACATATATATATATATGTATGTCAAGCTCAAAGACTGAAAACATTTAATGAGGGAAAAATAGTACCGTAATTTCGGGTGTATAAGCCGCGGATCAAACAATTCTTTTTCGACCCAGAATTTTTTAAGAAACAAATGTAACTACTTAGATCGCCGTAAATATTTGTCTTCAATCACTAAATAAGATTTCTGGGACCAAAAAGAATTGTTTGATCCGCGGCTTATACACCCGAAATTACGGTATATATATATTAAATTCAATGGTTTATATATTGTAATACAGTTAATGGCTTTATATATATATATATATATATGTGGCTATTTCCATGAGTACTTGTAGTGTAAGTCACAGGCTACGATTTTTGGCTACCAGTATTATAGAACGAAAAAAATGTGATTAATTTTATTGGCACATTCTCATTAATTGAATAAGGCCAAGCAGACTTTTCTAAAATAACGGTGGCTAACAAGTATAGCAATTAATAAGTTATGTGACTTACACTACAGAACCCATGGAATTAGCCATATATACATTTAATCAAAAAATTACCATAAATAAGATGATTTTATCTGAAAATTTAAAATAAAGCCTGTCAAACTTAATTTAACATCATGACTCTCAAATGTAGCACAATCAAAATGTACGCAGGGATGCGATTTCGACCTTTTTGCATGTAAGTATAACCTTAGAAAAAAAGTTATTTTATTCAGTCACAGTAATTTTGGGATTTGGTAGAACACCATTATACTGTTATGCAAAAAGTCGGAAATCTCATCCATGTGTAAGATAACAAGATTAGTATGCATCAATTTATTCAGAGGATTTATGTGTTTTAGTAACAAAAATAAGGTAAAGTACTGGTTGCTGAATCTGATAATAGAAATGTATGTCATATCATAAGGCAAAGTTTAAACATATAGAATATTACCATCTGAGTGAAAAATAGCCCAGGCTGGGAATCGAACACAGATCCTTGTCTTACAATGCCAATGCTTTACCATTTAAGTTAACTAGGCCAACAACCGGCGATCATTTCTCGCTCAGATAACCTTATTGATTATCATATCTGGTCTATCACTTAGACAGTTCAACAAAATAAACCACAAATACAGGAACTCCATATACTCTCTTAAAAAAATCCAGCGTTTTTAACTCCATCGGAGTTATTTCTCGCTCCTTTCCGGTATTGAAGATGCACTTATCCTTTGGAATGACTTTCATTCATCTTGCGGAGTGTTTAATTTCATTCATTTTTGATAACCTTTTCACTCTTTTTGATAAGCTATTTTCAGTCTTATTTGGACTAAATTAATCGACGGAAGGAGTAATTGTACTCCTTATTGAGAAGTTATTTTTGCACTCCTTTTTGACTAAATCACAATTACCAAAGGAGTGCTTTACTATTATTTTTTGAAACTAGTACTTTTTATTTTATTTTTTAATATATTTAACACAAAAAAAAGAATTATTTTTCTTTAATAGCTACGTTTTTTTTTTATTTTTAATGTATATATTGGATTAGTTTTACATATTTCATTGAATTTTTAAATTTTCAAGTTAATTTTTAGTGTTTTTTATTTATATGCTCATAATTGTCGCAAATGAAGATAAATTTTAGAAGTGATTTCATCCATTGGGATATAACTTACATATTATTAAAATTACTATTAAAATTCATATTTAATGGTAAAACATATAAATTTTTCTGTTTTACTTATTAACTTGTAAAAGCTAAGCCTCTAATGATTAAAATATATAAATAAACTTACTTTTATCGTGTCAGATAACTTGTTTAAGCAGATTACTGCTTTTATTAAACTTAACTCAAATTCACATTCCCGCCCCCCCCCCCCCCCCCCCCAATCCTGCGCGCGTACAGAACTGTTTTTCAAAACCCTTAATTTTTTTTTTAGTCTAATCCTGATGCAGATTTTTTTTTTCAAATGATAAACTGGAAAATAAAATCTTCAAATTAAGACAAGATTTTTCTCCAAACTTAGAATCATAAGATTTATTGTTTTCTGTTATCTTTTTTATAATGATATATTTTATTGTACCGTAATTTCGGGTGTATAAGCCGCGGATCAAACAATTCTTTTTCGACCCAGAAATCTTATTTAGTGATTGAAGATAAATATTTACGGCGATCTAACTAGTTACATTTGTTTCTTAAAAAATTCTGGGTCGAAAAAGAATTGTTTTGTCTGCGGCTTATACACCCGAAATTACGGTATTTATAAATTATATATATAATTTTAGCGTTACTTGGCGATATTACTTTTAATGTAAAAAAATATTCAGTTGTTTCTCATTTTATTATATATTATGTATCTCACTTTATGACTGAACTCTCACTGAAAATTTTTTGTAGAATATAGAATACATAAAAATAAAAACGTTTTATTATTATTATTTATTTAGGATGTTTGTTCTACGTTTATTAAAATATTCAATCCATGCAAGTATTTAATAACTTATGTTCATTTAAATATATATGAGGATGCACATCTATAATTTATTTTTTAACCCTTTAACGATCATAGCATTTTCATTGCTAAGATGTCGCAATAAATTATTGGCACCGGTAATTAAGAACAGATATATTTCTAAATAAGAAAACGTGATTTTTCACATACATAATAAAAGGGATATTTTTAGATAAAAATACTGGTGTCAGTGTTGCGTATCGGAATTAAAATTTTGTGGTTTCGTGGCGAAACCAATGAACGTTAAAGGATTAAATAAAGTTTACTACTGTCAGGAGAATGTGTTTATTTTCTATTTAAATGTACATTTGCAAATGCTTAAATGTAGAATTCAGCTTTTAAGGCTCATCTAGGTGAATACAATTTAATAAATATTTGTATACTACATACTGAAATATTTTAACAAAAATAGAATACATATCCTTTTAAAATAAATAAATAAATAAAAATAATAAAAATTATCATGTATCTATATTCCACAAATATTTCTCTGTATGATTAGCAAAATACTTTAATAAATAGTAATGTATATAAGTCATATTTAACTTTATGTAAACATTTGTTTACATGGAGTAAATTTCAACGTAATAATGCAGCAAAAGTAATTTTACTAAAACAAAATGTGAAATTTAGAAAATATTTTAGAATGCATTTATATTTAAAAAAAGAAAGAAAAATATATCATATAGGGATGAGAATTTTCCGCGTTTTTCCCCACCAGTGTAATCTTAGAGAAACTGTTATTTTACTCAATTGAAAAATTCTGCGATTTAATAGAACAATATTTTCTTTAATATTATATTGGTATGTAAAAACGCGGAAAAATCTCATCCCTAATCATAGAAATTAACATTTTCTGTTTAAAAGTAATAAAATTAATGCCAAAATAATATATCAATGTAAAAGTCTAAAAATAAAACAAAATTACCTCAGAATCTTATGCTCGGAATCTCTGAATATACCGCAGGAGAAAAGTCCTGTTTCTGTAACACCGGTTATCGTCCATCTTGTTTTCTGCCATTAGGGTTGTATTTTTAACCGACTTCCAAAAAGAAGAGGAGGTTATCAATTCGACGCGTATGTATTTTCTTTTATGTATGTTCACCGATTACTCCGAAACTATCCAACCAATTAACTTGATTTCGGTGTCAAATGAGAGAGCTTGCTCTCGAATTGGTACCACTTCCGTTTCATAGAAATTGGTTCAGTACTTTTTTAGTAATTAGGCAAAAACTAATAAAATTAGTGATTTCTCGCACATCAGTTGTAATATGGATGTCGAATTAATTAACCGATGCCAGGATGGCCGAGCGGTCTAAGGCGCTTGATGTAAGATCTGGTTTTCGAAAGGCAGCGTGGGTTCGAACCCCACTCCTGATGTACGTGTAATCTTTTCCGTATTATAATTTTTAAATATATATTTAACAAGTTAAATACTAATTATGCTATTAGGAATATTTTGTATTTAACATTTACCTCAGAGTATCAGAGACTTTTTATTTACTCAATACTTTATCAGTGAAAGAGTGCTCAAAAAGAGAATAGACTTGCGAAAAGTAACATGACATCGAATACGTTCTCTCAAGAGAATGAAGTCCGAAGAGCAGAGCGGTCTAAGGCACCAGATTTAATCTCTGGTTTTGAAAGAGAGTATCGGTTCGAACCTCACTCCTGACATATGTGTATAGTATACAAAAAAAATTTCCGTGTTATATATATTTTTTAAGTGACTTCAAAAAAGGAGAGGGTGGTATCAATTCGGCACGAATGTATATTTTTTTTCTATGTATGTTCACCGATTACTCCGAAACTATCCAACCGATTAATTTGTTTTTTGTGTTAAATGAAAGAGGCTAATCTTCCATTGGTACTTCTTCCATTTCATTGAAATTGGTTCAGTACTTTTTTAGTAATTAAGTAAAAACTAATAAAATTAGTGATTTCTTGCAAACTAAAAGTAACATGGACGATGACTAAGCTCGCCGAATGGAGTGTAGTCAGGTGGCTGAGCGGTGTAAGACAGCAGATTTGATTTCTGGTTCTTGAAAGAGATCGTGAGTTCGAACCCAACTCCTGACATACGTGTATGGTTTACAATGATTTTTCCCGTATTATAATTTTTATTAACTGACTTCAAAAAATCGTTAACTTTTAACTAAAAAGAGAAAAATAAACTTTTCAACCAATAAACTTTTCTACCAAAAATTGAACCGACTTCAAAAGCTACTGCAAAGTGAAAAATAATTTTTTTACAGAATAGTATTAAGAAATTAAATAAAGAGCGTAGTATTTATCATGCGTATTATTATATTTATGTAGATTGATTTTTTGAAGTCGGTGCTCGCCAAGCCAAGTTACATGTAATTTTCCAATAGACACGCATCCAAGTATCTACGAGCTTTTTTACGATTTAATATTTAGTTAAACATTTAACTTTATTCTTTTATGATTTGCATTGGATAATTAATTTATATTTTGAACTTGGCTTGGCTGGCAGCGACTTCAAAAAATCAAATTAATCTACATAAATATAATAATACGCATGATAAATACTACGCTCTTTATTTAATTTCTTAATACTATTCTGTAAAAAAATTATTTTTCACTTTGCAGTAGCTTTTGAAGTCGGTTCAATTTTTGGTAGAAAAGTTTATTCGTGTAAAAGAATGAACTCTACTTGATATTTTGCGTGTGTAAAGTGTGATCATTTCTATTCTTTAGGGATGCAAGATTTGGATAATTTTGAAGACATAATTATTATATGCAGTTAGAATTAACGTCAAAGCGTCAAACATCTCATTCACTTTTTAAAACATGGAGATAACGAACTCTTAGCCAAACAATGTATCATGTGACCCGATTACAACCAATGACATTCACCTCAGGTCTCGTTGTTTACATTTTTCTCAAATAGGAGTATCTCTGCATGTGCTCTCATAGTGATGATTTATCAGGCCAATTTTTTCGACAAAACATCCCTTTTCGATAGCGCTGTCTTTCAAGAAGGAATGAAAGTCTTGACAAAATATTTCACTCCTTAACTGAGTGAGAAGTTCATTCTTTTGAATTACGAGTGTAAATGATGCGTCCGTCGATATCATAATACTTTAACACAATCAAACTGATTCCTAAAGTTATCATATGAATTGAATATTTCCATCTGATCTAAAAATTGCCCATGACGGGAATTGAGCCCAGACAAATTAACAAATTACTCTGGCACTTCTGGACTCCGAACAGCATATATCCGGTACTATGTCAAACTATCCAATATAAAAACAATGTTGCCAGTGGACTACATTTTTTAAATTGAGTTTCTGTATTGACATCACTTTTCTGAAATGGGAAAATTCCACGAAGGCTGTTATGGAATGCACTAGACGTTTAACAAAAAAAAAAGCTTGAAATAATCTGTTAATTGAAGCGAATCAAAATGGAGGTTTTGTATGCTCTACGACATTTGTGTTCCGGTGTGTAACAATAGCATGTATGTGAATGTAGATTTAAACAATTCAAAGTATCAACAATTTTTCTTTTGTAGCAAGCATTTTTTTTAAAACCAAAGTTTACGCTACTTTAAGGAATATTGACAAAAAACAGTACATAACAAATAAAATATTAACGTATGGATATTTGATGCCGTATGTAGTATTTCGTGTGGGCTACTTTTTTAATTAAAATTTTTTAACTACCCCTAGTTTTTTGAAATTGTATAATATGCCTTATTTTAAACCTTATTTAACCTGTCGTTAACCCCTTGAGGGGCACCGGTATATATTATATACCACCTACGACTGATGAAGATTCACACCAGAAAAATATTATTAAATTTCACTTTTCTAACTTTGGTGAAAAACAGGCGTGAAATTGCTTTTCCTCTTTTTCATATAACTTTTATACAAATTTCCGGTGGGAGTTCAGAATTACTCGAACGCAATTGCTTGCCCCTCAAAGGGTTAAATAAGTCGAATTTTGTTACATCAAAAATCTACCGAAAAAAAAATGAATCTAAAAATGTAGCCCATTTGCAACACTGTAAATATGACCATTTTATTAAAGCCCTTTCCGGCACACGGTGCTCGGTCTGGGATACCTAATTTTAGTTCCAAACTTGCAAATGGCGCCAATAATATTTTAGTAAAATTTTACTTTTACAATAAAAGCTTAAATTAAGGATTTCAAAATATCTAAAAAATTCGTTTGTGAATTCCGGTGTCAGTCGATAATTTCTCCATTTACTCATGAATTTTGCCCGTGCTGGAAAGGGTTAAGATACTTTTTGACTCCACGTGTATGAACGATAAAATTTTTGTTTTAATTAAATAGTTAACTCTATGGAGAGCGCGTATAAAATGGTCAGTTGGCTATCATAAGAATTCAGACGATAACAGAGGATTAGTAGTCTGAATTTCGATTCTCCATCCATATTTAGTAGATGGATGATAAACGATTCTTAACAAATTATCTTTTTTAAATAATTCTTACAAGAAAGCAATTATGTTTCTGTATTATATATTTATGCCAGAATTTTCAAAACAATATATTTAAAAGCAAGAAAATAAAATTTGGCTTACGTTTTTTTTTGTTTCATAAAAGTTTTGGAAGTAAAATTCTGTTAAGAAATTCAGGTACTAATTTTGATTAAAAGTATATACTATAAAAAATATCTCACCGGCACCTGAAGTTAAAGGACCACAGTTTGAATCTGATTTTTTTTTCATATAGCCGAATCACATATCGATTTAACAATTTAGTGATAATTCAGTGTTTATTAAAGTTTCTTCATTGTAATTTTTGAGTGAAGAAGAAGAATTTTCATAAAAATGTATGTGATAAATATTCTTAAGAAGATTTATTACTTCTTGAAATATTTCAACAATACATTATAAAATTAAGAACTTGACATTGTGTAATTAGTATAATAAACGTATCTTGTTTAAGCATTAATGAATCTAAAAGCCTCTAAAAGAAATTAAGTTATGAAAGTTATTAAATAAACAATGGTTCCACTTCTCTCACATAAAATTTTTATAAACATTTGTAGAGAGAGGAAAATTTTTATCTGTGCTTTTTGTTCAATAAATAAAGCTGATACTTTATTAAGAGGCGGAAACATATTATAAACAATGTCTAAGTATCTACTGTTTACATTTTTGTAAATCTTGATGGATAGGAGTGCTTCGTACTTTTAAAATATTTGCTCAGTAATTAAAGCTGATATTTTATTTTCTGTCAAATTAAATCGTTACTGCTATTAACAAGATTTAAAGTTTCACTACAGCAGAATTAAATGGTTCTGGTTGTGAACTTTAGAGGGTCAAAGTATTTCTTTTACCAGAATGTTGAAGTGATTGATTGATATCAGGACTTAGAAATAAATTTTATTTAAAATGAATAAAAACGTTTCTTCGCGTTCATTATAAAAGCAATATTTTATTCCAAAATTTTGTTGCACTGTGGCATTTTTGGATTAACATTATGTTGCACGTATATTATTCCATCGTCTTTTGAGGAATTAACTCTCTTAGTACCAGCATTTAATATTTACTAAGGATTCTTAGTTTTACATTATTTGAACTAATTATTTAGTTTTAATATATGAAACAAATTCGCAGGAGGTGTCAATTTAATTTTATATATTAAGTATAAATTATCTATTCTTTCTGGTTTGAAACATGAACTTTTCAAAATCAGAAATAACTGTGGTAAATTAAGAAACCAATAGTATTAGGAGGGTTAAAACCTTCTTTGTTATGGAATAATATTTTAGCATCAAGAGTATTACATTTAAATTGCTGACAACTTCTGTGATTTTTTGTTACCCCCAATATTTTCAAATTAAAATTTTTATCTTATTTCAGTGCTGCTCACTTATTTTTGTTAAAAGTTTTTTCACATAACTATTTTCAATATTAACTTCTTTAAAGACGTAAACTGTATAATTATATAATGTAAAGATTTCTCACCGTCCCTTGAAATCTAGGCCTGAGCGTTCACATAAAAATGACGGATGTTGAAGGCGGATTTTTTTCAGCATGTGTACGATCCCTTCAGTATTCGTACCAATAATATTTAAAAGCTTTTTCCGCTTTATCTTTTTTTAGATTATACAAATGAAAGACACATTTTATAAAATACTGGTGTCAAAATTTAAGGGACCGTAAAAACATAAAGTAAAATTCTGTCTTCGGCAGCCACCCTTTTGTCTCAGCGTTCAGGCCTATTCTTCACAGGGCGGTGAGTTTCTATTAAAAAGGGTAACCCATGTGCAAGCAGGCCCCTTAGAGAAAACAACTAAATTACTTAATCTCTGATTAATGCGACTAAACAAGGCAAAGTTTGCTAACTGAAAATACCGTTGACAAAAATTTGCAGCAATTGAAAACAATTTAACATTTCAATAATGTATCATCGAACTAATTTCTTCATAATATTATGGTTTGTAGCAGTTCGTATATACAAGGTGAAGATAAAATATGTGTACATGTTTCAGGATTTTTCATGTGTTCAGGACACGTGATTAATTTTTAATACCATTATGTTTGAAAAGTCGTTCCTGCTATGTTTATTTCGATTATCTCTTGACTGAGTATAAATAACGTCACTTTTCGAAATAGAATGCAGTATTTCGATCGTTTTAACACGAGTTTTAGTCAGTGTCACACGATATTTGCATGTAATTGACCATTCGGATTGGGTTGAAATGTTTAGTTGCATTGTTCAAATGTTTGTCTGCTTAGAAAAACTATTCGAAACAAATTAAAAAATAGAAACACAAATTTTTGTTAAGAGAAATTTAATACTCAAATATACCTTCTAGTATTCTTCCAATATGTGATCCTAGAATAAATTAGGTACAGGACGTGTTTTAACCCCTTGAAGGGCACCGGTATATTATATATACCACTTAATTTTAATTCTCTTATGCCACATTGGCACCGGAATTTTAGTATTAAGATTTGCTTTTAACGATGTATGCGAAAACAGCTTTTACTTTCTATTATATAAATTTGTTTGTGAATCCCGGTGTCAATCAATCATTTGAACATTTTAGGAACATAAGTGCTTTGCCCCTCAAGGGGTTAACTGATGTGCAAACATGCAAAAATATAATGGATGAAAACAAAAGTATAGTAAAAGAAGCAATATGTGAAGAAAATGAGAGCAAAATCTGCTTAATTAATCAGGGCTCCCACACGGCCTGTTTTTTGTACACCACTTTTTTTCAAAGAAAAATATTTCGTAGAATCTTGTCTAAACAGACTTTTTTTTTCCAATTTTTGTAGAAACCTATAATGTTTTTTTTTTTTTTTTTTTTTTTTTTTTTTTTTTTTTTTTTGTAAAATTTCTGGTTTTTAAAAAACGAACCAGTTTGAGCCCTGTTTATGCAATATACGAGATACATAATTGTAAGAGTTCTGCTTTTTTCATTTGGAGACAAATAAAGGTATTTAGCAGTAGAAATATTTCTTGCTGAATGAAATCAATTAAATTTTTTAATGGAGTTATGAATAAAAAAAGGAAATATATAGTGCAGAGTATACCAGTTGCGACAGAGATAGTGTTATTTCTAGCCTAAAAATCCGCGGATCAAACTATCATGTTTTGGCTCAGAAGTTTTCTTTAATAGTTGAAATTAAATATATACGAATATACTCGATTCAATAACTTGCGTTTTATAAAATAAGATCTCTGAGTCCAAATATAATTGTTTGATCCGTTGATTATAGACCAGAAACTACTGTAACTGAAACGCATAGAACTATTGAGAAAGAGGGACTGACATATTTTTAAAATCGTGAAGCTTCAACTGCAACTGATTTCTCAGGGGGAAAGGAATTCATTACCACCGCCGCAAATTTCCTCCAATAAATTTATGCAGAAAAATTCTTTTTACTCTAACGTCACATTAATGGAAATTTTCAATCAACAGTGATTTCGAAAACGGATGTTTAATTTTATCAGTTGAAGTTTACTTTCATGGTAATAGCTCCTCCATATTGTGAGAACAAAGACAACCTTTTGTGAATGTCTCATAAAATAATACAATACCTAGTCAAACTGACACCAGTTAAAAATAGAATATTTTCATCACATTTTTGAAAAAATCGCTTATGAATAAGGCTTTTAAATTACACGAAATTTTCTATTGAAGTTTACTGGTGAAAGTTTTCACCAGCGATAATGAGACAGCGTTAGATTTGTTTAAAAATGCAGCCGTCATCTTGTGAAAACTTCCTCAGTTACTTCATTCGCAACTGCTAGACATTACATTATATGTCTCCCCTCATTTTTTATAACTCCATTCTGAGAAGGCTGTCACATGATGACGGCTATTTTTCTACATTGGATCATGAATTTTTCCTTATTCCCGAAGCAAACTTCCAGCATTAAATTTTGAATAGAGAATTTTGCCTTATTTAGTAATCTTATTCATTCAAAATGCCTCTCACAAATATAAGAAAATCAATTAACCCTTTCTGGCACAGACAAATTCTCTTCGTAAAATGAGAAAATATTGATTGACACCGGAGTTTACAAACGACCTTTTTACACCTTAAGAACTCCTTGATTTAATCTTTCATTATAAAAGCAATTTTTTTATAATATTTTTGGTGCCGTTTGCAAGATTGGAATTAATATTCAGTGTGCCCGAAGTGGAACCACTGTACTGGAAAAGGTTATTCGTATAACAGGAAAAAAATCAAACCGTATATGGTAATCTCTTTCACTGTCAAGAGGATGGTTAGGTTGTTGTAATATTGTAGAAATGTTGAGCCTGACTAACGTAAATGTATTCATCCACCATTAAAAATAAATAGTTGTTTTTCGTCCTAATTCTTACCGAAACCCAGCATTAACACTAGAACCGCGGAAAATTTTACAAACTTTCTATAAAAATATTTCGTATCAGAAATTTTATTCAAAACAATTTAACTTATTTATTTAAATTATTTTTGCTTAACCTATATAAACCATATTTCAAAAAGAGTTTATTTTGTATTTTTTATACAGTTTTTCGAGTACCGTAATTTCGGGTGTATAAGCCGTGGATCAAACAATTCTTTTTCGACCCAGAAATCTTATTTAGTGATTGAAGATAAATATTTACGGAGATTTAACTAGTTATATTTGTTTCTTAAAAAAATTCTGGGTGGAAAAAGAATTGTTTTGTCTGCGGCTTATACACCCGAAATTACGGTACAAATTAAGGGGAAATTAAAACATGGAGCGAAAATCAAAAAATAAGATACAATTTATTGGAACTCAGTAAAAGGAACCTGTTAATAATATAAATGATTTTTATTCTTAGTTAAAAAAATTAAGCATGTATCTCATAATGATAAGAGCATTTCAACAGGTTGAATTCAACCACTATTTATTATACATCACGATTTTCAGTTTTAACAACTAAAAAAGATATTATAAAAAAAAATCTTTGATTTTTTTTATCATATACATTAAACATTTTTTAAGAAAAAAAATTAAAAGGTTCAAAATTTTTAAAATCAAATTAACTCTTTGAGCTCTGGTGGGTAAATTTCTTCAAAATTCCAAATGTCACATTGGCACCAGTGTTTTGCAAAGAAAAAAATCATTTTAACTAAAGGCGCGAAAAAAAAAAAAAAAAAAAAAAAAAACCATTAAACCTTTTTCAAATAAATTTGGTTGAATTTTCTGGTGCCGTTGTGATATTTTGGAATTAAAATTATGTGGTAGAAAATTCTACCATCAGATCTCAAAGGGTTAACATGCAAGCAATCATTGAAAATTAAAGCACTTTTCTGTCAATATCCAAGAATAAATAGTTAAAGTTTTCTCTCATTTCATTAACTTTTGGTATTTGTTATTACTACATTACTTTGTGCTATTTCATCAATCATGTTGCATTTTTATATGTATGTTACTACTCTAATCATTCTCTTTTTTACTTTCGATTTCAAAAGATAGCTGAGTATACAAAGTATAGCTACAGGTCTTAGAATCATTCATCAAATTTGTGAGAGCGATAAAAATTCTTAAGATGACGTATCATTAATCTAAAAAAAGAGGTGGCAAATGTTATATAACGATTTATCTCGCGCATAATTTTTCTCTTTCGATGTTAATGGATAAAGCGATCTCTCCGATTAAACAGAGTTTTTTAGGTAAATATTGTCTAAATGAAGATTAAATTAAAATGCAGTAATTATATAAAATAGAATAATCAAAACCTTTTACCTTAAATAAACAAATTTAAGAGATTAAGCTTTTGAAATTGATGAAGTATAACATTTCAAGTGTAATGCAATGCTTATATAGGGTAAATTATTTTGCGCAGTACTTAACACAATTAATTATATATATCTAAGTATGTATAATTATTTCTTAAAGCAATTATTCATTCACATAGGTTACCACATTAAATTCTTTATTCTTTATTTGCGCATACTGAAAAACAAATATCTGAAATCTCTGATAAATTTATAAGTTTCTGCTGAAGTTAATAATAATTTACATGCGATAAAAAATAAAGCATGAAAAAAGGAATCTCAAAATCAGGAAATTTAAGTGCCAAACTGTGCTCAGGTTTTTAATTAATTTTGAGAATATTGTTGTATTTTTTAGTGAGAATTTTCTTAATAATCAATAATTTTGAGTGAAATAATCTTTAATTTTGGTACTTTCAAAAAATTTATTTGCTTGATAGTATTTTAACAAATACCTCTCCATTTATTTAATTTCAAAATCTATAATTTTTTATTGTTTCCAGGGGGAATTATTCTTTAACGAGTCATAAGAATAAATTACTTCCTTTGCTAATGTATTATCCGAATATATTAACGATATATTATAATATATTAATATAGATATATATATATATATGTATATATTATTAAAGGTAAAAAATTAAAGAAAAAATACATTAAAAGCTTCAAACGAGCAAATCTAAATACTAAATTGCTCTCAAGCTTTTAATTAAAATGTTAGAATTGTTTTATTCTATAAATTTGCATCGGTATATAATACAGAGATATTCAGAATTAATCCTTTAACGTGACTGGATGTCCTAAAAAAGATTCATGATTTTAAAATTCAATAACCTGCAAGCGATGACAAATAATCAAAACATTCTTGCAGGAGGTTATGCATAATGTCGGGAGTTTCTTTTACAGTAATTCACGATTTTAGTTCGAATTTCAAACAATAAGATTGCGCTGACAGCGAATGGCGCTCAGCCGAGGCCGAAAGTGACATCACTCAGCATTGATATAAAAGAAGGAGAACAATACTATTGAGTGGGTCTCATTCGCCAGTACAATCTTGCATTTAGGCCCCAATTCTGAACAGATCTGATACGATTACGTTGTTGCCATGGAAATGACAAATTCTTCGATAGTGGAGTAGAGCGCTTGGAACTGGGCATGAAGTTTGCAAGCTGTATTTGAGTTAGCACGCGATTTTGCATCTATAAAATTTCATTTTCCTGCATAAAATTACTTTTTATGTTCTGATTTAAAGAATATTTTATACATCGTATTTTAAAACTTGGTGAAGCGATTTTGTTACATTCTTGCTCTTAAATTTCGATTCTGAACTCATTCGAAATGATTTCAATGCTATGTTTTGTTACCGTGAAAATAACAAATTCTTCGATAGCAGAATACAGTGATTTGAATTAGGCATGAATATGACAAACAGTATTCGAGTTTGCAGTCCATATTAAATTTACGAGTATTTAGGGGAGATTTATCAAACCAAGTTATTAAGATAGTTAAAAAAAATAATTAAACTTTGCAAATTAAGTTAAATATTCGCGAATTGGTCGCAATGCAGAGCACAGAAATCGAATCTTGTCATTTCTTAATTTGCTAATTTGCTACGTAATCTGCTAGTGAGTACTTTTGAAATGGTATACGCTAGTGAAAATGGTTTATTGATTGGAACAGATTATATTTCTTGTTTTGGAGTATCACCACATGTAACATATCTGTGTTAAAACGAGGCCAACATTTGAAAGGAAACTAAATGTCATAAACGGCCCGTCAGGTAATACAATGAAGGCTTTGAAGGAAAAAAAATTGAAAAAACGGATGAATTTACATAAAAATTTGCTTAAGGTCTTCAATAATTTAAATATTACTAAAAAGGAAGGTCTCCATACGGGCATACTCCGAAAAATCTGAAAACATTACAGAATGTTCTTCTCATGATGATATTTATGCTTACAAAATTTTTTTCGGCGGTACCTCCGTACCCTGTCCATAAAAATAATGAAAATTTCGTTATTTGGCGATTTATCATCGGTTGGGGATGAAAAGCAATTTCAAAAAATTCTTTTTTATGTCAAATACATTTAAAGGAAAAAAGTTTCATGTTCAACTTGTTTAGATAAATTAAATATCTTTGGCTTTGTCAGCTTTATTTTATTTAAAGTATGATTTTATTATATCGATATTTATATGTATTTATATTCAAATTGAACCATCAAATTTTGAGATTTAAAAAGAAATTCTCAATTTAAATTTCATTAAAATGGTTTGAAAATCAAAGTCCAGTCGTCCAGTTGAGCATTGTCGATTCGATTTTGTTGCTATGGAAATGTCTGGCTTTTATTTTTGAATACGCTTAAATGTATGAAAATAATTTTTCTGAATATTAATTTTTTATATAGGAAAATATTTTTCCAGAGGTAAATTAAATAAATACAGCAACAAACAGTATATATATGCAATACAATGTATGTATATAATATATTAAACTCTCTCATTGTTTATGTTTAAATTCATTAAATACCATTTACATGCATTCTAAAAATCCAAAAGTTTTCAGTTTTTTTCAATCGTTTGCTTTTGGCGGGGAAAAGTACTACGCACCAAATCGCGTGACATTTTCTTTTTTTCACGCCAAATATTCGAAAGTATTGTATTTTCTTGCAGGTTTTCTACTGTAATTCCCCCGGTAATTTTGACTGATCATTTATTACATACATGGGTAGTTTAATTAGTATTTTTCTCAAAAAATTCTGAGTATGCCCAGTATGGAGACCTTCCTTGTAAGTTTTAGTATTGTCAAATTTAATTTGAACTTCATCAGATTAGATATATTTTATCTCATTAGATATCATTGATATCTTTATTATTAAAAAATATATACATATTAGCATTGTGTATAGAAAGAGTTGACAAAGTGTAAAAATTCAAACTCCAAACGTTCTTCTAATATAGTTTTACAATTTAAAATGGATGAAGATAAAACATAGTTATAAGTTTTATTTTATCAAACAAGAATATGAAGCTGCATGTACAATAATTTAATATGAAACTGTCAAACAAAATTTTAATTAACTAGCATTTATTTTTTTTAATGCAACGATATAATACTCCTATTCAAGACGGTTAGACAAGGCAAGTTTTAATATATTTTTTCGGATCGTTGTTTTGAACAACAATATACTATTAACTGCTTTCACGATTATTATTTACCATTCATAAAAACCAACTGACGAACCTCCTTAAAAGATAAAAAAATTCTTAGAATGTAGCAAAAGTTCTGAAACTTTGAATAACAACAAAAAATACTAAATCCCTTCAGTTGGTTATAAAATAGAATGCATAAATTATTTTTTAAATCAGACAATAAAAAATAATTTCATTTAGGAAAATAAAATTTCACAAATGTAAAGTTGTCTCCAAACTTTAACCCATTAGTGCCTAGCGTCCCTTTTTAGGGACGCTTTTAAAAAGCAGTTTTCACACCATAAATACAAAGAAAAATAAGCACTATTTTCCAAGAGACAAATTCCTCAATAAATTAAGATAAAAGTTATTATTTTTTAAAAGTGGTGGGAAACCCAAAATTTCATTTTTAATGACGAAAATAATCTGGGCATTAACCCTTTGCTTACGGGGTTGGGATATATGTCGTCCCAGAGACTATTTCTTTATTGTTTTCGCACCAATTTTTGAGAACTAGTCCCTATCATAAACTAATACTAGTGTAATTTCACGAGATAGCTAATACGAATAATTTTTCTTCTAAATTGTGGTACGAATGAATATAAAAATAGTTGCCAGTTCTACTCCGTAATCTAAAGGTTAACGAATTAATACTGCTTGTCAACCCTTTAAAGCGCAGGGAATAAGGTGTCTTTAAAATTGAATTCTGACCAGAATAATCGAAAAACATTATTTTGAAATACGGAAAAAAATTTCAATTTTTTTCTCCGCCAAATATAAAATTATAGATTTTAGTATAGCTCTTTAAGTGATTCTTTTTTATACGTACAATAAATTCAAAATGTGGGTTAACACCAGTTTTTTAAGCTTAAATATTTGTAATATTTAATCTAAATATTTTTTACATTATATAGTATGAATCATACTTTTGAAAAAATTTGTGGTATCAAAAAGCTATAAATAGATGAATCAAGGAAATTCGTGTTTCCCGAACGGCGTACGGGCAAATCAGTCAAGTGGTTAATCTTTCTCGCGAGAATCTTGTTTAAATTAGGTGGGTATAATATATCCCATCGGCCCTCAAGGGTTAAATTCGTTTCGAATTCCGAACGCTGTACTTCACTATTGAAGAATTTGTTGTATCCATGACAACAACGCATTCCATTTAAATCATATTGAATGTGCTCAGAATTGGGACTTAAGAGCCCACAATAGTCACAGAAAAAGTACGCAAAAAGATCCGGATGATTATGTAAAGTCTATGGAAGCATTCTTTTCTAATATCTCGCTCAAATTTTAATGTTTTTACATGATTTTTTTTTGCATAGGCTAGCTTAGGACGATCTACAACCGGGCTAGTTTTTACTTTTTCGATTTTGGTTTCAGAGTTTTAAAAAAAAATATTTTAACTTTCAAAACCGGTTTAAACCGGTTCTGAAATTTAAACTATCATAATATAAAAAATATATGAGCAAAATCGAAAAAGTAAAAACTAGCCCGGTTGTAGATCGTCCTAAGCTAGCCTAGGAAAAAAAAAATCATGTAAAAATATTAAAATTTGAGCGAGATATTAGAAAAGAACGCTCCCATAGACTTTACATAATCATCCGGGTCTTTTTGCGTACTTTTTCTGTGACTATTGTGGGCTCTTAAGAGAAAGAGATTGTACAATCGAATGAGACCCACTCCATAGCATTAGCCTTCTGCTTTCGTATTGAGCGTCAATCGCTGTTAGCACCATCTCTTGCTTAAATTCGAACTAAAATCAGGAATCATAGTAAAAAAACGGACATCATACATAAACCTTCTGCAACAGTTTTTAAAATATATGCCACCGTTTGCAATTTATTGAATTTAGATATCATCAGTCATTTTTTGGTACCACTCGATAGGTTCTGTTGAAGTAGAGTGGTAAATTATACATACCACTTAATTTTATTTTCAAAATTGTTAAATGACCTACGAACTATTTAAATCCATTTGCATAATTATTGCATATATACTGACATTACAAGAATTTCTATTTTATTTAAAAAATGCAAAATCATGCAAGAAATTCTGATTAGCAGCGTTTCTTTTGTTTAATGAAAGATGCTTCTTGATTAAACAAAATATTAATTCTTCTTTCTGAGTTATCTGTATAGATTCAGAATTTCTAAAAAAGGAGAAATTCCTTAAATACCTCGTATAAGTAGATGCAAATGGGTTACACCCCGTAAGACATGGTGACGTCATGGCGATGTCGATGTGAAGTCACACTGTGACTATGTGACCGTCGATATGACGTCACGTGACTTAGATGTGAAGTCACAGTAGCTAAAATGTGAATTCCTTATGGCCGTTTTATAGCCCGTTTGTGACGTCACACTATGACCACTTTGTGAAGTCATGATGGGACAAATTTGTGAAAAATGTGTCATTTGCAACTATTTTGGCATTAACACTGACGAATCCGACGATGTTTTCAAGTTACATTGTGATCAATTTGTGAAATACGGGGTGAGTCTAAATTCATGGGACAAAGTTTTTTTTTTTTTTTTGGGGGGGGGGGGTGATAGAGAACTCACTACAACATTTGAATAGAAATATTCGACCGGAAATGACACGTTGAAGTATAAACACCAGGGGACTAATTTGGCTCTTCAGTTTATTTGAAAATTTCGCATTCATACCACAAAATTTCTATACTATTCTTTGCTTTATTTAAGATAGTTATTTCATGATGAAAAACTTTCATGAAAAAATTCTTCTTTGAACATTTGAGTTATGACATCTAAATTTTTGAATTTGAAAGAAACGTTAATATATGCAGAGGCCGCAGCGTCCTAAAATTTTTACACTTTCCAACCAGTATTATGAATGAAAAAACTTCGTGGCAGATTCCTTTAACATATACAGTAGAATTCTACGATGACTATCATCGTTTTAAAATTCTGGTAGGAAAGCGTGAAAAATTTAGGGACGATGCGACGCCTGTATATGTATTTCTTGTTTTTCACAAATTTGCTATTTTTTCGGGGGGGGGGGGTACCGGAAATTTATTTTTATCGGAAATTTTAAAAGAATTTTTTCTTTGGGTAATCATGAAATGTCTATCTTAAATAAACTAAAGAATAGTATAGAAATTTTCTGGTGTAAATGGGAATTTTTTAAATAAACTAATTTGTACCCTAGTGTTTGTACCTCAACGCGTCACTTCCACTCATATATTACTTTATAATTATTATTTGTCATAGTGAGTTCTACCATCCCTCAAAGTTTGTCTCATGATTTTAGACTTACCCTGTATATGTCATTTGTGACGAAATTGTAATTAACACTGTAATGATGCAGTGATGATTCAACTTTTCTTGAAGATTCTCTAACAATTTAAAAGAAACGGGATCATCTGAAATTACAATTACTGCATGCCATGCTTCTGTTAGAACTGGTTTTGAGTCCTAAAATTATTTGCTCACAGTTAATGAACATATGCTGTATAGTATATATAAATAATCACATGCAGTGTGGAGACTTTCTTCTAAATTAAACTTAAAAATTTAATTTACCTCACCTGCCTATCTACTGTAACACCTTGTGTTGTATTCAATATTTGAATATTTCCTTTCAAAAATATTTATACATTTTCCTCCCACATGCTGAAAACTGCTGTATTGAATATTTGAAGAATATTTCCTTTAAAAAATATTTATACATTTTCCTCCCAGATGTTGAAAACTGCACAGCTTCAATTTTTTTTATAACTGATAAACAAGAACTATTTTCTTTTCGTGTTTTGTGCCAGGCGAACTTTTTTTGTCTCATTTTGTAATATGCTATTGGAACTGTTTAAGATTTTCGTACTCTCTTTAAAAGCTTTTACTTACTTTAAAATCCAAAGGTCTCAGAACACATGCAAAACTCCGCAGTTTGCCAATATTTCTGATCAATAATGATATTAACTTGTTTTGCTTATATTATGTATATTTCAACAATAAAAGCGTTAGCGTAAGCCAGGAACCAAAGAAAAAAAAATAAAAATTTTAAAGGGAAATTGATTAAATGAAAAAGATCGAAAAGAGAGTAACGGTTGGGCCCTGACGCTGCCTTCGAAACCCGAAAAGTCTGAGAGCAGAACGAGACAAACTTCCCGACAGGGTACAGTTGTTCATTCGACGCATCTTTTTTACACACTGCTGGAGTCACGTGATGCTCGAATGCACAATTGCCGGTGTACGAAATGAGTAATACGTCATTCTAACTGTCTGTAAAAAAGACACCTGGGATGTACCACTGTAGCCTGGCTTTTTCGTTAGCTTAGAAAAAAGAGTCATGACTTCATCGCCAATGGACCGAGTTCTCACTAGTATTTAATTGACACCGTAAAATTTTGAATAGCAATTTTCTTTTATGTTATTTGTGTAATATATATCATCTTTTAAAGTTATAATAACTTTTTAAACTTACTGGTGAGAATTTGGAATTCCTCAATTAAAAAAATCAGCCAGATGCGGCAACACTGTAAACATTCAGCATCTGGCTCGATTTTTATTTAGAGGAATCAGAATTATCAGCAGTAAATTTAAGCGGTTATTTTTATTTTATAATATCATAGACATTCCACAAATAATATAAAAGAAAAATTGGTATTTAAAATTTTCACGTGATGATCCAAAACATTGGTGCGAACTCGGTCCATTAGCAATGACGTCAACACTGCTGTCTTCAGACCTTGGAAGCAAACCGGGTCTTCAAGCCATCGGACGACTGAAGCTTTCTCGAGCTTAAAACCATAATCCTTTGTGAGTGTCCCATATGCCCGAGTTATTTAGGAGCAATAATTATTTGAACTATATATGATCCCGAGTTAACTAAGGATAACATTGGAAGCGGTTAACCTATAGATGACAACATTTCTTAATTATTCCGAAAGGTATTTTGAACCGGAAAATAGATACAAGGATATGTGTCTTACTTCCAAAAGTATACAGTTTAAATTTAGTTTTTGGTTTTTGATTAAATAAAATTCCACTTTTAAATATTTTCTCCTTGGATAATATTCAGGAATAATTTTAAAAATGGCATGTATGGTTAAGACAATAGCTGCCAACATTATACGAATTTTTCTTACCACTAAAATTTAATCGAAATTTTCGACTTGTTTAAACATTAATTTTGCATGGATTTATGTGATACAATTGCTTAAAATTTATTATAAAATTTTAATGATATGAAAGATCCATACATGTTGGCAGCTACGTTTACACATTTTAGAATACACATAAAAGGCAAACCTGGTACCCGAGAGACACCAGAAAATTCTTACAGAAATAATTGTCATTTTTAATCTGCGAACATCACTGATTGAATATTGAATAAGCAATTGATTTCGGTAAGACTATTTTGTTCCCCGCGGGCACCAGGTTGGACAGCCTTTCTTTGAGATACCAAGGTTTTTCTATTGAATATTTAAACAGTAAACTTTCGAATCAATCTGTTGATGCTATTTAACAAGAAAAATTGCAATATTTTTCTGTAAATAAATAAAAGGCAAAATTACAGTCTAAATTTGTGGAAGAGCCGGATGCTATCTAATTAAAAATTGTCATATATTCATATTATTTTATTATTACCTACTTTTATAAATTACATAATCCGAATCGCAAGTAATTAGAACAGTAGAAATATTTTACTTAACTGAATGCATTGCTATAAAACTTCAATAAAGGAACATTTCACGGGAGTTACTTTCCCAGAAATTAACATCACTTTGTAATGATCGCTTTTGTAATCATTAATGAACTTACCATCAAACACTAATCACTAATTACCTTTCATTAGCACTCTATGTAATCATAAGAGGAGTTCGGCAATAGAAAATCTTCTATTTTGAAGTATGATTTAAGTTCTATTCTTCGCCATCGACAGAGAATATTACAAATACATCTTTTGTTTATCGGGGTATTAATGAACATATGAACGATAATGGAAGATAATGGAATGAACTTTCGAGAAAGAAGGCTGTTGTGGAGCAATGTCTGGACAGATTTAACTTATTATATGTGTGAACTCATTAAAAATATAAATATCTTCATTCATAATGCATTATCATTTAACGAAAGGAGATTAATAGCATTGGGAGATAGTTATAGATAGATATGAATCCAGAAATTATTTATTTAACAAAAATACTTATTTTTTTGTCATTTATATCAATGAATTTAATAATTTTTTGCCGAAGAAATTAGTTAATTTCCAGCATTGCACTAAAGAAATTAGCTGCTCCTGAACACGTAAAACACGTCTATGTATCATGTGCGTATTTTAAAACTATACTTCTCATAGGTGCCAATGTTTACGGATTTTGGATATTATTATTTCTGATCAGTGATCTTCGCCATATTTAATGAAATAAATCTTTCATTTAGAAACCCGGGAGTAGTCGCAACTTTTTTCACAACGTCATTAGTCGCGCTCGGTCTTTTCACCGCCGGCCCCCCGGAAACAAAAAAATGTATCTATTTTTCACTTAATGAACGAATATAACATTTCAATGAAGATATAAATTTGTAGTTTTCTTAAACTAGCAAAAGCCATGCTTTGTTTGGATTCGCGAAGCATTATTTCATACAGTGTTCTCGCTGGCATTTGATCAACATAGGCTAGGTTAGTAATTTGGCTAATTAAAAATAAAAAACATTCGCCAAATGAAAAAAGTATTAGCCAAATAGATTCGCCGTGTAGGACAAAAAAAAATATCTTTAATCCTTTAATGTACCCCCTTTTTTTCCAATAAGTTCTGAAATAATCTACGTTTTTATAACTGCGACAACGATTGTTATTAATCTAATTTCAACTATCCGCTACAAATATATTAAAAAAATTCATGCATGCATATGTATGGAAAACGAAAAAGAAAAAAAAAGAAAAAGCAAATATTGTGCGCTAGCAATTTGGCGAATCTAATCGCTTGTTGACTCGCCAAATAAAGAATTTAGTCGCAATTTGGCGCAATGGCGAGAGACAGCGAGAACATTGATTTCATAAGATAAATATTTAAAAGGAACTTTATTTTTTTATATTATTTTTGCATCTTTATTAAGCAAAAACGTTATCTCATGTTTTGGCGCATTTAAATTTTAGAAATGTAAATTCAGCCAAATAACTAAGAATTTCCTCGGAATTTTTTATTTATGATATAAGGCTGGTATAAATAAAAATATTTTCGAAGCAGAATTTTACAAAATATTTATTTTTTTAAATTTTTAACAAAGTTTTAAAGATGTTTTTACATTTTCCAATGGCCAGTAACAGCGTTCGTTCTGGCCAATAAGTGTTCTTTTTCTCGACATTTTTAAATTACTAATACATTCCAGAAATTATTTATAAACGTAGTTAATATATTTAATTTGATTGAATAAAATTATTCTTCAATCAATTAAAATATTCTTTAATTATTCTTTAACACTAGAACGCCGGAAAGGTGTCAATTTGACACCGATCACGCGACTAATTGTCGATTCCAACCAGAAAAATTTTCAAGAAATAAGTTATATATCAGTTGCAATAAAATGAGCTCAACAGATAAATTAAATAATTTCAAATTATCTTTCTGGTTTTAAATATATTTTATAAAATTAGCGCAATATTCCCCGGCGTTCTAGTGCAGTGTTGCCAGATGGGCTACTTTTTTAAAATTCAAATTCTTGATTGGAACCGCTTTTTTGTAAAGATAAAAAGTGCCTTATTTAATGACGGATTAATAAATGCGAAAACAAAGGGAATTTTACCGTTTCAAAAAAGTGGTGCAAATCAAGAAATATTAATTTAAAAAAAGTAGCCCACTGGCAACACAGTTCTAGTGTTAATCTTTCATTTTGAATACCAGACTTAAGAAACTTACCAAATTTAACAAAATATTCACTTTAAATACCAAATATAGAATTAATTTTACTTGTTTTTGATTCTTTTTGTTGCCACTTTACCAAAGTAAATACCTAAATACCTAAATCATAATGCAATTCTTTTAAAATCCGTAAGTATAAACTGCGTAAATAATTTTGGCAGAATAATGAAAATATATTTTATTTAATATATTAATCATGATTCTATCTATAATTACTAACCCCATAGTTTATTTTCCTTCTTAAAATAAAAAGATACGGGTTCAATTTTTTATTGGCAAACGATTTTGGCGGAATAATGAAAGTATATTTTATTTAATTAATTAATCATGATTCTATCTATAATTACTAACCCCATGGTTTATTTTCATTCTGAAAATAAAGATACGCGTTCAATTTTTTATTTGCAAAAATGCGTCCATAATAGAAAAACATGTAGAATAAATTAATTATTAAAATATTTTTTAATGGTTATTCTATAAAAAAAATAACATTCTGCAAATCTACATATCATAATTTATTCTTATGTTTAATTTCAAGTCAAAATACTGAATAGATTTTTTATAAAGTGTACGACAAACTGTAATTTGAGTGGCCTAGTAGAGGATTCGCTTCGCTCATCCTAATTATGAATTTTATTCATGAGATTTGGAGTGATGGAAATAATTAAAAATGTTCTGACATTAAGTTTCTTACGTAGACTTTTTCGCCAATTTCAACTTCTTTTCTAAAAATGTACCTGAAAGAAAAACAGAGACGTCCTGTTACTTCACTAATGTGGTGAATAAACCTTTAAAGTCAGCTACATTGTAGATGTCCACTGTGTTTGTAATGTTATATGATTTAAAAGAAGATAAATTATACGGCATACAAATAGACCGACACGCGACTACTGACGAATTAATATTTCATATTACGATAGCAGAACTGTAATCTTGGAGTTAGATTATCGCCAAAATTAAAGGCGTTACTTCCGATTAAATATGGTGATAATTTATATTTAGAAATATTGGTGAGAAATTAAAAACAGTAGGCAACATGTGTATGCGCGAAAAAAATTTTTTTTGGTTGATATATTATCTCTCTCTTTAAATACTGCATTTAATCTTAAAAACTTTTTTTCATGATTACATTACTTTTCATTTATTTATTTATTTTTATTAAAATAATAAATGTATTATCATACTACTTTCAAAGGAACATTACAATTTAATTAATTTATAAACTGGTGGTGTGTGTATATAACAAGTTCACTATGCATTTTTTATTAAATTGACTCCTTCACTCCTGCGTGTACCACCAATGGTCTCGCGCATTTTCATATTTTCTCTATGGACAATAGTCTGAATTTGAATTTAACATATTTTGGACTCAATTAGTTTCTTCGGGATCAGACTTTTTTAAAAAATTCGTTGCCACCAGCTTATCTATTCGGAAACTTTGCCCTTAAACCTTTCCGACACGGACAAAGTCTGCCAGAGACTTTTTTAAAAATTAAGGTTTCCTTAATTTAAGATTTCATTGTAACAGCAAAATTTTGTTAAGATATTATTGGTTCGGTTTGTAAGTTTTGAATTAAAATTAAGTGTGCCTGTACTGCGCACAGTGTGCCGGAAAGTGTTAATTAATCAATTAAATTATGTAACTAAAAATTCTATGGAGAATTAATTAAAAAAAATACTTAACAGAAAACTTAGTGTTCAAGCTCAAGCGTTTCGTTCATTTTGTTCTTGTAGACCACCAATGGTTACACGCGGATGTTGAAAAGATATATCTGTATTTCGGTGGTGGTATTTAGTCGGTTCTTGTTAGCTCAGTGGAACCACCATTCAATTTTCTAATTTTGTCGGAGAACCGGCTGTTTAAAGGATATTTATGCACATTTTACAAATTCATTTACCTTGCTCTCTTTAAATGCTTATCTATGCTACAGCATATTCTAAGCATAACACCGTCACGTGCATTTATTTGTTAATTTTGCAAGAAAGGGGTGTTGTTCATCAACATTTTCTCCTAGTTTATCTTATGTTCAAAAATCCAATTACCGCTATTTCCCACGTATACGCTACAGCTCAAATAACTAGATTTCCTATCAGAATTTGTTTTAAATAAAATGTGACTTTATTTCGGTTACCATTTATTTGATAACATTTTAAAATGAAATTTACGATATAAAAATGACTTTTCTAAGCCGCGTATACGCGAAAAATTACTGTAATAAACATACTGATATTAGGTTTAGAATATTTATAAGATATAATTGCACACGCACGGTGTAAATGCTTAGATTTAAAGTTTTTGTCCAATTTATAGCTTACAACTTTAGAGATTATAAGCTTAAATTTTTTCTTCCTTTGGAATCCCCTTACTCAGAAATCGCACTGGGTACATTTTTTAAATGCTATTATTTTCAAACACAAATTTACTTTTTACATTTCTTTTGCAATTTTCGTAAAATCTTACTCTAAACTTTCTTTATGTCGGGAATGTCGCGAATAACTAAGACTACTTTTCTACTTGAATACTGTTATTTAAAAAAATGAAATTTCAGCTTTACAATTTTCTGTACTGCAAATTTTTAAACTTCTGAACATCGCACATTTTCATTTTTGCATTTTTGTATAGAAAATAAATGTACTTTTAAATGCCATTTGTTTGAAATCTGTTTCTCAATAGGTTTTTGAGTTATTAATGTTTTTGTAGTTTTTACTACTTTTTTTTCATCGTGGCAACAGAAGTATTTTATTTCTGGATATTAAAAATGGACCAATCGGAAGACGGACAGAAACTGGACACTACAAGGATTCAAATATGGTTCAAATATCTCTAGATCGAAAGAAGTAACAATTTTTCAAATACCTAAAAAAAGGAATCCCTGCATATATGCTCTGCATTTGTAATTTCCTTACTCAGAGCTCGCACTGGGTACATTTTTTCGTAGAAACTTAATCCAAACTTTCTGTTGGCCATAACGTGAAAACCTAAAATATTATTTTTCTTCTTGAATACTGCTATTCAAAAAAAAAAAAAAAAAAAAAAAAAAAAAATTGAAAAACCCCCGGATTCCTTGCATATTTTATTAGGCAGATTAACACTAGAACGCCGGAAAGGTGTCAATTTGACACCGATCACGCGACTAATTGTCGATTCCAACCAGAAAAATTTTCAAGAAATAAGTTATATATCAGTTGCAATAAAATGAGCTCAACAGATAAATTAAATAATTTCAAATTATCTTTCTGGTTTTAAATATATTTTATAAAATTAGCGCAATATTCCCCGGCGTTCTAGTGTTAAAGCACGTTTCGATAGAAATTTTGATCAGTGATTTGTGATGGTCAAATGTTTATTAAATAATTTCCGTCCTTTTAGCTAGAAACAATGAAGATGAGTATTAAGAAAAAAAAGAACCAACCCCTCAAAATTAAGATTGTGCAGCATTATTGTTATAAGGTTCGCCAATCTTTCATAATCTATGGATGATGAATTACAGTACGGCGTATAGTTCATGGATCAAACAATCATTTCAGACCTGGAAAGGATTTTGAACAAAAAATAAATTATTAGATCGCAGTAAATATTTGTATTTAAATCCTAAATAAAATTTCTGTGTCCAAATTTTTTTAATCCGCAGATTTAATTATGGCACATTGCATTTGTTTATATTTGAAAAAAAAAATACGGTAGATAATAGTTTGGAAAATTTATTAAATCTCTCTATCGGCTGCGTATATGCGACATAGTAGATAACGGCGCGAATGTGTTATTTTTTTAAAAATAGAACTGCAATTCAATGATTTTATCGTAATCGTTTGCATTGTTTTTCTGTAATTAAAATATCATAAATTTTAATTTTATGTATTGATATTTTTAATGACTTTTAACCCAGGGGTGCAAAAATCTAGGCGCCAGCTAGCAGTCTCTCACCACTAAAATTTAAAAGTTTTCTTCGCTTAAAATTTAATAGCATTCTTACAAGAGTTTTATACAAAATATAATACGAAAATTAACGAAATAATTTTAGTGGTGAGAGTCTGCCTGCTGGCGCCTAGATTTTTGCACCCCTGTTTTAACCCTTCCGGGGGCAAAGCACATTCATTAATAAAACGTTGAAATGAATAAATGATGCAAAAATTACAGTAATAATTACTTTTAATGAGAAAAGAAAATCTATATTTCGCATACATAATAAACGGAAAATTTTACACTCTAATGTCTGGTGCCATTGTTATATTTGTTAATTAAAATTAAGTGGTTTGATCGACATATTGCTGCCCTTAAAAGGCTTTTACCGTAATTTCGGGTGTATAAGCCGCGGATCAAACAATTCTTTTTGGACCCAGAAATTTTATTTAGTGATTAAAGACAAATATTTACGGCGATCTAAATAGTTATATTTGTTTCTTAAAAAATTCTGGGTCGAAAAAGAATTGTTTGACCTGCGGCTTATGCACCCGAAATTACGGTAGTTATTGCGATTAATTAAGGAAATCTGAGTTCGAAACTTAGGAAATCCTTCCAATTTTGCTATTCCTTAATTTTTATTTAATGGTGAAAATAAAAAATAGGACGTGATTTTCTAACTTAATTTTAAAAAATACTAAACTCAATGCAAAAAAGAATAAAAAAATCTATTTATGGTATGTTGATTAGGAGTTAAAAAACACTTTATGAATGATAAATCCCACCCATTAAAAACATACAAAGAATTGTTAAATCTTAAAAAGATTTAAAAATTGGAACTAGCATTAAAATTCTTTTTAAAAAGAAAACTTTTTTTCAGAAAAGTATAAACTCTTACTTTTGAAAAGAATTTGAAAGCAAAAAAATAGAACAATACATAAAGCAAATAAAACAGAAATATTTACTGAAAAGAATATGATAAAAACGAAGCAGCCTGAAAAATGAATTACAAGATGTATTATCATTTTTACTTTTAGAAAAGAAAAAAAATCTAAAGCCAAATGTTCTTCAGAGCTAATGTGGAGTACTCAGGCAATGAGTTTAAAGTTATATGTGATATTTTTACAGTTGGTAAATCAAGATAAAGAAGTAAAAAAAAATAGTGGAATAAATTTTAGTAAAAAATAATACAAGGGTAATTCCATGAGCACATGTCGTGCAAGTCACATACTATGATTTTGGATACCAGCATTTAACCCCTTGTGGCGCAGTGGTTTCGTAGATAAATCACTTAATTTTAATTCCCAAATGCCACATTGACACCGGAATTTTGTTTAAAAAAATTGCTGGTTATTGAATGCGTGAAATATAGCGTTTTCTTATTTACAAATAAAGTTGTTTTCAAATTCCGGTGTGAGTCATTATTTTCAATACTTAAACAATGAATTTGCCCTGCGCCGCAAAGGGTTAAGAATGGAAAAATGTGACTTATTTTATAAGAGATATTTCATTAATTGAATAAGGCCGAGCAAACATTTCAAAAATAACGGTGGCAAAGAATTTAGCAGTTGATAAAAATGTGACTTACACGACAAGTGCTCATGGAAATACCCACAAAAAATTAAAACAATTTTGAAAGAATGTGGGTAGCAAAATAATAAATGTGAGTCGATGCTGAATGGTTATTTATGACAGTGTCGAAGAGTTTCGGAAAAAAACGCTAAACTTCGGGAATATACCTTTTCATATTTTCATAAGAGCATATTAATCACTTGTACTTTTTAACAGAAATATTCGCCATTGCCTTTGTCAGATGTAAAAGGGTAAAAATTATTATAAAATATCTGTGGTACGAAAAAGCAAGGGACACCTGACAACACTAGTTGCGTATAAAGGTTTAAGATGTAATCAACTATGGTTTAACACGTTTAAGTGCACCAGTGGATATTATAAATGCCACATAATTTTAATAAACAAATGCGCTATTAGTATCAGAATTTAGGAATTAATTTTTTTATAGCGTATGCCTAGAAAAATTTTATTTACTTAAATATTAATTTGTTCATAAATCATGGTATCATTCAATCTTTTTTAAGATTTTATCAACAGAAGTAATTTGCACTTGACATGGTTAAAATACAAAATATTAATCCTTTGCACTCGAGAAATGATTCTCACTCACCACTAGTGTCTCGCATAAATGGGTGCTCCAAATGCTCTAGACAGCCGTATTTTAACCCTTTGCGGTGCCAAGCAATTCATTACTAAAGTATTGAAATTAATGATTGACACCTTAATTCGAAAACAAATTAATTTTTAAATAAGTAAAAGCGATATTTCACGCACTTGATTAACAGAATTATTTTTATCAAATTTCTGGTGCCAATGTGGTCTTCGGACATTAAATTGAAACGGTTGTGTAGCTATACCAGTGCCCCACAAGTGGTTACACTAATTTTTTCGCCTAATCTACTAGTTACATAATCTGTGATAAAATATGCCAAAGTAAACTGTAAGATATTAGTGGTGTGCAAAGCATTTGGCTTCCCGATTTACAAGGGACACCTGACAGCACTAGCTGCGTATAAAGGGTTAACAGATGATAACCCATTATAAAACATCTTAAATATAAAATACTCATATTTATCGATAACCTATGCTAAAAATATTTCTTAAATATGCTTTGTATGCATACATATTACTAATTAAAAGTTCAATAACTTTTATTACACATTATCAGCAAGAATGACGAAAAAATATAGGACAGTGCGGTTTCTCTTCAGTATCTATTTAAACAAACATAAAAATTATATATTTATCCTCATAAAATGAGAATAGAAATTTTAAGCAAGTATCTAATTTATAAAAGTTGCAGCTTGTGAAATTCGAGTTGCAAAAATAAAAAATTACCTTTGACTGCAGTAGTTTTCAAAAATGATAATTATATTTCATACTTGCTTAAAAATCGGAAAATAGAAATGTTGCTCAAATGATAATGAAACCCATGGGATGCATTATTAGTTCTTCACGAGGCAGCAAGGTGATAATTTGTATTTCCTAATTTCCTGAAATAAGTTATGAATTCCTTACGCCAAGCTAATTGGTATACTTTTAAAAACAGTTTCGAAATTCATTTTATGCGCATTTTGGCTTATAAATGTGTTAATTTTTCAAATATTTATTGTATAGCTGGAAAAAATGGCTAAATAAGCAAATTGATTATTATGAATGATTTTTTCTGTTTTTTTTTCTGTTTTAAGATCTATGTCCAAGAAATACAATATAGACCATAATAAGAAAATCACTATATCAGTTGAAACATTTCGATTATGAGCTATTCTCATTAGACATTGTTTAGACTGCCAATTTTTGAATTGCTTAGATCATCTATGCCAAATGCATTAAATTTTTTTGAGCGAAATATAACAATAATAAAATAAAACATATGTCAAAATAAACATCGTTATTAACTATCATCATTATAAAATAAACATCATTTAAAAAAAATTAAACAAAGTTACAAAAAAAATGAAATCCGTATTTAAGTTTCATAACCAGGGTGAGGGTTAGGGGTCCAGATACTCCGTATGCCACTAATTTCGTAAAATTGTTTTCGCAATTTTTAATTTCTTTAAATTCTGCCATTACATAAGGTGAAGAATAACACTTTGAAACAGTGGTATTCATAGTCTCAGGACTCGAGCTATGTCTCTCACATATATGTTTCATTCATACTGTAATCATCTTGTAACTTCGTGAACAAGATTCACATATCATATGCACCTTTCAAGAAGAACGGTCGTTCTGCCAAGCGAAATTTGTGAAAGTTTCTGATTCCTATAAATAATCAGCCTGTAAATTTATATAGAATTTTCCTCTTTATTCAACCCTTTCGCAAGCTGTGCCCACCTAATTTTTTAATTTACTTGCACCCAGTATATATAATTTTTTCCTTTTTATAACGTACTTGAAGATAAGAAACTTCTCATTTTTGCTCATTTATTCGTTTATAAATGCTGATGTCAGTCCAGCATTTCATCAATTTATAAACAAACTTACACCGAGACGGAAAGTGATAAACTCTGGATTACAGCAAAACTAATTTTTGTTGGTGGACGTTTAATTAGGCGGTAGTCTGTACATAATTTACAGTTTTTCGGAATCTGGTTGATTTTTTAATAGTTATTCTTAATTCTCACCATGAAATTTTAATAGTTATTTTAATTTCGCATAACGATGCTTTACCCCGCCTCCCCGCCCCCTCCGTCAATAAAATAAAAAGAAGTTACTCTAAAAAATTTTTATGGTGTGGAATTAAAACGTCTAAATAAAAAATTCGTCATTTGCGGAAATACTATCACCATAGAGTGACAACCTAGACATCCTCCTGTCACTATCATTGAAAAGATAATAATACCTGCGAAAAATGATACCAGTAAAAATAAATTGAATGTTTTTCCATAACTGTGAGATATTTCATTAGATAAGACGCTAAACACATTCGCTGCCGGTCACGCGTTAGCGCTTGAAATTCTCAATCATTTAACACAGAGGGCGGAGATATTGGCAACGAACGTGTTAAATAAGAGCAAAGGGCATAGCCGGATAAGCATTGAAAACATGCCTTTCAATCAAATTTCTTGATTTTTTTTCCCAGGTGTATCTAGATATCTGACAATCCATTTCCCCTATTATTAGCTTATAAATATTGATATTTTATGAGATAAAAATGTTTTTCAATTTTATAAAAACCTTGTTTTCTCAAAAACTACTGTACTGAATTACATGTGATTTATTGAGTTTATATAGACATTAAAGATGCATAACTGGTAAGGTTTGTATAATTTTCTGATTATAAAAAGTGTATGAAAAAGCGATTAAAAATTTTTGAAAAATGAAAATCATATCTTATAGTTTTCGGAAAATTACAATTTTCTAGTAAAACATTCCTCTTATGTGCACATGTATTATATATAAAAGCTGTAAGTTTGAGTTGGGTACTACATATAAATATTTACAAAGTATCTATAAAATTAATTAAAATTCATTTGAAGGCGTTACTTTGGGCGGAACTATGCAACTTTGAAATCCGAAGATTCTCTGGAATGTATACTTACAGAATCGGTGTATTTTAAATTTTAATGAACACATGAGCATCATTCTCGACGCTGACGATACTGTTTCGATAACAAAACTTTTTGTTGGTGTCACTTACAAAAACAAGGAAGAATATTTTTGTCATAGAAACTAACTACATTTTTCGATATCGAAATGTAACAACAGTGATCGCAGCCAATTTAAATGAAAATGGCTTTCATCAGTTTTTACAAAGATAATTTATAGTTAGTAGTTTCAAGCTTTTTAACCGACCGATGGACTCTGATTACCATCATGTTAAACGTTTATGTCTAAGTAATGGTTAACCGCCGCGATCAGAAACTAATGTAATGAATGATTTCTATTTCTTATGATGTTATCTAAGAATGATAATTCGAAATGTGATTGTTAAGGAAGTTTCTTGAAAAAACTCGTGGTTACAGAAAAAAAAAATATATTTTTATTTTTCTGTATAAAATAATGTAGTATATTATCAAGTGTCAGCTGTTTTTTTTCCTTCATAAAAGTCACTGTTCTTGACAGTGAGGCCTAAAGCACTGAAACCGACTATGTATTTACATATAATATTATAATATATTCGCATAAAATTAGCTATTTCTTTACAATATTTATCTTCTGTTAATTTTTCCACTGTTCTTTTTTGGACTATATTTATTTAAAAAAGCATTTTTTATCTCATCAAACATAAAACGGTTCAAAATTGTAGAAATATATTTTTCAATACAAAATATCATCCAGTGCTGTCAGCTTTCTTTTCTCCTTTAACTCACATTATGAACCTTTCGGTAATATTTATCTTCGGATTAAATAGCTTTAGAAATCTGCTATTAGAAAAAAAAGTTATTATTAGCACACATCTTGATTAAAAAATTGTCTGCTACTACTCAATCCTGATGATATCGCAGAATTAAAGGAGTGCATTAGGCCCCAATTCTAGTTATATTACGTTTTTATCTGATTTGCGTTGCAAAGGAAAAAAACTGAACTACTTACTCATTATTACCTTTCATTAAAAGTGGTGAGAATGTTCGAATAAAAATCATTATAGTAACTGTCGTAATAGTTAAATATCGAAGAGTGCTATTGTTTCCCAATTGAAAATATTTTTCAGAATATTGTCTTCGATAGAAACCATCAGTTTTCGACTTTGAAATAATATGGACTGAGTTGAAAATCATGACCTATACTATAATGAAATCTAAAATACATCAGTTGACACATTTTCTATTGACATTGTTCCAAAGATTCTTCGGATTTCAAAGTTCAGTAGCTCCGCCCAAAGTAACGCCTTTAAATGAATTTTAATTAATTTTATACATACTTTTGTAAATATTTATATGTAGTACCCAACGCAAACTTACAACTTTTATATATAATATATGGGCACATATGTGGAATTTTTTACAAGAAAATGGTAATTTTCCGACAACTATAAGATATGATTTTTATTTTTCAAAAATATTTAATCGTTTTTGCACACACTTTTTATAATCAGAAAATTATATAAAACTTACCAGTTATGCATCTTTAATGTCTATATAAACTCAATAAATCACATGTAATTCGGTACAGTAGTTTTTGAGAAAACGAGGCTTTTAAAAAATAGAAAAAACATTTTTATCTCTTAAAATAGTAATATTTATAAGCTGATAATAGGTTATATACATGATCAGATATGCAGATACACCAGGGAAAAAAATCGAGAAATTTGATTGAAAGGCATGTTTCCAATGCTTATCCGGCTATGCCCTTTTCAATTCAAAATTTATGGAGGCAAGTTTGTAACAGAAGTAACCGGAAACTGTTGATCCGATTAAGAAAAACACAGCCGCAAACTTGTGACAACTTACTCATTTACTTCACTCAGAACTGGTAGACAACAGAGTCTCCATCACATTTTTCGTACCTCTATGAAAGAATCAGATATCAAAAGAAATAAGTATTACAGAAAAATAAAACTAAAAGTAGAAGACTATTGAAATTTCAAAAGATGCTCGTTAATTTCATATGAAATATAAATTTGAATATTTTTAAAAACGAAATATACAGAATTTTAAAGATTATGTCTTCAGTCTAATTTTTAAAACAATATGCATACTTATATAATGAACAGAAAAAAATAAGGATTAAATTTCAAACGGGTGGTTAGTGAAGCTGTGGGTTTTTATAAAGATTAATTTACTATATATATATGTATTCCTATAATTAGAAAAAAATCTTTTTATCTTCTTTCCCCCATGGGGATACCTTCTTTAGGTATTCACGGGTTTCACAACCTCGGGCTCCTGAGTGATCTTTCTCTTTTCCTTTTCCTCTTACTCCTCTGGTTTCCTTTCCTCTTTGTTTCACTCTCGTTGTGGTTTCCTCTTCGGAGGTGAGGGCAATTCTGTATGAGCCGATGTCATCCTGCATATCGACTCATGGAGAATTGTAAACCACCCACGTGTTTGCCGTGCATGGCGACCCGTGTCCCTGGAAAGGGGGATCCTTGCAGTTGAGGGAACCCAACACACTGCTTTGGCTTCTGCTTCAGGTAGACAGGAGGTGCATATTGGTCCTTTAGGGATCAAGTGATCGAGCAAATACTAGTCATCTCGTTAAGGGTGGAGACTAACATAGGTTTGTCTTGTGACAGTATGGTCCCTGGTTAGCACTGATGCACGAATGTGCATCCCCTTTTTAAGCTCGGTAGTGGGTGGTGCGGCCGGGATCTGAATTCTATTTTCTTCTAATATGGATGCAATAAAATCAATTCATTCTGTATCTCTCTTACGTGGAGTGCAACAAATTGTACAGAAAAGTTCTTTAACTCGTTTCTTTTTGGTTAAACGCACTGACAGTCATTCTGATTGTTCATTCAAGAATACTTCACCATTTCTTATCGCAAAAACTTTTCAATCTGTTTTCGGTGATGGTCATTCGCTTAAAAACTGCAATCTGGGGATCTGTTAGTGATGTAACTTCTCCCAAACAGTCACAATTTACCTCCAACTGCACTACAATAGGACCGTTTTTAGTTTCCGTTCAAGTACATAAAATTCTAAATACTAATCGTGATGTAATATCTGAACCAGAACTTTTATTTTCTAAAAAATTTTAAAAATCAAAATGTCATAGATGTACGCCGTATAACAATTCGTCAGAATGAGAAAGTGCTTCCCACAAAGCACATCATTCTGACATTCAATAACCCTAATCTACCTACTAGAATAAAAGCTGCCTACCTGAGCTGTCCTGTTCGACTTTACAAACCTAACCCTCTCCGATGCTTTAAGCGCCAGCGTTATTGACATACTAATACTACTGTCTTGGCACTGTAACCTGTGCCCGTTATGCAGAAATCGGCCATGACGGTAAATCTTGTGAAAAACCTGAACGCTGTGCAAATTGTAAAGGTGACCATACTGCTTATTCTTGCTTATGTCCTAGTTGGATCCGTGAAAAGAAAATTCTTACAGTTAAAATTTCACAAAACCTTTCTTATCCTGATGCTTGGAAAGTTATTGAATCCCGTCAGGTGGCGTCTCTTTTTCTAGCCTACTCAAGCATCAAACGAAATCTGTGAGGCATATAAGCACTCAGAATGATTCTGCCGTTCCTTCTGCCACATCATCATCTAGAAATTTACTGAAAAAACCCGTAATTTATACAGTACCGCTAGAACAAGATTTTTGCCAAAATTAGAGCTCTGTCCTCCTTCATCAGAACCTGTCAAAATAGAATACTTTAATAGCCGAATACAAAACACGTTAACTAAAGCTTCAAAATCTACCGAACATAAGACTCAGGCTACTTCAGAAATGGATAAAAACAAATCGTTGAACCCTAGTGTATGTCCAAATAAAAAACCAAACATAAAATCGAGTACACAGAAAGATAGAAATAAATCCTCAACCCAAATCTCTTCACAGTGGAAAACTGTGAAGAGATATCCATTATATATTTACACATTTTTAATGGAATTTTTAAAAAAATTACGGTTTTTACTTCATCCTGTTTTTGGCGCAGCATGTCCCTAGTATGACTTTAAGCCAGTAAACCCCATTCAACCAACCAACAAACCAACTTTTAACTTCTTTTAGGCCGAGGAACAAATCAGACGTATATTCGTTTTGTTAACATATTTCTAAATAAAATTTCCGAAATATTTATCATTTACAAATTTTGCTACGGTATTTACGTTACTTAAGAGTTGTATCCCTGTTTCTTGCGAATCATACTATTATTTCATTTTTGAAAAATAATATGCAATATTTTTTAATATTTCTAGGACATTTGCATACTTTTTAAACTTAAGAGTAATTTGCCATTATCCATGAGATTTGTATATGAACTAAAAGTTTATAATGAGGGGAATATATACCTATATGTTCCTGAATTGTTTTCGCTTTGTCATTTGCGATTGGATTTTATTGTTTGCATTGTTTATCCCCATGAAGGGCGCCGGTATATTATGTATACCACTTAATATTAATCTCCGAAACGCTACGTTAGTACCAGAATTTAGGAATTAAATTTCACTGTAAAATTTTCGCAGCAAAGTAACCAAATTGTCTATAGTTTTCTACTATTTCTAGTTATATACTTTATATAACCGTAATTTATCGCTTTCTAACCATATTACGGGCAGAATAGAGTTAAATTACGGTTATATAATCAATAACTATAAAAACGGTCGACAGAACGGTTACTCTGCTACGAAATTTTTACAATGAAATTTAATTCCTAAATTCTGGTACCAACGTAGCGTTTCGGAGATTAATATTAAGTGTATAATAAGTATATACCGTAATTTCGGGTGTATAAGCTGCAGATCAAACAATTCTTTTTTGACCCAGAATTTTTTAAGAAACAAATATAACTAGTTAGATCGCCGTAAATATTTGTCTTCAATCACTAAATAAGATTTCTGGGTCCAAAAAAAATTGTTTGATCCGCGGCTTATACACCCGAAATTACGGTAATATCTAAGTACATAATATACCGGTGCCCTTCATGGAGATAAACAATACAAACAACTGGCGACACTGGTTCTGTAACTAAGGGTTTATATGTACAAGGTTTTTGGCTTTTTATTACCGCAAAAAGAAAAGGAATTATTTTCATAAATTAATTGCTGATTAAGACTGTTATATAAAATAAAACTTTCTATATCATTTAAGTGGGGGAAAAGTTATAACTTCAGATATACGGCTCCCAATATTATTTTGTTTTTAAAAAACCATTATTTAAAAACATCGTGATGCGTTTCTGCAACAATTGCAAGAAATACGCAAGCTTTCAGAGATTTATAAAGAAGATTTTTTTTTGAAAAAAATGGCATTCAATAAAAAGACCGAGTGAAAGTCCTGCAGATATGTATGCTACTCAAACATATCGAGAATTTAAAGTAATTTAATATAAGCGATACTATTTTCTAAAGGATACTAACATGCAACGTCAGTAATTTTTTTTTTAAGTAGAAAATAAACGTTTGTAATTTGTAACATATGAAACAATATATGTTTTATGTAACAAAGCATGCAGTCGCTACAATACTGAAATATTATTTACAAAATCAATCGTGTCATACCGAAATTTATATAAAAAACAATACTTCTATTAATCTATGTTTTTCTGTGCTTTTGTAGTCTGTGTATTTGTGCAATTGGCATTTATGTTTAACTGAAATTACATAAAGTTTTAATAAGTAACGTAAATCTAACAAATTAGTAAGATAAAAAATGAAGAATTCAAGTAAATAAAGCTAGAATATTTGAGGATGGTAGACAAAAAAATAGATAAATGATTTTTCCAGTACGCTAGGTTTTAAATTAATAGAATGATTTTTTCCTTTCACAATCCATATACTGACACTTTAATTATTTTAGAAACAAACATTTGATTGGTTAATAATTAATATGAGTAGCAAATTTACATCGGAGCAAAAATGTGTCCGTGTTAGGATTCCAACCTCTCTAATTGTCAATGTTTTTCCAATTGAGCTTCCTGGATTATATCCCACACAATATAATTCTCGCTCCGAATAATCATTTTGCAATGATATCGTGCCTGTTGTTTGAAATAGCTCAACAGAAGAAACTGCAGGCAAAGAATCTTCAATACACTATGGATAAATAGTGATACTATATTTTTAAACATACAATTTATTGTTAAATAGTGCATATGAGTTGTCATTTTTTCATCTGAGCGTAAATGATGACTGGGACTCAAACCCAGAACCATCCATGACACATTCTGGCTCAGATGGACATTTACTACTTATATAAATTATTTACCAATCTTTCCATCGAATTAAAAAATTTTCAATTATGTTTCAACAGATGACTTCAAAAGCTGAAATGCTATCTTAAGCTTTATTTACTCATTGGCAGACAACATATGTTTGTTATACTAAATACTTATGAAGGTTTTTTACAATCAAGTAAAAGAAAGTTATTTCACATCAATATAACGATGTTTTACTGCCTTTTCTGGTTATTTGGTTATAGGTTTTGATACAAATTTTAATAACTGCTCAAATAAGTGCTCAAAATTGTTTGTAAGCGAAAAGGATACATACACAGGTTTTGAATTCATGGTGGTAACAAAGACTAGTGCAAGATGCGGCGTTCTTTTTAACCTATTAACGCCTGAATCTTTTTTTATTAAAATTAAAATTTTGAATTTTTTACCACTTTTAAAAGAAGAGTAATATTTATATTATTTTATCAAGGAGTTTGTCTCTTAAAAAAATTATTTAATTGCTCATAAAATACATTAATCTTCGTATTTAGTGGTATAAAAAGCGCTTTTTTGATATGAAGTCTAGTGATCTAAAAAAATTTAATTAGATGTTAATGGTTAAAATGGAAATAAAATGCATGCGTATGTAACTAACAGCAAAATTTTGAGCAAGAAGTGTTATTGTATTTCAGTTGTGATGCTTTGAACATTTTGTGCCCAAAACAGGAGTTTTTTTTATTAAATCACGTTACATCATGTACCGTAAGTTTGGTTTTTTAGCTCACAGGCTATCATAGCCTGAGAGCTTATGTGCCCGTCCGTTCTGTATGTATGTTCGTACGTTCGTACGTTCGTGCGTAACGCGATAACTCATGATAAAAATATCGGATCCACTTGAAATTTTGTATATAGGTACATCCTGATAAGGCGCTTCCCTGATTATTTTTGAAGTTCATTCGATATGTATAAGAGGAGGAACGGGGGGCTCATGCCCCTCCCCTTAATTGATATAAACGGGATTTTCATGCAGAATTAACAGTTTTCGTTCAAAATTTAGATATAGGATCATTCTGATGAGGCGATTCCGTGACTGTTATTAGGTGTTCATTGAATAAGTATAAACAGGAGGAACGGGGGGCTCATGCCCCTCCCCTTAATTTATATAAACGGGATTTTCATACAGAATTAACAGTTTTCCTTCAAAATTTAGATATGGGATCATTCTGGTGAGGCGATAGCGTGGCTGTTATTAGGTGTTCATTGAATAAGTATAAACAGGGGGAACGGGGGGCTCATGCCCCTCCCCTTATTTGATATAAACGGGATTTTCATGCAGAATTAACAGTTTTCGTTCAAAATTTAGATATAGGATCATTCTGATGAGGCGAGTCCGTGGCTGTTATTAGGTGTTCATTGAATAAGTATAAACAAGGGGAACGGGGGTTCTAATGCACCTCCCCTTAACTTGTATAAACGGATTTTTCAAGCAGAATTGTCAGCTTTCGTTCAAATATCTGAATACGTTTGGAAGTTTAATGGTTAAGTATAAAAGGGGGGAATAACTCTTCTTAAATTATATAAATGCTAAATGGGTTTTTATTAAGAATTATCCAATTTGCTCTGAATTTTGGATATAGATTTTTTATATGATAAATCATGTCCTTGATAGTTTAGGAGGTTAAATGATTAAGTGTAAAAAAGGAGAAAGGGGAGGCTGTTTCCCCTTCTTAATTTTTTCCGAACGGAATCAACGAAAATACAAGGCTGTAATGTACAATTAGTATGCGTAGCCTGTGAGCTCAATGCCATCAGTTTAACCCTTTCCGGCGCGAAGTAACTTTAATTGAAATAATTAGCTGCCACCAGAATTTATAAACGAATTTATTAGAGAATATGAACTTGCTTATTTTCAGGCATTTTATCAAAGGAAAGTTTTAATTAAATATTCTTGGTGCCAGTATAATTAAAATTAGGTGTCCTTTTTAAGGGACACCGCGCCGAAAAGGGTTAAGGGGTCTCAGGAGTCTTACATTTACCTTGTAGTGCAACTTAGCAACATGTCACATTTGATTTTTTTTCTCGGTTCCTATAAAACATAAATGCATAAAATTTTTAATATAGACAACTGAATATCTCTTCTATTAAAAATAATTTTTTAAATATTCTACATTGAAATTCTATTTTATTTTTTTAATGTTTAATTTTGATTAAAAAAAATTAGACTTGTATCCATTGCGCGCAGGATTCTAGCAAAACTATTAGTTCAAGAACCGCTAAAAAAGTTCATAATGGTGTAAAATTAATGTATCTTGAACTTATACCTCATTTTAAAGCAATTTATGCATTTATTTATTTAAAATTAAAATTGAAATTGAAAAAATTGAAAAAAAAATCATTTTTTATTTAAAAAATTGCCAATTATCAATAATTAATGTAATTAAAATTCTAAATTTGAGGTATAAGTTGTTCTTAAACTTAAAATGAAGATATTTACCAAGTTTCATACAAATTGCTTTATTATTTTTTGAGAAATGTTGCGCGCAGTCAAAGAACAATCTAAATTTTAAATCAAAATTAAACATAAAAAATATATAATAAAAATTCAATATAGAATGTTAAAAAAATTAATTTAAATAGAAGAGATATTAAGTTGTCTATGTTAAAAATTTTATGCATTTAAGTTTAATAGGGACTGAGAAAAAAAATCAAATGTATATGTTGCTAAATCGCACTACCAGGTAAAAAGTAAGACTCCTGAGACCCCTTAACTGGGCAATATTCTTTTTATTTTATTTGATGTCAAATTAAAACATTTTTGGCTATCAGGAAATGGGACTGTTTGTTATGTTACAGGTGGAGTTCAATTGTTATTTACTTTTCAAATTTGAGTCACTGGGACGGCAATTACCCAAAACGTCTATCAAAGCTTCCACGCTCAAGCAACAAATTTTTATAATCTGGAAATATGATTTTCTGTTGGATTAACTTTTTCATTGTGTACTCTTTTTTGACTTTCCTAACAATACACTGGGAAACCTCTGGTCTGTTTTGCGAAAACCAGTAATAACTGACAAAAATAATTGTGAGTTTGCAATATTTGCAAGAAAACGACTTTCCATGTATGTTTCTATGAAATTAATACAGGAGATTTTTCTTTGAAAAACAGTGGTGTTCCAAAAACGGAACGGAAGGGAGCTTCGAATTCACCAATAATAATAAACGAATAACGATGACTATTTACTTGCCAAATTTAAGGTGAGAGGAAGTGTTTATGGTCATAGTTGGACGATTACGATCTGCAAGGACAGCTGAAAATTTTCAGCTAGTGGACGAACATCTTATACCGCTGCCACCAAAATACTCATTGCCAGAGGACACGAATTGTGACATCATCACTAATCGACTCACTTCTCACTAGTGTTGGAATTCACACCGGACAATTTTGAATAGAGATTCTTTTATTATATTTGTGAAATATCTATCGTCTTATAAACAGTAATAACTATTTAAAGTTACTGGTGAGAATCCGGAATACTTAAGTGAAAATTCAGCCAGATACGGGATTATTCAATATATATATACAGGGTGATTCCAAATATTTCCTACAATAAAAGAGGGGTGATACTACACATTAAGACAAACAATATTTAATAGGAGGCCAAGGGTCCAAAACGTTTTCCAAAGGAGATAGCCGCCATTAAAATTTAAGGACCAAAATTTCAAATAAACATAAAAAATGGAAAAATCGGTCGATTGATTTGCGGTTTTCACTAAAATTAACCTTTATGTCGGCATTTTCTTGAAATTAAATTATAAAGATAAATTTCAAAAAATGCCGATAGAGGGCGCTTTAGATTTTGGAGTAACAAACAACTATTTTTTGCCGGTATTTTATGCATCTCATTAAATCTTTTCGTAAGCTTAGACTCAAACTTAAATTTTGAGCTCAAAATTTGAAAGTGGGAGTGGTTAAGTAGCACAAACTGAACTGTGTTCAGAGGGTTCAAATTTCAAATGATTATAAAAAAACGGAAAAATTGGTTCATTGATTTGCGGTTTTTACTAAAACTATTCTTTATGTCGGTATTTTCTTAAAAATAAATTATAAAGGTAAATTTCAAAAAATGTCGATAGAGAGCGCTTTAGACTTTGGAGTAACGAACAACTATTTTTTGCCGTGATTTTTTTGCATCTCTTGAAATGGTTTCGTAAGCTTAGACTAAAACTTAAATTTTGAGCTAAAAATCTGAATAGTAGGGAGTAGTTAAGTAGCACAAAATGAACTGTGTTTAAGGGGGGGGGTGTTTAAACTTAAAATAATTATAGAAAATGGAAAAATTTGTCGATTCGTTTGCGGTTTAAAATAAAACTATTCTTTACGTCAGTATCTTCTTGAAAATAAATTTTAAAGATAAATTTAAAAAACTTCCATTAGAGGGCGCCTTAAACTTCAGAGTAACCAATAATTAATTTTAACCATTATTTTTTTGTTCTAATTAAATACTTGCAAAAACTTATTAAATGTTTTCGGAAACTTAGATTTAAACTTAAATTTTGAGCTCAAAATCTGAATAATTAGGAGTAATTAAGTAGCACAATCTGAAGTGTCTTCAGGAGTTGAAATTTAACCCTCCCCCCTCCACGAACACAATTCAATTTTTCGCTACTTAAACACACCCAACGATTCAGAATGTGAGTCTAAAATTTAAGTTTATGCATTTGAAAGCATTTAATGAGATTAAAAAATAACAGTTAAAAATAGTTGTACGCTACTCCAAAGTCTAAGGCGCCCTCTATCGGCATTTTTTGAAAATTATCTTTAAAAATTTTTTTCAAGAAAATGCTCATTTAAAAATTAATTTTAGCAAAAACCGCAAACGAATCGACCAATTTTTCCGTTTTTTATAATCATTTGAAATTTGAACCCTCTGAACACAGTTCAGTTTGTCAACTTCACCATTCCCAACTATTCAGATTTTGAACTCAAATTTTAAATTTAAGTATAAGCTTACGGAAGCATTTATTAAGATGCAAAAAATAACACCAAAAAAGAGTTGTTCGTTACTCCAAAGTCTAAAGCGCCCTCTATCGGCATTTTTTGAAAATTATCTTTATAATTTATTTTTAAGAAAATACCGACATAAAGAATAGTTTTAGTGAAAACTGCAAATCAATGAACCATTTTTTCCGTTTTTTATAAACATTTGAAATTTGAACCCTCTAAACACAGTTCAGATTGTGCTACTTACCCACTCCCACTTTCAGATTTTGAGCTCAAAATTTAAGTTTGAGTCTAAGCTTACGAAAACATTTAATGAGATGCGAAAAATACCGGCAAAAAATAGTTGTTCGTTACTCCAAAGTCTAAAGCGCCCTCTATCGGCATTTTTTGAAATTTATCTTTATTATTTAATTTCAAGAAAATGGCGACATAAAGAATAATTTTAGTGAAAACCGCAAATCAATTGACCGATTTTTCCGTTTTTTATGTTTATTTGAAATTTTGGTCCCTAAACTTTAATGGCGGCTATCTCCTTTGGAAAACGTTTTGGACCCTTGGTCTCCTATTTATTATTGTTTGTCTTTATGTGTACTATCACCCCTTTTTTATTGTAAAAAAATTTAGAATCACCCTGTATATATATATATATATATATATATATATATACATAACAAGTAAAGTAAAATAAAATTGCTATTCAAAAATTTCCTGTGTGAATTCCAACATTAGTGGAAATTCTATCGATTAGTGGTGACATCGCAATTTGGGTCCTTTAACCTTAAATTTAGATGGCAGCGCTCATACATATATTCATTATCGGCGTCAAACTGTAACATATAGATCGAACGACAAATTGTACTCAGCATTAGGCTGATTGGTAGTCGGCTGCGATCAGATTCAATCGTTTTAATCTGGAATTTCATTTGAACATTTGTCTGAGGATTTATAAGTTGAGGCAGATGCTGAATATGAAGATCTATATCTGTCAATTTTGTGCCTTTCCCAACAGATCGGCATTTCTGAGGCAAATATTCGCCGCATCTCAAGAATGCGAATTTTATCATTTTAAGAGATTTTTTGTTAAGGCTTGAAATGTTTGTTAATCTTAGAAATAAACATATTGAACAAGTTTTAGAATGTTTTACAAGTTCAGTGCTTCATTTTGACATTGAAATTTCGAATTTAATCGGAGTAAAAATAGTATTATTGACAGAAACCTGTGTATAAATCCTATTAACACCTTATATAATAAATTACACTGATAAACAAGGTTTCTTTTTCTAACTAAGTATATGGTGACTTTTATATTTTAGGTGGTGCTGCGAAAGAATATGCCTTTAAAAAGTTTCCATCACCCACAGATTTTTAAAAAATTCAAAATCCTGAAAATCTCAATTTTGTAGTATTTAATTAACACATACACCTTATGATATTTATCATTTGGTATTTTAGTAATGACAAACTTTTAAATAAACATTTATAAAGCTTATAATTAATATTTGAAATACTGAAAGTATGCATTATTTATAAAGTTTCAGAAAAATATAGATTTTTTGTAAAAAGAAATGACATTAATAAGAAATTTCATACTTTATGTAGCGGTAAATGTCTTATCTGTGGGTGCTCCCTTATAGGTCATTGTTCCGAGTTATATTGACAATTGAAAGCAGACATTAAGCCACTTATATCATTACAATAGCATAAATAATCTTTTCTTGAAAAAAAAAATGTCGAATATTTCTTATGTCAATCTCGATAAATAGATATCTTTGTATTGTTTTTCAGGAGATTCCAACCAATCTTTATGAAGTAATTCTGAGTTCTTCTTTGATAAATTTAAGTCTCTCACAAAATCATTTAATTCTTTTTGAGTAATTTGGTGTGGTTCTTCATTTATGCCAGGAAAATAGTTCATATCAGATCTAGAGGAAGTTTCAGTTTCATCGATTTCCATTTCTACTGCTCTATCATCATATGTAAAATTCTCTGGAGGTTTCGGTATTTGTAAATCATCATTATGTAATGCTGGTCACATTGCTGAATCTAAGTTCGTGTACTTAATTTTATGATTGTTTCTTGCAAAGAATCCTTTAATTTTTGTATTACATTAGTAGCAGTGAGTTATTTGATCCTTCGGCATGTGCCATATCATGGGTATAGCAAAGGATATACACTTTTTTGTACCTTTCATCCACGTCCGGAGGTTTGTAGCACATTGTGCCCATTTCTTATCTCGTTCACCTATTTTATATCCAAAGTACATATGATAGGCGCATCGATGCTTTTTCAAAGTTAGCTCCCCGCACATACAGCAAAAAGAATCGGTTTCATTAACGCATCCTCTAGACATAGGATAATTATAAAATAAATTTAAAGTATAAAATACGATAATTATAATCAAAATTTAATTAAAAAGGTCTTACAGAACAAAGAAATAGTAGTATATTTGCCCCGAAAGATAAGTTTCCACTGTCAGGGATTTGCGTTAAAGCCAAATACTGTGGGGGTGGCTAAAGCTGTCTGTTCAAGGTCACTAACATAAAATTTATTAGGGGAATATCTGTTTCTACTTTCTTGCTGTATCTTCTATCGTTGTAATAAGAAAAAGGAATGTTTGTGTGAATCAAATACATGAAAGAGAATAATATAAAATAATTTTAATGCCTATACGATGCCTACATACACCAACACGTATTAATAAAATTTCTCAAAATTGGAGGGTGATAGAAAATTTTTACAAACATATTCTTTTTCAGCAGCTTGAAATCCATAAGAAACACCCAACGTATACAGAGAAATCGAAAATTCGTTAAAATTTGTTTATCAGTATTATATATTATATATAATTTATTAATATACCTTATATAATAAATTTCCTTGATTAAATTATCGTTTTATTGATATACACGTTTATGGTACAATTAAACTAAACTATTATGAGCCACAAAACCACAAACTTTGTTTTTTCCCCAAAAGGTTTCCCATAAATTTAAACTATAGCGCATGTATAACAATAATATGCTATTAATTCACTGAAATACTCTACATTATTTGTGACCAATGGTATTTTTACTTGAGGGATTAAAGGTAATGATAATAGGTTACTTTTCCTTCACTTTATTTTTTATTCTAATGCTGCTTTAAGTAATATATAATGCAATATGTATCGAAAGAATTTTTTTATATGTAAATATATTTTACGTGAATTATTCAAGAAATCCCTTTTCGTGTTGTATGTCAAGGAAAAAATTGAAAAGACTTGTTACACCAAAAGAATATTCTTCAAATGTTATCCACTTTGATAAATAGAAAGGGCTCTGAAAGATAGTTTGTATGAATGGTGTGTGTTTAAGAAGTCAAAATTTGAGCCGTCGAATATTCTATGCAAATATTATACTCTTTTTCGTCTCACTGCAATGCCTTTTCAACTTTGTTCTATATTATAAATGCTGCTACCTATCTAAAATGTATCAAACACACATTTTATTCTTTTCTCAAGTGTTTCAATTTCTCCTGAGAATATGTATAATGCAGTATGCTTTAAAAAGTCATAGAGAATACATCACCTTGCCACAGATTTTAAGTGAATAATTCTAAAATTTTTCTATTAATAAGCTATTGTATATTTTTTAAATGAATAGGGACTTACATATTTCTATCGCATCATTTTGACATGAAATATTTTGAAAACATCATATTAATTTATATCTCCGCTTGCTTATTTTATATCGGGTTCTCTTTCTCTTTGATTCTCAATTCCATTATTTGAGAACAATAATTTGCCACTTACTTATTTGCAGAACATTTTTACAAAACATTTAAAAAATAATGGTTATCAAAAGTAAGAATCATTTCGTTCTCTCTACATCTAACAGAACATTGATTTTGAAGAAAATGGTCCTCTGTAGGCGATCCATGCACCGTTCATCTAGCTTTCTTCTTATTTCTCTGTGTATTCGAATGTACAGTCACCGCCAAAAAAATCTTGACACTTTCGATTTTTGATGTTTTGTTAAATATCTAGAAATATACACAAGAAATCATTCTGAAACTACTGGTGTGTAAACAAAATAGTACACGTCATATATTTTGACAAAGATTTTTCCGTGAAATCTAACAGGGGACCGTCAATAAATTGAAAAATAACGAAGATCTTTTGGATCACCCTGTCAAAACTAATGAAGCAAAACAGTTTAAACTGCAGATAATGATTAAGTGGCTTATTGTGATAAGTTGTGTCGATTTTTATGAATATAGCTTGAAAACTCGTAGCGAAATTAAAGTTTTTATAAAAACGGTCCAAAATTTTTCCAAGTTTTTTGCTTATAATTTTCAGATCTCTTCATAAAACACAATAATCTTTTCAGAAAATATGACAAACAACATTGCACATAACACCCTGTAATCAGAAGTAAAAAATTGAAATTAATGACTAGCACTGGAATTTAAAAACTACTTTATTTATAAATAAGAAAAAAAAAGCTATATTTAACGCATTCAATAAACCGTGAATTTCTTTACCAAAATTCCAGTGCCACCGTGGTGTTTAGGAAATAAAATAATGTGGTTTCATACATATACCACCGCACCGCAAGGGGTTAAAAACGTACGGAAGGAGTCGAATCGACTGCCGCCATGAGATTAAATTTCATTTCCAACCAGAAATTTTTTCATGAAATAAGTTAAATTTAAAACTCGCAGATTTACGCTAAATAAATCTATTAAGTAATTTTGAATAAAAATTCTGGTGTAAAATCTTATTTTCAAACTTGAGTTAATATTCCGGGTGTTCTAGTGTTAGGCTTCCTGATTTCACTCAAAATTAATTACTATTACAAATAATGGATTTACGAATAAAGAGTAGTCGACATCATCAGTACCATGATAAATTATCCAATATGAAAACTGTGTTGCCAGAGGGCTACTTTAAAATCAGATTTCTTTATTGGAACCATTTTTTTAAGTCGTAAACTTCACTTTACTTAACCCTATTTTACGGCATATTAATTAAAGCAAAAACAAGCGGAATTTTACTATTTTGCTATTTACTATTTTACTATTTTACTATTATTACACTTTGTGGCTTTTTGGTTATCAGTATACTAATACAGAGCATTCGCTTTTGCTACATTAAAATTTTTTACTAGGATGTCTGCAATCGCGTTGCAACGACTTGGAACGAACTTGGATTGATTATGAAAAGCTGGATTTTCGTTGTTTTGTGTGGTTGTGTCTCTCAGGCTTGAGTAATATAACTTTATTTCTGTTTTAATGTATATTATACATAAGTTTGAATCGGCTATATATTTTTTGAATGAGTTATATGCTGCTTATTGTGGCGTCGGATCTGGTGGGGGAGTGTTATGATATCAAATGTTTTGTACATTTGATTTTTTACATTATGACACTCTAATCAAAACCCACTGCCACTACATACAAAAGTTTTTTTTGCATATTCATTCTAATATCTTGCTGTGTTTTTAAAATTACCCACCGCTGAAGAGATTCACTGCTTTTTTCTTTTTGAATTTTGTTTTTCTTGTTTGACTTTTATCTGTTTTAAAATCCTTTAAAGTTTGATTGTTAAACTTCAGTTTTATTATGGTAAGGGTCTCTGAATCTGCTGAATACACTTTAAACGATAGGTGCTATATATATATATATATATATATATATATATATATAAATCAATAGTAATATACTTGAAGAAAATTTACGAGAATATTCATAAAGATATATGTGGTTTATTTATAAAAAAGAAAAAACCTTCTATTTACAGATATAGAGAGCAGTTCTTTACGAAACTCCTGATGCTAAAACACCTAATATGCCCTGAATTCCCTGATGCTTACGAGCTTTGGAATTACTGCTTTTGAAAGCAGTGGTAGCACTGCGGGCCGTATGGTAGACACACTTCAATATATGCTTATTTTCACATCTACACTCTTTTTTAACTCTTTTCGGCACACTGTCTGGGATACCTAATTTTAATGCCTAACTTGGCACTACTAAACGCACCAACCCACCAACGCACTTTTAACTAAACGCACCAATAACATTTTACTGAAATTTTGCTTTTACAATAAAAGCTTAAATTAAGGAATTCAAGATATCTAAAAAGAACGTTTGTGAATTCCGGTGTCAGACGATAATTTTTCATATTACTAACGATTTTGCCCGTGCCGGAAAGAGTTAATGCAAAGAATGAAAAAGTAATTTTAAGAAAGGGACAAATAAATTTTTTAATGTCGATAGATAGGGACAAATTAATTCTATAAGATATTTCACACATTCTATCTACTTATTTATTTTAAGAACTTAGTAAATATATATATATATTTATATAGTTCCTCTATTAACAACAGAGAAGAAACTTGCATCACGAAGAAAAATGTCTGACCTTTATCAGAATGTTTTAGATTATAAAAATCATGTTATTTTCATCAGATTTTCTGTTTAATGGAACAGAAAAATTAAAACTTTTTGCAAATAAAGAAACATTTTTCATATTAAATTCTGAGGAACGGAAAATCGAACTCTCACTCCAAATCTAAACATGTAGAATGAAAAAGGAAATAAAATGACTCTAAAACATAATTATGATTCAAACATGAAACATCATTCGCTTTACCTAAGAAATTTTAAGAGTTATAAAAAATTGTATTTTATCGCCTAATGTATCTAAATGGGTTCTAACATGTCAGACACCATTACATCTAAATTATTTATTTACATGAAATTTTTAAAACGCAAACTTTTACATTTTTATGCTTAACCAACATATTTTTATCATACTACAACAATATCGATTTTTAAGACTTGATTTTCATATTTTTACAAAAAGCTTTTTATGTGTTCCAGATAGTGTTTTTATGAGTAACATATAAAAGATAATTTTTTAGAACGTGAAAATGATATTTAAGAAAATCAATGCAGTTATATCACGATAAATAAATGCAGGTAAATCATGAATATAGATAATTTGGAATATTGCTCTTTAAACTTTTATGCGCAAAACTACATTAAATGTAAATGTGAGAAATGGGACTCCGTGAATTTGACGTTTTTAAAGTAGTGAGAAAAGTATTTTGAAGATTCTTTTTTTCGCTTCCTAAAAATTTAAATATAATGAGATTTTTCTTTCAACTCTAAAGTGTTTTGGTAGAGTGACAGGAATTGTTTTTCGAAGTAAATTTAATTTGGCTCGAAGTAGAAAGCGTTTCAGCTGAAAAACATCTGTCTACTGATTTGGTGACATTTACTTATAGTAATAGTTATATTCAATAGAATTCTTTAAATTTTATCCGAGATAATACGATTAAAGTAACAGAGGCTTTGACGTAATGAATTTCTCAAAATTTTATTTTTTATTCTAATACAAAAAAGAACAACGATATTATAATCTTCTAAAGGCTCATATAGCAATAATTATTGTTTCATTTTTAAAATAGATAAAGCAAAGTAAGTAAAAAATAATATAAAATATCTCACATTTGCAGCTATCAGATCTTAAGTATATGTTTTTCTTGTAAAAAAAATTGACATTTTACTGGGCTCCCACTGGTCCACTTTCTAAAATCCAATATTATTTTAGAGAAAAATTCGTACCGTAATTTCCGGCATATATTTCGCGGATCAAACAATTCTCTTTCGATCCAGAAATTTTATTTAGTAATTGAAGCCAAATATATTCCGTGTTGTAAAAAGTTACATTTTATTTAAAAAATTTTCTGGGTTGAAAAATGATTGTTTGATCTGCGGATTATATGTAGGAAATTACGGTAGTTGGTTTCTGCAAAGATCTCAAGAAAAAAGCCTTACTGTGTAACTATCTACGAAATTTATAAACAAGATTTTTCATAGAAAAAATGCCGCATTCAAAATATGCGAGCAAAATATGCAAAATATGCCGAGTGGGAGCCCTGACTTTGCAGTCGAGAAGTATATCTAGCTGTAGAAGTACACTAGTGTTGCCAGGTATCCAGCTTCAATTGGAGTTCCATATTCTCTGGGCAGCACTAACTTCTTATAGTTTATTGCGCCATGTTTATTCGCACCTAATTCTGCCTTAAAGGAAAGACGAAGGAAACTGATATAACCCCTTGAAGGGCACCGGTATATTATATATACCACTTAATTTTAATTCCCTTATGCCACATTGGCACCGGAATTTTAGTATTAAAATTTGCTTTTTACAATGTACGCGAAAAACAGTTTTTACTTTCTATCATATAAATTTGTTTGTGAATCCCGGTGTCAATCAATCATTTGAACATTTTAGGAACATAAGTGCTTTGCCCCTCAAGGGGTTAAAACACTGGTTTCCAGAATATTTGGAGTTCCAATTTACGCGTGACACATGCAAATACTAGTGGTGTGTGTGAGTCATCTGTCGTGTACTATAATAAACATTTGATAACGCATGTCCACCAATTTGACCTACTTTCGAAAATACCAGACTAGAATATGCCTTCCTATAAAAGCAAAGTTACGCTTAAATGTTTATATATTTTTTTCTTTACAAAGCAGGTTATTTACTCTTAGTGAATTTAAGGACTGGAGATTCATATACACATACGAGTTTTTACTAATTTTGCATACATTATTTCATTTGGAACAATATTTTACCGAATGCATGCGTTCTGCGTTGTGAATTAAAGAAACTGTCCCATTTTAGGGAATCTCCATTAACCTCCAAAACGGACATTACCGATTACTGGACACCTCTATTTAGTGAACAGAATGCAGGTTTAAATTTTTTGCAGAGAGAATTTATTAAAGCATGAACAAGATTTGCAACTTCCCTTAACTCCTCTCTATGATTTTCGGAGAACGAAATTGAGTAAGTAATTTTTGTAAGGATTATATTTTAAATCTGTTTCGGTATTGGAATGTTTATAAGCAATATTTTGGTCTTTTAATTAAAATGACATTAAAAACTAAATAAAAAATCTATATATAATAAAACTTTTCAATTGGGGGCGTCTCGGAAAATGCGGAATTTGTGTTTTCTGAGGTAAATATCTACTTATGTTGAAAGAGGTAAACAATTTTATCCGCATGAAGGCTTTGCAGTAAATCAATGCAAGGTCTAAATAGGTTTCATTTATAAGATTTACAAAAATTTCACAAAATTTTTTTATGCCCATGTGTGTGTGTAGGGGAGAGGGGGGACGGCAAGACCATGGCCATATATTATTACAGCATTATTACAGCTGAAAAAATTAAACATTTTAAACTGTCTTCAAATTGAACACTCCGTTTCAGACACTTATGCGTCTCAATTTCAGACATTTTCATTTACAGTGTTACATTCATTTTCACTAGTGGTTGAATGTAGCACTGTGCACCTGTGATGTAACACATATTCTATTACATATATTTCTATTATTTTCTTCAATTGTGAGTCCCCCCCCCTCTTTTAAAATTTATTTTTTAAAAGAAAAGCATTTTTAATACGTATTTTTATTGTGTGTTCGTCTCCAAGTGCATATAAAATAATATTAATAAATAAAAAGAACAAATAATAAATTAGTTTTAAAATATCATTCCATTTCTAGATTTTTCTTTCTTGTTCTTCAGTTGATTAAATATCAAACGACTGTTTTATGTAACTGCTATTTTTTATTTCCCAATCATTTCATTTTGTCTTGTATAAAGAACTTAATTTGTTACCTGTTGTGAAATTCCGTTTAGGGTTGCCGGCTGCTGCACGTTCTCGCCACGAGCGATAAAGACTATATTCTTGGCAACACTCATTTTTAAAATTTTCCCCTTTGTTTATCATGTAACGGTCCTTTTTACCTGTACATTGTTTTGCTCAGATTGGGAATCTATTCTATGCCAAAAGACTTTTTTTGGCGTTTGTGAAATCTGAAATTTTTGTCAGTTTTACGTTTGTCACTGCTAAGTAAAGATGCACGATCTCCGTCGTCAGCGATGACTAATGTTTTCTATATTATGTTCGAAGACATTTCATATTATTGTGCTGTTTACTGACTAAGGTTTTCTGTATAATGTTCAATGGCATTTTATATTACCGTGCTGCATACTTAACGTTTATGGATATTCAATTTCTTGTGCTTTGAGAAATAAAAAAAGTAGTCAAGATGATTCTCTGAGAAGTGATTTTCATTTGTGAAAATGTCTTCATTTTTTAACTTCAGAAACAAATGTAAAATCAGGACCTGGTGTTCATCACAACATTTGTACTACAATCTCGGCCTAGCAAAAAAAACGTGCCTTCTATTTCATCCTTTTCCGGCGATCTCGGACACACACATACGAAATGTGTCCTAATTTTCATATTTCTCTACCATAGAACTATAGCACGTAAAGGGTGGCCCTTTATTCTAAAACTTCGCCACCTCAGAACTATTTTGCCATCACAGAACTTTGAAATGTGCCTTTTTTAATTCCTACCTTGCCACCATAGAACTATGGTGCCGCATGAAGAAGGGTTTTTTGTTTCTGGAGAAGTTGTCCAAGTGTAAACAATGTGATGAGACGAAAATGTGATTTGTATGTGCACCGTATTTTGCTTCGAATTCTGGATGGTACGGTAAAAAAAAGTGTTTTCGAAAGAATAGTGATTTCGACATTTATAGTTTCGACTGGTGCTAGTGGTGATCGAATACAAGACATGTGCGATATGCTGCACGAAAATACGACGTACAATCCTGGAATGTTTCAAACAGAATTTCAATTCTACAAAATTATTGTCTACAGGGTCGTTCTAAAAAGATGTGTCGTGGCTTTTTTTGTTCTGTGTGGGAGCAGCTAATTCAATTGTGCTTAATGTGGACATCCTCCCTCCCACCTTCAGAATAAAAAATTTTAGGAACGCTGAATAAAAATGCAACGATACTACAATAACTTTTGATTTAAATAATAGTTTCCGAAAGAACATTTTTTTTGTTTCTCGTTATTCCCCCCCTTCCCCCCCCCCCAAAAAAAAAGGAAATGTATTTATTTTTTTCTTATGATGTTGTTTTCAGCTTAGAAGAAAGGTAATGTACAGATTATTTTTCTTTATTTTCTTTTTATGTTCCATATTATATATTTGGTTTTATGTTATTATTTGTAATTGATTACGATATATTTGAACAAGCTTAAGTATTTATAAGTATATATATATTTTTTGAAAATGTCTTCATCAAAAAATAACTTTAATATTTCTGTACCTTGCTATGAAGGTGATCCAACCACTTTGGATTTTTTCTTTGATATAGTTAGTAATTATGCAAAAATACAGAAATGGACAGATGATCAGGAGGTCTTGTTTCTCAAAACAAAATTAGCAGGACCTGCCCTAAAATTTTTTCTTGAAAATGACAAAATTAGAAATTCAAATAGTGTAAAACTAATTAAACAGGAACTTTCACGATTTTTCTCTAAAGAATCTCAAACAGTTATAGATATCGAATTTGATAACATAAAACTCTTACCTAATGAAAGTATCAGTAATTTTTCCCACAGATTGAATACTTTGGCCAGTAAGGCTTTTAAAACGAAAGATCCTGAATTTCTTAACGAAATAAAATATAAGAAACTTTTGCAGTGTTTATCAACTGATATTCGAATCAAAATTAAGGAGGAAAAAATTGATGACTATGACAAAGCAGTAGAAAGAGCAGAGTTTTTGCAAAATATTTTGTCAAATGAAAAATTAATTAATATTCATAATGAATATTCTAATCATATTGATTTTTCTAAACAGATATCTGAATTATCAGAGAAAATAAATGCTTTGTCATTTGTAAACAATACACAGAAAGATGACACTAAACAAACCCAAACACGTCCTAGTTTTAAGAAGGACACTCGTGAGTTGTACAAATCAAAAAACTCTAGAAATTTTGATTTTAAGTTTCAAAATAAAAATAACAGAAAGGTAAATATTTGTCAAATTTGTTCTAAGCGAGGTCATTTGGCCCTCCAATGTTTTAAGTATAAGAATTTGTGTAAGAGAAAGAAATCTTATGATCAGAATTATTATGGACAATATAGAAATACTAATTTTGATAATATTGGTTATAACCAATTTCAGCCTTTAAACGACCAGTGAGACGCAGTACAGCTGATGAGCTGTTGTCTCAAAACTGTCTTGGGTCATCAGCAAATAAATTTAAACTGTCTGATGAAGGACAAGTTAAATCCACTTATTCACAGACATCTAAGGAAATTCAGATTTGCAACAATCAGTCAACACAGACTGATGAAAAAGTAGTTATTTATAATGTATATGATAAGTGTTCGTTTTTACCTATTATTTCCAGTAAGTTTGGCAAATTTGAGGCATTTTTATTACTGGATACAGGAAGTTCAATTTCAATTTTATCACTTAATTTCTTTAATGAAATAAAAAAGGATGTTTGTTACAAACATTTAGCTTCTTCAGTAACTATTTCAACTGTTAATTCTGCTGTTAAATTCTCTTCTTGCATTTCTGTGTCTATCAAAATTGGTAAAATATTCTTTCGGCATACCTTTTATATTGTTGAAATTGCAAATTCTTCAGAATTTGTTGGAATTTTAGGCTATGATTTTATTGTGAAAAATAATATTGTTATTAATCCCAGTGATAATACTGCCTCAATTAATGGTGTTGAAGTACCATTAAAAAATAAATGTAGAAAAAGTCAAATAAATGCAATGTGTATTGATGAAAGTTCTGAAAGTGAGGTAAATAATAATGACAGTAGTTCAAGTGATATTGTGCATAAAGTTAACAGTAATGAATCGCATGATCAGATTTGTGCATATCTTGCACACAAAGTGAACTTAAATCCGTATGAACACAAATTTGTAAAAATTAAATCTGACATCTCACCAGATCAAGATGAGATGCTATTTTGTAGTAATATTTCCTCTAATAATGTGTTATGTCATGATGCACTTATAAAATTAGATTCTAAAGTTCAAAATATTTCATATCCCAAAATCATGCATGTTTACATTGAAAATTTATCTGATCATGTTGTTCATTTGAATAAAAATATGGAAATAGGTTATCTGTGCATACCAGATGAAATTGTTGATCAAAATCAACTGGAAAGTAATTTAAATCCTTCAATAAATGAAAATTATTGTAATTTTATTACTGCATCTGATCAGGTACTTGCTCAAAGAAAAAAAGATCTTTCTATAGATGATTTTAAATTGGAACATTTAGAAGCAAATGAAAAGAAAGAAATCTCTGATCTTCTCTTAAAATATTATTCTGCTTTTTCAAAATCTCTTAAGACACTTGGTCATACTGATCGCATTGTACCTAATATCAAATTTATTAATGACTTCCCAATAAAAACTTTACCATTTAGCATTCCCCAAGCACTTCAGGCAGATGCTAAAGAGCAAATAGATAATCTTGTTGAAGCAGGAATAATAGAAAGGCATTGCTCGGAATGGTCTTGCCCTATCTTAATTGTCAAGAAAAAGTCTGACGGTTCAGGTAAACAGAAATATCGTTTAGCGTTAGATTTGAGAATGCTTAATTCAGTTATTCAGGGATCTTCTTATCCTCTTCCCAAAATTCAAAATATTATTGCTAATTTATCCTCTTATAAATATTTCACTAGCTTAGATTTAAAACAAGCTTACCATCAAATTGACTTACCACCAGAATTGCAAGATAAATTGACATTTACATCTGAGTATGGCTCTTATAAGTATAAACGTTTAGTTTTTGGCTTAAAAAATTCTGCCTCAGTGTTTCAAGCACTAATGGACATGATTTTAGATGAAATAAATTTGGAAGGTATATTTACATATCAAGATGATTTTATATTTGGTTCAAACACATTTCAAGAAACATTACAAAAACTTGAGAAAATTTTACAGGTTTTATCAAAGTATAACTTGACTCTTGCCCCCAACAAATGTACTTTTCATCAGACTTCCACAAACTATCTAGGTTTTCACATTGAAAATCATGCAATAAGTCCCATTCAAAGTAATATTTTGCGAATAACATCTTTTCCTGTACCAACAACTAAACGCCAACTAAAAGGTTTTATTGGTTTAGCGACCTTTTATAGAAGTTTAATACCCAAATTTTCTGAAATCATACATCCATTAATTCAGCTTACCAGGCCTAAAGAAAAATTTCGCTGGACTCCTGAACATGACAAAATTTTTAATAATATTCAAAAAATGTTTTTTTCTGAACCGATTGTTCATTTACCAGATTGGGACAAACCATTTTTCTTAAATACAGATGCGTCAAAAATTGCTATTTCAGCTGTCTTACTTCAAGAATTTGATAATAACTTACTACCAGTTGCTTATTTTTCTAAAGCATTATCCCCTTCTGAGAAAAAATACCCTGCGATTAAGCTAGAATTAATGGCTATTTACAAAGCAGTTGTTGCTTTTAAATATTATCTTTACAACAGAAATTTTACTATTTTATCTGACAGTGCTCCATTAAAACACTATAAGAAAGTTAGTAACCCTGCGGATATCATAACTAGATGGCTCACCGAGTTATCCGAATATTCATTCAATTTTCAACACATTCCAGGTTCTTCAAATGTACTTGCTGACTATCTTTCTAGAAATAATTTCAAAAATAATCAACAAACACTAGACACAAATCCTGAATTAATATATGATACTACTCATGTTCTCCCTATCATTGAGAATGATGAGCATGAAAAGACTATCTCTGAGTCACATTCAATTAATTATTTGACTGTTGGTAATTCAGAAAATCATAAAGATCCTTTGCTTGAAATATCAAACCAAACATTTGTTAATGAACAGTTAAAAGATACAGAATTATCTGTTATATATAATGAAATATTAAACAATGGTAGTTCAGATAAATATGACATGTATTTTATTCATCCTGATACTAAAGTGTTGATGTTTAAAAAAAACATTCCACATGACTCAACATTTTCTTATCATATTGTGGTACCACACTCATTAAAAGCTAAGGTTTTAGCAATTTCACATCTTTCACATTTCGGTCTAAAGAAAACCTATGAATTTGTAAGTAAAAGATATTTTTGGAAAGGTATTTACACAGACACATTAAATTATGTTGCGTCATGTATTAAATGTTTGCAACATAAACATCACAAAACACAGCCTGCACCTTTGCAAGCAACGTACACTCCAAAACAAGCTGGTCATACTGTAGCAATTGACATTGAAGGTCCTTTTAGTAATGGTTATTCAGTATTAACAGTAACAGATCATTTTTCTAGACACATGGAATTATTTCCTTTAAAGGAGACTTCTGCTAATAATGTTGTTGAATCACTATTTAAATATTTCACCTGTTTTGGGAGACCTTGCGTTATTTTGTCTGATCTAGGTTCCCAATTTATTTCCAGTGTTTACAACATTTTTAATGAAACATTAGGTATAAAAATATCTCATTCTTCAGTCTCACATCCCCAATCGAACTCGATTGCTGAAAGAATCAATTCTTCAATTAAAACCTCAGTTAATACTTTATTACTTGAAGGACACTCTTTTGAACATGCATTGTTGATTCACAAATGCTTATACAATGGCTCCACACACTCATCTACAAAATTCTCACCAAATCTTTTACATTTTGGGCGTGAGTTATCATTAATATTTGATACATATGACACTCATGCAAATCAACCATTTCTTGATAATGTTGACACTTTTAAATTATTAAAAGAACTGGATGCAATGTACCAAAAAGCTTATGAAAACATTGTGTCTGCTCAACATCAAAGAAACTTAAAATTTTCACAATTTGCAAAACTACGTCCATTAACTGTCCATGATATTGTTTATCTAAAATCTCGAGATAAATATAAACCAAAATATACTGGTCCTTATGAAATTATTATGAAACATTCACCTGTTTCATTTACTATAAGGAAATATCAGTATTCACATGCTCCTTCTTTTAGAGTGCATATAGATAGACTTTTACTTGCTCCACCTAGAAATGCATACCTTAATTCTAACTTTAATAAAAATACAAGCTCTAATATTAATAACAACAATAATAATTATCAGCAGTACAATAGCAATAGCTCTCCTCAAAACATTATTTCAAGATATAATCTTAGACCAAGAAAATAAATGTAATGCCACATGTTTTGTGTTAACTGGCCAGGACACGGAATTATGTTTTGTTGTGTACTATGTATTGGATCTTTTACTGGTCTACTGCTGGTTCAGTTCATTGTGTATTAGATTCTCTATGCAGTGTACAATTTTGGTTTTATATTTTATTTTCATACTACTATTTTGATAATTGTGTACTTTAATATTTTGACAAGTTTATTTCATAAGGTACTTAAGTAAAATTACTCTACACTCTATTGGAATGGCATTTTACATTTCCAAAAAATTTTTTAATACTGATCAGTGTTGATTTTTTTTATTTACATATTGTGCATATTTTGATTCTTACATTTTAATGAAGGTATTATATTTGTGTAAATTTAATTCAACTATAAACATTGTATTAAGTCAGTATTTAGAATTTTTTTTATAAAAAAAAAAAAAAAAATTCTTTTTCAGCATTTATTTAAATGTGTGTTTAAGCAGTGTATGTAAACTGTTATGATAATTTGATTTAACAAGTTGCAAGTATTTTCAAGCAACAGCAACATAAAAGACAATTTCTATAAATAAAAAATGTCATCTAAAGGTTTGCTTTTACAGCCGAACTGTCTTTTTGTAAGCGCTTACACTTGAATGATGACGAAGACACGCTTACACTTGAATGATGACGAAGGCACGCTTACACTTGAATAATGAAACGAAGAATATAAAAAATAAGTTGTGTATACACATCAAATTGCTGGATATTAAAAGCAATGACTAGCATATATGCATGTATATAAAAGCCTAGGCATAAGTTGAAGTTTATTTATTTTTTTGGTAACATTTTGTGTATCGTATTGTGTTTTATATATATCATATATAATTTGTAATTTTTATAAACATATAGTTATTCTTATTTTATAAGTGTATATTTTGCTTGTGCTTTGTACATAGATTCCCAACACTTTACATTTTTTTTATAAGAAAAAATATTTTTTTTTTCCTTCGCCAAAAAAAATATTTTTTGGTGGTCCTTCGAGTGATAATATGTGATGTAACACATATTCTATTACATATATTTCTATTATTTTCTTCAATTGTGAGTCCCCCCCCCTCTTTTAAAATTTATTTTTTAAAAGAAAAGCATTTTTAATACGTATTTTTATTGTGTGTTCGTCTCCAAGTGCATATAAAATAATATTAATAAATAAAAAGAACAAATAATAAATTAGTTTTAAAATATCATTCCATTTCTAGATTTTTCTTTCTTGTTCTTCAGTTGATTAAATATCAAACGACTGTTTTATGTAACTGCTATTTTTTATTTCCCAATCATTTCATTTTGTCTTGTATAAAGAACTTAATTTGTTACCTGTTGTGAAATTCCGTTTAGGGTTGCCGGCTGCTGCACGTTCTCGCCACGAGCGATAAAGACTATATTCTTGGCAACACTCATTTTTTAAATTTTCCCCTTTGTTTATCATGTAACGGTCCTTTTTACCTGTACATTGTTTTGCTCAGATTGGGAATCTATTCTATGCCAAAAGACTTTTTTTGGCGTTTGTGAAATCTGAAATTTTTGTCAGTTTTACGTTTGTCACTGCTAAGTAAAGATGCACGATCTCCGTCGTCAGCGATGACTAATGTTTTCTATATTATGTTCGAAGACATTTCATATTATTGTGCTGTTTACTGACTAAGGTTTTCTGTATAATGTTCAATGGCATTTTATATTACCGTGCTGCATACTTAACGTTTATGGATATTCAATTTCTTGTGCTTTGAGAAATAAAAAAAGTAGTCAAGATGATTCTCTGAGAAGTGATTTTCATTTGTGAAAATGTCTTCATTTTTTAACTTCAGAAACAAATGTAAAATCAGGACCTGGTGTTCATCACAACATTTGTACTACAATCTCGGCCTAGCAAAAAAAACGTGCCTTATATTTCATCCTTTGCATCGACCTCGGCCACACGTATGAAATGTGCCCTATTTTCCTATCTTGCCATCATAGCACCTAGACCAACCTAGTGGAGTTTACTTCGGCGGTAGTAGTTCCGCCACATTATGACAAGCAAGACGAATTTTAGACATTTTCATTTACAGCGTTACATTCATTTTCACTAGTGGAGTTTACTTCGGCGGTAGTAGTTCCGCCACATTATGACAAGAAAAACAACCTTCTGTCAGTGTCAATGAAAATATTTTATTACATGAGCAAACTGACTCCAGTTAATATAATAATAATGACTCCATAATAATAATAATAATATATATTCTTGACCCTATTTCACAGAAATTCCTTTGAATAAAGCGCTAAAGAAAGACGAAATTTCCTATTCAAGTTTACTAGTGGAAGTTTTCACTGGCTGTTGATCCAATTAAAAAAAAAACAGCTGCCATATTGTGACAACCTCCTCCGTTACTTCACTCACGTATGATAGACAATACACTACATGTCTCACCCTCTTTATTCATAACTCTATTGGTTTTTCGTGTTTAGGTCTCAATAAATATATATGAGGACCTCAGAAGCCAAGGGGTACAAGTGACATAATTTAGATTTCGAGTAAATTGAGTTCAAAGTTAAGCATCAATTGTAATTGAATGAATTTAGATAGGAATCTTTTGCTTATTTCTTAATGTTCCTCGAACTCTTATTTCAATAATAGCTGTTTAGAAAAAAGCCGATTAAATTTTGTTTTAAATGTATAACTAAGCAATATTTATCAGCATTCGGCACTTGTACCCTTTGGCTTCCAATCAGTAAGACAAAACATTGTTTTAATAAAAGTTCTAAAAAGGAAAAATTATGAAATAAAAAAATGAAGATACGAAAAATTTAAGATAAATGTTGATACACATAAATGAAACAACAAACTTTATTCGCACACAAGACTTAAAATTTTATTATAAGTTTTGAAAAAATTGATATTTTTAACACTGTCTAACAAAGGTAAAAATGTGAATATATTTTCAGTTTGTCTGTTCGTCTGTCTGTCTGTCTAGCCTATCGGCCGTCTGTCCGCGCTCTAACTCTTCTAAATATACTTTAATTGCGCTGAATTTTTTGGAAATTATTTAGGCTTATCCTAGCACGAACTCTATTTCAAATAAAGTTTATAGCATGATTAATTTGTTTACAGGGGCAGTTAAAATTTTTCGTTTCATTACAGACTATGGGGAAAAACAGTTTCAAAATAATTTTCAAGGTGTTACACCCTGTCAAATATATTAAGATTTATATTCATCTAGGAAGTGCATTAAAATATGCATTCTGTAAAATATATGGTGAAAAGAAAAGCTAATATTCATTTACATGGCCACACAAAAGAATTCAATTACATAATGGGAAAGTGGAAAATGTTTGCAACATATTTTTGAATTATATTAAACATTTTATGAATAATAAAATTGATATACGTCCATGATATTTAACACAAGTTATACGCGCATAATATGAAGTTTACAGCATTTACAGGTACACACAAAATATTTGAAATGGTATATTCCATCCAAAATACTGTATACACTATATGGCCATTGATTATTGGACACTTGCGATTTTAGACATTTTCCTAAATATCTAGAAAAATACATGAGGAATCATCTCGAAACTCTTAGTGTATAAATATAATAGTATACGTCATACATCTCCGTGAAGATTTTTTAAAGAAACCTCATAGGGGACCGTCAACAAATTAACAAAGAATGAATATCTTTTGAATAACCCTGTCAAAACTAATGTAGTAAAAGCGCTCTAACTCTAGATTATGATTGAATGCCTTATTGTAATGCGCCTTGTTCATTTTTATGCAAATAGCATGCATACTCGCAGAGTAATTAAGGTTTTTATGAAAATGGTCCCAAATTTTTCCAAGTTTTTGCCTTATAATTTTCAGAGTTCTTAATATAAAATAATATTTTTTTCAGAAAATATGACAAACAACATTGCACACAGTATCCTGTAATCAGAATTAAAAAATAATAAAAATTGTACGAAAAATGAGTAGGTTTACTAAATAATTTTTTACTGCGCATGCGTCAAAGATATCAAAATTTCACTTGCATATTATGTTAGCTAAATGTATAGAGCAACTTTTGTAAAAGTCTCAAAATCATAGCTTGAAAATTCTGAAAGTAATCGTCTATAGAAAAAGGACAAAATCCGTTGTTTCCAAAATGAAGCAAAAAAATGAGGGATTTTATCCAAATGTAGTAGTATATCCCGTATTGTGTATTCTATATTGACACTAGTCAATGAATATATGGATACAACCCCTCTTGTTTTTGCTTCATTTTGAGAATAATGGATTTTCAACTAATTCAATTGACGATTATTTTCAGAATTTTCAAGTTATGATTTTGTGACTTTCACAAAAGTTGCTCTATACATTTAACTAACATAATATGCAAATGAAATTTTGATATCCTTGACGCATGCGCAGTAAAAAAATATTTAGTAAACCAACTCATTTTGTATACAATTTTCATTAATTTTTAATTCAGATTACAGGGTACTGTGTGCAATGTTGTTTGTCATATTTTCTGAAAAAAATATTATTTTATATTAAGAACTCTGAAAATTATAAGGCAAAAACTTGGAAAAATTTGGGACCATTTTTATAAAAACCTTAATTACTCTGCGAGTATGCATGCTATTTGCATAAAAATGAACAAGGCGTATAACAATAAGACATTCAATCATAATCTAGAGTTTGAACGCTTTTGCTACATTAGTTTTGACAGGGTTATTCAAAAGATATTCATTCTTTTTTAATTTGTCGACGGCCCCTTATGGAGTTTCGGGAAAAAATCTTCACGGAGATGTATGACTTATACTATTATATTTATACACTAAGGGTTTCGAGATGATTCCTCATGTATTTTTCTAGATATTTAACAAAATGTCTAAAATCGCAAGTGTCCAATAATCAATGGCCATATAGTGTATTATCCATATGGTTGATGGATGGATGAAATGCCTTCTTAATGATATGTGCTTTTAAGTTTCACTAAATTTATGCATATTAAATGGTATGTATAAATGTTATATTTGATATACAGTGCTACACAAAAGATCTGGTAAAGGTTACTGAATATGAGTATAATTTACCTAAAGATTGTTTTTAAATAAGTTATGTATTTTTATGATGAATTTCATTCAGTTTACTCAGAAATGTTTGTAGGATACAGATAAAATGATATACAGGGCAACACACAGAATTGGTTACATGGTCATTAGGGTGGAGCGAAAAAAAATTTTTTTTTTAAATCAAAAACGGGTAGGTACCAAAAGTTGCCTTTATACTAGTACATCAACTGCGTGAAATTTTACCGCTGAAAAAAAATGGCTTGAGTCTGCGCTTTTGCTCCAAAAATCGAAATTTTGGGTAAAATTTGTCATTTTTTGACATTTTTTCAAAAAAATTGAAAAAATCCTACAGAGCTGGTTAGTGTTTAAAAGTGTTGCTTAGACCTTTATATTTATCTGCTTAACATATTTAAACTATAAAACAATATGTTTATTCCCTATAGCTGGAGCAAAACAGGCAACTTTTAGTAAGAAAACAGTATTATGACTCTATTGGGTCATACAACGAATTGTTGATTTTAATACAGCTCATGCTTTCAAAATTACCTTGGACATGCGTCGTGGAGGTGGATATATTTCCTATACCACCCGGCCCAGCTATTCGATCATCTTAGTACAGTGTTTTATTTATACATTGATTTGTGATTTTCTTTATAAAAATTTGGCAGGTTTTCGATGTTTCCACCTTGTTTATCGGTTCTTTGCATCCACATGCTGCTGTAACTATCTACATGTATATTTTTGCAGTTTATACAAAAAAATGACAAGTAGAGTAATGTACGGGAATATCATTAAAGGGATCTATTCGACCATCTATTATATTTATCAAACTTACATTCAGTTGATGAATAGTGATTGGAAGTTCTGTTACCACAACATTTTTTCAGTCAATTGTATTTTTTTTACCTAATGATTTGCTTCAAAGATGATTTCAGATATTTCAACTATAAGTATGCCATCATTTATTCTACTTTTGCATTTTTTATATGTTGAGAAGCGAGCTGTTTAATGTAATGGTGACCTTCAGAGAGAATTGCAATGAAAATTTGTTCTCCATGTGTAAAGCAACCGATGTTGTAAATAACCTTTTTTTGCATTAGTTTTATGCCGTTTTCTAAGTGTTTTCCTATCCAGGTAATTTTCTATTAACTTTTAGATCTCCTTTTTATGAATGGGCAACATTTGATGGTGAAATGTCCTGGGCATAAACTTATAATGCATAGTATTTTATGAGGGAATGTACGGATTCTAATCGACTATAAGTGCTCATTTAAAATTAGGAGAATTTTATTTGTCACTGTGAACCATTTTGCATTGGGTAAGCTTAGAATTGTGTATAACATTGAATCATTCGCTACTTCAACTCCAGTGAATTTCCTTAGCGTCAATCATTAGAGAAGTCGATATAAAACGTTCTAAGCTACATGGATTCACTGGATGTATAAGGAAAATCTTTGTCTACGTACTATTCACTTCCTATTGCAAGTTTTTTTTTTATAAAATAGAGAATAATTTTGAAAAATTATTTTCTCAAATTGAGAAAAAGATACTCAGAACAAACTAGAAATTTCTGTCGGAGATTGCAAAGCTAATTCATAAGGAGAGCTATTTCTCAGAAAGAATGGGGAATAGGAATTTAGAAAACATCTCACACAAAAGACAGCTCATAAAGTTAATAAAATTTTCCGCTTTATATAAGCACAGATTGGCAATCAGCGTCTATATGTTCACTCACAAAATGTATAATCCAAGTTTATACCGCGGGATGTTTTATACCAAATGTACAACACACCTGAATAATAGATCTAAAATCTTATTAGAAATTACTAGACTAGGGAACAACACAAGAAACGACATAAAGCATGCTAAAACTTCTTTAGAAATATTGTTGTTTTACACGCAAATTTTGTTTGCAATCCTCTGTGACGATCGTCATAATATTAAACAGCTAGCATCTCAGAAAATATTCAATATAATAGGTTCAATAAATGATGACATACTAGAAATTGAATTCATAGGTTTGAATACATACTAGAAATTGAATCAATTACTAGGCAAATCATTGCATACAAAATGTAATTGGTTGAAAGAATGTTGTGATAACAGAACTTACAATCATAATGTACTAATTGCATGAAATTTTAATGAAGATAATAGACTGCTGAATAGGTTCAATTAAGAACATACCCAATACATTACTCAGCTTCTCTTTTGTTATACATGGTATAAAAATATACATGCAGCAGGTCACACCAGCATGATCCAAATCATCCAAAGTCAGTGAATACAAAGAAGAGATAAATTACTTTGATATATAGAAAACTTATACTCGTCTTCGGGGAAGAAATAACAATTCAATACATAAATAAAACACTGGGCCTAGATGATTGGGTGGTTGAGACGGGTGGGATAAGGCAACCACCTCTATGAGTTATATACATAGTAGTTTTGAAAGCAGCTAGGTAAGAAATGCATTCAAAACAACATTTCGTTGTATGCTCCAATAGAGAGGTTAACGCTGATTTTTCACAAAAAGTTGTCAGATTTGCTCCAATTATACAGACTACAGATATTGTTTTATAGTTTTAATATGTTAAGCAGATAAATATAAGCGTGTAAGCAACACTTTTAAATACTAACCAGCTCTGTAGGAAGTTTTTAATTTTTTTGAAAAAATGTCAAAAAATGACAAATTTTACCCAAAATTTCGATTTTTGGAGCAAAAGCGCAGACTCAAGCCATTTTTTTTCAGCGGTAAAATTTCACGCAGTTGATGTACTAGTATAAAAGCAACTTTTGGCACCTACCCGTTTTTGATTTTCAAAAAAAAATTTTTTTTCGCTCCACCCTAATGGTCATGTATGGATGATAATTTCTTGAAATATTATTTCAGTAGTCTTAAGAAGTTTTTACTTGGAACTAAATTTTAGCTAAATACTGGCGTATAATACAGATTCTAGGTAAACTCCAGGGATGAACAAAAGTATACAAGTATGTTTCCATCTATTAGTACAAAATGCTGAAAAAGAAATTTCAAACTGTTACGCATTTTCTTCCTAAATTAGTTTTTCTATTATATAGTATATACAGGGTGTCCGAAAAGTCTGGAAACGGTCGAATAACTAGAAAAATACATAGGAGATTGAAAAACGTAAATATACGTGTTAAATATTTTTAAAAAAGCTACTCAGTGATACCAAATTTGACCTTCGTAACCGAAACCCTGGGGGTCAGAGGGGGTCCAACTTTGAAATCTTAAATTATAACCCCAATTTTAATTGCAGATTCGGATTCTACGGACAAAAATACGTAACTTTTGTATTTGATGTTTATTTCGAATCCTCGTTTATCACGGTGTAATTGAGCATATTAAATCGATACATATTTCGGCTTTTCCAACGGGATTTTCCCTAATCGAAACTAATTGGGGAGAATTTATGACATCAAATTCCTCGTCTTTTGCAATAATAGCGTTTCCTGAAAATCACCCGTGCCGATTATGTCGGTAGTGCTTAGAGTTGCAAAAAATCGGTTTATTCCCGGGTTTATTTCCAATAGACCAGGTTTATTCCCAGGTTTATTCCCAAAAAGCCGAATTATTCCAAAAAATCCCGGGTTTTTTCCAGGTTTATTCCTAAAAACCCGGTTTATTCCCGGGTTTAAACCGGGTTTTTTCTAACCTTTGCAACGCTAGTAGTGCTACACAGTTAAAAATTTGATCCATTTGCTGTAGCGTCACTCCACAGCTTTTATAGAATATCTCTTTCATGACCAATGAGAATGTTCCATAACACAGTAAAGTACACTGTAAAAAAATTGACCCTTTTGCTGCATCGTCACTCCACCGCTTTTATAGAAAACGATTACTTTACTGTGTTATGGAACATTCTCATTGGTCATGAAAGAGATATTCTATAAAAGCTGTGGAGTGACGCTACAGCAAATGGATCAAATTTTTAACTGTGTAGCACTACCGAAATAATCGGCACGGGTGATTTTCAGGAAACGCTATTATTGCAAAAGACGAGGAATTTGATGTCATAAATTCTCCCCAATTAGTTTTGATTAGGGAAAATCCCGTTGGAAAAGCCGAAATATGTATCGATTTAATATGCTCGATTACACCGTGATAAACGAAGATTTGAAATAAACATCAAATACAAAAGTTGCGTATTTTTGTCCGTAGAATCCGAATCTGCAATAAAAAATGGGGGTTATAATTTAATATTTCAAAGTTGGACCCCCTCTGACCCACAGGGGGTCGGTTTCTAAGGTCAAATTTGGTATCACAGAGTAGCTTATTTAAAAATATTTAACACGTATATTTACGTTTTTCAATCTCATATGTATTTCTCGAGTTATTCGGCCGTTTCCAGACTTTTTGGACACCCTGTATATAACCGACAGATCAAACACGGGGCTGTTTAAAAGCATTAAAATACATACTTTTCTATGGACAATAACGCTTTATTACCTTTAATTGCGCATTTTTTTAAAGATTTCAGGAAATCTTGGAAAGTGTTTCAGAATCTATGCTTAATGTTTTATTTGTCTTTCTTGTTAAGAGTTTTCATTTATTTAATGTAATATTAAATGCATTAAAAAGAAATTCTAAACAGAAAAAAACTGACGAAAAACATTTTGAAAGAAGACATACAACTCCAGTTCAAAAGGTTTAAAACGTCACACGGTGTAAATAATTTTAAATTGTGATTGGTACAAATTGGCATATGATCGTGTTTTTGCATCAATTGACGTTTAAAAATGATCAAATTCCTGGGGCATTTTCAGAGTCATGAACTAGCCTTGCATGTCATTGGTCGCGCTTCAGCTATATAGACATTAATGAATACACCTGCACTTATACCCCTTGGTCTCCACGCGTTTGACGGTTTCGGGAAAGAGGTTAAGTAACTGACCCCTAAAACTCAGTGCATAATTAAAAAATCACTCATAACTCTTTTCCTGCAAATAAATAGACCTATTTCCAGATAGCCTGTGCAATTAACTCATTTTTTTCAATTTTGTCACTTATAACCCTTGGCTTCTGGGTTCCTCATATATTTTTTTAATTTTCGTATGTAATATAAAATGTCTTGCAATCTAAAAAAATAAAATGCGGACAACATGTTACATATTCTTTTTATTTAAGGTAGAAAATACACATTAGTCAGTGATATTCGTTTAATTAAAAACGAGAGTTCTCGTTTCCCGTCAGCAATGTGTTAACAATTTAGACTCGAGAGGTGACTTCCACTCACCACTGGTATTGTGAAATGTCCCGCGTAATTCTGGGTTCCAAATGCTTCGTACACCACTAAAATTTCACATTTTATTTCGCCATTTTTAATCATAGGTAATTCGAAGGTAATACGATAAGACGACAAAAATTGCTTTAAAATAAGGGTTTCCGGAGAATTTGAAGCCCTGGTTTACGCGGAGTATCTGGCAACACTAGTGGGTATTGAGAGTTAACTCTCTAGTGCAAAAAGTCAAATGTTCTGTAAAATCTGCTTTCACAATGTTGTTTTTAGAATTTAGATAATAGAAATTAGTGTCAAGCATAATAAATGATTTTGTCATTATAATTGGACATTCGGGTATGCACAAAAGCATACTTGCTAGCCTTCTTCTTTTAAACATCTTAAAACGATAAATTTTGTAAAATACGGAACAAAACCATGTTTGTCAAGGGCCTTTTTATAATCAATTTCCAACAGAATTTTTTTGAAAGAGAAAGTATTTTCTTATTTTTAAGGTACTTATAGTTTTATTTTAAATAAAATAGGAATCTTCTTTTCTTTACAAATTTATGGTTGTAATTTAGTTAAAAAAAATAAATACAGGGTGATTATAATTAAAGTCCGAGTTTCAAAACGCTCTAAAAAGCGAACCACTCGTTAGAATGCCGTCAAAATTTAACAGCGTATTATTGAAGAAGGGGGAAAGAACATGAACCAAAAAAAGTTCCAAATTTGAGTGACAGATGGCGCTGTAAGCGTCAGTATATGTAAATTAAAATACCTGGCATGCGCACGACAATTTCAGGTGTTATAAAAGCGTTGGGTAAACGGCGTTTCCTCATTTCGCTTCTCAGACGTTGGCCATGAGTGTCTCAATGAAGGATTGTGCTCTGCTTGTAAAGCTTTATTACAAGAACGGTGATTCTGCACCAGTGGCTCTGCAGAAGTTCAGGACTCTCAAGTGTATGAAAAAAGGCGCTGGACCGATGACTGTCAGAGGTCTGGTGAAAATGATGCAAAAATTCGAAAATACAGGTTCGTTTGATGTGCAATCTAGTAGAGGAAGGAAAAGGTGTGATTCGGCGGTAGTTGAAGAAGTGGCCACAGCAGTTCAGGAAGAGTCTAGCGGTGGTGAGCAACCATGCAGTGCACGGAGAATTGCCCGAACATTGAACAGATCTGTGAGCACGGTACACAACATTCTACTAAACATTCTGCAATGCTATCCGTATAAAATTTGCCATGTGCAGGAGTTGTTCACTTCTGACCTGCCAACAAGAGAGCGTTTTGCTTTGGAATTTCTCGCTCGCATGGAAGTGGACAATGATTGGCCGTGGAAAATTCTGTGGACAGACGAAGCCCATTTCTACCTGACGGGATATGTCAATACACAGAATTGGCGAATATGGGCAACAGAAAATCCACTCGCAACGAACCCAGTACCACTTCATCCTGCAAAGGTCACTGTGTGGTGCGGATTTACGGCATCATTTATCATAGGGCCGTATTTTTTCGAGGAGACGGGTGCTTTACGTCCTGTTACCGTTACCGTCAATGGTCAGCGCTAAGAGTCTCTTTTGCGTAATGACGTCATTCCAGCTCTGCAACAGCGTGAATATCTGGATAGTGTTTGATAAAAGGCTATTTAATTTTCTACTGACTTTGTCACCTAGCAACCAAAATATATTTAATTATTTCAAAATGTAAAAAGTTTTCTGTGCAAACGATTTTTTGTGATAAATACATTATCTGTTTTATTTCTTCAGCTTTTACCTAAGCTGTGTGATATAATATTCTTTTTGTTTTTGAGTTTGATAAGAATGTTTTTATGAGAATATGTGTAAAAATGTTACGGTTTTTATTGGAGTTGTGTTTTGTTAAATTATTAATGTTCGAAAGAACCTGAGTTGAGTTTACTCATCAGAATAAACTGTTTAAAACCAGATATGAGTAATTAATTTTGAGTTTAGTAAAATATTAATAAAATAAACTTTCGAACAATTGAATTCGTCATATGGTCCGTCTCTACGGAGAAAAATCAGCGAGTTGTTCTACGTCAATGATTGAAGGATAAGTGGTGAATATTTTGTGCTGTTTTGCTATTTCTTCGATGTTAGAACTCATCTTTTAAAGAGCCAAGAGGGGTAAGTGCACCCATTTAATTTTTATTCATTAAAAATGAGTATGAAAGAATTAAAAGCAAAAAAGAAAATTTTCAAAACAAACTTGACAAAATTAAAAGGAAAATTATCGAATACTGAGCTAGAATTAAATGAATTAATTCTCATAAAGGACAAACGGAATAAATTAGAGAAAAACTTTTCTGAGTTATTTGAGTCTATTTATAAGATAAGTAAAGAAGATGAAATTGAGGATTTTATTAAGGAAAACGAAGAAATTAATGAAATTTTAGAAATAATGGAATTTGAACTTACAAAAAAGTTATCAAAAATGAAAGTGCAAACTGTTAATTTAGAAAACGCTACAAAAGCTGATAATAACATTAAATTGCCAAAGTTAACTCTTCCTGTATTTACGGGTAATTTGCATGAGTGGCTTTCTTTCAAAGATATATTTAAGGCTACTGTACATGAAAATTCTAATTTGTCAGGGGCAATGAAATTACAATATTTGAAGTCTTCATTGAGAGGAGATGCCTTTCGTATAATTCAATCTATTTCAATCGTGGATTCTAATTATGAAGTTGCATGGTCGCTTTTGGAAGAACGGTTTTCAAATTCGAGAGAACAAGTTTACGCGCATTTAAAACGTTTTTTAAATATTCCTGTTATTCAGAATGAGTCCCCAGCAGCATTATTAAATCTAATAGATATAACAAATGAATGTATTAGGTCGTTAGAGATTTTAGAACAAAAAGTTGAGGGGTTTTCTACTACTATGTTTGCTTATATTTTGGCTCAAAAATTAGATGTAAATACAAAAATGTGGTGGGAAAGACATCTTAAGCGGGATAATTTACCGAGTTTAACTGAATTGCTAGAATTCTTGAGAGACCACGCGCGTACACTAAGTGCGTCCAAACAAGTATATACAAAGCGAAATTTTCAAAACGAAAGCCAAACAAAGCATAGCTTTTCAAAGGTAACATCCATGGTTGCGAGTTTAAATGAGAAAAATATGCGCAAATGTGTTGTATGTAACCAGGAAAATCACAGTGTTTTTAAATGACCCAAATTTCAAAAATTTAATGTACAGGAAAGAGTAGATTTTGTGAAAAAAAACAATATGTGCTTTAACTGTCTTTCAGAATTCCACTGCGTCAAAAAATGTAACTCAACATTCTCGTGTTCAAAATGCCATAAACGCCACAATATACTTCTTTGTTTTGATAGGCGTGAGAGAAATTCCAATGCGGTGGGAAACACAAAAAATTATAGTGATAAGGAAGTGCCAAATGCATTGTCGACGAATGAAAGTAAACCAACATTAAATGTTGACGCCATACCATTTGAGTTAAATAAACAAATTCAAAATTTCACTGGTACTTCAAATGTGAGATCGAATAATGTTAAAACAGTTCTTCTTTCCACTGCTGTTGTTTATATGAGAGATAAATTCGGAAATAAAGTTCCGGTGCGTGCTTTATTGGACAATGGTTCAATGAGCAATTTTTTAACATTGCAGTTAGTTGAAAGATTAGGAATTCGAAAAGAAAAAAGTAATATTTCGGTATCGTGTTTAAGTGGATCCTCTGTAGCGGTAAAAAATAAAACTACTGCCTTGATCAGTAATAATTCGGGAGATTATAGTCGGGAGTTAGATTTCCTTATCATACCAAAGATTTCGCAAATTATGCCCTCGAAATATATTAATATTTCAGAGCTAGGAATTCCAGAGTCTATTATTCTTGCTGATCCTGAATTTAATAGACCAGGGAAAATAGATCTTTTGCTAGGAGCTGAAGTATTTCTAGAATTGATAAAGGTGGGTCGTATGAAGCTACCAAATTCTAAATTAATACTGCAAAATACGGTGTTTGGTTGCATAGTAAGTGGGAGTGTTTACGATTGTAACGATCAGGAACAAATACACTGTGGGTTAATTACTGAAACAGATTTAAATTTCGAAATGAAAAAATTTTGGGAAATTGAAAGAGTAGAAGAAAGTACACCATTGAGAAATACTGAAGAATTAGCATGCGACACCCACTTTATAAACACACATCAGAGAGATATAACGGGCAAATTCATAGTACAAATGCCGTTGAAAAAAGATCCTAGTTCTTTGGGGAAATCAAAGCAATTTACGGAAAATACCGTAATTTCGGGTGTATAAGCCGCGGATCAAACAATTCTTTTTCGACCCAGAATTTTTTAAGAGACAAATGTAACTTCTTAGATCGACGTAAATATTTGTTTTCAATCACTAAATAAGATTTCTGGGTCAAAAAAGAATTGTTTGATCCGCGGCTTATACACCCGAAATTACGGTAGATTAAATTCACTGTGGAATAGGTTAGTCAAAAATCCAAATCTTTTAGAGTTATATTGCGCATTTATGGCAGAGTATAGAGAGTTAGGCCATATGGAGGAAGTAGAGAAACCAGATGAGTCAATACATGCGAATTATCTACCTCATCATGCTGTTTATCGCCCAGATAAAAGTTCTACAAAATTGAGAGTTGTCTTTAATGGTTCACATGCAACTTCATCAGGAGAATCCCTAAATTCCATACAGCTGAATGGAGGTGTCATTCAAGATGATTTGTTTAGCATAATACTTAGATTTCGTACACACCGCTATGCATTTACAGCAGATGTAAAAATGATGTATCGCATGATACTTATCGATAAAAGTCAACGTGATTTACAGCGCATAGTTTGGAAAGATTCTGTAAATGGTGAGATGAAATATTACAGACTATGTACAGTCACATATGGCACAACTAGTGCCCCTTATTTAGCCATGCGCTGCCTTAAACAGCTTGGTATAGATGGTGAATCTCAATTTCCGTATGCTTCTGGTATGGTACAATCAGACTTTTACATGGGCGATGTCCTGACTGGAGCAGCTGACCTAAAATCGGCTAAGAGACTGCAAATTGAGCTTATTCAACTATTAAATACGTGTGGCATGAACTTACATAAATGGTTTAGTAACCATCCAGAATTAATGGAGCCAGCCTTTAAAAATGAGAATTACACTTTTGAAAATATGAGTGAAACTAAGGCACTAGGACTTTGCTGGAATGCCAATGATGATACTTTTACTTTTAGTGTATCATTCAGTGAGCAAACCAAGGTAACTAAAAGAAGTGTGCTGTCAAATATTGCTCGCATTTTCGACCCCTTGGGTCTACTTGGACCAGTTGTGACGAAAGCAAAAATTTTCCTACAAAGACTGTGGAGACTGCAAATTGATTGGGATGAAAGTCTCCCTACAGCTGAGCTTGATGATTGGTTGCAGTTTTTAGAATCATTAAGAGCCATCAATAATATAAGTGCTGTTAGATACATTTTTACAAATAATCCAGTGCAAATTAAAATTTGTGGCTTTTCAGATGCTTCGGAGAAAGCCTACGGTGTGGCATTGTATGCTGTGTCTTCAAATTCTTCAGGAGAGCAAATTTCTCAGTTGCTTTGCAGTAAAAGTCGAGTTGCACCAATCCAAACAATCACTATTCCTCGCTTGGAGCTGTGTGGTGCAGTTTTATTAGCCAAATTGATGAATAAGGTTGCCAAAACCTTAAAAGTTCTTAAAGAATCTGTTTACTATTATTCAGATAGTACTATTGTATTATGTTGGATTCGAAAACAGCCGTGTGACTTAAAAACCTTTGTGTCATCACGTGTGGCTACGATTCAGAATCTTTCTGATATCAGTCATTGGGGACATATGGCTTCTTCTGATAATCCTGCTGATCTTGTGTCACGAGGTGTAGATCCAGACAAACTTCTCCAGAATAACTTATGGTGGAAGGGTCCACTATTTCTAACACAACAAACTGAACCTTCTTTAAATACTGTCGAACTTGAGCAAAATGATAAGGATCTATACAGAAGTGAACTTAAAAAGACTTTTTCAGAGACTTCACTTTTAATATCAGACTGTTCATTTTTTATTGACTATTTTTTGCAATTGAGTAATAATTATGCTAAATTAATAAGAATTCTTAGCTATGTTTTCAGGTTCATTCAGAATGTCAAGAAGCCAAAAGAAAGGTATTCAGGTAAGTTAACATCTGCTGAATTGAAGAAGGCTGAGCAGTTTATCATAAAATCTGTTCAAGAAAAAGAGTTTAGTTCTGAATTCACATTGTTATCTAAGGGTAAGGAGTTACCAAAAAATAGTAGATTACTTTCATTAAATCCTTTCTTGGATAAAAATAATTTAATCAGAGTTGGAGGTCGTCTCCAAAATAGCACGGTAAATTATGCCCAAAAACACCCAATTGTACTGCCCTCTAAACACAAATTAACAGAATTAATTATTGAGTTTTATCACAAAAAATATCTACATATAGGACCACAAAATTTACTTTATTGTGTTCGAAGAGAATTTTGGCCTTTAAACGGTAGGGCTATTTGCAGAAAAATTGTACATAAATGTATTACATGCTTTAGGGCCAAACCTAAATTGTTAGAGCAAATTATGGGCGAGCTCCCGAAAGAAAGAATAAATGTAGACTTTGTTTTTAATTGCACAGGAACTGATTTCTGTGGTCCATTTTTGATTAGATATAGAGGTCAACGTAAAGGCATTTATCATAAAGTTTATGTTTGTATTTTTATTTGTATGGTAACAAAGGCAGTGCATTTGGAATTAGTCAATGATTTAACATCTGAGGCTTTTATTGCAACATTAAAGAGGTTTTTTGCCAGACGAGGCAAACCTCGAAAAATTTTCAGTGATAATGCAGGCAATTTTGTGAAGACTAATGTAGAGCTTAAAAGGTTGCATGAATTGGTAAACAAACCAGACCAGAACCTTACTAATTACTTGATATCTGAAGGTATTGCTTGGGAATTTATTCCCCCTAAAGCTCCAAATTTTGGAGGTTTATGGGAATCGGGAGTCAAGTCCTTCAAGTATCACTTTAAACGTGTTGTGGGCAACTCTAAATTAACTTATGAAGAAATGTTAACTATAATTGTCCAAATTGAAGGTATCTTAAATTCGCGCCCGCTTACTCCCTTGAGTACAGATATTGATGACTTGGAGGTCTTGACCCCGGGACATTTTCTTATTGGTCGCCCACTTAATGCCATTGCTGAATCTGACCTGAGTAATATTGAAGATAATAGACTAAACTTATGGCAAAAGACCACTAAAATGGTTCAGACCATCTGGAAAAAGTGGAAAAATAGTTATTTAAGTACATTTCAGCAAAGGCATAAGTGGATGATATCAAAAAACAACCTCAAAATAGGAGATATGGTTGTAATAAACAGAGATGATCTTCCAGTGTCTAAATGGTTATTAGGGAGAATTGTAGAAGTATTTTTTGGTAATGATAATAGAATAAGAGTTGTAAATATAAAAACCCCAAATGGAATATATAAAAGAGCAGTATCCAAAATTGCTGTATTACCTCTTGAAAAGTAATTCAGTTTTTATAAGAAAGTGTACATTATTGTAAAATTTCTTTATTTATTATGTATTATGTAAAATTGTTTAAATATTTGCTTAAATTTAACTTAACTGTGACTCATTTATATTGTATTTAATTGTATTGTTCTTTATATTTTTTACAATGGTTGTAATTGCAGTGTTTTAGTTTGAAACCCCCCTCAGAGGTTTCAAGAGGGGCGGTATGTTTGATAAAAGGCTATTTAATTTTCTACTGACTTTGTCACCTAGCAACCAAAATATATTTAATTATTTCAAAATGTAAAAAGTTTTCTGTGCAAACGATTTTTTGTGATAAATACATTATCTGTTTTATTTCTTCAGCTTTTACCTAAGCTGTGTGATATAATATTCTTTTTGTTTTTGAGTTTGATAAGAATGTTTTTATGAGAATATGTGTAAAAATGTTACGGTTTTTATTGGAGTTTTATTGGATTTTTGTTAAATTATTAATGTTCGAAAGAACCTGAGTTGAGTTTACTCATCAGAATAAACTGTTTAAAACCAGATATGAGTAATTAATTTTGAGTTTAGTAAGAAATTAATAAACTTTCGAACAATTGAAATCTTCAGATAGTATCATTTTTATGCAAGATGGCGCTCCTCCACACATTGCAAATCGAGCGAAGCAGTTGTTGAGGCGGCATTTCGGAAATGCTAGAATGATCAGTCGTCATTTCCCTACAGCCTTCCCCAATCACCTGATCTTAATCCGTGTGATTTCTGGCTGTGGGGTTATCTGAAAGATACTGTATTCAGTACTCCGATAGCCAACGTAGCTGAATTAAAGACACGCATTGCGCAACACATTCTGAACTTGACCCCGGATACACTTCGATCGGTTGTGGAACATGCTGTTCCCCGATTTAATCTTGTTGCCCACAACGGCGGACAGCATATTGAACGTGTTTTGCGCCAGTCTCGCCAAACTTAAAAACCGATTGGATGGATGCTTTTTATGCGGTTTTTGTCCTCAGGACAATTAAAACCGATTTTTCCCATCCGATGTAGTACGACCTTGCCGTGTTGGACGGGCTTACGTAACTAACAGTATCACACGCGTACAGTCATGCACACTGAACAGTACAGTTGGTCTATATCGTGTATCTTACGCCTTAGCCGTTATTTTACGATTTGTCCTTTGTAGTCGAAATTCTGACGCTTACAGCGCCATCTGTCGCTATAATTTGGAACTTTTTTGGTTCATGTTCTTTCCCCCTTCTTCAATAATACGCTGTTAAATTTTGACGCCATTCTAACGAGTGGTTCGCTTTTTAGAGTGTTTTGAAACTCGGACTTTAATTAAAATCACCCTGTAGAATAAAATACAAATATTGACACTTATGCTCTTGCACAAGTCCGATTGATATATTCTAATATCAAAATCATCCATTATTCACATCTCTAATAAAACCACTTTTATAACGCTACAGCAAGGGTATAAAGCTGTGGACCGTCGGGCAGCACAAAAAATTTCTAGTAGAAGTCGGCTTCTTGAATAGCAGAGATTCGATGATATGATAAGGCAATGATTACTGTAAAATTCTAATGGCATTATGCGGACCAGAGTTCGACACCCTTGCACTACAACAATATTGACTGGCCATTTTTATAGGTAGGAAATGAATAGTATATCCCTATTCGAACCAAAATTTAATTACAAAATACTTTTAAAGAAAAAAGAAATCAAAATTGGGAAATAAATATGCTAAACAACTTTATTTAATAAATCTGGTATATATTTTGTACAAAATTGGAGTAAAATTGTCAGTTTTCCTAGAGTTAACCCTTTCCGGTGCAGTGTTACCACTCCGGCAACACCTAATTTTAATTCCAAACTTACAAACGGCACCAATAATATTTTGGTAAAATTTTACTTTTACAATGACAGTGAAAATCAGGCAATTCTTAATTTCTATAAAAGTCTTTTGTAAATTCCGGTGTCAATCAACAATTTCTCATTTTACGAACAGAATTTGTCTGCGCCGTAAAGGGTTAACCCATATTGGCCTTATTTCACTCCTCACGTGATACCGAAACGTGTACCTCTTACACGAGTTTTATTCGACTGGAACCGCTTTATTTTCAGAAACACTTTTGCTTGTACCGTCACAACATGTGTAAAAGAAATGTATTATAAAATTTGTTTTTGATATATATTGGTGCAATTCAAATATTAAAAATGAAATTATGTGTAAAAAAAACTATAACAATGGTTAATAACAATGGAGGAGAAATTTGGATTTTATAGACACATCTCTCTCTATTTCTAACATGCGTGCACTTTAATTCCTTGATAAAATGTTATGTTCAAAATATTTATCTGCGCTCTAAAAAAGATTAAATAAATTAGCGTTCTTGAAGCACAGAAAAAGTTATAGCATTAAGTTCCCAGGAAAGAAAAAAAAGAACACATACTCCAAAAGAAAGCACGTAAAATGAGAAAATATGAATTTCCGTACAACTTAATTATTATTCAAACATAACATGTCACTCTCACGTCATTAAAGACTCTTCCGATTTAAGAAAAAATGCTTGTAGTTTAATAAAATAAGGAAAAAAGCATTTTGAAGGTTCTTTTTTCTCTTCCGAAAATTTTCAATTTAATAATATTTTTCTTTGATCCAGGAGTCGGAATTTTTCAGGACAAATATCAGTATTTCATTATAGAAAAATAAATCTAGAATTAACGCGCAAAATTTTGCTTTATTTTAAGAAGATATTTTCTATGAGAAAATACTGGTTCAGATGAATTTCCTGTTCTTACTATTTCAGGACAATTACGACCCCTGTTAATCACCCCTGTTAATATTAAAGTTCTACATTAGAGTAAACTGGCTTGTTTGAGTTAAAAAAAATATATCTATATGTAGAAAAATGTTAGCGTACGAATTTATTTTTTATTAGTATGTTGATAATTACTTATAGTAATTTTTAATTTTCTCGAATTTGTTAAATTAAATGATGTACTAATGTTTTACAATAAATGATGTTTAAAATCTTCATTTTGAAATATTAAGTTGTCTTTATTTAACTACAAATTTCGATTTGTTTAATAAAGAGAAGTTTTCTGTACGGTTATAGCGATAACCTTTGTGGCCCGTCAGTGGCTGGTAAACATCGGGTCTTTAAGAGCCTTTAAGTCTTTAAGAGCCTACACTAGTCACTCAAAAAGACCTGGATGAAAATGTTAAGTGTATGAGGCAGATATAGAGCTCAAATTTTAACATTTTACATGTTTCTTTGCATAGGATAGCTGAGGACTATCTTCAACCGGGCTAGTTTTTACTTTTTTGATTTTGGTTATATATATTTTTTAATATTAGGATAGTTTTATTTTTAGAAGCGCTTCGAACAGGTTTCGAAAGTTAAAGTATTTTTTTTTTAAATATCTGAAACCAAAATTGAAAAAGTAAAAACTAGCTCGGTTGTAGATCGTCCTCAGCTATGATATGAAAAAAAAAAAAAAAAAAAAAAAAAAACATGTAAAAGTAAGTTTTTGAAAAGAACGCCCCCATAGACTTATCATTAGGGTCTTTTTCAGTGACTAGTGTGGCGTCTTAAAGGTTAGTTTAGTGGGATTATATAATGTAAGTCACGTGGATGATAACTTCTGTGCTTTTTGCGACTGTTATTTTCGAAGGGTTTTCTTCGCTTTATTCTGTACAGTAGATGTCTTTGATAAAATAAGTCGTATTTTTCTTTTCAAAATACTGGTAGAAGAAAATCATTAGAGTTTGTAACTCTAGGACTGCTAAGACGCAGAGAATCTAGCCTAAAGTGCATAAGTGTAATATAATTAAAATAAGAATGTATTTGAAATAACTTTTTTGAAAATTTCATTTTTAATTCAAATGACAACAAAAAACTAATAAAATTTTTAAAATATTGAGAGATGTTGCACATTTTTTAAATATCTAAAAAAATTAGCAGTACAAAATGAAACCAAATATTTAAAATCAAGTTGTATACTACATGGGGTGAAAAAGTCCCGGGGCTCAGGGCCTGATTATCAACGGGGCACTATCCTACCAGTAAAAAGAAATAGAATTTTTTCCCTTATTTATGACAGTAATTTCGAATGAAAAAGGCGTTTAAACAAGTTGAAACTTTCCATAAAATTTTACTGATAGGAGAGTGCCCCGTTAGTAATCAGGCTCTGCCGGGGCTCAGCAGTAGATGGCAACATCGATCAAATATCTACATTATATTTTCTTAAAACGAACCTTCGAATGACTTATGTCAAAGTTTCATGATAGGGCAGCCTTTTATTTACGAGTCGTGGTCCTGTAAGTGATGTCAAGTGCTGTTTCACCAAAACAACGCACTGGTTTACACATCAATGAAAACCATGGAAAAATTGAATGAGTTAAATTATGATTTGCTACCTCATCACACTTATTCTGCAGATCTGACCCCAGCAACTATTATTTGCTTCTTAATTTGAAAAGAAGGCTCCAGGGGAAGAGATTTTCTCCAAATGGGATGTCATTGTGAAACTAATGAACATTTTAAAGGCCTTGACAAATCTTATTATATGAAAGGTATTTAAAAGTTAGAGGATCGCTTGAAGAGATGTATTATTCTGGAAGGAAACTACATTGAAGAATAAAATCCATTTTTGACAAAGAAAACATTTTATCAATGTTAGTCCCGGGTCTTTTCACCCCATATAGTATAATAGATTATTCATATATATTTTTTTCTTAGATAAATAAATAAAAACCGTAAAGGTTTGGTAAATTATACATTCTAAACATATTTACACACTTGTGTGCTTTTGTTTTTAATCCAAAAAAGATAGTAGTTACTTTAAGAAAGCGTAACAATTTTTTTCTAATGTTTATCACGTATCCTCTCTACTTATTTATTACTGAAAATTCGCAAACAAAAATCATTTTACTATTTTAGTAACAAAAGAGAATGAAACTTGGATTCGCAAGGCAACTACTTCTGGCATGATATTATTTGAGTTCTTTGACAGCATATTATTTTTTGTGTTCAGAAAAAAATATATAAATTTCCCTTCTTTAAGTAAAGAAAAAGTATACTATCTAGTTTCCTAGAAAGGCGAAAAACATCTTTACTCCGAAAGCAAGCGTGTAAAAAATATATGTATGTGAAGTTCCTTAGAACTTAATTATGATTCCAAGCTGATTTGTCATTCTCGTGTAGTTAAAGATACTTCAAATATAAGAAAAATTACTTGTAGTTTAATAAAGTAAGGATAAATATTTTCTGAAGATTTCTGTTTTCTCTTCACAAAAATTTCAAATTTAACATTTTTTTCTAGTAATATCGAAGCGCCGCAAACGAGTGACATGGACTGTTTTCTGTCATAAAATAACATGACTAAATGTCGAAAAAATTCAATGTAAGACGTTATTTTTTATTGATATGGCGATATTTCTTTAAAGTAATATTTTAATTTACTCGAATACTTTGGGTAAGTGATAACGACACTTTTTGGATTGAATCTCGTTTGTCACTACTATTTTAAAGTAATAAACTCCGTTTTTAATATTTTGAACTCAATAGATTCTATTATTCAATTTACATAAGATGTTGATTTGAAGTCATTTCTTACTGTGTTGGTCACTCGTCATTTTATTGCGTTTGAAACTTGCTGTTTTTTACCGTAAACCCTTTGCTGTCTCATTCCCCTTAATCCATTTTAATTCATGTCACCCTCTTTCAAAAATACTTCGTCTTTTCATTATTTGATGAATAGAGACAGCTTAATTTGTTCAGAAAACAATGCCCTTCTTGCAGAATTGAATTATATTAGATAAGTTATTATCAATTATGGTTTTAGTTTATTTTATATCAACAGCTTAACCCTTTGAGTTCTGATGGTAGAATTTTCTACCACATAATTTTAATTCCGAAATGTCAGAACGGCACCAGAAAATTCGACCATATTTATTTGAAAAAGGTTTAATGATTTTTTTTTTCCCCCGTGTATATGGTTAACCGTTTTTTTTCTTTGAAAAATACTGGCGCCAATGTGACATTTGGAATTTTGAAGAAATTTACCCACCAGAACTTCACACTAGAACCGCCGAGTATTTTACTGAAGTTTTATAAAAAGTGTTTCTCACCAGAATTTTAATTTTAAACTACTTAACTCATTTAATTAGTCTATTTTTGTGCTGCATACATTTAACACATCTTATGAAGAAAATTCTGGTTCGAATCGATTATTATCAAACTGATAGGGGTAATTTTGACCCTTAATGGCGGTTCTAGTGTTAAAGTGTTAATTTCGCATAGTCTTAACACAAGAACCGCTATTAGGGGTCAAAATGACCCATGCCAGATTGATAATTGTCGATTCGAACAAGAATTTTCTTCATAAGACTATGCTAAATGTATGCAAATGTATGTAAGAAACACTTTTTATAAAACTTGAGTAAAATACCTGGCGGTTCTAGTGTTAATAAATGTATGAATAATCCTATTTCCACTTTTGCTTCGGTTTCTTTTTCTGACCTCATCATTTTACCATTTCTTAACAGCATTAATTTTAGAATAGTATCCTAAGAAATTGTGACTTTAAATTTGTATTTAAACCAGTCAATAAACTAACTTTTTCACAATGAAAATATAAATTTCCTCGTAAAATATTTTGAGGTATTTACAATAGTAGGGATGAGATTTCCGCATTTCTGCACATCGGTATTTTTTTAGAGAAAATGTTGTTCTGTTAAATCGCAAAAATTTTCTGCTTAAATCTTATAATATATTCTCTAATAAAATACTGGTGCACAAGAACACGAGAATCTCATCCCTACAATAGTTAGTGCCAACATGGTTTATCCTATATTGGACAAACTAAGCTGCAACTTCAGTACAAAGTCAAGGAATATATAGAAAAACGAACTACACAAATACTCTATAGCTTTTCATTGGCTGGAGAGGGGGGGGGGGAGAGGTCATAATTTAAATTTTTATTCGGCCACTATTATCAAGAAACGAAATATTCCTCTAGATCTAGAGATTTAGAAGCTGATCATGTTCATAAATTTAGACACTCCTTCTATGATTAATTTTCTACCGTACCTAATATCTAAACTTTCTGTAAGATTTTTTTTATGATGCTTTACTTCTGCTTTAATTTCATTGGTCGCTGGAACATGATAGATTTACGGCATTTTATTTACTGAAATTTGGAATTTTATCTTTTAACTGTTGGAGGATGGGGGGGGGGGGTGTTGATTTTATATACAGAAGATATGATCCCCTGTGCTCACAATACAGGAAGTACGTCTGGCTATGTTCACAATGCTTAATTTATATGTTGAGTGTTCAAATGATGGTTTTTAGCGATAGAGTAAACTTTTTTTTATTTAACTGCAAATTTTACTTTATTTAATAAGGTGAAATGATCTGTACAGTAATAGTGGTAATTCTGTCATCCGCGGGTCTCTGGTGGAATCCGCTGCTTTAGATATTAGAGTGTATCGATGCAGGGCTGTCACTGGTTCATTTTTTGAGAACCAATAAACTTTTAGAAAAAAAATCGTAGAACATTTCTAAAACCAAAAGCTCTGTTACGGGCTTGTTTCCAAGAAATTTATAAACAAGATTTTTGTTTAACCTTCCTACCCTGAATGGGTCTAATCGACCCATAACTAGAATTTGTTTTATACGATTCGAACCAGAACTCTTTTCACAAATAAATTTAAATTAAAGATTCAGAGAAATAAGTAATTTAAATATATTAAAATGTTCTAAATAACAATTCTGGTGTGAAATGATTTTATCAAGATTGAGTAAAATTTGAATAGGGTAGGAAGGTTAAATAAAAGTGGCGTTCAAAATACGGAACCGAGTTGGAGTCCTGGATGTGTAATACAACTAAAATGAGAAGGAATTTAAAATAACTTTTCTCAGTATTTCCTTTCCTTTAAAATACTAACAAAATGCGACAGAAATTATATAAATACTGTTTTTTACATTTTTTAAAAATTTCTAAACAGATTCAAGAATGTAAAATTAATAACATAAAATATCTCGTAGCTGTATGTAATTGATTACATATATGTAATTTTCTCGTAAATAAATAAATTAAAATTCAAAAGATTTATATACTTACACATTCAAAATGTACATATGCACAATTTTTCACATTTTTAATGAAAGGCAAGTTAGTAGTTATTTTAGAAGAGCATAAAAAACTTATCAAGTATATTGTCTAATAATTTATTATGAGAATAGAGATATAGAGAGATTATAGAGCATAAAAAACTTATCAAGTATATTGTCTAATAATTTATTATGAGAACTTTTCTAAAAATATTTTTGTTTTATTAACAATAGAAAAGAAACTTGCATGTATTTAAAAAATTGCTACTTCTGGCATAAGAATATTTTATTTCCTTGGCCACATGCTATTTTCATACATGTCTGTTTTCTGAAAAAGAAAAAAAGGAAACGGTTTTCTTCAAATAAAGAAAAACTTTATTTGAAATTAATTGAATGAAACTGAAGAATGAATGAAAAAAATTAAGTTTCTAGAAATGAGGGAAAGCAGCCTTACTCAAACATCAAGCACGTAAAATAAAAATTTTGATGTTTCTTAAATTCATTTATGATTCAAACATGACTAGTCACTTTCCCATAATTAAAGAGACTTCATATCTAAGAAAAATTGCTTTGAATCAAATACAGATAAAATATATTTTGAAGGTTTAATTTAGCTCATTGAAAAAATTGGAATAGAATAATATTTTCCTTCTAACATTAAAGTGCTATATAAGTGTAATTCGGATTGTTTAGATACAAAAAATAACATACCTAGATGCAGAAAAATTTCAAGATAAGAAGTTATATTTTTATTGTACGGTGATATTTACATGTAGTAATATTTAAATTTATTCGAATTCTTTAAATAACGAGTGAACAAACCTTTTGGAATGGATGTATTTTGCGATCCTTATTTTCAAATTGTAAACATCTCCTTATTTAATTAGAATGTATTTTTTGTTTTATATCGTGAAAATTTCAGTGCAGAATAAGTCACAGCTCTGTGTCCAGCGGATCTTTGCAGGGAAAATTTGCATAGCACTTTAAAATAATGATGGACAGAATGAATCATTTGGGCATGCGCAAAAGGATTATTTCCAACATTTGTACATATCTTAAATCAATTTTCATGAGAAATTTTGTAAAAAGACTTGGAACTAAAAGTATAATTGCTAGCTGCTATCTACAGCGTATTCAGTTACCTTCATGAGGCTAACGAGATAAGCAGGCTACCGCGGTGAATTCCACCAATCTTTTTTTACAAACCGCTGGAGTCACATGATGCCCGAATACACCAATGCAGGTGCAGGAATAGAGCACTACGTCATTCTAGCGGTTTGTAAAAAAATATACAGGGGATGGACCGCGGTAGCCTGTCTGTTTCATTAGTCTCGTTATTTTCAGAATCTTAGATATGAAAAGAATTCCTACATTATTATGGGGTTTCTTCGTTTGCTCTAGTTTGTGTAGGAACATCTTTTTTGATGCAAAATTTGTGCTAGAAATTGAACTTTTATAAACAAAGGATGACAGCTGTGCTTTTTTGCATACCCGAATTATTCTTAAAGAATAAAAAAAATCTCAGGAAAGCAAAATCCCAAAAATTGTCAATGTGTTGTTGGAAAAATTTGCATGTTTCATAAAATCTGTCATAAAAAATCATTATGAAGCATAGTTCGTACAGATCCTGAATTTCCACACCAGGAAATTCTTTGGTACCAGTATTTTGTTATAGAAAATTTCAACCTGAATAAGACGAAATTTTGATCATTTAAATTAGTTTCATTTTTTTATTAAAAAATACTGGGAAGTGCACATGGAAATAATGTACCTGTACGAACCCTGTACACAAAGGAAAAATTGTTAATATTTTCTTGCTAATTGAATTGTGTATTGCCTTGGGGGAAAATCCTAAGAGTAGAGGGCTAAAACAATTTCCCGCTTTTGAAATCAGCATGTGATGACACACAAGTGATGACTTGGTACAACAAATGGTCCCAGGTTATTTTCCGAAAACTATGGGAATTTTACTATTTTAAAATAGTTGTGCAAATGAAGAAACCTGAATTTTAGGACAATAGGATTGAAATAACACTACATGACAGAAATTTCTGGCTGATCTAATACATAATGCACAATTTTTTAACGGAATAATGAAAATAAAGTACTTTAAAAGAAGGGCAAAATAATTATGTTGTACATGTCATGCATTCTTTTTACTTATTTATAATGAAAATTTTGAAATGTTTTTTTTCAAATAATAGCAGAGATAAAACATAAATTTTCAAGACAAACCGACTTCTGTTATGAGAATATTTTAGCTCCTTGACAGCACTTTTAGTTTCATCAGATTTTCAGTTTTCTAAAATAGTATATATTATATAAATTACTTTTTTTGAAATACTAGAAAAAAAAACTTTGTATTATGCTTCTAAGAAAAAGAAAAGTGAATCCTTACTTTAATAGTAATGCACAGAAAAAAATGAAGTTTTCAGAGATTTCAATTCATCTGCCTATATTCAAAGGCATTATTTAGTGTACAAATTTGAATAAGCAGACATTTTTGTAGTTCAGTACAGAATGATAAAAAATACGAAATCCTTACAAATTATTCACAACATTATTTTTTTGCCATTTTTTTAGCAAAATTTCAAACTTACTCCAGACAGCATGCACTCAGTTAAACAAATTACATTTATATTGCCTTTTTACAAACTTTATAATATCTTCACGCAATTTAAATAAGGTTTCGCTTGTTGATTTCTCACTGGAGGGGTACGGAGTTGCCAGTTTGGCCCCAACATTGACATTTAAAATTTATAACAAAAATTTTGGAAAAACAACCTTTAATGTATATAATTGTAAAACTTCTGCCATTAAACAAGGCAAATGATACTATTTTTAAATTCTGATGCGAATTCCAAATTTTTGAATAAAAATGGCGACCAAACTAGGAACCCTGACAATGTAAACTTCTAGACATTAAAATTCGCAGGTTACTTTTTTTAATGTTAATTTCGCACCAGTATTCTTCAAATATAAATTTGAAGCATGTTTCACATGCAAAAGTCTGTTATGGATTTCTGTTTTGAGAAAATGGGACCAATACCAATTAAAAAATTGTCACCTGTGGAAGCCGTGTTGTAGAAATAATTTTTTTCAATAGCATTTTCTAGGTTTGGTAGCTGGTACACACAAGATTAAAATTTAAAACAAAAATGAAATTTAAAGGAAAAAAATATTTTTTGCATTCACTTAAAAGTAATTAGTTAGTTGTAAGGTTAATAGTAATAGGAAAGAAACTCGAATCTTCGAGACACATACGTACATTTGATATGGCAATAATTTGGTATCCTTCGTAATATTTTTATCTGTTTTCTGAAAAAAAAAATAATTTTCTTTAATTAAGTAAAATTTCATTTAAAAATTATATTAAAAATAAAAAAAAGACTTACTCTTATAGCGAGCATGTATTATAAAAAATATATTAGCCAGATAACTTAATCATAATTCAAACATGAATTGTCACTTTCGTGTAATTAAAGAAACATCGAGTCTAAGAACATTTGTTCTAATTTATCAGAGTAGAAAAAAGTTTATTTTGAAGATTCTTTTTATTTCTTGCAAAAAATAAAATTTAATTATATTTTTTTCCTAACACAAAAGTTATCGTGATTATATTTCTTGACAAAATAATTTGATTGAATGCACAATGCACAATTGTTTTGCTGTAAGGTTTCTTTCTTCAATCATTTAATCGAATTTTGTCATGGAAATATTTGTGTTCAATAGCATATTTTAATAAATATGTATTTTGTTAGGCAAAAAAATCTACCGTAATTTCGGGTGTATAAGCCGCGGATGAAACAATTCTTTTCGGACCCAGAAATCTTATTTAGTGATTAAAGGCAAATATTTACGGCGATCTAACTAGTTATATTTGTTTCTTAAGAAATTCTGGGTCGAAAAAGAATTATTTGATCTGCGGCTTATACACCCGAAATTACGGTACTTATATAAATAAATACCGAATAGCGAAGCCTCCAGCGGATTTACATCTATCTTAGAAAAAATACTGTTGATTTAATTCTATGAAAGGTTCCAATTAAACAAAATAACATTTTCTGTATTAAAACACTGATATCAAAATGGGCGGAGACTTATCAGCCCTGTAAATAGTTATTTTAATTTTGGTTTATTAACCATTTTAAATAAACAACGCATTACAGAGTTCGTACGCCTCTTAGAATTTTCCGACCAATATTTTACTCGGTATCAGTATTTTATCATAGAAGTTTTCAGATTAAATGAGGTGTAATTTCGCGCGTTTTATCTAGATTTATTTTTCTATTAAAAAAAAATTGAAGTTTTTTCTGAAGAACACTTTGAAGCGTACAAAACCCGTATGAATAATTTTAATTTTGTTGCAAATTCAATGTTTATGCAAAATATATGAAGGCGTATCATTTTACTTTGTTTATAAAACTTTTCTACACTCTAACACTTTATACCGTATTTGAATACTGTATCATAATAAGATAGATTATAAAACGAAGAAATCAAGATCATACCCAAAAAATATTTATGTACTTAAAACACGTCACTTTACCAAAAATGTATTTAAAATATATTACAAATTTTATATTGACATATTTCAACTCATTCACACATTCTCTTCATCAAAATGTATAACAGTAAAACTACAAACAAAATGTATATGAAAACCGAAAAAAAAAAATAACCACTGAATACAAATAAATGTACAACGCCTTCTGCGTCCCACCGCCCTTCAAAGGGTTAACCCTTTCTGGCACGGGCAAATTCTGTTTGTAAAATGAGAAATTATCGACTCTTACCGGAATTTATAAACGGCTTTTTTAGAAATTAACAATCCCATAATTTAAGCATTCATTGTAAGAGCAAAATTTTAATTAAATGTTACTGGTGCCGTTTGCTAGTTTGTAATGAAAATTAGGTAGACTGGGGACAGTGTGCCAGAAAGGGTTAAATGTATGGAAATACTTAATCCTTTCTGGGGAAAGGCATTTATATTCAAATAATTTATTGACACCACAATTTTTAATAATCGAAAACACTTTATCACGTATATTATGAAATCCAAATTGCATTAAAAATTACTGGCGTCTTTTCAAAATTTCGGCATGAAAATTTACTGTTTGCAGACTGCAAATAACGCCCGTGAAAGGGTTAATTGATCAATACTTAAAAAAACTTCTCAATATTGTCTATTTTTTGCGTCGTTTCACAATTTTTTATTTTTTTGTTAGTGGTATTTCAAAACAGAAATGATTGCCTAGTTGAGTCCGAAAAATGCTCGCATTAAATGAATAAAAGTTTACTAGCAAGAATAATAAATCATGATTGGAACATGGATGCCGTGCGCGGTACGGGCAAATCATGATTGTTGAAGACACGTTGCCCGTATGACGTACGGACAAATCAAGTAAGCGGTTAATACTCTCTTTTTCATTTAGTCTCGATAAAGTGATATTCCCCCTGTTATATTTTATATCCGCTTTATGTGCTTTACACATTTTATTAAACTTTCGCTGAGTTTTACCTGTATAATGATTTTTGATTCCTCCGTCAGGGCACTCTCACGCGAGTAAAAAATAATAATATTTTTTCCTTGCTTATTCATGACAGTAATTTTGAAGTTAACAAGCGTTTATACAGGGCGAGAATTTCGAAAAAAAATTACAGGGGAGAAAATCTCCCGTTAATAATGAGGCTGTCCCCTATCCTTAATAAATGGAATCCTGAGTAAACTCCTGAGGGGTCGTCCCTACTAATAGGATTGATTTTTGTATTTAATCTTTTCTTTAACTTTGGTTTAGTCTTCGCGATCAAACTTAAGTCAAAATTTATTGAAGGATTTTTTAAATACTCAAAAAAACTCGGGTAATAATGTACCACCACCTACTCAATATTAACCCATTAGTGCCTAGCGTCCCTTTTTAGGGACGCTCTAAAAGGTGCATGTAGCACTATTTTTGACACCGGTAAAAAAGAACAACAGTCTTTATTTTATTTAATTGAAACATTTTCGTAAGTAATGTACTAAACTTAATTCTTTTAAAAAAAGTGGTGCCAACCGAATAAAATTTGCGCAAAAGGTCGTGGGCACGAATGGGTTAACTTCACTAACAGTTTTATTTTTATTTTTAGAAGCATCCGTATACATTGGTTCTCTGATCTTAATGGTACTCTGAATTAATCTATTAATAATCTGATATTAATTATCAATTTTAATCCACAGACAACTATTTTTATATTCTGTTCACACCACGCCTTTAAAAATAATACATTTTGTATTATACTTTTCCTGCAAATGATGTCAATAAGCTTCTAAAAGATTTTTCTTTTTAAAAAGTGGTGCAAAGTATCCGGAAATGTCGCAATGTTCTGTATTTTCTGTGTCGTGAATAAAAAAAAACTGCGACTGTTAACCCTTTAACGTCCATTAGTTTCTCCACTTCACCACAAAATTTTAATACCGATATGCAACAACTGCACCGGAATTTTTATTTAAAAAAATCCATTTTATTATGCATGTGAAATCAGTCTTTCATATTTACATACATATTTGTTCGCAATTAATGGTGTCATTCATTTATTTCAACATATTAGCAATGAAAATTCTTTGACCGTTAAAGGGTTAAAACCGCGGATGTTAACTCATTGGGGGAGAGCGTCACGTATACATGATGAAAAAAGGATTAAGAATCCTTGTTTATCCCCACCAACAAAATTTGTCTTACTTAATCAAAATTTTCTCGATTTAATAAACACAAATTATGTTTTTAAAAACTGGTGACAAAACATTAAAAATTTCGTTAAAGGCTCTCGTTGCGAAGGGGTTAACCCCTTTCCGACACGAGCCTTTTAGGAAAGTTTTAATGTTTTGTCACCAGTTTTTAAACATAAATATTTGTGCTTTATTATATCGAGAAAATGCTCCGATTAAGTACGGCAAATTTTGCAGTAAAAGTTTACTGGTTGGAATAAACTACGATTCTTAAGCCTTTTTGCGGCACGTATACGTGTCGCTCGTTCCCATGGTCATAACGGATTACTGTACTTTTATATGTTTGATAAAACTGTGCAAGAACTTCACCAGTGTAGCCAGTAGACTACTTTTTTAATATTTAGATTTCTTGATTGGCACCAGTTTTCTGAAATGTTAAAATTCCTCTTGTTTGCGCTTTATTTAATATGTCTTTAAACATGGTGAATTTTTGCATTTCAAGAAACTTGTGCCAACCAGAAATCTCAGTTTGAAAAAAGTAGTCCACTGGCAACACTGAACCTCACACAAGTTTGAAGTGTCTAAGTTTTTATCTGTTAAAAACATGTACTTTTCACTTAAATACTGCATGGACGCCTGAAGTACTCGAGCGATTTCTGTAAAAATAATTTCATGGTAGAAATATAAATGTAAGATCATATGTGACAGACAGTTAAAAGAATTTTAAGTAATTTCAGTTTTTTTAATAGATTTTTAAAAAAAATTGCCATTGCTTGAAAATAAAAAGGTCTGTCGCAGATAAATCTGTCTGCTATAAGTCTTGATCAATCAAATAAATATGCATCCGAAATTACATCAAAATTTTTCGGATGGTTTATGAGGAAACGAATCTTAAAGATCGTATATTTCCAATAAGATTGCACCCAGTCTTTTTTTTCACTTAAATAAATAAAACAAATTTTAGAGAGCTGTAAATGAAATTTTATTGATTGAATTTTTGTGATTTTAAATACATTTGATCCGCGAGTTATTTTACAATATTTACAGTACAATCGTATATATATTAGATTGATGCAAAAATAATGCAAGATTGTTCAATTCAAATTTAAAAAGCCATATCTTTTTACAAACTAAATATATTTAATGAATCTAAGAGCCATCACAATCAATAAACTTTTGCCAACAGGAGAAGAGCTTAGTGATTCTTTGACTTCGAAGTCTGGGCTTCTGGATGAAGAAACACTTGAAAAGCTTTAGACATCATCTTGATTGACAAAAATGTTTACACTCAATAAGTTGCTTACACGTTTAAAAAAGTAGTAGTTGACCAGCGGGGTCAGTGAGTACGGTAGGTGAGGTAGTGTATCGTAGGCCAACTCATGTAACTTTTGGAGATTTGATGTGGGGTATGAATCGCCGCTCAAGTCGCGATGCACCGCTGCTATTGAATAACTCAAGGCCTGAAGACAGGAGGCATGATGCCATCACAAATGAGCCGGTTTATCACCAATGTTGAAAAAATACCGAAAAAAATTTAATTACGATTTCCTTTCCTTTTATTTATTTTTTATTTTACAATAATGACTTTTTTAATTTACTGACGCGAATTCGGATTCCCCTAAATAAAAATTCAGCCAGATGCAGAATGCCACAGTGCCGCTGCATCTGGCTGACTTTTTATTGAGGAATTCCAGATTCTCACCAGAAAGTTTAAATAATTATTATAGTTTTATAAGATGATAGATATTCCAAAAATGAAACAAAAGAAAATTGCTAATCAAACTTTTTCGGTGTCAATTCTAGTGTTAGCGAGAACTCTGTCCATTTGTGATATCAACCCTATTCCTGATCTCAATTCCTGAGGATTTCGATGGCAGCGACAGCACCGACTTATCAATGTGCGCTGCACTTTGGCAATTTGTTATATGTAGCGAATGATGCTGGGATGGTCAACATTAAGTTTATTCAATATTTCTCGACTTATTTTAATTTAATCAATTTCGAGTACTGCATTCAAATAATTATCGTAAATAGCAGAAGGACAGGCACGGCCACCAATGTCTTGAAGGTTGAAATCTGCTCGATAAAATTTTTGAAACCAACGCTGAACTGTGCTTTCGTTAATGCTTGCATCACACTAAACTGTATGTATACTGCACTGCGTCCGATTTTAAACTTGTAAAAATAAATTTGAGGAAAATCTTGTTTTTACATTTCAGCTTCTGAAGTCATTTAATGACCTAAATTTCTAAACAAAATAAAAGAATTAATTTGCAAATAAAGCTAATAATTTAAAATAAACTTTAAATAACTTTAATACATATTATTAGGTTTAAATCATGTATCTAAAATACTTCTAAAATAAGTTGCATTGTTAAATCCTGCATTATTGTAGTAAAATCATGCATTCCCCATACATTTTACGTTAAAAATATATTCATAGATCTCAGAACTTATTATTTTCTTTTGCAAAATTATAAAACAGAAATGTTTACCTTATTTAATCGGCAAATCACGGCGAGTAAAACTGTTAAAATTTACAGTTAAATTTTTCACAAAGAAACTAACGTAAGAGTTGGCAGCTATGTATTATATATACATTAAAAAATCTATGTGTTTTAGGACTGTGCACTAGTATATGTGTCGTTTTTATACACTATCCTCTTCAGACCTGAGCATAAAATAACTCTACAAATATATATTTATTGCTTTTGCATAATCAAAATGACACTGTAGATTAGGGTGGATCGAAAAGGATAGGAATTTTTTTTTTTAGAAATCACTAGCGGCGCGGGGTGCAAAAGTTGCCTTTTATGCATACTAGTTTACAGGTTTTTTTAAAATTAAAATCCATTCATATCTTCCGGTGCCCCAAGCGCCCCAAAAATAAATAAAAATTGAGTTCTTTATGATTTTTTTTTTTACATTTTTTTAGTTTATTTATTTATTTTTAATTACTTTTGGCGCGAAGTGCAAAAGCTATCTTTTATCTATCTTAGCTTACATATTTTTTTAAATAAAATTCATTCATATCTTCCGGTGCCCCAAGCGCCCCAAAAATAGCTTAAAATTAAAATTTTCTTGATTTTTTTTTTGTTTTTTATTTTTTTGAAATTTATTTGGTACTGGGTTGGAAAGTTGTTATTACAATGCTACATAATCCTGCAGTTCGCATATATTTTTTCAATCAAAATCCATTCACATCTTTCATGCACCAATTATAATTAAAAACTGAAATTTTTACAAAAATGTAACAAAAATACTTAAAAATTTTGAAAACAGTTTAATTAATAACATAAAAGGTTATAAATAACATTAATTTTACAATAATAAGCGACATATAAATTTAAAAATCAAAGCATTAAATCATAAAAATTACAAAAATGGAACTTACGTAGAGAAAAGTTTTACATCCTTCAATTTGGAAATTTACATATTTTTAAAGTTTGTAAGCTTTTTTGGTATCAAAGTGTTTTGTATAGCTCCTTGATTTTATTCTATTCAATATAAAACCGCGTCTCTTTTCTTATCCAGATACAGTTTCTGATGCCTCAGACACTAGTCGAACACATCTTTCAACCGCTTGGGTATGGCATGGATATTTTGACAAATCACTCGTTTTTACAACTTTTATCATGTTCTTAATTTCTTCGCAAGGCACATTCATCAAAAGAGGTGGTTCAAAACGTCCAACTCGTTGCCAGTCAATAAGTTCAAAATAATCCTTCGCTTTGAAGTTTATTTGGGGTACTTTGAAAATTCTCACTTCTGGTGATTTTCTCTTTTTTATTTCTAGCACAAATTAGCCTTCGCATTGCTAAAGATCTGATATGCTCTCTGTTATCTGTGAGCATTGACAATAACAAATTTTCAGGGTGGAAAAAAAAAACTATTTCGTTGAATAACAGCATCTACGATCTTTCTTAAATTGGATTCCAAATATCTAGAATATGTGATAAGTTTCCAAATATGACGCGCTCCTTCAGTTATGGATATATTGTTTTGATATGAAACCATATAAGTGCATATACTTTCATAATATATGTTGTAAGAGTAATGAGATTATCAGAAGGTTTTACTGTAGCGACTTATAACCTTAAAATTCTTCACGCAGTTGTTAGCCACCTTGAGTGATAAACTGGACCAGATTTCATTAATGCCAAATCAGAACCACATTCACCACGTGATATTGCTATGTAAATATCATATAAATATTGCTGGTCATTGCTGAGAACTCTTCTATCTATGTTGTTTTCCAAATAATAAAGTATAAAAAGTTAATTTTATACATTTAATAAAATACGATAAACGATTTCTCATCCTGTCGATCTACGTTTTATGTTAGATAAATTATTCTTTAACTGTTAATTTTACTTGTATTTTTTACCTTAAAATTTGCATGAAACTCGATTTTCGGCAAATAATTAAAAGTTTTGGGGCATTGGAAGAAATTTATCAAAGTCGAAATTTATTTGGATGCATGCTAATATACTATAAAATGCATCTTTTTTATCCCGCTGATAAAATAATTTAAAAGAAATTAAAAAAACAAAAATTATAATTTTTTATAAAAATTTCAATTTTTTTGCTATTTTGGGGGCGCTTGGGGGTACCGGAAGATATGGATAGATTTAAATAAAAAAAAAAAGATTGAACTAATATATATATAAGGCAACTTTCGCAACCCGTGCCAAAAATAATTTTTAAAATATTAAAAAACAAATAAAAATTATAAAATTTATAAAAAATTTCAATTTTTAAATATTTTTGAGGCGTTTGGGGAACCGGAAGATATGAATGGATTTCAATAAAAAAACATAGGTGAATTAGTATGCATAAAAGGCAACTTTTGCACCCTGCGCCGATTCGATTATCCGAATTTCGATTTTTTGATCCACCCTACTAGATGACAGAAAGAGTCATTTTTATGAAATCAGTACTTTAGGGAACTGGTAATTTAGGTTTACAAGTATGGATATAAAAGTACTAATCCCCTTAAAACTTCAGTTTAACTATGAGCAATATAAATTTACGCAATAACAAAATTAAGGTCATTAAAGAAGTAAATGATTCGCATATTCTCAAAAATTTATATTGTAAAGCATTTCAGTTAAATAATCATGAATATTCCTTACTTTTTTGGCCACAATGTCTTGAAGGTATTTTCGAAACTCGGATGAAAATGATATTTGTTTTATTAGGTCATATTCATCAGTGTTGACATTTATTGGTCTTGTTTTATAGGAAAAAACATTCAGCTGTATAAAAGTAAAGTAAAAATTCAAAAAATTGGAACAGTTTAGTTTTTATGAGGGTAAGAGTGGAGGTATACATTTGTGCACCACAGGTCTGAAGAGGCGATTGTAATATATTTACCGTAATTTCCCGCGTATACGCCGCAGCTCAGTTAAGTTGATTTCCAACCAGAATTTGTTTTAGGTAATGTGTGAATTCATGTTGCTTAGCATTTATTTCACTTCACCTTTTAAATAAAATTTCCGGTATGAAAAAGAATTAAAAAAAGCCGCGACGTATACGCGGGAAATTACGGTAATATAATATTGCATTTTATCTGTCATTTTAGTATATAAATGTATTTATTATCTGAAATAAGAAGCCATTTTTAACCCTTTCCGGCACGGGTAAATTCTGTTGTAAAACGAGAAATTATCGACTGTCACCAGAATTTACAAACGACTTTTTTAGAAATTAAGAATCCTCTAATTTAAGCTTTCATTGTAAAAGGAGAATTTTATTAAAATATTATTGGTGCCGTTTGCAAGTTTGGAATTAAGCTTGGACATCCCGGACTAAGCACAGTGTGCCGGAAAGGGTTAAAGAAAAAAAATCAATTCACTTTTTTCCAATTTACTCTTTTAAATATTATTTCTGAATTTACGGCTGAAGATTAAAAATATATTTAGTAGATTTACAATAAAAACGGGTATATCGCGTAAATTTTATATCCGCGAACGACAAGAAACTTGCTAAACATTAATTAAAATAATTGTAACTGCTATATGCAAATTCTCGTTACATTATTTTGAAATTCTAATACACGCATTAAGGTGTATAAATATGGTGAAACTATTTTCTCTTCTTGTAAATATTTTTAAACAATCGCAATATTTAAGAGAAATTTCATGATATACATATTTATTTTTAATATTAGTTTAAAATATGAGAATAAATCCAAAATATTGATTTCAGAAAAACTTTTTCGTCGCCTCAAGGAAATTTGTTGCTTGCATATGCAGCATTGCATATTTTGAAGAAAATAATTAGAAATGTCGAATAATATTTTTTGGTGACAAAATACACGGAAAAGGTTTAATTATTTGCATTTTTTCATTCTTTTATATATGTACAAATACTTTCAAAAATTTTTCCAGGGATTTTCCGAAATAATTAAAATGAATGCAAAATTTAGAACAAATGAACGAGACAAACATGTTTGATATATTTTGTTTAAAACTTTTATTTCTATTTGAATGCAAAAAGTATTTACTTTTTTCTTGTAGCATGCATTTATTTAACCACTAATTAATTTTTGCTACTACAAATAATTTTTCCTATTGATGTATCAAAAAAAAAAAAAAAAAAAAAAAAAAAAAACTTTATTTTCTTTCGCGTATCATAAAGTATAAAATTTGATAAAATAAATGTAATTAATTCGTGAATTTTACCACTACAACGACCATACCGGTCTTTTTGAACGCTACTAATTAAAGACATTTTGTTTTGAACCAGGCTTTTTTTCTTTCTAAAATAAGTTAGATGTCTAATACAAAGATATAAGTTAATTTAGTTATGTAGTTTCAAATAAAAATTGTTTTAGTGTAAAATAATTTTATAACACTTTAGTAAAATTTAAGGTCATTCTAATGTTAATTTACATTGTTAAAAGGTGAAAATTTATCTAGGCCAAGGTTCGAAACTGGGGGATTGGTTCAGCGTACCAACACTCTGTCAACTGAGCTAGTAGGATATACCTAGTCTTGCACTTTTCACTCTTATGTTAGTAAGACTGCAACTGCAGTACATGGAAACTACGTGAACTCCAATCCTGCCAGATACATGAGTCAACAGCAATCCAGAATCGATAATTAGAAATTTAGGTTTTAAATTTCTCGGGAGTAATTCTTCGTTAAAATATTGTAATGTACAGAATGATTCAAAACTTTTTGTTCAGATTTCTGGGGGGAGGTAGAGTACACTTAGACGACACGGAATAACAAAAGAATGACGGGTTAGAAAAGCCTTCCTGACCCAGTTAGGGCTTTGAGAGCGTTGCAAGTAGGCTACTTTCTTAAATTCAAATTTCTTGACTGCACGAAGAATTTTCAACTGCACAGCTTCTCGTATTAACTGAATTCTACTATGCATACATGTATATATATATAAAGGATGATTCTAAATTTATGGTACAAAGGTTAAGAGTCAGTACATTAAAATATAACAATTTTTTATTGTCAAGGAATAAATGGGAACAACTAAGGTAAAATAGGCAGAGGGTCAATTTGACCCTTTTTTATATTTAAAATATCTCATTTATACCAGGAAATTCCTATAGTATTATTTTCTTTATATTAGACAGACATGATTCAATTAAGAAAAAGTTCTTCCTTGAATATTTCCGGTGTGAAATCGAAATTTTTGTATATATATATATATATATAAAGAAAAAAAACTGGCAAATTTGTCAAACAGGGGAAAAACACAAATTTGCGTTTCAATGTATTAAAAAAAAATTAACGATTTTTTTTGTTCGTGTAATCATTAAATGTCTTCTTTCAATACCGAAATGCAAAAAATGCCCAAATTGGCCCGCTGCCATTTGTATCTCAACGCGTCCCTTGCGCTCAATGTCTTTTCCAAAACTTCAAAGTTTCTATAATGGATTTATAGTCCCCGTATATATATATATATATATATATATATATATATATATATATATATATATATATATATATATATATATAAACTGCGTGTTTCTGAATGAATATAGGGGTTTTAACGATTGGTAATATTTATTACATGAAACATAAAATTATAATCAATACATAAAATTTAATAACAACTCAAACGGTTTACCTACAAGCTTAGAAGTGTTCAATGTGAGAACCTTTCGTCACGCGGCTCACATCAAGTCGATAGCTCAGTTCTTCCCAAACGTTGATTAACAAAGAAGTTCTGTTCCGACACTCATCCGATCTGACGCCATGTGATTTCTATCTGTAGGAGTTCGTAAAGCATGTGCCTCCACTACCAGATAGCCATTGCGGCTGTTGTAAGAATAACTCCACAAACACTAATCAGCGTTTTGGAAGAACTGAGTTATGAACTTGATGTGTGCCGTGAGACGAAAATTGCTCACATTGAACACTTGTAAGTTTGTTGGTTTAACTATTTGTGATGCTGTTTCATTTTATGTATTAATTATAAGTTTTATGTAACAAATACTACCAAGCATTAAATCTCCGATATTCATTTAGAAACACTCCGTATATATATATATATATCTATACATATTTATATATATAAAAAGGGGGGGGGGTGCTGGTGGTAGGAAAAGGTACAGTGTAATAATAATCTAGTGTTAATTTATAATTTATGGTAATGTATTGTTATAGCATTCCTTGTTTCTTCCTCTGGCTTTAATATGTAATGTAGTTTGAGGCTGATCAATGGTTGATAATTTAATATAATATTATATTACTTTTACAATATTTTAAATTATTTATTCATATGTTAGTTATAAAAATATGCTATGTTAGTTATAAAAATAAGCTATCATTTTTTAAATGATATAATAAACTATTAATTCCCCAATTTTTGCTTTAAACAAGGGCTGGCACGGTTTAAGCCGGTTGGTTTTTACCATGGCTTAAACCAAATGTTTTTTTTTTTTCCTATGGAAACCTTTTTTTTCCTTTTTTCGAAAAAGTCTAAAGATATTTTCTCATTTTCCTTCATAATCTAAGACTTATAATTTATTTATATAATTTTTCTACTTTTAACACTTTTTCAGCAATACGTATTTCATACAGTGGGCCTTGGTCATTTTTTTATGTATAGGAAAAACTGTTTAAATAGAAATATGATTTTTTTTTCAATTATCTACATAATCCACTGTATGTAGGATGTTTAAAAATACCCGGATTAAACCAAAAAACCTAGTTTAAACAAAAAATACTTGTTTTATGTTTTTTAAAAAACTACCTGTTTTTTTCCGACCCTGCATTAAAGCAATAAGTATTGTAATTTGTAAAATTTTGTTTTTACAGATTTAATCAATTTTTTGCATAAATTTATTGTGTTTAGAAACTGAAGATGGCGCCACTGCCGCTTTGTGTGGTAAATTCGTATTTATTTTACATGAAGTAAATATTCATCGATATTTAATCGATTTAAAGTAATTCTATAGTTATAAATTAAAACTTGTTATTAGTCTAAAATAGTTTAACTATTTTTATTAAGTTTTTAATAAAATTTTTATCTACTTATGTTTTGTAATTAATTATTTTTAATAATAGTTATTTTATTTATATATTATAAATTATATCTATTTGGTTTCTGATATAACTTCTTAGTTAACTGTCTACTTTGACTGAATGCAAAGTATGATTGCTATCACATGGTAGCAATTGATTTTTGTAAGTTTATCTTTTTGATAATTCAATTATAGTCTAATTATTTTCTTTGAAATAGTTTTTCCAATGAAATTAATCTATTGTCTTATTATTTTTCTGATATTTTTCTTTGAAACATGTTCTCATTGGTGATTAATCTGGTAGTGATTGATATTTGTAAGTTTATCTTTTTAATAATTCAATTATACTCTAATTATTTTTCTAATATTTTTCTTTGAAATAGTCATTCCAATGGAATTAATGTATTGATAATTCAATTATTGTCTTACTATTTTTCTAATATTTTTCTTTGAATTGTGTTCTCTATTGCGATTGATCGGGCAATATGAAAATCATTTTTAGGTTTATCCTGTTTTCTATTCAGAAATGAATCGCAATTAATGTGTCTATTTAGCATTGCCCTGGATAACGAGCTAAATACCACATTTCCAATCTTATTCCAATTTTCGACGACTCCTGTGTTTGATATTTGTCATTAACGAGTTATTCCACATATTGATGTTGATTTGTAGTATTTTCTCATGGTTCTCTCTCTCTCTCTCTCTCTCTATATATATATATATATATATATATATATGTATATATACAGAAAAAGAGGGAGCGCTTACTAACTGGTTTTAATTCGTATGTTTTCCTTATACGTTAATCTACCATTTTTCTAAATTTTGTCATACAAAAATGTGCATATTCTTTCGTTCAAAAATAAAAATTTCAAGAAATTGCTCTATCATTTATTTCTTCTCCCAGGTTTCAAATTTTTATTCTAAATGTTGTGAACATTTGTTACTTTATTTCTAATTCATATTCGCTCAGCATTTTACGAAAACGAATCCAAAATGTCAAACGTAATCCTAAAACACCTAGCTAACAATTCAGGTCGCCTTTTCTTCACAACTGACAGGCTCCTAGTAAAAACGTAAAATTCAGTCGACGAAGCGTATGTTATCATCCATTAATCAATAGTTATCGTCAACTTTGTTTGAAAACGATACGATACTCACTTGTTCATGTTTCTGTTATTATAGTTCGTAACAGCTTCACAAAATATCTAATAAAAGATTTTCTCTAAATATTTTTATTCTTCAAAATAATTTTTGAAATGTTTTATTAGGTATAATGTTTTTATCTTTTTCTTAATAGCCGTACTCAATCCGATTTCTGATCAATTCTTTAGTTAAGCCGCTTTGTTTTGAAATAATAATTCTAAAGTTTTAAAGTGCCAAAGCATGAAAAACGATTATCTGTTTAGAATGACGATTGAAAGTAGAGCAGAGTTTTAAGAAATAGCAATAAATAAATATATAAATAAATATAAAAAGTGCACTGAAGAAGAAAATAAACTGTTGAGATTTTTATCTCATAAAATTTTCTTTTAATGTTTTACTTTGAATTAATTTACACATAAACATTCACCGTTAGTATTTATAAATATAAAGTTCGCGGTAAATTTACCTATTATAAAATTAAAATATTTTGACTATATTATAGACATACTCTTTACTTCTATTAATTGCAAATTTACACAAGGATTAAAATAGCAGTGTTCGTATGGTTCCCGTTATTTTTCAGTTTAAGTACCATTATTTTTTAATATAAATATGTAGTTTTAATTCAAAAACTGTGCCCTATTGAAAGGATCCCGAAGGAGTCAATTCGACTGTGGCCAAATGAATAACCCTTTCCGGCGCAGTGTGCCCACTCCCGGGTACACTTAACCCATTCGTGCCCAGCATCTTTTGCGTAAATTTTATTTGGTTGGCACCTTTATTTTTAGAAGTTTCAAGTTTAGTTGATTAATCACGAAAATGCATCATTTAAATAAAATATTTATTGCTTTTCTTTTTTACCGGTGTCAAAAACAGTGCTGAACGCACCTTTTGAAGCGTCCCTAAAAAGGGACGCTAGGCACTAATGGGTTAATTTTAATTCTAAACTTTCAAACGGTACCAAGAATATTTTATAGAAATTTCGCTTTTACAATGAAAGCGTGAATTTAGGAATTCTTAATTTATATAAAAGTCTTTTTTAAATTCCGGTGTTAATCAATAATTTTTTATTTTATGCGCAGCATTTGTTTGCCCCGGAATGGGTTAACCCTTTAACATTCATTGGTTTCCCTACGAAACCATAAAATTTTAATTCCGATATGCAACAACGACACCGGAATTTTTATTTTAAAAAATCCATTATAAAATGTATGCAAAAAAAAAAAACCTTTTTCTTTATTACAAATATATTTGTTCGCAATTACCGGTGTCATTTCTTTATTTCAACATCTTAGCAATGAAAATGCTTTGCCCGTTAAAGGGTTGAATGCCAACTGCAGTCGGGAATATGTTTATAAAATAAAGTACATTTAAACCACACAGACATACATCAGATAAATCAGTTAAACAATTTGAAAATAAAATTGTTTGAATTATTTTTATGAATCTTGAGTAAAATTTCCGGGCGTTGTGTTAAAGCGATATTTTATACATAGTAATAAATGTACACGTGGATCAAAATTAATAAAGAAATAATTTTAATTAGCATTTTACTTTTGTTAACATGCTTAAAAGGCAGTTGGAAGGTAAAAATTGAATTATTTCCCTCCCCGATCTGGGCCTTATTACCTAAAGGACCACCACCTTTAACTTAAACAAACCTAGTTTTACAAATATTTTCTCAGTTTGCTCATGTACAAATAAATTGAAAAGTAACAGAATATCCGGCGTGTAAGCAGTGGGCTAAAACAGTGGCTAAGAAAAGTCTTTTTGAAACCGGAAATTTTATTTAAAAAATAAAATCAAATAAATACTAAGCAGAAGAAGGAACGAAGTCATATTTTATTAATAAAAAAATCTCTTGAGCAGCGGCCTATACACCGGAAATTACGGTACTTACTTTATCTTGGAGACGTCCAACTATTTTCTCTGAAAGTAATTTAGCACCCCAAATTTCAAAATGAATTATTTACTCTCAAATTTTCACAGTTTTCTATTCTAAAACACTGGGAAAATGGTGAATGGTGGGCCACAAATTGAAAACCCCTTCTTCATATCAATGCACAGCATTGTATACACAGTTCATTACTACATTATTCATTTAATACAAAAAAATATTCAATACACGTATAATGAACATTGCGAAATCGGTAGATTTATTTTTCTTTTTGCTTCACTGGACTCTTTTATTTACTTGATTTTACTAAAGAGAAACTGACCCATTTCAGAAGGTTTCAGGGCATTATTTTGAATTGTTTTTCGATTGTAATTAAATGTGATTACTCATCATAAAATGAATTTGGATAGTTTCTGTACACTAGACGTTTATTTTACCCTCTTTTGGTGATAGAATGAAGAAATAAAAAAAATAATCTTGTTAATTATCTATCTAATTTTTATCGGGAAAAATACTTTAATTAATTTTGAATGCATGAGTTCCTTTTGTTTTCCATAGACTTTCCGCTGCATTAATATGACAGTTTGTCCCTGCAGTATATTTATAAATGTTGTATATTTAATATACGCAAAAGTGCATTTTTTACAAACGTACTACAAGTATAAAATGCTGGGAAAATTAGTTTTCTTACATTAGAATAAAAATGAAATACAGTTCTATTTTTATTTTCATAGTAAGTTTTACATAAAAGAAGAAGCTAAAAAAATCGAAATAGAGGAATGAGTATTCACATTTATATGCTTGAATAAATTTATTTAAGTTTATCTAGAGAAAATTTATTGATAAATATGTAATAATTAACTGTTGTATTCCAATGTTTAAACACATATATACTCGGTTGAGCAAAAATTTCTGAAAAATTTGTGAAAGTTGCGTTGTTATGAGCAAATTAATAACAAAAAAAAACAAGGACAATTTTTTAAAGTAGAGACCATTACAGTCCACGATATTCTGCCACCGTTCTGTCAGATTCAGGATGATCTGGAAATACCATGGCGGCTCACTGGAATCGGAAAATTCCTGACATGCTTCTTCAGCTTCAGTAACCACTTGACTGATTTACCCGGACATTGTACGGGCTAAAAGAATTTTTTTGATCCTTCACTTAACACTAGAACGCCCGAAAGGAGTCATTTGACTCCAACTATGTAATTAAATTTCTTTTCGAGCCATAAATTTTTTTTTGAAATAAGTTAAATTTTAAACACGCAGATTTACGTTAAATAAATCAATTAAATAACTTCGAATAAAAATTCTGGTGTGAAATATTATTATGAAACTTAAGTAAAATTTCCGGGCGTTCTAGTGTTAAAGCCTTTTGACGCCACTTAACACATTAGTGCCTAGCGTCCCATTTTTAGGACAGTTTCAAAAAATTCAAGAAAGCGCCTTTCACACCAGTAAAAAGGAGGATAGTCTCGAGATCTCCTTTCTCGAGACGGAGTTCTCGATAAACTAAGATAAAAGTTATTCTTTCTTTAAAAGTGGTGGGAAAATGCAAAATTTGAATTTTAACGAGAAAAATAATTCAGGCATTAATGGAATAAATTTTTTGTATACAATTTGATACTATTTAATGACAGAGCTGATTACACTTAATATTAGGAATGTTTTAGCTTAAAAAAGTGGTGTTTAACCTTTTGAGCTCTGGGATGTAAATTTCTCCAAAATTCCAAATGTCACACTGGCACCAGTATTTTGCAAAGAAAGAAACCGGTTAACGATAAACACGAAAAAATGCATTAAACATTTTTCAAATAAATTTGGTCTTGTTTTCTGGTGCCAATGTAGCATTTCGGATTTAAAATTATGTGGTAGAGAATTCTACCATCAGAACTCAAGGGGTTAACCCATACCTCAATTTATGGTACGTAAAAAAAAGAGTCAGTTAAGTGGTTAACCTTTTCCAGGATGGGCAAATTCAATTCGTAAAATGAGAAATTATAGACTAACACCGGAATTTAGAAACGAGTTTTTTAGAAATTATAAACGCCTTAATTCAAGCTTTCATTGTAAAAGTAAAATTTCATCAAAATATTATTGGCACCGATTGAAAGTTTAGAATTAAATTTCGGTGTCCCCCGAGTGGGCACAGTGTGCCGGAAAGAATTTTAAAGGATACAAATCGATGGCTTTTGAAAAAGTAATGCATTGATCGAAAGATTCAATAATGGGATGGAGCCACGTCTGGACAGAAATTCTTGAACTCCTATAGATATACCACCAGTACTCCTATGTACGATACAAATTCTGACAGCAATTAGATTAAAAATTTCCCAGAAATTTTGGCTCAGCCGAATATACTAAGCTACCAAATTTCCGGCTTTTGCTTACGAATATTTTCTTAGATAAAATGTTGTTCTTTCAAATCACAGAATGCTCCGATTAAATAAAAGATAACCTTCTCTCTAATATAAGTATACAAGAAAGCCGGAGACTTAGCAGCTTTGTATAGACTATTTTCATGAGATTTCCTCAGATTTTTTTTTTGTTTCCAGTATTTTAGAACAATACTCATTTTATCGGAGATGTCTCATTAATCTCTTACGTGATCAATAATTTAAAAAAAAACCTTTCAAATAATGCCCATTTTTGCGTCTTCTAAGGAATTTTTAATTTTTAATCACCGATTTTTGAAAACAAAAATTTTTGCCGAATAGAATCAGAAAAATGCTCAGATTAAATAATGCAAAATGTACAATAAAAATTTACTGGTGAGAATAATAAATCATGATTGGTAAAACACGGTGCTTGCATGTGTGGTGTAAAATCACATATAATTTTCTAAAATTATTCATTTTTCTCTAAATTTCAGTTAAAACTAATCTTGAATTACTTATCCATATTATCATAACTTTAATTTTGTTCCCACAATAATTTTCCTGCTGAAGAAAAGAGAGAAAGCATATTTAACGTCTCCTTTTAGAAATAAAGCGGTTCTCATTCAGTTGATGTGTGAGCTAATACAATGGTTCTCAAAGAAAAGAAAATATCTCCATTATTTTATTCAGCTCTCTTCGGTTCATATTAAATAACTTAGCAATTCTTTTGCCTACTATTTTTTGAATTTCAGCCTCTATGACATAACTGCCAACATCTTCTGCTTTTTTGGCCTGGAAAAATTTTATAGTAAATTTTACCATTTCAAATCGTCGTATTCTGCCGATTAACTAAGCCAAAAATTTCTATTAAATTTTTCCGGGGCAAAAAATTGGAAGGGTTGGTAGCTATGCTCTATGATTCACTTATCTAATACCCGAGTCCTACAATTTTATTCTCGAAATAGGTCAACAATACTTACCTTTGACGGAGATAATGTTTCTATCCGAGATCGATTCATCGGGAGTTTTAATTATCGGTTCGTAAACAGCCATATGAAGATTATAAGAAAGGTTCAGGGTTCCAACCCCGCTTCAGGGAATTTTCTATGTCATATATCAGTATTCATTTGTAGAAATATATATCTAGATTAAACACGCGAAATTTTACATATTTAAGAAGAGATTTTCTATAAGAAAATATTGGTGCCTGGAAATTCCATGATCCATACAAAAATAGAATTTTCAATGACATTAAGTATAAAACTATAAGTATAAAATATTCTTCTACATTTTCTCAATTAAAAATAAACTCTACTAATAAATTCCAACGTTTTGGATTTGGAATTCGTTTGATTTTTGCATTTAAATAAAACTAATATTACAACTTAGAAACGTTTGTAGCAACTTATTGTAGCATTAGTCAGCATTTTGTATGAAAATTCTTCGGAATATCAGGTTATCCCAGTATCGAGTTACACAAGTTAAACTCTATATTCACTGTGAATAAAGATAATAATATACGTCCTTTTATCTAATGAAGGAATCTTTTAAGTGTATAACGTTTCGTCGTACTACATATTTATTGCTAGATAACCGATAATGAAAACTTAAATTTTGTAACAAACTCCTCGTTTTTGATAACATAAAATGGAGAAATAAGACAACTTGATTTTGTTAGTTTATGTTTTCACTGTGATACAGAAAGATTGGAATGCAAAATATGAAATTGAAAAGCTTTAATAAGAGGGACAAAAAATCTAGACACCAGAAGTTAGTATCAAAGCACTAATATTTAAAAGTTTTCTTCGCTTAAAATCTAACAGCATTCTAGCAAGTATTTTCACGAAATATTAGAAGAAAAAAAAAATAAATTTAGTGGTAAGAGACTGTTTGCTGGCGCCTAGATTTTTGCACCCCTGTTTAATAACATACAGTTGTTAATGACACAAATATAGAGAAATAAAAATAAATATTTAATAAATTAAATTCTCATGATTTGCAACCTCATACTGAAAGATTAAGGGGGAAATTAAAATACAGCCATGGAAAAAATTTAAGCACACGTTGAAAAATGAGTAATATGTGTTAAATTAATGATCAATTGAAAACAAAATCAAACATGATTTACCATTCCTAATAAGCAAATATTAGGAACATATTAATAAGAAATTACATTTAAATGAAATTTATAAATCACAGTTTAATTGAAATACATCATGTGAAACATGGGGAAAATTATAAGGACAAAATGAAATATTTCGGGAAATAAATTAATATTCTACAAGTCATTTTTTTCGCTTATCTTTATTAATCATGCAATCATTGACTTAGAAAATCAGTTAAAATTTGTTTAGAAATGTTTTTCCACGTTCATTAGATGAATGGACTTAAATCGTATGCATTTTTATATTGTGTGTATACTTATGTAATTTTCTAGCTAAAGTATCCGATAGGTTCTCAGTGGGGTTTAAATCAAGGCTCTTTGGCGGCCAAACCAAAAATTTGAGAGAATTAGCCTTGAACCATGAACATGATCCACGAGACACATTTAAAATTGCATTGTTTTGTCAAACAAATAATCACCACGTGCGATAAGGGACAATAAATTTTTAACTAATATATTCACATATGATTCTGAATTCACGCGACCTTGAATGGACACGATTGGTGTTGTTTCCTGGGATGAAAAACCTGTTTACACAATCACATAATTTTATAAGAAGGGATGCCACAGACGACTGTTTTTTAATTCTATCTGGCCCCTTTTTCTCAAAACAGTGTTGCCAGTGGGCTACTTTTTTAAAATTCAAATTTCTTGATTGACACCACTTTTTTGTAATGGTGAAATTCCCTTTCTTTTCGCTTTAATTAATATGACTTTAAATAAGCCTCATTTTACCATTTCAAAAAAGTGGCGCCAATGAAGAATCTGAATGAAAAAAAGTAGCCCATCTGGCAACACTGTCTCAAAACAGAAATTCCTAACACAACTTTTTCGAACAATTGCAAGATAAATATATTCCAAACTTTATATAAGAAAAGTATTGGTGCAGACAGAATATGAAAATAGTCGCCTGTGATAGCCCTGAGTATGTAGTAGACGTTTTCCATAGTTTAGCATGTCTAACATTGGTATTATTTGGGACAACATTACGTACTGTTCGAGTAGTGCATGGTAGATTCAATTCTATCTTAATTTGAGTACAACTGTTTTTTCAGGAAGGATGGACACTTAATTCCATGTTTCCGGCGCATAGTTAGAGAAATTAGCTTACGTGTATACATCTTTTATGACAATCTATTGGATTCTTCAAAATATTATAAATTACAAAAGAAATGCGCATCCTTATAATTTTTTTCCAATAGCAACCTATTAAAATTTTTCACATATTTTCTTTTTAATGATTTTCCAAGTTTTCGGCTTAAAGGTTATTTGGAAATGTTCCATTTCAAGTATTTTTATCATACAAATATTAGTATAATTTTTTCCTGTCACGCAGCTGCTACATTTGGCAACTCTTCACTTGTCCTTATAATTTTTTCCATGGCTGTATAATGTACAGTCATTTTGGAAAAAAAAAGACAACTTGCACAGATGCAAACTTTTATGTTTTTTATTCTACTACTAAAATTTAACTGTAAGTTTTGCATTATTAATTACTTAAGTGATCAGAGTTTTTGAATAAAACTTTCAAATAATGCTTTTTTGCGTATTTTGCAGAATTTTTAATCTTTTATTACCGGTTTTTCAAAATAGAAATTTTTAAATAATTGAATAAGAAAAATGCTTGGATTAAATAACATAAAATTTACAATAAAAGTTTACTGGTGAGAATGATAAATCATGCTTGTAATATGGATGTCCGTACGTGGTACGGGAAAATAATCATTGACAAAAACAAGTTGTCCTTATGACGTATGGGCAAATCAATGATTTAAAACGAGAAAATTTAAAATTAAATAAATCAAAACTTCGATTAAATTTTAGTTACAAAGAAAAGCGAAAAAGTTGGCAGCTATGAACTTGCCTTTAATCACAAAATGTTTGCGAAACAAAAAAAGACACCGAAAAATAGGATCCGACTATCTTCTTTAAGAATACAAATGCCAGTTTTTATATATAAAATATTAAATCTTCCACCAATATCAAATTTTGAGATTGTTTACACATTTTTGATGCTTCATTTGAATTCATTTCCTATCAAATTTATGGCTACCATTTAAACTCTCAAGGCCGGAGAACACGAAGTGTGAATCATCCAGATGTGAAACCACTGTTACATTCCGCATCTGGGTGAAATTTTATTTAGGGTTTTCAAATTCTCAACAGTAAGTTTAAATAGTTAATGTTGTTTTGTAAGATTATACAGTTGCCACAAATAAAATAAAAGAAAAGTGCTTTTAAAAATTTATCATTGTAAATCCAACACCAGTGAGAAGTCGGTCAATTACTGATGACGTCACACACCGTTTCCTCTGGCCTTGGCATGGCTGCTAATATCTTCCGCTCTTTTATACTACAAAAAATTTACAGTAATTTTTATCATTCCAAATCGCCCTAATAGGTCGATTCAGTAAAGCAAACATTTCATAGTCCAAAAAGTCGGAAGAGTTTCCAACTATGGCCTGATTATTTCATTAGCAGCGCATTTGCTCAAAAAAATATACAATTTATGTATTGGGGATAATTTTTTATGCAATTAGTTAAGGTCAAAATTTGAGAACTCTAATTCTATATTAACCCTCTCCAGCGCAACGGTCCCACGTCGGGACAAACTAATTTTTAATTCAAACTTACAAACGGCCTCAAGGAGATTTCAATAAAAATTTATTTTACAAAGGACGTTTGAAGTAAGAAATTTTTAATTTCTAGAAAAGTTGTTTGTAAATTCCGGTGTCAGTCGATCATTTCATCATTTTACGAACAGAATTTTTCTGTGCCGAAAGGGCTGATGTGGAAAACAGTCGACTCCGGCGTCTTTTACACAAATATATACTACCCACATTCTTTAATCAAAATGACGTTTTTAATTATCAAAATTACTTACACATTCATGTTTAAAATAATTAAAAATTACAACCTACATGCAATTTTGATTATAAATAATTGGCATCGCCCATAATGATGGTGTCTCTGTTTACAGTTTGTTTATATCTTTATTCTTCGACGTATGACGAAAGGGTTAATTTTTGAAAGTCGCAAGAGACCATATTTTGCTTCAATTGAGTTATACAAAAGTAAATCCAAAACAGCGACTAAGAGATTCATATGGCATATTTAAAAAAATAAAATTTGAAAGGTAAACGTGCCTGTCAGCTAATTTTAGACATTGATTGTTTTTATTATTATTATTATTATTATTATTATTATTATTATTATTATTATTATTATTATTATTATTATTATTATTATTATTATTATTTTATTTTTATTTATTTATTTAATTTTTATTTTTTTTGCGTGTGTGACTTTGGAAACTCTTTTGTGAAATCTTATCATATTTTTTTTTTGGTGTATGTACACCAAAAATGAGTTCTTTTCCATAGTTGCCAAGTCTCCGACTTTTTACAAACCAGTAGTATTATTAAATATTTAATATGTGATTTATCAATTGCTAACTAATTTGCTTTCACAATGAAAGTTTAAATTGTTGGATTCTTAATTTCTAAAAAAGTCATTTGTAAATTCGGGTGACAGTCGTTAAATTATCATTTTACTAACAGAATTTGCCAGTGCCGAAGAGGGTTAAAGAAAATTGTTACGAATATTTTAGGATTTCCCATCCGCTCACAGTTAACATAATACAAGGTTCGCACACTCCTTATATTTTTTAACACTAGAACCGCGGTGACGGGTCATTTTGACCCGTACAAAGTGAATACGCACCGATTGAAACCAGAAATTTCTACACAAAATAAGTTAGATCTGTCCTGAATTAAAATAGTATAAATAAATAAGTTAAATAGTTTTAAATAAAAATATTGGAGTAAAATATTTTAATGAAATTTGAGCAAAATTTCCCGCGGTTCTAGTGTTAAGGACCCTGGCATCACTATTAAAAATAAGAAGATTTACATTTAATTTTTAAAACACAGAACACGCAGCCACCATCTCCATTTAACGATATTACAATATTTTTCTGCAGTGGAATACTTTGAAAATATTCTTCAATTTTAGTGGTAACACTGTGCAAACCCTGTCATAAAGATTTATTTTTTCTATTTAAAATCATAATTAAGAAAAAATATTGTAAACTAAGTGTAAAGAAAAGGTCAATAATATGAACAGTATAGAAATCAGTATAAAAAATGACGTTATGAATAGCTGGAAATAACAATTTTCATGCTAAAAAATAACAAGATTACCTCAATAATGAGGCTCATAAATCACATTCGCTATTTAGTTAAATAGCACTGTACACGATGATAAATGATGGCCGATTAGGTTTACAAATCTCCAAACATGCTCATTTTTGGGTGATTTTAATAAGTTGATGTTGTCAAATACATTTGGATTTACATTTAGATAAGATCTTAGATTTAATTATTATAAAACGATAATAAAAGATATTTTTGAAAAAAAAAAAGAATTCTAAATTAGATAACTCCCTTATATTTTGATAAGCAACTAATACATGAAATACAGATGTTTGTAGATAACAGGTAAAAAATACCTGCTAATTAAAATAATATAAAAGGCTTTTTCAAACTTATGCTTGCCCTAAAATTTTAGCGTAACATGAAATCTATGATGTGCTCTAACCATTAGCACAGTCTTTAGAAAATTTCGAATGTAAATTTAATGAGACCACGAAGTGTTCAGGGCGCCAGAGCTTCCCTGAAAAAATGTACTTTCTTATCGAAAAATAGATAATAATATTCATTTCATGAGAATTTTTGAATATCGTTGCATTACATCGTGATCAATTTAGCGCATCTAATTTCTTAAACTTTCTACTCATTTTTTATTCATATAAATATTCATGTTATTAGAAAGCTTTTTATGACTGTTTGTATGAAGTTATATAATAGGCAAAATGTGGTAAAAACAGAGATTTTCAGAGCTGACGTTGAGGCTCCTGATCTGCAGATTTACTCGTATTAATTAATTCTCAAAATTTTATGATTAAGTAAAAGAAAAATATCTTTTAAAAAGTAGAGGTAAAAGAAGTGCAAAATATGGCCACTATGGATGCTTTACGATATTTTTAAAATTGTAAAAAAAAAAAATGCTAGGGAAATACTTAATAATTTAATTTATATAAATTGACTTTATGTCAACGAGTATTTCTTATTCTTTCATACACAAGGGAATAAATAAATCTTTTATTAGACTTTTAATTGAGAAAAGGAAGCTGTTTACAAGACAGTAATTGCTCAGTAAAAGGTTGATGGCTTGCAAAAAAAAATCTAGCTTGTTAACTCTGCAGTATAAGAGAAAAAAAAAGTAACGTATGTACCGTAAAAAAAGTCTGTTTTTAGTGCTATCATCTTACTTAAGGCCAAGTACAGCATCTTCTTAAACGTGTAAATGAATAATTAACATGATACAAAAGCACTAACTTAATTAAAAGAACATCCTAAACCGATATTGTATTTTTTATTGTCTTCTTGTTTGATAATTATGCAGCCAAGATATTGGGATTTTGTTCTGTTTTTATATAATTTCAAATAAAAAATGATTTCTTATATATGATAATATAAAATTTACCAATGGAAACTTTTATGCATTTAACCATTTAACCCTTTGCGGTGCAGGACAAATTCATTGTTTAAGTTTTGAAATTAATGACTGATACCGAAATTTGAAAACAACTTTATTTATAAATAAGAAAACGCCAGATTTCACGCATTCAATAAACCGTAATTTTTTTAAACATGATTCTGGTGCCAATGTGGCGTTTGGAAATTAAAATTAAGTGGTATATCTATGAAACCACCGCGCCTCAAGGGGTTAACACTAGAGCCGCGGGAAAATTCATTCAATTTTTATAAAATTATTTCTCACCGGAATTTTCAATTAAAACAATTTAAGTAATTTATTGAAATTATTTTTGCTCAGCTTACATTTGGCTTATTTTAAAAAGAGTTTTCTGGTTCGAATTGACATCTCTGCGCATGATACGGGTCAAAATGACCCGTCGCCGCGGTTCTAGTGTTAAGGGGTTAATGGTAGACATTTCGCAGATCTTTAAATCTTATATTATTCTTTCGGAATTTCCCGCACGAATTCGAAATTGTTGAATTATAAAAAAAGGCCAAAATCACAATCATGTGTCACACACATACACAAATAAGCACAAAATGAACTACGAATAAAAAAATATATTTACAAAACAAATAGACATATTGAATGTTTGACTACATATTTATGTTTAAAAGATATGAAAATATTAAAAAGTAATATTTGGATGACAAAGAGGAATTTGCACAGTAGCACTGAGAAAAAAAAGCAAAAAAGTCGAAAGTTAAAAATACTACTAGCAATTACATGGATACACTTTGCTTCAATTACAGAGTGCAATTGTCTAGGCGTTGCTATGAGAAATTTGTGACACGTTTCGCTGTTCATTTTTAGATATTCTTCTTTAAGAGCTTACGAGATACGCTTAAGATCAGCTTTAAGAGTATTTTATTTTTCTATATTTGTATATCGAAATTATCTGACAAATTTAAATAGGGTTGAAGTCTCGTAATTATGGTGGTGTATGTAATCGATTTTTTACCTTGTGCAGCAACTTTGACCTCATAATACTCATCGTGTGTTTGAGACCATTATTTTGTTGAAAATAGTATGAATCAGCCATTCCCAAGTTCAGAGTACTATTATTTAAGTTATCTCTCAATATACTAATATAATGTTTCGCATTCATGTTTATTTTCTAAAGGCAATTTCATAAATCTCATTAACCCCTTAAGAGACGCACCCGATAAGTGTAAGCTACTTTTTAAAAATTACCGATTTTTTTATTCTCAGCACTTTTCTGTAGAGTAAATATGAACCTTTTCACAAAATAATGCAAAACTAAAGTCAACTGCATTTTTTTTAAAGAAACTGGTGAGACACAAACTTTCTGAATTAAAAAAGTGTCCTACATCGTCCATGAAAGTCACGGGCACGACAATTATGTAGTTAAAAATACACGCTTACCAAAATCATTACAAGGACCACCGCCATCTTTTACAGTTGGTTTCAAGAATTTTTATTTAAAGGGAAGTATTTGGCTTTCTCCACACAGCCTTTTTTATATCTGAGCCAAAAACATTAAACATATTTTCATCTAAAAAAATTACATTTTTCTAAAATTAGATATTTTGTAAAGTGTACGACAAAATGTAATTTGTGTAGCCTAGTAGAGGATTCGCCTTGCTCATCCTAATGATACTTTTATAAATTGTAGGAAAACATATCTAACAAAATGTAGGCCGTAATTTTTTAACATATTATAGTTTATTCATCTAAAAAAGAAAAAATAACACTTCAAAAATAAATTGAATACATAACTTAAAAGACAAAAAGAAGAAGTTGAATACTTTACGATTATTCTTCTGTAAAGCCGTAATAAATCATGTGTTTTTAAAAAACATATTAAGCAGATAAAAATGTCATGTTCTTATATATCTTAAAATTTATTCTGAAGCTCTGCTATTAAAAGAATTTAAGTAGTTTCTCCCAATAAATTCTAGGACATATTTGTTTTTATTCAAAATTGGAAAATAATGTCTGTAATCTGAATTTCAAAAACACATATTTTATTTTTCAACGAGATAATCTTATTTACAAACCGTCTTTGGGTACATTCATTTTAAATAGTTCTTTATGGTAAGACAGACTCTTAATTTACTTTTATTTTTAAATTCTGAAGCATTTCTTTGAAACATTTATTATAAAAAAACAAAAAAGAGACGGATGTTCTCTGAGTTGATTCAAGGAATGTACGGATTTAAGAGCTATAATTGATATACGGATTTAGATCCCCCCCCCCGTTTTTTATTACAAATAATTTTCAAAGAAAAATCTGGTTTATAAATTTTGCAGAAATTTACCCGAAATAAAGTTTTTCTCGCAGGGACGTAACACTAGCTTCTTTTGTCAAATATCGCTGGTTTTTAAAAAATGTACAGTATGCGTCCGGGAATATTATTTTTAATCTACGATTTATGAATATAAGAAAAACAATATGAATACATTTTTTCTTTATCTCAAAGAAAAAAAATAAATTTATTTTACTTACATTTAAATCTGTAGGTGCTTAGATGTTTTCAACAAAAATTAAAAATTTTGAATCCAATTCATAAAAATTTATTTTTGTTAACGAAAATATATTTTTAAAAATGTCTTTTTAACGACTTTTTAAAACTTATTATTGCGAGAAATGCGTATAATAAATAATCGAATTAATTAAATGTTTAACTAGCTAGGATTTAACAGATTATGTGAAATATAAAATATTTAAAGTTGAATTTCTTGATATTGAATTTCAAAAAGTGTTCAGCAGTATTGAAACGTGCAGCTAGATCATAATGTTTAAATGCAATTATTTATTTTATTTAATCGTAGAAAATTGGTATGGTACAAGTTTGTTCAATGAATACTTCGTTTATCAATTCGAATGATCGCCGAATAATAAGCTAATATATTGCAAATAATTACTGTCTGGATATTACTCGGACAAACAGGACAGTCACAGGCGACTACCCTCATAGCATGCGTGGTCACATTACGTCACTGTGAGTCACTTTGGTCAGATCACATCTGTGACCAAAATGCCACCACTCAGTGACGTCACATTGTGACTGAGATGTGACTTTCTTAAAAATCTTTAGAAAATTACAAAAAAATTTCAGAACATATTATTTACTTTAAAAAACACTTTTGTCACAACGTCGCTTTTGTCACATTTTCGTCACGATGTTAATGTCAAAGTAGTCGCAAATGACACATTTTTCACAAATTTGTCACACCGTGACTTTACAAAGTGGTAACAATGTATTATTCGTTTAGGTTTTATTAGTATATGCTGCGATTAATTTTATTAGTGTTCTTATTAGGTGAAGAATGCTAAAAACTTAGAGGTGGGGATTTGAAATTTTATTTCCTTTTTCTTAAATTAAACCGATTGTAGCGCCTTTCTATCTTCTGGCGGCCTTTATTTGAACTAAATTTTTTTATTGCATCAACCAGTTTCCCATGGTCTGATATGTATTTTCCAAATATAAAATTGTTTCATCCACTGCTTCTCTTGCTAGTGCGTCTCAAACAGGGATACTTTAATTTGAACCACCCTGTAAATGAGTGAGGGTATCATAAAATTTAAATTTAAGGTATATATTTTTTAATTTACTTCGCACCCCTTTTTCAAATCAGAAATATTTTACATACGCTTTGTGATCATTTGCAAGAAAAATACACTATGAAATTTATATTTTTAAAATAGTGGTGCGAATAGAATACAGAATTCGTCCCTGTAATTGAAACTTTGCGATACCCCCAAGAATAACTGCTTTATTTCCGATAGAAAAATAATTCATTTTTCATTAAATAAAACAAACATTACATAATAAAAATCCTGGTAAAAGGTCCCTACAATGTCCTTCCAGACTACGCACCCTGATTACGACAATAGACTTGGAAGGTGACCTGTTAACTCTTTGAGGGGCAAAGCACTTTCATTCTTAAAATGCTGAAATGACTGTTAGACAGCATAATTTAAAAACGAATTTATTTCAATATAGATAAAAGCTTTTCTTCACGTATTTGATAAAATTAAAATTTTCATTTCAAAGTTCTGGTGCCAATGTGGCATTTCGTAATTAAAATTAAGTGGGATATATTTTATACCACTGCACTTCAAGGGGTTAATCTTTATATGGCAAATCAATTCTTTGGCTAAAAAGTTGAAAAGCTTCACTGCCACCAGAATCTATAAACAACTTTATTTGAAAATAAAAATGTGCCTTTTCTGTCAGGTTAACCTTAACACAAATTATCTCACAAAAAATTCTGTTGCTAATCAACCAGTTTCTAATAAAAATTAAGTGGTAAGTTAGTGAATATTAGTGCCCAATTAAAATTACTAAAAAATAAGTGCCTAATAAATTGTTAACTTTTCCCCACTCAGTGGTCCCACGTCAAACCACTTTAATTTAATTCTAAAATTACAAAATGCACCGATACCATTTTGTTGAAATTTTGCTTTGAAATTACAATGAAAATTTTACGAAGCGAATTTTTTATTTTTCTAAAAGTTGTTTGTAAATTCCGGTGTCAATAAATGATTTCATTATTTTACAAAAAGAATTTTTCCATGACGGAAAGGAATAATCGTCGTAATTTTAGAACAATGCCTTCAAAAATTCTATTTTTATTGCGAGAGTTTATTATTTAAAAAATCCTGAGTTCATTAGTAAAAGAAACAATGCATTTTGTTTTTAAATTTAATCCTTTGAAGGGTGATGGTATGTTAATGAAATCCCTTAATTTCAATACCAAAAGTCCTGATGCACCAGAATTTTAGAATGGAAATTTTCTTTTCTTTGGTCAGTAAAAATTAGCCTTTTTTCTAAATTTGAAACAAAATTATAAATTAATTCTGGTGTCAGTCATTCCAATTTTACTTAAAGCTTTAAAGGAAATTTTTAATTATCTTAACACCACATCACATAACTTATATATTACACATGCAAATATGCCGCACTCAAATTTGTGACAAAAATTGAATTAAAAGAATTATCAAATATGTTTTAAAATTCTGGAATCTGTATGAACCAATTGGTGTTCCATTATATGCCACGACACGCTAATTTCTGATATACATTTTTTTGTTTACTATGTGTGGGAAAAATCTTTTTTTTTATAATTTTTCAATTAAATCTGTACGTAAATTCCGGCGTCTTTCATTGATTTCAACATTATCGCAATAGAAATGCTCTGCGCTTTAAAGGGTTAAATCATTGCTTACATTGAATGCACGATTTGAAATGTTCTACATTGATTTAATTCATCTCAGACTGGAGAAATTAATGTTGAAATTGTAGTATAAAAAAGTAAAGGCATCTTTCTGAATAATAATAATTATAACAACCCTGAACAACTAACGACATTATTCTCTATATTAAACTAGACTAAATATTGTCATGTAAAATGCGCTTTAAATTCAGGAAAAATGAAATGAATTAGCCTCAGAAAAGGTCACAAGTGATTAAATTATACCAATCTCCCCTTCATACTCCAAACACATACACAAAATAAAACAGTTTCCTATTCAAAATTATTTGAACCAATGAAGCCATTGAGGGGCTGTGTGATTAATTATATCCCACCTAATTTAAATAAAATTCTAACCAGAAAAATTTGACGAAGTTTTATGATTTTAACAAGGTTGAAAAAAGTTGAAAAAATGTTTTCCTTATTTGAAAAGAAAAATTTCCGTGAGAATTCAATATTACAGAGGCAATATTGCTTTCCCCTTAAGGGGTTAAGAAATAATTTTCTAATCAATGTTTAAAGTACGATATTTAACTCCAAACTCATTATTTTGTTACAAAATTTCAAATAATCCAGAGCAACGGGATGAGGTATTGGATGAGCATAGATTTCACAAACAACGCATGCTGGTGACGTAGAAACCGATCACTCAACCCCAGATCCATCTTTTGTAACAGCAGCTTTGAAATTCAACCTCCAATGAGATGCATCCTAAACCTCACCTCAAGTGTGTTAAATTTAATCCTTTAAACACAACTTATAAACATATATTAATATTTGCAGATTTAATGAGATTAAATAAATCTTAATTTATTATATTATTTTTGATTCTAACGTTAAGAATGGGTATGCTATAAATGTAAATGAATAAAACATGGAATAAAACACAAGCAATACAAATCCTTTCTCATTATGCGCATAGTTCTACTACAATAAAAAAATTCGCCATATTTAATCGTTGAGAAATGTTAAAATTTCAGCAATTAATTGGGATATGAAACAGATCTTTCTTTAAATCATATATAGTGGTTGCACATTCCAGGGTATATGTAGAATGCACATGTTGAATTTTTGAGCTAAGAAATTAAGTCACAACTAATTAGATTTTATTTATTTTATTCCTATTTCTAAACAGAGGCTATTAGAAAAAAATCTTATAACGAATGTTAACACTAGAACCGCGGCGACGGGTCATTTTGACCCGTATCATGCGCAGAGAACCAGAAAACTCTTTTTAAAATAAGCCAAATGTAAGCTGAGTAAAAATAATTTCAATAAATTACTTAAATTGTTTTAATTGAAAATTCCGGTGAGAAATATTTTTATAAAAATTGAAGGAATTTTCCCGCGGTTCTAGTGTTAACAACAAAGAAAATTGTTTAATATAAATTTTACGTGGCATTTAACGTAAATAAAAACACTGTTAAAAATACACGCATGAAAAGGGTTCTATTTAAATAGTGCTAAAAATATCATGGATGAAAATAAATGTAAGATGTGACAATGAGAAAAAATCGGAAACGAATTTTTCATTCTTGAATTCCATCGCTTTTATTTTTATAAAAACCCACTTGTAATAATGATTGTTTTCCTCTGTTTGAAACATTAATATAAATAAGAGATGTATTTTTCTTAGAATGCACTATTTTTTTTAAAAAGGAGGAAGCAAAGTGTATACATTTATTTGCGAGTTTCATTTTTTATATTGTACAGAAAATTTGTCCAAATCGATTTTTTTATTATATAAAAAACTGTAAATGCACTTTAAGATAGCTGAAACTTATTTGTTTTTTGGCTTAATTACATTAGTAACAAAAATGATAAAAACAATCAATTTGGTATTTGTGTGTTTTTATTGGGGCAAATTATTCAAGTCATTTGTAAAAAGAAATAAAATATACGGGGTCTTTCAAAAATTATACCAATTTTGAGTCTTAGAAAACATTCAAGCTTTCAAAAACTTATATGTGCTATTCATGATAAGTTTATGAAATGAAATGACATTTACATCTACGACAAATACAACATATGCATTGTAATATCAGAATTTTTGATTCATATTAGCAGTGACTTATTACTGGTTTACTGGGCACCAATATACTAATATTTTTACGCGTTTATTTATTATTTATTGACAAATCTTGCTTTTTAAATAAATGATTGCAATAAATGATTTGATTTTTTTGATAGCCGATGCATAACATTTCTGATGATATGGTTTAGGGGCAAAGCGTGAATGAAATTAATATGCATATGATGTATTTTGAAATTAAACTACATATGTTGAATTTTTGAGCTAATCAAATAGCTAATAGATTCCAAAATAGCTAGATTCAAATAGCTAATAGGAATTTTTATGTCATCAGTAGGCAGTCAGATAAGTAGGGCAACTTTTATAATAAGTCCAGTCAAATATTGCAAAAACTCAGAGAAATAGGGACGTAGTAGTGAGTTGATTTTTAAAGTAACTGTATTACAAGCAAGGCTCTCACTTTGTCAGTTTTGTGGGTATCAATTATATTTAACGAAAAATTCTATTTATAAATTTCATGGATACATACAAAAGAAACGAGATTTTATTGGAATTGTCGCAGAAACCTACCATGAATGTCTATGAAAAAATTACTGGTTTTCAAAAAGCGGACCCGTGGGAGCCGTGTATAAGTGATTTTTCAAAATTTTCAGTCAGCTCACTGTATCTTTTTGAGTTTTCACGAGAGTTGACGGAACATTTTGAGACTTTTCTTCGTGTATCAACCAGAAATTATTAAATGTGTATGAAAATATGTTTTATTGTTATTTTTATGCAACTTTTAGGATACATATGACAATTTAAAGTATGGGTCACAGATTTTTTTATTTCTTATATTATTTAAAACAATTTAAAATGCCTAGTGAACCAGTTTTTTCAAATTAAAAAGAAGACGTTCTATAACGTTTTTTAAATAAATAAAATAAAATATAGAAAGAAAAAAAATGAGATTCGGGAACTGTCATGACTGAAAATTTCTCAAACGTAATCAAATGTGTTTGAGAATAAAAATCATTTAAATTTTAATTGTTATTCCTTGAAAGGCAATTTTTTATGACAAATATAAAATCAGTTTAATAAAATAAGTGAAAATTATGTTAGCTGTAATTAGGTACTTAAATACTATTAAGAAACTTAATGAGATAATTCAAATGTATTAGGATAAACTTACAGCAATTTACTCCTGGGTTTCAATATTTTTTTTTTTTTTTTTTTTTTTTTAGTTTAACGCTTTCGGGCTGATTTGAAGGACAACGACAATCATACATTTCAATATCTCAAGTTTTACCCTACTGAATTATAATGATTTCCATGTCCTTAAAATTTCAAGAAATTTTTATTTTATTCTAATTAGGAATTACACTTTTTTTACACAACCTTTGCGTGCCTCATTAATTTTTTTTAACTAAACGAAAACCGTTTTAGGAATTTTAAACTATTGTTGACAGTTTTAGGTTTTTCTTTTGTTCTGTTATTCTAAAAGTTAAAAAAGTGCAGAATCATAAAATATTTAAAAAAAAGTTTATTGGAATAGAAAATATATTTCTCTTGCATTTTAGCTGATAATTAAAATTCATAAGTAAATTAGAATATAAATGACTAGAAGTCTTCGCCCGCTACGCTGGTCGGTTTTTCTAAAGGAATCTTAAATCAAACGAAGTACATCTAGTAAAGATTAAAAAACTTAATATCTAATCAAACATTCATAATTGTTGTCTTATTCATTTAATCTTACGGTATTGTGTTCAAAGTAGATGTTGAGGACATAATAGACAAAGCAGCTCTGAAATGACTGAAGTACCTATGTTTAACTATTTTTAGTAGTTTTTTTTTTTAATTTCTCGCTCCTACCTAAACCTCCTGCTGAGATTTGGTGAAATATTTTAGAGGTGCTCGAGGTGCATAGATTGAAATAACGATCAGATAGCTTTTCAATGATATATCGCTTGAGTGGTGTAGTCCAAATTTAGAAAATTGCCCCCTCCCCCCAGAGTTTTAATTATCACGTCTCCCCGGTATAAATCCTTCCGTCCTTTTTGAAGTGTTCAAATATCATAATTGATACTTATCAGAGGGCCCGTAAAATAATTTGATTTTCAATGATAAAGCACTACAATTTTTAAAAACTTCGAAAACTGCCCCCCGAGGGGGCAAATTAGGGTGCGGGAAGAATAGTCCATAATATGAAAGATCGGTCCGGGGTCTTTCCGATGATATGTCACATAACGTGTCTAAAAAATGCTTGGAATTTTTTACCCCCACTTTAATCACCTCGGGGGTGAAAATTTTGAAATCGCTGAAACATGCATTCGATTATTTTTTAATACATTAATTTTCTAATGTTTCATTATTTTACTTAAAATGACTGATAACATATGCCAAATATTCTAAATCGCTCGATCTTCCTTTTAACCTCCTCATGAGGGGCATTTCTAAAATCGCTGAAATCTGTGTTTAATTATTTTTCCAGTAGATTTATTTTCTGGATTTTCACGCTGCTACATTAAACAGCTGCTGAGATCCAGAATTTTTGCCCCCCTTTTGCACCCCCCTCCTTAGAGGGTGAATTTTTAAAAATCCCATCTTAGTGCACGCTTACGTCATAAGAATTACATTTTCCTCAATTTTCATGTTTCTATGTTTAGTACTTTGGGCTGTGCGTTGATCATCAGTCAATAAGAACAAACTATTTTATATATGTATAGATTAGCAGGCAAGTCAAAGTTAAATAGAGTATGAATGGGTATCTCCAGGCGCTGCTCCGGTTTCTGAAGATAATATAGCGAGACATTTAACCCTTTGTAATCCGTAGTAGCCGCTGCCTGTGACATATATGTTTTGACAAATTTGTTTTTTCACCATTAATAAATAATTTTTTTCTCATTTAATCACGGGATTTTTGAAATTGTGTACCGAAAAGAAATTTCTTCGAAAAAAAAGTTGCCGATTTGAGTAATAAATGCCTGAATTCAAAGGGTTAAAAAAGTATCAGCACAATTCCTCCTAGTTTTATCTGCGATTTTGCTATCATGAACTGGACAAATAGTTTTGTTGAAGCTTTCCTCCATTTGTACTAGACTGATTTTGGAAAAGGGTAAAGTAAGGTCTAAAAAGAACAAAAATCATACGTACAACATTGATTATGAAACACTAGAATTTCCAGATCAGAAAATTCTTAGGCATCAGTATTTTTTTTTTTTAATGTCTCGCTAAATAACACAAAATTTCAAGCGTATAAACTACATTTAATTTTTTTAATAAAAAAAAATACTGATATTTTGTCTGGAAATTAACGGGATCTGTATGAAGCCTGCTAAAAATAGAATTAGTAGGACATAGCGGAAAAAATTGTTTAAAATTTGTAGAGATTGTAGAATATGGAGAAAAAACGCCGCTGAAAATTTGTAAGATTTATGAATCTGAAGGAAGAAATTCTTAAAAAAATATATAGCCCGCAGACAAAAAAGTCATTCATTTGTATAAACTAAAAAATCCATAGGAAAAAATTGTTAAACATTTGAAAAAATCAAAATATAAAGAGGCAAAAAAATGTATTTTAGATTTTTACAAACCGAAAAATTACAATGGATAAATTACAATGGATATAAATTACACTGATAAACAAATTTTAACGAATTTTCTGTTTATCTCTATACGTTGGGTATTTCTTATCGATTTCAAGCTGCTGAAAAGGAATATGTTTGTAAAAATTTTCTATCACTCTCCAATTTTGAGAAATTTCATTTATACATTTTGGAGTATGTAGGCATCGTATAGGCAGTATAATTATTTTATATTATAATCTTTCATGTATTTGATTCAGACAAACATTCTTTTTTCTTATTATAACGATAGATGATACAGCAAGAGTGTAGAAACAGATGTCCCCCTAATAAATTTTATGTTAACGACCTTGAACAGACAGCTCTAACCACCCCCACAGTATTTGACATTAACGCAAATCCATGAGATTTGAAACTTTCGGGGCGAGTGTACTACTATTTCTTTGTTTTGTAAGACTTTTTAATTAAATTTTGAATATAATTATCCTAGAGGATGTGTTAATGAACCAGATTCTTTTTGCTATCTGTGCGGGAGCTAACTTTGAGCACCGATGCGCTTTCTCACTGTTAATAAAGGCCGCTTTCATATGTACTTTGAATATAAAGTAGGTGAACAAGATAAGAAAGGGGCACCTCATTCTTATTTTACACGATGTGCAACATATCTCCGGGCGTGGATGAAAGGAACAAAAAAATATATGTCCTTTGCTATACCCATGATATGGCGCATGCCGAAGGATCATGTAACTGACTGCTACTAATGCATTACAAAAATTAAAGGATTCTCTGCAAAAAGTAAACATAGAATTAAGTACCCGAACTTATATTCAGCAATGTGACCAGCATTACATAATGATGATTTACAAATACCGAAACCTCCAGAGAATTTTACATATGACGATGCAGCAGTAGAAATGGAAATTGATGAAATTGAAACTCCCTCTACATCTGATATGAACTATTCTCCTGACATAAATGAAGAACCACACCTAATTACTCAAAAAGAATTAAATGATTTTGTGAGAGACTTACATTTATCAAAGAAAAACTCAGAATTACTTGGATCAAGATTGCAAGGTTGGATTATCCTGAAAAACAATACAAAGATATCCATTTATCGATATTGGCATAAGAAATATTCGACATTTTTTTCAAGAAAAGGTGATTTATGCTCTTGTAATGATATAAGTGGCTTAATGTCTTCTTTCAATTATCAATATAACTCGGAACAACGGCCTATAAGAGAGAAGCCACAGATAAGACATTTACCGCTACATAAAGTATGAAATTTCTGATTAATATCATTTCTTTTTACAAAAATTCTTTTATATTTTTCTGAAACTTTATAAACAATGCATACTTTCAGAGTTTTAAATATTAATTTTAAGCTTTATAAGTGCTTATTTAAAAGTTTGTCATTACTAAAATACCAAATGATAAATATCATTTGGTATCACCGAATAAAATATTCGGTTGGCAACATTATTTTTAAAAGTGTTAAGTTTAGTTGATTAATTACGAAATTGTTTCAATTAAATAAAATAAAGATTGCTGTTCTTATTTACCGGTGTCAAAAGCAGTGCTACATGCACCTTTTGAGGCGTCCCTCAAAAGGGACGCTAGGCACTAATGGGTTAAATTTACAAGAAGCTGAGTTCGTAGCACTGAAAATGAGTATGTCGAAATATGTTATGGAAACAAATATAAGTATGGTTGCCATCATATAAATTCAGTCATTTATTCTGTCACTAAATAAAACGAATATTACTACTTCAAAGGAGTGGTTTCAGTAAAACCAGCTGAATAAAAATCCCTCCCGATTGGCAAATACCCATTGGTATGCCACAGTAAGTACTCCACGGAATTAAAAGAAATGTGACGGGCGACTATATTTTAATTTTACTACCACTAATTTTTCAAAACAGAAATCTTTTAAATACAATTTGACCACATTTGTAGGAGAAATATACTACAAAATGTATTTTATTAAAATTATCATGCGAAAAAATGTAAATATAGCAATCTGCGGAAGCCCTGAAATAAGAGAAATTTTATTATTTAATCTTTATTTTTCAAATCTCGTAAATTTAACCCATTAGTGCCTAGCGTCCCTTTTTAGGGACGCTTCAAAAGGCGCATTCGGCACTGTTTCTGACACCGGTAAAAAAGAAAAGCAATAATTATTTTATTTAAATGATGCATTTTCGTGATTAATGAACTAAACTTAAATCTTCTAAAAATAATGGTGCCAACCAAATAAAATTTACGCAAAAGATGCTGGACACGAATGGGTTAACTTGACATAATCCTGAAGATTGGCAACAATGATATAATGAAACATTAAAGTATTTCTTAGAGTTTATAAACAAAGTGTTTTTGTTTTACTCACCTTGCGTGTATACAAAAGTAACTATTTTATATTTAAACAAAGTTTTACACTTGCATAAAACTTTTGCCCATAAAATCTCTAAGAACTACTTTTCCATTTGCAATTAAATGTTTTTTTTTTAAATATTTTTAAGGGATTTCAATTTGTAAATCTTTGACATTCTTGTTCAAAAAAAGAGCCGAATTTTTCGCGATCAAATAGGAAATTTATACTTGCAGAAAAACATACACACATAAGTATTGTATGTAAAAGAATCCTTAGACATAAAAACATTAATTTTATGCGATCAATCTTCTGCGTTGTTCTTGTTGTCATGCATTTATCCCCCCGAATCTCGTAAACTTTTATGGCCTTACGCAATTTGAATAACAGGAATTTATTACTTCTTCTTTAATTTCGATTCTATGTTAAGGAAGTCCAAATTTAAACATCTACATTTAACGATTTATTCTTTTATTCCATTTTTATTATTTAATTTTTCAATTTTCCGCAGTTTTATTCAATTTGTTTTTTTTCTATTTTGTTTGTGTATGTTTTTTATGATAAACTTGAAAGTTGAAAGTTTAATTTTTGGATTTAAAATTAATATTTTGCATTTTCTACAAGCTGATAAATGAAAAAAATTATTTAATGTGCGTAAAATCCCACTAAGTATGAAATAAATTTTATATGACCAGTTTTGTAATTGTTTTAATTGATAAGATGTATGCCTTATATTTGAAAATGGGCGAGAAAGAAAAAGGGATTACTTTATCACAGCTGAAAATCATAAACATCCTGATACAGTCCAACAAAGTAACATAAAAACTGTAAAAGTAAAAAAAGAAGAAAAAAAAATGTATTTTAACAAATTACAATGACTATGTGGAAAATGATATTTTCAAAGACTAAAATTTTAAAGACTTATAAATAAATTCTACATTTAAGTTAATAATAATAATAAACTTCATTTTCTGATGGTCATAACGAGTATATACGCCATGCATTAAGCATCACGTACGCCATGCATTAAGCATCACGTGCTCCATGCATTAAACATTAATATTCCTAGACTAATGATAAAAGAAACAGTAGTTTATAAATATAGAGCTTTAACTGTTTAAAAGGTGCATTTTTATTTGATGGAATTAGACTGACTTCTGAACGCCTCATATTACGTACGACATGGATTAAAAATTAATATTCCTGAACCCATCATAAACAAATTTTAAATGAAATTTATTTTACAATTTTCGGAACTGCAAATTTTTAAAATTCTAAACATCGCACATTTAACATTTTTACACTGTTGCGTTGAGAAAAAATGCACTTTTCAATGAAATTTGTTTGAAGCCTTTATCAGAATTTGTTTCGAATTATTATTTATTTTTTAAAGTTTATATTACTTTTTTGTCGGTGTGGCAACAATCAGAGAACGAAAAATAATTACGGAACTCAACCAACAAAAGATTCAGATATACTTCAGTTTTCCCAGTTCTCTACCGAGGACCAACTATTTTCCAAATAATTAAAAATAATCCTTATACTTCCTTATATTTTTCATACGCTGTAGGGTTGCTAGTATTGTCTACATTAATAATCCGAAATTTAAACTTCATACCGGAAATTTCGAACGAAGAATTTTTTGTTTATATGATCACAAAATGGATCGCTTTTAATATATGATAAAATATTATTTTTTATTTCTGTTATAAACGTGAAAATTTTAAATAAAAATGGATGATAAACTTGCATCCCTTATGTGCTGTTAACCCCTTGAGCTCTGATGTATGAATTTTCCACCACATAATTTTAATTCCAAAATGTCACAATCGCACCAGAAAATTCGACCAAATTTATTCGAAAAAGATTTAACGTATTTTTTCGTGTTTATCGTTAACTGGTTTTCTTCTTTGCAAAATACTGGTGCCGATGTAACAATTGGAATTTTGAAGAAATTTACACCCCAGAGCTCAAAGGGTAATGAAAAAGAATAACTAAAAATGAATAAGAGATTTTCAGAATTATATCTTTCTACGTGCCAAGACCGGATATTTGAAAAATCAACTGACGGTTTTAACACTATTTACACTGCTGCCAAATGACACTGTTTATGATTTTGATATTTGGTTATTATACTTCTAATTTTCACTTCAAAACTGAAATAAGTCAGGTATTCGGTGCAAAATTGCTAGAGAGCATCTTTTTTAAAAATTCAGATTTTTCGATTGGTGCCACTTATTTGAAATGGTAGAATTCAGCTTATTTAACCCTTTCTGGCACACTGTGCCTGGTCTGGGATACTTAATTTTAATTCCAAACTTTCAAACGGCACCAATGATCTTTTAGTAAATTTTTTCTTTTACAATAAAAGCTTAAAACAGGGGTTTCAAAGTATCTAAACAATTCTTTTGTTAATTCCGGTTTCAATCGATAATTTCTCATTTTAGTAACAAATTTTGCCCGTGCCGGAAAGGGTTAATGACATTAATTGAGGTGCAAACGAGCGAAATGTTAGCCATTGAAAAAAGTGGTGTCAATCAAGAAATCAATTTTTGAAAAAGTAACTCACTGGCACAGTGAATATGTGCCTCAGAACGGCCTCTGGAAACTAGTTTTATATTATATTTGCACCACTATTTTTAAATTATAAATTTTGTGGTTTATTTCTTTTTTGTATGTTACCAAACCGCATTTTCATATTCATGTTTTGAAAAGTGGTGAGATTTACAATGAAAATTTATTTGCCAGTGGTCACCTTGAGTGTAATGAAAGAGATTTGTCATACTTTACTTAGTTGGTTGTCAGTTAGGCCTCCATATTTAGTCAAAAATTTGAGATTCACACTAAAAAATACGAACAGCATTGTTAGATCCTAAAAAATAGTCGTAGGGCAAAAGCGTGAAAGTTGGAAACTTGTTTAAATGAAAATATTCAAGGGTGTTAGTTGACACATCTAAAAATAGCAATAAAATGAAATACTTCTTAAACTGTGACTGATATTAACATTATTATTTTAATCATATACATATTAAGCAAGTACATAGAGAGGCTCAACACCCTCTCTATGTACTTCACTGCAGTTACCACTATTTATAAATCGGAATTTTCCCTTTATTTAAAGGCAAATTTAGTAATTACATGTAACAAAAATTTTTATTTAAAAATGGTGTTATTCGCAATCTCTGTCATTTGAGTATGCAAATTCTTTCATGAGATTAATGTGCGAAGTTGTTAAATGCACTCGTAGGTTCCCTTGTACAATTAACACTAGAACGCCGGAAAGGTTTCAATTTGACACCGATCACGCGACTAATTGTCGATTCCAACCAGAAAGTTTTTCAAGATATAAGTTATATATCAGTTGCAATAAAATGAGCTCAACAAATAAATTAAATAATTTCAAATTATCTTTCTGGTTTTAAATATATTTTATAAAATTAGTGCAATATTCCCCGGCGTTCTAGTGTTAAATATTATCGACAGAATACATTGTTCTTCTTAATTTAACTTATAAATAAGGATCACGGATCACTAATATATTTACTGTTATTCTGGTTAACTGTTAGGGAAACGGCTTTTAAATTATAAATTTTGAAATCGTAAAATTGAAAACTGTTGGTGTTGTATTGTTATTGTTATGTTGTTCTGGGCATTTCAACAGTTTGGGAGAGTTCAGTATATTAAGGCAGTGATTTGTCTTAATAAATTAAGGCAAAATGTTGATGAAACTCTGTAGTTCTATGTATTGGTGCACTTAATATTTTTGGTATCGGTTATAGCTATTTCCAAACTATAGCAAGTTGCTTTACGAACTGATGCACCCTTTTTTACTATTGGATATATTCTCCTACCTTCCTCATTTGCTTTGTTTCTTTTTTCCAGTTCATGCTCTTTTATGAAAATAGCGAGTGATGCATATACCTAATGATGAGGGATATCGTTATTTCAAATTTTTTATGCTTTTTAGCTATTTTAGCTATTTCCAAACTGTAGCAAGTTGCTATACGAACTGATGCATCCTTATTTTACTATTGGATGTATTCTTCTACCTTCTACTTTCTTTGTTTCTTTTCTCAGTTCATGCTATTTTATGAAAATAGCGAGTCATGCATACAGAGTGTCCCAGAACTTCGTGTGCAGACTTTGAGAGGTTGTAGAGAACATCGTTTAGAACCATAATTACATAGGAAATCATGGGCCGAAAAGTCACTCTCATTTGTTAACCCTTTTACTGACAGAAATTTCTCTATGAAACTACAAAATTTTAATACAAAATGAACATTGGTACAAAATTTAAATATGATTTTTCCATTTATTTTGTATGTGATTTTTTTCTCTTTTCTTCTTTGCAAATACATTTTTCCGCAATTTCTGATGTCATTCCTATTTTTCCACATTTCACCAATTTTTGCTTTGCCCGTGAAAATCATGTCCGTGAAAAAGAAACACAAAGACACAGTTATGACACAATACAGAATGCAGTATAGAATGCTTTATTCCCCAGAAACAAGTACAAGAAATGATTTAATTTTAAATTAAATTTAAAATTGTGTTTCTTTAAAATCAAGTATCATACTAGCTATAAGAAATTGCTAAAATGTGAAAAAATATGACCGACATCATAAATTGCGCGAAAATGTATTTGGAGAGAAGAAAAGAGAGATTTTTCGCATGCATAATAAATGGAATAACCATATTAAAATACTGGTGTCAATGTTAATTTTATATTAAAAATTTTGCAGTTTTTTAGCCACTGTATGTGAAAGGGTTAACAAGTGAGGGTGACGTTTCCGCCCATGCTTTCCTATGTAATTGTGGTTCCAAACGATGGTTTCTTCCATCCCTCAAAGTTTGTACACGAAATTCTGGGACACCTTGTATACATAATGATGAGGGATATCGTTTTTTTCAAACTTCTAATGCTTTTTAGCTATTTTAGCTATTTTCAAACTGTAGCAAGTTGTTTACGAACTGATGCAAATCCTGTTTTACCATTGGATGTATTCTCCTACCTTCCTCTTTTTCTTTGTTTCTTTTTTTCAGGTTATGCTCTTTTATTGAAATAGCTAGTCATGAATGTACCCAATGATGAGGGATATCGTTATTTCAAAATTTAATGCTTTATTTGTCTATGATTAATTCTTTTTTAATGTATCATAATCTTTATGTTAGATTTATTTTGCAAATGTTGTACATATATAAGCTATACTAAAGTTTATTTGTAAACGTTGCAGAATTACAAATACATTATACAGTATATTTCTATAAAATAATTTTAGATAAAAAGTGATGCCTCGTACGTGTACCTATCTGCCCCCAGCGCTTTGTTATATATATATATATATACATATATATCAGCATATAATGAGCCATCAACTACACCAATTTTTAGTCATTACTCCATTCGATTTGAAATCTTTGCTTAAAATTAATTAATTTAAGAATTCTGCGATTAAAAATAAAAAAAATATTATGATTAGGAAATAGTGCTAAGACAGAAAGGGAAAATTCACAGCTATGCATTTTTATGAAAAAATGAAAATTATTTATGAATGCAAAGCATTTTTATGAAACAAATTTCTACTATAAAAGTCAATCTTTTGTAGTTCTCATTTAATGGTACACCAATTTGGTTTTATGTTTTTTTCCCCTCAGTATGATCTAGGAAGTTTACAAATGAAACTGTCCAAATAAAAATAAAATTAGTTATATTTTCTTACTGTTGTAAAAGTGATAATTTCACTTAGGTACAAAATAAATTTCAAAATATACTCCTCATGGACTGCATTAATTCAACTTAATACCATATTGAATGCCTAATGGAATGTAAATAAACGTATTACTTGCAACAATTTAGGATTCGCACTCTTCAAGGAGAAGCAAGTACCTTTTATCTGCATAAGTAACATTTGCTTTAGTTAATGAAAACAATGCTGTCAGAGACCTGTAATTTACGAAATTTCTGGTATTAAAACAACTAAAATCCCTCAATGCCTTGATGCGTACGAACCCTGTAACTGACAACCTGCCTTACGCAGATCAAATGACGAATTTTCAGACCAGAAATTTTACTTAATAACAGGTGTGAAATAGATACTACATTAAGAAAAAAATTTTATTTTCTAAAACTGAATTTCTTGTTTTATAAAATAATATTTATTATTATTTTAACTAGAAAATGGAAAACAGAAATTAAGGGAACAGATATTTTGAATCTAAATACATAGAGTTCTATAAATGGAAATTCATGTTTCAGAATATTTTGTAAAACTGTAAATAATTTAAAAAAATATAGCAAGAAAAAATTATAATAATTTAATTTTTATAAAGTGAGTCTATGTCAACAAGATTTTTTTCTTCATACGCACGGGAATAAGCGAACATTTTATGAGACTTTTAATTGGGGAAAGAAAGCTCTTTACAAGACGCTAATTGCTTTGTGAAAGGTTGATACTAAACAAATAAAAAAGAATCTTGCTAGTAATTTCGGCTGTAATCGAGAGAGAAAAAAATAACACGTGTTTTCCGATTTTATAAAAAAGTATGTCTGTTTTTAGAGCTGCTGTCTTACTGCAGACTGAGAACAGCTCTTTCTGTAACATGTAACTGAATAATTAACATGATACACATAGTATTAACAAAATGAAAAAAAATCTCAAGTGACTATTTTACTTTTTATTTGACTTTTGTTTGTAGATGCTACATGCAAGAGATTCTGCTTTAATAAAATCAGGACTTTTTTACATTAATCTGCAGCTTATGCAATTTTATTTCCATAGACTTAGGTTATTGTACAGTTCGAATTGAGCATAAAGTATTACTAATTTATTTCCTTTTCATATATTGAAAATTTATACACTTGGTAAATATAATATAAATATAGTTTACCTTGAAAACGAAACACTTGTAAAGTATTATAATTAAAATAATTCCCAAATGAAGTAAACAAGATAGAAAACAATTATGCATTGAAATTTAAATGATACACAACCTTTGCTCCCTGTGGTCTGTTCAATATTTTTTAATAAAAAAAACTGTAGTAAGTTTCTAAAACAAATGCCACCAAAAGTAACCTCCAAGGGGCATTTTCGATAAAATTGCGAGATAAATCTATAATGAAATTTTTTTTGGAAAAAATGGTGTTTAAAAATGGACCGAATGTCAGTCTTGCAAAATAGATACTTTTTTTATTGTATTACAAAGAAATTTAGATTTTTCATGATTGACGTCATACAACATACTGATGAACTGGAGATTATTTAACAATTTGCATTCGAGAGGTGACTCTCACTCTCCTCTAGTGTTGTCAGGTGATCCTCGTAAATAAGGACGTGAAATGCTTTGATACCACTAATATCTTACAGTTTATTTCGGCATGTTTTATCGCAGTTTATTCGGCTATTACACAGAGCCCGATCAAGCTGAAGTTGGGCCCAGGGCCTGTTAAAAAATTGGGCCCACCCTACCTACCCATTTTTGGCGATACTTTCACATAAAAAAGATTTATTCGATGAGTTTACAAAGTTGTTTGGGTTATAAGTGTCTAGGATAAAAACTTCTAAAAATTTTATTGAATCATTCAGACTGTTTAAATTTTACGTTTCATATTTTATAAAACAATATTATTCGAAAAGTATTTGATTAAGGAAAAAAAAATCAGCCACATAATTTCTGGGCCCCTGAAATTGGTGGGCCCAGGGCCAAGGCCCCGGAGCCCCATGCATTAATCAGGCCCTGTTATTACATATGGAGAAGAAAATTAGTTTAAAATACTGGTGTAGAGAGCATTTGGAGCATCCATTTAACCGGGACACTAGAGGTCAGTGAGAATTATCTCTCGAGTACAAAGGGTTAACCCTATCAGTTGCAGGAACCTTTCATTGCGAAATGTTGAAATGACTGAATCACACCAGAATTTACGTAGAAATACATTTGAAAATAAGAAAAAACTATTTTTTCCATACCCAATAAAAGGAAAATATTTACACCAGACATTTTCTGACTTTGTGGCATTTGGGATTCAAGTTGGGTGGTCCATATAATGGAACAGATTGGTTTAATTCATGAGCTCAACGATTAGGCGCAGATAACTCCGTAATTTCGGGTGTATAAGCCGCGGATCAAACAATTCTTTTTGGACCCAGAAATCTTATTTAGTGATTGAACAGAAATATTTACGGCGATCTAACTAGTAACATTTATTTTTAAAAAATTTCTGGGTCGAAAAATAATTGTTTGATCCGCGGCTTATACATCCGAAATTACGGTAAATAATGATTAGACAATGCTAGCGACTAAAACATTCTAGTATTATTTAATAAATTCCTGTGAACCCTGTAAGGTACACATATCCGACAAGCGTCCTAAAAGATCGAATTATTTAAATAAGATGTATTCGGTTGTTCGGAAAGTCGTGTTCTATTGGAAAAAACAATACTGCACATTAGTTACCAAACACTAGATATCGGAAACGATGCTTAATAATAAAATGGCAGAATTTTATTTTCGATTTAATTTTCTTCGCCTTATGTAATTGCAAAATGTTGCCGATTAAAAATTGTGAAATAAGATGTAGGAAATTATTGGTACCAAACACTTGGAAATCTGATTTTCTTGAAACACATGACAACTCTAGCTCTGACAGATATTTTTTTTCTAAATATTATTAATTCAGACGAAAATACTTCTTAGTACTTTTGAACAACATCAGCATTAGAAGGAATTTGCGGTGTCGGTTTCTGCTTAAAAAAAAAAGATTTAGAATAATTTACAAGAATATGTATTCAAAAATATGCCAGACTAAGAACCTTGCCATAAAAGCTAGACTTAACCCTGTGAAGGGCTGTGGTATATCTATGAAACCACTTAATTACCAAAGACTACATTGGAACCAGAATTTTGAAAAAAAAATCGGTTTATTATATGTGTGAAATATAACTTTTCCGCATTTAGAAATAAATTTTTTTTGAAATTCCGGTGCCACTCATTTATTTCACCATTTTCGTTGTGGAAGTACACTGAGCCGCAAAGTTTTAACCCATTAGTGCCTAACGTCCCTTTTTAGGGACGCCTCAAAAGGTGCATGTAGCACTGTTTTTGACACCGGTAAAAAAGAACAGCAATCTTTATTTTATTTAATTTAAACAATTTCGTAATTAATCAACAAAACTTAATTCTTTTAAAAATAATGGTTCCAACCGAATAAAATTTGCGCAAAAGGTGCTGGGCACGAATGCGTTAAGCTAACTTTAATTTACTAGTGTTAATCAAAGGTCTTCTTTCCTTTTTATATTTTAGATGCACATGTTTTTGTTAAGAGCTATATGTTGGCTTTCTTCTGGTTGGTGTGTTTATTTAACTGATAACTAAACTTAAATAATGAGAAGACAAAATGATAAACTTTATTTAAATCTACAAATAGTTTTCCGCTGTATTTTGAAAATCGTGTAGCGTAATATATTTTTTAACTGAGGAACATTAGTAATATGAAGACACATAAAATCACAGTTCTTGTGACAGAAATTCAGTGAGAATATAAAACGCGTTTTATATTTATTTCGGATTGAAACACTGAAAAGACGCACATTATTTAATCCCATACTTCTAAAATATTTAAAGAAATTTTTTGTTTGGGCTGAAAAATGTTATCTAACTTTGATAATACTTCGAACAAAATTATTGACGATCGCAATTTTGCCAAAATCTCAGATACGCATAAAATGGATTTATAATAGTCTGTGCTTTTCAGTATCAAAACTCCTGATAAATTATTTCCATTACAAATGAATTTTAGCAAGAATAAATTTTATACTAGAGCTTGTTATTCCATTTTCAAAACAGTCATCCATTTTGACTTAGTGTATCAATATGTGACTATGAAGTATGCAGATCTACAACTATTTTATAGAGGATAATTTTTCTTGTATAAACGATACCGACATTAAGATTAAATAAATCAAACGAAATTTGAGTGATTCGCTTTTGGCGGAAAAGGTTGGAGATCCCTAATTTATAGAATCCGTGACAAGCATTACTAGTGTAAATATAAATAACAAAATATATTTTATCGCAAAATACAAAATAACACCCATAGGCAAAATTGTGCAGTTACATTTCCACAAAATATTATCATAATAGTAGTAAAAAGTGTACAAGGAAAACTGAAAACATAGCTGCCCTCATTAATGCTTTTCTAATTCAACTGAAATTTCATAGAAATTTTTGCCTTATTTAATTTTTGCTTTCAAAGATGAGGCAATGCACAATTAACCCTTTCTGGCGCAAACAAATTCTGTTCGTAAAATGAGAAATTGTTGACCGGAATTTACAAAAGACTTTTTTAGAAATTGAGAATTCCCTGATTTAAGCTGTCATTGTAAAAATAAAATTTTACTAAAATATTATTGGTGCCGTTTGTAAGTTTGGAATTAAAAGTAGGTGTTGCCGGAGTGGTAACACTGCCCCGGAAAGGGTTAACCGAAATTTCCGGCGTATCATCCGCGGATAAAACAATACTTTTGGGACCCACAAATCTTATACAGTGATTAAAGACAAATATTTACGGTGATCTGAAGAGTTACATTTCTTTTTTAAAATTTTCTGGGTCGAAAAATGATTGTTTGATCCGCGGATTATACGCCGGTAATTACAGTAGTATTAGCCCAGTTGCTGCCGCTCACGTGCCAGCGCGTGAGTGCTTTGACGTCCAATAGCCAGTCACGCGCTGACGCGGGAAAATCTTGCATTGATTCTTTGTTATAAAAAGTAAATCGGCTTCTGGGAAAAACCGACTTCTGCAGTGCGGCATTAACCATCATCACATCTTCACGTAAACGGCAGCGAACGTGTTAAATTTCTGTTGTAAAAGAGATATGCTTAAAGGTTCTCAGCTATTCTGAAATATGTTTTAATTTTAACCCTACATTGAAAGGATTCTTCTTTTGGAAGTATCATTCCCATAGTTATTATCATATATACCAGAAATTGTAAAAAGAAAAATTTTCCTTTATTTAGTACCGAATTTCAGTGGAAGGTTCGAAGTTGTGCGTCCAAATTTCATCCAAAATTTTATGTTCATACAGGAACCTTCGAAAGAATAAGTTTTACATTAAGTGATTGTTAAGTGCATTGTTTTAAGTAAAGCATTAAATACGACGATTTTTTTCTGTTATGGACTATAAATTTTCAACAAAACTGAAGAACTAACTGACAGCCCTGCTTCAGAGATTATTTCAGATAAATATTTTTATTTAACTTCTCAATTCTGGTACATGTGACATTTACGGGTACTGTGAGCTATTTTTTTATATTTATATTGTTTCATTGCCACCATTCTTTTGAAAGAGACTAATTGAATTTTTTTCTCAAATCTGACATATTTTACATATGACTTAAATAAGGTGAATATTTCTACTACAAAAAAATTGCAGTATTCAAACATTCTTAAATTTTAAAGATGAAGCCTGCACGTGCTTAAGGGCAGGGGTGTAAAAATCTTGTTGCCAGCGGGCACAGTCTCACAGCTAAATTTTTTGTCCAATACTTTGTTTATTTTTTTCTAAGAGTGCAATTAAAATCTAAACGAAAAAAACTAATAAAATTAGTTTTGATACTCTGCTCACTGGCCGCTAGACTTTTACAGCCTTGCTGAAAGGTTAAATATTGTGCTTGATAGGAGGTCATTTGTGTATTAAAAATTAATATATAGCTGATTTAATTATGTATCATTGTACTTTATAAGGTTAAATTCATAAAGGATTGCATAGGCACAATATCAGGGCTCGCATATGAGGCTATATTTTAATTTCAATTCCACCACTTTTTAAAAACAAAAATCTCTTACATAAGATTTGACATCATTTAAAAGAGAAATACAGGGTGGTTCAAATTAAAGTATCCCTGTTTGAGACGCACTAGCAAGAGAAGCAGGGGATGAAGCAATTTTATATTTGGAGCATATACATATCGAACCATGGGGAACTGATTGATGCAATAAGAATTTTTAGTTCAAATAACATGCTAAAAAGGCTCTGCAATCGGTTTTAGATAAGAAAAATTAAATAATATTTTAAATTCCCACCGCTAAGTTTTTACTATTCTTCGCCTAATAAGAACACTAATAAAATTAATCACAGCATATACTAAAAAAACCTAAACGAATAATACTATTAAATATTATTGGTGAGAATCAACAATTTGGCATCATAATCCTTGGTCATGTTGCATTTTTTCTTACACCGTTCAATTTCCCATGGTCTGATATGTATACCTTTAAAATATAAAGACGTTTCATCCACTGCTTCGCTCGCTAGGGTGTCGCAAACAGGGATACTTTAATTTGAACCACCCTGTACAACACAAAACTTTTTTAAATTAATGATTAAAACCGAATATAAAAATAGTTAACTGTAGCAGCCCCGTAATATTAATAGGGGCACGAAAAAATGGCCATCATTGTTATACCGTAATTTCTGGCGTATAATCCGCGGAATAAACAATCATTTTCGACACAGAAATTTAATAAAAATAAATGTAATATCTCAGATCGCCGTAAGTATTTGTCTTCAATGACTAAATAAGATTTCTGGGTCAAAAAAAAAAAAAAAAAAAAAAAAAAAAATGTTTTATCCTCGGATTATACGCCGGAGATTACGGCACAATTGTTTGGCCGTTACAGGGATGCCTGTTTAGCTTCCAATTTCAATTCGAAATTTCAAATTCATACCAGAAGTTTTAAAAAGAGATTTGTTATTTTATATGATCGCTAAATGTCTGAAATTAAATTGAAAAAATCTATTTTTTATTTCCAATATGAACTTTAAATTTTTAATTGCAGGTGGAGTATGCCCTTGAGAGGAGTATTTGCATAAATTTGTAGATATTTAAACCAACATTTTAGTTATGGAAAAAGTGTTAGCCAAATATCGGGGGACAATAAGTCACTATAAGATTGTTTATTATGCTTGATTAAATATTATTGAGAAGTTACCCATATGTTTCGTTGAAAAGGCAAGGCGAGCACTTTTTTGTTTTTGTGCTCCTGTTGTTTCTTTTTTTAAAATACCATTTTTTAAACGTAATATTTTAATGCTGCGTTTGGATAACATTTCCAAAAAATATTAAATAAAGCATGTTTTCACAAAATTCGTAGCAAAAATTTTAGAAGTTTTTTAGATAAAAAAACTGGTATTCGAAAAACGAATCGTATGGGAGATTAGTTGTTATTACATGGTTAGTACGGGTCCTGAAATTTCATGACCAAGAAATTCTTCGGCACCAATATTTTCTTACACAAAATTTCTAATTAAATAAGGCAAAATTCAAGCGTTTGAACTAGATTTATTTTTCTTGAATAAATACTGGTTTAAAATAGCAAATACAGCCTTTGTGCACATATGTTTAAAGATAGAAAACCAACGATTATAAATGCACAAATAAAGTATGAGAAGGTAGCAAATAGCTATTTCGAATCTACTATCGAGATTCTCCATCAGTGCAAAATTCAACGAGCTAAAAAATATCAAAATTGAGCAAAGAGACAGAGAGACGCAGGCTTATATACCCGCTATGGGAACAATCCCGCCTAAAGAAAAGCAACCAATGAGAAGAAAGTAGCCAAAACAACTGGGTGGACAAGTAGCGACATCTATCGGAGAACAAGCAAAGCAAAAACCAAAATACGAGTGAAAAAAAGCATTAAATTAAAGATTTCCAAATACTTGTAAAATAAGGAGTACTAGATAAGTCATTGACTAAGGAGTGAGAATTTTTTATGACGTGGTAAGCTTCCCAAAAATCAAGATCAAGAATGGAAGGACATTTATGGATGATGGTGGCTGAAGAAAAGTCAAACTTATGTTGTGAAGGCCAATAATGTTGAGCAATAGAGGAACGTTTAAGCTCTTGATTTTTGACATACCTTTTATGTTCCATTAAACGAAATCTGAGAGCACGTTTTGTCTGACCAATATAAGAAAGACCACATTGGCAAGAAATTTGGAAAATACCCCAGTTAGCTAAGCGATCAATGGGGTAAGATTTGAAAAAGCAATTTTATTAACAGGAGAAAAAATAACATTGAAATCGAAGCTTTTTAAAATTTTAGCAACTTGCTGACTGATTTTGGGGAAAAAAGGCAAAATAACCAAAGCATTGGAGTTCGAATTAAAGTTTTTTCTTTCAGACTGGGTGGATTTTGTCAATTTTCTATGAATTGAAACTATAATATTTGGGGAATAACCACGATCAACAGCAATAGCTTTTAGATAATTAAGTTCATCACTGAGTAACTGAGGAGTTGAACAAATATTGGAAGCCCGGAAAACAAAAGTTTTAAAAGCCGCAACTTTCTGGTTAGGAGGATAAGAAGAGTATCTGTGAGGTGGAAGACTGACCGCAAAAGGTTTGCGAAAGACAGTAGTCTAAAAATTATCTTCATTGCGAATAACAAGAACATCCAGAAAAGAAAGGCAATTGTTCGATTCAGTTTCAAAAGTAAATTGAATGCAAGAATCAATAGAATTCATGTCAGAGAGAATAAGATTTATATCTTAATTCACTTCAACTAAAGCATAGATATCATCTACGTAACGAACATAGAATTGAAATAAAATTGTTTGAAGTCTTAAAATTTCCGTTCTATGTTCGTTACGTAGATGATCAGTCACCAAGTTCTTAAAATTTAAAAAGTTCGATTTCAATGTTATTTTTTCTCCTGTTAATAAAATTGCTTTTTCAAATCTGTTATATCTGTTATGATGTGCACTAGATGGCGCCATCAGCGCCAGTCAAAAGGCAGTTCAGCCGCGAACGATGTTCGGGAGTTCGTTCGTTGTCAGCCACGATGTAAGACGGTCGGATCTTGGATCCAGGAATAAATTCTTATATCTTAATGCATCCAGCTCTAGTGATCATTTAGTATTTCCATACACCCTTAGAAATGTTTCAGTGTCGACGAGGATAAACTCTATCGATGTTTTTTCAATAAAAAAAAATGTTTTTTGACGCGATTTTGAAGAAAGAGCGTCAGCGGTGGATGGCCGCGTGTTCCTACTAGGCCTAAGCGCCGATCGGCGGACGGACATTACGGCGTTAGCGAAGCAGGCTTAATCGGCGACCGGCGACCCCAGAATTGTTTATTCAAGTTCCGGCATGGCTTCTTTTGGTTGTATTGCAGAATTTAATCCATCGGTCGAATCCTGGAGCGAATACTCCGAAAGATTGGAACAGTTCTTCATCGCCAACGCCATAGTCGAAGACAATAGAAAGCGTGCTGTTTTCTTAACGGTGGTAGGACCTGCCACTTACGGATTGCTTCGGAATCTGCTATCGCCGGCTGCACCCACATCTAAGACATTAGCGGAACTCATCGGCATCCTCAACGGACATTATGATCCAGTGCCTTCAGAGATCGTGGAGCGATTCAAGTTCAACAGCCGCGTACGGCGCGCGGACGAATCAGTGGCCGATTATATCGCAGAGCTTCGGAAATTAGCGAAGTATTGCAATTACGGCGAATCTCTGGATATGATGCTCCGTGATCGGATAGTTTGTGGCATACAAGACGAAGGAATACAACGAAAATTGTTATCAGAAAGCAATTTAACCCTTTTGCGAGCGTCGGAAATTGCCGTTTCAATGGAAGCAGCTGCGAGGGATGCTGTTGATCTGAAGATATCTGCCGTTCCTGAAGTGAAAAAATTACAAGTTACGGCGCAACGGCCGCGAAAAAACGAGATCGTTAAATCGGCGTCCAATTCAAATAACGGCCATACAGGGAAGAAGTGTTATCGTTGTGGCGACTCCAAACACCATTCTTCTGATTGTAAACACAAAAATAGCACGTGTTATAGCTGTAAAAAATTGGGGAACCTGTCAAAAGTGTGTTTATCAAAGAATAAACAAGGTTACAAACCTAAAGTTAACTTAGTTGCTGAATCTAAAGAAGATTTAGGCAGTAAGGAGTATACAATTTTTAATTTAAGAGATAACAAGAGAGATTACCCTCCGGTGAAAATTACTTGTGAGATCCAAGGCCAGCCTGTTATTTTTGAAATTGACTCAGGGGCTCCATTTTCCATAATGCCTGTAAAACTGTTTGATAAAATTAGAAGATTCTGCCCTCCTTTGGAAAAAACGAACATTAAGCTTCAGTCTTACACCAACAATACCATTGATATTTTGGGAGTTACAAATGTGAATGTGGTGTTCCAAGCAAGAACAGAGACTTTACCTCTACTAGTGGTTTCTCAGGGAAGCACTAATTTAGCTGGGCGAAACTGGATTGTTCCATTAAGCCTAATGAATGCGTTTGATGCCAACATGAACCACACATTACATTGTGTAAGGACTGAGCAGCTCAAGCTAGATGGACTTTTAAAAGAATTCCAGAATATTTTCTCACCAGGCTTGGGATTAGTGAAAGGAATTAAAGTTCATCTTACCTGTAAAACTGGTGAACCTCCGAAATTTTTCAAGGCTCGTCCTGTACCATATGCATACAAGGAAAAAATCAACAAGGAAATAGACCGCCTTCTTGCAGATGGCATTATAGAGCCAGTTAAAACTTCTGATTGGGCAGCTCCTATTGTTCCCGTGCTGAAGCAAGACGGCAGAATTAGAATATGTGGTGACTTTAAGCTAACAGTCAATAAAGTAACAGAATTAGAGCAGTACCCTCTGCCAAATATCGAAGATTTGTTTGCTGAAATGTCTGGGGGTACAGCTTTCACTAAATTAGATCTGCGGGATGCATACTGTCAACTAGAGCTCGATGAAGAGTCAAGACGCCTGGTAGTAATAAATACGCACAGAGGTCTCTTCCGGTACACACGCCTGGCTTTCGGCATTGCTTCCGCCCCGGCTATTTTTCAACGTGAAATTGACAAGATCTTACAAGGGGTAAAAGGAGCCTCTAAATACTTGGATGACCTTCTAGTAACTGGTAAAACCGAAGCAGAACATCTACAGAACTTACAAGAAGTTCTCTCTCGTCTGCAAGCAGCAGGTATAAAGTTACATCCAGAAAAATGTGAATTTCTCAAACCATCTGTGGAATATCTTGGTCATCGTCTGGACAAAGATGGGTTGCATCCAGTTGAATCGAAGGTCAAAGCGATTACGGATGCTCCGGAACCAACAAATGTAGACGAGCTACGTTCTTTTATTGGCCTAATCACATACTATGCGAAATTTTTACCTAACATGTCAACACTGTTAGCACCCTTATACCAGTTGTTGGAAAACAAACGGCTATGGAGATGGGGTTCATCACAACGAGAAGCTTTTAAAAAAGCTAAAGATGTCCTGCAGACCTCATCATTACTAGTGCATTTTGACCAAGACAAGGAAGTGATCCTGGCTTGTGATGCAAGTCATTATGGGCTTGGTGCTGTTCTGTCACATAAAACTCCAGATGGTGATAGACCAATCGCTTTTGCTTCTCGCTCCCTGACGAAAGCAGAAAAAAATTACAGTCACATTGAGAAGGAGACTTTAGCCTTAGTATTTGGAGTGACTCGATTCCGGAACTATCTCTTGGGACGTAAATTTACGTTACTTACAGACCATCGTCCTTTGGTAACTTTATTATCAGAAGAAAAACCAGTTCCATCAGTTGCTGCAGCCCGTATCCAGCGATGGGCATTGACTTTATCTGCCTACGTTTACAAGATAGAGTACCGAAAAGGGAAGTTGCACGGAAATGCTGATGCTTGCAGCAGACTTCCACTGAAATCTGAAATGGCGGAGCCTCCAGTACCTGTCGAGTCGGTTTTGCTTATCCGACAGTTAAATGATAGTCCACTGACAGCACATCTAATCCAAAGGGAGATAGACAAGTGTCCTGCACTGAGCCGTCTACGATCTCATATTCAAAATGGGTGGCCAAAGAAAGTGACAGAAAATTTACAAGCCTTTTGGCATATCCGACATGAACTGTCAGTTGAGGAAAACATCATTCTCAGAGGTTCCCGTGTTTTTGTTCCAGGAAAGTTTCGTCAATTTGTTTTGGATGAACTGCACAGTGCTCATCAAGGGATTTCTGCTATTAAATCTCTGGCTCGTTCCCATGTCTGGTGGCCTGGTATTGATCGGGACTTAGAAACAAAAGTTCGAAACTGCATCGACTGTCAAGAAAATGCTGCAGCTCCTCCTTCGACACAAATCCCTTGGCTCACACCTGAAAAACCTTGGGACAGAATCCATATCGACCATGCAGGTCCTGTAGAAGGCCATTGGCTATTAATTGTAGTTGATGCCAAAACAAAATGGCTTGAAGTGATTCCAGTGCCCAACACCACAGCAACTTCAACGATAATAGCTCTGCGTAACCTGTTTGCACGCTTTGGCTTACCAGAGAGCTTAGTCAGTGATAACGGACCTGGCTTCCGTAGTGACGAATTCACAAATTTCTTGAAAAGAAATGGCATTACACCAATTAAAACCGCACCATACCATCCGAATTCAAATGGTTTAGCGGAAAGAGCAGTGCGTACAGTAAAAACTGCATTGAAGAAAGCTAAAGAAGGCACTTTCACTGAAAGACTGACCAGATTTCTTCTGAATTTTCGAAATACCCCATCAAAGGCAACGGGTATATCTCCAGCTGTGGCAATGTTCGGACGACCTCTTCGCATGCGTTTGGATCTTATCCGCAGTGCTAAAGTTAAAACATCTGAGAGGGGAGATACCCATAATAGCAAGTTTACAGAAGGCACTCCTGTCTGGGTGCGCTCTTTTACCCGGGGCCCATCTTGGGTTGCTGGAAAGGTTACAGGAACAATGGGGAATACAATGTGCAAAGTCAAGACAACTTGGGGTATTTGGACACGACACATTGATCAAATTCGTTACAGGCAAGAGGACACTCTACAGGAAATTCCTCCAGCTCCAGAACTACCAGATTCTGTTTCTTCAGGATCAGATGTGTCAGTGCCTACAGTGCAACCGAGAGATGTAGTAGAGTTACCAGCTGATCAGGTGACAGACACCCTTCTACCTCCTACGCTGTCTCCGCAGGTAAGTGTCCAAGAACACAGTTCTCAGGCAGATCCTCCAGCACTCTCGCCGCAAGCAGTTTTGCAGAATCCAGGAGCGCCACTTCCTAGACGTTCCACTCGTCCAAAAGCAAAACCTGAACGTTTGCAATATTAGACTTTTTAAATTGGACTGTTAAATTTTGAACTGTGTCAAGGACTTTATTTTTTTTATTGTATTGTGCATGTCTAACAACTTGAATATTTCCTTTAAGAAGGAAGAGAATGTTATATCTGTTATGATGTGCACTAGATGGCGCCATCAGCGCCAGTCAAAAGGCAGTTCAGCCGCGAACGATGTTCGGGAGTTCGTTCGTTGTCAGCCACGATGTAAGACGGTCGGATCTTGGATCCAGGAATAAATTCTTATATCTTAATGCATCCAGCTCTAGTGATCATTTAGTATTTCCATACACCCTTAGAAATGTTTCAAAATCTTAAGCACCCCCATTTATCGCTTAGGTAACTGGGCTATTTACCAAATTTCTTGCCAATGTGGTCTTTCTTAGATTGGTCAGACTAAACGTGCTCTCAGATTTCGTTTAATGGAACATAAAAGGTATGTCAAAAATCAAGAGCTTAAACGTTCCTCTATTGCTCAACATTGTTGGTCTTCACAACATAAGTTTAACTTTTCTTCAGCCAACATCATCCATAAATGTCCTTCCATTCTTGATCTTGATTTTTGGGAAGCTTACCACATCATAAAAAATTCTCAATCCTTAGTAAATGACTTATCTAGTACTCCTTATTTTCCAAGTATTTGGAAATCTTTAATTTAATACTTTTTTTTCACTCGCTTTTTAGTTTTTGTTTTGCTTGTTCTCCGATAGATATCGCTACTTGTCCACCCAGTGGTTTTGGCTGATTTCTTCTCATTGGTTGCTTTTCTTTAGGCGGGATTGTTCCCATAGCGGCCATATAAGCCTGCGTCTCTCTGTCTCTTTGCTCAGTTTTGCTATTTTTTAGTTTGCTGAGTTTTGCACTGATGAAGAATCTCGATAGCAGATTCGAAATAGCTATTTGCTACCTTCTCATACTTTATTTGTGCATTTATAATCGTTGGTTTTCTATCTTTAAATACTGGTATATCACCTTGAAAATAACGGTATTCGTACGAGCCCTATACTATTTTCAAACACTAATCAAAGTTGTAGTTTGTCTTGTGAATGCTAGAAAAATTAGAAATCTGCTTCGGAGCTTATTGGTTTGCATTAGTATAAGTTTAAAAAAATGACTTGATTGCTATTGTTTTCCTAGTTATAGGTAATTTGTCAAGAATTTTCTTAATTGCATTCGCAATGATATTAAGCAAAAGTCTTAAAAAATGTGCAATATCATATTCAATTTATATCATATAATCTGCGCTTATTTTTTTGTTTGCTTGTTTAATTTACATATGTTTGTATATCAGATGTGTATCAGACATATAACTTTACTCTACTTAGTTGTAACAAAGTATGTCCAAAAAACTTAAGTCGTTACTTCTGAATAGTTGTAAAACGTATTGCTTAAATCTTATCTAATTTTCCCGTATTTTTTTTACTTGTATATATTTGTACATCACATGTATCAGACTTATTAAAGATCACTATTCTTAATTGTAAAAATGTATGTCCAAAAAACACAAGCCATTACTTCAGAATGGTCGTTCAACTTCTTACTTAAAGATTGAATAATTTATACATTTAAAAAATCAAATAAATTACAAAAAAGAGACGTAAAAAAGAAGATATGTACTTTACAAATCTTTTCCGATTTCGCCATAACAAATCATATGCTTTAAAGTACGTATTAAGTGGATAAAGATGTCATTGTCCTCTATTTTTTTAATTCATTCTAAAGCTTCGCCTTCAAAGGAATATAAATGGCTACCTTTTCTAAACGTGGAGAGTAATTTTTTTAATTCAAAATTGGAAAATAATGTCTGTAAATTGAGTTTCAAAAACACTGTACTTTCTTTTTTACCGAGTTAAACTTATTTATATTTTATGTTTGAATAAAATTGCCTTAAATAATACTTAATGCTAAGAAATACTCTTAATTCACATGTATTTTTATATTCTGACGTATTTCTTTGAAGTATTTGTTATGAAGAAAAATAAAAGTGTAGAGGAGGAACTTCTAAAATGATTACAGAGAAATAAGGACTATAATTGATGGGAGTTTTTTTTTTAATCAGAAAGAAGCATTTTATTCAACATATAACAAAACTGAGAAGATTAAGCCAAATGTGATTCATTTTTACTTATTTCTCCAAACAAATGAATAGTTTATTTCGCTTAGATTTAAGTCTGCAAATGTTTAACTGTTTTTCCGAAATCTAGAATATTAGAGCTTGGCTCATTACATGTTTTAAAATTGATATTGAAAAAATTTGTTGAAATATTAAAAAAGTAATTAAATTATTAAAAAAGTAAAAAAAGTAAGTTAAATAATAGAATAAATTAAATATCTAATTGGCTAGTGTTTCAAAGTTTACATACGTAGCATAATTCAAAAGTTCAGGACAATGTTGTAAAAAACATTTCCCTGAATAGGTCACAGCTCTGAAGCATATTCATTTTCAAATTAGTCACGTTGGGCGACTATATACTTCTGCTAGAGTTCGTATAACTTCTGGAAGCATCGCTGGAAGCCATTTTTCGCAACCTGCCATAAGGGCTCTTGCGATGTTGTTTTCACTGCATCTGAAGCCTAAAAACGGCGTCCCTGTAAATGTTTTTTCATTGATGGGAACAGATAAAAGTCACACGGGGCTACATCCAGTTGATAGGGGAGGATGTGGAAGCTCATTAGTGTGACTTTTGTTGAGGAATTGTTTTAATAAATGGTATCGATGTGCTGGTGCGTTCTCGAGCAGAAAGTACCAGTGTCTGGCCTCAGCGAAGTTTGTCCAACGAGTTTATTATCTTCAATAGATTCTCGGTCTCTTTAAAACGCCGATGCCATTGATAAACCTTGTGTCTCACCATGGTAAATTCATCATACACATTTCTTAGCATGTCCAAAGTCTCCATTGGTTTTTCACCTAACCGTTGGCAGAATTTAATGCCGCAACGCTATTCAAGAAAATCCATTTGCCTTACGGGCCCCACCAGTGGCCGAGAGGTTCGGACCTCTCAACTGGTAGACGGCAGGTGCTGGGTTCGAACCCAATCGCGGCTGTCGGCCTAACCGTTCGGAGTTTTCCGTGGTTTTCTTCGAACCTTGCGTAAATACGGGTTAGGTTACCTTAGAAAGACCCCCACGGAGGGCACTCTCCCTGGTCCAATATCCCATTAGCGTAGATAATCGGACGACAAAAATCAACCAACCAACCAACCAACCATTTGCCTTACGTTGTCGATCAAAGATAAGTTACTTCGTAGGTAACAGCTGCAGGTGCGGTACAGTCACATGACAAGGACGAAAACAACAGGAGCAAATAGGGGAGGGTTGGGAAAATACACCTCAGACAGTTTTACTTTAGGCATTTGCTTTCGTTTTCAAAAATGGACGCATTTTACAGTGAATTCTTTTTTATTGCTATTATGGGCATTTTAAAAGAATTGCATATTTTAGAACGTACATTGAAAATAAATACAAGCTTGGTAAAGATTGGAATAAAATATTTTATTGACAATATTTATTTAATTCATAGTATGTAACATTAATTGAACCTTTTAAGTGAAAACATAATTAAAGTTATATAATGAATTAAATTAGATTATTGACAGAAATAAACTATTTTATTCCAGTCTTTCCTCTTGTGTTTGCTTTTATTGTTAGCCACCTTAAATATATGATAGTTTTAAAATGCCCATAAGCGCAAGTTATTAAACAGTTTTAAAATCTTAAACAGTCAATATTTTTTCTCAGATACCCACTAAGTTTTACATATCATTTAAATTATACCATAATGCACGTTATCTACGTTTTTATTGTTCTTTTATGTGCAATTAAAATCTTATTGCTGAAAATTAGATATTAATACAACCCGTATTTATAAAACGACATAGTAAGTCATATTTAATATCACTTTTTTATTCCCATATATAGATTAGATGTGCCAGTAATGAACACCCTTAAGGGTGGTCTTAAGTCAAAAAGGGCAACATTGTGACATATGCTTGAATTTATTTTTGTTCGGAAATGCATGAAACTAACAGGTGTTGTTGTTCAGAAATTGTCTAATTTCACTCAATGTTCTGTTTTTTTTTAAACGCAATAGATCTTTCATAACAAGCCTTCAAAGTTTACTTTTTTGAGCACATTTCCCGACGAAAGCAGAAAAACCGGTCGAAAAGCAGGAGAAAAAAGAGTGATCACGTGATCGAAGTAGCTTAGAACTGGATTGGTAATTTAATTATCATAAAATGGAAAACTAAGTTGGATTCGAAATCGCTTCCATAGTCAGGCATTCCAGTTTTATATCTTTCTATTAAAAATGAATTTGTAAATGTGTCAAAACGTTTTTTGCTTGCTGAGCGGAGTAGTTGAGCACCCTTAAGTTCATCTGTCCCTGCCGGCTAATACACTCATGAGCTATTGCTAATCCTATGGGGAGGGATTTTTCTAATATCTCGTTTGCATTTCGACATTTTATTTTTATTTATTTATTTATTACATTGGATAGCTGAATTTCGTCTCTATATCGCACTTTTTTGTTTTTTCGATTTTGGTCGTAGATATTTTTTATAAAATTTCTTTCACTTTCAAACCTGGTACCAAAAATGAAAGTGTTATTCTAAAAAATATTTGCAGTCAGAATTGAAAAAGTAAAAATAAATTAGTATTTAAGAGAGAAAATATGTTAAGTTGTATCGATTTCTCCATTGATTAGGCACACAATGATAATACACAATGTGGCAGGTACTACTATATTTGGATACAACCCCTCATTTTTTTTTTTTTTTGCTTCATTTTGGGAACAACGGATTTTGTGCTTATTCTATCGACGAACACTTTCAGGATTTTCAGGCTATGTTTTTGAGACTTTTACAAAAGTTGCTCTACATATTTAGCTAACACAACATGTAAATGAAGTTTTGATAACATTGACGCATGCGCAATGAAAAAATATTTAGTAAACCTAGTCATTTTTCATACAATTTTTATTATTTTGTAATTCTGATTAAAGGGTATTGTGTACAACTTTGTTTGTCATAGTTTTGAAAAAGAACATTATTTTATATTAAGAACTCTGAAAATTATATGCAAAAAACTTGAAAAAATTTGGGACTGTTTTTATAAAAAACTTAATATCTCTACGAGTATTCACGCTATCTGCATAAAATGAAAACAGTTACATTACATGCTACACTAGTTTTGACAGGGTTATCCAAAAGATTTTCGTTCTTTTTCAATTTCTTGATGGTCCCCTATGGAGTTTCGGGAGAAAATCTCCACGTAAATGTATGACCTGTACTATTATGTTTACTCACTTAAGGTTTCAGGATGATTTCTCAAGTATTTTTCTATATATTTAACAAAATGTCAAAAATCGCAAGTAGACGGTCATCTTTGACCATATAGTATATAGGTGCATTTACCTTAACTTTGTGGCTCAAGGAAAATACATTGCTTATGTGTTAAAATTAATGATTGACACCGGAATTTGAAAATAACTTTATTTATAAATAAGAAAAGGCTATATTTCACGCATTCAATAAACTATAATTTTTTTAATCAAAATTCCGGTGCTTTTGGGGCGTTTGGAATTAAAATTAAGTGGTTTCATAGGTATACAACCGCGCGCAAGGAGTTCAGAGAAATAGTGATTGTTAGAAGCCACGTGAATATTGCTATCAAGAATAAATAAATTTTAACTTAAAATCTAAAATGATTTTATTTGTCACTTACTGCAAATGCAAATACGAGAAAAAAATACTCCGTAATAAAGCGTTTTTTTACTCTGTGTTAAAAAATAAACTTGGTGAAAATAAATGTAAGCCGTGTCAATGAGAACGAAAAAAATTTATAGGAGTTTATCCTTTTTCAATTCAATCGTTTATATTTTTAAAAAGCAATTTATAAAAATTGTTATTTTCCTCTATTTGAAACATAATATAAATAAAGGAGTTTTTTCCTCATACAGTACACTATTTTTTAATATTATAAAGGGTAAAAATCGTATATATTTATTTGCGCGTTTTCTTTTTCAAAATGTAGAGAAAATTTATCAAAATCTTTTTTATTATTATTAAATATAAAATTGTAAATAAAATTGTATGTCTCCAAACTTTATTCTTTTTAATTTGAATGTTTTAGTCAGACAAAATATATATATATGCTTATTAATTTTTATAACGTCGTATTATTTCCGCTTTTCTTTAAAATAAATAACAGTTAGGGGGTCGTGCAAAAATGTTATCGTTTTTCCGTTTTACAAAACAAACAAAACTGTAAGCACTTAAATGGGAAGTTAAATAGGTATTTTAAATAAGTATTTAAACTGTAAGTAAATATTTTGAGACTATAAGTATCGTTGTGATACAAATCTTGCCTTTGTTTCCTCTAATTTCATGTTTAAAAAATGCATATTCTTTCCCCTCCCCGATCCCAAATAAAAACGTTCTTCATCATCAAAACAGAAATTTATGCCCTGTTCTTGGCAGGAATAATTTATTTTGTTGTAGTCAATTTACACAATATTTTTAGCCTATTTATTCTATTTTAATGCACAAATAAAGGTATGATTTAATGAAAAATACTTTTTCATAGTAAGTTCCCTTATCAGAAAGTCTTGCCAATGAAAATTCCAAAAGGTAAAATTCGCCTAATTTAATATCGAAGGTTCTTTAAAAAAAAATGTGATTTGTTTTATTATTTACTGATATGTCTGTGACTTCAGGGAAACAGCACCGCCCTCTGAATACTATCGTAATTTCCTACTTATAATCCGTGTATCAAACAATCATCTTTCAACGTAAAACTTTTTTTCAATAAAATATGACATTTTAAATCGTTGTAAATATTTGTCATGAATCACAGAATATGTTTTCAAGTTCCAAGCAGAATTGCTCGCTCTAAGAATTATACGCCGGAAATCATGGTAGGCCTGAGCGCCGATTAGTGTTGCCAGGTGCCCAGCATAAATAAAGGCTTCAGATGTTCTGGGAAACGACAATTTTTACAGTCCATTTTGACATTTTTAATCTTAGCTAATTCTACCTTTAGATAAGTCAAAGAAAATGACTTTAAAATACTGGTGAGAAGAGCAATTGGAAACCCGATATACACGGGACACCTGGCAAAACCAGTGTTACACATTTCTGGCACCAGTCATTAGTGAATTTTGCAGCACCTGTACTGTTTCTTGAATTTGTATACTATTAACTTTTAAAAGCTTTTCCAGCTGTGTTTTTGGTGAGATAAAACAAGATAAAGAAACTTTTGGAAAATTTTGGTATCTATGTTCAGAGAACCGTACAAAAGCTTAAAACATATTTGCCTAAGAAAGTCGTCATTTTTGGGTCTTCACTCTAGCCTTCAGGGCAGGTGGCTACCTGTTGATAAACTTTTTTTTATGAAGCCATTAACCACTTCGCGACGAGAGCCTTTTGCTTAATATTTACTCTTTTTTAAACAGTTTTTCAACACAGAATTTTTTCGTAATCGATCCTAAAAAAATGCGGTGTGTAAATATTGAAGGATTCTGAGCACTTTAATTAGCACGTATACCAGTCGCCCGTTCGCAACGGGTTAAAAGTTTTTGAAAGTCTCTCTCTATAAATTAAGTGTGTCGAACAATGGGCACCGTGATTCCAGTAATACTAAACTACTTAATAATAGTTTATTATTAGCATTATAAATCCATGGAAAACTTCTATAAAAACAATATAAATTTTTTAAGAATATTTTAAAATAAAAATAGGAAGACTTAAAAAAATAAAAATAGCGTCGAATACTAATAAGAACCATCGTTTAAAACAGTTTAAGATAAATAAACTTTTAAAAAAGAGCAACATTCTGAATACATGCACGATTAATCATCGATGAGCCACAAATTAATTATCGGAAGAACAAAATATTCCTTTTCATTACGAGAAACAAAAATTTCAGTAAATTAAAATCAACAAATTAGCTATTAAACAAAATGCTTTAAAAAAAGAAAACAACGGAACCTCTGAAAATACTCGGAAGAAAATAAAATAAAATATATTCTCTAGGAAAAAATACCTAGAGAGTTCCTCCTGACTAAAAAGTTTCAAACAAGTATACAGTTACAACAAGTATACAGTATTTACATCACGCAACAGTTGTATTGCGTCAACTAAAAATAAATAATTTTCTTAAAGTAATCTTTTCCCTCTTTTTTTAACATGATTAATGTTAGTTTTAGATTGAAAAACACGAAAAGATGTTTTTCAACTTTAATACATAAATTTTCAGAAAAAAATATTGTTTGATAGATGTCACTTGAGAAAAGAAGTAATATTTGACATTGAAACATCAAAATATGTTTTATAACTGCAGTAATTACTTTTATATGTATTGCTATTGTTTATAAGGTTATCAAATAGAAAGAACAAAGAAGACATATATGTTTGCACATGTTTTAGTGCACAAATTAATTGTTTTCGGCAACAAAAATTTTCTTCCAATATTTGAGCAACGATAGCATATTAATGAAGTTATTTAATCCATTTGATATATAAAAGAATCTCACTTAACCCTTTTAGGGGTAAAGTACTTCTGTTCGTAAAATACTGATATGAATAACTGACACTACAATTCACCAATAAATGTATTTCGAAATAAATGAAAACCTTTCTTCACACACTTAAAAAAAATTAAAGGTTTCATTTTAGATATCTGGTGCAAACGTGGAATTTAGAGATTAAAATTAAGTGGTCTAAAAATTAATCATGGCAAAAAATCTGGGGCAAAAACAAAAAAATTATGTTGATTTGTAATAAGATCTAGCAGAAATGTTTTAGCCATAAAATGAATTTTACTCACTTTGAAGATCATCTGCTCATTTCACTTCTTTAACACCTAAAATATAAAGTTAAAGAAAAGAAATATACTTTCTTAATTTAAAGAACAGCGAAAAAAAATCAGTACTTAATTTGCAGTTAAAAAAATACATTACGACAGACATACTTTTTTATGACAGTCTTATATATCTAGCAAGAAAAATGAGTCATTTTTTCAAAATCTAAACATGTTATTAAGAATCTGCTAAACAGTAAAAGTTCAAAAGAAAGCGATTGCGATATGTCCAATTAGCACCAAGCTATTCATTAAAACAAACGCTTCTTTCATTATGCCTCCATGTTTTATTTTCTCTTTACGTTTTTTATGCCTTTGCTTCTAGTAGTATATTAATGTTAATAATGAGCTTCGAAATCAGGAACAAAAAAAAATCCTTTTTAAAGTGAAAAACGAATACATTCTTGAATAATGTCCTAAGAAGATTTGCTAATGTTTTTTAAATGGTTTTTTTAGCTGAGGTCAAAATATATATAAAAAAGCAATTCATTAGTAAAAATATGTTTCACTGATGTGAAATTAAGTGAAATATTTAAAAATTTTAGGACATTCAACTATCAGTAACAGTTGAAGTGATGAAAAAGCAAGTTAATTTAGTAGATAAATAATGTTAATTTAAAAATTATCTTTCTCTTTAGTTTTTTTTTTTTTTTTTTTTTTTTTTTGGGGGGGGGGGGTATTATTATTTTTATTTCAGAGACCATCGATAATCACATCATTTTCACAAAATTATTCTCTCATAGCTGTTTGTTAAGGGTGATGTTCGCTTTATAAAACTATGGAAAACTTTTATAAAAACAATACAAATATTTAAGAATTATTTTTAAATAAAAAAATGAAGAATTAGGAAACTATTTTTCTATTAAAGAAATAAAAGTAACGTAAACTACTAATAAGAACCATAATAAAATTTTTAAGCTTAATAATAGTTTATTATTAGCCTTATAAATCTATGGAAAACTTCTATAAAGCAATATATTTTTTTAAAGAATATTTTAAAATAAAAATAGGAAGACTTCAAAATTTAAAAGTAGCGTCGAATACTAATAAGAACCATAGTTTAAAAATGTTTAAGATAAATAAACTTTTAAAAAGTGTAACATCCTGAATGATAAACGATTAATCATGAATGAGCCACAGATTGATTATCCGAATAACAATATAGTCATTTCCACTACGAGATACAAGGATTTCAGTGAATCAAAAGTAACAAATTAGCTATTAAACAAAATGCTTTAAAAAAGGTATACAACAGAACGTCTGAAAATACTCTGAATCAAATCAAATCAAATAAATTCTTTAGGAAAAGCTGCTTGAATATTTCTTCCTGACAAAAAAGTTTAAAACAAGTATAATTAACAGTTTTATAGCGTCTAATAAAATATAGATAATTTTAAAGTAATGTTTTTCCTTTTTTTCCGCATGATTAATGCCAGTTTTAGCTGGAAAAACATTAAAAGAAATTTTTTTTTTTAAATTTAATAAAAGTACCGTAATTTCGGGTGTATAAGCCGCGGATCAAACAATTCTTTTTGGACCCAGAAATCTTATTTAGTGATTGAAGACAAATATTTACTGCGATCTAAGTAGTTACACTTATTTCTTAAAAAATTCTGGGTCGAAAAAGAATTGTTTGACCCGCGGCTTATACACCCGAAATTACGGTACTTGATCTAAAATTATTGTATGATAGATGCCACTTGAGAAATAATCTTCGACATTAAGCATAGCTGCCACCTTATTCCGATTTTTTTTACCCCTAAAATTTTATGAAATTTTTTTGACTTATTTAAACGCTAAAATTTTGTGAATTTCGGTGATTCGATTAGCTATAATATTTCATACAATTTTATTGTTATGAAAAATCCATACAAGTTGGCGGTATGCAAAGGTATCAAAATAAGTTTCGTAACTGCTGTAATTACTGTTATATGCATTACTGTTGTTTAATACAATATCAAAGAAATATATTTTTGCACTTACTTTTTTACTGAACATATTAATTGTTTGAGACAAAAAACTTTTCTTCCAATGTTTGAGCAAAGATTGAATATTCATAAAGTTAATGCATTTGATCTACAAAAAAATTTCCATTTAGCCCTTCGGGGGGGGGGGGTAAATTACTTCTGTTCGCAAAACACTTAAACTGATGACTTACACTAAAATTTACAAATAAATATTTTTCCGAATAATTAAAAGCTCTCCTTCACATATTTAACAAAAGGGAAACTTTAATCGTGAAAATCTGGTGCCAATGTGGAATTTAAAGATTAACCGTTTGAGATCTGGTGAGTAAATTTCTTCAAAATTTCAAATGTCATATTGACACCAGTTTTTTGCAACGAAAAAAGTCAGTTTACGATATTCCCGAAAAAAGTGCATTAAACCATGTTCAAATAAATTTAATGAATATTATGGCGCCATTGCGACATTTCAGAATTAAAATTATGTGCTAGAATGTTCCGCCATCCGAAGTCAAATATTTAACACTAGAACTACCAGTGTTTCATATATACCTAGTTTTACCGCATGCGTCAAATTGACGGATTTTTGATCACGGCTTTCATTGTAACTTTTGACTTAGTTAATGTAAATAAAAATATATAATTTAACAAAAACATCATTTAATATGAAATTCATTAATTATTAATAAAAATTCAATAAAAAAAACACTTTCTATCTGCATTTATAGTAAATTTGCTATGCATGAAATAACTATGAGGGACATATTTTACATGTTATCTTAGATTAACACTTGCAACGAACATATTAAACTTAGTTAATGTAAATAAAAGACTATAATTTAACAAAAACAATGTTTAATATAATAATTCATTAATGATAAATATAAAGAAACTAAACAAAAACAATTTCTATTTGTATTTGCAGTATATCACATTTGATATGCACGAAATAACTATAAGGCAGATATTTTACAAGTGTCTCTTATCTTAGATGAACCCTTTCCACAGATATTTGAGTTAGTTAATGTAAAGAATATATATACACTATATTGCCATTGATTATGGGACACTTGCGATTTTAGACATTTTACTAAATATCTAGAAAAACACATGAGGAATCATCTCGAAACTCTTAGTGTATAAATATAATAGTATACGTCATACATCTCTGTGAAGATTTTTTACCGAAACGCCATAGGGGACCGTCAACAAATTAAAAAAGAATGAATATCTTTTGAATAACCCTGTCAAAACTAATGTAGCAAAAGCGCTCAAACTCTAGATTGTGATTGAATGCCTTATTGTAATACACTGTGTTCATTTTTATGCAAATAGCATGCACACTCGCAGAGTAATTAAGGTTTTTATAAAAATGGTCCCAAATTTTTCCAAGTTTTTTCATTATAATTTTCAGAGTTCTTAATATAAAATAATATTTTTTTGAGAAAATGTGACAAACAGCATTGCACACAGTACCCTGTAATCAGAATTAAAAAATAATAAAAATTGTATGAAAAATGAGTAGGTTTACTATATAATTTTTTACTGCGCATGCGTCAAGGATATCAAAATTTCATTTGCATATTATGTTATCTAAATGTATAGAGCAACTTTTGTAAAAGTCTCAAAATCATAGCTTGAAAATTCTGAAAGTAATCGTTTATAGAAAAAGGACAAAATCCGTTGTTTCCAAAATGAAGCAAAAAAATGAGGGATTTTATCCATATGCAGTAGTACATCCCATATTGTGTATTCTATATTGACACTAATCAATGAATATATGGATACAACCCCTCTTGTTTTTGCTTCATTTTGAGAATAACCAGGGCTCCCAAATGGTCCGCCAACTGAACATCAATATTTTCTTAGAAAGATTTTCTTTTTATATTTTTCTTTCAAATTACGCAGAAACCGCCTTCGGAGGTTAGTTTTAGCATAAATGCTGTAGAAACCTAGTACGAAATTTTCTGTTAAAAATACTGGTGTTCAGTTCGCGGACCATTTGGGAGCCCTGAATAACGGATTTTCGACTTATATAATTGACGATTATTGTCAGAATTTTCAAGTTATGATTTTGTGACTTTCACAAAAGTTGCTCTATACATTTAGCTAACATAATATGCAAATGAAATTTTGATATCGTTGACGCATGCGCAGTAAAAAATTATTTAGTAAACCAACTCATTTTTTATACAATTTTAATTATTTTTTAATTCTGATCACAGGGCACTGTGTGCAATGTTGTTTGTCATATTTTCTGAAAAAAATAATATTTTATATTAAGAACTCTGAAAATTATAAGGAAAAAACTTGGAAAAATTTGGGATCATTTTTATAAAAACCTTAATTACTCTGCGAGTATGCATGCTATTTGCATAAAAATGAACAAGGATTATTACAATAAGGCATTCAATCACAATCTAGAGTTTGAGCGCTTTTGCTACATCAGTTTTGACAGGGTTATTCAAAAGATATTCATTCTTTTTTAATTTGTTGACGGTCTCCTTTGGAGTTTCGGGAAAAAATCTTCACGGAGATGTATGACTTATACTATTATATGTATAAACTAAGAGTTTCGAGATGATTCCTCATGTATTTTTCTAGATATTTAGTAAAATGTCTAAAATCGCAAGTGTCCCATAATCAATGGCAATATAGTGTATATATATATATAAGTTAACAATAATAACATTTAATGTATTAATTCATTAATTATTAATAAAAAAATCACTTTTATTTTGCATTTATAGTACAGCATATTTGATATGAATGAAATAATTATGAGGCACATATTTTACAAGTACATGTTATCTTAGATGAACATTTACCACAAACATATTTGTTGCATACATTGCAAGTATAAATCGCTTTGTTTTTGTTGCGTAATCGAATTTGGCAAGATTTGCGATCATAATGAATATTTTGTGAATTTTCTAGAAGACAATCGATTGATTTCCGTTCTTGTTTTTGGGAGGAGGCTTCTTTTCTGCAGCACCTATATTCATTGGAGAGTTCTTCGGATAATTGAAATAAAAATTGTTTTCTAGTTATATTTTTATCACAAGTCTCTTTACCCTAATTTCCTGCGTATAATCCGCGGATCAAACAATCATTTTTCGACCCAGAAATTTTATTAAATAAAATATAACTTTTCTGATCGCCGTAAATATTTGCCTTCATTTACGAAATAAAATTTCTGGGTCGAAAAAGAATTGTTTGATCCGCGGATTATAGGCAGGAAATTAGGGTATATAAAATCCACGCACTGATTGCTGCTAAGTCCAAAATATTATAAAATACCTGCAAAGGCCATCTACGTGACCCTGCTTTTACGCTATATTTGCGGGCCATTTGGTCAACTACGTCTACTCCAAACTTAGTCTCATTGTAAAATGAGACAGTTGCAGGAATTTGTTTTTGATTAGAAGCAATTTTTACAGATTTATGGTTTGAGCTAAGAAGTAGTACTTTTTTACGAGGCTTACTTTTGTATACTGTTAAAACAATATCATTTGATTTGGACAGTTTTGTGGAGGAATTATCTATTCTAACTTTATCTATTTTAACTTTAGCTATTTTCGGCAATTCTCTTTTATTTGCTCGTATAGTTCCAACAAGACTTGTTTTTTTTGGCCAGTAGCTTCTTTTTGAGCTGCATACTTGTAAAAAAAGTATCCGTTGTTATATTCCTCCCACAATTTACGTAGTTTTTTACAGGATTCAAAACTACAAATTCATTCAAAGGTACACCTGATGGTCTAAGTTCGTCTTTGCCTAAATATGGAAAGCCATTTATAAGATATTTACTTCGCAAGTCTACAGCTAACCAAAATTTAATTTCGAATTTGTCTGGTTTTTTGGGCATATATTGTAGAAATCTGCATCTTGTCTTTGTGGGAAACAATTGTTCATCTATGCTTATATTCTGATCTGGTTTGTAACAGGCTTGACTGTTACAAACCAGACAATGCGTTTGTGGCTCTTTTGGGGAATTTCATCCTCACTTCTTGAATCTTCACTTTCATATTCTTCTTCTTCACTTTCTTCAATATCTTGTACTTCAACTTCATCTCCAGAATTTTCAGAGTCATTATTTTTACTTGAATTAGTGTCCGAACAGTCTTCATTTATAATAGTGAGTTTTTTGTATTCTCCAAATAATTTTTTTCTTCCTCGAAATCGTTTCATTTTTTACTAGAATTTACAAAAAATACATGTTAATTTTTTCATAAAAATATATTCATACTTTTATCCGAGATTAGACATTACACAGATTACACTATTCATAAACTGCACTTTTCACAAAGAACGTTATCACATTAGATGTACAATGATAATGATCGTGTCCTAATTACATTTACCAGTTACTGATACGTTTGTTATGAAGCCTGGAGCAGACTGCACATGGGCGAAAAGGGCTAGTCCATGTGAAAAATGGGGAAGTCCGCACCACTTCGGGATGAGTTTGTTAGTTGCAAAAGCCGTCAATTTGACGGGTCTTGGTATAAATAGGTATAGGTCATATTGATTACGGAAATTAAAATGGGTGAGAAGAAGTTGAATATGAATATTTAAATATTCTTATGTTTCATTAAAAGTCGTATCATAATATTTTGGAATTTGCCATAAATTATATAAAATTTTTAAGCATGAAATTTGAAAACCGTCCATATGACGGTTTTGGTCGTTCTAGTGTTAAAATTAAGTGTTCAAAAAATGAACCTTGGAGAAAAAAAAATCTAGGGCGAAAACAAAAACATTATGTTAATTTGTAATAATGTATAGCACGACTTTATTAGACAGAAAATGAATTCTACTCACTTTGAAAATCACCTGTTCATTTCACTTGTTGAACGTCTAAAAAATAAAGTTAGAGAAAAAAAAAGTATACTTTCTGAAATTAAAGAAGAGCGCACAAAAATAATCAGTACATAATTTGCAGTTAATAAACGCATTATGAGACACTCTTATGTATCTAACAAGAAATGCGAGTCATTTATTCGAAATCTAAACACATTATTAAGAAACTGCTAAAAAGTAAAAGTTCAAAGGAAAATGATTGTGATGTGACCAATTAGCACCAATCTATTCATATAAACAAACGGTTCTATCTTTATGCCTCCATGGCTTTATTTTCTTTGTACATTTTTTATGCCGTTGCTTCTAGTATTATATTAATGATGGTAATGAGCTTCGAAATTAGGAAGCAAAAGAAATCTTTTTTTAAATAAAAAGAAACATATTCTTAGATAATGGCTTAAGAAGATTTTTTTAAGTTTTTTAAATGATTTTTTTAGTCATTAGCTGAGGTCAAAATTTATATAAAAAAGCAATAAATCCCTAAAAATAAATTTCACTGATGTAAAAAATAGTGAAATATTTAAAAGCCTCAGAGAGTTCCAGTAAAAGTAGCAATTAAAGCCATGAAAAAGCAAATTAATTTAGTAGATAAATAATGTTAATTTAAAAATTATATTTTTCATTATTTTTCTTTTTTTTTGGGGGGGGGGGTGAATTATTTTTTTCAATACAGAGAGTAGCGGTAATTACATCTTTTTCACAAAAGTATTGTATTGATATTAATAGTGGAAAAGAAGTGACATTAAATATCGCGAACAGCACATTCGCCATATTTAATGATAGAAATACTGCGATTTATTAAGCAGATGATTTCTTTTTATGAAATAAAGTGCGTTACACTATACCAGGAGTAAGAACAACTGAGTGCGAATAATGAAGAGAAAAAAGTAATTTTAACCCTTTCAGGGACAATGTTCTTCTATTCTTAACCCATTAGTGCCTAGCGTCCCATTTTTGGGACAGTTTTAAAAAATTCAAAAAAGCGCTTTTCACACCAGTAAAAAGCAGGATAAATAAGTAATTTCTTTCTCGGAACAAGTTCCTTGAGAAGTTAAAATAAATGTTATTCTTGTTTTAAAAGTGGTGGGAAATGCAAAATTTAAATTTAACGAAGAAAATAATTCCGGCATTAATGGGTTAAAAAAAGAAAATGATTGAATAATAGGAAAATGTAACAACAATTTATTTAAAAATACTTTACAGCTTTTCTTCAAGTATTTAAGGAAAAAAAATTTCATTGTAGAATTAAGGTGCAAATATGGAAGATAGGGATTAAAATTAAGCAATCAAAAAATGAACCATGTCCTTCAAGCGGTTTTTATACGTGGGAGTATCTTTCAATGGCGCCACCAGGGGCCGAGAGGTTTACCTCCGAAACTGGTAGACGGCAGATGCTGGGTTCGATCCCAATCGCGGACGTCGACCTAACCATTCGAAGTTTTTATCGGTTTTGTCTGAACCTTGGATTTCTTTGCGTAAATACGTGTTAGGTTCTCTTACAAAGACCCCCACGTAGTGCACCCTATCTTTAGGGCAGTGTTGCCAGATGGGCTACTTTTGTTAAATTCAGATTCTTGATTGGACACGCTTTTTCGAAATGGTAAAATGTGCCCTATTTAATCACATATTAAGTATGGCGATAACAAGAGAAATTTTACTATTTCAAAAATGTGGTGCCAATCAAGAAATCGGAATTTTAAAAAAGTAGCCCACTGGCAACACTGCTTTAGGGTCTATATCCCAAGTGCAGATAACTGGCCGTCATAAACACAAGTATCTTTCAATTACAGTGAAAAATTTTTTAATGCTACCTCGCATTACCTTTTCAAAGCAAAATTCTTTCATACACCAGGGTTCGAACATCTGTACCACTAAATTTAAACAGTATTTTCAAAATAGTTCAATGAGAAAACAATGGAGTTTCGAGAATAACAGTGATGGTTGAGAATTCTGTTTCTTTAAATTTAAATATATTTTTTCTTATCATTAATAATGGTGCCGGAGTCCTTAAAAAATATAAGGAGTGTGCAAACCATGTATACGCTTTGAGAATACTTTGCAAGAAAAAAAACAACAAAATGTATTGGTAAAAAGTAGTGATTGTAATAGAATATTTAAACATGTTGATGTAATTGAAACTTTACGATATCCCATGTGTATAAAACTTTATAACGTAGAGACTAGTTTCGCTATTTAATGTTCATGGTATCATTTTTTATCACATCAGTTTTCCTGATTAGCGGATTTTTGTAGCTGTGAGCGGTCCTTTTCATTAGCACCACTCTCGGAAAACCAAAGCCCAGTGCTATCAGTGAGCTATTTTTTAAATTCAAATTTCTTGAATGCCACCATTTTTTTGAAGTGATAAAATTTAACTTATTTAATATTATATTAATCAATGCGAAAATATAAAAAAATTATCTTTAAAATAAAGTTGTGTCAACCAAGTAATCTCAATTAAAAGTAGACCACATGCAACACTGCTAGGTCTAACGATCAGCTTTGTGTAATCCAGCTTTTTCAATGACTTTGCTAGGTCAGAAAGGTGTTTCTGACCCAGTATACCTATGTGATTCCGAGTCGTCTAGTAACTTAAGTCCCCTAGATGTCTGTAATATTTTAATTGGGACACCCTGCGTAAACATCCCAGTTAATTAACAACATAGAGTTGAGAGACACGCATACATGCTCGTAGAAAGCATTAAACCCCTTGTATTTGGGCATCGGTTATTTTAACCACTTAACTGATAAATAGTTTTGAAAAAACTTTCGAATAGTGCTCATTTTTTTCCATGTCTTTTACAGAATTTTTAATCTTTTATCACCGCTTTTTCAAAATAGAAATTTTTGAGCAACTGATTTTGAGAAACGCTTGGGTTAAACAATGAAAAATTTACAATAAAAATTGTCTGCTGGGAATAATAAATCATGATTGAAATATGGATGCCCGTACGTGGTACAGGCAAATCATGATTGACAAAGCACGTTGCCCATACGACGTAAAGGTAAATCAGGGAAACGGTTAAACACAAATATCCCCTCATTCAAATGCGGGTTTTGAACACTTAAATAAATCAAAATATTCTGTAGTAAAAAAACTAGTTTCCAGAATTCAAAAGTACTCTTAAAAACATTCCTTATTAAAAGTTTAACAATGATAATTTAACCCTTTGCGGCGCAGTGGTTTCATAGATATACCACTTAATTTTAATTCTCAAAAGCCACATTGGCACCGGAATTTTGTTTAAAAAAATTACGGTTTATTGAATGCGTCAAACATAGCGTTTTCTTATTTAAAAATAAAGTTGTTTGCAAATTTCGGTGTCAGTCATTGATTTCAAAACATTGATTTCAAAAAAATATATTCATACTTTTATCCGAGATTAGACATTACACAGATTACACTATTCATAAACTGCACTTTTCACAAAGAACGTTATCACATTAGATGTACAATGATAATGATCGTGTCCTAATTACATTTACCAGTTACTGATACGTTTGTTATGAAGCCTGGAGCAGACTGCACATGGGCGAAAAGGGCTAGTCCAAAAATGTAGTTGCTTGATAGTTAATTTCAGCAATATGCATTTATTTGAGCGAGGCGTATATACTCGCCCGGGGCAATTAAGGGGTTAAAAAAGGTGCAAGTTGACAATTTTCCAATATTCCTTTTATGTTCTTGTCAAAAAAATATGTTCGGTAATTGCAAAAAAATTTTCCTGATTTCAATGATGGCAGAAACGTGCAATTTGTCCTGCGCCACAAAGGGTTAACTAGTAAACAAAGAATAATTTTTAAATTATTAGATAATCTTACCTTTGGGCATTTCCATGAGCATTTGTCGTGTAAGTCACATTTCTAGTAACTGCTAAAATGTTCGCCACCGTTGTTTTCGAAAGGTTTTCATGGCTTTATAAAATTAATGCAATAACTCTGATAAAATAAGTCATATTTTTCCGTTCTAAAATACTGGTATAAAAATCGTAATATGTGACTTACACGACATGTGCTCATGGAATTACCCCTTTGAAAATTACTCTGCAAAGAAAAGAAGAAACAAAATCCCGTCATAAAAAGATTTGAAGAATTTTTTAGGATTAAAAAGTTTTAAAACATGTAATCAACAGTCGTATTGCGCTTTAGAAAAATATATATATATATACATATATATATATCCTTTTTTCTCAAAGGACCATTTCTTCTTGTTTTTTGCATGATAAATTCTGGTTTCGCATCAAAGTAGAAAAAAAGTTTTTTTAACAAAAGGTTTTTTATCTAATATCATTGTACAATAAAAGACGCCATGTCAAAAAAAAAATATCACCAACATTTAGCTTTTTGAAAGTAAAATATCAAAATATGTTCTTTGGAACTATAGTTAGCATTGTAATATATTTTTTATTGCTTCTCGGATAACATTAGTTAAAAAAAATTTAAAAACAAATTATTAGTTTCCGAGAAGGAAAAGATTTATTTCATTATTGAAACAAAATTTTGTTGCATATTCTTTAATTAATTTATTTCATTCATCATCGGAAGAAAACTAAACTGAACTAGTAGCAAATATGTGCAACGGCGTGCTGTCATTTAATAGAGTAACATGTTGCTGAAATTAGAGTAAAAATAGCTGCCGAAGCTTTAAGAAAAGAATCTTCTACTTTTTTGCTAAAAAAAATTTGCCACCACAAATTTCGGAAAGTAATCTTCCCTTTATTTAATGGTAAAAGATTCTTTTTGTTAATAAAGCAAAATTTTTAACTTAAAAAATGTAGTTGCTTGATAGTTAATTTCAGCAATATGCATTTATTTGAGCGAGGCGTATATACTCGCCCGGGGCAATTAAGGGGTTAAAAAAGGTGCAAGTTGACAATTTTCCAATATTCCTTTTATGTTCTTGTCAAAAAAATATGTTCGGTAATTGCAAAAAAATTTTCCTGATTTCAATGATGGCAGAAACGTGCAATTTTGACTGGGCTGATGTGTCTTTTAAAATCGTATTATTAACTGACAAGTTATCGAGCTGAATGACTCTAATGTTAAAAATTTTTCCAATTTAATTTCGTTTAAGACAATTATTCAAAACTGAAAATAAATGTCGCTATGTAATATTAGTAAAGCGCGAGTGCTGAATGTGCTACAAAAAATGTTCAAGACGCAAATAGAAATTACAATATTTGCTCCGTGTTCTCGCTCTTAGGACAGATAAAAACTGGTTTTGTCTATTTTGAAATGATAATTTCAATCAAATTCACTCTGGATGAAGTACTAGCACTGATAATGACTAAATCCATGACTTAATGAATAAAAACCCTTGGAATACTACTGAAGTGAATGCTGAGAGACTTAATGTTGGGAACCCAACTGAATGTCACCATTTAAATAGACTTACATACACTTCGATAATCCATACATTTGCAGCAATCCCATATACAGGACATTTAGCAGGCCGAGAAACTTGAATGTGGTGTAGGGGGCACAAAGACGACTCTGAATCGAAAAGCAATGCAGGGTCCAACCTGAAATAGTTGTAGTTATGGTACAGAGCAATGTTGCCAGTGAGCTACATTTTTAAAAACAGATTTCTCTATAAGCACCACTTTTTGAAAAGGTTAAAATTCAGCTTATTAGACAACATATTAATTATGGTCAAAATAAGAGGAATTTTACAACTTCAAAAAACTGGTGCTAATCAAGAAATCTAAATTTAAAAAATCAATCTACTGGCAAAACTTGTACGAAGTATAGAAAAATAATAGAAACAGCTACACATTAAAATGGGGCAGTAAATATTTTACTGAAAGTTTGTACTACAGAAGGTGGGCGGCATTGTGACCAGAAGTTGTCAGGCGCCGCATAGAATTCCTTACGTTTTGAAAGTTTCCTGACATGTCGCGTACCCTCCTGGGAACTACAGATATTTAACTAGCTATAAGATACTTAATTGAAGGAGCAACGAAGTGATGTCTAGCCTGTCTGAAAACAACTGATCGTAATTTCGACCACCTTCAAGTACAACTTTCGCAGTACGATTTTTTATAAACTGTTTACTGTCCCATTAAAGTTTTACTCTCTCTCTCTCTCATCTCATGTCTTCTCATGAGATAGTATTGTGGTGTGTATGGCGTTAATGTTTTACTGTTTCTGTTCTTTTCCTGTGCTACTTTGTACCAGTATTGCCAGTGGGCTGCTGTTTATAAATTCAGATTTCTTGATTTGCACCAGTTTTTTAAAATTGTTAAATTATCTTTATTTCCATCTTAATATGTTATTTAATAAGGGAAATTTCATCATTTTCAAAAAGTGATGCCACTCAAGAAATCTCCATTAAAAAAGTAGTCCATTGGCAACATTGATTTGTAGCATCACTATCAGTAATAGAGGGGTCGCAGTGTCCCTAAAGTTTTCGCACTTTTCTACCAACATTTTAAATCAAATTCTCTTAACATTTTCAATGAAATTCTGCATTTAAAATTATCGTTTTAAAATTGTGATAGGAAAGTGTGCTGCGACCCCTGGTACTATGACATGCTGGATTCTGCACTACTATGTGCTTCTAACTAGGGAACTGCAAGAAGTGGAAGTCACCGATTTTGACGAAAGTGGTATCGTTGAAAAGATCTCATCGAGTGTAGTAAAAAACTCAAAGGAACTACTCGTCGCAAATGAACCATATTCGAGATACATGACAATTTATGTCACGTAGCTAGTGCACACTTAATGGAGTACCGCAAAAAAATTTATTCTCGATTTTAAAGAGAGTGGTATCGTTGAAAAGATATCATCGTGAGGGAGAAAAAACTCACTAGAACTACCCGTCGGAAATGAGTCGTTTTCGAGATATCCGATAATTTGTGCCACATTGCTAATGCACACTGCTGGGAAACTGCATTAAGTGACATATATTGTTGGATATTTCGAAAACGGCTCGTTTCAGATGATTTGTTCCATTGAGTTTTTTCTTCTCAGAATGATATCTTTGAGTCAATCCATGCCAAGTGTCCTAAATTTTGGCATGGTTCCCGCTCGACCCCCTTCGATTTTTATGAAACTGATACAGAATATACATGTAGGTATATGATGAACATCTGGAAACTGTTTAGTGCAAAAAGTTGTATAGTTGGAGCACCAGGGGTCCATTTGTACCAATCACTATTTGATGGTTGTGGGAAAAACGGCCAAATCATGAAGTTTGGCGTCATATTGCTCATGATATATGAAACCTTACTTATTGAAAATAGGTGATCTAGTACAACTTTTTGTGCTAAAAAATGTAATTGCAGTATTAAAAATCACAAATCAAAATTATCGTGACTACTAAGCCTCAAAGTAGGTCGTACGGCCAATCTGGTTGAATTTTACCCTAAATTTAACATGCTGTAACTACTGTAAATATTATTTTAAAAATTTGTTTCTTTACAAACTAATTACCTATGGATATATCGTAAAGCCGCTGTAGTTGTTTTTTGATTGCTTAAATATTCATTAAATTATTGATGTTCAAAATCTAATAAAAAATTAAAATCGTCGATTTTGCCCCATATTCAAAAGTGTATATCTCAAAAGGGACACTTCAGATTTGGTTACAATTAGTACCACTGGAAAGAGCATATCCTAATTTATAAAAAAAACTTAATTTCATTTTGGGCCTCTTAGATACAGAAGGAAAATAATAAAATTCAAAAACCTGTTGTACGAGATAATCCAGATGCATACAAGAAAGGCATATATTACGACAGGGTCTTTCAACATATTTTGAACCATTCTTTTTTATTGCAATGATTAATACATATAATAAAAATAAATTTTTCTGGTCACAGTTACTTCCCTTTTGCCATTATGAGCGATTTATAACCGCATTGCCAATGAGTTATATCCAATAACCAGGTAAGACTAGCTCCTGGTTGGGTATTGCATGTTTAACAAGATTTATACAAAAATATTCCTTTTCTCTTTCAGTTTTTGCTTTACATTACTGTTAAAACATTTTGTATCAAGATTTTAGCTCTAGGGATTCTCATGATTATGATCAGAGTCAATGGCTGTGCTGATAATTCTCATTACCATTTGACGACTTATTGTGCACATAACGGTTTTAAACTTTTTAAAGAATTTTCCTCTGAAGAACAGGAGTTAATTAATCGCCGAAGTTTATTGCATCTTGAAGAAAATTCTCAAATATGCTTTCATCACCAGGGCCTGATTATCAACGGGGCACACTCCCACCAGGAAAAATAAATAAAAAAGATTCTTTATTCATGATAGAAATTTTGAATGAAAAAGGCGTTTAAGCAAGACGAAAATTTCTATATAATTTTATTGATGGGAGAGTGCCCCGTTAGTAATCAGGCTCTGTTCATCACGAAACATTGCTTTTGCATATTTTGATGAAATTTGAGTTTCTTCAGCGAACATGCTGTAATCCTTTCACTAAAGACAATCATTGCGTACGAAAATCTTTGCGGTCTATCAATTTAGAAAGTTCTAATCATTTGGCAGATTTAACTAAGAAAAATGTCAAACCAGGCCAAAAAATATGTAGATCATGCAGAAAAGAATTCGAAGAAACAAGAACAACATGGTCCTCTTCTTCAAGCGAATTGGAGCAAGATGAAATAGATGTAACAAAAACGTTGAACAAAAGTCTAATAGCTATTGATTTATCTCCTTTAAAATTTCAACGAACATCAACAAGAGATATTAAAAGCTATGAAAAGCGAAAGATAAATGAAACTGAAGATGTGATTTCAAAGAAAATAGCTATTGTTGCTGGTATAGATCCATGTAAATTAAAACAACCTACTACATGCAACCAATGCCTAGACTGTTTAGATTACAAACAGTTAATTAAAGAATTGAAGGAGAAGTTACAGTTGTTAAAACGTCCAGAACAAATACAAATATTAACAATCAGTGGCGCAGTCAGAATTCGGTTCTAGGAGGATTTTGAGTTTCTCATATAGGTGATTGCCGGTTATTTGAATTGCCGGTTTATAGAATCAGTACTAATTAGAATATTCACTGTATAATAGTGTTCCAGCGCATATAAGGTTCCTTTGATCTTATGGTTAGACAATTTCAAACTCTTGTCTCTTAGAAAAGTAGAAAATAATTTATTTACAGATCTTCAGAACAACAGAGTCTTCGAAACACACAAACATTACTAGATATTCAAAAATAACTGTTCAAATCTATCGTACAAGTACAGATATAGGTCCCAGAGACTCTTTATACAACGTCTTAACACTAAAATCACATTCAAAATAACGTAGATAAAACTCAAGCAAACTTGAGTTAAACAATAGCCTATAAGTTCACTCAATGACTGACTGATAAATAATAACCACAGCAGCTCGTATTGCTCTCCTTATATAGGCTCGTAGCATGCGCCGGAAATTTCCACAGGCTTCTCAAATATTCCAGAAAACCGCGGAATAACATTCAATGTATCAGCATATCTAAAGGGGGGTTACCATAGAGAGGGAAGGGTTACCATCGCCAACAATCGCCAAGTTTGTCGCCAACTTGGAGATATATCGTCGAATTTGGCGACCAAAATTAGTCGTCAAAAGTGACGCCAACTTGGCGATATCTCTAATATTTCGCCAAGCTGCCATACACATTCACTGCAAAATAATAGGCAAGTTTGCTTGATAACAGAGACAATGTAATAAAAACTAATATTAGTAAAGGAATGGAGCTTAATAAGATTATTTACATTATTTTATAGTACAGACACTAATTATTTACAAAATTCGTAACAATAGTTAAACTCAACGAGTATCTGTGTGGCAGGAAATCATCATTCTTTTAGCATATTAAAAAAAGTAAAGTCTCAGAAAAGTAATTTAGTTCAAATAAACAATTTTTACTTAACTAATCCATGTAATATGACCTTTCACAGTTTTAGTTGAATTTTCGCCATTTAATTGAATCACTTTATTAAAAGAAATGGGATTCAATAAAGCGACGGATTCCGAAATACGCCAAAACATGTAAATATTAAATTTGGTCTTGATTCATATAAGCGGCAATTTTAGCGATCTTTCTTAGATCTGGGAGGGGTTTTAACCCCAAACCACCCCCTTGGCTGCGCCACTGTTAACAATGGTACCTCAAAGTTGGACAATAAAAAAAGTTATGGAAGGATTTGAAGTTTCAGAAAGAATGGTAAAAGCAGAGCGAAAATTAAAAGCAGACATCGGGATATTGGCTTTACCTAGAGCAAAGTTTAGTAAAAAGTTGCCAGAAAACATAAAAGAAATAGTATTGAATTTTTTTCAAGATGAAGAATTCTTTCTAATATGTCCAGGAATAAAAGATTTCGTTTCTGTTCGGATAGATAGAAGGAAATTTCAGATGCAGAAGCATCTATTACTAAGAAATAGGGTGGAGCGAAAAAATTTTTTTTTGAAAATCAAAAACGGGTAGGTGCCAAAAGTTGCCTTTATACTAGTACACCAACTGCGTGAAATTTTACCGCTGAAAAAAAATGGCTTGAGTCTGCGCTTTTGCTCCAAAAATCGAAATTTTGGGTAAAATTTGTCATTTTTTGACATTTTTTCAAAAAAATTGAAAAAGTCCTACAGAGCTCGTTAGTATTTAAAAGTGTTGCTTAGACCTTTATATTTATATGCTTAACATATTCAAACTATAAAACAATATGTTTATTCCCTATAGCTGGAGCAAAACAGACAACTTTTAGTAAGAAAACAGTATTACCACTCTATTGGGTCATACAACAAATTGTTGTTTTTAATACAGCTCTTGTTTTCAAAACTACCTTGGACATGCGTGGTGAAGGTGGCTATATTTCCTATACCACCCGGCCCAACTATTTGATCATTTTAGTACAATGTTTTATTTATACATTGATTTGTGATTTGCTTTATAAAAATTTGGCATGTTTTCGATGCTTCCACCCTGTTCATCTATTCTTTGCATCCACATGCTGCTGTAACTATCTTCATGTATACTTTTGCAGTTTATACAAAAAAATGACAAGCAGAGTAATGTACGGGAATATTATTAAGGGGATCTATTCGGCCATCTATTATATTTATCAAACTTACATTCAGTTGATGAATAGTGATTGGAAGTTCTGTTACCACAATATTTTTTCAGTCAATTGTATATTTTTACGTAATGATTTGCTTCAAAGATGATTTCAGATATTTCAACTATAAGTATGCCATCATTTATTCTACTTTTGCATTTTTTATATGTTGAGAAGCGAGCTGTTTAATGTGATGGTGATCTTCAGAGAGAATTGCAATGAAAATTTGTTCTCCATGTGTAAAGCAACCGCTGTTGTAAATAACCTTTTTTTGCATTAGTTTTATGCCGTTTTCTAAGTGTTTTCGTATCCAGGTAATTTCCTATTAACTTTTAGATCCCCTTTTTATGAATGGACAACATTTGATGGTGAAATGTCCTGGGCATAAACTTATAATGCATAGTAATTTATGAGGGAATGTACGGATTCTAATCGGCTATAAGTGCTCATTTAAAATTAGGAAAATTTTATTTGTCACTGTGAACCATTTTGCATGGGGTAAGCTTCGAATTGTGTATAATATTGAATCATTCGCTACTTCAACTCCAGTGAATTTCCTCTGTGTCAATTATTAGAGAAGTCGATATAAAACGTTCTAAGCTACATGGATTCACTGGATCAATAAGGAAAATCTTTATCTACGTACTATTCACATCCTATTGCAATTTTTTTTATAAAATAGAGAATAAGTTTGAAAAATTATTTTCTCAAATTGAGAAAAAGATAGACTAGAAATTTCTGTCGGAGATTGCAAAGTTAATTCATAAGGAAAGCTATTTCTCAGAAAGAATGGGGAATAGGAATTTAGAAAACATCTCACACAAAAGACAGCTCATAAAGTTAATAAAATTTTCCGCTTTATATAAGCACAGATTGGCAATCAGCGTCTATATCTTCACTCACAAAAGGCATAATCCAAGTTTATACCGCGGGATGTTTTATACCAAATGTACAACACACCTGAATAATAGATCTAAAATCTTATTAGAAATTACTAGACTACGGAGCAACACAGGAAACGACATAAAGCATGCTAAAACTTCTTTAGAAATATTGTTGTTTTACACGCAAATTTTGTTTGCAATCCTCTGTGACGATCGTCATAATATTAAACAGCTAGCATCTCAGCATATATTCAATGTAATAGGTTCAATAAATGATGACATACTAGAAATTGAATTCATACAACCAATTATTAGGCAAATCATTGCATATAAAGTGTAATTGATTGAAAGAATGTTGTGATAGCAGAACTTCCAATCATAATGTACTAATTACATGAAATTTTAATGAAGATAATAGACTGCTGAATAGGTTCAATTAAGAACATACCCAATACACTACTCAGCTTCTCTTCTGCTATACATGGTATAAAAATATACGTGCAGCAAGTCACACCAGCATGATCCAAATCATCCAAAGTCAGTGAATACAAAGAAGAGATAAATTACTTTGATATATAGAAAACTTATATTCGTCTTCGGGAAAAAAATAACAATTCAATACATAAATAAAACACTGGGCCTAGATGATTGGGTCGTTGTGACGGGTGGGATAATGCAACCACCTCTATGAGTTATATACACAGTAGTTTTGAAAGCATCTAGGTAAGAAATGCATTCAAAACAACATTTCGTTGTATGCTCCAATACAGAGTATTAACGCTGATTTTTCACAAAAAGTTGTCAGATTTGCTCCAATTATACAGACTACAGATATTGTTTTATAGTTTAAATATGTTAAGCAGATAAATATAAAGGTCTGAGCAACACTTTTAAATACTAACCAGCTCTGTAGGAAGTTTTTAATTTTTTTGAAAAAATGTCAAAAAATGACAAATTTTACCCAAAATTTCGAATTTTGGAGCAAAAGCGCAGACTCAAGCCATTTTTTTTCAGCGGTAAAATTTCACGTAGTTGGTGTACTAGTATAAAGGCAACTTTTGGCGCCTACCCGTTTTTGATTTTCAAAAAAAATTTTTTTTCGCTCCACCCTACTAAGCAATTTGAAAGAAATGTTTGCAGTCTATCGAGGTAGTAATGGACCGGAAATCAGATTTTCCAAATTTTGCAAGTTAAAACCAAAATGATGTGTGACTGTCGTTGCATCAGGTTCACATTCCCAATCTGTATGTAAAATGCATCAAAATGTGAAGTTGATGCTAGCAAGCTGCCCAACTGATGTAGATTAAAAATTCCTTATAAGTAATACAGCTTATTGTGACTTAAATTCTAAAGATTCTATGCTTCATCGCTCGAAGAATGCCCGGGAACAGATGATTTAAATTTTTTTTTTGGAAAGTATTTTCGAAGATAGTGATCCAGAAGACGCCGTTGAATTTAAACAATGAGTTCACACAGATCATGACACGTTAGATCATCGTTCGGAAACGAAGCAGATGACAATTGAAGATTTTATTGAAGAATTGTTATTGAAAATCACAGCACTTTCTACACATCAAAGCAAACATCTGAGGATGACCAAAGATACTCTTAAGCCAGATGAACTGACCATATTGATGGACTTCGAAGAAAATTACAGTTTTGTAATCCAGGATGCTATTCATGGTTTCCATTGGGAAAAGAGCCAAGCAACATTGCCCCCATTTGTTATCTATTTTTAAGATAATTCGGAAACTAAAAGTGCGAGTTACTGCATAATTATTGATTGTCTCAAACATAAATCAGTTGCTGTACATACATTTTTAATATAACTAATGGAGCATCTGAAAAAAAGCTTTGACGAAATTACGCATATACATTATTTTAGCGACGGATCTTCTGCGCAATACAAGAATTAAAAAAAAAAAAAAATTCTGAATCTTTGTTATCACCAAACTGTCTTTGGAATTTCTGCAGAGTGGAACTTTTTTGTCACCAGTCATGGGAAATCACCCTGTGACGGAATAGGGGAAAATTGTAAAATGGTTAGCTGCAAGAGCAAGTCTTCAAAAGGCAATTAAAGACCATATTTTAACTCCGACGGATCTATAGTTAGCAATACAATTTACCGAAAGCTGTATTAATCGCAATCAATAAGAAATTTGACAAATTGAACCAATGAGTAATGTTTTTTATAGATTGAGGATCAGGAACAACATAATGGGAGCTTGAAATAATCAAAACATTTAGTCTATAATAATCTATGGATCTCGTTAGGTACCCGCATTCAAAATTTAAAACATGCAATACCCAACCAGGAGCTAGTCTTACCTGGTTATTGGATATAACTCATTGGCAATGAGGTTACAAATCATTCATAATGGTGAAAGGAAAGTAACTGTGACCAGGAAAAGTGACAATTATTATATGCATCAATCGTTGTAAGAAAAAAAAATGGTGCAAAATATGTTGAAAAACCCTGTCGTAATATATACCTTTCTTGTAGGTATCTGGATTATCTCGTACAACAGGTTTTTGAATTTTATTATTTTCCTTCTGTATCTAAGAGGCCCAAAATGAAATATAGTTTTTTTTATAAATTAAGACATGCTCTTTCCAGTGGTACTAATTGTAACCAAATCAGAAGTGTCCCTTTTGAGATATACGCTTTTGAATATGGGGCAAAATCGACTATTTTAATTTTTTATTAGATTTTGAACATCAATAATTTAATGAATATTTAAGCAACCAAAAACAACTACAGCAGCTTTACGATACATCCATAGGTAATTAGCTTGTAAAGCGACAAATTTTTAAAATAATATTTGCAGTAGTTACAGCATGTTAAAATTAGGGTAAAATTCAACCAGATTGGCCGTACGGCCTACTTTGAGGCCTAGTAGTCACGATAGTTTTGATTTGTGATTTTTAATACTGCATTACATTTTTTAGCACAAAAAATTGTACTAGATCACCTATTTTCAATAAGTAAGGTTTCATATATCATGAGCAATATGATGCCAAACTTCATGATTTGGCCGTTTTATCTACAGCAATGAAATAATGATTGGTACAAATGGACCCCCGGTGCTCCAACTATACAATTTTTTGCACTAAACAGTTTCCAAATGTTCATCATATACCCAGATGTATATTCTGTATCAATTTCATAAAAATCGAAGGGGGTCGAGTGGGAGCCTCTAGGCCAGTTGACATGGAATGACCCCTTTGCAACAACATCATTTTCATCGAAATCGGGAAAACAATTTTTTTGTAGTCCCCAATTAAGTGTGCACTAGATCATGCACTAGCTACGTGACATAAAGTATCGGATATCTCGAAAACGGCTCATTTCCGACGGGTAGTTCTAGTGAGTTTTTTCTCCCTCATGAGGATTTCTTTTTAACGATACCACTTTCATTAAAATCGAAACTAAAATTTTTTGCGGTCCCCCATTAAGTATGCATTACGTGACAAAAATTGAGCATATCTCGAAAACAACTCATTTGCGACGGCTAGTTCCTGTGAGTTTTTTACTGCTCTCGATGAGATCTTTCCAACGATAACACTTTCAACAAAATTGGTGACTTACATTTCATGCAGTTCCCTAGTAAGTCATATCTGTGCACCTAAGAACTCCAGCAAATTTGTCGATCTAGTAGTAAAACTAGATGTAAAACCTGTATGTAGGATTTTAAAAAGATGAAATACTGTTCCGGGTTCATACGAGTCTTGGAATTTCATGACCAGGGAATTCTTCGGTACCAGTATTTTAATTTAGAAAATCTTTGATTAAATTAGACGAAATTTTGTGTTCTTGAAATATATTTATTTTTCTGTAAGCAAAATAACGGTACCCGTACGGACCACGTTGTTCATTAGAAATAGTCTTTTATTGAATACTAGAAAATAGCCCGTCAAAATGACGTGTTTCCATTTTTAAAAGGATGATAAAACATTACGACAACTTTGGTCAGTCATAGCCACTTTAGGCTTAAACAATTTTGAAAAATGCAAAGATTGAACATGAGGGAAAAATCTTTAAAAAAAAAAAAAAAATTCAACAGAAATCTGCATTTAAAACTATAACAAAACTATCTGGTGGATCGGGAGGGATTGTAATGAGCAAATGGTAAATGCATAAATTTACCATTTGTTCAAAAATAAAGAATAAAGTAAAGTAAAATATCAATTATAAAAAATACATTGTGAAACTACAGCCAAAAAATATTTTAAAATACTGAGAGAAAATAATAAAAATATCCAAAATGTATAAAAAATTTTCCCATTTTGACCATTTCCAGACGAATATGAGAGGGTAGCCAAATTATTAATTGAATGGGTAAAATAATGGCATAGAATATGCAGCTAATGGATTTCACTCACAAGATTACAGTAATTATTTCACAAAAAACATGCAAATTAACATGCATTAACAATTCAAAAAATGCACTAATAATGCTATTTTAAAACATTTGTGAATTAGTTATTTTATACCATTAGCAAATACTTAAAAGAAAATACTTTATAAGATCGAAAACAAATGTAAACAATAAAGAGTAAACAATCGTGCTTCGTTATGTGACAATGAAGTCATTCACAGTTGTAAAAAATTAATAAATAAATTAAAATAAATAAAATAAATAAAACAACACGAATATAAAAATTCTAACAATATTTTATTTAAAATGCACCTTCACTTTTCTTAACCCCTTGAAGGGCACCGGTATATTACCGTAATTTCGGGTGTATAAGCCGCGGATCAAACAATTCTTTTTGGACCCAGAAATCTTATTTAGTGATTGAAGACAAATATTTACGGCGATCTAACTAGTTATATTTGTTTCTTAAAAAATTCTGGGTCGAAAAAGAATTGTTTTATCTGCGGCTTATACACCCGAAATTACGGTATATATACCACTTAATTTTAATTCGCTTAAGCCAAATTGACACCGGAATTTTAGTATTAAGCTTTGTATTTAACAATGTACGTGAAAAACAGCTTTTACTGACTATCATATAAATTTGTTCATGAATTCCAGTGTCAATCAATCATTTGAACATTTTAGGAACAGAAGTGCTTTGCCCTTCAAGGGGTTAAATACCGTAATTTCGGGTGTATAAGCCGCGGATCAAAGAATTCTTTTTGGACCCAGAAAACTTATTTAGTGATTGAAGACAAATATTTACGGCGATCTAATTAGTTACACTTATCTCTTAAAAAATTCTGGGTCGAAAAAGAATTGTTTGACCCCGCGGCTTATACACCCGATATTACGGTAAAAAGTTTTAATTAAACACTGTTAAAAATTTGACTGTTTTGCTGCATCGTCATTACACAGCTTTTATAGAAAATGATTACTTTACCGTATTACACTGTTAAAAATTTGACCCATTTGTTGCAGCGTCACTCCACAGCTTTTATAGAATATCTCTTTTATGACCAATAATAATGCTCCATATCACAGTAAAGTAACCGCTTTATATAAATTCAGTGGAGTGATGCTGCAGCAAATGGGTCAAAATTTTAACAGTTGCTCCAGCATCACTCCAACACTTTTATAGAAAATGGTTACTTTGTGTGTGTTACTCACAGTGTATTCTATAAAAGCTGGGGAGTGGTGATGCAGCAAAAGGGTCAAATTTTTAACAGTGTACTGCTAAATATGTGACTCATTTACTGCAGCGTCACTCCACAGCTTTTATAGAATGTCTCTTTTTATGACCAATGAGAATGCTCCATAACACAGCAAAGTAATCGTTTTCTATAAAAGCGGTGGAGTGATGCTGCAGCAAATGAGTCAAATTTTTAACAGTGTGAATATATTGTGTTTGAAATAGGGAAAAGATTTCAAAGCACAGTAAAATGTAGTGACGTCATTTACAGCCCAAACTGTAAATCTGACAAATGAGGACGCTCCATTACGACTCTGGAACGTTTGCATAGGACAAAAAATTGATAGCCTTTAAAATCGGAGATAACTTTTCACAATGGAATTTGTCATTGGTCACAATAAGTGTTTTTTCACGTGGATGGGTTGACCCCGGAATCGTTATACACGGAGGGATTTTATATATATAATTACGTACGTAACCTACACAACCATTAACGTAAAATTATTTAATTTATAAAATTTTGAATTTCAACCATAAATAGATATATAAAAATCTTATATAGTGTTTACATTTTTAAAGTGTTCCCCATATATATCTCATTTACTGAAAAAAAACCAACTTTTTATTATATCTAATAAATGTGTTTAATTATATCTCTATAAATTAATGTAATAATTTGAAAGACATTGCTCTTAAAAAAATTAAGATTGAGAATAATATTCTTGTATAGCATAATTCTTGTTTGATATAATCAGAAAACAAATCCCCTTTTTAAAATGTTGCATAACTTTCCGCCTCCTGATACTTCATTTTAAAATGAAAATTTTACTAGCGTATAATGTTAAAATAGCAAACTGAGAAGAATAAGCTAAATAAATTTATAATCTAGACGTTTTCAACAGCCTAAAAAATAAATACATGTAGCTTTGTAGAATAATTTTTGCCTTATATAATAGCAAATTTTTAAACGAAATTCTTCTGTTATTTACCACGTTGAGAACCACATCAATCACCGGTGACTGACACTTAACTTTTCGTTTAGGCCGCTTCAATCTCCGGTGACTGACAGTGTAAAATACGCTATAAAATTTAAAAGTTACATTCTAAATAAATTTTAAGTAATTTCAGGGTTGTATCATCAATGTACGAAATATTTCTCACCAAAACATTTTAATAGATTTTATTAAGACACAGTGAACTTAAATCCGACTATCTTTCGCAGTCTCACAAAATGTAGCAATTTGCTTATCCCTGGCCAAATTGTACCATATTTTCTTTGTAGCTTAGTTTATTAATACCGCCGCACTTTAAACACTTTTATAATTTTTAATAAAAATAAGCTGTGTAACGGGAATCTTATTTCGACACCCACACAGAAAGACGGGCAAAATAAACTTGGCACTCAACGTGTTAACCACTTAATCGTCGCGCCCGAGACGTTCACGGGCTACAAGTTTCACGGCTTTTATTCAGAATTGATTAATTTCCACCAGTTTTATAAAATAGTGTAATTGGTTTTATTCTAGTATCATTTTACTTGTCATTAAATAAGATGAATATTTGTTTTTCAAAAAATAGTGAATTTTAATTTTTAAACCGTTATTTAATGCGACCATTAAGGGGTTAATAGGAAAATTATTCTGAATTTCAAGTATAAAACTACGAATACTGAAGAACCGACATACAATCAAGATGGAAAAGTTTTGTCTGGTTCGGTTTGTTTATTATTAAAAATTCACCAGAATTTGAGCATAATTTAATTTTAAAAAATTAAATGTAATTTAAAATAAATTCGGGTAACACATAAAACAATTCACTTTTTTTTTCAATTAATTCAGTAGAAATTTTACTTAGAAGTATAATTAATAGCTAATATATTATCTATTAATATAGAGGACTGCCACAGGTAACTATTTTTATATTCTGACTGTACGACGATTTTAAAAAAATGCATTTTATAGTAAATTTCGCTTCTAAATGTTCTGAAAAAATTTCTAATTAGAAAGTATGGTGTGAAACTGAATGACAAAATAGTCACTCTCTATTCAAGAGATAATGAAAGTAATCTTTGAAAGTGTTTAGCCTTTCACAATAAAATATGCCCTTGAGTCAACCACATCAAATCCTACATGGATCGATAGCCCATAAAAAGAAATTTATTGTTCCCCAGTTTTAAGTTTGTATCTCAAGACTATGGGGGGATAATGACCCTAATGACCTGTTTTGGAAAAGTGCGCATTGTGACGAAACTATTAAGCAGATTTCAACGAAAAAATAAGGGATGTAAAAATCCACCATACGAATGTTTGACAATTTTTTCAGATTTTTTTAAACAAAAGAATAAGTTTTCTAAAATTTTTCCTGTTTTTAAACGAACATTTTAATTAAAAATAAACTGAAATTTCTGAGTGACCACCTTAGTTTTTTGCATGAAATACTATGAGAAATGATGGATATTCACTATCAATTTCAACTTTCTACGTATGGTGCATCATATTAAAAAAAGGCAAAATCATATTCCGGCGGCATCGTGGGTCGTGTCTCGGACAAATTTCACGTCTTCTTTTCAAATCTCTAATATTAATTCACACGGTATTTTTAAAAGAAGGCATGAAATTTGTCCGAGACATGCCCCACATTTCCACCGGAATATGATTTTGCCCTTTTTTAATATGATGCGCCGTACGTAGAAAGTTGAAATTAATAGTGAATATGCATCATGTTTCATAGTATTTCATGCAAAAAAATTAAGGTGTTCACTCAGAAATTTCAGTTTATTTTTAATTAAAATTTACATTTAAAAACTGGAAAAAAAATTGTTTAAAAAATCTGAAAAAAATGTCAAACATTCGTATGGTGTTTTTTTACATCCCTTATTTTTTTCGCTGAAATCTGCTTAGTAGTTTCGTTACAATGCACCCTTTCCCAAAACAGGCATTTAGGACCATTACCCCCCCCCCTCCCCATGGTCTTGAGATACAAACTTAAATCTGTGGAGAAATGAATTTATTTTTATGGGCTATCGATCTATGTAGGACTCGATGTGGTTGACTCAAGGGCATATTTTACTAAGAAACCCAGCTATACCCTTTGTTGAGGGAAAATTTATTTTTTAAAGTAGTGCGACCAAACGATTTTGAGACATTAAAATTGGAAAGCCTTACTTGAAAATATTCTAAAAAGCATACATAATTCGCTTTGGAGTAGCAAATAAACTTCTTTATTTTTTTATTCATTAATAGTTGAATAATAAAGAGTTACTACAATTTTTCTGAAAACATTTTTTTGTGGCTGTATAGAGAAGTCTAAATGTATGGTTTTGAAACTTTATTAATTGAAACATTTTAGCTGAATTTTGATCTATTTCGTGTCTGCATTTAGCGTTAAAGAGTAAAATTTAAAAAATGTAATTTAAGTGAAAATGTGCATCAAATCCTCGTTGGGTTTTGCGAAAACTGGTATAACTAACATTAAGGTATACGCATCTATTCTTAGAAAGCTTTTCTAGATTTTTTTTCAAGACATTACACGCTGGCAAAAAATGAAAAATATGCTGTAGTTGAATTATTACTTCTTAATGACGTTATATGATTGAAGACTTTTGAACGTATACCATTTTCTCTCGACCTATGAAAATTGATGTGGAGTAAATTGAACTGTCGTAATCGGTGTCGGATACATTTTTCGAATTTTCAACTAAATATATATCTAGGAAAAGGCAAATATACTGTATAGCTTAAGTTTATGACACAGTATGTAAAAAATATAATACAAAATAAAGGAAAAACGCAGAATGACAAATATTTTACTAATGTTATTGGAAATTCTCCTAAAAATGTTCGGTAATAGGTTACTTTCAGATTATTACATTCAAAGGCTATTTATATTTTTATACATTTTTATTTAAGTACATTCCTGTATGCAATATTAAAAGAATGTAATTCAATTTTCAAAGACTTTCTTGTATGACAGCAATCCAGAAATTTTGTGCTGTTGTGTGTAGAAAACATTATGATTGCATTTTTATATTGTTTTATTTTAATCAAGTGTTCTTTGTAGATATTTGTAAAGTAATGATAGTAATTTCAGTTAATTTATGTAAAAGTTTTGGAAAGATATATTGAAAATTGGTAAAATTCCTTTTTGCCAAATCTGGACACTAAATTGAGTAAAATATAGATTTCTTTGTGTCCTTTTGCCAGCGGCTTTACTTAAAACCATTAAAATTATAAGGTTTTCTTCTCCTTCATTCATAGGAGAATAAGTTCCGGTTGCATAAGGCGAACATAACTTACCGGGAACCAGAGCACATGGACACTCACCCTGGTTACGCCACTGGTTACCATTAAGAGATTCAGGGAAAATCACGTGTAAACCACTTAAGAGCCCACAATAGTCACAGAAAAATTACTCAAAAAGACCCGGATGACCATGTAAAGTCTATGGGAGCGTTCTTTTCTAATATCTCGCTCAAATTTTAATATTTTTGCATGATTTTTTTGCACAAGATAGCTGAGGGCAATCCACAACCGGGCTAGTTTTTACTTTTTCGATTTTGGTTATATATTTTTTATATTATGATAGTTTCAGTTTCAGAACCGGTTTAAACCGGTTTCGAAAGTTAAAGTAATTTTTTAAAGAAAATCTGAAACAAAAATTTAAAAAGTAAAAACTAGCCCGGTTGTGGATTGCCCTCAGCTATCTTGTGCAAAAAAATCATGCAAAAATATTAAAATTTGAGCGAGATATTAGAAAAGAACGCTCCCATAGACTTTACATGGTCATCCGGGTCTTTTTGAGTAATTTTTCTGTGACTATTGTGGGCTCTTAAGAGCCCACAATAGTCACAGAAAAAGTACAGAAAAAGACCCGGATGACCATGTAAAGTCTATGGGAGCGTTCTTTTCTAATATCTCATTCAAATTTTAATATTTTGACATGATTTTTTTTGCATAAAATAGTTCAGGACGATCCACAACCGGGCTAGTTTTTACTTTTTCGATTTTGGTTTTAGATTATTTTAAAAAAATTACTTTAATTTTCAAAACCGGTTTAAACCGGTTCTGAAACTGAAACTATCATAATATAAAAAATATATAACCAAAATCGAAAAAGTAAAAACTAGCCCGGTTGTGGATCGTCCTGAACTATTTTATGCAAAAAAAATCATGTCAAAATATTAAAATTTGAATGAGATATTAGAAAAGAAAGCTCCCATAGACTTTACATGGTCATCCGGGTCTTTTTCTGCACTTTTCCTGTGACTATTGTGGGCTCTTAAGAGCCCTCAATAGTCACAGAAAAAGTACACAAAAAGACCCGGATGACCATGTTAAAGTCTATGGGAGCGTTCTTTTCTAATATCTCGCTCAAATTTTAATATTTTTGCATGATTTTTTTGCACAAGATAGCTGAGGGCAATCCACAACCGGGGTAGTTTTTACTTTTTCGATTTTGGTTACATATTTTTTATATTACGATAGTTTCAGTTTAAGAACCGGTTTAAACAGGTTTCGAAAGTTAAAGTAATTTTTTAAAGAAAATCTGAAACAAAAATTGAAAAAGTAAAAACTAGCCCGGTTGTGGATTGCCCTCAGCTATCTTGTGCAAAAAAATCATGCAAAAATATTAAAATTTGAGCGAGATATTAGAAAAGAACGCTCCCATAGACTTTACATGGTCATCCGGGTCTTTTTGAGTAACTTTTCTGTGACTATTGTGGGCTCTTAACTGATTTGCTCTTACGCAGTGTTGCCAGTGGGCTACTTTTTTAAAATTCAAATTTCTTGATTGACACCACTTTTTTGTAATGGTGAAATTCCCTTTCTTTTCGCTTTAATTAGTATGACTTTAAATAAGCCTCATTTTACCATTTCAAAAAAGTGGTGCCAATGAAGAATCTGAATGAAAAAAAGTAGCCCATCTGGCAACACTGCTCTTACGTTGTATGGGCAAGAAAAGATTCACTTAAAGTCTTTTGTCAAAACTAATTTTTTAAATCACAATTTCATACTATTAATCCCTTGAAGGGCACCGGTATATTATATATACCACTTAATTTAAATTCTCTTATGCCACATTGGCACCAAAATTTTAGTATTAAGATTTGCTTTTAACGATGTATGCGAAAACAGCTTTTACTTTCCATCATATAAATTTTTTTGTGAATCCCGGTGTCAATCAATCATTTGAACATTTTAGGAACATAAGTTCTTTGCCCCTCAAGGGGTTAAACGATACAAATGTTTACACTAAATAATACGAATATTTTAGCTTAAAGTCTAAGAGCCAGTGAAAAGCTACCTATATGTACATTGAGCCCCCCATACCTACATGAGATGGGGAGTCACTAAGCCCAAAGTGGTGGACGCGGCTAGTGCGCAGGTAGCTCAGGTATCAATTTTTGGTGAATTTTAAATGCATTTGACCACGTCTGACGTTTTGAAATTTTAAAATATATTATTAGTATTATCGGAAAACAACAATGCAGGACCATTATTGCGCGGTTAACATTATTACAGACAAATTTGAAAGTGCTGAAAAAGGTAAAATTTTAAATGTAACTGACCAGATCTGCCATTAATATATTTTATTTATGAGGGTCTTAAAAAATTTTATTGATCACGGCAGAAGTCTTCCTTGAGTAAACTTTTCATCAGACTACCAAATCTTATCTGCTACCCAGTCAGATGTACCGTAATTTCGGGTGTATAAGCCGCGGATGAAACAATTCTTTTTGGACCCAGAAATCTTATTTAGTGATTGAAGGCAAATATTTACGGCGATCTAACTAGTTATATTTGTTTCTTAAAAAATTCTGGGTCGAAAAAGAATTGTTTGACCTGCGGCTTATACACCCGAAATTACGGTATATGTATTAAGTTCCCTGTTTTACATCAATACGATTTACTTTATCATTGAATTTATAAAAATTAATATTTAATTTTGTAAATTATGTGCTAAAATTTTTAAATTTGATGATAAAAAAGTAAATATATTTCGAAACAATCTCAAATATTAAGCTATATTGCAGATAACAAACAATCATTCAAATATAGAATTTATTCTTTTTTATTCATTTAAAACAAAATAAAAAAAAATGAATTAATGAATCATGCATGCATTACAAAATATTTATATCTTTTCATTCATTTGAATCTCGCCTATGATTCTGGGACGATTCTATTCTAAAAAGGGGTGCAAGACTAAGATAGGCATTTTCTCGTCTGCGCTGTCATTAAAATTGGTTCTTACTTCTGTTATTTTCTACTTCCGATCAAAGTTTAAAATTCTATTACCGTAATTTCCGACGTGTAATCCGCGGATCAAAGAATCATTTTTAGACCCAGAATTTTTTTTAATAAGGTGCAATTTTATAGATTGCCGTAAATATTTATCTTATCGCATTAAATAAGATTTCTGGGTCCGAAAAGAATTGTTTGATCCGCGGATTATACGCCGGAAATCGCGGTAATATCACGTTTTAATTCAAATTAAAACTTCTGTATTTAGTGTTCAAACGGCTAATTCGAGTAGAAATAAATCTTTCAGTAGTAGCAGTACAACAATTTTATATGTCATTCAATTCTGTGATCAAGAGAAAGAAAAAGAAAAATTAATTGTTCCGATAGCTAATTCTATAAAATGAGCCAGTCAAATTGCCGGTAATTCTAGGAGTACTATTTAAAAAAATCACGGAGTAACAAGAAATTCGTGTAATGCTGTTTTTCTTCAGCGCTAAAAAATATTTAAAAAGAAAGTCATTGAAAAAAAACATATATAGATGATTTCGATTGCAACGTTATTAGACAAACTGTACACGATTTTTTTGTCATATAGAAAACAATTCCACCTTTGAATATCTTGCTTCCTGTTTTGAAATAAAGAAACTTTGCATTAATAACTCCAGAAAATTGTTTTTAAAGTTAAAGATGCCAAAAGAAAAGAAGAAATTACATTTTAATTTTTTTTAGTTTCTTATAAATATTAGCTACGAAAACGTTTTTATATAAATCGATAATATTCCCCAAAAACGGATTCTTGAAAAAAATGTAGCTAAACAAACTGTTCACCTCTATTTCGATAAAATAAACCAGACTTGATGCAAGCGCAATAGAGCTGAGAGTTTTACGACACGGTAACAAACTATGCATTTTATTAAATTCACGAAATACGAGGGATCTGTATGAAGGTTCACAAATATACTGAAACACATCTGGCAAAAACCATTAGTGTTGGGACATAACATACCCTCCCAGGTAAAAAACCTCAGTTACTTTAATACTAGTAACTACCGTAATTTCGGGTGTATAAGCCGCGGATGAAACAATTCTTTTTGGACCCAGAAATCTTATTTAGTGATTGAAGGCAAATATTTACGGCGATCTAACTAGTTATATTTGTTTCTTAAAAAATTCTGGGTCGAAAAAGAATTGTTTGACCTGCGGCTTATACACCCGAAATTACGGTATAAAAGAGAATACTATAGGCTAGAATAAGTACAATAGTAATCCATAGGGGAAAAAATAAGATAAGTATAGTCAGTTTATGCATAGAATCTGACCGGGCAGCAGATAAGATTTGGTAGTCTGATGAAAAGTGTACTCAAGGAAGACGTCTGCCGTGATCAATAAAAGTTTTTAAGACCCTCATAAATAAAATATATTAATGGCAGATCTGGTCAGTTACATTTAAAATTTTACCTTTTTCAGCACTTTCAAAATTGTCTGCCATAATGTTAACCGCCCGATAATGGTCTGCCATTGTTGTTTTCCCGTTAATACTAATAATATATTTTAAAATTTTAAAAAGGAAGACGTAGTCAAATGCATTTAAAATTCACCAAAAATTGATACCTCGGCTACCTGCGCACTAGCCTCGTCCACCACTTTGGGCTTAGTGACTCCCCATCTCATGTATAGTAGGTATGGGGGCCTCAATGTACAAAACTCAGGTTTGGTCAAATACGTTTAGGTAGCTTTTCACTGGCTCTTAGACTAATTAACCCTTTGAGGGGCAAGCAATTGCGTTCGTGTAATTCTGAACTCCCACCGGAAATTTATAAAAAAGTTATATCAAAAAGAGGATAAGCATTTTCACGACTGTTTTCCACCAAAGTTAGAAAAGGGAAATTTAATGACATTTTTCTGGTGTAAAACTTCATCGATCGTAGGTGGTATATAATATATACCGCCGCCCCTCAAGGGGTTAAAAAGTGGTGTTTATCTCATATTTTGTATTTATTGTATGTAAAAAGTAGAATCAGTTAAGTAGCTAAACTGATTTACCAAAAGTCACAGTAATGTAACGTTTAGACTAAAAAAGATATTTTCTTGTTTCCGATCGCCAAATATTAAAATAAACTAAACAAATAATTTTTAGTAAATATCGCAGTTCTCACATGCATAAATTAGGTGATTTTTTTCATAATCCGGAACACACACCATCTTTAGGTATTGTAACGGACCGAATTCGGAACATATGATTAATAGTTGAAAAATTAACCATGAAATTTAATGTAAGAAACGAATGTTCATAAAAATGGGTTTTGATTAAACTTTTTATAAGTCGCTGGAAACTTGAATATTTCATTTCAAAACACAGCATTTCATTAAAAGAATCTGTTAATTCTGCTTGAAGATGTACTAAATGAAAAAACAATAAGAAATTATACTCTTTGAAAAATATTACAAAAATTAAATTTAAGTTATTATTTATAGAAAACAGTATTTTTATTATTTTTATCAAAAGGTCTGTAATATTATTATGTGAAAGAAATTGCTGGGAAAGATTTTGAATTCTATACAATATCTTAGAAATTTTTCTGAAATGTCACTCCAAGTAAATTCCGGATATTTGAAACAGGACCAAAGAATAAAACTCCGAGGAAAAGATGTTGCATAGAAATGTGCCGTGTTTGCTATGTAAATGAAATAAGTTAAAGCTAAACACCTCTCAAAAATTTTTTAATACTCAAAAATGTAGGAAAACGTTTTACAAAAGAGAATGCTCTGAGGAATATTAAAAAATCCTGTTTAAATTGTATGATAATAACTACTTAGATATACAATATACTTTCTAATATTAAATACTTAAATATACATTATTCTTTCTAATAATAAAATGCAAATTAAAATCAAATTAAAATATATTATTTAGTAAAACACGAAGTTACCTTTTTTATTCAATTAAGCAGGATATATAAATTAAAGGAAATAATATTATTTCCTTAACCCATTTGTGCCTGAATTATTTTCTTCGCTAAAATTCGAATTTTGCATTTTCCCACCGCTTTAAAAGAAAGAATAACTTTTATCTTAATTTAGCGAGGACTTCGTCTCGAGAAAGAAAGTATTTATTTTTCCTCCTTTTTACTGGTGTGAAAGGCGTTTACTTGAATTTTTTGAAACTGTCCCAAAAATAGGACGCCAGGCACTAATGGGTTAAATTTCTGTTGTTTGTTAAAAGGATATACAGGGTGTCCCAAAAGGTCATGTCCAAACGGAACACATGGTTGTGTCAGGTCATGAGGAAACAGAATTACATAGGAAAGGGGGGTCGGAAACGCGATCTAAACAGTGAAATTGCATCGTAACCGTCACGCAAAGAAAAGATAACAAACGGTGTAAAATATCTTTATTTTACAACAAAACAGTACCAAATAAAAAAGAAAAATGCTACAACTCATAGTAAGTGCTCATCCAAGTGCTCATCAACTGGTTCATCCTTTCTCTGCAACGTCCGCGCTTCGAATGATCCGACTGCCCGCGCTTTCGTCTGACATCGCTTATCGCCCTCTAGCGGATTACAATCGCGTTTCCGACCCCCCTTTCCTATGTAATTCTGTTTCCTAATGACCTGACACAACCATGTGTGCCGTTTGGACATGACCTTTTGGGACACCCTGTATATATCAAAACACAATTATTTTAGCTTAAAATTTTTATTATACATTATAATAACTGTCAACATCTTAATCTTTTTTTGTACGCAAATTTTAGAAGTAAATTTCAACTTTTTTAATCACCGCAATATGTTTATCAAATAAGGCAAAAATTTTCATTATTTTTTTCTGCTGCAAAAAAGTGTAAGAAATGGCAGGTAACAAAATTATTATATAAGCAACGTGCGGTACCCTTTTTTTAAGTTAAAATTTTCTGCTTAGTATTTATAACCGTCTTATTCCCATGGTAGAATACGTTTAAAGAATTACTTAATTCAGAGAATCTGAATTCATACAAGAAAATTTCAATAATAAATTTTACTTTATCCAGTGACGGAATGTCTGTTAATAAATATAGGAAATACTGCTATTTTAAATCTCTAGTATGAATTTGGTTGGTTGGTTGGTTGTATAGATTTTATTGGCACAAGGTCCCTTTAGGGACATGCTGCGCCAAGAACAAGGTAAAGAGGAAAAAAATAAATGTAAACTTTAAAGGATGCAAAATGTAAAAGTCAATTTAAAAAACTAACATAGGCATAGTAAAAAGGTAAAAGCGGAATGATGATATATAAAATTGAAGTACAATAACTAGTCAATAAGATAAAATAAAAAGCTTAAAAAATAGTTAAAATCATACAAACAGTAAAGTAGTGATACATAACAAGAATTAGTAAAATTGTAAAAACAATGATACTTTTGACAATATTTAAAAACTCAAATTAAAATGGTAAGTGGTAAGATCAATTAGGTGTATATTCCTCAAGAACAGTGTTTCCTTCGTCTTCACTTGAGTCATATGACTCTTCCATAGCCTCTTCCACATAATTTTTTAGCCTTTTGGGATCTTTCAAGTGAGCAAGAGATGGGTCATGATTTGATTTCCGTTGTTTTTTTGTGACTGTTTGCCTTTGGTGAGAACCTCGAATAGTCTTATTTTCAGATGTCTTTTGATTTTGTTTCACGGCTTGAGCAGAATTGGTCTTTTGGTGGTTAGAAGTAGAAAGATTAACGGTTTTTTTATTGGGTGTAACTGCTTTAGGCTTTTGACTAGTATTAGGTTCTTGGCGATTTGATGCAGAGAGATTATGATTTCTTTTAGATGTAGATGCATCAGTTCTTGTCTGGGGTTCAGTAGATTTTTTCGGTTTTTGTGGCTGAATAGGTTGATAGACTATTGTAACAGGCTCTGAAGACTGTAACCAACGCTCTAATTTAGGGCTACCAGAACATTTAGTAGGGCAACTGACATCTCGTGTTTCTTTCTTTGGGGTACTAGGTGGATTAGGTGATTCTGTCTGGGTACTTATATGTCTTACAGATTTTGATTGCTGCTTGAGTAAACTAGAATAAGAAAGACCTATAGATGGGGTTCTGGTTTCAACAAGTTTTCGAGCTTCTGGATATGAAAGATTTTGAATGGTTTTTACTGCAAGAATTTCTTTTTCACGGTTCCAAATTGGACAGGAGCGAGAGTATGACGTATGATTACCTTTGCAATTTGCACAGCGTTCTGGTTTTTCACACGATTTACCATCATGGCGGACTTCTGCACAGCGAGGACAGGTAACATTGCCACGACAGTTAATGTTAGTATGACCAAAACGCTGGCATTTGAAACATCGTAAAGGGTTAGGGATATAAGGCCGGACTGGACAGCTTAGGTATCCAGCTTTAATTCTAGATGGTAAATTATGGCTATTGAAAGTTAGTATTATGTGTTTTGTCCGAATAACTTGTCCATTCTTTCGGATAGTAATGCGGCGTGCATCTATTATATTTTGTTCTTTTAAATTTGAGAGAAGCTCTTCTTTTGAGGAGTATAAAAGATCTGGTTCAGATATTACACCGCGACAAGTATTTAGAGTTTGATGAGCTTTAACAGAAACAGCAAAAGAGCCTATTGTAGTGCAATTGACCAGAAGCTGTGACTGACTGGCTGAAGAAACCTCAACCAATAAATCCCCAGAGTGCAGTTTTTTAAGAGTGTGACCATCGCCAAAAACAGACTGGAATGTTTTTGCGATAAGAAAAGGTGAGGTTCTCTTGAAAGAACTATTTGAGAGGCTATCGGTGCGTTTAATTACAAAGAAACGTGTAAATGATGAATTCTGCACAATTTGTTGCTCTCCACATGGGAGAGAATTATTTGAATTAGAGATTTTTCCATCCATAGTAGGAGAAAAAATAATTCGGACCCTGGCCGCACCACCCACTACCGAGCCCAACAAGGGGATGCACATTCGTGCACCAGTGCTAACCAGGGCCTATACGGTCACAAGACAATCCTATGTCAGTCTCCACCCTTAACGAGATGACTAGTAATTGCTCGCTCGCTTGATCCCTAAAGCCAGAGACCAAAGTCAGCTTACCAGCCGATTGATGCATACGGGACCAATATGCACCTCCCGTCTACCTGAAGCAGAGGCCAAAGTAGTGTGTTGGATTCCCTCAACTACCAGGATCCCCCTTTCCAGGGACACGGGTCGCCACGCACGGCCAACACGTGGGTGGTTTACAATTCTCCATGAATCGATATGCAGGATGACATCGGTTCATACAGAATTGCCCTCACCTCCGAAGAGGAAACCACAATGAGAGTGGAACAAAGAGGAAAGGAAGACCAGAGGAGTAAGAGGAAAAGGAAAGGAGAAAGATCACTCAGGTGCCCCGGGGTTGTGATGCCCGTGAATACCTAAAGAAAGTATCCCCCTGGGGGGTAGTATGAATTTGGAATACCTTAATTAAAGAATCTACTAAATTGGAAACAGTGATGATAGCATATGTGCTAAAATGGCTATTAAGTATTATATTGTAGATATTGTAACCGTTTTATTTAACATTGAACGTCCACACCAGGGGTTAGTAAGCCGATACGAAATGAAAATATGTCGAGTTGAACAAGAAATTTCTAAATAAAAAAAATAAAATACTAATCGCACATAAATAAGTTGAATAAAAAAGTTAAATATTTCTAAATAAAATTATCTGATATGCAGAGCCGCCAAGTCACCAGATTTTCGGACACAAGTCTCTTAACCCCTTGAGGGGCAAGCAATAATATCTCTGTATTATTGAATTCTCATCGGAGAAATATTTATTTATTTGAACATACATCTGACTTGTGTGCTCGACATGAAAGTCTGCTTATAAGTCATCGTCGATATACAAAGACGAGATAGCACAAGGAAATTTACATCACAAGAGAAATACAACCAGGAGCTCCACACAAAGTGTGTGTGCAATGGGGCCAGGGGGAATCGAACCCGCAACCTCCAGCGTAGCAGAGCGGCGTCTTAACCACTCGGCCACGGAGGCCTCGGAGAAATAATAAAAAAAAATATTTTGAAGTAGTAAAAGGCAATTTTTTAGCATTTTGTTGCCAAAGTTAAAAATATAAAATATCGTTAAAAGTTTCTGGTGAGAATTTCGTTCAACCTAGGTGGGATAAAATATATCCCACCGCCACTCAAGGGGTTAACTCTTTCCGACACACTGTGCCTAGTCCCAGATACCTAATTTTAATTTCAACCTTGCAAGCGGTACTAATAATATTTTAATGATATTTTACTTTTTCAATGACAGATGAAATTGTTTGATTCTTAATTTCTTAAAAAGTCGTTTGTAAATTTCGGTGGCAATCGATGATTTTTCATTTTACTAACAGAATTTGCCCGTGAAGGAAGCACTTCTTTTCGAAAAATGCTGAAATGGTTGGTTGACAACAGAATTGACAAATTTATTTCAAAATGGGCAAAACAGAGTTGCCAAGTCTCCGGCTTTTTCCACAATCTTAGAGAAAGTGTGATTCTTTTGAATTGTCCAAATGTTCCTATTAAAAAATTAATACATTTTGTATTGTTGTTGTTGTCTTTGTTGTTGTTGTTGTCCATGTAGTACAAGAATCAAATAGCACCGAAGCTGTTCAAAACAGCCTAGGCAATGTCAAAGACCTTCGACGAATACAGCAGATGATAGTCGATAGGGTTTAGGTCTATTGAGTGTAGTTTAGTCAGTATGGAGGGACAGTTAAAAACATGAGTCGGAGGTAGTTGGGTATCAGGGCAGTGAGGACAAGTATTGCAAATTCTTTGACCGTTTGCAAATTCTTTGACCGTCTGGAGATATTTTCATTCCTTTAAAGTGTCCTGTGCGTAGTCTGGCTATGGTGGTTGAAATTTTACGATTGTAGTTTAGCTCCGAAATGGAATTTCTCTTAGCTGGTTGGAAGGCAAGTTTACTTCTGACTATTGCATCAGAGTCGATAAGGGTTAGGCTATTGGATAGTTGGCAGGAGTCACGGGCTTCTTTGGCCAGAATATCCGCCTGCTCATTGCCGAAGACGTCTACGTGGGCCGATATCCACTGTAGAGTACAACCTCTATGGGGTTTAACTATACTAACTATAAGAGCAATTATTTCTTGAGTTAACCGGGAATTGCCTCTCAGGATTGCTTGGAGCGCAGATCTAGAATCTGTGAACAAAAGGATGCCACAGGAACTCCCAATTGCCAATTGTGCTTTTTTGAAAAAAGCACATTTTCGTCAATTTAAAAAATATTTACCGTAATTTCGGGTGTATAAACCGCAGATCAAACAATTCTTTTTCGACCCAGAATTTTTTCAGAAACAAATATAACTAGCTAGATCACCGTAAATATTTGTCTTCAATCACTAAATAAGTTTTCTGGGTCCAAAAAGAATTGTTTGATCCGCGGCTTATACACCCGAAATTACGGTAAACGGATAAATTTACTATAGCTACCAACATCTTACTATTTTGGTACCACAAAAATTTTATAACAAATTTTACCTTTTAAAATCGCCATAATTTGCGATAAGTAAGGCAAACAATTCTGCGAAAAGGGTATAGCCGGGGTTCTTAGTAAAATATGCCCTTGAGTCAACCACATCGAGTCCTATATGGATCGATAGCCCATAAAAAGAAATTCATTTCTTCCCAGTTTTAAGTTTGTATCTCAAGACCATGGGGGTAATGGCCCTAAATGCCTGTTTTGGAAAAGAGCGCATTGTGACAAAACTACAAAGCAGATTTCAATGAAAAAAAATAAGAGATGTAAAAAACCACTATACGAATGTTTGATAATTTTTTTCAGATTTTTCTAAACAAAAGAACAAGTTTTCTAACATTTTTCCTGTTTTTAAATGTACATTTTAATTTTTAAAAAACTGAAATTTCTGAGTGACCACCTTATTTTTTTTGCATGAAATACTATGAGACACGATGCATATTCACTGTCAATTTCAACTTTCTATGTATGGTGCACCATATTAAAAAAAGGACAAAAACATATTTCGGCGGAAATGTTGGGCGTGTCTCGGACAAATTTCACGCCTTCTTTTAAAAATACCGTGTGAATTAATATGTGAGATTTGAAAAGAAGGCGTGAAATTTGTACGAGACACGCCCAACATTTACACCGGAATAGGTTTTTTTGCTTTTTTTAATATGATGCACCATACATAGAATCTTGAAATTGATTGAGAATATGCATCTCGTCGCATAGTATTTCATGAAAAAAAATTAAGGTGGTCACTCAGAAATTTCAGTTTATTTTTAATTAAAATGTTCATTTAAAAACAGGAAAAATGTTAGAAAACTTGTTCTTTTGTAAAAAGAAATCTGAAAAAAAGTTCAAACATTCGCATGGTGGTTTTTTTACATCCTTTATTTTTTTCGTTGAAATATGCTTAGTAGTTTCGTCACACTGCGCACTTTTCCAAAACAGGCATTTAGGGTCTTGAGATACAAACTTAAAACTGGGGAGAAATGAATTTCTTTTTATGGGCTATCGATCGATGTAGGACTCGATGTGGTTGACTCAAGGGCATATTTTACTGTGAAACCCGGCTATACCTTTTGTTGTTCAAAAAAGCGGAAGAGTTGGCACCTATGCTTATAGTCATAGCATACACATAGAGATCACCTGAAATGTTTCTAGTCTTAATTAATGTACCTTTCTTTTTAAAATTGACCACTTATACAAATCCTATAACTACCGTAATTTCGGGTGTATAAGCCGCAAATCAAAAAATTGTTTTTCGACCCAGAAATTTTTAATGAAGAAATATAACTAGTTAGATCGCCGTAAATATTTCTCTTCAATCACTAAATAAGATTTCTGGGTTCAAAAAGAACTGTTTGATCCGCGGCTTATACACCCGAAATTACGGTAGTTATAGGATTTGTATAAGTGGTCAATTTTAAAAAGAAAAATAATATTGTTATTTCATACACATGTAACCCTAAACTGCAATCTACTGAGTGCTCTTATAAGTAACAATAAAATATCTTATAATAAAGTTAATTTAATACACAGATTATTTGAAATACAGTTTATATTGAGTTTACATTACTTTATCTTGTTCCAAACACATTATTGGTTACACACACACAAATATATATATATATATATATATATATATTAAAAGGATGATTTATTTTGCCTTTGCGTATTCAACTTTCTTGTAGTTGTTAGAAGGGATACGAGATCTTTTTCAATTCGAAAATACTTCTATATTTTTATTGCAAGAACATCATATTCGTACATTTCTTAATTCTACCAAATACTAAGAAAAAACTAGTTGGATGTGTCAATCCCAAAACTTTCTTCTATCTCATAAGTACATTTAAATATTAAAAAAAAAAAAAAAAAAAAAAAAAAAAAAACGTGGTGACCCCAAAGTTACCCACCATCGAATTTCCTCGAACATTTGATCTAGCCTAATGAAATTCTGGTATCCGAAAAGCCTAAAACGCAAAATTTAATTAATATTCTGAGAAAATGAGCTTAGTAGTGTGTCATGTTGGGTAATTTATACTAAAACCTAATAAGCATCTATTTATGTCAAGATCTAACAGAATCTGAAATTTGATGGAATTTCGTCAATTAGTTCTTGAGCTATAGTTATAACAAAAAAATTGCAAAACGTAGCACAGCAACACCATATCTTGGACAATTTATGCCAAAACGTAAAAAAGCGTCTAATTATGTTATGGTGTAAAAGAATCTGAAGTTTGATGAAATTCTGTGCATTAGTTCTTGAGATATAGCTAGTTTAAAAAAAAAGTGTAAAATATAGCACAACAGCACCATCAGTAGAAGGATTTATACCAAAACGTAATCATCGTGTAATTATGCTATATGTCATTTTGTAACAAAATCTGAAGTTTGATGAAATTCTGTGCTTTGGTTGTTGAGGTATAGCTATCGGAAAAATCGTGCAAAATGCAGCATAGCTGCACCACCTGTTGCAAGGTTAATACCAAAATGTAATCAACGTCTAATTATGTTATATATTCTAGTGTAACAGAATCTAAAATTTCATGAAGTTCTCTGAACTAGTTCTTGAGATATAGCTATCGCAAAAATCGTGCAAAATGTAGCATAGCAGCGCCACCTATAGGGTAGTTCGCACCAAAATCTTATCAGCGGCTATGTATCTCAAGGTATCGCGGAATCTGAAGTTTGGTGAAATTCTGTGCATTAGTTCTTGAGATATAGCTCTCATATAAATCATGAAAAACGTGGCATAGTAGCACCACCTGCTGGCCAATTCACATCAAAACTTAATCAGCGTCTATGTATATCAAGGGGTCACAGAATCTGAAGTTTGGTGAAATTCTGTGTATTAGTTCTTGAGATATAGCTATCATGAAAATCATGAAAAACGTGGCATAGCAGCGCCACCTGCTGGCCAATTTACACCAAAACTTAATCAGCGTCTATGTATATCAAGGGGTCACAGAATCTGAAGTTTGGTGAAATTCTGTGCATTAGTTCTTGAGATATAGCAATCTTGAAAATCATGAAAAACGTAGTATAGCAGCGCCACCTGCAGGCCAATTTTCACCAAAAACCAATAGGCACTAATTCATATCAAGGTCTAACTGAATATAAAATTTTATTAAATTTCGAGCATTAGTTCTTGAGATAGAGCGCCCACAAATTTTTTGTCACATACAGACAGACACACAGACAGACAGACAGACAGACGGACAGACTCACAGACAGACGGACAGACTCACAGACAGACATTTTCTAAAAATAGTCAAAACGTGTTCAGGACCTTCTAAAACGTATAAATCCGTCGAAAACCGGAAGTCGAAAATTTTCATGAATCCAATACTTTCTTCTTGTAAAGATAGAAGAAAGTAATAAATACAAGATTTGAGTGGAATTATCAATATTGCACAAAATTTCCATACATTCAACTTTAATTAATCCTTTTAAATCTTTCTAAAACCCTTAGAAAGATTGGGAGAAGGGAGAAGGGATACGAGATCTTTTTCAATTCGGAAATACTTCTACATTTTATTGCAACAACATCATATTCGTACATTTCTTAATTCTACCAAATACTAAGAAAAAAATAATAAATACAAGATTTGAGTGGAATTATAAATATTGCACAAAATTCCCATACATTCAACTTTAATTAATCCTTCTAAATCTTTCAATCTTTCTAAAACCCTTTCTAAAATTTATTAAATGATTATGTAAATCGTCTAAGATAATTTAAACAATTCAAGAAAAATGCTTTAGAAGATAAAATGTTAATGAATTCATAATTCAGTATATAAATATTAATTCTTTGAGGGTCCGTGAGATATATTTTATCCTACCTTATTTAACACGTTCACGTTCCAAGGGCGGATCTGGAAAGTCCTCAAGGAGGGGGGGGGGGATATTAGAAATTTGGAGACTCGACTTTAATGCGTGGGTCTGGGCTAATTTCTTCACCGCGGGTCATGTTGCTTCTATTTTTTGCTGTGGGTCGGGTTAGGTCTGGGTCCAGTTGATTTCTATTTTTTGCTGCGGGTCGGATTTGGGTCCGGTTGACTTTTTTTTTGCTACTGGTTGGCTTAACAAATGTTTATGCTGTGGACCGCATTCGGATCCGTTTGTCTTATATTTTTTGGCTGCTGGTTGGGTTAACTTCTTTTTTACTGGGTGTCGGGTTTGAGTCGGTTGACTTCATTATTATACTTTATTCTTTACTTATTGATTCTTTATATATATCTTCTTTATATTTTACTGTTGGTTGGATTAACTTCTACGTTTTTGCTGTGGATTGCGTTTGGTTCCTGTTGGCCTTTTTGCTGCGTGTCGGGGTTAACTTCTATTTTTTTGCTGCGGGTCGGATGTCAGTCCGGTTGATTACTGTATTTTACTCCTGGTCGGGTGGAGGTGTAGAATGCTTTGAAATTTATTACAGAAACAGAAGATTACAAATAACAAATAAGTAAGTTGCCAGCCTAACTTGGGATTGGAGGGAAAAATTTAGAAGAGTGCACGAGTCGCAGTCGGGCCAATAATAGTTATTATACAGGCTGGGTTAAAGGTCTGCAGGGATTTCCAGGCCCGGCCCGTAAGAAAGTTATTTCGGCCTGTCACAGCCTGTTGTAAAACTTAAAAGTTCAGTCCGAGTCCGTCCTGGCCCGTTCTGGCCCGACGCAATTTCTACTGTTTCTAAAAAATTCAGATTTTTATTATATAATTAAGATTCCTATAAAAAATACTGAATACATATCTATGGAAATATTTTACAGTATATTTTACAGGAAATACACAGTAGCAACATTAATAAGTACTTAGAATCTTAAACTTTCAACATTCATATAAAGATTCATTGAAAAGTTAATAAGGTTTAAAATAAGAAAAAAAGAAAGTTAAAAACTTCGTTACTTTTCAAGTTGTATAATAAAAGTAGATTTAGGAAAATATTTCTATATTATTTTATTAAAAAGTTCAAATCCAAATTCATTCTCAAATCTAAAGGAGATTCTTTCTGATACATTTCTGAATTCATTTTGTTTTCGGAAATGCGAGATTAGCAAGTGTTTTTATTCAGAAACTATGGCGTTATCCATTTTTTGATACAAGCAATTTAAGAAAATACTGTCAAAGTTAGTGTTTTGTACAGAATTTCCGGAAGCGACACCAAGAGAAGGTAGAAAAATTTGCAAATATTTGACAGAATCTCTTATATCTCAAGAAAGTTATGCCCATCTTATTTACCATAAATGAAAAACGCTATTCGATTTCAAATCTTTTCAATAGTCAGTCTTGTCAATTTTATTCTTTTACAAATAAAAATTAGTCAGAAAATGTGTGAAACTTTCATTGAGAAGTGAAGATTATTGAGTAGTGAATTTAAGAGCGATCAAGTTGTATATATCCAAAGATTGCGTTAACATAAGTTATTTATCTCTATTAATAATTTTACAAATCATGTTGTCTGCCCTACACATCTTGAGAACTATTAAGCCTAGTTCCAGCCCGCCTCGTCTATATGTTGAAAAACAATGCAAGACGGATCTCTGGCCGGCACGAGTCTGGTCTCTACACAGTAAAATTACATTTCTGTAATGATGTTGCCAAATTAGTATCGGCTGATGACGCACATTTATACTTATTCTTGTTAAAGCCATATTTATTGAAAAAAGCTCATGTTTTATAGTTCCTGCTTAAATCTATTTAAAGGCCCAGTAGCCCTCTAAATTTTTTTAACGGCCAATTCATTTTTTTTGCCGGTTCAGCCTGTTTATTTTATTTGTTGGCCCGGTCCGTGGAAAAAATTGTTCTATTTTTGCTGAAAAATTCGCTGAAAAATTGTTAGAAAATTAGAAACCATTTCGCTTGCTCGGCCAGGCCCTGGCCCGTACATAATTCTAGGCTGGGTAGGTCACGGACCGAAAATTTAGCTTTTATTTCAAGCCGAGTCCCGACCAGGGAAATTTTTGTGAGTGCGGACCCAAGATAAATTGGGGCTCTTTTTTCAGAACCAGGTCCCGCCTGATCCAGCAACATTTTGCGTCATCAAGAGCAAAAGCCCGATGATGAAATTATACAGTAGAAATTGCATAATACTTACAAAAATGTTTCAAAAGTAATTATCATTTTAACCCTTTCCGGTACGGGCAAAATCTACCAGTAAAATGACAAATCATCGACTGTCACCGGAATTCACAAACGAATTTTTTAGATTTTTGAAACCCCGTAATTTTAGCTTTTATTGTAAAAGCAAAATTTTACTAAAATATTTTTGGTGCCGATTGCAAGTTTGGAATAATAATTAGGTATCCCAGACCGGGACCAGTGTGCCGGAGAGGGTTAAAGCTATTTTTTTCACATAAAAATGACTGTTAAACAAAAATTAAAATTTAATATTATCAAAAGAACAGTTTGGTATAAAATGAAAATGTATATTACACATAAAAGGATTCTCATATTTTGTCTCTGTTTTAATAAGAAAATATTATGGACATGTTAAGGGAATGTCTTTCATAAATAAATGCTTGGAATTTGCAGAAAATACTGTCTATAATATGTCATATCTAACAACATTTTTCAAATTTCTGTAAAAAGTGCACATTTTAAATTATAACCATTTCATTCCTCATAACAAGAGCCTTCTCTATAGGCATGACCCAGAAAATAACCTTAAATTAAAAATTTTAAAGGACAATACTTTTATAGGAACAGAGGAAACACTACTCGATTATTTTTTACCGGAAGAATATGGTAAATATATTTACTTACTGCCCAAAGCGACTTCATAAATTGCAGAGCACAGTTTTAGCATCAGAAGAGATCCCAGATGAAATGATGATTACTACAATTATTTCCATATGAAGAGCGATTACGGCTTGTATACGTTGTATATACGAGAAATTTAAATTATTCGGAAAACGCTAACTAAAATCGGAAGAAAATATTCTTTTCGCGTTAGATACCTAAATAATTAATAACAAACAATCCAATTGCAAAATAATCTGTGCCACAAACAAAAATCGATCGGAATACAAATTCCTTATTCCCGCCTTTTTTCGTATAGGTGCCGGAACGTCGGTCGTCGGATATATATCTTTAGATGTAAATATGACTAATTGTTTTCTTTTAAAAAAGCATTCAAATAGTAAAATAGAAAAAAAAATCTGCTTCACTTTCATTTTGATAAAAATAGCAAGCTAATGATTTGAAAAGGAGTAAGTAATTTTTAAGGGAAAAAAAGTTATTTTAATTTTTTCTATTCATCGAAAAATAAAATTTTCAAGTTTCAGAAAAAATCTGAACCTGTCCCATCTCTAATGCAGACATCTAAGAAGAATGACTCCAGGCCAGACTGGATCTGGCAGAAAAATAAGTCAGGCCCGACCCAAATTGCAGAAAAATAATGATCATGATAGTATCAAATAAATGATTGCCCAGCTCTGAAAATGGGAAGACCAAACACAGCCCAAGAATCGCGAATTAAAAAAGGCAGGGCCCGGTGCTGGCCGCGCCCTATTCGAGGTAGGATCTAATTCATTTCCTGCGAGGATGCATGTCTTTTTGGGATCCTTTTATCAGCCCAAGGGGGGAGTACGATCGCCCCTCTTCTTATACCCGCCACTGAGCCCGGCCGAAATCTGCAGAAAAATAATGATCACGACGCGGCCTGGCACTAAAAGCGAGAAGACCTGACCCACCCCGGGCCTCGCGAATTTTAAAAGGCGCGGCCCGGGGCGGGACACGCCGGACCCGAGTTAGCCTTCAACTCCTTTCCATGTGATGCATGTCTTTTTGGGAACCCTTCATTAGCCCAAGGGGGGGGGGCGATCGCCCCATCGCTCCATCATTAGATCCGCCATTGTCACGTTCTAATTTTATTATTTTAACTTTGGTGGCAAAATGTTGAAAAATTGCCTTTTCTTATTTTAAGACAATTTTTTTCTGTTTTTCAATGATTCTTTGTTATAAAAAGTAAATCGGCTTCTGGGAAAAACCCACTTCTACAGTGCGGAATTAACTATCATCACATCTTCATGTAAGCGGCAGAGAACGTGTTAAACGGGATTCTCACCAGAAATTTTAAATGTAATTTTATTTTTTTAACTTTGGTGGCAAAATGCTGAAATATTGCCTTTTCTTATTTTAATACAATTTTTTTCTATTTTTTCGGTGAGAATTTAATATTACAGAGACATTATAGCTTCCTCTAGAGGGGTTAAACAGAATTTCCTTGTCTATTTAACTACAAAATTACTTTCTTTCAGCGACACTAATTTTCGCGACTTCTGCGAAAAGACATTCTTCAAATAGCAGCGAGTGCAACTTATCTATATTATTTCAACCCTTTCAAAAACATTTCGTTCCAAGTACGACCAAATTTAACTCCAAATTTCAAAATTGCAACCAGAACATTTTAAGAAAATTTTCTATATTATACACCTGGTTTCCTACATGACAGGGAATTTCCCTGACTTTAAGACAATTACTCACCAGTATTTTCTTTGAGAAAATCTCGCCTATCGCAATAGCGCAATTACATAAATCGAGTTTTTCTGCATAGAAGTCCAGGCAGTTCAGCTGAAAGTATAGTGATCGAGTATATTTTTAAAAAGTCATGTTGATTTCCTTATAAATTCTTTTGTGGGGATCCAGTATATGCAAAAAAATGAAATTGATTTCCTAATAAATTCATTTGTAACTTTTTAATATAACTCAAATGCTTCACCTTCCTTAAACTGGATTACTCTGCACTTGAAAGGATTGACTATTAATACTAAAAGCGCTAACAGCAATTAATTTGATTGTTACCAAATATGTATAATAAGATTTGAACATGAAATAATTTCTGGCGCTTCTACTGATAAAGAAATATTGTGTAATCTGAAATTCTGCAAGAAAAAATTCCTTAACCCTCTGATGCCCACAGTAGCATATGCACTATCTGTAGTTTCCAAATATAATTGATTTCATAACTAGGGGTGGGGGATACCAAATTCATACCAGAAATTTAAAATAGGGACATTTACTGTATTTAACGACAGACATTCTGTATTTAGATAATGCAAATTTATTACTGAAATTTTCTGGTGCGAATTCATACTTTCTCACCTACGGTGTCTCGTGAACTTATTTTAGTATGGGAACTAGTGAGTTAACCCCTTGAAAGGTGGTGGAATAAAATATATCCCATTTAATTTTAATTTGGAAATTCCACATTGCCATAAATATTTTGAAATGAAAATTTTAATTTCATCAAGTATGTGAAGAAAAGTATTTATCTAGTTAGAAATAAATTTCTTTTAAAATTTTGTGCCAATCAATCATTTTAGAATTTTATGAATAGAAGTGCTTGAACCTCAAAGGGTTAAATGAAGAAACATTTTTTTGCTTTTGTTCGCAGGGTTCCTACTGGTCCGCTTTTAGAAAATCAGTAATTTTTTTAAAGAGTGGTAGGTTTCTGCAACAGTTCCAAGGAAAACGATCTTCTTGGCAGGTTTCTACGAAATTTATAAATAAAATTTTTCTTTAAATAAAGGAGGTGTTCAAAAAAAAAACCTAGTGGGAGCCCTGTTGTTCGTGAAATGCAAGAATTTGAATTATTCACATTTATATACGCCCGTTACTGAGGGAATTAGGTAGGATACCTTTGTTGTATTTCTGCCTATTTAATCATATCGTAGGTAACGAGATCACTGTTATCCTATGCAAAAGTGGAAAAATGTATACATTTTGTTAACCCCTTAACTGTGTTTTTCGAACTGGATTTGGGCAAGAACACTTTGCTTGTTTAGTTACTAAAAGCTTATTGATACCCCTAATTTGTAACTCTAAATTTTTCTTTATTGATTGTCAGATATTTTTCGATTAATTAAGGCTATCATTTTTGTATGGAAAAAAGAGTGTCATTCAGCCCTATTTTTAATTTATGTTGTTTAAAAAGTAAGACTTAAGGGGTTATGATCTTAAATATACTTAAAATTTAAATATACTGTACAATAACATGTAATGTGTTTAATGGATATAATGCATATAATGCATATAATTACATATAATGGATCAAAGAATAGTAAATGCATTTCTAAATATCATTCATCACCATTGCCTGAATGGTTTTTACCAGCCCATTTAAAAAATATATTTCATTCGATTCGAATCAAAATTTTGTGAAAATGTAAGTTAAATTAAAGCCACATACAACTAAATTGATTTTAAAAAGAATCGTGGAGTGGAATGTTTTTACCAAGTTTCAATTACATTTCAGCTGGATGGAAAAGTTAAGGCATGTAGCAAACTGAGCAGTCAATGCGATAAAAGTGTACGACAGGAGAGGAATTCTAGTATTCAAAAAAAATTTCTTTGGTTAACACCATGAAATGTCTCTTGAACATCGCTTTTTTGTCACTTGTCTGCTCAATGTGTGATTTGCCTTATTAAAGCATAACGTTCTGCGGCTCAATAGCAATTTCGCATTAGTCATTAACCCCTATCGGACGCTAGACATTTACACATGATTCGCCACCTGTTTCTAATTATATTAAGAGAATATTCACAAGGTTGCCATTGGCGATTATTTTTATATTTTATTCGTATATTAAACAGTATCTCACAAGTAGTCTTACATCAGCATTCATCTTATTTAGCATCTTAGAAATTTGCTATCAGTTTAAATACTGGCGCTATATCTGTACGTTTTTAATCATACGTTTAATTCTATTCTAAATTAGCTGGAAGTAAACGAACTTGAATACAATATTGCAAATTTAATATTGTTCTTAATTAATGGATGAATTCTGAGATTAATTGAGAAGGAAACTATTTTTAGAGACTAGTGTTGTTCTATTTCTCTTGCCTTTAGAGACACCATTTTGTTATATTTCTCTAAAATTTTCCTTCAGAATATTCTCTAGAAATTGATCATGAAGAATTTTTCCTTTTCAGTAAAAATATTTGTACGAATTTATTTGAGGGCTTGAAATATTTTGGTAACCTGTTTATTCACAGCTGTCAAAGTCATTAAAATTTAATAGTAAATATTGCCTTATTTAACCGTCAAAACTGGGATTATCTGTGAGTATTTAACAGAAAAATTTCTTGTAACCCTTTGCGGCAAAGACGAAGTCTATTCGTAAAATGACAACATAATTAATTAGCACCGGAATTTACAATCGACTTTTTTAAATATTAGCAGCTTGTTATTTTCAACCTTGAATGTAAAAGCATAATTTTATTGAAATATTTTTGGTGGCACTTGCAAGTTTGGAAATAAATTTAGGTAGTTCCGACAGTGATCATTGCATCAGAAAGGGTTAATTCGTCGAAGGGTGATAAGTTTATTAACAAAGAGGAATTAACGTACCTTTAAAGTGGTAAAGCTTCAACGTGTAAAACAATATTTAAATTATTTAATGAAATTGTATTCTGTCTTTATATATAGCAAAAAGTATACTTTATGATCTAACTGGTAAAAAACCAACTAAAATCCCCTGAATCACTTGATACGTCCAAAAACTGATTAAGATAAGTTTTAGAAATTTTTGCTCTGATTTAGTCCTTTCAAGGATATTTACTTATGTTACTGTAATGCTGAAAGTTTTTTTCAGAATGTAAGAAAAAAATAATTCGAAAACGACTAAGTGCGATTCATTTGAACTTCAAGTGTAAACACAAATTTTTACTGTGCAAATTCTGGTTAAAATTATGTGTTTTAAACAATAGTCACACGCTTTAAGCGTTTAGAAAAAAATCAATGAAATCTAGAATTCGGCTTTAACTGTTAGTAAAAGAAAAAAAAAATCGAAAAATATCATAAATATATTTTTTGCATATCCTTCATTTCTGCCTGAGAAACTTGTCACGGAGAATCTGTCAATCAGCAAGAAATATTCTTTAGTCTACGTGCCTTAAATTTAATATTTTGAATAAAAATTTAACTAAAACTACTGACAGAGGCATTTGATTTTTACTTAATTGAATAAGTATATATTATTTTTCTCTTTTCACAGCTATATTTGTAAGATATTTAATATAAAGGCAAAATAAATAAATAAATAAATAAATCAAAATCAAAATAACATACATTCAAAAAATATCAAATTGTGCATTTAGATTTCCAAGTGATTGTTCAGTGGTGTGTGGCACCTGTGTGCAAAACTGCAAAAAATTCATTTTATAGAAACTTATCCGTGAGTACCAAATTAAACAAAAAATAGATTAATTATATGAATATTGATAAATACTGATAATAGTAATAATAATAAATAAATATAGAAGAAGCGAACAAAATTAATTTATATAATATAATTTATGTCACGCGTCCAAAAACATTTTTTACAAAAGTGACCTTATGAGCCAATCAAAATTAACCGTTAACTTAAACGAGAACATTATCATCAGTGTTGTCAATTGGCTACGTTTTTTAATCCAAATTTGACACCACATTTTTGAAACGTTAAAATTCCCCTTATTTTCGCCTACCTTAATTTGTTATTAAAAAAGCGAATTTTACCATTTCCAAAAAATGATGCTATTCAAGAAAGTTATATATATACAGTCACCGCCAAAAAAATCTTGACACTTTCGATTTTTGATGTTTTGTTAAATATCTAGAAATATACACAAGAAATCATTCTTAAACTTCTGGTGTGTAAACAAAATAGTTCACGTCATATATTTTGACAAAGATTTTTCCCCGAAATCTAACAGGGGACCGTCAATAAATTGAAAAATAACGAAGATCTTTTGGATCACCCTGTCAAAACTAATGAAGCAAAACAGTTTAAACTGCAGATAATGATTAAATGGCTTATTGTGATAAGTTGTGTCGATTTTTATGAATATAGCTTGAAAACTCGTAGAGAAATTAAAGTTTTTATAAAAACGGTCCAAAATTTTTCCAAGTTTTTTGCTTATAATTTTCAGAGCTCTTCATGAAACACAATAATCTATTCCGAAAATATGACAAACAACATTGCACATAACACCCTGTAATCAAAATCAAAAAATAATAAAAAATGTATGAAAAATGAACGGGTTTACCAAATAATTTTTTGCTGCGCATGCGTCAACGCTATTAAAATTTCATTTGCATATTATGTTAGTTAAATGTATAGAGCAACTTTTGTGAAAGTCTCAAAAACATAGCTTGAAAACTCTGAAAATTATCGTTAATAGAATATTGTCAAAATCCATTATTCCCAAAATGAAGCAAAAAGATGAGGGGCTGTATCCATATTCCATTGATTAGTACCTACACAGTATTGCACGTACTACTATATTTGGATACAACTCCTTATCTTTTTGCTTTATTTTGGAAATAACGGATTTTGACCATATTCTATTGACGATAATTTTTAGAATTTTTAAGCTATGTGTTTGAGATTTTCACAAAAGTTGTTCTATACATTTAACTATAATAATATGGAAATGAAATTTTAATAGCGTTGACGCATGCGCAGTAAAAAATTATTTAGTAATCCCGTTCATTTGTCATACATTTTTTATTATTTTTTGATTTTGATTACAGGGTGTTATGTGCAATGTTGTTTGTCATATTTTCCGAAAAGATTATTGTGTTTCATGAAGAGCTCTGAAAATTATAAGTAAAAAACTTGGAAAAATTTTGGACCGTTTTTATAAAAACTTTAATTTCTCGACGAGTTTTCAAGCTATATTCATAAAAATCGACACAACTTATCACAATAAGCCACTTAATCATTATCTGCAGTTTAAACTGTTTTGCTTCATTAGTTTTGACAGGGTGATCCAAAAGATCTTCGTTATTTTTCAATTTATTGACGGTCCCCTGTTAGAATTCGGGGAAAAATCTTTGTCAAAATATATGACGTGTACTATTTTGTTTACACACCAGTAGTTTAAGAATGATTCCTTGCGTATATTTCTAGATATTTAACAAAACATCAAAAATCGAAAGTGTCAAGATTTTTTTGGCGGTGACTGTATATATATACGCTATATTGCCATTGATTATGGGACACTTGCGATTTTAGACATTTTACTAAATATCTAGAAAAATACGCTAGGAATCATCTCGAAACTCTCAGTGTATAAATATAATAATATACGTCATACATCTCTGTGAAGATTTTTTACCGAAACGCCATAGGGGACCGTCAACAAATTAAAAAATAATGAATATCTTTTGAATAACCCTGTCAAAACTAATATAGCAAAAGCGCTCAAACTCTAGATTATGATTGAATGCCTTATTGTAATACACTGTGTTCATTTTTATGCAAATAGCATGCACACTCGCAGAGTAATTAAGGTTTTTATAAAAATGGTCCCAAATTTTTCCAAGTTTTTCCATTATAATTTTCAGAGTTCTTAATATAAAATAATATTTTTTTTCAGAAAATATGACAAACAACATTGCACACAGTACCATGTAATCAGAATTAAAAAATAATGAAAATTGTATGAAAAATGAGTAGGTTTACTATATAATTTTTTACTGCGCATGCGTCAAAGATATCAAAATTTAATTTGCATATTATGTTAGCTAAATGTATAGAGCAACTTTTGTAAAAGTCTCAAAATCATAGCTTGAAAATTCTGAAAGTAATCGTCTATAGAAAAAGGACAAAATCCGTTGTTTCCTAAATGAAGCAAAAAAATGAGGGATTTTATCCAAATGCAGTAGTATATCCCATGTTGCGTATTCTATATTGACACTAATCAAAGAATATATGGATACAACCCCTCTTGTTTTTGCTTCATTTTGAGAATAACGGATTTTCGAGTTATTCAATTGACGATTATTGTCAGAATTTTCAAGTTATGGTTTTATGACTTTCACAAAAGTTGCTCTATACATTTAGCTAACATAATATGCAAATGAAATTTTGATATCGTTGACGCATGCGCAGTAAAAAATTATTTAGTAAACCAACTCATTTTTTATACAATTTTCATTATTTTTTAATTCTGATTACAGGGTACTGTGTGCAATGTTGTTTGTCATATTTTCTGAAAAAAATAATATTTTATATTAAGAACTCTGAAAATTATAAGGAAAAAACTTGGAAAAATTTGGGATCATTTTTATAAAAACCTTAATTACTCTGCGAGTATGCATGCTATTTGCATAAAAATGAACAAGGCTTATTACAATAAGGCATTCAATCACAATCTAGAGTTTGAGCGCTTTTGCTACATTAGTTTTGACAGGGTTATTCAAAAGATATTCATTTTTTTTAATTTGTTGACGGTCCCCTTTGGAGTTTCGGGAAAAAATCTTCACGGAGATGTATGACTTATACAATTATATTTAAACACTAAGAGTTTCGAGATGATTCCTCATGTATTTTTCTAGATATTTAGTAAAATGTCTAAAATCGCAAGTGTCCCATAATCAATGGCAATATAGTGTATACAGGGTGTCCGAAAAGTCTGGAAACGGTCGAATAACTCGAAAAATACATATGAGATTGAAAAACGTAAATATACGTGTTAAATATTTTTAAATAAGCTACTCAGTGATACCAAATTTGACCTTCGTAACCGACCCCCTGGGGGTCAGAGGGGGTCCAACTTTGAAATCTTAAATTATAACCCCCATTTTTTATTGCAGATTCGGATTCTACGGGCAAAAATACGTAACTTTTGTATTTGATGTTTATTTCGAATCCTCGTTTATCACGGTGTAATTGAGCATATTAAATCGATGCATATTTCGGCTTTTCCAACGGGATTTTCCCTAATCAAAACTAATTGGGGAGAATTTATGACATCAAATTCCTCGTCTTTTGCAATAATAGCGTTTCCTGAAAATCACCCGTGCCGATTATTTCGGTAGTGCTACACAGTTAAAAATTTGATCCATTTGCTGTAGCGTTACTCCACAGCTTTTATAGAATATCTCTTTCATGACCAATGAGAATGTTCCATAACACAGTAAAGTACATTGTAAAAAATTGACCCCTTTGCTGCATCGTCACTCCACTGCTTTTATAGAAAACGATTACTTTACTGTGTTATGGAGCATTCTCATTGGTCACAAAAGAGATATTCTATAATAGCTGTGAAGTGACGCTGCAGCAAAGGGGTCAAATTTTTAACAGTGTAGCACTATTGAAATAATCGGCACGGGTGATTTTCAGGAAACGCTATTCCTACAAAAGACGAGGAATTTGACGTCAAAAATTCTGCCCAATCAGTTTCGCTTAGGGAAAATCTCGTTGGAAAAGCGGAAATATGTATCGATTTAATATGCTCGATTACACTGTGATAAACGAAGATTTGAAATAAACATCAAATACAAAAGTTACGTATTTTTGTCCGTAGAATCCGAATCTGCATTAAAAGATGGGGGTTGTAATTTAAGATTTCAAAGTTGGACCCCCTCTGACCCCCCAGGGGGTCGGTTTCGAAGGTCAAATTTGGTATCACAGAGTAGCTTATTTAAAAATATTTAACACGCATGTTTACGTTTTTCAATCTCATATGTATTTCTCGAGTTATTCGGCCGTTTTGAGACTTTTCGGACACCCTGTGTATGTTTATATATATATATATATATATATATATATATATATATATATATATATATATATATATATGTGTGTGTGTGTGTGTGTTATAACCCGGGAGTACACGCTCCGGGTCTTTTTGACCCGGAGTGCGTATGATTTTTGCAATTGTAACCACTTATCTTTTAAAAGTAATCTTCAACTTTTTTTATCACAAAATTTGTAAGGATTGTCTCCGCCTAAATAAAATGACGTTTATTATTTGATTTTATTGGTGACAAAGTTAAAACCATTTCTACCCTGGGTAAGTGCGTGTTCGCCCGGGTTAAGTAGCTTTTTAGCAACTCTGATTACCGAATATAATCGTGTATAAGTCGACTCCTAAATTTGAGAAAAAAAGTGTTGCACACCAGTATTTTCTTGTAGCTTGACAAGTCTTATTTAATATTTGCAAATTCCGCATTTATTTAAGACAAGGCTAATCTTTTATTAATACTGGTACGCTGCCTGTTCTTCTTCTCAAATTTGGGATCATCTTAGCCCTTTGATGGGCGGTGGTATAAAATATATTCCCCTGAAATATCATTGCGAAATGCCAAATTGACACCAGAAAATTTGAAATGCAAATTTTAATTATATCAAGAATTTGAAACAATTTTTTTTAAAAAAATCTGATTTGAAATAAATTTGTTTTTAAATTCTGGTGTCATACACTCATTTAAACATTTTCCAAATAGAAGTTCCATGTCCGTCAAAGGGTTAAACACGAGTATATAGGGTAAATATTTTTATACGTTATTAAGGTGTATTTTATTTTCCAAGAAAATAATTTTGTCACTGTTATTTTTTAACTGTGCATATATAACTAAAAATTAGCGAGCAGTATATGAAATATTTGCTGTCACAGTTATGATAAATAAATATGCATATAAATGTTCAAACACAAACTAAATTATGATAGCTTGAATTAAACTTTTAGCGCTTTCATAAATGAAGGTTCTCGTATATTATGTATTTCAAATTGATAAAAAAATAACAGCAATTAAATTATTTTTATGTCTTTGAATGAATGACGTAATTTTTCAGAAATATTTTCTTTTTGAGAAAACTTTTGAGAAATATTTGTACTATAAAATTATTAGCATGGATCGCACATAAATGAGAGGTTACATTACAATAAATTTTTCTAATACATAACTTTAACAAAAAATCATAAAACTAATTTAAATTATTATTTTGACTTATTTCTTGTAAAAACACAAATAATTTCCCATAATCCTTCTTAACGCAAAATTAAATATTTAATTTTTTTTTTCAGAGAGTCCACTAATCCCGTCGTAGAATCCAATAAAATTGGAAAACGAAATCTACCGAGAAAATTGTTGCCTTGAAAAATCAGTATTCAAAAAAGTTGCTACATAGCCCCTAGCTTTTCTCGTTTAAAGCAGGTTTAGTGCTGGTTTTGAAAAAAACTTTAGCAACCATCTGCCCACGAGAAAATTTTCTACTAGAAAATGTAGTGGTCCCAGAATATTACAGTAGAGCCTCGATTAACCGAGCTTCGATCAATCGAGGTTTCTATTAACCGAACCAAAAATGACGGTTCTTTTTGTTATTAATATGAATGAACTTTGAAATAGACCGCACATTTTAGTCAATTGTTTTTGCTATTGGCTCTTCAACCCTGAAATTTTTCAATTTCTTAGAAACACTGCATCCTAAGAAGTCCACAGCGAACAGTATTTTTTTCCTGTTGACGATTGCACCCATTGAATATGAGATGTGTTGTTTTATCGGGGAGTTGCATCCTTTACATTTAACTGTCATACTATTTATGGACTATAAGTCATGCGAAGTTGCCCAAGTACTAATAATAGTAATAAAATATTTAGAACAAACAATCAATGTTTTGCCGATTTTTTTTCTTTAACAGTTGGTGTAATCAGGCAGTCACTAATAGAAAATTTAGACTTTTACAATGAAAAGTAACACACATTTTAACACTAGAACGCCGGGGAATATTGCGCTAATTATATAAAATATATTTAAAACCAGAAAGATAATTTGAAATTATTTAATTTATTTGTTGAGCTCATTTTATTGCAACTGATATATAACTTATTTCTTGAAAAACTTTCTGGTTGGAATCGACAATTAGTCGCGGGATCGGTGTCAAATTGACACCTTTCCGGCGTTCTAGTGTTAAAAAAGAAATGCTAATTTAACAAATTAATGTATTTAAATTAAAAAATATATGTTCTTGCTAGTTTTACTTAATTCCTTTATAAATTTGTTGAGTTACAGAATATAATTTTATATATGCTTATTTTTATCATTTAAGAAATGTTCTCTTATTTGTTATTATAAGAGATGTTAATTTCGCGAAGACGGCGAGATTTTATACACAATTTCTATTAACCGGGATTTTCGATATTCGAGATATTAGCGGTCCCAATTAGCTGAGTAATCGAGATTGCAGTGTATTTTTTCAGACATTATTCCAATAAAATAACCCTAATAAAAGTTTCTTACAGTACTTAAATAAATCAACCTTGAAGAAAATTATTCACAAACTGTGGTAGGGGAAAACTACGAACACTCCTTTGTGTCCGGGAACATATGTTAATTAAACAACGTTTTTAACATTCGCCTCTTAGAAAACAGACATTAGTTGGCCTTTAAAAAAATCACAAAGAACAAAATAACAGCTTTAATTTATAAACTGAACTCGATTACCTTGCTATTAAATCTTCTTGTTTGCATAAATATACATATAAATGTCCAGGATTTCGCTTAAATTTCTAAATAGATTTTGAATAAATGTAAGATTTAACAATTTAAAGCACTGAGATCTTGCATTGCAAAAATGTTGAAATGATTAAAAGGTATCGGAATTTACGTACAAAATTATTAATAAACTAAGAATACTTTTTTGCCACGTATCATCATCCATCATAGTAAACGGTAAATATTTATATCAAAATTCTGGTGTCATCTTGGCATGTCGGAATCAAGTTGGGGGTTCAATGTAATGAAACACAAAGGGTTAACTTTCCTACCCTGTTCAAATTTTACCCAAACTTGATTAAAAACATTTCACACCAGAATTGTTATTTAAAATATTTTAATATATTTAATTGACGTATTTCTCTGTATCTGTTATTTAACTTTCTTTATGAAAAAAGTTCTGGTTCGAATCGTATAAAACAAATTATTGTTATGGGTCGATTAGACCCATTCAGGGTAGGAAGGTTAAAGCAGAGTCACACAGTTTCAGTGGGGAAACCAGTATTTTTAAATAGATGAAACTCGATTTGTAAAATCGCGCGATTGCAAACGGTGAGTTTTTCTTAAAGAAAATACTGGTGACTACTTGACCTAAACTCATTGAAATTCCCTGTCTTATAGAAATTCCCTGTCTTATAGAAACCCTGTAAAGTAACAATTACTAATTTGTGGTCAATAAGCCAATAAGCTACCTACAAATTTAGAAAATAAAAACTACTTACTATCCTTATTTAATGACAAAATCTGTGCAGTTAAAAGAATTTAAAATAACGTTTTGGGATTTGTAGTAGCAAATGTTTTTAAGACAGAACGATTCTATCTAATTCTTTGTAATTTAAATTCCAATTTATATAATAAGGGGAATTACGTAAAAGTTGTCGTATGGGAAGGGCTTCATGGTATCTGAGAATGGAAGGTCGAATTGTCAATACATATTAGACATCTGTCCATATCCGGACTTAGACAAGACTTGATTTAATTAGATTGCACCTGCATTTAATTCATGTTGGGAGTTGCCCATTCGTGTTGCCCATTAAATAAAGCATAAATATCTGTTAAAATTTCGTGGTATAAAAGGATGGAAGAGTTGGCAGCTATGGGTAATATACTGACAACATTCCGTAATAATTAGTTGAGAAAATAAACGATAAAACAATATTTCTTTGTTTCATTTTTCTCTTTGCGTTTTTTAATATTTTTAGGTGTTATTTATTAACGTGAAGTTGTTTTGTCAGAGTGATGTGAAAAACTGGTTTCTCTCTTAACCCCTTCAGAGGCAGTGGGATATATAATATATCTCACTTAATGTAAATAATATTCCCACCGGACACTTTTAACTGTGTAGTGTATTTTTGATTTTTTAGGGAAAAAAATTGAAAATTGCTTTTCCGTATTTTAAAATAAAAATTTTCAATTATTTCAGTGAGAAGTCAGTGTTACAGAGCTATTATTGCTTGTCCCTTAAAGGGTTAACCCTTTAGGGTTAAGTTACTTGTCTTTATATAATATTGAAATAATTGACACCAGTATTTACAAGAAAATTTTATTATAAGAAAGTAAAAAATATTTTCACGTGCTTAATATACAGTAATTTCGGGTGTATAAGCCGCAGATGAAACAATTCTTTTTCGACCCAGAATTTTTTTAAAAACAAATATAACTAGTTGGATCGCCGTAAATATTTGTTTTCAATTACTAAATAAAATTTCTGGGTCCAAAAAGAATTGTTTGAGCCGCGGCTTATACACCCGAAATTACGGTAAGTGAAATTTCCATAAAAAATTAGGTGCCAATGTTAAAATTTTGAGATGGCATAGCGGCATCACCGCCCTTCAAGGGGTTAACCCATTTAGGGCGAGTTAATTTTACTTGCAAAATGCTGAAATGAGTGTTTAGATCAGAAATTACAAACAAAACTTTTTCAAAATAATCAAAAGCATTTGTTAACGTATAAAAGGAAAAATTTCATTCCAATTTTCAGATGCAAATGAGCCATTTAGGAATTAAAATTAGGTGGTCCGAAAATGAACCACCGCCCTTTGAAGGGGTCAAAATAACAGTAATGATAACAGAATTATAATAGTGGTTTACGCTCCTCTAGCGAAAGAGATGGCATTAGAAAAAATAGGAAAATTCCCCTTTTTATAATTGTATTCTTTATATCACTAGATAAATCAAATATTAAACTATACAAAAAATTGTATGTGGGGTACTTTTTGTATTTTTAGTGAGTACCACTTCTTTCTGCTTTATTTTTAAGCGTTTTGAATATTACCGAAAGAAGTATTAAATATAAAGTTATAAAAGGAACTTAATGGGCTTTATCTTATGTTCTTAAGTTTTTAAATTGATCCTATGTTTTACCGGATATAGCTTTATTTCAAAGTAATTCGCTGAATTCAATGTAATATTTAAAATAATGTCAATAATTTCTCAACAATTTTTGATTAAAGGAAGAAACCTTTTTCTTTGGAAAAAAAAAATCTAATCTGAAGTATCGGTAGAAAACGTCTTTGAAATTATAAGGTGTGTACGCATCTTGTAAAACTGGCTATCACACGGACATGTAGCAGCAAACATTTACACTTTTTCTTACCAATAAATTTATTAGTAATTTTGTTTTCTCGTTGTTTTGATTAATCGCCAAAATTTCTGAATAATATGGCAAAATTAACTGTTAAATATTAGTAGTATTTTAATAATGCAAAAATTGATATTCATGAAAACACAACAAATTTTTAAAATAAAAAAATCCCTTTCCTTTTGATCATGTTTCATAGTTTATTTTAACAAAAAATATCATCTATTACATTTTTATTCGTCTCACATATTCGTCGCTAAACACTAAGTTCATTACATGCCGAATTATATAATAATGCTTTAGTTTCACACTAATAGCGATTCTTCATATTCAGGAAATATTTAAAGACTTTTTCCTGTCTACAATGTCCATAAAATCATAAATATTTCCTTCTGTACTTTAGGCTACGGTGGAGTTAATTAAGTCGCAGCGTCAAGCAAGTATTTAAAGATAAAATGTAACAATGTAAACGACTGACGGGAATTCTAATGATGTAATGACTACTCAACCTGGTTAATGAATATTTCAACGAACGTTTGATAACTAATGATGTCACGTAAATAATTTCAATCGGTAGATTTACAGAAATTTTCTGTAAACCTTTCATCGTGTCTAATTACCGTGTATGTAAAATCATGAAGCGAGACGCGCAGTTACACACACACAAACGCACGAAAGCATATATATATATATTTATACATATGTTTGCGTGTGTGCATATGTAGGTAAGTTTAGATCCACAAACATTTTATTTAAAATATTTAATTGATTCTTGGTTCTTATTTAACATTAAACATTAAATAATATTTCTATTTCTAAATACTGTAGTTTCCGACATGCATGAAGGGAGAAATGGTAAATCTCTTCCTTCCCAGATTTTTAAAATATAAAGTGCATCTCCTGCTTAGTATTTACTTAGCTTATTATTTTTTTAAGTTTTCCAGTTCGAAATAGACTTACTTAGATACAGATTATACGCATAAAATAGGGATATGTGGGGGTATTATAAATTTCTATTACAAGCAACTATTTTTATATTCTAGTCGCACCACTATTTAAAAAAATATTTTTCAAAGTATATTTCTCTTGCAAATGCTATGGAAGTCTACGTAAAAGATTTTTGTTTCGAAAAAAAAAAAAAAATAGCGAGGTCACATTAACTAGCTGACCTTTTAACTGATTTACCCTTACGTATTTGGGCAAGACGAATTTGCTTAACCCTTTCCGGCACACTGTGCCCGGTCTGGGATGCCTAATTTTAATTCAAAACTTGCAAATGGCACCAATGATATTTTAGTAAAATTTTGCTTTTGCAATAAAAGCTTAAATTAAGGAATTCACAATATGTAAAATATTCGTTTGTGAATTCCGGTGTCAGTCGATAATTTCTTATTTTACTTACAGATTTTGCCCGTGCCGGAAAGGGTTAATTCGTCATTTAAGGCTCTTAGACACCACTATTTTTTAAGTATGATTTCATACTATTTAATTTCAGAAACATTTAGACTAAATATTACGAATATTTAAGCTTAAAAACTGGCGTTAACCCACATTTTCAATTCATTGTACGTAAAAAAAGGAAACAGTTAAGAGGTTAACTGACCAATATGTTTGAAATTTTTTTCAAATAAAGCCTTTTTTCAGATCTTTTACATAATTTTTAATAATTACACACCGTCTTTTGAAAGCAGAAATTTTTGCCAAATTGAATCAGTAAAATGCCCAGGTTAAACAATATTAAATTTCAATAAAAATTTACTGCTGAGAATAATAAAGCATGATTGTAATATGGATGCCTATACGTGGTACAGGGAATCATGAGTGGCTAAAACAAGTTGCCCGTATGACGTACGGGCAAATCAGGGAAGTGGTTAGCCCCTAGAAGGGCAAACAATGATGTCTGTGTAAAATTGAATTCTCACCGAGAAAATCAAAAAAAAATTCTTTTAAAGTGAGAAAAATCAATTTTTCAACGTTTTGCCGCCAAAGTATAACCCTTTGCGGTGCAGAGCAAAATCATTGCTTAACCCTTTGAGCTCTGGTGGGCAAATTGCTTCAAAATTCCAAATGTCACTTTGGGACCAGTATTTTCCGAAGAAAAAAAACCGGTTAATGATATACACGAAAAAATACTTTAAACTTTTTTCAAGTAAATTTTTTTGAATTTTCTGGTGCCGTTGTGACATTTCGGAATTAAAATTATGTGGTAGAAAATTCTACCATCAGAGCTCAAAGGGTTAAGTGTTGAAATTAATGACTGACACAGGAATTTAAAAACAACTTTACTTGTAAGTAAGAAAAAACTATATTTCACGAATTCAATAAACCGTAATTTTTTTAACCGAAATTCCGGTGCCAATCTGGCGTTTGGGAATTAAAATTAAGTGGTTTCATAGATATACTACCGTGCCGCAATGGATTAACACTAGAACCGCGGCGACGGGTCATTTTGACCCGTATTGTATGAAGAGATGTCGATTCAAACCAGAAAAATCTCAATAAAATAAGCTTAATATATGCTCAGCAAAAATATATTTTATAAATAACTTAAGCAGTTTTAAATGAAAATTCCGGTGAGAAATATTTTTATAAAACTTGAGTGAATTTTCCCGCGGTTCTAGTGTTAAATAAATGTTTGTGGTGAAAATCTCGTTTAACCCCTTGAGGGGCAAAGCACTTCAGCTACTAAAATGTTAAAATGATTGATTGACACCGATATTTATAAACAATTTTATATAAAACAAAGTAAAAGCCTCTCTTAGAGTATATCATATGAAACAAAAGTTGATTCTTAAATTTTGTCAATGTGGCATTTAGGAAGTAAAATTAAGTGGTATATAACATATACCGGTGGCCTTCAAGGGGTTAAATTATGTTTGATAAATATATCCAACCGACCCTCAAGATGTTAAATAATTCTCTTTTAATTAATAATTTGGGATACCGTTACGCAGGGATGTAGAAATCTCGGCCTCAGCGGGCAGTCTCTCAAGACTGAATTTATTTCGCTTTTCTAGTCTTTTTCATCTTTATTTAAATTATTTTCGATCTTTTAAAATTTATTTCGTTTATTTTAAGAGCTTCTAGAAATGTTTTAGCAACTTCACTCAGGGTAGCATGAGAGCATAGCTGCAGAAAGAAAGTACTTCGAAGGTGGAAGTGTATAAAAGAAAGATATCATATCTGTTATGAAAACCCAGTTTCCAATCTTTTTTTAATTTAGTAGTTTATAGACTATTAATACTGAAACTTACAGTGATTCATTTAATTTATTTCAACCAGCTTTCTTCGATTATTTAATTGCAGATTACTGAAGCGTACAAACCGGCTTCAACTCTGGGTTGCCAGTTTGGCTTCTACATTCAATTTAAAATTTCGAGATCACATCAGAAACTCTAAAATAAAAATTTTTACATTAGGTAAGTACGAAATGTTTGTCATTATGTAAAGAAAACAAAACAATACAGAATATCTGGTGTGAACATGAAATTGCAGATTTAAACGATTTAAAAAAGAGGCCAAAACTGGCAACCCAGCTTCAACTGGTAGCTGAGTGTTCAATTACATGGAACACCCAAATTGATTCAGAAATACCACATTGCCACAAGAATTCTGGTATAAATATTTCCATTTAGTAAGTATAGGGGGGGGGGACAGATTTTGCATATTTTCAAATAAATTCATACTTAAATTCATTCCGGTGTCAATCAGTCGTTTCAACATTTTCGCAATAGAAGTGTTCTGTGCCTTAACCCTTTGATCCCTGGTGGGTAAATTTATTCGGAATTCCAAATGTCACATTGACACCATTATTTTGCAAAGAAAAAATTTGGTTTAGCACATACATAAAAAAACTGCATTAAATATTTTTAAAATAAATTTTGTCGAATATTCCGATAGAATTGTGACATTTCGGAATTAACCCCTTGAGGGGCGGTGGTTTCATAGATATACCACTTAATTTAAATTCCCAAACGCCACATTCGCACCGGAATTTTGTTAAAAAAAATTACGGTTTATTGAATGCGTGAAGTATAGCCTTTTTTTTTTATTTATTTACAAATAATGTTGTTTTCAAATTCCGGTGTAAGCCATTAATTTCGATACTTAAACAATGAATTTGCCCTGCCCCGCAAAGGGTTAACCTTAGAACTACCAGAAATTTGAGTCAAGTTATATAAAACTATTTTACGCCAGAATGTTGATTTTAAACATTTTAACTTGATTATTTAACGCGTTTTTCTTTGTTTATTTTAAAGTTATTTTATAATCAAATTTCAGGATTTAATCGAAAAACATTTATACGTTAGCCAATAAATTCCCGGCTCACGGTAGTTCTAAAGTTAAAATTAACACCTTGAAGGGCAGTGGGATAAAATATTCCACATAATTTTAATTACGAAAAGCCACATTGGCACCACAATTTTGAAATGAAAGTTTCAATTTTTTAAAGTACGTAAAAAAAAAAAAAAAAAAAAAAAAAAAAAAAAAAAAAAAAAAAAAAAAAGCATTCATCTATTTTCAATTAAAACTGGTTTTTAATTCTGGTATTATTCAATCATTTCGGCATTTTATGAATAGAAGTGTTTTGCTCTTTTAAAGGTTAAATGGTAAAAATTCAACCATTAGTGCTCGAAGGATTAAAGGTTTAGAAAACGTGGCTCCAATTGTACCGTAGCTAAGTTGTATTGCCTGAACTATATCATTGCCAGTGGTATATTTATAAAACAATTTAATTTTAATTACCAAATGCCGTATTGCACCCAAATTTTGAAAAAAAAATATCAGTTTATTATGTATAAAAATTGCTTTTTTTCTTATTTAAAAATGAATTTTTCTGAAAATTGCGCTGCCATTCATTCATTTTAGCATTTTAGGACTGGAAGCTCTTTGCCACTGAAAATGTTAAGAAACGCTTGCGCTATTTCCTATGGAAAGACTAATAAGGACAATTTCAATAACAGAAAAAATAATCGCTTTAATTTTTTCCAAATTATGGAAGTAAAAGATTTTCTTTCTTGTTGAAATTTTTGCTAATCACAATTTCATAAAATAAAAACAATTTAATTGGTGTATTTTAACAGCAGTGCTTGAAAGCTAAATTGTTAACTTTTGATGGATTCACTTGAAACTTGGTAGGGTTTTTAAGTACAAACTAAAATGTTTATGTAGAAAATTTTAAATTAAATATATAATACAAATTAAAGAATATGTTATAAATATATATATTATTATAATTTATAATAATATATTATAAATTTAATAAATATAATGTAAATTTTAAATTAAATATATACATAAACTAAATCTAGTTACTGCATTTTAACCCTTTGCGGGGCGCTGGTTTCATAGCTATACCACTTAATTTTAATTCTCAAACGCCACATTCGCACCAGAATTTTGTTTAAAAAAATTACGCTTTATTGAATTCGCAAAATATAGCATTTTCTTACTTACAAAAAAAGTTGTTTTCAAATTCGGGTGTCAGTCATTTATTTCAATACTTAAGCAATGAATTTGTCCTGTCCCGCAAAAGGTTAAATACTTTATCATATGATTTAAATGTATTAAAAATGTTCCATAGAGGATTTTTGCATAAAATGTGACAATATTTAATTATATTATACTTTTATTATATAACAACAAAGTTGTTAAGAAATTCAAAAATTCACTGAATGTTTAAGATAAAAATAAATATTCTTATCATTTTTTTTGTAAGATAATAAGCTACATATTGTCGGTACCACGTCAAATTATCCAATGGAAAAATAGTGGGTTAGCTTTTTTTAAATCCAGATTTCTTGATTGGCACCACTTTATTTAATTGGTAAAATTCTCCTTTTTTTCTTCTTAAGTAAAATTTCATTAAATAAGGTTAAAAAGGCGAATTTTGCTATCTTATATTAATAAAATAACAAATCGCTCTGTGTGTGTGTGTGTGTGTGTGTGTGTCTGCGATAGTTAGCGAAAACTACGGTACGTACGAAGCTCAAAATTTTTCTGAGAGTAGCCCAATATCTCTCCTGATGCACCTGACGCTCAGAATTTCAAAATTCTATTTATTAACTGAGTAATTAATTAAATTCCAAACCTCACTCTCATAAAAAATCGCTTTTTTTAGCTTTTTTCACTTTCATTCTCTTATGGTTGGTTGGTTGCATAAAATTTTCGCAGAAATAATTTAAAAAACTGGGACTGACCTTTAAAATTCATAGACTGGCAAACTGTCAGTTTAAGTGAGGATTTTTTTTTTTTAATCACAGCTGCTGTACGCCACGGAGGAAAAAGGTAGGTGGTGACGAAGTAAACCGAAAAAAGAAAAAGGTTTGCAATATGAAACCATTTATCGCTGAAATTTTAATGTCTCAAAATAAAGCATGAGGAAGGAATTTTGTATTAATAAGACGGATTGGAAGAAATGAATTACAGCTGAAGCATATTTTACGAAGAAATAGTAATTTTTTTAAATTGTTTTATCTATTATATTATTTATTAAAATAAATGTTTGCTTTTAAAATAATTGAAATTGGAAAATTAAAAATAATTAAATGCCGAAAGAAAATTAAATAAAATATTGAAAACATGATTTGAAGTAAAAAATTGTATTGGGTAATTCCATGGGTTCTGTAGTGTAAGTCACATAACTTATCAATTGCTATACTTGTTAGCTACCGTTATTTTCGAAAAGTCTGCTTGGCCTTATTCAATTAATGAGAATGTGCCAATAAAATTAATCACATTTTTTTCGTTCTATAATACTGGTAGCCAAAAATCGTAGCCTGTGACTTACACTACAAGTACTCATGGAAATAGCCTTTTACTAAAAAAATTCTCTTTTTTTTCAGAAATTTTTAATACTTTATAACGTAGTTGAAAAATGTTTATGATTTAACAACATATTAATAATTCCATGTCAATATATAAAATATAGTGATGAAAAGATTCTTTTAAAATCATGCATGAACACTTAAATAATAATATTAATTTAAAATCTAGATTTCAGAGTGCAGACGATTTTAAGACATTAACGAAAGAATGTTGATTTTTCAAAGTCTTAAATGATGTTTCCATATTGATATTTCAAAGTCATATGATAAAAATAATCAAATAATTCTTGCCTATGATATATCTAATTGCATCTTTCATGCATTCTGATCGTGTATTACAGGCAATAATGGCACAAAACGTTATTTTTGAAACGAAATTTTAGTCATCTATTCAATAACAGTTTAAAAGATAAAAAACAAAAACAAAGAAATACGGGTTTAAGCCAGTTTGAATTGATCGGAGTTTCAAAGCAAATGGTTTTGTTGGTGCTTATTTGGACTTAATGTCGCGGATTTTAGAGTTACATTTTTTACGTCACCCCAAGACATTATACTGCCACTTTATTAATTTCTTTTTACTATATGGTTGTACGCATATTTTTGGCATTTCGAACATTAGAATGTATGAGTCATTAGCTGTGTTGCACTAAAAAACATTACACAACACTTTTCTATGAGTTTATTTTTTTAATCATTGATTAAATTTAAATGTGTTCTATTCAATTTAAAATTGTAATATGGCTTTAATTTGTTTTAATACAAAAATAAAATAGTTGTTTGGCGTACAATTGTTTGTATCCGCAAACGATTCATTCACCATAATAAATTATCAAATAGCAAAGTAAATTATCTATCAGAAATAGCCATAAAAAGAATAGTAGCAAAACTGATTATAACCTTAATGTTTAGACTAATTTAAACATAACCCGATCCCAACCAGAAAAAAAATAGACCACACTCCGATCCGTGATAGACAAAATTTCTGTGAGTATAAACCCGACCCAGACCTAAAAATTCTGTTTGGAAAAAACTATGAATTTGATAACTGACCCGAACCAAATCTGAATCCTGCAAAAATGTTCAAGTGAAGCATAACCCGATTCAAACAACGAAAAATAATTTTCGTGGGCATGAAATCTGACCCGAACCTGAATTTTTTCTTAAAAAATTTCGAAATATGACTCGAACGAAATCTGAAACCGATAAAAATATTCCAGAGAACTATAACCCGATCCCAACAAGACAAAATACTTTCCATGGTCATAAACCCGACTCAAACCTAAAAAACTCCGTTTGAAAAATCCTGAACATTGACCCAAACCACATCTAAATCTGACAAAAGTATTCTAAAGAACCATAACCGGATTTGAATAAGACAAAATAATTTCCGTAGACATGAACCCGATACGAACCTAAAACTCCCTTTCAAAAAATACCTGGAATTTGAGTCGAACCAAATCTGAATCTGACAAAGCTATTTCAAAGAAACGCAACCGGATCCAAACAAGACAAAATATTTCCATGGACATGAACACAATCCGAACTCAAAAAATTTCTTTGAAAAAATCGCAAACTGAACGAAATCTGAACTTGGCAAAAATATTTCAGTGAAGCATGTCCCTATTCGAACAAGACAGAATTATTTCCGTGAACATGCACGAAGATCCGAACTCAACAGTTAAATTTGAAGAAAAAACCCGAAATCTGAATTGAACCAAATCTGGACCAGACAAAAATATTCCAAAGAACTATAACCCAATCCAAGCAAGACGAAATAATTTCTATGGACATAAACCCAACTCGAACCTAAAAAATTCGATTTGAAAAAAACTGAAATTTGACCCAAACCAAATTTAAATTCGACCAAAATATTCGAAAGAATCATAACTGGATTCGAGTATGACAAAATAGTGTCTGCGGACATGAACGAGATCCAAACCTAAAAATTCTATTTGAAAAAATACCTGAAATTTGAATCGAACCAAATCGGAACTTGATAAAAAATATTCCAAAAAATCGTAACCGGATCTGAATAAGACATAAAATTTCCATTCACATGAATCGAATCTGAACCTAAAAAATTTCTTTGAAAAAATCACGAAATCTGAACTGAACCAAATCTGAACTTGAAAAAAACATATTCCAGAGAAGCATGTTCTTATTCGAACAAGACAGCATAATTTCCGTGAACACACAAGAAAACCCGAACCAAAAAATTCCATTTGAAGAAAAAGCCGAAATCTGAATTGAAACAAATCTGTTCCGACAAAAATATTCCAAAGAACCATAACTTTATCCGAGCAAGGCAAAATAATTTCCATGGACATGAATACGACCTGAACATTAAAACTCAATATCAAAAAATACCTAAAATCTGAACCGAACGAAATCTGAACCCGACAAAAATGTTGTAATTGATCATAACCAGATCCGAACAAGACAAAATAATTTCCATGGACATGGAACCAATATATGGTTTTGTAACATTTAGGTTGCAATTACATTACGGTAAGTCTTTGATTATATTTAATTTCCCGTTAGGTTATAGTTAGGTCACGGTTAAGTTAAAGTTAAATTGCATTTATGTTATGGTTATAATAGGGATATGCTACAATAAAGTGAAGGCTAGGTTACATTTATGTTATATTTAAATTACGGTAAGGTACTGTTAAGTCAAAGTTAGGTTACAGGCAGGTTATGGTTACGGTACAAAAGTTTACGGTTAGGAATTTATCCATAGAGTGAACATTACGCATGATTTGATTAAAAATAACACTTATTTTGTTAAATGGCTCTGAAATTATAATACTACATACCAACATTTTAGCTACCAGCGAGTATCGATTTCATTCATGGTATAGTCGGATTTAAGAGTGATATAATTATTTTGAAATTCAAAATATTTCACTTGGGATTTCTATGTGAAAAAAAAAATAGTTACGTGACTTAACAGTGATTTTTGATAAATATCAATACTTTAACACGAAAATCACGCAGTCGTTGGATACATATTACCTCCCGCGTTTCTCATCGCTCATTTTGAGTAATTTTAAAGCTTAACATTAGCTGTTTTTTAAACCGATTTTTTACACAGTCAGTGGCCACGTATTTCAGACAATGCATTTCTGCATGTTTCGAGTTAATGATAAAATCATACAAATTTCAAGTTCGTTTAATATTGTTAATACGGACCCGGGCAACACCGGGCGGGTCAGCTAGTTTGAAATAAATGGTGTCAATCAAGAAATCTGAATTAAAAAAAAGTAATCCACTATTTTCACACTGGATAGTTTGACATGGTACCGACGATATGTCTCTATGCACAAAAATTTCAACACAAAAATGCACTTGTAATGCAACTTTCTATTCTAATATTTTTTTATTATTTTAGAGCGTAAGTCTAAAATTAATCTGATTATCAAGAATACTCATGGAAATTTTCCAATCGTAGAGAGATGAGAATGTTTCAGTATTTAGTTAACAGTATTTTAAGTATAAACTACCGTATAAATATGTAGCTTACTTACAAACAAAAAAATTAAACATCTTTGTAGAAGGACCAAAATGAATCAAATAGATTTAAGCATTTTAACTCATCAAATAAAATTAAATTAAGTTAAACAAAATTTAGAACTAGTTTTGGTAGAATTTCTTGATTTTTCATGTCTAGGTGCCCCTAAATCAGAAAATAATTTTTTTTAAGTATTGCATTTTATGGAGGTGAGAGTGTATAGATTGGGAGGCGAGTGGTCAAGGAAAAACATAGTAAGAGAAAAAAGAGGCAATTATCAGTAATTTCTTATAGAAAATATTTCTAGTAGTATAAATACATTAAAGAAGGTGAATTTTACGTTAACAAAATACTGGTATCTAATATATTTTACTATGTTTTTCCCTGACCACTTACCACCCTGATAAAGATTTAAATAAATAAAATAAATCGCTAACATTTAGTAAATTTTTACGACAGAACATCGCTATATCAGGGTTCGCAGAATATACTTAATACTAAAATGTTACCACTAAAATTTAACAGCATTTTCAAAATTGTCACTGCAGAAAAGCATTAGCATTGCAGAATTTGAAGATGAAGGCGGTGGTTGGAAATTCTGTCTCTTTAACCCTTTCAGGGGCAAGGTACATGTCTTCGCAAACCGTTGAAGTAATTCATTGACACCAGTATTCACAAGAAGATTTATTTGTAAACTAGTAAAAGTGTATTTTCGCTCATTTAATAAAGGGGAAATTTTCTTTAAAAAATTCGGGTGCGAATGTGACATTCAGGAATTAAAATTAGGTGATGCCATGGCGGCATCACCGCCCTTCAAGGGGTTAAAATAAAATATAGATTTTCTTATCCGTAATCAGTAAAGTTTCTTATTAGAATCCTAAAAGAACATATGGAATATGCGAGCCTTGTATTATATAATGAATTAAAGAGAGTCTTTAAAATATTACCTATAAAAACCTAACATTCTTTCCAAATTTAACAAGTAAGAAAAATCATGCATTAAGCATAGCTTATGAAACACTTTCTAATAATTAATGAAATCGTAAACAAAACTTCTTTATTTAGGAAATAAGGTGTTACTGTCCATCGATATATAATTAATTCAAATACTTTTGAACAGACCAGAATTTATCTGTCGGTTGATAAATATAAATATAATGTGGAAATTTAGTTTAGCTAGAAAATGCCTAACAAGTTGAAATTTCTCTTTCAGCAATTTATACTAATTTATGGAAACACACTTGAGTACTTTTATTCAGCCCTGTAGTTTAAATAGTACTTTTGTTTCATGCCAGTGTTTAGCTAAAATTTAGTTTAAACTCAAACCCTCTTAAAACTACTTAAATCACATTTCCAGAAATTATCGACCATGTTTTCAATTCGTTGCGTGACCCTGTATATCACTTTATATATATTCTACAAACATTTCATCGTAAATTGAATGCAGTTCTGCGTAAAAATGCATAACTTATTTAAAAACCACATTTAAGTAAATTTCGATCATATTCATTAATCTTTACAAGCTCTTTTGTGTAGCCCTGTATTTCAACTATAGCATTTATGCACACCATATAATAAGCACACTTTTTTGTGAAACTTAAAAACCCATTCATAATTTAAAAAATGCATTCCATCCATCCATTAGCCATCATCGATGATATACAATACGTCGGACAGTATATACTATTTGGAATCTTTTCTGTAAATGCTATACACTTCGTATTATGCATTAAATAACTTGTATTAAGCCACATCAACGAACATAAATTTTATTATGCATGCAATACTGTAATATAATTAAAATGTGTCGCAAATAATTCTTCCCTTTAACATTAAACCATGGAATTATTTTGTGTTGCTTTGTAAATAAATAATAACTATTATATTTACCGCATTCTACATAAAAGTCATTTTTGTGCACTTCGTGAATGCACATAAATTTGAAGATGTTTGACAGGATGTAACGTCTTTAAAATTCATTTGAAACGATTTTGTCCCATAGGTCGTAATGTAAAGGAAAACGTTTGACTGTCCAAGTAAATAAATTGAATGAAATCATGCTAGAAACTTTATTTTCTATACGGTTCGTTCTAGGGTCAATAAGTTAAAAAATTTTCATGAAAATTCGAGCATATTTACGAGACTATGAGCGCGGCCAGACAAACCGAAATTGAAAACACTTTTCACCTTATTTGGAAAGTGTTAAAAAATGCGTCTTAAGAGTCAAACTATAAAAAATTACATTTAAAATACACCTATTACAGAGTTCTTATGCTTCATGAACTTTCAAGCACATTTTACCTTAATTTTAGTAACATAATATTCAACTTATTTGATGAAAATAAGTTCTAACTTCAGCTATCGTGATCAGTATTTTTCGAATGTTCTTATAGTAAAACACTTCAAATCCACTAAAACTCTTCATGTAGAACCTCTGTATTCCGATGTTTTCAGAACCCTGTATTCACATACAAATTAAGAACTTTTCTTTCATAAATTAGAAAAATACAGCTGAAAATTTCCTCGCAAATTTATATTAAGTAATACGACATACATTAGAAACTTTTATTCTTTCCCTCTTATGGCAGAATAATTGATTTCCTACATTTCTTGGCAAATGTACAAGACGCTAGTGTTTTTTCTTTAAGGGAAATGTTGTTTCTACATTTCAATATCACAGTTTTTCTTCTTAAATTGTACATTTCGACATGTAATTTAAAATAACTTTCCCTTTTAATGTCACTAATTGACGAATGTAAAATTAAATCTCACTGGAAATGCACACGATTGTTAAAATAAAATATTGCTACAGAATGTATAATAATTTTATATATTCTCGAAAATTTTTTTAAAGTCCAATTATTCTAATTGAATTATTTTCTACATAATAATCAAATGCTATTTTTTATGGAAATCTGGAGATATTTGCCAAAACATTCTTATATAGAAATTATCTGTATACTGCTTCTAACCTCAAACTTTGGTACTTCTGTGATATTTTTTTTAGTGTGACTACATTGATTGATTTGTCGTTATTAAGTAGACCGAATATGCATAGATCCCAGGTTCGATAAAACTGAATAAAATTTTTATTTGGGATCGTCCATACGACATCATATTGTATAGTTAAAAGTAGTATGTCGCGGTGAGACACACCGCGAGTTTGTAATAAACTTTTATATAAGCTTTGACAAGATTTGCAAAAAAAAAAGTATACTACAAAATGAATTTTTAAAAAATACTGATACAAACAGAATATAAAAACTGTGGCAACTTTCAATTGCGTGCGTAAAAGAGAAAGAAGAGAATCCCGAATTTTCGTACTTTTCGAGAAATTGTATATCGTCAAATGCTTATATGGACATTTTTGTTTCAAAATAGGGCTTCCAAAAGCGACTAATTTTAATTCTATTTCGCACCCATTTTTCAAAACAAAAATTTTTACGTATGCTTTGACAACTTTTTCAAGAGAACTATAGTATAAAATATATTTTTTACAAATAGGGTTCAGAACCGATTATAAAAATAGTCGTCCGTGGCAGCCCTGTGAAAAGAGCATTTTCATAATCGATCATTGTGAAATGCATTATGGTTCATTGAGTGCTTTCGATATTCGGCACTTGCATAAAAAAAATAATTTTACTGAGTGATAAAGAAAGGAATTTAAAACCCCGTGTGAATTAGATATAACAGTAAAGTTCTCGAAATTATTGCGGATGCCTGATCTAGTAAGCGAGTGAATCACATACACAGCCATTAGATTTTTCAATGAATGCAGCAAATAAATGGTAACGAATGCTTACATGAGAGCAAAGGCATAGACACTGCAACCAACACTTTCTCTTACGGACATAATCAAATAAATAAATAGCCATTTGTTTTCTGATGTTTAAGGGAGAAATTAACTAGATTTTTTTATTTATTAATTTTTATCTCTAAATAAAAGCATTAAAGAGAGGGCATCTATAGAAGAAAATTAGTCATTTTACATGCACATTTTTATAATTCTATAAGTTTTTCAATAAAAAAAATGGGTTAAAGTCTATTAAAAGAGAATTTTTATGAAGCCAAATAAAAGGAAAGGGGAATATGTAATAATGAAAGTTTGTCATGATTCAGAGAATTTTCCAGTCCATGTATCAGTATTTTTTAATGAAAAACTATATCTAGATTAAACACACGAAATTTGTTTCCTATTAAAAGATAGCTTTTTCTGTAAGAAGGTACCGGTGCTGAAGGGCGGCAATCCTGTAATGTATGATAGTCTTATGTCATAACCCTACTGTAGGAGTCGCGCACTGCATTTTTCTCTCAGACGAAATATTGTAGTTTTAAGATATGATTCATACCACAAAATCTGAATGACAATATAAATATTGATTTAAATTTTTAGCACGGATGCTCGTCCGAATTCCGTTGATTTCCGATATAGATATATGGTTCATGCTCGCATTAGCCATACTCGCCGTTTTCCGGGGAAATTTCTCCTTTTGGTGCTAACTGAATTAATGAAAAAAAATTTTGTGAAATTCTCTTTAATCCCATGCAAAGCGGTGGTATATCTATGAAACCGCTTAATTTTAATTCCCAAACACCACATTGGTACCGGAATTTTGGTAAAAAAATTACTGTATATAGCAGGCGTGAAATATAGCTTTTGCTTATTTATAAATGGAGTTGTTTTCTTATTCCGGTGACAGTCATTAATTTCAACACTTAAAAATTGAATTTGTCCTGCGCCGCAAAGGGTTAAAACATAGTTCTTCAAATATGCTATTATGGGCATTAACCCGCTTTGGTGGGTAAATTTCTTCAAAATTCCAAATGGCACATTGGCACCAGTATTTTTCAAAGAAAAAAATCTTTTAACAATATACACGAAAAAATGCATTAAACCTTTTTCAAAAACATTTTGGCAAATTTTCTGGTGCCATTATGACATTTTGGAATTAAAACTAAGTGGTAGAAAATTCAATCATCAGAGCTCAGAGGGTTAAAGCCAATAAAGAAATGAATGGATGACGATGACTTTACAGTGTAAGACGGGTAGCCCGACTCCTGAGCTTATAGCGCGGCTCTTTGTATGTGTACATAGGAATGATTTTTAACCTTTCAACCCTAAATGGGTCTAATTGACCCATACCTATAATTTATTTTATACGATTCGAACCAAAACTTTTTTATAAAGAAAGTTAATTAACAGATTCAGAGAAATAAGTCAATTAAATATACTAAAATGTTTTAAATGAGAATTCTGGTGTGAAATTTTTTTGTCAAGATTGAGTAAAATTTGAACAGGGTAGGAAGGTTAAGAATGATTCGTATTTTATTGTAAATAATGTAAAATATTGTATATAATTGTAAATATTTTCTTCCAAGTAAACAAAGGAGAAGAAATTCTGCTCGTCTCGAATTAAATGAGTAAGTGCCAATTTATTTAAATTATGATTATGTTTTGTTAATAAATAATTCCGCTAAAACCAGAACCAGCACAACTTCTGTGCTAGCGCCTGGAAAATAAACTAATGACAATGCAAAAAATTAGAATTTTACTAAACGAGTGAGTTATTTAATATTTCTCTTAAATTTACAATTATTTGGAAGACAAATTATTTCAAAATATGGATATAGTTGAAATTTTAAAAGACAAAAAAGCTCAAATAGAATTTTCACCTTGATTTAACGCCTAATAGACGGGAAATTTCTGCCACAAATATGGTGAAAAAATTCTTTTTTTTATATTATTTATTTATTTTTTTTTTTACTGGTATCAATTTGCCCAGTTATTATAAACTTTTTAGTGACACTGACAGGATGATGTCTTGGTTGTCACAAAGTAGCGGAACTACTGCCGCCAAATTTAAGTTGTACCAGTCAAAATGAATATCAATTTTTGCCATTATTTTTGATTGAAATCGTCCATTAATGAAGCATTTAAAGAGAGAAACTTTTTTTTTCATAAATTTACTGGTGGATGTTTGCAGCCGTGATAATGAACCCTCTGCGAAAGTGGTTAAAGTTGAGTCTTCTCTATGTAAGAATGTGTCATTTCCTCAATCTTAATAGTTCCATGCTTTTTGTCAGTGTTTGTTAAAATATTATAAAACATTTGCAAACTGTCACAAATAAAAAAAAACAAAAAGTTTTAACCATATGTGTGACAGAAATTTCATATCAATAAGACGTTTTAATAAAACGAAATTTCCCATTGAAGTTAAATGGTGAAAGTTTTTCCTGTAGGAATAAGAAACTGTTGATCCGAATAAAAAATATAGTCATCATCTTTTTACAACCACCTCAGTTACTGCACTCGCAACTGGTAGAGAATACATTACATGTTTAACCGATTTTATTCATAACTCCAGTATTTAGATAGCAGTATTTTCCAAAAGTTTTCTTTGACTTATTTCGTCTTAGAAAATTTAAGCGAAAAAAAGCAATTGGTATTTAACCCTTAGAGCTCTGACGGTTAAATTTTCTACCACTTAATTTTAATTCCGAAATGTCACATCTGCACCAAAATATTCAACTAAATTTATTCGAAAAACATTTAGTGCATTTTTTCGTGCATGTAGCAAACCGAATTTTTTCTTTGCAAAATACTGGTGCCAATGTGACATTTGGAAGTTTCGAGAAATTTACCCATCAAAGCTTAAAGTGTTAAATTAAACTGACTCCAAAAACGCAGAAAAATAATTTGTTTATTATATCCTCTATATTTGTGCCCTTGATCAGGTATAGTTCGGGGTTTGTATGGCTCCAAGAATTTTGCATCCCAGAAACTTCCTCTGCACCAATATTTTCTTATAGAAAATCTCTCCTAAAAAGAAGTCCGAATTTTACCCGTTTAGATTTCTTTTTCTATGAAAAAATACTGATAACTCTCCTGGGAAAGTGCCTTACCCGTATGAACTAGTTTTTAGGGGATTATGCTTCACATCGACAACGTACGAAGTTACACTGACAGGAGAAAGTTATAATGTTACGTGAAAAAACTGTAGTGTATAATACCTTCCTCTGCGAAAATGAAATCTTTGGTCGTAAATGTGCTCTTGATTGAGTAATAACATTAAAAATTAATTGTTATTTTAACCCTCTAAATCTCAAGGTGTAATATTTTTTAAAAATTCCGTAATTCAGAGAATCAAAATTTACGTCCGAAAATTACAATACAAAATTTCATTTCATTTAATGAAGGAATTTTTGTTATTAACCGCTTAAATGATTGTCTTTTTTGATATAATAAATTGAAATATGGGATTAACGTCGCTTTTATAAGTTATCAGTAACATTTCGTCTAGGCATTTCAACCATTAACCCCTTGAAGGGCACCGGTATATTATATATACCACTTAATTTTAATTCCCTTAAGCCACATTGGCACCGGAATTTTAGTATTAAGTTTTGTTTTTTACAATGTACGTGAAAAACAGCTTTTACTTACTATCATATAAATTTGTTTATGAATCCCGGTGTCAATCAATCATTTGAACATTTTAGGAACAGAAGTGCTTTGCTCCTCAAGGGGTTAAATAGTACGACACTGAATTAAAAAAATTAGTGGTGTCAAAGAGCCTTAAGCGATGGACCAAGGACATTTTTCGTGTCCGTACCTCGTACGGAAAAAACAGTGAGGTGGTTAAATTATAATCTATACTAAACATTCCTATTTTAAATTTCTGGCACGAATTTAAATATCTGAATTGAAAAATTCGCTCAATTGGAAAAACAGATGGTAGCCTATATGATATCATTGGGCACAGAGGGTTATCGCAGATATTTAGTGAAAAGTGTATGGATAAAAAACACTTAGGTTAACTCCTGAACTGTCCCGTCCGACAAGTTTATTTTTTTTAATTCAGATTGTTTGATTGATACCAGTTTTTTGAAGTCAAAATATTCTCCTTATTTAAAGTCAAGCAAGTGGTTCGAGAATAAACCAAAATAAGCCTATACTTTCTGTGAAAAACACGGACTCCGGGAATAAAAACCTTTCCTGCTAAATAGTCCCACGGCGTTACCACCTAATTTTAATTTCAAACTTACAATCGGCACCATGGATATTGTGAGAAAATTTTGCTTTTACACAGTGTACTAGTGACCATGAACTACACTTATGATCTACAAAATGAGGCCTACATTTTAGAAATCAGATTTCTTGATTAGTACCACTTTTTTGAAATGGTAAAATTCGATTTATTTGATGACATGTTATATAAGCCTAAAATAAGAGAAATTTTACTCTATCCAAAAAGTGTTACCAATGATGAAATCTGAACTTTAAAAATGTTGTCTACTGGCAAAACTGCTTTTACAATGACAGTTTAAAGTAATGATATTGTAAATGCTATGCCAAGTGCGGTGCCAGTCAATCATTTTGTCATTTTACGAACAAAATTTTTCTGTGCCAGAAAGGGTTGAGGATTTATTCCTTTCCGGTACAGTGGTCCCATTACAGGACCACCTAATTTTAGTCGAAAATTTACTAATGGCACGAAGGATATTTTAATAATATTTTTCTTTTGTAATGAAAGTTAAAACAACAGGTCTTTAATTTGTAATTAATTGGTTCGTAAATTCTAATTTTAACCAGTCCTCTCATCATTATACGAACATAATTTTCTCATGCCGGTTAGGGTTAATGATATAACTAAAGAATAAACATGATTTTTTTTAGTTAAGAGTGGCATGCCATATACTACTATTTTTTTAAAGATTACAATCGACTTCTTGAAACACAGATATTTGTTGATTAGATTATTCAGTAATTGCTATGAAATCTTAATAGTATAAGGTGTACCACTGTTTTAATTGCTTGTATACGACAAGGGTTGTGCAATTAAACAATATTTAGTTAATATATTTTTCATTTCTTTTAATCAGTAGTAAATACTATAAATACTCCCTAATAGCATCCATGGTCACAGTGACGTCACTGTGAGTCACTTTGGTCACAACACATCTGTGACCGAAATGCCACCACTCAGTGACGTCACATTGTGACTGAGATGTGACTTTCTTAAAAATATTTAGAAATTTATAAATATCCTTCAAAACATGTTATTTACTTTAAAAAACATGTTTCTGGCAATTTAAATATCGTCAATTTTGTCACAGTTTCGTCACAATGTTAATGTCGAATTAGTCACAAATGACACATTTTTCACAAATTTCTCACATTGTGACCACTTTGTGAAACGTCACAAAAGAGTTCTAAAACGGCTATAACGACTTCACATTTTAATCACTGTGACTTCACATCGACGTCACGTGACGTCACATCGACAATCGATGGTCACAAAGTCACAAAGTGACTTCACAACGACGTTGCAGTGACGTCACCATGCTTTACGGGCTTAAACCAATCGACGCAATTATTGGTTCTTCCAATTAATTGTTATTAAAAAAAATTATTTTAAATAATCATAGTACTTGTGATAAGAGTACAAACCTTGTTGTACATTTATGAAATACAAAAATGTAAAAAATTTTTCAAACACATCATAGATTACAAGAAATTTTTGGTATGTTAAATAAACCCTTTCAGGGACAAGGCATTTCTGCCCCAAATGTAGTCAAATATTTAATTCACACCGCAATTGTCGAACAAATTTATCTGATAATAATCAATAGTTCTTTTTCACCCATATTACCAGATTGATTTTATAATAAAAACTTATTGGTGCCACTTGGGAATTTGGGCATTAAAATTAACCTGTAGCAAACTGGAAACAGCTCCTCTCAAAAGGTTAAAGCAACTCTCAGTTTCAGTGAATTATAAATTTAGCACGGGATCGTATTATTAATTTAATTCATTTGTAAGTATGTAAAACTAGCAGTCTTCGCCCGTTACGCTGGTCGGTTTCTCCAAAGAAATCTTGGACCAACAAAGTACATCTAGCAATTTACAAAAAAATAAATAAAGAAAATAAAAAAAACTTATTATCTAACAAAGATCCATATTTGTTGTCTTATTCGTTTAATCTTACAATGTCCTATTCAAAGGCAATTAGACAAAATAGCTATAAAATGACTGAAGTAGCTATGTTTAACTATTTTTTTAGTGGCGATATTTAGTTTCCCGCTTTTGCCTAAACCTGCTGCTGAGAAAATGCGAAATATCTCAGAGGCGTTTGAGGTGTATAATTTAAAACAATGGGCAGAGAGCTTTCTAATGATATATCACATGAGGGATATATGCCAAATTTAGAAAATCTCCCCCCCCCTTCCCAGAGTTCTAATTATCACGTCTCCCCTGTATAAAACCTTCTCTCTTTGAAATTTTGAAATGGTATAGCTAACATATATAAGAGGGTCTCGTAAAAAATCGATCTGTAATGATAAAATTCTACAATTTCAAAAAAAATTCGAAAATTGCCCCACCTCACGGGGGGAGGCAATATTGGTAAGTGGGAAAAAAGTTCATAGTATGAAAGACTGGTCAAAGGGTCTCCAATGATATGTTACATGACGGGTCCAAAAAAAGTTTGAAATTTTTTACCCCCAACGTACCCTCCATCGGGGGGGGGGGGATTTTAAAATCACGGAAACACGTCTTTAATTTTTTTAATAGATTTGTTTGCTGCCGTTTCACGCTTCTACTTAAGATGACTGTTGAGATGTGTCAAATGTTCTAAATTGTTCAACCTGCCTTTGAACCCCCTCCGGGCAGCAATTTCTAAACTCGTTAAAATACGTGTTTAATTATTTTTAATAGATTTATTTTCTAGGATTTCACGCTGCTATATTAAAAGGCCGCTGAGATATAGGAAGATGTTCCAGAATTTTCGACCCCCCCCCATTTGCCCCCCTTAGAGGACAAAATTTAAAAAATCCCATCTTATTGCACGCTTGCATCATAAGAAGTATATTTCTCCCAATTTTCATGATTCTATGTTCAGTAGTTTGGGCTGTACGTTGATTATCAGTCAGTCTGGACAAAAATATCATTATAATTTTTTTTAATAACACATGCCGGGCTCCCAAATGGTCCGCGAACTGGACACCAATATTTTTTAACAAAAAACATCATAGTAGGTTTTCCCAGCATTTTTGCTAAAACTAACCTCCAAAGGTGTTTTCTGCAGTGTTGCCAGATGGGCTACTTTTTTAAAATTCAAATTCTTGATTGGAACCGCTTTTTTGTAAAGATAAAAAGTGCCTTATTTAATGACGGATTAATAAATGCGAAAACAAAGGGAATTTTACCGTTTCAAAAAAGTGGTGCAAATCAAGAAATATTAATTTAAAAAAAGTAGCCCACTGGCAACACAGGTTTTCTGTGCAATTTGCCAGAAAAATCTGAAACGAAAATTTTTCTTTAAAAATATTGATGTTCAGTTGGCGGACCATTTGGGAGCCCTGCATATGCCATTTTTTGGAGCATGGTAACATATCGAATCTTTTTTTAATAAATCTCTGTTTTCCCTAAAGTATCACACTTGATTCATTTTTATTAGACCGTCTGATCTATATGTATGAAGTTTTTTTTTGCGTAAAATAGGAGAAAAAAAAATTCAGTAGCATTTTGGTAAAGCTTGGTTCCTCAAATTTTATTTTACAACTGACGGATTTTATAAAGAGGCACTATTTTGTTGATCTTGACGTTAAAAAAGAGAGGGATCGTGAATAGAAATTTAAATTGCATCAGAAAATATTCATGAAAGGAAAGTCGTGAAATGAATATATTTCACGTACAAATTTCAGACATCATATAACGCACAATGAATAAAAAAAGCAGTCATATTGTACTTCCAGTTTCATCTCCGCTTTTTTGCACAGTAAATAGAAGCGCTTTAAATACAGACATGTATTTGTCTAGAAAATAATTTAGGTTTTGTAAGTGACTCGGTGAGAAAATACCGATATCACAACACTCTAAATTTGAGACATATAAGTATATTACTATGACAAATGTATAAACGAATCAAGAAAAATGTTAAAATTCATAACACGCATGAAGTAAGAAATTTAAAATTATGATAATTAAGTGACTGAATTTGATACAATTCTATCGTGTTTGTTGTGATTAAGATACATTTCTATCACTATAAATGACAGCTCCATTGCAAAACGTTTTCTAATAGTTGAAAATATTTCAAAATCTTTTTCAAACCACTAAATGCTGTTACTTTATAAAAGCAGTAACTTAAATTTTTACATAAGATGTATGTCAGAATCATACAAGTGTGCTTACCAAATGTTTAAATTATTTTTTGTAATAATTAATTAAAGAACTGCTTTTTGATAATACAGGGTGATTCATAAAAGATGGGCAGAACTTTAAGGGGTTATAGTACACTTAAAGACAAATAATATTAAATAGGAGACTAAGGGTCCCAGACGTATTCCCAAGGAGATAGGGGGCATTAAAGTTTAGGGTCCGAAATTTCAAATGATTATAAAAAATGGAAAAATTGGTCGATTCGTTTGCGGTTTTTGCAAAAAATTTTCTTATTGCCAGTATTTTCTTGAAATAAAATTTTAAAGTTCAATTTCAAAAAATGCCGATAGGGGGCGCTTTAGACTTTGGAGTAACAAACAACTATTTTTTAACGTTATTTTTTGTATTTCTTTAAATGATTTCGAAAGCTTAGACTTAAACTTAAATTTTGATCTAAAAATCTGAGTCCTAACGAGTAGTTAAGTAGCGTAAACTGAAATTTGAAATTTGAAACCCTTCTCCCCCCAGAACAAAAATCAGTTATTCCCGATCTTTGTGTCGTAGATTAGGCTCTAACTACTGCCGCGTTTTGCTAAAATTATTCTTTATGTCAGTATTTTCTTGAAAATACATTTTAAAGAAAATTTTCAAAAAATTCCGATAGAGGGCGATTTAGACTTCGGAGTAACGAACAACTATTTTATACCGTTATTTTTTGTGTCTCATTAAATGCTTTCTAAAGCTTAGACTTAAATTTTCAGCCCAAAATCTGAATCATTAGACGTGGTTAAGTTTCTGGGGAGAGGGGTTTGAAATTTCTACTCCTGAGCACAGTTCAGTTTACCATGTCCACACATTGTGTGCTGTGATACGAGGTAAAAAGACACAAATTAGGATTATGTTACCAAAGCATATTTATTAACATGTAATTACAATAAATGTTCAAAATTGTGACCACCAGAGGTTATGCACGCAGAACAACGGCGAAGAATGGAACGGCGAACATTCGCGAAAACATCAGGCTTTTCGAGCACTTCCCCTACAGCGGCGGAAAGTCTGGCGACCAGTTCCTCGGGGGATTCAATGGGTGTCCAGAGCCTGATTACTAACGGGGCACTCTCCTACCAGTAAAATTTTATGGAAAGTTTCAACTTGTTTAAACGCCTTTTTCATTCGAAATTACTGTCATAAATAAGGGAAAAAATTCTATTTCTTTTTACTGGTAGGATAGTGCCCCGTTGATAATTAGGCCCTGTGGGTATCTCATACATAAGAGCCTTCAATTGTCCCCAAAAAAAGAAATCGAGGGGTGAAAGATCTGGCGAGCGAGCAGGCCAAGCAACAGGACCACCTCGACCAATCCATCTGTTCGGAAATGTGATGTCCAGATAGTTGCGGACGTCTCGTACGTAATGGGCTGGCGCTCCATCGTGCTGGAACCACATGACCCGCCGGATGCGTGGAGGCACAACGTTTAACAGGTCTGGCAGCACATGTTGCAGAAATGTGAGTTATGTTTTACCGTTGAGGCGTTCAGGAAGAAGGTACGGTCCGATTAGGTGGTTTCCGAGGATTCCTGCCCAAACATTGATGGAAAAGCGTCTCTGATGAGCATGTGGATACGTAGCATGTGGATTGACATCCGCCCATACATGTGCATTGTGTGTGTTAAATGTACCTTCACGTGTGAAGGTACATTCATCGGTGAAAAGCACAATTCGTCCAAAATGTGGATTTAGCGCGTTCTGCTGCAGAAACCAGCGAGCGAATTCAATACGATTTGTATAATCCCCTGGAGACAGTTTCTGGACTCGTTGCACATGAAACGGGAGCAAATGTTCATCCTTCAGTATCCTCCAAGTCATGGACTGTGAGGTATCCACCTGCCTAGCCACTGTTCATGTACTTGTACTTGGCTGCGCCGCTACTACATCCAGAATGGCTTCTGCAACAACTACTGATTCGTCCTTTTTTGCACGACCTGCATTCGACCGGGAACCGAGAAATGATCCCGTCTCATACAACTGTCTGTGCAAGCGCTCGAAAGTTTTGCGGTTAGGCAACCGCCTGTTGGGAAATCGCTCTCCGTATATTCGTTGTGCCTCTGCACCATTTCCATCTGCCGCTCCGTAAATTAAATGCATCTCAGCCTTTTCCTTATTCGTGAAGGGCACCATCTTCCGATTCATTACTACAGCGACTTACACTTGACTCACCGTTCAGTGGTTTTTATGCCTGAATCGTGTCGAAATTTTGCATACGTGTTCTTCTTCTTCCCCATTTGACATTTGCATACTTTCTGTCTCCTTCTTCACCCGGTGACTAGCGTCAGGAATGGAGCTTTAACGTTTGCATGAGCGACGTTTCCAACTGTGCCAGTGCCTTTATGAGTGAATTCCGACTATGCAGTCCTTGACGAAAGTTGTATTTTTGCCTCGTTTCACAGCACAGAATCATTGGGCATGGTTAAGTAGTGCAAACTGAACTATGTTCAGAAGTTGAAATTTGAACCCCCTCCCCTCGCTACTGAACCACGCTCAGCGATTCAGATTTTGAGCTGAAAATTTAAGTTTAAGTCTAAGCTTTAGAAAGCATTTAATGAGACACAAAAAATAACGGTATAAAATAGTTGTTCGTTACTCCAAAGTCTAAAGCGCCCTCTATCGGAATTTTTTGAAACTTTTCTTTAAAATTTATTTTCAAGAAAATACTGACACAAAGAATAATTTTAGCAAAACGCGGCAGTAGTTAGAGCCTAATCTACGACACAAAGATCGGGAATAACTGATTTTTGTTCTGGGGGGAGAAGGGTTTGAAATTTCAAATTTCAGTTTACGCTACTTAACTACTCGTTAGGACTCAGATTTTTAGATCAAAATTTAAGTTTAAGTCTAAGCTTTCGAAATCATTTAAAGAAATACAAAAAATAACGTTAAAAAATAGTTGTTTGTTACTCCAATGTCTAAAGCGCCCCCTATCGGCATTTTTTGAAATTGAACTTTAAAATTTTATTTCAAGAAAATACTGGCATAAAGAAAATTTTTTGCAAAAACCGCAAACGAATCGACCAATTTTTCCATTTTTTATAATCATTTGAAATTTCGGACCCTAAACTTTAATGCCCCCTATCTCCTTGGGAATACGTCTGGGACCCTTAGTCTCCTATTTAATATTATTTGTCTTATACTAGTGTACTATAACCCCTTAAAGTTCTGCCCATCTTTTATGAATCACCCTGTATAGAAAGTTCTTACTTGCATTTATGGGCTTGCGCAAAGCAGGGAAGCGACTACTTGAGAATAGTAAGGTATACGTAGGTGCCAATCTGACATTAATCTTCCGTAATACGTGCGTTAATTTGACCCTGGTTTAATGAATTGAGAACCAGAATTTTTTCAAAGAAATGGAATTAAAAATACTTGGCTTAGAAACTTGAAATTAAATTTATAAAGATCCATGAAATAAATTTTCTGGTTCGGAATGAGGTTAACCTGGATCAAACTAATCCAGGTATTACGGAAGATTAGTTGATAGTTGGCAGCTATGGGTATCAATATCAAAATACTAAGAGACATGAGGACTAGCAGAAAGAACATGTATAGAGGGTCAACATTTTTGAACAGATATGTTTGTTTCCCACAGCTTAGTCTGTTGTTTTAAAATGCAGAATTATAATACAAACACAGTTTCGTCCTTTTCATATGCAATACCTAAAAACCCCGTGACATAGAATGACATCTATTTAAACATAGTTTCAAATAATTTCAAAGTCTTTGAATGCACAAAAGTAATGTAACAAAAGAAACAGTAACATGAAATAAGTTAAACTATTTTTTTGTTGTCTGAATGCATTATTTGAGGCAATATTTATATACTGAAAAAATGCAGTTAAGAATATCATGTACTCCAAAATAAATTTCTATCGACATTTTTCAAAATAAAACTGCTGGAACGCTCCATGCACATTTTTTTATTTTAAGAAATTTTCTTTTATTAATATTAATTGGTATTAATTTTCAGTATGGAGATTTAATGGGAATTAGTAGTTTTACTTATTATTAATGCCGTTCAATTTCGTATAGTGAGCACCATGACTCTGGACACTCCTGGAGCAATTCTTAGGTAATTAATTCAATTAAAATTGCTAAAATGGATGAGATTGCGTTGTGTAAAATTACGTTGCACGAGCTGTCTTATGAGCCATGCAGGGATTAGGTGACCAAGAAAATATTTTTGATTTATTAATTAGTTGGTCAAAATATTTTATAACCTACCCTGCAAAGTCAAGTTTAGTCATTTCAAATAGAAATAAAGAATTAATCTTAATAAAATATAATAAAGCAAAATTAATACTACATAAAATTTTATTTACATTTTATATTTACAAGACTTTAACCCTTTGAGCTTTGGGGTGTAAATTTCTTCAAAATTCCAAATGTCACATTGACACCAGTATTTTGAAAAGAAAATAACCGGTTAACGATAAACGCGAAAAAATGCATTAAACACTTTTCAATTAAATTTGGTCAAATTTTATGGTGCCATTGTGACATTTCAGAATTAAAATTATGTGGTAGAAAATTCTACCATCAGAGCTCAAGGGGTTAAAATAAAATGAATGCAATCACAAATTATTTAATGGGATAAGTCCCTCTTGGCTATTTATAATTTATATTACAACATGGATACACATATAAAAGAGTGCTATTTTCATTCAAGACACTTATATCTCATTAATATGTATGGAACTGTGAAATTAAATAATTTATACCTTCTTGATCTGCACTGTCCTCAGCATTCTGCTTTTTATTTCAATGCGATCGGAGAAGCATACATCGTCGAAGGAGGCCGTCCGGGATTCATGACCCCTCTTTGCGTCCTTCACAGGTTGTGTCTTGTCGACAGAAAGTACAGAACTAAAAATATTTTTATTACCATTCAAAGGAAAAAACCTTTTTACTGTGATTGGTTGGCACGCATCTAGCCCCCTTTCCCATCTGTAGTAGCCTTTGTCCCTTGACCTTTGTTACACCTCTTGAGGATATTTTTATAGTTTCTTATACTCAGTTCTCATGTAATTTTACAGTTCCCTATTAGACTGAAAGACATTTTTTTTTTTGTTAAGATGACACTATAGATTTTGTTGTTTTGTAGTTTTTAGTTACTTTGATTGTCTTAAAAGAAAAAGGTGGGAATTGTATTGTGTACTTTCCACCAAAAACAATTAAACATTTTTTAAATTGTCACTTGATTCTGCGCTAGCGAACTAAAAACTTGAGTTAAATTTGAAACCCGCAAAAACATATATGTATATATACAAAATTTGTTTTCTGCGAGGGGTTCAAAATGGCTCTTCCTCCGAAATATTCTTTATCCTTGACTTAGCATTTATTATTCTATAGTCACTTTGAAGAATAATGTTTAAGAATAAATCATTTTTTAAGTTAAAAATGAAGAAAATTTAGCTAATTAAATTTTCATAGATGGGAAGGATAAATAATCCTCAATTTTCCCATCTTTAACAGGCAGCTACGCATTCTACCAACAAGTATAATTCTCTAATTATGGATGTTTTGGGTTACGTGCACTCGAGTTAATTCAAAATATTATGCATCTGCCTAAGTGGATATTATAGTGATCATGCTGCAAATGTTTCAGGCAACAATTTCCTGACGAAATTAAAACCTTTTCGCCTACCCTCATCTTGTATAGGCAACGTTACTGCACTTTAACCGTTTCAGAAGCAAAATATTTCCATTCCTAAAATGCTGAAATTTATGAATTGCACCAGAATTTGCGTACAATTTTTTTTAAATAAACTATAGATTACATATGGGATAAACCGAAATTATTTTTACAAAAAATCAGATGCTATATGAGAATTATAACTAAGTTGTTTCATATAAGTACCGTTGCCTCTGAAAAGATTAATAAAAATCTGCGTTATTTCACAAATAGACAAGAAAAAAAGATCTTTTGTGAATTGTAGCCGCAAAATATTTTGGATCCACATAGAAGTCACTCTGTGCAGTGGCGCTATTCGATATTTCTAATGATAAGGTCAAAATTTTGTTGGATTATAAATCTATAGGTTTTATTTTATTTAAAGAATATATTCACCTATCAAAATACAATACTAAACTACTTTTAAAATGTATTAAATAAATCTTATAACGTGTCAGCTAATACAAACACTAGAACAGCGTCCCATGTGTTATTTTGTTTGAAACTGTTGTTAAAATACAGCAAATTGGTTTTTGTATGTATTGGTGAATTGTTATTAAAATTTTCCGGCAAATTTTTCCGGAGCTTTGCATTTTGTAATATGTTTCTAATCGAAATATGTGTAAACAAAATATTAAGAACTAATTTTCCGTATCATCTCGATCCAACCATTAAAATGGAGTTACTAATAAAGAAGAGAAAACATATACAGTGTATTTCACTACCAGACCGACAGATTTGCAGGAGATGTAGGGGATTCAGAGAGGATTCTGAATCACATAGCGATGATTGGTTCAATAGGTCCGTTGTGAATTATGGTACAAAATAGTGTTTCCAATAGGCAACCTTTTTAAAATTCAAATTAATTGATTGACACCATTTTTTGAAAATTTTAAAATTCCTCGTATTAAATAACATATTAATTAAAGGTATTTAGGGGAATTTTACAATTTCAGAAAAAATGGTGCCAATTATGAAATCTGAATTAAAAAAAATAAGGAGTCAACTCTCAACACTGGTACAAATAAGCAGAGAAAATGAACAGGGCTGCTACAGGCAACTATTTTTATATTCTGCTGGTACCAATATTTCTATAACAAATGTTCTCAATATGTTTATTAAAAATTTAGGTTTTAAGAATGTGGTTCTAGTTATAATTAAAAAGTAGTCGCCTGTGGCAACCCTGAGTGAACAGCAAGAACATCAAATTAATGAGAGAAAAACGTTTTATTGAAAAGTTGTTCTATTGAAAGTGTTCGAAATCACGAACAAGAGATGTCAAAAAGCTTGACAGCGACATATTGTTCCCCCAGTTGTATATCTCGCCGTTCGAATATTACTAGCTGCTGGGAGGATAAGCGAAACGTCAGGAAAATTCCAGAACGCAATGCATTCTATGCGGCGCTTTTAACAAACCACTTCTGATCGTAATTTCGACCCCCTTCTGTAGTACAACCTTTTAATAAAAATGTTTTCTGTCCCATTAATGTGTTGCAGATTCTCTTCTTTTTCTCTGCTTCTTTGTACCAGTATTACCAGGGTTTTTTTTCTACTTTTTTCCAGTGTTGCCAGCGTTTACTTTACTTTTTTTAAAAAGAAAAAAAAGCAATCATTGCCAAAGATAGTCTGAATTAGAATCCAATCCAGTGTTGCCAGTGAGCTACTTCATTTATAATACAGATTGCTTGATTGTCACCAGGTTTTTGAAATTTTAATATTCTGCTTATTTTTGCCTTGATTTATATGTTCTTTAATAAGGGCACCTCCGTTTTCAAATAGAGGTGCAAATCAAGTAATCTAAATTAGATATCTAAATTATCTATCGCACAAACAACAAACAAAAGACATATAATTTTTATATAAGAATTTTCTGGTGTTCCGCGAGTGGCAGGTTTGATAGCACTGCTGTGCAACATTTACACTTGATACTGTTAAAATGTATAACTTGGACATTTTTTCATTAACTCTCTTTATAAACACAGACACAGAAAATATTTCAAATATAACAGTGCCAACGTGCAAGTATATCTCCCACACGCTGAACTTCCAGCTCAATAAGCAAAAAATAACTGGTCCATAATAAGTTGAAGGAACATTAATGTCTTTTTTTTCTATTCTCAAATAGTGATTGCTTGATGGTCATCGGGCAACAAATTGAGGATTGCTTTTCTAAAATCTTAGTCATAACTGCTAATACTTACGCTTTTCTGTACCAGAAAAAAATAATAGAAATATTTTCTTTATATAAGTCATAGATTACGGGGATTAAAAAGTTAAAAATAACTATTAAATTTTTGCGGTATAAAAGAGAGTAAGACATTTGAAGCTATGCTTTAGGTTAATCTATTTCAAGAAATTCTGCAAACTTTTTATATAATTCGGCAATTTTCTCCTGATGGTTTTCTCGCTTGGAATTCTGGAATTGTTCTTTTTCTTTTTAGTCTGGAAATGTAAAAAATAAAAAACACTCTAATACTTTTTATACTAATCTCATTTCTCAAATTCTTTGAAGAAGCAGATGTTTAATTCTTATTTTTTATACTCGTATACTCCGCGAAGAGAATTATGTGTTTTAAAAAATAAAATAAATGTGTCTTAAAAGTCAAATTTAGTGTAAAAAATGTAAGTAAGCTGAAACAATTTGAATTAAAATTATTCTTGTTATAAATAAAGAAATAGGGTAGTTTTTTTTTAAAAGTATGGTAGTATTGTGGGTTTTCTGAATATGACATTTTAATCAGCTTTATTTGGGGAAATTTTCTTTAGTTTTTGGCTTTCTTGTGAAAACGAAAATTTTTTTCAACTAATCCGTATTTAAAAAAAATGCACATTAACATATACTACAATACTACAATAATACAATAATACTACAATGCTACACTACAATATACTACAACATCTAATACTACAATAACTTTAAAAATTATAGTCAAAAGCATTTAACACTTTCCGGCTCAGTGTGCCCAGTCCGGGCACATTAATTTTATTTCCGAACTAGCAAACCGCATCAATAATATTTTTAAAATTATCCTTTTAAAATAAAAGCTTTCTAAAAAATTCGTATGTAAATTCCGATGACAGTCGATATTTTCTCATTTTATTAACAGAATTTGTCCGCACAGGAAAGGGTTAAAGACATGCAATATACTTCATGATTACGTCATTCGTATATACGTCAGCAGGTAAATCACCCTCTTCTGCTCAATATTGCTTGATTTTACTGCAATATTAAAAAAATCTTTGGATCTATAAGTATTTCTTCCATCTGATTTTTTAAATAAATTGTACAAATATTTGTTTACGTATACCTTTAAATTATATTTATTATACATAATTAAAATTTAGTTTAATTAATACTAACTAATTAAGCATTTTCGTTGATATATATGTGTCGCGTGGGATTATAAACGGAGATTCAAAAATCTAGGCACCAACAGTCAGCCCCTCACAACTAAAATTTAAAAGCTTTCTTCACTTAAAATTTAACAGCATTCTGACAGGAGTTTTACACGAAATATACGAAAAATTACGAAATAAAGTTATCAGCGAGAGACACCCTTATTATAAAAAACACATAAGATATATCCTATTAACCCATTAAGCACCAAAACTATAAGGTTGAGGTTTTAAAAATTTAACTGAATGTCGTTTGTTACCACAAACTCAAAAAGACAATTTTCAATTTATATAATCTTAGAATTTTATGGTCTTCAAATAAGAATGCTTTTTAATTGAGAAACAATGGTGAGTATGTAATTAATTAAACTATCTGCTTTTATTTGGCTATTGCGAGAATGCAACTCCAGTGTTTAATGGGTTAACAAGTATAATTTCTAACACATCAGTCTCATATTTATTAGCTGTAATTCACATGTATTACGTGTGTGACAGAATCCGCCTCAGAATATGCTTTTTAAAAAGTAAAACAAACTTTTTTTTTTCAAAAATCATGAGTACTTTATTAACCCTTTCGACTCGAGCATCTCTTACACAAATTTTATTCGCCCTGTACTCTCTCATTATACCTAAATTTGCCTTAGAATAAAAAAAAAATTAAAGCTGAAATAAATAAAAGATTTGTATCCCCTACATATGTGTTAAAATATTTTTAAAATGTTTTGTTAATTAAATATTTCATGTGTTTAAAACTTAACAATTGGATGTGAAATTTTAACACTGCATACAAAATTAAGGGTAGGTTTTAGAAATATTTTGAAAACGGAGGAAAAAAGTGACATCCTTTAACCATTTTAGGTCTGATAGTTGGATTTTCTACCACTTAATTTTAATTCCAAATTGTCACATTGGCGTAGGAATATTTGATCACATTTATTTGAAATTGGTTTAATGCATTTTTTTCGTGTATAGCGTAAGTCGAATTTTTTCTGTGTAAAATACTAGTATGAATGCCTCATAACATGCATGGTCAAAGTGACGTCATTGTGATGTCACTGTAAGCCACTGTGGTCATGCGACATATGTGACCAAAACGCCACCACTCAGTAATTTCACATTGTGACTGAGATATGAACTTCTTAGAAAACTTTAAAAAATTGCAAAAAAAAAAAAAAAAAAAAAAAAAACACGTTATTTATAGTAAAATTATACTTTTTTGACAATTTAAAAAAGTATGATGTCATTGCTATATTACAGCATGTAATGTACGTTGCGTCACACATGTGACAAAAATCAACATCATCAAAAAAAAAAAAAAAAAAAAAAAAAAAAAAACTCTACTATATTGTACAGTTACAGTATGACAAAAATATAAACTTCAAATATCTTTGAAAATACCGTAATTTCCGCGTATTTATAATTTGTGCTAAGCAATATTAAGTCATATTTTATTTAAAAGAAATTCTGTCGGAAATTGAGTTACATGAGCTGCGGCGTATACGCGGGAAATTACAGTAGGGTAGATGTGCCAGTAATGGGCCACCTTCCAGTAATGGGTCACCTCGCACTTTTTGGTTTATAAAAAAATTATAAATAATAGTTAAGCTTTTATAATTTTTTCTGAACTCTACCTTGCATGCTTTATAAGCTGGATTAATTTTTTACACTTTTCGTCAAAACAATTAGGAAGCAGAAAATAAAGTTTCACAGTTTTTCTGTTTTTCATTGAAAATCTTAATGAACATGCTAAGAGCAGACTTTACTTACTTAGTTTTATATCTTTTTTATTTTTCCGTAAAAATTGAATGTTTTTGTTTGGTTAGCAATATAAAACATTGAATTTAATATACCATTGGCCATTTACAAAATTTTATTTATTTTTAAGATTTTAGGAGGGGTGGCCCATTACTGGACTGCTTATTTCGTGATTTTCCAGTAATGGACCACCCAAGTGACCAATACAAAAAGAGCAACTTCTGTAGAGATAAAAATTTTTGATTTAACTGAAAAGCTAAATAATCAAATTTAATACTTAAATTTTACCTATTAGAATTTAATAAAGGCAATTTCTTTATAAATAGTTGTTTTAAAAATGTCATCCAAAATTGGTACAAAACACAAGCAGAACATTTGACAAAATTTAGATGTGTCGTTACAAAAGAAGTTATTTTATGTTGGTTCAGAAATGTAAAATCATATTTGGAAGAAGATATTACTAATATTTTCTTCCGAATTCTAAAGCATACAGAGAGAATTTTCAAACAAGGTTTCTTTTGTGCTCTTAAAACAAGGAAAAATTTGGGATCAAAATCAGTTAAAGATGTCTATCATGTAGTACCAAATAACGAAAAAGAACAAATCACTGTTACGGGATGTTTTTCAGCAAATAATGAGATTGCTCCATTGGTGATAATATATCCATATAAGCATCTCTGAAGGGAAATTGTGGAATCAATCTGTGCCAAATTGATGGGCTATATGATTATATGAAAATGGTTGTATAGTGCAAGAACATTTATCATTTTAACACTAGAACGCCCGGATGGAGTCGATTCGACTCCAATCATGTAACTAAATTTCAATTCGAACCAGAAAAATTTTCTTGAAATAATTTAAATCTAATCCACGCAAATTTACGTTAAATAAATCAATTAAATAATTTTGAATAAAAATTCTGGTGAGAAATATTATTTTCAAACTTGAGTAGAATTTCCGGGCGTTCTAGTGTTAAATGCATTCTAAAATTCCATATTGAACAATTTGTACTATCTGAAAGGGATGATAAAATTGAAGATGTGTTATTTATATTTCACAGTTGCGCAGCACATCATTTAGATAATGATATGAATGAAGATTGGAGACTTTTTTTTAATGCCTTATTTTATATAAACTTGATTTCAGTAAAACATAGTATTTATCTTAAAACTCCTTTAAATTTAAATATTTTGTTTTATGTCTTTACAATATAAATCCTTTAATGTTAGTTAATAATAAACAGTTAATAATATCATTAATAATTTGTTTTACATCCACATTATAAATCCTTGATTATAATAAATTCATAACTTAAATTTAAATATTTTGTTTTATGTTTTTTCATTATAAATCATTTAATGTAATGAATTTCTAACTTAAGTTTTAATATTTTGTTTTATTAGTATGCTTTTATTAAGTTCTGGAGCAAAATACAATTGAAACAAGTTGGAAATTGCAGGTGAAGCGTAGCAAATGAGGTGCGTACGTACGATAACGAAGTTTTAAAAATATACAGATCTTCCTGATATAGTAGACAATACTTCGGATACAGTACAGTGGTTGAACTCTTTGTATTCTTATAAACATGCAGGAAGTAATTTTCATTACACCTCAGCGAAGTATATCATATTCATAAAATGTGGCACACTTTAATATAATTAAAACATGTCCCAAACAATGTTCCCCGTACAGCATTATGTAGTGGAATACTTTTGTGTGGCCCTTTAATTTAATAATAAATATTCTTTGCATCTCAGATTGTACAGAATTTTTATTTAGTATACATATACGTCATAGGGTCATGTCAATTTTATTATGTTCGAATGAGTGTAACACCATTAAAATGCATTTGCAACTTTTTTCCCCCATTGACTGTAATGTAACGGAATGCTTTTGATAGTCCCTGTAATTGATTCTGATTGCATCTGATTATCATAAGATTTGAAATGGCTCGACAAAATTATGTAATAATTATATGTTTTAAATTTCAAACGATGAAAATGCATTTTTAACTTTTTCCCCATCGACCGTAATATAACGGAATCCTTTTGATTTTCCCTGTAATTGATCTTATTCATCCGATTTTCATAAAATTTGAAATGACTCAACAAAATTATGTAATAATTATGTATTTTAAATTTCAAACGATTCGGTTGGATAAATTTTGCGTTGTTATATGCGGACAGACAGACAGACGAACAGACAAACGGACACACAGATGAACAGACAGACGGACAGCCGGATGGACTGAACGACAACTATGGGTGCTACGTATTTACATAATTATGAACGCACCTAAAAACAATTATCTGTTATTTTTTGTAGGGTGGCCCATTACTGGAACATAGGCGGTCCATTACTGGAACATAGGTGGTCCATTTCTGGGCTTTTGGGTGTTTAGACATATTTCTATTATTTAAAATAAAATTTTTATTTCTATTGGGAAATGTAACTATGGGATTAGTTAAATATTGTTGAAAGATTAATATAATATGAAAAAAATTGGAATAAAATAATTATAACTATTAATAAAAAATTATTTTTTAGAGAAATTCCTTAAGGTGGCCCATTACTGGCACATCTACCCTATATAGAGAGAAATATTTAGAGAGAAACTTTATGTTAAATAGGCCGTCTAAACGTATTCCGGAGATTGGATCAGACTGATTTCGTGGCGTCTAACAAATTAAGTTTTATTTAATATTTAGTATTTTATTTTTGGATATTTCGGAAAGTGATTAAAAATTTTAGCAATAACCAAAACTACGAATAATCACTTAACGCAACGACAATAATCCTTTTCATATGCAAAACTTGAGATTTCTCTTGTCAAAAATCCTGTAAATATCGTGCTGTGAAAAGTCATAAAAATATACATTTATATGCTACATAAAATTTTTACTATTTCAAAACTGTTTTAATAATTTTAAATATTAAATTATTGATGTGTATTTAACATTTGAAATCGAATGTGTAATTTGATATCCTTTAAAAACTCAGACAAGTGTGAAAATATAAAAAAATATCTGGATTTAAAAATAATGGACGTGTTACACATAATTATAATTAAGGATAGACTGAAAAACGTTTTTTAGACCTGAATTTTGATATTTTCGGTCGAAAACTAAAATGTCCAAATATGTTATGACTAATTAATGCATACATAACTATATATAATTATTAATTAACTATAACGGCTCTGTGCCTAAAACAAAAACTTTTTATTTTTATATAACATGAAATGCTTCTAATAATGTGAATTTTAAGTAATTGAAAAATGTTTTAGGCATACAAACATCGATTTATTTTTTATAATGATTTTTGTAAATGATCGTCTGTTTTACTATATGTTCTCAAATACTATTAGAAATACGTCGGCATTTTCAAACTATAAATTTTCTATTACAACTAAGTATGTAGGTTTGAATGCGCATGTTGAAAGCGTATTCAAAGTTTAGTTATATATCTATTTCTTTGTTTATAATTTGCTTCCAAGTCACATGTTTTTCTTCTAATGTTTAACTATTTTAAATACCTATTTTTAAAAATCTATTTCTTTCAGACTTTAAAATAAAATTAGCATTTCCAAATATATACAGGGTGAGTCTAAATTTTTTTTACAATAAAAGAGGGGTGATAGTACACATCAAGACAAACAATATTAAATAAGCGACCAAGGGTCCAAAACGTTTTCCAAAGGAGATAATCGCCATTAAAGTTTAGGGACCAAAATTTCAAATAAACATAAAAAACGGAAAAATCGGTCGATTGATTTGCGGTTTTCACTAAAATTATTCTTTATGTCGGCGTTTTCTTGAAATTAAATTATAAAGATAATTTTCAAAAAATACCGATAGAGGACGCTTTAGACTTTGGAGTAACGAACAACTATTTTTTGCATCTCATTATATGATTTCGTAAACATAAACTCAAACTTAAATTTTGAGATCAAAATCTGAAAGCTGGGAGTAGTTAAATAGCACAAATTAAACTGTGTTCAGAGGGTTCAAATTTCAAATGATTATAAAAAACGGAAAAATTGGTTGATTGATTCGCGGTTTTCACTAAAATTATTCTTTACTTAGGTATTTTCGTGAAAATAAATTATAAGGATAAATTTCAAAAAATGCCGATAGAGGGCGCTTTAGACTTTGGAGTAACGAACAACTCTTTTTTGGTGTGATTTTTGCATCTTACTAAATGCTTTCGTAAGCTTAGACTTGAACTTAAATTTTGAGCTCAAAATCTGAATAGCTGGGAGTGGTTAAATAGACAAACTTAGCTGTGTTCAGAGGGTTCAAATTTCAAATGATTGTAAAAAAACGGAAGTCGATTCGTTTGCGGTTTTCGCTAAAACTAACTTATAAATCAGCAATTTCTTGAAAATAAATTTTAAAGATAAATTTCACAAAATGCCGATAGAGGGAGGGCGCCTTAGACTTTGGAGTAGCGTACAACTATTTTTAACTGTTATTTTTTTAATCTCATTAAATGCTTTCAAATGCATAGACTTAAAATTTTTGCTCAAATTCTGAATCGTTGTGAGTGTTTAAGTAGCGAAAAATTGAATTGTGTACGAGGAGAAAGGAGGGTAAAATTTCGACTCCTGAACACACTTCAGTTTAACGTTTCAGAATTTGAGCTCAAAATTTAAGTTTAAATCTAAGCTTCCGAAAACATTTGCAAGCATTTAATTAAAACTAAAAAAATAATGGTTAAAATAAATTGCTGGTTACTCTAAAGTTTAAGGCGCCCACTGACGGAATATTTTTGAAATTTATCTTTAAAATTTATTTTCAAGAAGATACTGACTTAAAGAATAGTTTTATTTAAAACCGCAAACGAATCAACCAATTTTTCCATTTTCTACAATTATTTTAAATTTGAACCTCCCCCTCCCCCTTAAACACAGTTCAGTTTGTGCTACTCCACTCCCCGCTATTCAGATTTTGAGCTCAAAATTTAAGTTAACGTCTAAGCTTCCCAAATCATTTAATGAGATGCAAAAAATAACGGCAAAAAATAGTTTTTCGTTACTCCAAAGTCTAAAGCGCCCTCTATCGACATTTTTTGAAATTTATCTTTATAATTTATTTTTAAGAAAATACCAACATAAAGAATAGTTTATTGAAAACCGCAAATCAATGAACCAATTTTTCCGTTTTTAAAAATCATTTGAAATTCGAACTTTCTGAACACAGTTCAATTTGTGCTGTTTAACTATTCCCAGCTTTCAGATTTTGAGCTCAAAATCTAAGTTTGAGTTTATGCTTACGAAAACATTTAATGAGATGCAAAAAATACCGGCAAAAAATAGTTGTTCATTACTCCAAAGTCTAAAGCGCCCTCTATCGGCATTTTTTGAAATTTATCTTTATAATTTAATTTCAAGAAAATGCCGGCATAAAGAATAATTTTAGTGAAAACCGCAAATCAATCGACCAATTTTTCCGATTTTTATGTTTATTTGAAATTTTGGCCCCTAAAATTTAATGGCGGCTATCTCCTTTGGAAAACGTTTTGGACCCTTGGTCTCCTTTTTAATATTGTTTGTCTTGATGTATACTATTACCCCTCTTTTATTGTAAAAAAAAAAAATTTAGAATCACCCTGTATATATGTATAGATACACAGAAAACTTATACAAAACACGCGACATAATTATTTGTATTTCAAATTTTTGTTTTAGAGGTATGTCTTTAAAAAAAGTTATTTTACAAGATGCTTTATTCTAGAAAAAATTAATATGAATAAAAATTACAAATTTACAAAGAAAAAACTTTTTATCTTTTATAACCCTTTTTTATTATTTATGAAGATGTTACGTATTTATTGGGTATGATACAAGCTTTAGTTTAAAAAAAAGGCTATATATTTTTAATTATTAACCATAAAATGTATTTTTATACTTTTTAATAATTTAAACAATTTTTTTATCTAATAAACCCTAAGTATGAATATTATTTTAATATTAAAAAAAAAGAATCTTTACAATTCATTTTAAATTGAAATGTTTTGAAACTAATAAAAATAATAGATAAAAATTCATTAAAAAATTCTTCAAAAAGAATAAAATTTTACTGAGAGACACTCTCATAAAACTATTGCGTATTTAAGTTCCAAATCTGTTGGATATATATATATATATATATATATATATATAAACGGTCATGCGCATAGAAACTGAAAATCGTCTGCAGACGTTACCACGGAGGAAAAAGTAAAATTTAAACAGGAAATTTTTAAATACACGCGAGAAGTTAGTTAACTGGAATTTCTGCAGAGAGTCCATAAGAGCAATTCCAAGCAACAAAATATAAATCCGAGAAAATTACTGTATCTGACAATAAAAATAATTTTGTCTTTGCCACTGTAATTATTATCGGATTTAATTTCTGCGGCAAAATGAATAACTAAAAAGAATATTACTTTTCCTGTTTGCTGTTTTATTATTATTATTGTTAGAACGATTTTAATTAGCTTCTCAAAAGCATGTTATAAAACATAAATGTTTCATTAACTTAATAATGTCTAATACATTTATTATTTATTTTATTGATATAAAATACTTGATTATTAGTAATTTGGTTCAGATTATCAAAATTAATTATCTAATAGCATTTCAATATCAGTTTTTTCCTTATTTAAAACATCTTGTTAAAATAATATGGTTCCGTAAGTATATTGCAGATTGTCTCAATTGTTAATTTAATTATTAAACAATTAAAGATAATTTAATTATTTTGTAAAAGCCTTTTTATTGAATAAAATCATTTGCAAAAATCCTTTTTTATTTTTTGTATTAAGTAATGTTCTGAAATATTGCATAGTTTTACCGTAATTTCGGGTGTATAAGCCGCGGATCAAACAATTCTTTTGGGACCCAGAAATCTTATTCAGTAATTGAAGACAAATATTTACGTCGATCTAAGTAGTTACATTTCTTTCTTAAAAAATTCTGGGTCGAAAAAGAATTGTTTGATCCGCGGCTTATACACCCGAAATTACGGTATTTTAAAAAATTGAATCTGCTCAGAAAAGAAACTTATATGAAATGGAACAAGGAGAAGACCTATTAAAAGAAATCATGGATTATATTAAAAAATAATAATGATTGTTAAATGTATTTTTCAACCTGCGAAATGTTATAAAATTTCTAACCAAATAGTTATAGTGCGTGAAATCTTTTAAAACATTCCTGTTGGAATGTTCTCAAACAGAAATAGTAATTTGAATGAAAGTTTATAAAATATGCAATCAATAAGAGTTTAAACGTGATTGTAATTTAAAAATAACGAAAATACTTGTATGTTAATAAACTAAAATGTAACAACTAAATTTTATTATTTACTTTTCATTCTGGACAATTTTATTATTTTCTTCCCTGAATCATTTTACAGAGGTAAATTTCAAAATATCTCTTATATGCAGTTTTAGTAAACACCATGATTGAAATGGGTATCTAGTTTATAACTACGCTCTAATCTTCTAAGTAAAATACTAAAAAGTATAATTAACGTATTTTTCGTTCTATTTTAAATTTATGATAGGAATTTTGTATAGGATTGATGTGCAAGTAATAGATACCCTTTTAGTAATGAATACCCCTTGATGTTTTTGGTTTATAAAAAATAACTATTGTCTATAACTATAGACTGTATATTGTAAATAACTTTAATGTCTCATATAAAAATTTATATGATTATTTGTATTTCTGATAGAATATACATTTATGTAATTTTCATCACTTTTGATTTTAAAAATTTCATAGTAGATTATTTTCCTTTTGTGCTATTTTTTATAATATCATATTTATAGTTGCAATAGATACTTGGCAAAATGTTGAAAAAATTTTAGGTTAGACTCAAAATAGATTAGCTCTGGTGTTGTGTTTTATAAAGAATATAAGAATACTGCTTAAAAATCATAGCTAGTAAGAATTACAGTCTGTCTCAAAAGATTAAGCATTTTACAAATCTAGTTAAAAATAATTGAAGAAAACATTTATGCTAATTTACAATAAATACGCGACATTTAATCAAAATAAAATAAAATAAGCCATTTTGGAGGGGTTAAAATAAAAAAAAATATTTTTATTTAATTTTTCTTTTTTCTTGAACGTATGCTATCTCAAAAGTTTAAGCATTTTATGCAAGTTTTTTAGAAGCACGTTAATGGGCTAAAAAAATATGGTTATGGGTCGATTAGACGCATTCAGGGAAGGAAGGTTAAGTCCAGACTTAAACCTAGTGAGAGTGCCTGGGGTATTTTAACTCGCCAGGTTTACGACAATGGAAAGCAGTATGACTCCAAAGCAGTATATTGAAGAACTCCAAAAGGCCGTTGAGAAAGCATGATACTTTTTACCACCAGAAACTCTAAAAAACTTATAATTTCGATGGACGCACGTTTATTTGGACTAATCCGAAATCACGTAAAAATAATTTGTAAGTAAAAGTTTTTTAAAATTTACAAATGTGGTTGTTTTTGACATTGTGCATAAATTTTTGAGACAGTTTTTTAAAACATTTTTTCTAATATATTTTTTACAATTATGTAATCTAGTTTTTTCTACTTTTGAATCAATTATTTTAAATATGTTGCGAAATCTGAAAATGAAAAAATGTTATTCATTCTAACTTTTTATAATTCTTTGAATATTGACATTTTATGCTTATGCTTAAATTTTTGAGACAGACCTTATTACTATTTAATATACCGGGTGATCCAAAAGTCAGGACGAACTTTAAAAATGAATAACTCGAAAACGAATCAAGATACAAAGATACGGTTTGCACCAAATGGATGGAAAAGAAACCGGATTTTGTGTGACAACGAAAAAAATAGTTTGCCGTTGACATCCAAAAAATGACACGGTAGTGTTTTTTGCACCAAAAGATGATTTGCAAATGAAAAAATGTTGACAATTTCCAAGTCAGCTTAGTTACAGTTAATTTTTACAACAGAAAATGTTCAATGTGCTGTCCCTCATTCATAAGTGCAGCTGTGAGACTAGGCACTACACCGTTCACAGCATTTAGTAGCATTTCTTGCTTTATGGCAGACACGTTTTGGCGGATGGCATCTTTCAATGCTGCTAGTGATGCCGTTGGTCGCCAATAGAACAATATTTTTTTGTTGTCACACAAAATCCGGTTTCTTTTCCATCCATTTGGTGCAAACCGTATCTTTGTATCTTGATTCGTTTTCGAGTTATTCATTTTTAAAGTTCGTCCTGACTTTTGGATCACCCGGTATATATTTTCAAAAACAAAGCTGTAATTTTGGCCATCATTTATTAACGTAATTTTTTAATATTCAGAAATTTGTTTTTAAATATATATTATATATTATTTTGATGATCCCTGCTTTAAATCTGCAACATACGCAATAGTCACAATTATTTTTACTGCTTAAAAACAAGATTTATTTATATTCGCCATCTTTCAACTTAGCAATTATTGCCAAAATATTCCTTAACATTATCAGGACACTGATACTGGAGATACTGAGGTTTTTTTTTCATACTAAAAATGTATTTGTATTTTGAGTAGTGTCAGATCGTTATTCCTAAAAGTAAAATTTTAGCTTCGTAAATTTTGTGAAATTAAAAAGCTGGAGATCCCAAGAATAGATATTCACAAGAGCGTGTAACAATGATTGAAGTTTGCGAGATATTGCATTTTGATTCAGCAACTTTCATTTGGTAGGTTCATTTTATAGCAGTTCCCAAGTTTTTATTGAGATGTATCGCCAAGGTATAATATCGTTATAAATGTAAAGAATTTTACAACATGCATAAATGTCACTATATGTGATAGATATTTAAAACAGTGTAATTGTGTCACAGCATGACTAAACTTCATTGACAATGTAGTAACCATCACGCAATTAAATTCAAAACCGTCACAAATCACACAATTTTCACAAAAATGTCATAATGTGACTCCACAACATTGTCACTGTCGTCACAAAATATTATTAAACCTTTGTCGAGTAAATTTGCCCGAAAATTCTAGTGCCAGTTTGGCATTTCCGAATTAAAATTAAGTGGTACATTATTCAATCATCAGAGCCCAAAAGGGTTTAATAAGTTTAATAATTTGAATGACATTACTGGAAAAATATCTAACCATTTAAGTCTTGAGGTTAAATTTCTTAAAAATATATAAATGTCACATTGACACAAGTATTTTGAAAAAAAAAGTTAATAATATACACTTAAGGGGGGATATGTATATACATTTTTTTTATGTAACTTAATTTCAAATAAATTTTTTCGTACATTCAAGTGCCATTGTAACATTTGAAGATTATAATTAAGCGGGAGACAATTCATCCACCAAAGCTCAAAGGTTTAATTTCCAGTATGAATGTCAGTTTCTAAGTTAAATATTTTTATTTCTGATGAATTAAAATTACTAAAAAGGAAACTTGCCCCATTTATATATATATATATCTGATTATATATTTCTCCTGAATATTTCAAATTCATCACTTAATGGCGATTGAAATAATTTTTAACTAAAACTTCATTTCAAGAAATGTTCGTACATGCATTTATCATACTTCGAATAAAAAATAATTGCACATTTTCCTCTCAACAGATTTTTTTAATTACTTCGAGCATTTTAATTAAAAAACCTACGCGACGCTAATCTTCTTCTTTGCAATGTTTCACGAGAATCAGAAGCAGATGTTTAATTGACATTTTTTGCATTTTTATGCTTAAGGAAGAAATAAATTATCGTCTTTATTAATATAAAAAAAAACATATATGCTAGTTGATGGGGTCTTGTTTACTTTCTTAAATAAACAAACTTTTTTAAATAAGCTGAATTATTATAAATTAACATGAACCTATTTTTATACTTAAAACAAATAAAAGGAAATCTAGAAAGTATTTTTCAATTATTTTATATATATGTTTTTAGTATTTTTATTTATATCTTATTTATTAATGCAAATTCAAATGCATATTTTATTTATTTAATTGTGTGTTACTTATAAAATCTGTGATTAATCTTTTTAAGCTAACCATGAAAAAATTTTATACCAGCGAACACATTTCTTCCCAACATTCTCCTATTCTCGTTTAAAATTTTAATTTTCATTCGATATATTTCTGCTGTTTTTATTTTGAGCATTGTAGCAAAAACATATCTCAGACATTTTTTATACTAATCTCCTTTCATGCAATCTTTGATGAAAATTAAAAGCATATGCTTAATACTCTTTTTTACATGCTTAATGTTCTGTGATGAAAAAAAAGTTAGAATCTTTAAGCAAACTGAAAAAATATGCTCTAAAAGTTGGTGTCAAGTTTTGTGTATAAAAAAGAAACGTATCTTAATAAGCTGAAAGAATTTGAATTAAAAGAACTCTTCTTTAAAATAAAAAAGTTGAGTATGTTTTTAAGCATAAGTTACAGTAGCATTTTGCATTCTAAAAGTCTGGTATTTTAATTAGCTTTATTTTTTTAATAAAGAAATATTTCCAATGAGATTGCTTGCAGAGTCATTTATATATTTTTCCCTTTTTAATAATAAATTCAATTATTTTTTGACCTAAGCACATTCACTTTTCATATTCGAGACCAATAAAATTTATTTGAGTCATTTGGGTAAGTAATGCCATATATAAAATTACATTTGCATTTATTTATTATATTGTTTCTTTAGAATATGCACATAATATTTGTATTGCTACATTCAGTGTGCTATTATGTGTAAATACCAAATAACAGCTGCTGTGATTAACGAGTATTTCCGAATGAAAATTAAGTGGTAGTTTATTCAATCATCAGAGTCCAAAAGGATGTAATCAATTTAATAATTTGAATTACACCAGTAAAAAAATCTGTAAGCATTTGAGTCAGGAGGTTAAATTTCTTAAAAATATATAAATGTCACATTGACACCAGTATTTTGAAAAGAAAAAGGTTTATAATAAACGCTTAAGGGGAAAAATATGTATATATATGTATTTATGTAATTTAATTTGAAATAATTTTTTCGACTATTCCTGTGCCATTGTAATATTTGGAGATTAAAACTAAACGGGATCCACCAAAGCTCAAACGGTTGATTTCAAGCATTAATGTTAATATCTAAGTTATATATTTTTATTTCTTACAGTTTAAAAATACCAAAAAGGAAGCTTGCCCCATTTTTATGAATTTGTTATACATGTATATATATGTGTGTGTGTGTGTGTGTGTGTGATATCAGATTATATATTTCTCCTGAATATTTCAAATTCATCACTTAATGGCGATTGAAATAATTTTTTCCTAAAACTACATTTCAAAAAATGTTCGTACATGAATTCATAATACTTCGAATAAAAAATAATTGCTCATTTTCCTCTCAACTGATTTTTTTAATTACTTCGAGCATTTTAATTAAAAAAACATACGCAACACTAATCTCCTTCTTTTCAATGTTTCACGAGAATCAGAAGCAGATGTTTAATTGACATTTTTTGCATTTTTATGCTTAAGGAAGAAATAAATTATCGTCTTTATTAATATAAAAATATATATCTCAGTTGATGGGGTCTTGTTTACTTTCTTAAATAAACTAATTTTTCTAAATAAGCTGAATTATTATGAATTAACATGAACCTATTTTTGGTGCTTAAAACAAATAAAAGGAAATCTAGAAAGTATTTTTCAATTATTTTATTTACATATCAAGGTTCGCACACTCCTTGGAATATCCAAAGACTCTAGCACCACTATTAAAAATAAGAAAATTTACATTTAATTTTTAAACCACAACATTCGTAATCCCCACCTTCATTCTTAAATTTTACGATATTTTTCTGCAGTGAAACACTTTGAAAATATTCTTAAAATTTAGTGGTAGAACTGTGCAAACCCTGATATATGTTTTTAGTGTTTTTATTTATATCTTATTTATTAAAACAAATTCAAATGCATATTTTTTAATTTAATTATATTTTACTTATAAAATCTCTGATTAATCTGTTTTAAGAAAATCTTGAAAAAAATTTATGCCAGCGAACACATTTCTTCCCAAAATTCTCCTATTCTCGTTTAAAATTTTAATTTTCATTCTATATGTTTCTGCTATTTTTATTTAGAGCATTGTAGCAAAAACATCTCTCAGACATTTTTTATACTAATCTCCTTTCTTGCAATCTTTGATGAAAATTAAAAGCATATGCTTAATTCCCTTTTTTACATGCTTAATGTTCTGTGATGAAAAAAAAGTTAGAATCTTTAAGGAAACTGAAAAAATATGCTCTAAAAGTTGGTGTCAAGTTTTGTGTATAAAAAAGAAACGTATCTTAATAAGCTGAAAGAATTTGAATTAAAAGAACTCTTCTTTAAAATAAAGAAGTTGAGTATGTTTTTAAGCATAAGTTACAGTAGTGTTTTGCATTCTAAAAGTCTGGTATTTTAATTAGCTTTATTTTTTTAATAAAGAAATATTTCCAATGAGATTGTTTGTAGAGTCACATATATATACATTTTTTTCCTTTTTAATAATAAACACAATTACGTTTAAACCTAAACACAGTTAGTTATCATATTCAAGACCAATAAAATTTATTTGAGTCTTTGGGTAAGTAATGCCATATATAAAAGTAACATTTGCTCTTTATTTATTGCATTATTTCTTAAACATATGCTCCCAATCAGGGGTGGAAAAATCTAGGCGCCAGCAGGCAGACTCTCATCACTAAATTTATTTCGTTAATTTTCGTATTATATTTCGTATAAAACTCTTGTAAGAATGCTATTAAATTTTAAGCGAAGAAAACTTTTAAATTTTAGTGGTGAGAGACTGCTAGCTGGCGCCTAGATTTTTGCACCCCTGCTCCCAATATTCATATTGTTACATTCATTGTACTATTATGTGTAAATACCAAATTACCACTGCAGTGATTAACGTCATATTAGCAGGCCACCCCTGAATCTTACAATAAAGTTCATATTTTGCATATTTAATGAGGATACTATACCAATAAATAATAACCAAAATTGCTCTTTACAATATACCGGGTGATCCAGAAGTCCCGGGACTTTTGAAATGCTAATAATTAGAAAACCATAAGCGATAGAAGTACGCGGTTTTCACAGAAATGCTGAGAAACTTGTGGGATTTGTTTTTCCGATGAAAAAACCATACTATGTTAGTTGCACTTTTTGACAGCAGGTGGCGCTAAAATTGATAGTATCGTTTTTATAGTATGATACAGCTCATTTAAAAGAACGAATTAGTGTCCAAGGGTTACAAAGTTTAATCATGACGCTCATGGCTTATAAGTACCGCCGTGAGCCGATGCAAAACAGCGTGCACAGTATCCTCAGAGCAGAAAGAAATTCCAGAAAATTTCAGTTCAGCGTGATATCACAAGTTTACTGCACTCACCATGAACTGGTGATTTCTACAGAGTATTGGCATAGAATCCTACCTAATTTACGATTGTAATAGACATTTGGGATCTCTTGCTTCTATTACGATCTTCCAATGAGCCTTTTTCTCAAACCTTGCTTACCATATCATTCATTTCACATTTGCAATGGCCATCGATTCTTTTGCAGTTTTAACTTGACGTATTGTACGATATGAAAACAACGAGGCATGCAAAGATGTGTCTAAACATAGTCTAGACAATGTCTAAACACTGCAGTTGCTCATGAAATTTTGTATCAAATTTCCCTTACAATGCAATTTCATTTACCTTACAAAAAATGTTTGAACATAAACCAACCTTAAAACGAAATCTCATCAATATCATAGAAAAGAAGTTTCGCAATGAACTCATGTGTCTATATAACGCATGGTATAGATACATTCAGTCTTATACAACAGCGCCACCTGTTGCTAAAAATGGTAACTATATATATTTTTAAAAAATCATTCTAAACAAAAATCCCACATGTTTCTGAGCATATATCTGAAAACAGAACCTTTGTATTATACATAGTTTCCTAATTATTAACTTTTTAAAACTCCCGAAATTTCTGGATCACCCGGTATATAGGATTCGTACGCATGATGGGATTCAGGGAGATGTTAGGTGTCTTAGTACCAGAAAATTTGAAAAGTGCTGGTCACTATGTCAGAAGATACACATTTTTTAATTAAATGAGATGAATATTGCTTTACAAAAATTCTTATAAGGCGTCCTTGAAACGTACAAACTGAGATCTGGGCAAGTGCCTGAATATCAATGGGGAACACCAGGAAAAAGAAATAAAAAATGCGTGTGGCACTTGGGGACTGCCGCGGTAAAGCTATTGCATAGCACTTTTTATCAACTTATGCAATTATAATGAACGTTGTTGCAATTATAATGAACGCTGAAGCGTTGTTAGCCGGAGTTTTAGTTTTTTTTTTCGTTACGGAATTTCTAGATTATGTCGCCGCGCTCAAAGCCCTCGATAAAAGCTATGCAATAGCTTAAAAAATTCCCTATTAATATCAGTAGTTTTCAAAAGAAGAGTGCGTTTAAACATGTTGAAAATTTATATAACATTTTACCGATGAGAGAGTGCCCTGTTAGTAATCAGGCACTGATCTGGGTAATAAAATAAAAATCTTTTTGAAAAATAAGGATTTTCCAAACAGATTACTAAAAAACTGCAAATATTTCAGTAGCTTTTTGAAATTAATGGTTTGTAGGTAGAAATTGGCGTAGCATTATTTAAATGTAACTTCTAGATTTTAAAAACAAATGTACATTTCTGTAAACAGCTGTATTCGAGTGTAAATATTTGTGGCATGAAACACGAAGAGTTTTATATCATTTGAAATATTGTTATCTTTGTTGAAAGCTTCGCGAATTTACTACCTTTCATTTGTAAATTGTGTTATTTTAAAATACTTTTTCAAATTTCAGGTAGTTCGGAACGAAATTCAGGTTAACAAATTTCATAATTAATAGGACCACTTTTTTCTGCATTCTTCATTTACTTGATGTGTTCAATTATAATTCATTAAATATATTTTGGAACTGTCTTAACAAGTTTAGTAATTTGTAAACATATGCGAAAAATACGTTACGATCTAACGATGTGAATCACCTTATTCAAAAGAGGTTATTTTTAATTACATAATATAACCAATTAGATGTGGAAATCTCAAAACAGAAAAATTCAGCATAGCAGCGTCACTTGTTAGGTAATTTAAACCAAAATCTAGACAGCAAAGACTTATGTCAACTTATAACTAAATCTGAAGTTGATGAAAATTCCTGCATTAGTTTTTGAGCTAGAACTACTACGAAATTAAAAAAAAATTGCATAACAGCGCTACACGTTGGGAGATATACACCAAAAACTAATCAGTATCAACTTTGTATCAGGTAGTAATTAAATCGCAAGTTTGATGAAAATCCCTGTTTTAGTTCTTGAGATACATTCAATGCAAATTCGTGAAATATGCAGCATAGCAGCGCCATCTGTAGGGAGATTTACACCGAAAACTAAATTACAGGAATTAACTGAATCTGAAGATTTAGAAAATTTCGTGCATTAGTTCTTGAGATAGAGTGATGCGATAATAACGTATAATGCCCCATGACAGCGCCACATGTTGAGCGAGTTGAGCGATTTGCACCAAAATGACTCAGCACCATGTTATATCAAGTGCTAACTAAATATAAGGTTTTATAAAAATTGATGCGCTAGATCTTGTGATATGGATATTGTGTAAACTGTAAATATTGCATCATAACAGCGCCACCTGTTGAGCGATATACACTAAAAACTAATCAGATTTAGTTTATGTCAAGGTCTAACAGACTATAAAGTTTTGTGAAATTCTAGTTCTTGAGTTAGATTTATTGCAATATTACACATAATGCACCATAGCAAAGCCACTACTTGAGCGACTTTTACCAAAACTTAATAAGCTTCATGCTATATTAATTATTAACTAAATCTAAAGGTTTATGAAAATCCATGCTCTAGTTCTTTAGATATGTCTATTGCGGAAATAGTGAGACCGAAAACTAATCAGATCTTGTTTACATTAAGGTCTAACAGATATCTAATGTTTTGGGGAATTCCGAGCATTAGTTCTTAAGATAAAGCGCAGACAGTGTTTTTGTCACATATAGACAGATTGAGAGACTGATAGACACACATTTTGTAAAAACATGTTTTCCATGTTCTCTGACCTCTAAAATGCGTAATCCACTGAAAACCGAATTTCGAAAATTTTCACGAATACAATACTTCCTTCTTGTAAAGATAGAAGAGAGTAAAAAATGATCTAATAAATAAGGCATATTTTATTTTTATTTTTAATTCTTATAAAAAAAATGCAAAGACAGACGGTGTCCAACCAGACTAGAAATACGAGGGCAAAATAAGTAAAAATGATTTTTTTTCCTACATACGTAATAAAATGGATTTTTTAAAATTAACGTCCGGTGATGTTGTTGCATGTCGAAATTAAAACTTTGTGGTTTCGTACAGAAACCAATGAGAATTAAAGGGTTAAATGTCAAACTCATTGCATTTCAATGTTCAACTGAGAATAAATTTTGCAATAAAAATGTTAACTGTGCATTTAATTAAAAATTTTAAGAAAATCTGAGTTTTTTAAAACTATTTTCTACTTTTTAAAACATTAATATTTTTGCCCAAATATTTTTAGTTTCTTCTATTTTTCAAAATAGTATTGGATTCATGAAAATTTTCTAAATCCGGTTTTCGACGGGTTTAGTTTTAGGGGTCAGATAAGACATATTTTTACAAAATGTCTGTCTGTGACTCTCCAAGTCTGTCTGTCTATGTGTTTATGATAAATACATTGTTGGCACTCTGTGTTAAGAACTAATGCTCGGAACTTCACAAAACTTTGAATTCTGTTAGACCTTAATATAAATAGGTCTGATTAGTTTTTGTTGTACGTCGCTTAACAGGTGACGCTGCAATGCATTATTCGCAATATCTACAATAGCCATATCTCAAGAACTAGAGCATGGATTTTCAGAAAACTTTAGATTTAGTTATTACTTGATATACCACGGAGCTGATTACGCTTTGATGCAAATCTCTCAATATCTGGCATTCCCATGGTGCATTATATACGATTATCGCAATAGTTCTATATCAAGTTCTAATGCACAGAATTTTCTGAAACTTCAGACTCAGTTAGTCACCGATATAGATTAGTGGTATTTAGTTTCTGGTGTAAATTCCCCTACAGATGGCACTGCTATGCTGCGTTTTTCACGATTTCTCAATAAAAGTATCTCAATAACAAATGCATAGATTTTCTTCAAACTTCAGATTTTATAAGTACCTAACGAAAAATTGATCCTGATTACATTTTGGTGTACATCTACAAACGTATGGCGTTGTTATATGCATATTTTTTAAAGATAAACAATAAATCTATTTCAAAAACTAATGCACGGATTTTCATCAAACTTCAGATTTAGTTATAAGTTGACACACGTTTTTGATGACTAAATTTTGATTTAAACTACCCAACCGGCGGCTCTGTATGCTGAGTTTTTCAGGAAGTATTTACATGCATAAGACAGGAGAAAGTTTTGGGATTGTCATATCTACTTGTTTTTTTTCTGATTTTCACGCGCGTATTAAAGACATTTGCGCATGTATTCATAGATACATATAATATTACATTTAAGATATTTTTTACTGACATATTTTGTGTAAAACAATGAATTCTAAGCATCTTCAAATAATAATAAAAAAATAATAACCTCAAGCTTGATTCCATGCGCAGATTTATCGCATACATAACAAAGAACATGGACAAAAATTTTTAAATCTCTATCACAAATACACAAAAAGCCTTATATAGGGGTTCAAAATTCAAGGCACAAGAAGGCCAAACGTTAACCACTATTTCGTTTCTTTACTTTAATATTTCGTGTAACGTTCTTCCTAGAATGCTATTAAATTTTCAGCGAGGGATGCAAAAATCAAAGCACCAGAAAGCAGACGCCCACCACTGTTTCGTTTCTTTAGTTTAATATGTCGTGTAACGTTCTTCCTAGAACACAATTAAATTTTCAGCGAGTGGTGCAAAAATTAAGGTGCCAGAAGGCAGACGCTCACTACTGTTTCGCTTTTTTAGCATTTCGTGCAACGTTCTTGCCAGAATGATATTAAATTTTCAGCGAAGAAAACATTCAGATTTTAGTGGTGAGAGACTACCCTCTTTTACCTAGATTTTTGCACCCTTGATCTTAGCATTTTTATAAGATGAAAGTTAAAAAAATATGAAAATGGAGAAAAGCCGTTCAAAATTTTAATTTGTGTGGGGAATTGCCCTGGTGATTTGAACAGAATTTACAATATCTGGCGATATAACGACCGTATGTGTAAAAATCAGACGTCAAAACATTCACAGTTGAACAAACTTTCATTTAATTTTTAATAGAAAAAAGCTATTTTTTTAATCTATTTCGAAGTGAGCTATCCACCTAAAATAATTGATCTACACCAGGATTTATGAAAAAATTTATGCTTAAATCTCTTTGTTTCCACTATGCAAAGGAAAATTTAATTCATAAATTCTGGCTCCAACTTGGCGTTTGGTCAATAGAATTATATAAAAGTATTTCATACCAGAAATTTTATTCAGATTTTTAAAATATGTTTCTGTGTTGTTATGATTTTATTTAAATGATGAAAAACATTCTACTTTGAGACGAAATATTTGTCTTTTGTATAGGTTAAATAATGGGTATTTGATATTTTTAGTGTTGTCCTAATTTGCATTCTTCATATTTTTATTTCTGCCAACATTAAAGCTAGCAAAAGGAAACGAGTCCAGTTTTTGTTGATTTGTTTTATATATAAATATGTATATGTATTTATGTAAACGATATTTAATTATATATTGGCCCTTAATATTTCAAATTCATCTTTTAATGGCGATTTTTCCTAAAACTACATTTCAAGAAATGGTTATAACCCATTTATCATACTTGCAATTTTTATCACAAATTGTGTTCTTGCTCTCCTTTTAACTGATCTTTATAATTACTTCGAACACTTTAATTAAAATAAAACCTATCCCCCCTTCTTTGCAATGTGTCACGAGAATAAGAAGCAAATATATAATTGACAGTTTTTGCATTTTTATACTGTAGGAAGAAATACATTATATCTTCATTAAAGTAAGAATAGACATCTTAATTCGTGACGTCGTGTTTGTTTTCTTAAATAAAATAATTTTTCTAAATAAACTGAATTGATATGAATTAAAATAAATCTATTTTTTAACCTAGACCAAATTAAAAGCTACTGAATTTTTTTTAAATCTTTATTTATATCTTTTATTCATATTTCTTTATAATATTTTTATTTATATTTGATTCATTAAAACAAATTTAAATGCATAGATAATTTCTGATTTAATTATGTTTATTTTATAAAACCTCATTTTAATTATTTCAAGAAATCAAAGAAAAAAAATCTTATCTTGGTGAACACATTTCTTCAAAACATTCTTCGATTTTCGTTTAAAATTCCAATTCTCAACAGAAATATTCCTGCTATTTTATTTCCAGTTTTCTATGGAAAACACCTCTCCAACTTTTTTTCTACTAATCTCTTTTCTCGCAACCTTTGATGAAAATTAAAAGCATATGCTTAATTCTCTTTTTTATGAGCTTAAATCTCTGTGATGTAAAAAAGATAGAATCTTCAAAGTAACTAAAAAATAAGGCTTAAAAGTTTTTGTCGAGTTCTGTGTATAAAAAACTAACGTTTCTTAATAAGCTGAAAGAATTTGAATTAAAAGGACTGTTCCTAAAAATAAAGAAGTTCAGTATATTTTTAAGCATAAGGTACAAGAGTACTTTGCACTGTAAAAGTCAGGTATTTTAATTAACTTTAGTTTTTAATAAAGAAATAATTTCAATCATAATACTGTCAAAGATATTCATATTTTCTTCTTTTTAACCACTTAACTGATATGCCCGTACGTCGTACGGGCAAAAAGGGTTTGCTTGATCTGTCACTTAAAAGTTTTTGATACCACTAAGTTTTAGAAATAATACATTTTTATGCCTACATGTTATACAATTTAACCCTTTCCGGCACACTGTGCCCGGTTCGGTCGCACCCAGTTTTAATTCCAAAATTGCAAGTGGCACGAATAATATTTTGGTAAAATTTTGCCTTTAAAATAATAGCTTAAATTAAGGCCTTCTTAATATCTAAAAACGTCGTTTGCGAATTTCGGTGTTAGTAGATAATTTCTCATTTTATTAACTGAATTTGTTCGTCCCGGAAAGGGTTAATGACAGAAATGTTTAGACTAAAGTTTATGAATATTATAGCTTCAAAAAGTAAAGTCAACCTCTACTTTCAATTTTTTGTACACAAAAATGTTAAGTGGTTAATAAGAAATCCAATTACATTCACACCGAAGCTTCTGCCACCAAGCTACTGAAAGCCAGATCACACAAGTTCTGATGTCATCCCTAATCGACCGACTTCTCGTTAGAGTTAGAATTCATACCGGAAAACTTTGAACTGCAATTTTCTTTTTTGTTATTTGTGGAGTATTTATCATCTTATAAATCAATTTTAGCTGTTTAATCTTACTGGTAAGAATTTGGATATTCTCAAGAAAAAAAATCAACGTAATTCAACAACCCTGTGGCATGCCGCATTTTTGCTAAATTTTTATTGGGGGATTCCTAATTCTCATCAGCAAGTTTAAATAGTTATTATTTTTTATAAGATAATAGATATTCCACAATTAATACAAAAGATAATTTCGATTCAGAATTTTCCAGTGTGAATTTGCACTAGCGAGAAGTCGGTCGATTAGTGATGACGTCGCAATTCATATCCGACCGCCTTGAGAATTTTGATGTAAGCGCCCAAATACATACACTCATTTCATTTGCGAGTAACAAAATAGATTTGAGGCATTTGGATATTAGAAATGCTATGTACATATGTTACATTTGTATTTCATTTGTTACATTATTTGTCAAACATACATAGTATACAATTTTCGTATTTTTGCATTAAATGTTTGAATATTCCAATCACAGTTACTGTGTGTAACATATTATCCGCCGGCTCTCTCTGAAACTTTATCTTATCACAGAACTCACAATTTTCCATTTTTGATGATGGATACTTTCCCAATAAATAAACATGGAACTAATAAGAAAGAAGACGTGACAGTTAAATAAAAAAAAAAAAAATAAATAAAGCTACAACTTTTACCACTTTTGCTGGGGATTCATCACCAACGGAGCAAAGATTTAAACTGTAGTAAAAACTTTATCCAAACGCTGTCCGAAAAGAAAATTTCTGTCGAAAATAATAGCAAAAACTGAAATGCATTTTTACTGGTGTCGGCTTACTTTAGCGGCAATAGTTCCTTTATAATGTACAACAAAGAGGATCCTCTGTCAATGTCAGTGAAAAAAATTACAGTACTTGGGCAAAGTATCACCAGAAAAAGAAATAGAAAATATAGCTAATATTTTTGAGAGAAATTCCGGATAAATAAGGCGCATAAAAATTATATTTACTTTTAAGTTCACTGGTGGACGTTTTCTTCGGCGGTAATCAGAAACTGTAGATATATTTTAAAAACTATCCAGCGTCTTTTGAAAGCCTCTTCAGTTAATTCACATACAAAAGCTAGACAATACACTGTGTCTCTCCTTTCTTAATAGTCCTTTATGCCACCATGTACCACATTTTTAAATATTTTACTTAGGCCTTAAAAATGCTTGCAAGAGACGTGTATTAAAAAACTATTTTCTAAAAACACTGGTGCGAATAGAATATAATAATATTCGCCAGTAATTGAAACTTTGCGATACTACCTCGTATAATAATTTTGGGGAGAGGGGGGTCGTATTTAATGTCTTAAATAAACAACCTTTTTAACCTTCCTACCCTGTTGAAATTTTACTCAAACTTGATTAAAATATTTCACACCAGAATTTTTATTTAAATCCGTTTAATATACTTATTTAACTTAAATCTTCGTGTTATTTATTTAATTTACTTTATGAAAAACTTTCTGGTTTGAATCGAATGAAACGCATTATAGGACTGGGTCGATTAGACCCATTCAGGGTAGGAAGGTTAAAAAAAATCGAATGCATATGAGTAACAGTAAACACTTTTATTTACTTTGACCAACTAAAAAGACACCAGAAAATGTATATATTTATTCATATTTGTTTATGGTACTTTTTATTTTTTATCTCATTCATTAATGCAAATTCAACTAAATAAATAATTTTTGTTTAATAATATCTTTCTTATAAAAGCTCTGATTAATCTATTTCAAGAAATCCTTGAAAATATCTTATCTCAGCGAACACACATCTTCTCAACATTCCCTTATCCTAGTTTGAAATTGTAATTTTCATCCGAAATGTTTTTGCGATTCTTATTATAAGCATTGTAGCAAAAATTCTTCTCTAGTATTTTTTATACTAATCTCCCTTCTCGCAATCTTTGGTGAAAAATAAAAGCATATGCTTAATTCCCTTTTTTATATGCTTAGTGTTCTAAGATAAAAAAAAAAAAAAAAATTAGCGTCGTTAATGAAACTAAAAAAGAAATTGCTTTAAAAGTTGATGCCGAATATACTACATGAAAAACAAAAGTTTCTTAATAAACTGAAAGAATATGAATTAAAATACCATAAAAAAGATATTTTTAATCATAAGAAATAGAAATATTTTGTATTCTAAAAAACTGTTATTTTAAAACCTTTATTTTTAAAAAGAAATCTTCTAAATCACATTGCTGGCAATGTAATTTATATATATATATATATATATATATATATTTACGAAATCCATTTACATTCCAACCTATGGATATTTATTATTGAATTCGCGATAATTAAACTGAATTTAAGTCTAGTAATGCCTTGTACCAATGATTCTGTAGCATTTTATATGTTATGTTGTTTCTGAAAACATATAAACCATATTTGAAAGTAATTTTAAATTTAGTATACTATTTGTATATATACGCCAATATCAGTTGTTGTCTTTAACCTTTGGGGACGAGCGATCAGTATACGTTCCGCATATAATGCTCAGAATTCTTGATTATTTTTACCAATAACATTTTATTGTAAATATGGCTTTTATTATTCCGTACACTTTCCCGATTCAATGTTTTTAAAAACTGGTGATTAAAGATTAAGAATTCGTTAAAGACGTTCGTCCCGAAGGGGATAATTTTTGAAGGGCGGATAATGTTGTCTGGCAGGTGTGCAAAAATGTAGAGGCTGTGGACAATCTCTCCATTAAATTTTATTTCTTATTTTTAGTCTAACATTTCTTTTATTTATTTATTTTTTGAAAGAATGCTAATAAAATTTATATGAAGAAAACTTAAAATTTTCTGGTAAGAAGCCGTCCGCTGATGCCTACAACTCAGGGCTCAAAATACTCGGGGAATTTAGTATTTAAAAATAATTTTCTTTGCCTTATCCTTTGGCAGAATTATCTATGATTAAAGTTGGTGAAATAAATAATAAGATGTTAGTCGAACGAGTATTTATAACCCTAATTTACGCGGTCCACCGCTGTACCTTTATTTTATTATGGAACAATTTGCCCCATTTGGCGATAGAGCATTTTGAAATAAATAAAAAGAAAGAAAAAAATCATGCTTCATGCATGGATTATGAAGCACTTTACTACACGTTCAGAATAATGTATCAAAACTGCGCCGTTTAATAAGTTAAAATATTATATCCAATTCAATAATGTTCAAACGCATTTTCTATTGCACAGGGAGCAACTTGTTGTAAACATTCGCAACGTATATCAATGTTATTACTGTATGTCAAAGTGTTTAACATGAAAAAATATGCCGCAAATAATGTTCCATTATGTAACGGAATTCTTTTGTGGTGCCCAGTAAATGAATATTAAATATTATTTATGCGGCATACTTCAAAAAATGTGTATTTTAATGCTCTTCATAAATGCTTATCAATTTCATTAAGTTTCGACGGGTGTAACATCATTAAAAAGCACTTGAAATTATTTTATCTCATACTCCGTAATCTAATGACAGGGTTCGTAGAACTCTACCACAAAATTTTTACAGTATTTTCAATCTATTTCACAATAGAAAAAAAATATGCGAAAATTGTGAATCGTGGAGATGTTTCCGAATTCTGTTTCTTAAAATTTAAATATAAATTTTCTTTTCATTAATAGTGGTGCCAGATTCCTTACAAAATATAAGGAGTGTGCAAACCATGTAATGGAATACTTTTGGCTTACTCTGTATTTGAACTACTATAATTTCCCGCATATATGCCGCGGCTTAGCAAAGTCTTTTTCAAACCAAAAAATTTATTGAAAAAAAAGGATGTCAAATGCGTGCTAAGCACAAGCAAGTAATATTTGTTTAAAAATTAATTCTGGTGGGAAATCGAGTTATCCAAGGTGCGGCGTTTACGCGCGAAATTACGGTATATATCCGATTTTACTAAAATCTGAAATGACTCAACAAAATGATGTAGCAAACACATACTTAAAATTTTAAATGATTCTGTTTCGTAGTTTTTGTGCTGTTATATACTAACAGACAGATGGGCGGACAGACAGACCGACGGACGACTCAGATGACGAGTACAGGTTCTACGTATTTATATAGCTACGGATGTGAATAATTCGGTTAAATTTAAAAGCACATGATGAAACTGAAAACGCATTTCCAGCAATTATTACTCAAGTACAGTATTGTAAACGATTTCTTTTGTGCATCTCTGTAAATAATTTTAAAATGCTATAAATTCTTTTCTAACGTGACCGTAGTGAAATTCAGTGATTTATATCAGTTTCAATACATTTTTAATAGCTAAATGCCATTTTACTCTGTAAAAGATTTTTCACCATAGACCATAATGCAATGGAATACTTTTGGGTGCCCCTTACATTTGGTTTGCTTTTGGTTTTTGGTACTTTTGGTTTTTAAATAATTGTATTGAAATGTTTAACGGGGGGGGGGGAGGGGTATAGCTATTTTCCGCTAGCATGTGGGCGATAAATTGAAAATATTTGTGTTAAGTCGATACTCCTTGTCTAAAAAATCTAAACAAAAAATATAGTTTTGCTTCATTTTAAGTGGCCTAGTCTATCTGTGAGCTGAATGTCCTCGTTTTGAAACTCACTGAAATCGTTCTGATGCAAATGAAAAAAAAATTACATTCGTAAAACCGTTGAAAGAACTTGTATTGAATGATCATATGACAACTTTTCTAATATTTCTAAAAAAACATAAACAAAAGACAAATTGGAGTATTTTTAAAAATACATAGAAAACCAAAATAGGAATATAAATCATAAAGTTAAGGGATACAAAGATGAAAATTCTTGTTACTCCTAAACGAAATGTAAGTATATTTACAAGGCTGCCGCAGACGACGCACCAGTATTTTTGTAATATATATTTTGAAGTATATTTCTCTTGGAAAGGTTGTCAAAGTTATGTGTTAGAATTTTTTGAGAAAGTGGTACCAGTACCCAATTAAAATAATTTAATGAATACTATATGATAGGAAAAATTTAAAGATTTTATTTACAAAGCGTGTAACGATTGATAAAATAATTTGAAATTTTTATCATCCCTGTTATTAAGATTTAAAGGGAAAGCACCGAAAAAAAGAATGTTTAATGATAGAAAATGGATTACTTTTAGAGGAAAATGAGTGTCTGATTAAAAAAGCTATACAGTTTAATAATTAATGTTTCCTACGGAAATTAAGACAGTTATATCAGGACCCCAGAAGCCAAGGGGTATAAGTGACAAATCTGAAATAATAAACTAAGTGTACAGGTGGCCTAAAAATATGCTTTTGTCTTTGCAAGTAAAGAAATATAGGAGATTTTCTTATGTGTTGCGTTCTAGAGATAAACCACTTTTTCAGAATAATAATCAATATTGATTAATTAAAAATTTAAAGAAAATTTTACTCTACCTTTTTTAGAATTATTGAAATAAGACATAGTACTGAAAAAAGAAGTAAGAAATTGGTAAATCAGGGCCTAAAAGGGTTCTAATTATCCCAATTATCGCTGTAAAACTTATCTATTAGATGAACGTATTCTAATAAGAAAGTGTTAGATGATCTTCTGTAGTAGATTTTGACTTCATATATAAAATAGAATTTTTCTTTACAGCATGGTTTATTAAAAAAATGAAATATGAAAAACGGTAGTGTATTTTTACGTGTTATTAACAACTGTAAATACCTGTTTTTAGGTTTGAACCTTTAATGACCTAGGTAGAATGCGTTGCAGAAAATGCGTGATTCAGAAAATCAGAATTCATATTAGAAAATATTATAATAAAATAAATTTAAGTTTAACCCTTTCCGGCACACTGCGCCCGGTCTGGGATACCTAATATTAGTTCCAAACTTGCAAACGGTAACAATAATATTTTCGTAAAATTTTGCTTTTAAAATAAAAGCTTAAAGTAGGGGCTTCAAAATATCTAAAAAATTCGTTTGCTAATTCCGATGTCAGTTGATAATTTCTTATTTTACTGACAGATATTGCCCGTGCCGGAAAGGGTTAATAAATATCGAAATGTCTGTTAATAAATGAAGTCAAATTTTTAATTCGATTCACAGGTAGAAATATTTTATATGTGAATTTAAAAAAATACAATAAATAGGGAGCGCTGATGATATCATCAGTAATACCATGGGAAAGTAAAAACTAAAAACACGTCTACAAAATTTAAATGTTGACGTATATTGCGCCCTAAAAAGAAATATTGTTTTTATTTATTTGAGTGATAGAAGAAACACAACATTTAAAAATAATTCCAAATATTAGGAAATTGGACAAACCCGACTTCTGCTCGTAAACGTAGATTTATTCCCAAACGATGGGAGGAACATGTTATTTATTCAGTAATTTAGTTGAGGTATTTAGAAAATATCTTGCAATCAATAAAACAACGTTTGAAAAAATAAGTGCAGTTTAGAAAATTCTTCCTAATTACATGGAAAAATTAGTTTTTGATTGCGATTGCCGGACAAATAAATTAAATCTACAGACGCAGTTTTAGCAATTCAAACTTAGAATAAATGCTTCGCATCACACAAATGTACAATTGGAAGTAAGTGCTTATTACAAAATTAATAACTAAACAGGAAATTTTCAACAACAAATAATGAATTATTGTCAGCACCGAAAAATTTCCCTTCAATTTACATCCAATTTTAACATCAGAATATTAACCCATTCGTGCCCACGACCTTTTGCGCAAATTTTATTCGGTTGGCACCACTATTTTTAAAAGAATTACGTTTAGTTCATTAATTTTGAAAATGTTTCAATTAATTAAAATAAAGATTGTTGTTCTTTTTTACCGATGTCGAAAACAGTGCTGCATGGATCTTTTGAAGCGTTCCTAAAAAGTGACGCTAGGCACTAATGGGTTAAGAATTACCATTAAATGTTTCCGTTTCAAGAAATGTGAATTCTAATATTTGTTTAGAACTTTTTCTCAGCGTTACACAGAAGAAGAAATTTAAAATAAAATGCGATTTGAGTTTTGTTTTTTCCTTGTCAGTTGAATTACAGCAGGGATGCCACGGGAGGCCATTGTTATATTTGTTTGTACTACAATTTATTTAAACAAGTTTTGTACTATATCTTGCAAATGATATTAAAGTGAATATTAAAGATTTTTCGTTTCGAGAGGTTGATGCTAACATAATTAAAATATAGTCTCTAGTGGCAGCCTTGCGGTAGCAAAAATATTCATTTAGAAATTATTTTAACGAATATTATAAAAAATTCATACTAACGTAATGAGGCTATAAGAAAAACGCCTTGAATTTAAGATTTTTTTCTTTTGTTTTCTTTAGAGACTTAACCTTTAGATTACGGAGTAGAACTGGCAACTATTTTTATATTCATTCGTACCACAATTTAGAAGAAAAATTATTCGTATTAGCTATCTCGTGAAATTACACTAGTATTAGTTTATGATAGGGACTAGTTCTCAAAAATTGGTGCGAAAACAATAAAGAAATAGTCTCTGGGACGACATATATCCCAACCCCGTAAGCAAAGGGTTAAAAGGTAATGAATGTCTGTATTTTAAGCTTTTTACTAAATTAGCTTGTTTGGGGAGGGGGGGGAGGGGCAAGCGATAGATCTGAGCAATATTTTAGCTTATATATCTTTAACCTCTTCAGTCCCTGAGTACCCACATGGGTACATCAGTTTTGTCCCATTTTATTAATGATACTCAAATATAAATGAAATTTCGATATAAGAATAATATATTTCGAATTCTAAGATTCGAACTAATGAAAATAAAACAAAAATCTCGCTCTGATGTCAAACGAGAGAAGAAATAATTCAGTAATAATTAAAAATACTGTAATAATCGCCAGTAGCAAAGAGGTTAACCCCTTGAGCTCTGCTGGTAGAATTTTCGACCACATAACTTTAATTCCGAAATGTCACAATGGCACCAGAAAATTCGACCACATTTATTTCAAAAAGTTTTAATGCATTTTTTCGTGTTTGTGCTTTACTGGTTTTTTCTTTGCAAAATACTGGTGCCAATGTGACATTTGTAATTTTGAAGAAATTTATACCCCAAAGCTGAAAGGGTTAATTGGGTCGTTCCGAAAGTCATGTCCGTTTTTGAAAATCAATTCTCACCGGAAAATTCTGACCATTAATTACTGAACCTTAGATATCGGAAACAATATCAAATAACTAAATGAGAAAAGTTTTTGATACGATTTAATTTTTCGAAATGGATACGACTTTCAGTAAATAAGATTGTTAGTTGAACTTGTCAAGAATTTATCTTGTTGAATGTACGTTTGCTACTCTATAGCTTTTTTCAAGACAAAAGAATACATTTTAAACCATCAGATAAAAATCGATGACAGTAACGCGCCACACTGAAAAAAGATACACTTTTAAATTAAATTTTCTTGTTCAAAATATGGTTATATTACTTTACCAGTTATAATACTAGTCGACTGTCAGTGTCGAAATAACAGCTACACTCGTCAGGACAATCAACAAAATTCCTATCCCAAATATAAACTAATAGTTTGGCACCACCGTAATACTTACCCATCATGGGTATCCATAATATAAAATATGAAAACAAAATATGTGTAAACATTTATAAAATGCATCTCAATTCCAAAATGAAATTTAAACGCATATTTAAATATTTTTTTAATGTAAAGTAATGTTCGACTAATGAATTGCTGATGAACCAATTTAGACAAATTATATAAAACGACAAACTACTCATGTAGTACCGAATCGCGTAAAGAAATGTCATTATAACCCCCAAAATAATAATCCTATTAATGAACAGCTTATTGCGTCAGATTAAGCATCTCATATCCAATTAAAATATAACTTTGAACTGAAATTTGAATGAAATACAGGGACATGAAAAATCGAAGATTGTGGAAAATAGGATTACAAATATCTCAGCAATCCGATCGACTTCGTTCGTTGTGCAAAATTAGTGTTATTTATTGTCTTTTATACCCATTTCTTAAAATATAAAAATTCCAAAATTTTTATATACCTTTCATCAGAACGAATACTTCAAGAGTCCGAAACAAATAGTTCCCGATAATCGCAGTTACTGATATTAAGTAGGCTTCCTTCCAATATTAGATACTAAATACATAGAAAATTTCAAGTTTCTATCTCAATTTTTTGGGGATATAGAATATTTGCAGACAGACACACATACAGGCAGAAAGGCGGCAATTCTTTTCGAAAAATATGGTTTTCGGAATCTCCAATGTCTGAAACGTGTAAATCCACCAAAAATCATTTTTCGATTTCCAAAACGATTGCAAGACTTCCCCAATTCTACGTATGATGGTTAAGTAAAAATTCATATAAATAGAGGGCAAACGGGCAAACCTAAATTGACCCAGATTTCATAGGCGCAATTACGTAAGAATTTGTATTTTATGTCATCAACAGAGTTATAAATAAAGAGAAGGATTTTATTTTATGAATGATGCGTATGTTGGATAGCAACATCTATATTCATTAATATTATTACAACGTAAAGTACTACATTATTAATTATTACACTCTCAAAAAAACTCCCGTCTTTTCACAGAAAATGTACTGGCAGCACTGCTGCCATAAATTGTCTGTAGATTGACGATTTTCCGTTTATTTTTTTCTCCGTCAAAAGAGGAAAAATATCCGTCACTTGAAAAAAGTTTGGAAAAGAGCAATGTGGAAGAGGTGAGGATCGAACTCACGACCCCAGCATTACAAGGCGAGCGCTCTTCCTCAGCGCCACAGTTGTACATGAAGCTTGTGCTTTGAAACAGAAGCGTTCATTTCATATGGGTGTGGTTTGGTGTATTTCGTTAAAAAGCTTTTAATTTTGCAGTTACCGTAATTTCGGGTGTATAAGCCGCGGATCAAACAATTCTTTTTGGACCCAGAAATCTTATTTAGTGATTGAAGGCAAATATTTACGGCGATCTAACTAGTTATATTTGTTTCTTAAAAAATTCTGGGTCGAAAAAGAATTGTTTGACCTGCGGCTTATACACCCGAAATTACGGTAATCAATGAAAGATTTCATCTTTAATGAAACTGTGGCTGGGTTTTTTTTACGTTTAGTATTAATTTAGTATAAAAATGTGAATTTTAAGTATATTACGTAGATTGTTAGAGAAAAAACATGGATGTTCTATTTTTATTCAATAAGAGTTTTTTTAATAATATATATACATATATATTTTTGCATTTTATTTTTTAATTAAAATATCTTTTTAATGTGTTCACTTAAAGTACATTTTATATGCGAATATTTATCATAGAAATAACTTAGTATATTCAACTTTATTCAACTTATCCAACTTTGAATAACAAATTGTGAGAATTTTTTAATGAATAAAGAAAGTAATTGTTATTTATTTTAAATTCGAAAACACTTTTGTTTTTTTAAACTAAATTAGACATTTTAATCTATAGAATATTTTGTTTTTCATATTAAAAATAAATTAGAATCTATTACTAACGGAGCCATTACGCATGCGTGCTAGAAATAAACGGAATCTCTTCCTCATTTTTTGACGTTCGGAATGAATTCACAGATCAAATACGTTTTTGGGAGTACGGAAATTATTTGTGAAAAAATAAGGATAACTTAGCATATATTGACGAATTTTTCTGACAGTGTATAAAAAAGAGTAGACATATAATGCATTCTCTAGCAGTTGCGAACGAATTAATTGAAGAAATTGTATATTTCTTTTAATCAGAACTACACTTTCCTTAATCGCTAGCTATAACTTACAGCAGTTAACTTCAAACGACATTTTTTCTAATTTAAACCACTTATTGATTGAAAAATTTCTTTCACTTGTACGGTAATTTTTTTTTCTAGCGATGTGAGTTTTTTCAAGCATTATAACATTTTTCGGCTCGTACAGGCTTTAGGTTGTCTCGGTTGTTAGAATGTGGTGGAACTACTACCGCCAATACTATTGTAATATACTGGGAGAAGTAAACTTCCACCAGTAAAAATGAGCCATCAGTTTTTGCCGTTATTTTTGATTGAAACTGATTACTGAGGCTGTTTCTGTTAAACAAGCGCAGGACGTTTGCAAATTTCATGTTGTAACGAAAAGATGAAACATTGGAAGCCCTGGCCGTGGAATTGATTTAGATTCAACATGTGTTCCCATTTTTGTTCAATAATTGACTACTGAATTATAAATGATTTTGATCATGCGGCGAACACATTTTTCACCACAGTTTGAGTTGTTATTCTTCTTTCGCGCGGAAATTCGGTTGAAAATGCCGACTTTATTATTATTTTCCGAAAGGTCCTTTGCTTTTACAAAATACTGGCAATATGAGTGCGACTATATAGTTTGTGTATAAAAGCGCCTCCTAGTTTTATCGTTTGGGAATTCCGGTGTCAGTAGAAAATGTCTCATTTTACTAACCGAATTTGCATGTGCCGGAAAGGGTTAACCCTTCGAGCTCTGATGGTTGAATTTTCCACCACTTAATTTTAGTTCTCAAAATGTCACAATGGCACTGGAACATTCAATCAAAGTTATTTGAAAATGGATAAATGCATTTTTTCGCGTATTTTTCAAGTCGAATCTTTGGTTTTCAAAATACTGGTGGCAGTGTAACATTTGGACATTTTGAAGAATTCCACCCCCAGTTCTCAAAGGATTAATAGTTCCATTATGTAATCATCAAATTTCTGTCACAGGGATGCCACGGCTGATTATTTTTACATTCCGTTCGCACCACTATTTTGCAGAAAAAAACATTCCCTAGTTTATTTCTTTTTTTCAAATGTTGTTAAAGCGTATGTAAGGAATTTCGCTTTTGAAAAAATGATGCGAAATTCAATTAAAAAAATATTTGCCAGTGGCTGCCCTGCTGTCATTAGCTATTAAATGCTTGAAATTTTTACTAAAATGTTATAAATTTATATAACACCAGAAGTTTTACTGTAAACTACGTAACTTTTTCCAAGAAGGAAGGTTACGTACGAACCAAAATCTATCTATCTTATTTAGTTATGAATAAAGAGGATTATACATATAGCATATTGTCTAGTAGTTGTGAGTGAAGTAACTGTTAGGGTTATCACAAAATATCTGTTGTTTTTTCACCAAATCCAGATTTTTTGAATACCGACTGTGAAAATTTCCACTAGTAAATTTCAGTTGAAAATTTAATCTTATTTAAGTGCCTTATTCATTCGAAATTGCTCTTACAAATATTCTAAAAAAATTCTATTTCTTTTTGCTGGTGTTACTTTGACCAGATATTATAATCTTTTTACTGACAATGACAGGGGGTTGTCTTGGCTGTCACAATATTGGAGAGCTACTACCGCTAATGCAAACTTTCACCAATAAAAATGAATATCAGTTTTTGAAATTTTTTCACCAAAAGTTTTTCATCAATAAGGCGTTTGAATAAAGAGAAAATTTCTGCTTATATTTACTGGTGGAAGTTTGTCCTGACAGCCATGAACCTCTTTAAAAACGGTTATAGTTGAAGCTTCACTGTTTGATAGATATGTCCTTTCCTGTTTCGTAACAGTTCCATCATCTAGCTGGAAATGCAATGAAATCGAAATCTGCTATGCAGTCTGGTGTTTAATAAATCCAAAATATCTATTTACATCATATGTTACGTAATTACATTTGACGAATAAAAAAGGTGTCAGTATTTCAACACTGATACACATAGGAGAAAAACTTTTGGAATGATATTAAGGACACCATTCCATTTTATTGTATCACTAATTAGTTGCAGGAGTATTGGAGAGTGAAAGAGGAATGGGTATCGTTCTTGGAATTTTGTATAAATTGCGGAATTGTGTGATCAATGAAAATTCGTTATATGTAACCCATTAGTGCCTAGCGTCCCTTTTTAGGGACGCTTCAAAAGGTGCATGTAGCACTGTTTTTGACACCGGTAAAAAAGAACAGCAATCTTTATTTTATTTAATTGAAACATTTTTCGTAATTATTGAACTAAACATAATTCTTTTAAAAATAGTGGTGCCAACCGAATAAAATTTGCGCAAAAGGTGGTGGGCACGATTGGGTTAACTAAGCATAATGTATCATTTTTCAACACTTATCCCTGTCCGGCATTTTGGGTTAAACTCTGTGTAAATTAATTTTAATCCCGAAATAACACAATGGTACCAGTATTTTGAAATGAATTTTTGCCATTTTATTGTAAGCGATCAATGGATGCTTCCATATCTGTGAAGTCTTATGCTTTTTTGCAGTCAGTTATTTTTAATAACTATGCCCGTTAATTTCGCTTAACTCTTTCCGGCAAACTGTGCCCGGTCCGGGGTACCTAATTTTAATTCCAAACTTGCAAACGACACCAATAATATTTTAGTAAAATTTTGCTTTTTCTGTAATAGCTTAAATTAAGGGATTCATAATTTGACAAAAAGTTCTTTTTAAATTCCGGTGTCAGTCGATAATTTCTCATTTTACTACAGAATTTTCCCGTGCCGGAAAGGGTTAAAAAATGTAGATACAATAATCCTTTGACAGATTCCGACTTTACTTTCGGAAGTTTAGATTACTCGCAAAATAAAAATGACGAACATTTCAACATTCACCAATATTTCGCACCATATTTTTAAAAGGAAAACCTTTTACATACCCAATGACAACATTTGCGAATATATATATACATACATATATATATATAATCTCCATATAATACTATGTTTCATCATCTACTAAGAATTACAGTAACACAATATAATAAACTTAAACATGACAAGGCAATCAAACGAAATTAGCGATAATGGAAAAATTACAAGTAAAATTGGAGATTGTGGTACAAGGCTCGTTATTAGGGGTAATATCACTCAGACACAATAATTACGACTAATTTCTGGGGTAGAAATCAGGAAAAACTCCCAATGCATAATTTCTACATTGCCCAATTAACCGTTTCCGGCGCAGTGTGTCCGGTCTGGACCTTATTTTAATTCCAAACTTGCCATTGGCACAAATGATATTTTAATAAAATCGTGCTCTTACAATAAAAGCTTGAATTAAGGAGTTATTCATTTCTTAAAAAATCGTTTGTGAATTCCGGTGTCAGTCGATAATTTCTCATTTAGTAACAGAAATTGTCTGCGACGGAAAGGGTTAATCGTAACCAGAAAAGTGAATATACAGGGGGTTTCTAAATTCATGGTACAAACTTTAAGGGGTGATAGTATACATCAAGACAAACAATATTAAATAGGATACTAAGAGTCCCAAACTTCTTCCGAAGGAGATAGGCGCCATTAAAGTTTAGGGTCCAAAAAGTCAAATGATTATAAAAAACAGAAAAATTGGTCGATTCGTTTGCGATTTTCACTAAAACTATTCTTTATGTCAGTATTGTCTTAAAAACAAATTATAAAGATAAATTTCAAAAAATGCCGATAGAGGGCGCTTTAGACTTTGGAGTAACGTACAATATTTTTTACCGTTATTTTTTGCATCTCACAAAATTTTTTAGAAGCTTAGACATAAACTTAAATTTTTAGATGAAAATCTGAATCGTTGGGAGTGGTTAAGTAGCGCAAACTGAACTGTGTTCAATGGGGGTGGGGAGGTTCAAATTTCAAATGATTATAAAAACCGGAAAAATTGGTCGGTTCGTTTGCGGTTTTCGCTAAAACTATTCTTTATGTCAATATATCCTTGAAAATAAATTTTAAAGATAAATTTCAAACTATTCCGTTAGAGGGCGCCTGTTATTCTAAAGTTTAAGGCGCCCTCTATCGGCATTTTTTGAATTTTATCTTTATAATTTATTTTTACGATAATACTGACATAAAGAATAATTTTAGTGAAAATCGCAAATCAATTGACCAATTTTTCCGGTTTTTATAATTATTTGAAATTTGAACCTCCACCCACAGTTCAGTTTTCGCTACTTAGCCACTCCCAATGATTCAGATTTTCACCACAAAATTTAATTTAAGCCTAAGCTTCTAAAAAAATTTTATGAGATGCAAAAAATAACGGTAAAAAATAATTGTACGCTACTCCAAAGTCTAAAGCGCCCTCTATCGGCATTTTTTGAAATTTATCTTTGTAATTTATTTTCAAGACAATACTGACATAAAGAATAGTTTTTGTGGAAACTGCAAACGAATCGACCAATTTTTCTGTTTCTTATAATCATTTGAATTTTTGGACCCTAAACTTTAATGGCGCCTATCTCCTTCGGAAGACGTTTGGGACCCATAGTATCCTATTTAATAATGTTTGTCTTGATGTGTACTATCACCCCTTAAAGTTCGTACCATGAATTTAGAAACACCCTGTATAAGTCAATAAACCAGAATATATGAAACCGTATATACAATCTGTATCATATAATGAAATCGATTAGCACAAATTGTTTGACCATTAAAAACAGAAATCGAAATGAGAAAAACTTACATTATACTAAGTCGCCAGCATATTGAAAAAACACGAATGTGCATACTCATTTTACTAACAGTTAAAAAGACCGTGTACAGTTAAGGGGTAGGTAATGGCAGAAGAAAAATATATTATCACAATTAAAAATAGCATATATAATACAAGTATATATTTTTGTAATTAGTGGTGTAAACAGAATATAAAAATCCTAGAATGTGGCAGTTTTTCGACATTTACAGAGAATTTCGTACACCTAACAACTCGCGAATACTAAGGGATTACTGAATTTTGAGCTGGAACGGGTTAACCAAGGCAAAGCTTGATTTTAGTAATTAGTGATATTTTAAAGGAATACTAACAGTTTTTGTACTATAACAATTGTAAGTAAACTAAGCATTTATAAGTTTTTTTACCAGAAGAAAAAACAGTGAAAATCATAAAAAATTGATGCTTATAGAACATGTCTCACAGAAATTTTCTAAAACTGGATGGATTGAAAATAAAATAAATCGAAATGCTTCTAAGAAATTCACTTATTTTCTTTTGTATTACTTTTTGCAAATAAACATTTTTTTTACTTTTATTACTTACTACCATATTTTTTTTACTCTCCAGAAACTCATTAATTAGCAGCAATTTATTTCTTAAGTCCGAATTAAGACTTTAAATGTCCTATGTTTAAAAGTTTTTTTTTTAACTTTTGAAAATGTTGAATGTAGAAAACGCATTAACTTTTCGAATAAAGTTTTGAGTTTAAAAAACTAAGAGAATATCGTTTTCAGAACTTCGGTGATCTTCTATGTAAATTTTCCCAAGAATGTTTAATCCTATGTTATAAAAAACAGTGCTTCCGTTTATTTTAAACAATTACTTCGTTTTGGCTTTTCTTTAGGGCTTTAGGACAATGAGAGTTACTTAAGCAAGAATTTATTAATGTTCATCTTTAATTAATAACTTATGGTGATTTTTTTTAAAGCTGTAAATATTTAGGAATTAAAAGTTTAATTGTTGTGTTTCATAGAAAGAATAAAAATAATTTAATGTCGTGCAGAGAATATTTTACAGTCGCTTAGTACTTCTGAAAAGCAAGTTTTTGAATTCGTAATCGGAATAAAATTGCTCAAGTATATATTATAATTAGATTTGAATATATTGCTCGGGCAAAATCTGTTAGTAAAAGGAGAAATTATCGACTGTCATCAGAATCTAGAAACGACTTTTTTAGAAATTAAGAATACCTTAATTTAAGCTTTAATTATAAAAGCAAAATTCTATTAAAACATTATTGGTGTTGTTGAAAGTTTGGAATTAAAATTAGGTATCCCTGACGGGGCCCAGTGTACCGGAAAGGGTTAATGAAGTTAACAGTTGCAACTATACTACACAAGATTTAAAAAATATATATTTTACGCAAGAATTTTTGATCGAAATTATCTGACTTGTCTAACTTAATTTGATGTGATTTATATTAAACTAATATTGTGAAGAAATTTATGGTTAGAATTAAAATATTATTGTTTGGTACGGAGCTAATTACCACCCTTAGTTGTTCTTATATCAATCCTTTGAAAGGCGGTGTGATATACTTTATTCCACTGTAAGATTTATAAAAACGATGTTACTTTTATTACTTTCGTTGAAACTGGGGAGTAGTTATGAAAGTATATTTGGTTACTTTTAATTAAAAATCTTCAAAAATTAGGGCTTGATTTCAACATCACAGAAAGCCAGTTACTTTCCCCTCCCAATTTTTTAAATGTAAAAAATTATAAAAAGTTTATACGCTTTTAATCTGTCTTCGTGCGATTTTTTTTCAATATAAACTATTAGCTACACATATATTCTGGGGACCAATAAGTAAGTGATCCTACTTAAAAATTGTCTACAGACGAAACTATTGGTCAGAAAGCTGTGAAATTCCGTGAAGAACATTACGGAAAAGGAATTTTCTTCTGCGAAAAAAATTGTTTAAAATTTTGTCACCAGATGTCGTTTTAAAGGAATTACTAATATAGCCACCGCCCATTGAATACCACGCCTTAGCTCTAACAAAAAATGGAGGATATCTTAGGCGTATACTTTCAGAGTTTGTACAGTCCATTCCATTCGAACACTAATAATTTATAAAAGTTTTGACGTTTTATTTTTTTAAGATTAAGTAAGATAAAGATATAAACCAGCCCTGAAAAATATTTAGGACGCAATAGCTTAGTATACATTTACAATTCTTTAAAAATTTTACTAAAACAAAATATATTCTGCAGAATTGTTTTTACTAAGCAGAATTTTCCAATTCACACTATGATAATAAAAACTTGGACTTCAATGATTAAAGCGTCTCAGATATTCACCAGTGTACTAAATATATAAAGCCAGTATCAAACACACATTAAAAATACATTCAATACTTGAAATTTATTCTAACAGGTCTTCTTTAGGGGCTTCTTGACATCAATGGAGCTTACGTTGCACACAGCAAAAAGACCATCGCAAACATTAAACTGAAAAATGTTTTTCAAAATCGTGATAGAAACAATGAAATTTCCGCCATACAATGTTAACCCTGTAGGTCTCCCGAGTAAATCAGATATCCAAATGCTCTGGACATCACTAGGTTTTTTTTCAGTTTATTTCGCTCAATTTAATCGCAAATATTTCTGCCATTAGAATTAGCTATAAGAATTGCTTTAACTGTTTTCGGCACAGTGTGCTAAATTCTGTCCCACTTAATTTTAATCCCCAAAGCCACAACAACAAAAGCATTTTGAAATGAATTTTTGGAAAATACAGTAAACTGGAAGAAAAGATTTTTTTTTTTTTTTTTTAATAAATCTGTTCGCAAGTGCCGGTGCCTCCCATTTATTTCAAAATTTAAGCAATAGAGGTACTTTGGTGCAATAAGTATTAAAAAACTGGTGTACAAAGCAATTGGAACCGCATTTACACGCAACACCTGGTAACACCAGATATAGCTGATAAGTGTTACACTATTTAAAAAAAAATATTTCTCTTTATACACTGCTCAAAACAATTAAAGGATATTTGAAGTTTTATATAAAATAAAGATAAAAACGAAATTTTTTTTGCCGAAAATAGAAGAGAATCACAAATGCAAAATTTTCTGGTTTTCAAACTGTGGAGTATGCAAATTTTGAGTTCGACGTCAAAAACGTCGCTTCAGCGGCAGCGAATGAAATTTGACTTTCAACTGGATAAAAGAGAATGAAGACAAGGATGATCGGCATTCAGTGATTGCTTTGTTTCGATGAGTACGATGTCTCAGCGAAGTCATTTGACAGATTCAGAAGCTTGGAGAATTGTTGGTAGGTTAGAAGGGGGCCAAACTCAAGCCGAAGTAGCGCAAGCCATTGGAGTGTCACAAAGTGTCATTTCCAGGACCCGGAACAGTTTTTTTGGAGAGTGGATGTGCAGGACGAAGACCAGGGCAAGGTCGTAGACGGGCAACAACGCCCAATGAAGATCGGTATTTAGCGTCAACAGTTCGGAGACACCGAAACATGAACGCTACGCTTCTCCAACAACACTTTCGCTCGGCTACAGGCACCACGATTTCAACTCAGACTGTCCGAAACCGGCTCCATGCTGTAGGTCTGTATGCTCGCCGACCGATGGTATGTGTTAGATTAACATCAAGGCATCGTCGCGACCGCAGGGAGTGGGCAACCGAGCATGTCAAGAGGAGGAGAAATGAATGGAGCAATATTCTGTTTTCGGACGAGTCCCGTTTTACTGTGCATCCGTATAATAGGCGTATTTTCATCTGGAGGGACCGTGGCAGTAGGAATAATCCTGCGTTCGTGCACGAAAGTGCCAGATTTGGCGGTGGAGGAGTGTTGGTGTATGGTGGCATCTCCATTGACTGGCGCACTGACCTCTACATCATTCGAGATGGAGCTCTGACTGGTCGCCGATATAGGGATGAGATCCTCAGACTTATTGTAGTCCATTACGCTGCAGCAATCGGAGATAACTTCATTTTAATGGACGATAACTGCAGGCCACATCGTGCGAACCTGGTGGAGGATTTCCTTTTCGAGGAAGGAATCGTTCGAATGGAATGGCCAGCGTGTTCTCCAGACATGAATCCAATCGAGCACGTTTGGGAAGCACTAGGAAGACGAGTTTCTGGCCGCCAACAACCCCCACAAACTCTCCAAGAACTGGAAAGAGCTCTTCCGGAAGAGTGGGGCAGAATACCCCAACTCGTCATTAATAGCCTCATTGAGTCCATGCCTTAAAGGTGTTCAACGTTGCTGTCCGCCCGTGGAAACCATACCCCCTACTGAAAATGATTTTCTTTGAAGAAAACACCCTTTTTTATTCTTTTTTTCTCATATGCACAAATTGTGTTTTTTTCCTTTTGTACACAAATGCGCAATAAAATGCATTTTTTCTTCCAAACATGTGTAATGTATTCTCATATAACCTGCTATGTCTGTCAACCATGTATCAATCAGCTAAAAAGTTTCAAAGATACAAAATACACCTAAAGCTGCAATATCCTTTAATTGTTCTGAGGAGTGTATAATCGCTGATTAAATAAGGAAGAAAAACTTTAAAAAATAAACATTTGAATTTAATCCCTACAGGGGCGCCGTTTGCACATTTTGCCGTTCCAAATGCGGCCTGGCACCAGAAATGTTTAGTACAAATTCAATCTTATAATATACGTGGGGGGGGGGAAGGGGGAGCCCTTGATTATTTTCAAAAGTGTTTGTTCGTAAAATGCGGTGTAAATCAATTATTTAAACATTTTTGGAGCGGAATACATTACCCCTGAAAAATGGTAGGTATAGTTGCCGTTGTATTGAAAAAATAGCAAAAGAAAAAGCTGTAATGAATAATTAAAACTTAGTACCTGCACAGAAGCCACACTCATCAAGATAAGGCAACACTGACAGTAAAAGAGGCAGCAAAAATAATATTGCATAATTTCTGTTTTTCATTTTTCCTGTGACAACTTTCGTTTTATTGTATGGAAACGAACACCAAACGTTAGACTGCGCAATTTTCGAAATTTCTTCCATTCATCTGATCAAGCTTATTATTTAATAGATTTCTTGCGGAGGTTATTCCATTGTACAATTTTGATATAAATTCACCAATCGCACAAAAAATACTGAACTGCATTTTTAGCTTTATCAAGTGACGTATAAACTTCGCTCACTTAACAAAAATATAAAGATCTCTTAGCATTCACAAGTTTTGGTTGTTTTCCAAATCGAAAGTACGGGACGTTCCAACTTTCGTGAATTGTTTGCTACGCAATTTCGCTCTTTCCGGCACGGGCAAATTCTGATAGTAAAATGAGAAATAATCGACTGTCACCGGAATTTACAAACGACTTTTATAGAAATTACGAATCCTTTAATTTAAGCTTTCTTTATAAAACCAAAACTTTATTAAATATTATTGGCGACATCTGCATGTTTGGAATTAAAATTAGGTATCCTGGGACTGGCACAGTGTGTCGGAAAGGGTTAAAAAGATAAATATTTTACCTACGCGTTGATAACATTTGCAAGAAAAGTATAATACGAAATGTATTTTTGAAAAAGAGTGATTTAAACGAAATATAAAAAAATGCCCGTGGCAACTTTGCGGACGTTATTTTGACCTTCGCGGAGATTACCGTGAACCGAACCCTCGAGAATGTTAAGGGATTACTGTACTACTCTTCGAGAATGTTTGGTACAGATTCAAAAATTCCGAATAAAAGTTGAATTTGGTACATCTCTGTGGTACACAATAGTTTAGTTACAAGTGACAGTCTCACAGTGACAGTCAGTAGTGTATCTCAAAACTAAGTGAAATATCTCTCATCACATGAAAGTTTAAAATGAATGAACGCATTCGTTATTTTTCTAGCTATTTTGACTCGTGAATGAAAATTATTTCTGAAAAATGTTTCTATTATTTTTTTAGTAAGTTAATTTTATCAAAAGAATTTCTCGAAATATGAGGTATGTCATTTTAATATTCTAACTAGTTTTAATTTGTTTTAAGTACTTTTAAAATAATATTAATGTTAATGAATCTATTAACTTTTCTCATTAAAAATCATCGAAGTGGCATTTTTCATTTATAAATATTTTTAATAAAAATATCTTGAGCCACTTCAGACTAGTAATAACTTTTGCAAGAAATAATTAATTTTAAATTAACAAATACGAGTTTTTTTTGTAAGAATATAATTAACTGCAAATTATTTAATTAAGATAGTAGTTTAAATTTAATTGAGGTTTTTTTTTGGAGCCGTAAATTTCGCTTTGAGAACATTTTTATTTGCTTTTTTGTTGAGAGATAATTAGATACTTTTGTACTTCTTGAATTCGATTTCAAAACCTTTTGACTGAGTGATTTGAAAGCTTTCAATATAGCATTTCTTCTAAAAAAAGTTCAATTTTACATTTAAAAAAATTATATTGTATTATACCATAATTTGGGCATTTTCAAAGAAAGTGATTTTTTAATGTGTCTGTAAACAGACAATTTTGATTTGGGACAAAATTCCCGACAAGTTTGTTTTGTTAATTTGGTTGTCAAAACGTTTCAGCAAAGAAGAAGCACGATTTCTCCAAAAGTAAGGAATATTCAAATGACTTCTGACCATTTGATTATTTTGATTGGATACTAAAAACACTTTATAGAAAGGAGAAGAAATTGTAATTCGCTTTTATAAAATATTTCCGCCATTCGTTAGTTTTTGCTATCTGCAATGTAAACTTTTGGAGCGTTTGTTAAGAAATAAACATGAATAACGCTCCGTAATTTCGCGCGTATCTGTCACAACTCAGGTAAGTCGATTTTCTCCTAGAACTTATTTTAAATAAAATGTGACCTTTTTTTTTTAGCTTTTATTTGGCTTCTTTTTTAGAATAAAATTTCCGGTCTGACCAAAACTTAACAGTGCCGCGGCGTATACGCGCGAAATTACTGTAGTTGAAATTCAAAAATGAGAATGTTGATACTTTTATTCGTAAACGATTGATCTGTCTGTTGCTAAAAGGCCAATCTTCTTGCGCGATTCAAAAAAGTTATCGATCGGTATATCTACTTAGTGCAAAAACTACTTTTTATTTAAAAATACATAAGAATGGACATGGTCTTCAGGACTTGTTCTGGAGACCAAAGAAAATAGCTATTCACGTGGACAAAATTATCGGGAGAAAAGCAATTGACAATCCGCATAAAAATGCCACGGCAATGTCCTGTGGTTTATGGAGTGAATAAATTGCAGAAAGAAGTCAGTGTACCGTATCAAGCTGCTTACGTGTAGTAGGACTTTATGGAAGAGTCGGTGTTAAAAATCCTTTAATAAGTAAAAATATATATATACATATATATCAGCTGGCCCGATAAGCGTTTGTCAAGTAACGCAATGACTGGTCCAGTGAAAACTGAAAACAGTACTATTTTGCAGTTGTTTCAAGTTTATAAAATGTGCCAGCTTCGTCAGCATTGAAAACATCAGCGCAGTTGTGTGTCTTTATGAGGGCAGCTACTTCTTCAGATCTTCATTCATTTACAGTCTTTGTCGGTACCATCACGTGCTTCACCGAAAATTGATTTCATTTTAATTCCATAGCGAATACGAAAGCCACCCAACACTAACTGGGAAAATTTTGATACCAAGCATTGTTCCTAACTCTTGAGATTTCTGCCTTATCAGAGGACCACGTACAAGTAGATTGCGTGAGAGAACATCTTCGAACCATTTCAACTAAGCTTTATCCACATTGTGAAATTGGGACTGTCGTATTCTTTTTTATGCGTTCCGAAGCTTTCATATTGGAATAAATTCTCAATATTTTCTTTATTTATTAGAAATGTAGATAAAGTCAATTGTGTTATTCCTTTTTTTGTCTACATCAGTTTTACGCAATTCTTTATCAACCTCAAAAATTATAGCTTTCTTTTCTTCCAAAGAAAATTGTTTTCGCTTCACCCAAACCATTTTTTTTTCAACGAACGAAGTTAGAAATACTACATCAGGTACTAAAAAGATATTCCAGAATAAACACAAACATTCTCTTTACTGTAAAGTCCACCTTTTGTCAGTCACGTGATCATTTTTAAGCGCATGGACTAATGAAAAAAAAAAAAAAAAGATTCGAAAAAATAAGAAAACAAAAGAAAAAATAGTAAAAGAGGAAAAACTAAAATAGCACCAGTTTCAAAAGAACGTTTTTTTTCCATATACCACTAGAAGTATATTTGATTTCGGTTAAGAAAATCAATAAAAAAGATTTCGATGAAGATTTTTCGTTGTAACGGGAATCTGCTGTATTCCAATTCAACAGGATTTCCTCAAAAAATGCAATAAGAGTGGAAAAAACTTAAAATACCCGATCTTCAATCATTTACTGAACTCATCCTATGTCTCTGTGCCACTGTAATTATGTCGCAGCTGCTAATGTTTACAGGGTTTTCTTACCACTAAAATTTAATGAAATTTTTTGATTTGTTTAAACAGACTTACTTAAACAGATGATTTCAAATCATAATGGATTATTCTCAAGAATAACACTTATTTGTAAATTTTGCACTATTTAACCCCTTGAAGGGCTTAATTTTAATTCCTAAATGTCAGATTGGCACCCTAATTTTTTAAAGAAAATTTCATCTTTATTAAATGAGTGAAAATATGCTTTTACTAGTTTACAAATAATTTTTCCTGTGAATACTGGTATCAATGAATTATTTCAACATTTTGTGATGACATGTACCTTGCCCCTGAAAGGGTTAATACGAGAATCTTTCTTATTCAATTAGCACAAATTTCTGTTTTGAAAAACTGCTAATGAGAGATTAAAATTCTGTAAAACACGTAAAATATAGGCATTTTTTTAAAGTTTTTTTTTTTAAGTTTTGATCAGTTAAGTGGTTAATTGAATAAGGCGAAGCAAACTTTTCGATAACAATGGTGGCCAGCAAGGTTAGCCGTTATCAGGTATTTATTTTTTCAACATAAAACCGTGGAATTAGCCAGTGTTTATATTCAGACAAGTGGTGTTTACTTGTAATTAAATTTTATTTATGATTAATTAATTTATTTATTAGAGTTAATTATTTAAACAAAAACATATTCTTTTATAAATATTATCATTTGTAATACTGGCAAAATGTTGGCCCGCTAATAGCAGTATTTTTCGAAATTGTAAGAAAACTATTAATAGAATTCATTAGGTATAATTTATCTATTTCGTTTTCAAAGGAATAAAAAAAATATAACATAATTTAGGGCGCGTAATCCGCGGATCAAAAAATTATTTTTGACTCAGAATTTTTAAAAAATAAAATACAACATTTAGATTGAGGTAAATAATTGGTTTCAATTATTAAATACAATTTCTATGCTTAAACACAATTGCTTGATCCGCGGATTATACCCCGGAAATTACGGTAGTAACGTGTAATTTCTTTTTAATAAAAATATGAAATATTATGCAAGAAAAACTTTCAAATGCCGATGATTTAAATATGCTAAATTTTTATTATTTTTCTTTTAATGTAACAAAAAATGACGCATAAAATAAGTCAATATAAGTGAAGATGGAATTTTGTGGTCTCATATTTTAATGAATTCCTGTTGAACAAAAAATATATAAAGTGATATACACTGCTGTATTTCCGATGATAATACAACGTTTTCAAATGTTTATAATGCCTATAGAATTTAATTATAAATAACGTATTAAATTTTAAGTCAATTTTTTGTTATTTGTTTCATTATAGACGGTAGTTTTGCAGTATTTTCTGTATCGCATTGTACTCATGTTATTTAACATATAAATACTTAATTCATTTATTTTAGAACTCATTTATTTTATATTCGGAATCCGTTTACTTCAAAATGCATGCATTAAATTATGTGTTATTAAACGAGCATGTTTTCTTTATCTCTTTGTTTAAATATTTTTTGACCCTGGGCAATAGATTCAGTAATTTTCCTAAAATCGCTAGGTCAGATTTTTTTTATTATTTTTTTTTAAATAGTCAAAGCTATTTAGAAATTAATGTTCAAATTTCAGTCACGAATTTCTAATCGTAACTCACTCATAAACCTGAATCTGTTAACCCTTTGGGCTCTGGGGTGCATATATCTTTAAAATTACAAATGTCACATTTGAATTTTGAAAAGAAAAAAATGCATTAAACATTTTTCAGATGAATTTGGTCGAATTTTCTGGTGCCATTGTGAGATTTTGGAATTAAAACTATGTGGTAGAAAATTCTACCATCAGAGCTCAAGGGGTTAATGAAATTTATTTCAAAATAGTTTTGTTACTATTTGCTTTCATAAAATTGTACGTTTTAAAATAATAGTCTCAATCAGTGGCGTAGCCATAGAGGATGAATGTCAATATGCTCCTCATACCCCTAAAATTGTAAAGTTATTTCGGCTGAATAACAGTAGAAAATTCTCTAATTACCAAAGATGAAAAAACTTTATAAAAGGAGATGGGTCAATAAGGGCTATTTTTCGCCCATCATATACCCGGAAAAAAAGTTTCGAATTCAGATGATTGTTCTGTGGCTTTGTATAGTTAAAGATATGTATTTTTTTTAATACAATAGATAAAATTTTTTTTATACAATAAATAAAATAGCAAGTCATTTAAATTATAGCCCGAAAGTAGAGAGTTTTGGCTTTTTCCTGCATTTTAGACGTTTTTTGTGTTTTTGAATTAATTTTTTATTAAGAAGCGCTCGATGAACCCAATTAACCCTTAAATGCATATTGTATCATTTTCGATACCATAAGTGTTCCAGATTTAATGGGGGTTTTATTCACATATTCCGTATTATCACCAGAAATTTAAAAGAGCAATTTTCACTTTACTTAATAACAGACCATTCGTAATTAAATAAAGAAAAAATTACTATTTAGATTTTTCTGGTGTGAATTCTGATTCTTTGAATTGCGCATTTTTTGGAACGCGTTCTATCCTATGCATTTAAGGGTTAATTTTGACATGCAATGATTCTACTCTTTATAAACTGTTTTATGAGCATTATTTTATTTGGGTTCAATGTGTGCTTCAACCTGTGAAAGAAAAAAATGTATCATGTGACAGAATCAAATGCACTACTATCGGAGCTCGTTCAGACTTCTTTTACCGTACTTAAAAAGTATTAACGTTGTTCAGACGTCAATGTTGTTTTGTAAATTGTTTTCGTAAATATTTATTAAAGAAATTGCTGATAAATAATGCTTGGATACCAATGTCATTGTTGTAAAGTCTCGCAGAAAACTTTTCGTATCTGTTCTAACAGAAAAGTTATATTGATACTTAAATGTTCGAAAAACTGAGATTTACAGAGTAGTTCTAAATAGTGCTCTAAATGCAAATGTATTTCGTGCTCTCCAGGTACTAAATACTTCTATTTCTTATTATGTTGTAACAGTAAGATATTATGCTTCGACGATTACTGTCGATGAGACGACAAATAAGAAACCTAATATACATTTATTAATATCTCACATGATCTCACATTTATTAATATTTTCACAACTCTAACCCTAGTTGTATAATATGTAAAGGTAAGAACTGCCTCGTTATTGTAGCAAAAGCTATTGAAACTCAAGCCTTTATAGAAACTAATATTTATATTTTGTCGCGAAAACGATGCTGTAAAACTCGTATTACTTGATCGATAAATTGACTCTGCAAGATTTAAATCCTGTAAGTGAGAATACATCGATGTATGAAATGTGATGCATGAAAATATTTAAACCAATATCAGAAATGTAGCAAAGAAGGCCTCGATTTTATACACCGGGACACTTTTCCGAAATCTATTATTATATTCTCATGGGTATATTTATGTCTGATTTTACCGATATTTTTAAACTTGTAAAATCCAAAATACGTTCCTCAATAAAGAGGTCATCTCGTAATTACTTTGCAATATTACTTGTAAAACTTAGAACTGGTCTCTATCATGGTGTTTTGTCTACATTATTCAATATAAGAAAGATAATATCTTCTGCAAAATATGAAAACCAGGCTTTGATTGAGAACGTTGTTCTAAAACACCGTAGAATGGAACACATCACCAGAACACAAGTTACTGAAAAACATACGAGGCCTTCAGCAGGAAGATTGTATATTCCGGATGACAACAGTAATACTATGATGATTGCTTTCAATAGCACCTACGTTTATATCCAGAAGAGTGTGAACTATTCCTTTCAGAGACATTCCTTCTGGCTATTCAAAGGAGGACCTTTTGTTAAGCATATGGTATTCGTCAATACTTCAAATTACATTTTGGATGTCTTCGTTCTTTACTTCGTAGAAACAAAGAACAATTACGCTACCATACTTACAAATACATTAAAAAATATTTATGTAATATCAGATAGTGGCTGAAGCCAAATGATTTTGAGAGTATTGATAGATTTTACCGGGACTGTTTGGAACTTCTGCACGAAATTGATATTGAACATGGAATGCCTAGATTCTTAACCCATTCGTGCCCAGCATCTTTTGCGTAAATTTTATTTGGTTGGCACCACTATTTTTAGAAGATTTAAGTTTAGTTTATTAATCACAAAAATGCATCATTTAAATAAAATAACTATTGCTTTTCTTTTTTACCGGTGTCAAAAACAGTGCTGAATGCACCTTTTGAAGCGTCCCTAAGAAGGGACGCTAGGCACTAATGGGTCAATTAAGCAGCAACAGTTTTCAACAGATGATGCTAGGGACACCTCTCGTAACCAAAATTTGATTTTTCAGCACACAATTTCTAAAACCTATAATATTTGGATAAAAACACAGCGAAACATTGTTTAATGTTTTAACGGCGTTTAATGTTTTCGTAGCGTTTATTTATTTTCTCCCTAAACTAAAAGGATATATGGGTTCGTACACATCAAGGCATTGAGGATATTACACGCTAAAGTGACCCTCATTCACCAATGGGTTTGTCGGACGTCCCGCGTAAATCAGGAACAATAGTCAAAGCAACCTCTTTCTTAATTCCAAAATTTTGCATTCATGCAGAAATTCCAATAATACTCCTTTTTTTAAAGGTCAAACATTTTGCATTTGAAAAAAGTAAAAAAAAATATATTCAGAATTTTCTCTGCGAATTTGATATTTTGAATCAAAATAAGGTCAATCTCTTAACTCTGTAATCGGGTATTCTAATATTCTGTACACTACTCATTTCTTACAATTCATTTCGATATCTTTATTCAGAGATAATTCTCCCTTTAGGTACAGAGAATAAAATTACTTGAAAATACTAGTATCCAGAGCATTTGGAGCCACGGTTTACGTGGGACACTCATCAATATTCGCGGTGAACTAGAGTCACCTCTCAAGTTAAATTGATAAAATGTTAATAATATATCATTTTACAGAAATTCTTGTTATTATCTCTCCACAAAATAAACAACACTAAAATTTTATAGAATTTTGCTAGAAAGCTAAAAAAGAATTTTATTTAATCATTCTTTGTCATGGTCATAAATCAATAACAAGCGGTTAGATACCTATTGTTAAGTGCTTTGATACACGAAGATGTCAGCTCTCAGGAACGATGTATACATTTCTTTCTATTGATAAGAAAATAGTTAATAGATTTCCTTTTTAAACTCCTGTTATATGATAGTCATTCTGCCATAAATGCAATATTTGAAATCATTTCTTTGAAGACTAGCATCGCTAACAAATACTTTTTCTTTTATTATTATTTACTCTAACTTCTTTGTATTAGAACTATTCTTTTTTAATCATTTATGGCAAAAATACATTTGAAATTTATAAAAGTACTTTGATTTTTATATTAAAATTTACATATAATTTAATTTCATTTTATCTAAATGAATTTGAATGATCGTAAGTGAAAAGCCAAATACTAATTTCAAGTATTGACCATTGTTGATGGCTCGCTGCTATTTACTAACCCTTTGCACTTCTTTGCGCGACATCATCCATTTTGTGCAAAATTTGTTTTTGATACCAGTAGCAAAGAAAAATAAGATTGCCTTATTTATTAAAGCATTTTTGATATAGTGTAACAGTAGGTAACTTCTTTTTTAAAAGGCGTATCAACCAAATAAAACTTGTGTAAGACACGCTCTAGTCGAAAGGGTTAATACAGGTTTTTGATTGCCACGACGGTTTTCAACTGATATAATTCGCCCTATTTTCCCACTATTTAAATCTTAATTAAAAAAAGGTGAGTATTTCTAGATAAAATGGTGGTAGTGAACCAATCTTAAGTTTTTATAAAACAGCTAAAAGCCAACACTGGTTCTCACTACTTTTTACGAAAAGTAATTTCACTGCATTATTTACAAAAAATAGTATTCGATTAATAAAATTACAAAGATTCTCTGATTAAATATAGCGAAAATTTCTTTAAACAAATTATAACTCAGTGTTCTTCTATTATTGTATACGAATTTTTTTTTCATAATTATTTTAGCCTAAGTTAGTTAAAAAAAAATACTAACAGTACTTAGCGTTTTCTGTAGATCGATCTAATTATGAGAATAACTAAACAAGACGAGTGCGGATGAGTTCCATAATAAGAAAAAAATGCGCCGCACGTGTCTTGGCGGTCAGTATTGAAATTACTGTTTTGTAGAATCATTTTCTAACTCTCGTAAGGAGTGTCTTTTTTGCAGTATATTATTATTTTAGTTATTTTTGTCGTACTTTGCTCCAACATTTGTAAAAAAACGTTCCACCATAGCTTCCAACTTTTCCGCTTTTTTAGACCAAAAAAATTTAACAGAAGTTTTTCTCTTATTTAATCGATGGACTATGGCGATTTATTTACTATAAAAATTTTTTGTGTTACAAAAAAGAGAAAATAATGTTGGCAGCTATGAATCCACAGAGGGCAATTTACCGATTTTTGCTGGCCAAAAGTCGACTTTTAAAAGTTTATATCATAGATTATTTTTTTAACCTATTATAGCTTAATAGTTAGGTCATTGAACCTGCTGTTAGTTTTGATTTAAATATATTTCTATGGTCCGTACACTACTGCGAAAAAGGTGCTTCTTAGTTGGGAATGAATTAGCCAATTGATTAATTGTATTATGTACAGTACTATAATTATGTAATATTACTCTACAGAACTATAATTTGAGTATAGTAGTTTAATTTGTTACTTGAAGCAGAATAAAATGTAATACTCGACTACAACGCTTCCGAACAAAATATTGAGTTTATTTTATTGGATTTATGTGCATAAATGTTGCACATATCAGCTGTGACTAAATTAGTGAGAGTATACCCGTCACAAATTTACAAATTGTTAAGTAATTTATATAAAAAATTTTAAGAATATCATAAGTTTTTTTTTTACTTATTCATAAAAAAAACTTATTCATGTAAGAGAACAAAAATGTTGAAAAACCCTGGGCTTCGAAACCAAGTGCATAAATACCTAGAACGAAAACTATTAGATACTTTATAATCTGCATTTGTATCGCAACACTGCTTATTTATAGATTACGAAGTATTAGTACCGTAATTTCGGGTGTATAAGCCGCGGCTCAAACAATTCTTTTTGGACCCAGAAATCTTATTTAGTAATTGAAGACAAATATTTACGGCGATCTAACTAGTTATATTTGTTTCTTAAAAAATTCTGGGTCGAAAAAGAATTGTTTGATCTGCGGCTTATACACCCGAAATTACGGTATATAGTGGAAACAGGTTAATTCGTCTCCTTTTATAACATCTCATCGGTTAAAAAGGACACCTTCGTTTTCCCTAACATTTTCTGTTTGAAATTAATGTAAACGAACGCGTTTAACCCTTTCCGGCACGGGCAAAATCTGTTACTAAAATGAGAAATTATCGATTGAAACCGGAATTCACAAAAGAATTTTTTAGATATTTTGAAACCCCTATTTTAAGCTTTTGTTTTAAAAGAAAAATTTTACAAAAAGATTATTGGTGCCATTTGAAAGTTTGGAATTAAAATTAGGTATCCCAGACCGGGCACAGTGTGCCGGAAAGGGTTAATGCATGTCGCAATGTAGTCAGGATTGCCAGCAAGGCCTTCACTATTATTTCAAGAACGCGGACTGACATCAGTAAATTAAAAAAGTTATTTCAGCTTTATCTCATGTCACATTTTTCTTGAAAACTTAGCGTAAAAATTCTTCTTCAAAAAGTTCCTGTCTGAAGTTAAATTTTCATTACAAAAATGGAGTCAAACTGGTAAATATGAATAGAGTTATGAATAAAGGGGAGGTGACATAGAGTCTATCAGTTGCGTGTGAAGTAAATGAGCTGTTTTTTACAAGATAACAGCAAATATTTTACATATAATAAACCGATTTATAATTGCAAAACAAATAACCTTCAGCCAATAACGATTGAATAGAAACCTTCTTTAAACATCCATTTCAAACAAAGTTCTTCTCCTCCTTACTGGTAGCACTAAGAGTAGGTAAAATTCATTCTTTTTTTCAAAAAACGATCTCAATACGGAAGTAAGGAAAAGCAAGTTTCCCAGGGTTGCCTGCCTATGTTATTCCTTTAAAACCTAATTTAAAGTTTCTGGGGCAAATTAATAAATAAATAAAATAACGAACCATTTGGGAGGCACATGAATAAAATAATCAGTGCCATTTTAAAAAAGTAATGGTTAAATAAGCCGAGGGTCATTTTTTTTGTAATAATGTCAATGACCCAGAGGCAAAAAGACTAGATATTCCCGCAAGAAACAAAATTAAGTCTACCTATAATCGCATTCATTTCTTTAATTCTATTTGTATTATTTTATAAAGGAACCTTATTATGTCATTTTCCACTAAATTCCCTGTTATTTCTCTCCCAGAAAAAAGCACTAAAGTTTTATCGAATTTCGCTATCAGCAGAAGTTTTATTCCTGCCACTTGATGTTTAATCGATAACACATGGTCAGATATATATTGTGAAGTACTTTTATATCCGAAGCTCGAAGCTGTTCGAAAAGTTGTATACATTTCTTTGCTGAATGAAAACAGTTAATAGATTTATTTTTCGAACTTCATCTATATGATACGCTATGCCGTGTTCTATGAATGTTGCCGGTAATATTTTCTTTAAAGGTCAAATCAATTCAGCCAAATGTAAAAGAAATATAATTCGTTATCTAATGGTAACTCTTATATTTTCAGTTAAAATGTTCACTATTTTTAATGAAGAGAAACACTTATAAATCATGTGTCACGAAAACGTATTTGAATGTTTGTTTGACAAAGACTCATGGCTGCCAACTTCTACGCTTATTTAAAGTAAAATAAAGTTTTTTGAACCAGAAATTGTTTTAAATAATTGACCGTATATATTGAAATACATAACACTGAACATAATTGGAATATATTTTGCTTAAAAAATTGTGGTTCCAAACATGTTTATATCATTTAAACAAGCGTAGTAGTTGGCAGCTCTGATGACTAGATCATTCTGAGGTGAATCATTTTTACTGCTAAAATGTGGAATTAATTACCGTAATTTCTTGCGTATAATCTGCGGCTCAAACAATTCTTTTTGGACCTGGAAATATTATTTGGTGATTGAAGACAAATATTTACGGCGATCTGAAAAGTTACTTTTTTTTTTTTTAATTCTGGGTCTAAAAATAATTGCTTGATCTGCGGATTATACGCAGGAAATTACGGTAAATGAATGGGAGTTTACAGACACGTTTATTTGACAAAATTAAAAACATTTATTCTTGTATTAAGTGACATCAAAATTTTATTGAAAATTTGGAATCCAACCTAACTTTTTAGCGGGGGGTATCCATTTAAAAGGTACCTAATTATAAAAATACATGCACACATAAATTTTAACTAAAGTTTTACTTTTATAAAATACGGGGAAAAAGTTTTTATTTATAAAAAATGTTAATTCTGATCTCAGTCTATCCTTTTATCATTTTTAGAAAGAGAATTATTCCACGTTGGAAAGGGTTATCAGTTTAGAATTCTAATTATGTTTTCTCGCACTAGAAAAACTGTTTTTAAAAGAATTGAAAGAACTGGTTTGATATCGATATCTAAAATATTTAGCAATTATTTTTTGTAAACGACGCAGAATTATTACTAATGGAACATATTGGAATATTACTATTATATTCAGGGCCTGATCACTAACGGGGCACTCTCACACCAGTAAAATGTTATAGAAATTTTTGCCTTGTTTAAACGAACTTTTCATTCAAAATTACTGTCATGAATAATTACAATCACATTTTTTTTATTTCTTTTTCCTGGTGGGAGTGTGCCCCGTTAGTAATCAGGCTCTGATGATATTTCCGAACAGTTCTAAGTTATGGAGGAACAATCTATTCGAAAATTCTGGTGCAAATGTGATTTTTAACTTTTATAAGCAATTATACAAGAATGTGTTAATTGAAATTTACTTTCTCAGATCACATAAAAAAAAATAAAATTTTCAATCTCATTTAATTATTTTTAAATTAAATCGTTATTGAGTGTAATGATGTTTCAGAAATTTAATCATTATTGTTATTTGAGTGTTTTTCTCGGCCAATTGCTTGATTACTACCATTTTGTTAAAAAGTAATATAAACTTATTTTAATCTATCATTAAATAGGATGATTTCTCTATTGGTCTGTTAAAAAAAAAGTTACAGCATTAAATAACTCGCAGCGGGAGTTATTTACGAAATTTTTAATGCTTTGTCACCGGTTTTTAAAAACAGAAATTTGTACCTTATTAAATCGAGAAAATGCTCCAGTAAAACAAGGCAAATTTTACTGGTGGGAATAAACAAGGATTCGTTAGCCTTTTTGTGGCACGTATAACGTGTCTTTCGACCCCAAGGTGTTAACACTAGAACCGCGGGAAATTTTACCCAAGTTTTATAAAAATAATTCACATCAGAATTTTTATTTAGGTCTATTTAACTTCTTTATTTTAAATAATTTTTGTGCAGCTTATATGTAAATTATTTTAAAAAGACTTATCTGGTTCGAATCGACATCTTTTCAATGAGTACGGGTTAAAATGACCCGTCTCCGCGGTTTCTAGTGTTAAAGCAATCCAAATTTTAAAAATTTAGAAGATTGGCGACCTTTACTTTACACGTAATGCAACACCACCAACCACAAAAAACAGTGTGTGTTTAAATCCTTTTGACATACTAATTCTAATCATAGGATCCTTACTCCACGCTGAACTGTGAGGGACATGGACATGAAAAGTGGGGGCTGATTTAAAAGTTGTCAATTTTATTTGTATGAAAAATATACGAATATCTTTTTCATTAATAAATTAAATATCATAAATTTAAGTAAATCCAAAAGATTAACCAATGGAGTTTAGAATAAAGAAGAGTAGACATGTAACGCACTATCTACGAATTGCGACTGAAGTAACTGACGGGGTTGTTACAAGAGGACGGCTGTTTCTGTTTTTCCAGTTTTAGATTTCTGGTGGGGCAAATTTATAACAGAAATAATAAATAGGAAATTTCGTGTTTTTTAAGCGTCTTATTCCGGAAATATTTTCTGAAAAATAAGGGAAACTTTATATTTGTTTTTATAGCAGAATTTTGGTGTCTGTGTCATTTCGTAATCAAGTTGAGTATTCCATGTAATGGATCACTAAGATACAAAGGATTAATATAATAACATACTTTTCAAGACAATATAATGGTAAGTATACTATTTGAAAATTTTACTACAATATTTTCCTAAAAATATTTAAAAATATATTTTACCTCTTGAGTAGCAAGCGATAATGATACTATGTAGTATTGATTTCTCAGCAAAAATATTGAAGTATTTTATTTTAAAATAAAAAAGGCAATTTTTCAATATTTTGCCACCAAAGTTAAAAATTAAAAGTTTCGTTAAAAATATTTGTTGCGAATCTCGTTTAAAATAGATGAGAAAAACATATCCCATCACCCCTCAAAGGATTAAAAAAGGATATGCGAACGCTGCATTTTTCATCGGCACCGAATGTACTCGTGTCTTCTATACGTAGCTTCTATACCCTCTTTACTCACAGAACACTTTATTAACCCCTTGAATACTTCTGTTGTTAACATATCAAAATGATTGATTGACACCGATATTTATAAACAAATTGAAATGAAATAAGTAAAATTTTATGACCGTGTATTTTATAAAGCAGAACTTATTATTTAATTTTTGGTGCCAATGTGGCATTTTAGAATTAAAATTAAGTGGTATACATTATGTACAGATGCACTACTAGATACTATCAAGGGTTAATAAATTTCATCATTTTTATTTTTAGAACAAGGTTTGTACGCTTCAAGGATATTTTATTAAATTTTTTGTGATAGAATATTTGTTTTATTAAATGAAAACAATTTCTATCTTCATATAAAGTGACTAGTACTTTACAAAATGTTTCGTACTAAAACACATAAAATCCCGTGAATCCCTTAATGCGTACTATCGCTGCCATCCAAACTCTCAACTTTTAATTTTTAAAAAAAGATTAATATTAAAGTTTCTTATATTAAATTGACAATCAGTGTGTTCATACGCTTTTAACACTAGAACCGCGGGAAAATTCATTCAAGTTTTATAAAAATATTTATCACCGGAATTTCCATTTAAAATTGTTTAAGTAAATTATTGAAATTATTTTTGCTCATCTTATATTTAGCTTATTTTATGAAATGTTTCTGGTTTGAATGGACATCTCTACGCATAATACGGGTCAAAATGACCCGTCGCCGCGGTTCTAGTGTGAAGCTCACTGTATTCGAATTTTTAAAAAGTATTATTCGCCTTATTTAATGAAAAAAATTGATATCTTCAAATAAAGATGCTAATTTACTAAATATCAAGTACAGAAGCACTTCAGTTCACTTGAATTCCTTCGTACACTGCAATCAACAATTGTAATATATCGAAAAAATGTTAGAAACTTAGACCTAAATGTAAATATATGCATACAAGTATAGTTGTTTTTTGTTTTATTTAATTATGAAATATCTGTCATCAAATAAAACAAACACAAGTATGAAAAACTCTCGTACTGCGGTAGAGTATTTGATATAATAAGGCTGTTAAAAATATTCTAGTTCTTTTTCTTGCTATCTGATGCATGAATTCAATCAATTAATCAACAGTTATGTAAAAAAATATACATAAATATAAATTATTGCTATCACTTTAGAAAAAATACAGAAATAAGGTTTTTTTAACTAACTGTACACACATTGTATAAATATTTTATGTTTGTTGCTTCAAACAATTCTTAATTATGATTTGCCTTCAGCTAAATACTTTAAATCAAAACAAAAAAAAATTAAATGTCGTTCCTGACGCAACAGCATTAAAAATGTTTAATAAATAATAGTTTATAATTAATCATGGCTAAAAAGAATAAAAAAAGTAATTATTTATTTGAATAAATACTTAATTAGATTCCTTTTTTTTAAAAGAATTTATCGATTATCGAACCTTTCGCCGCATCCATTTGCATTTAAAATATATGTGAAATCTGTGATGGGGTTCCTTTTATTTTCAAACAAAATATCTAAATTGAGTTTAATAATAAAAAAAAACAACGTTTAAAAGAATGATATTAGTTTATAAACTCATTATTTTTTTATAAAATGCTGAAAAAAAACATTTATTATTTGAATTGTAATAAAAATGTATGATGAAATTCGGAATTACGTTTTTATTCAGAAATCATGCATTACACCAGAAATTGTGAATAATAATTTTGGCTTTACTTAATGACAGACATTTCGCGCGTTTTCCGATAACAGGTCCAAATTCTTGAAATGCATGCACATGTGAGCTGACGATGGAAATACATTAAGAATGATTTTTTTAGGTACAGAATACATGATACTTTTTTAATACTGTATAATTCAACTTTAGACCGTATAGAACAAATATTTACTTACAGAAAGCTTGAAACTACTAATAAAGAAAAACTGACATATGCTTACTAGTATTAAAAAATGCTCTGACGAGCACCAAAAAAGGTTAATATGTTTTTAAGTATGAAAAAGGGTTTGACAAGTGCTTCTGTTAATTACTGAGCATGAGGAAGGACAAGGGATTCCTTCTTGGCTACAACTCACTTCAATGCCAACTTTGAAAAAATCATATTTGCGCTTTTTCCGTGAAAACAAATCAGTCACAGTTACTATAAAAATGTACAGTGTAAAGACATAACCAGTAAAGATACAGCTTAATTAGACATAAATGTAAGGGAAGACGACATAGTGCCAAAAACCTAGTTCCTGTAGGTATCACATTCATGCACTGAACTAAGCATGCCCTAAGTGTATAATTGCACAGAAAATTCATTTGTAGTATTGTGCAGAGTGAACTGTGCAATTAACATTAGGGATGTAGTGCAGGTTATGCGCCGTATACTTTCTGGACTTTTTAATAGAACACCATATACCCTCTGTTTCTCAAGAAAGATTATAGTATACACATTCTAGGGTATCCCTCTGCTTAGAGCATATATCCTATGTTATTTTTACGACTACACTCCTGGTTAACATCTAAAGCTCTGTGGGAAGTTCTACTAAAGAACCCCAAATTTCTTTTATATGGAAAAAGCGCAAATATGATTTTTTCAAAGTTGGCATTGAAGTGAGTTGTAGCCAAGAAGGAATCCCTTGTCCTTCCTCATGCACAGTAATTAACAGAAGCACTTGTCAAACCCTTTTTCATACTTAAAAACATATTAACCTTTTTTGGTGCTCGTCAGAGCATTTTTTAATACTAGTCATTTAATTTTTTGATAAAAACTGAAGATTTTTCAATATCTTAAAAAGAAAAAAAAATTGCTGCTGTCAAAATTTATAAAATTATAACAACAGCATAAAATTTTGATGTATCAGAATAATTATAAAAGTCATTGCATTGCTACATAAAATGCATGATATAAAAAATAAACCATGGATTTGAACGAAAAAAGTACAGAACTTTATTAACAGAATTAAAAGCAATACCAATTAAATACATTCAAGGTAATTTTCTCAAATGAAACATTCACAACTAGAAAAATTCTAGAAATTGAATAACAATTAACATAAGAATATTCCCGAAGGAATAATAATTTAACACAAAAGCATTTCTAAAAAAACGAACTTACATCCGACGGGATTTGAACTCTCTACCCGCTGCTGAGCAGCCAAATGCGCCTTACCTCGAGAGTCCTAGTTTAACACCAGAGATGTTGCAAATTTTGCTATAGTACCTATATAAATACCAGCATAAGTCTTGTGACTGTCATCAACAGCTCCGATCTGATTGTTTTATTTTTTCTATGCCCGACGGCTATTTTCCTACTTTTATTTTAGCTACTCGAAACAATCGCTAAATAGGTTTCCTTCGCCATAATTTCATTTTAAATATAACGCTGTCACTAGCTTTATTTAAAATGCATGACTTTCGTTAAAAAACACATCACTTAAAAATATATATATCAGATACATTTAACTTGCACGTTTTTCTTTCATTTTATTAGAAATCCTTCTATCCTTCTATAGTAAAAAAAACTAGCCTTAAAAGGAATTACTCCTAAAATGATGCTGATGTGTAAGATTTCCGGAAATAACGAGTCCGGGCGGACCACTCCTTCCATGAGCCGAACAGACCAATCAGGAAAGGGCTCCGTCTATGCATCGCCGTATGGGTTACCATAAAGAGGGAAAGGTTACCATCGCCAACAATCGCCAAGTTTGTCGCCAACTTGGCGATATATCGCCAAATTTGGCGACCAAAATTAGTCGTCATAAGTGAATCCAACTTGGCGATAACTGTAATATTTCGCCAAATTTTTAATTTCTTTACACCAGTCGTGTGACCCATCATTTGAGAGGTCTGCAACTGCCTATTCATATTATGGATGTCTTGTGTGTCACCCCCACTCTGCCCCCCCCAGGAGGGGGCACATTTTAAATTTCTTTACAACACCAGTCGTGTGACACATGATTTGAAAGGTCTGCAACTGATATTCATATTATGGATGTCTTCTGTGTCACCCCACACTCTGCTCCCCCCACGAGGGCACATTTTTAATTTCTTTACAACACCAGTTGTGTGACACACCATTTGAAAGGTCTGCAACTGCTTATTCATATTATGGATGTCTTGTGTGTCAACCGCCCACTCTGCCCCCCTGGTGAGGCACATTTTTTATTTCTTTACAACACCAGTCGTGTGACACATCATTTGAAAGATCTGCAACTGCTATTCATATTATGGATGTCTTGTGTGTCACACCCCTTTGCACCCCAGGCAGAGCACATTTTTAAATTTTTTTACAACACCAGTCGTGTGATACATCATTTGAAAGGTCTGCAACTGCTTATTCATACCATGGGGTATTGGCGAGCGCAGCAAGCATGGATAGCCTACAACTTGGAATCGCGAAGCGATTCCAGGCGGGTTCGTGAAGCGATTACGCGGGGGGTTGGCGAGCGTAGCGAGCAGGGGGGCAAAGCCCCCCTAGTAGTAAAAAAAACTAGCCTTAAAAGGAATGACTCCTAAAATGATGCTGATGTGTAAGATTTCCGGAAATAACGAATCCGGACCGAAAGGACCACTCCGAAAGGACCACTCTTTCCATGAGTCGAATAGACCAATCAGGAAAGGGCTCCGTCAATGCACCGCCGTATGGGTTACCATAAAGAAGGAAAGGTTACCATCGCCAACAATCGCCAAGTTTATCGCCAGCTTGGCGATATATCGCCAAATTTGGCGACCAAAATTAGTTGCCAAAAGTTACGCCAACTTGGCGATAACTGTAATATTTCGCCGAATTTTTAATTTCTTTACAACACCAGTCGTGTGACACATGATTTGAGAGGTCTGCGACTGCTTATTCATATTATGGATGTCTTCTGTGTCAACACCCCACTTTGCCCCCCCCATGGGGGGTACATTTTTAATTTCTTTACAACACCAGTTGTGTGACACATCATTTGAGGGGTCTGCAACTGCTTATTCATATTATGGATGTCTTGTGTGTCACCCCCCCCACTCTGCTCCCCAGGGGGAACATTTTAAATTTCTTTACAACATCAGTCGTGTGACACATCATTTGAAAGATCTGCAACTGCTTATTCATATTATGGATGTCTTGTGTGTCACCCCCCCCTCTGCCCCCCAGGGGGAGCACATTTTTAATTTTTTTTTACAACACCAGTCGTGTGACACATCATTTGAAAGGTCTGCAACTGCTTATTTATACCATGGAGTATTGGCGAGCGCAGCAAGCAGGGGTAGCCTACAACTTGGAATCGCGAAGCGATCACGCGGGGGGTTGGCGAGCGTAGCGAGCAGGGGGGCGGAGCTCCCCTAGTACTATAAGTAAATATATAACTACTTAATTTATCCCGTCGACCAAAGAACGATAGACAAACTGTAAGACTATATGCCAATAATGGATGAACATAAATGTTACACTTCCTTGACATTAAACCCGCTACACTTGTTTAAGTGATCAAATGATTTTAAATTCGATGATTTATTTATATTTTTATTAATGTTTGACTAATTTATTTGTTCTTTTGTTATTTAATATAAATTTTATGCCAATAAGCGAATAGCTGTTGATATTAAGTGAGAAAAATATAATATATAATTTATTAAAGTTACTTTATGGTTGTATCCGCCGACATTATTTGGTTAAATAAAAAGCATTTAACTCCTTACAAATTTCCGCTAACGTTGATATTTTTGGTACCTTCGTATTAATGCCACCGCAGTAGAAGTTGTGCTAATGCGCCAATAAAGAGTGATCTTGTTGTTCGTGCATTTTTAGTGTTTTTTTGCTCATTTTGACGTCATTTTTAGTACTTTAGTACTTTTTTAGCCTATTTTTGATGCCATTTTTTTGTGCGCGTGCGAACAAGATTGCTCTTTATTGGCACATTAGCGCAACTTCTGCTGCGGTGGCGTTAATACGTAAGTACCATATTTTTTATGCTCTTTAATAAATTCTAATATTACATTTAAAATACTTCAATGTCATTCACATATGCGATATCTTACAAATATCTCTTTATGGTTTGATTTGATAAATTCTGCATTAAAATATGAAAACTTTTATTAGTATTCTTTTGTTCGAAATAACCTGAATAAATCAAATTTTATACTTGGTACGTCTCGACGTCATAATTAAAGTAATCCTTTTCGTTAATGACTTTTATTTTTTTAACCTAAATTCATTACTTTTCTAAACTTAATATTTTTTTAATGGCAACATTTTTCCTTTTGAGTAATTTGGCGAATAGTTTGGCGATTTCCATAAATGGGTGAAATTGGTCGACCTGATAATCAAGTAGCACCGTACGTAATGTAAATAAAATAGGTATGCATTTTTGGCACTGATGTCATATACGCACCATGTTGGCGAATTTTTTTTTATGACGCCAATGTCATATGCGCATCGGAGCATTTAACTAAATCCAGAGTGTTGTTATTTTGCTTGATATGTCAACCCGGATGTTGTTCTTTAATTTTTAATAAATAATTTTTTCTTTTTTTTTAAATATATAAATTGTTTTGTTCTATTAAACAAACCTTTTTTTATTTATTGTTATTACCTTTCAAAAAATATATACCGGGTGTCCCAAAAATGACTGATGGATTTTAAAATTCAATAACTTGCAAACGGTGACAGCTATTTAAAAAAATTTTGCAGGAGGATTATGTACAATGTCAGGATGTCAGGAGTTTTTTTTTTACCGTAACTTTTGATTTTAGTTCGAATTTCAACCAATAGATGGCGCTGACAGCAATTGAAGCCCAGGTCGACGCCGAAACTGCCCTCACTCAACACTGATCACCTGGCCTTCAATCGCTATCAGCGCCATCTATTGTTTGAAATTCGAACTAAAATAAAAAGTTGCGGTAAAAAACTCCTGACATTATGCATAACCCTCCTGCAAAATTTTTTAAAATAGCTGTCACCGTTCGCAAGTTATTGAATTTTAAAATCCATCAGTCATTTTTGGGACACCCGGTATGTAACTGGTATTCCAAAACGAGATTTTCGCCAAATTGGCTTTAGAAAAAAATTAACGGCAATGTGATTCGTATATGACATTTGTGCTGCATTTTAATCGTACGAAAACAAAAATTAAAGTTCATCAGGTTTGTTTTCAGAGCTATTTATATATTTTGGCATCATACCATCCCTTTTTGAAGCCAAAATAGCACCAAGCTTTGGCAAACAGATTTATATTAATCAGACATTCATAAAATAAGTTATAATTTAATTGACCTAGAAAAATTTAACGTAACTTCAAAAAAAAAAAAAAAAAAAAAAAACTGACACATTCTCACGTCCGAATGATCATGGAGCGCCCGACTCACCGCTCTTGTGTTGCGCCAAACCGGATTTCTTACCGGTACGCCCTTACCTTACAACTTAAAGGCTCAAATAAATGTAAAACCATATTTTTACGCTTATCTTTTAATTGTCCTGTAGATTTTTCTATTCATGTCTAATTATTCATAAAATAATAACTGTGAAAAGTATTAATGTGAACGTTTGTACTTAATAACTTTACATATCTTTTTGTCTTGTACAATTAAAAAAATATATATTACTGTCAATATAGTGTTAAATCAGTCTTTGAAATAAAATATTACGTGATGGAAAAACACGGTTACGTCGCTTTAGCGGTTAAAAACATTTGCTATTCGGTCTTTCGGCGCCATTTTTGATTTATTCGCCAAACACACCAACCAGAACAGGATAATGAACTTTTCCGCAAAATCTTGCCCTGATCGCCTATATTTGTTGATTTCATCTTATGGACCTTCAGATAAGCAAGTAAATGTATAAAAGTATCATATTACAGTGGCTAGCATAAATTTAAGAGAGACTAAATTTTTTGCCAGAGGCGGCTTTATAAATGAGAAAATAATAAATTAAAAAAAAATATTTCACTTCGCTTGTCAAAATAGATAGTGAATATGATACATGAAAATAACAACAAATAAGTATTTTTTCACATGATTTATCTAATCTATTTATTTATGTTACATACATAGCAATTTTTATGTTCATTTAAACTTACGTGCAACAATTACAAGAAGAAACAAATATAAGATAAAGACTATGTTCAGCTGGAAATTTCAGACAAAATTTCGATTTTCTCAGCGACCGACAAACATACAAAGATGAAAAAAAAAAAAAACTGTTCTAAGTTTTACCATGAGGATTAAAATAAACCAAAAACGAAGTTAATCCATCTACGGAAACGTTAGCTAGACTTAGTTGAACTTTTTGCTTTCATTTTTTCATTAAAAAAATAATTAAAAAACTATTCTAAGCTGCAGTAATTTTTTGAATGCTATCATTTTATTCGTCTCGTCGAGTTCTATCTTTTAAAAAAAATTTCCCTGCCGTATCTCAATTGGTTCGCCAGAAATTTTAGAAAGTTGTTTGCACTTTCTATTTCTTAAACATATTATACCAAACGCTACCGCGTTTGCTATGATAGCAAAGCTTGAACTCTAAATGCTTTTGCAGGGTTTTATTTCCAACAAGTCAAATTTTCACCAATAAATTTAAATAGAGATTTTCTTCTTATTTAAATGCTTTTTTAACACAAAATTTCAGTCATAAATAATATAAAAAACAGATATTCATTTTTAATGATAAAAGCGAACTTAAGTCATAGTCAAGGAGACATATTGTGACAACGGAGACAATCTCCAGTCAGTGTCAGTTGAAATGATTATAATACCTAGACAAACTGCCACCAGTCAAGACAGACAGAAATTAAAAAAAATTTTGACAGAACTTTTCCATGATAAAGCCGTTAAAATAAAACAAAATATCTATTCATTACACCCCTTAATCGTGGCGTAATATTCGGAAAAATCATTCAAAATTCGTAAATTTTTATTCAAGGGACCGCATAAATTTTAAAATCTTTGTTGTCAGTGAGAAAGTGACATAATTTTGAATTAAAACGTTTGTTTCAAGTCGAAATGGTTAAAATGTGATGCTATAGAAAATGTAATTTAATTATAAAGAAAAATGAAAAAAACTCTCTGGTAATACATGCAGAAATGTACAGTTGCACTAGTCTCTGAAAAAGACCCGGATGATAATGTTAAGACTATGGGGGCGTTAATTTCAAATATCTCGCTCAAATTTTAATATTTTTGCATGATTTTGTTGCATAGGATAACTGAGACTTATTGACAACCGGGCTAGTTTTTACTTTTTCGATTTTGGCTACATTTTTTTAAATATTGCGACAATTTCTATTTTATAACCGGTTCAAACCATTTCTGAAAGTTAAAGTATTTTTCTTTTTTTAATCTGAAAAAAAAAATCGAAAAAAGAAAAACTAGTCTGATTGTAAATAGTCCTTAGCTATCCTATGTAAAAAAAAACAAGAAAATATTAAAATTTGAGTGAGATATTTGAAAATAACGCCTCCATAGACTTACCATTATCATACGGGTCTTTTTCAACGACCAGTGTGGCGTCTTAATTGAATAAGGCCTAGCGAAGCTTTGGAAAAAAGCGTGGCTATAATGTGACTATTACTACAAAAACCCATTCAACAAGCTTCTATCAATGAGAAATTAACAAAACTGCATACATATTATACCTTTCAGGGGCAAGGCATTTCAGTTCCAAAAATGTTCAAATAATTTATTCATACCGCATTTTAAGAACGAATTTATTTGAAAATAATCAAGAACTCTTTATCACGTATATTATGAGATCGAAATTTTACTAAAAATTTATTGGTACGGGTTGGCAATGCGAACAGTAAAATTAACCGTTTGTAGACTGCAAACGGCATCCCTGAAAGGGAGACGAGTGATCTATCTACGTGCCGCATAATGCGATCGGAATCCTTGATTAATCTCACCAGTAAACTTTTATTGTAAATTTTGTCTCCTTTAATCCGAGTATTTTCCCTATTCAATTACAGTTATTTCCGGCATTTAATCTGCGGATCAAAAAAATAGTTTTCCCACGCAGAAATTGTTCAAAAAGAAATGTAACTTGTTAGATCGCCGTAAATATTTTCTTCAAACAGTAAATAAAATTTCTAGGTCTAAATGGCGTTGTTTGATCCGCGGAATATACGCCGGAAATTTCGGTAGACAAAAAGTTCTGTTTTAAAAAATCAGTAATAACACAATAAAAATTTTGTAAAAGATACTCGTCCCGAAGAGGTTAATCGAGAAATCTCAATGTTCGAATCTGGAGTAAAATTTATATGGCTGCGCCATCTTGTGAATGGTGTTAATAATGCAAATATGCAGTCTTTTAATACGTTGTTATATCGTCGGTACTATGTGAAACTATCCTGAGGGTTTAACATAGTACCGACTATATGACTGCATTAAAAGGGGTAGTATAAGGAGGAAAAGTATAATTTTCCGTTTAGCAATATATAATTTAAGGATTGGAGCTCGAGGTATGTTACACGGCTGCCACAGTCTATCATTTTTTATTTTTATTTCGAACTACTTTCTGAAAACAAAAAAATTACATACGCTTTGACAAATTTGCAAGAATAATATACTATATAATGAATTTTTAAAAAGTGTAATGCATACCTGTCAACCTCCGCCATTTTTTTAAACGAAAAAACATATTTTGAACCAGAAAATTTGTTTAATTAATTGTCCTTTGGAAAAACGTGGTAGAGAAATGAAAATTTCACATATCCCTAATTTAATTAAATTTCTGGTTCGAAGTATAATTGTATGATTAATTAAAGACGGATATTGACATGTATGGTCGTATATTTTCAAATATTACTAATAGAATATTAAAATAATCGTCGGTGGAATACCTGAAATTGGAGACATTTTTTTAAAACTGTTGTCTCATAACTAGATTTTAATTCCACGTTTCTCTTAGCTTTAAAAAAGTTAAAATATTTTATTACTTTAAAATCCTTTTTTTGTAATAGATTTTTGAAAGTCATAGGAAGCAGTGCATGCATATACAAATTTCACAAAGGTCCATCAAATACAGTTGTCCATTGTAGAAGGAAAACTTGATTTTTCCTACCAGAGTCCTTAATCCGTAATCTTCATGATATTTTTATTTAAAATATGCTGTAAAAATATACCGTGAAGATATTATTTTCATAAAAGTGGGAGGAAAAATAATGTTTTCCCTATAGAATGCGACTCCTGTAAATACCACCTAAAATACTATTTTTTGATAGAATTCTCTCAGCATCGGTTTTCGCTTTATAAAGGGACATTCGTAGATTTTCACGTTTTGAATTGGCCGTCTATTTTTCATTGGTTATTGTTTAACTTTCACGATTGTTTAAATTATGTGGCATATAATTGTTATGTAAAGGCCCCTGCAAAAATTAAGTGTCGTGTTGTGTCCTATAAAATGTGATAAGGAGTTGATTAATTATGTATGTTTTAAATTAACGCCAGTAAAATGTTTTTGCTTAATAAATGCATTTATCTTTTTTTCTGAAAGGCTACGTTGAATATCGCCACGGTTAATAGCTACTACAATCTAAGTATGATTTTTGCTCTTTACAGTGTTGTAGTGAAAATATTGTGATAGGGATCTGGTGAAATATGCGTTTATTTCCACAGCATACCTTACTTTAACCCTTTCAGGGGCAAGGTACATGTCATCACAAAATGTTGAAATAATTCATTGATACCAGTATTCACAGGAAAAATTATTTGTAAACTAGTAAAAGCGTATTTTCACTCATTTAATAAAGATGAAATTTTCTTTAAAAAATTAGGGTGCCAATCTGACATTTAGGAATTAAAATTAAGTGATGCCGTGGCGGCATCACCGCCCTTCAAGGGGTTAATCCTCTCCGGCACAGTGTGTCCGGTCTGGACACACCTAGTTCTAATTCCAAACTTGCAATTCGCACCAATAATATTTTAATAAAATCTTGCTTTTACAATAAAAGCTTAAATTAAGGAGTTCTTAATTTCTTAAAAAGTCTTTTGTAAATTCCCATGTGAGTCGATAATTTCTCATTTTACTAAAAGAATTAATTTGCTTGCGCCGGAATGGGTTAACCCTTTCCGTATAAATCTGCTTCAAATAATTAACTGCCACTAGAAATTATAAGCGAATTTATTAGGAAATAGGAACTTGCTCATTATCAGGTAAGTTGGAAAAGGAAAATTTTATTCAAATATTATTGGTGCAAACAGAATTAAAATTAGGTGTCCTTTTTAAAAGGACACCACACCGAAAAGGGTTAAATTTGCTTATAAATTGAATGCATTTTTAGTCCAGCTTTGACTTTTAATCTATGTTTTAAATTCAATAGAATTTTGCTTATTTCACTCGGAATTGTGAATTCGAATTAAGTTTTAGGTGACTGCAATAATTACTTAATTTTAGTGAAATAATATTTGTTATACAATATTAATATTTTTTATCGTGTTTCCCTGAGGATAGAATTTCCTTCATTAACTGAGCAAGTCACGTGTTTTTAGATTTTCAAAAGTCATGTATTTCGAAAACATAATACCACGCCCCTGGTGTTATTTTCTTTTTTACCTCTGAATAACTGTTCATTCAAATGATAATCATTCATGTGTAAATTGAACTGATGGGTAAGGTGATAACGCTGTTTTATTTGAATTTAAAAAAAAGAAAGCTGTAGGAATAAAACATAAAAGAACAAGTTTCTAAAAATATTACTTGTTAAAATTTAATACTTTTCTGCGTGATTTAGGGAAAGTTGTTAATCATACAAATTGTGGAATATTGAAATAAAAATAGAGTTTACTTACAGTCATAGTTCTAAATTTAATGAGTAATTCTAACCCTTAAATACATAAACATTTCTTTATTATTGTGTTTTTTATACATTTGTTAAGAATTAGACACCAGATATTTCAAGAGAGATTTTTAACTTTGTTTTGTAACATATTTTTGTAATTATTAGACGATTAATATTTTTATACAAATATAGTATTTGCGGAAATCTGGGTTTATTTATTAAAAGTCAACTAAAAAATGTTGCAAATTTTATACTCTATGAATTTAACCCTTTGAGCTCTGGTGGGTAAATTTCTTCAAAATTGCAAACATCACATTAGCAACAGTATTTTGCAATAAAAAAAATATTTACACTATACGAGTTAAACCCTTTTCAAATAAATTAGGTCGAATATTCCAGTGCCATTGTGACATTTCGGAATTAAATTTAAGTAGTAGAAATTCAACCATCAGAGGTCATAGGGTCAACACTTTGATGTGTGAGGTTATTTCTACAATGGAATTATGAATAAAAAGTACGAGACATATAGTGTATCGTGTAGCAGTTGCGAATAAAGTCACTGAGGAGATTGCCAATAGATGACGCCTGTTGTTTTTAACCGTTTGAGCTCTGGGGTGTAAATTTCTACAAAATACCAAATTTCACATTGACATCAGTATTTTTCAAAGAAAAGAATCGCTTAACACGAAAAAAAAAATGCATTAAATATTTTTCAAATAAATCTGGTCGAATTTTCTGGTGCCATTGTGACATTTCAGAATTAAAATTATATGGTAGAAAATTCTACCATCAGAGCTCAAGGGGTTAATTCGGTCAGCAGTTTCTGATTATGGATGGTGAAAATTCGCACCAGTTAACTTGAACAGAAAATTTATCTTTATTAGCCCCCCCCCCCCCCCCCAATATAGTAAAAATATTTATTTTTCATTTACTGGTGACAGTTTGCCCAGAGATTATAATATTTTGACTGACACGGAAAAAAGGTTTCTTGGTTATCATAAAGCGGCAGAACTGCTACCGCAAAAATAAATTTCCATGGGTAAGAAGGAATATCAGTTTTTGACATTATATTTTTATAGAAAATTTACATTAATGAGGCGTTTAAATAAAATGAAACTCTCTAATTAAATATTCTGGAGGAACTTAAGCTCAGTGTTAATAAAAACCTGCGAAAACAGTACCCAGGCCAAAATTCATGCTGGTATTTGTTTGCTAGACAAGCATTACTTGCTATATCCCTGCAAAAAAAAAAAAAAAAAAAAAAAAAAAAAAAAAAAAAGCACATACTGCCATTACATATTTGCTGGTTCTAGCAGAATTACCACCATGTCATGGTGTGTTTTGGCCCACTTTGCTGCTTGGCCAGCATACATAATCCAGCATGTGTTGCTTGAATATGTTGCTAGCCTAGCAGGAATAAAGACCATCACTTGCTAGTATTTTCTGCTAGTCTAGCACTATCTTTCCACCATCATTTGCTTTAAATTTTTGCTTTTCTAGCACCAGTTGTTAGTTTGAAAAAAAAAAACGCAGGTGCTGCCATCTATTGACAACACTGGAAACGTCTACGGATATTGGTGGAATAAACTGCATCGCACTTTCTCACTCCTGAGGGTTGAACTCACTATCTGTGGTTTAGGAGACGCTAGCGCTACTTACCTTGCTAGCGGGGACCTGTCAATAGACGCTTGTAACTTCTAGTGATTGTTGACGAAGTTAATTCTACTATGCGCTATTATTTTTACAAGGTTAAGAGTGAATTTATCGATGCAACTATTTCCTCAAATTTTTAATGAATAAAATTAATTTATTGTTAGTTTTTTTTCAAATAATTAATGGGTAATTAGAATATGATTACATTAATATAAATCAAGAAATAAATAATTATGAAATGTATTTTTGATAGAATAAATTTCAGGTAAATGCTGTTTAAGATGGGGGACTTTAAAACTATAATGCATATTGGAAAGAGGGGAGGAATCAATTATACATATTTTTAAATCGATTGTTATAAACATATTTCTTAAATGAAAAATTGCTTCTTGAATATTGTATTTTAAATGACTAAATTTTGTTTTTTATCGATTTTGAAAAACACATTTATTATTTTTAATAACTTAAGTTAATTAACACTAGCAAAATTGAAAGCTAATAATTTTCGGGTAGACGAAGGAAGTTTTGATTTTACCTAGTATTAGCCCAAAGAGAAGATCTAAAGCCTCTTGATTTTGACATTTTAAAAACATATTTTTCCCTTATTTTAATAAATACATAAAATTTTACCTTTGAAGTAACTTAAAAGAACTAAATACTATGAGAAAGTGACGGTGATTTTCTTCCATTTCATGAAGGAGGGGGGGGGGAGGCCTATAAAAATTATTTGTTACTATTTTTTGTTAAGTTTGTGTGTTGAAGCATTATCGCAACGAGTTCAAAAGGCATTGTTTATTCACATGGTGGTGCATAGCTATTCTTCTGCTTGCCCCGCTTTTAAAATTCAATAAACACAATTTTATTTTCATCCTATTCTTAAAGAAATAATAAATTTATGAGTTACTATTATAAATCCGCTATAAAAATAAATCCTTTTTTTTTTTTTTTTTTTTTTTTTTAATAAGTAAAAAATTAATCTCAAATCGGTGGTTTAACGTAATCATGAATTTAAGTGGTGATAACAATCCTTCTCCAGTATTTTTAATTTTGATGAACGAATTTTTTTCTCTAATTTTCAAAGACATAATTGAATATTTTTTTCTTTTCGAGTTAAGCTAAAATTTATAAATACTAAGGAAAAGAAGGAATAATTTTTTTCTTTTAAAGAATGCGTCGAATATTCTACTAGAAACTTCTCACAGAAGGTAAATTACTCACAAAATTCCCTATCACCCCTAGTTAAACCCCCATAGAAAGAAAGTTTTATTTTATTGTATGAGAACACCACCGAACAACGTGAAAAACTTGGCGCTACCGGGAGTTCCGTTCTTCAGGCGTTTTACTGCACAGCCTTGTTTTTCATAAAAATTCATATTTTTTGCAAACATATGAAATGTACTTATTTTACTCCAAAATATGTGTACATATTTTGCAAACATCGAATATGCACTTATATTATGCAAAGAATGTGACCAGTTTCTGAAACATAAAATATGTTCTAATATGAAAGCATAAAAAAATCAGATAGTTTTCACAAAAAAATATGCTTTTGCAATTTTAAAAAATTTTTACTCTTTATGAATTTGTTGTATACAATCTCCCATTTTTTGCAAAATTGTGCAGAATATTGCTTATAAAGTTAGATTCTGTTATTCTAGCAGAAATTCATAACCAACAAATAACTTTTTGCTGCTATTCTTGTTTAGCGAATTAGAATATTTTATCAGCACATGGTGCGTCATGCTGATTCCCTAGCATATCATTTTAGCAAGCATCAAATACCATGTAGTGCTAAAGCATATAACATTCCTACCTCTCCATGCTTTGGAAGAAGGCTAAATAGAAAACAAGCATAAAAAGCTTATACATAGCGTGGCATGCTATTTCTCCCTAAACTGGCTGCATAGCATATTATGCTGGCAAGCATAAAAATCATATTATATCATATTAAGGTACCTAACTGTGCATGCTTGGAAATAGCTTAAATAACAAATAAGCAAAAGATACTTATAAATAGCTTGTCATGCTATTTCTCCCAAAACTTGCTGCATAGCATATTATGCTGGAAAGCATAAAATAGCATATTATAGCATGTTAATGTACCTACCTCTGCATGCTTTGGAAAAAGCTTAATCAGCAAATAAGCATAATATGCTTGTACCTAGCTTGCCATGCTATTGCTGTGTAAGCTAGCTATATAGCATGCGATGCTGGCTAGCAATTTCAAGCATATAATAACAGGGATATCTAGCAGACAAAGCAAAATATAGCAATAACTAGAATATTTTTGTTGCTGGTACTAGCATGAATTTTGACCTGGGTACAGTTGAAGCTTTACTATTTTAAGGAACTGTCAGTTCCTTTCTCTTAATAATTCTATGATTTCAACCGTATAATTATTTTTGGAATTAAGGCGTTTGGTACTTTTCATGATTTAAAAAAAAAAAAATACTTTTTTAAAATATAATTTTTTTCACTACAAAGTTCATAATATTCTTATTCATGAGGCAGGAACTACTTAAATATACTAAAAGTTAATATTTAATGAGAAATTAATAAAATTTTCGTAATTTTAAGAATGTTCCGCATAAGAAAACAAAATTTATATAACAAAAATTTAAATAGACATGAACAAAAACCTATCCTAATGTTTTACATATATTTTGGAATAGGTTTTATTTGTGTAGTAGAGGACTCGCTCGGTGTTGCCTGGAGTAGGTTATAATAACCTTAAATAAATTTTCAAGTTAGTATTTTATATTTTTCAAGTTAAAATTATTTCAAGTTACTTTTATATTTTTTTGAAAATCTTTTAAATGAATATAGTTTCGGAGGCACCATTGCCTTCCGAAACATCTAATGCATTCGCAACAATCTTTTCTCGAACGAACCTGTACACGGGTTCCCGCTACTTATGGCAGCATGTACCTGAAGTGATCCGAACTTACCGGAGACAATCGAAAATAAAATTAAGTGAGTGAAACCTCGCAGCAATAAAGCCCAAAGATTCGGACACACGAATGTATAATCAATGTTAAAAATGCTATTAACTGAAGTCTAAGATAAAGACTGATAATGCAGAAAGCGGCTAAATTGTAATCTAAATTAAATGAATAAAATCTATTAGAAATTTGTCTGTTATAAACGGTGAAAGAATGCGCGTCCAAAAGGCTGAAGATGCATCCCCCCCTGTAAATTTTACGAATTCCTATTAAAATTAAAAAAAAAAAAATACACTGGTGAAATTCCTTACCCAAAGTTACGCGATTTTGAATTTAAAGTTGTAGTAAGTAAACATAAGTTGTTGACGAAAAAAGAGATTAACATTAAAAAAATTTGACAGCTATGATATAAAGATAGACTGAGATCTGGGGGCCAGTATGTTATTTGGAATGCAGTTGAGTTTAAGAAAAAATTCAGTAGTTTTAAAGTAGTCACAGGACGCTAAAACTATGTTAAAGAAAATTGTAATACAATCCACCATTTTTAAACAAGCAGGAAGAAAGGCCCCAAGAAACAGATTAATATTCAAAATTGATAGTATCTGGAATGTGAAAAAAATTGTTTTTCATCTAATGCTGCCAGACCTAAAAGTTGTTAAAAAAAAGCTAGGGAATCGGACCATTTTCAAGAAAACTATAATAGGAGTCCTAAACGGGGCCAACTTTAGCAGAAAACACTCTAAAATTACAGCGATAAAATTTTTCAGGCAAACAATAACTTGGACATTTCAAGTTTGGAAATGTTCTTTTAACAGCAGATGTTCATTTAATTCGGAAATAACATTACCTTATTCAGTCTTATGACACAGTCCCTGATTACTAATTCCATGTTTTGACATAATGTTTGCTGTTGCAGGTGGGTTTTTTTCAGCGGTTGTACAAAAATTATAATTTTAATACATTATTCTCCAAAATATTCTTAGTTTTCTTTTTCTGCGTTTTAAAAAATGAGAAAAAATACGGTAAAAATACACATGTATTAAAATTCCAGGAACAGTAATAAAAAGTTTACCTACAAAACCACCGTGTCAGGGCGTAGGCCTAGTATTTAAAGCTTCTGAGAACTTAATCTGTAAATCCGTGAAAAGTTTTCGATGCCACTTACTCTGTTACGATAAATACATTATTCAATTGTAATTAAATGCTTATTTACGCTCTGGTATTCCGTAACTGTGGTTTCAAATACAGCTTCAGTTTAGCGAGATAATAATATTCTGCTTTGCTTACATAGAATTAACAGTTTACGTAGTGATTGACGCGAGGTAATTACAGGTTTCAACATAGTTGGAAGGTTGTATTTATAGCTAGTGTGTTTGTAATGCCTTAAGATATATTTTATATATTTAAGCATAACATGTTTATTATACTCTAATAAATATTTATAAAGAAACGTATGTTATTTATGTCACTGTGTAAACATTTAAATTTTATGAGAAATAAAGTGAAACGTTTGCATATTTAACTTATAAAAATAAAAACACATATTTTCGTAAAAACAAGATTTTTTTAAATTAAATATAGTGTTAGCCCTTTCAAGGGCGGTGAATAGAGGGTCTAGATACCAAAATGTAAGTCCAAAACTGAAAAATGGCACAAAGAGTATTTTAACAAAATTTAACTTTTTTAATGAAAGCGCAAAATAGCGGATATTTATTTCCTAAGAATTCATTTTAATATTCTGGAGTCAGTCATTTATTTCATCATTTTACAAGGAAAATGCTTCTGCCCCTGAAAGGGTTAACAAGAGAAAAAGTGTTATTCTTAGAATTTTTATATAAAATCGAAGAGTATTTCATAATGTATATAAACTTGCACTTCGTTTTTTAGGGATAACATTTTAATTTTTACATTTGCATATGGGGCGATCTAAATTCCCAAAATTTGTTTTGGATGATGCAGGAATTGTATTCTGTAGAGAATATTTTATTTCGTTCCAGAACCCTCAATCAAAAATTTTCATGATAATTTTATTTAAGAAATGCTATAGATGAAGGTACTATGATGATTTCACTTTTAAAGTAGTGGAAGGAGCAATAAAATTTTCCCTATAGAATGCGACTCTTGATGATATGCGGATAAGTTAAAAGGAATAGCCGGGTTTCTTAGTAAAATATGCCCTTGAGTCAACCGCATCGAGTCCTATTTGGATCGATAGCCCATAAAAAGAAATTCATTTTTCCCCAGTTTTAAGTTTGTATCTCAAGACCATGGGGGGTAATGGCCCTAAGTGCCTGTTTTGGAAAAGAGCGCATAGTGAGGAAACTCCTGAGCAGATTTGAATGAAAACAATAAGGGATGTAAAAAACCCCATACGAATGTTTGACGATTTTTCCAGATTTTTTTTAAACAAAAGATCAAGTTTTCTAACATTTTCCCTGTTTTTATATGTAGATTTTAATTAAAAATAAACTGAAATTTCTGAGTGTCCACCTTAATTTTTTTCCATGAAATACTATAAGACATGATAAATATTCACTATCAATTTCAACTTTCTACGTATGGTGCATCATATTAAAAAAAAGGGCAAAATATATTTCGCCAAAAATGTGGGACGTGTCTCGGACAAATTTCACGCCTTCTTTTAAAAATACCGTGTGTATTAATATGTGAGATTTGAAAAGAAGGCGTGAAATTTGTCCAAGACACGCCCCACATTTCCGCCGGAATATGATTTTGCCTTTTTTTTAATATGATGCACCATACGTAGAAAGTTGAAATTGATAGTGAATATGCATCATGTCTCATAGTATTTCGTGCAAAAAAAATTAAGGTGGTCACTCAGAAATTTCTGTTTATTTTTAATTAAAATGTTCATTTAAAAACAGAAAAAATGTTAGAAAACGTGTTCTTTTGTTTAAAAAAATGTGAAAAAATTGTCAAACATTCGTATGGTGATTTTTTACATACGTTATTTTTTTCGTTGAAATTTTCTCACTAGTTTTGTCACAATGCGCACTTTTCCAAAACAGGCATTTAGGGTCATTACCCCCCGTAGTCATGAGATACAAACTTAAAACTGGGGAAAAATCAATTTCTTTTTATGGGCTATCGATCCATGTAGGACTCGATGTGGTTGACTCAAGGGCATATTTTACTATGAAACCAGGCTATACCTTTTGCTTGAAACCAGTTTCTTATTTATTGATAAATACCATGGATATATTTACTGTCTGTGAAATTCCGTTTGCCTTGCTCTCAAACCATATGTTTTTTTATTGTTTTTTTTCCTACAGCTATTTTTGAACAGAATTTTTTTTTTGTTAACCCATTAGTGCCTAGCGTCCCTTTTTAGGGACGCTTCAAAAGGTGCATTCAGCACTGTTTTGACACCGGTAAAAAAGAAAAGCAATAATTATTTTATTTAAATGTTGCATTTTCGTGATTAATGAACTAAACTTAAATCTTCTAAAAATAGTGGTGCCAACCAAATAAAATTTACGCAAAAGATGCTGGGCACGAATGGGTTAATACCAACTTTTCCATAAGTAACTGTTACAAAAAATAAATTAATTAGCAAATTAATATTTAAAAAATAAATAACAAATAAAAACAGCAGGTTTCGTGCTGTCTCATGATTTTTTGAAAATGATATATCAGCATTTTTTATTGTTCATTTTCATAAAATGATTTTGCGATTAACCACTTAACCCCTTGGGCTCTGCTGGTAGAATTTTCTACCACATAATTTTTTTTTCAAAATGTCACAATGAAACCAGAAAATTTGACCAAATCTACTTTAAAAAGATTTAATGCATTTTTTCGTGTTTATCGTTAACCGGATTTTTTTTTTTTTTTTCAAAATACTGGTGCCAGTGTGACATTTGGAATTTTGAAGAAATTTATACTCCCGAGCTCAAAGGGTTAACTGATTAATACATTTTTTAAACTTTCAAATAATGTCTATTTTTTCATGTCTTTTACAGAATTTTTAATCTTTTAACCACCGGCTTTTGAAAACAGAAAAATTTTCTTAACACTAGAACGCCCGGATGGAGTCGTTCCGACTCCAGTCATGTAACTAAATTTTAATTCGAACCAGAATTAAAATTTAGTTAAAATTCGAACCAAATATTTTCCTGAAATAATTTAAACTTAATCTGCGCAAATTTACGGCAAATAAATGGATTAAATAATTCTGAATGAAAATTCTGGTGAGAAATATTATTTTCAAACTTAAATAGAAATTCCGGGCGTTCTAGTGTTAATTGAATCCGAAAAATGCTCGAATTAAATAATCCAAAATTTACAATGCAATTTTGCTGGTGAGAATAATAAATTATGATTGGAGTATGGATACCCGTACATGGTACCGGCAAATCATGATTCGCAAAAACTCGTTTCCTGTACGTGTACGACGTACGGGTAAAACAGCGAAGCAGTCAATAATGTATATTGCGATTAACTGATCAATATTTAAGAAAAAAATTTCAAATAATGCCTTTTTTGTCATGTCTTTACAGAATTTTTAATCATTTGTCACCGATTTTTTAAAACGAAAATTTTTGCCTAATTGAATCAGAAAAAATGGTCGGATTAAATAATGCAGAATTCACAATAAAAAATTACTGGTGAGGATAATAAAATATGATTGGAGTATGAATATCCGTACGAGGTATGGGCAAATCATGATGTGCTGAAACACCGTATAACTTACGGGTAAATCAGGGAAGCGGTTAAAAAATATAGACAGCTGAACTTTAAAATGTGCAATCAAAAAATCATGGATATAAAACAAACAGTTGTTATGTATTTTTATACCTATTCTTCAAGCACATCTTCTTAAAATGGTTTATACTGCAGATTATTAATTTTATCACTTTCATAAAATTTAATAAAAATATTATGATTTATTTAGAAAATTATAAAAAAATGTGTGCGCACTAAATTAATTTAAACTTTGGAAAATAAGGCTGAGGGTTTATTCTAAATTTACAAGTTGAAAATCAACAGTTAAATAAATATGTACATGATAATCAATAAATGATACAAGAGACATTTAGGAACGATTTCCTGTTTAATAGTCGATCCGATATCAGCAGAGTATTGTAAGGAAAGTCCTGCCTGATACTGACAATCACTAATATTCAGTCAGATTGATAGTGTCAGAAAATTGATAAATCAACATCATAGAACATGCGGGAGTTCTATAAAATGAATTATATTTAAAAAGTTATGTTGCAACATTTAATGCATTGAAGAACAGGTTTTATCACAGGTAAATAGTTGATTTATTCTATAATGTACAGCTATTTAAAAATATCTTTCATTGTGGTAGACTTCTCTTAGAAATTTTTACATGTATGAGAAATTAAAACTTTTAACAGTACAATAAAAATATCTTCTATATAAACTCTGTAAATCTGTGAATCATTTTTGGTTTACTTAATTTTTCCATAAATGCCACATTGGCACCGCCAGAAAATTTGAATGGAGATTTTTCTTTGAATCAGTTCTTCAAGAAACTCTTTGATATGTTTTAAAATAAATTTGTATTTAAATTTTAGTGCCAATCAATAATTTCAACATTTTAAAAATGGAAGTATTATGCCCTTGAAGAATGGTGGCTAACTTTTTAACCTCTTCTTTTAAATCTCTAAATGGCGCATTTGCACCATACATTTGAAATGAAAATTTTACCTTTATTAAGTTTGTGAAACCTATCTAAAACTTTAAGTAGCCACTCCACCCACTCAAAAAGCGCCGGATTATAGTGTTAAGTCGAAGGGGGTGTTACTTTCAAACATCTACCTCAAATTTTAATGTTTTTGATTTTTTTTCCATCGGATTGCTGAGGAAGGTCTACAACTGGGCTAGATTTTACATTTTCGATTTTGGTTTTAGATATTTTTAAAAAATATATATTTTTTAACTTTCGGAACCGGTTGGAACCTGTTCTGAAATTGAGACTATCATAGTATAAAAGAAATATAACCAAAATAAAAAAAGTAAAAACTAGACCAGTTGTAGATAATTTTCAACTTTTCCGTGCAAAAAGTAATGTAAAATTTTTTTAATTTGAACGAGATAATAAAAAAATGCTCCCAAAGATTTAACATTAGTACCTGAATACTTATGTGTGCGTGAAGTGGATTCTTAAGCTCCGGCGGATTAACTTATTGAAAATACCCAAATGTCACATTAATAACCGATATTTTTCAAACAAAAAAATTGTTTTGTTATAAACACTAAAATAGTCATAATTTATATAAAATTTAAAACTTATTTATAAGTTCTCAATAGTTGACTCAAACATATAAAGATATTATTAACAAAACCTTGAGATTTTTAAAACGCACACGCACTCATTTTCAAAAGGAAAACGTTGAAAGACAAGGATAGAAAACTTATTTTAATATATATATATATATATATATATATATATATATATATATATATATATATATAAATGTATGTATTATACAACTTATTTTTAATCAAGATGTTAAGATTTTTTTAACCTAGTTTTATTTTTAAGACTGGCGAAATAAACAGTATAAAATCCAGTTTTCTTATTTAATTTTTTTTTATAAATTGAGTTGTTAATTGAAGATTACTGAAAAACAATCATTTGTCCCTAAAAAGGTTGAGATAGTGATCAATTATATTGTGTTGAAAATTCATGATTTAATTTAATACGTAAAAGATAAAAAGAATTATAAGTATTAATAGAAAAATGAAACTAAAATAAAATCATGCTGTAAAGGGCAAAAATGTATACAAAAATTTATAGATTTGTATAAAGATTTAAGTAAAAATTTATAAGTTATTTAGATTCTTACTTATTAAAATATCTACTAATTTGCAATATTGTAGCTATGATAGTACTTTTTACTTGTGTTGCAGATGTACAACATAAGAAAGAAAATATAAATCTTAATTTTTTTCACTAATTTTTCTGCGCAATAAACCTTTCTGAGAATCATATACGCTATTTTCACAACAAAAAATTTAAATCATGCATTTAATGGTTAAAATGATTATTTTTTCCAGATACAGATAATTCCGGTTAAAAAAATCTTTGAACGATAATTAAAATAAATAAATAAATAAATAAAATGTAACTTAGCTCTATGTCAAGCTTATCTCACTAAAAATATGTTATGACTGGAACAATGTGTGAACTTAACCATCTATTTCATGCGTTGTTTTTTTAATCAAAAATTTATGTCGTTAAAATTTTATACTGATTTTGTAAGATTTTAGTAATGTATTTAATCTTTAAAAAATTACTATTGAATCAAAACATCTTATAGCCTATGTTCGCGATCACTTATTGTTTCGCGTTAATCCTTTGCGGTGCGATGGTTTCATAGATATACCGCTTAATTTTAATTCCCAAACGCCACATTAAGCGTCGCAATTTTCTTTTAAAAAAAAATACGGTTTATTGAATGCGGGAAATATAGCGTTTTCATATTTACAGATAAAGTTGTTTTCAAATTCCAGTGTCAGTCATTAATTTTAACACTTAAGGAATGAATTTGTCCTGGGCCCCAAAGGGTTAAAGAAATCAGTCTATAGATATTTTGTGAAGGCATCACTCAATGTTCGTAACATTAGCATCCTGTAAATTTCCCCCCTTCTAATTATATAAACTTTTAATAACCGATATTATACACTTTTCAATTTATGGAACTCAATTAAAAGGTCAAAAGTAAGTGTTACCAATTGAAAAAAGGATTTTTGTACAATTCTTACAAAATAAAATTCTTTTTCAAAAACTCTATTTGTAATCTGACAGAAAACAGTATTCAGAATCTATAATGACCAAAGGTACTAATTTTTATGCTTTTTAGCTCACAGACTATCAAAGCTTAAGAGCTTATGTGCCTTCGTTCTGTTTGTATGTATGTAAAGCGATAACTCAAGATAAAAGTATCCAATTTACTTCAAACTTAGAATATAGATTTTTTCGGAAAAGGCTCTTCCCTGATAATTGTTAAGAGTTCATTTGATATTTATAAGACGGAAAACAAGGGCTAATAACCATCCTCTTAACTAAAATAAATGATTTTTTCATGCAGAATTATCAGGTTTCATTCAAGTTTTAGACATAAGATCATTCTGATGAGGGCACCTCCGTCATTAGTTCGGGAAGTTCATTGGATAAGTATAAGGAGGGGAAAGAGGAAAATAGAAAATTCATGGAATTATTAAAAAAGAGGAACTGACATATCCTTAACCTTTTGAGCTCTGATGGGGGAATTTTCTACGACTTAATTTAAATCAATAGATGTCACATTCCCACCGGAATATACGACCAAATTTATTCTTAAAATAGACTAATGCAATTTTTCGTGTATATGAGAAGCCTAATCTTTCGCTTACAAAATACTGATGGCAATGTGATATTATGACATTTTGAAGAAATTCACCCATAGAGCTCAAAGGGTTAACTGTAACTGCTTTCGCAGACGGTTTGTTACCACCGCTCTCAAGCGGCAAACTTTCACCAGTAATTTTTTGCAAAAATTTCTCTTTATTTAAATACCTCATTAGAGGAAAATTTCAATCAAAAGCAATGGGAAAAACTGATATTAATTTTTACAGGTAATAATTTATTTCGGCGGTAGTAGTTCAACCACATTGTGACAATCAAAACAACCTCCTGTCAGTGTCCGTGAAAACATTATAGTACCTCGATATATTGACACCAGTGAAAAGAATTAGAAAATCTTTGCCATATTTGTGAGAGCACTTTTTTTTATAAATAAGGCGTTGAAACGAAACGAAATCTTCTGTTAAAGTTAACTGATGGAAGCTTTCGCCGGTAGTAGTTAAAAACTGTTGATCCGAATATAAGAAACAGCTCTTATCCTGTAACAAACACTTCATGAACTTCACTCGCAATTACTAGACAATATATTATGTGCCTCCTCTTTATTCAAGACTGAGATTGTACTTAATAAAATGTAACTTATTAGATCCCGGAGAATGTTTGGTTTCATATTTTAAATAAAATTTATGGGTTTACCATACCTGTTCTAACCACGGATTGTATGCCGAAAATTATGGTATTTAAACCACGAATCTATGCAAATTTATTGTCTTCATACTTTCCAACCTGTTTCATTTTTATGTGCGTTCGTAATTATGTACATACTATTGTTGTCGCTCAGTCCGTCCGTTTGTCTGTCCGCATATAACAACGCAAAAACTACCCAACCGAATCGTTTGAAATTTAAAATACATAATTATAACATAATTTTGTCGAGTCATTTCAAATTTTATGAAAATCGGATGGATAGATCAATTACAGGGACAATCAAAAGGATTCCGTTACATTACGGTCAATGGGGAAAAAAGTTTCAAATGCATTTTAATCGTTTGAAATTTAAAACACATAATTATTGCGTAATTTTGTCGAGTCATTTCAAATGTTATGAAAATCGGATGAAGATCAATTACAGGGACAACCAAAAGGATTCCGTTACATTACGGTCAATTGGGAAAAACATTTCAAATGCATTTTAATCGTTTGAAATTTAAAACATATAATTATTACGTAATTTTATAGAGTCATTTCAAATGTTATGAAAGTCGGATGCATAGATCATTTACAGGGACAATCAAAGATATTCCATTACATTACGGTCAATGGGAAAAAAGTTTCAAATGCATTTTTATGAAGTTACACTCATTCGAACATAATAGAATTGGCATAAATCTATGAAGTATATACTAAATAATGCATTCCGTACAATCTGTGATGCAAAGAATTTTTATTATTAAATTATAGGGCCACACAAAAGTATTCCACTACATAATGCTATACGGGGAAACATTGTTTGGGGCGTGTTTTAATTATATTCAACTATTTCACATTTTATGAATAAGATATACGTTTCTGAGGTGTAATAAAAATTACTTTCTGTATATTTACAGGAACACAAAAAAGATGTCGACTACTTTACTGTATCCGAAGTACGCTCTACTATATCAGCAAGATTTGAATATTTTTAAAACTTCGCTGTCGTACGAACGCACTTCATTTGCTACGTTCACGTGCAATTTCCAACTTGTTTAACCCTTTGCAGGGCGGGGCAAATTCATTGCTTAAGTATTGAAATTAATGACTGACACCGGAATTTGAAAACAACTTTATTCCTAAATAATAATTTAAAAAAAACGCTATATTTCACGCATTCAACAAACCGTAATTTTCTTTAACAAAATTCCGGTGAGAATGTGGCTTTTGGGAATTAAAATTAAGTGGTTTATCCATGAAACTACCGCCCCGCAAGGGGTTAACCGATAAAAGTTTTTATACCAGAAAATTTATTTAATTAAATGTCTCTTCTATTAAACCTGTTAGATTTTCTTGTCTATTTCGACCCAAAACATATTCGGAGTTTTAGAGTCTGAGGCCTCTCGCATGCCACAATAAGTTTAGAAAAATTGTTGTTCCCTTAAATCATTCAAATGTTCCACATAAATATAAAAATATTTTCTTTATTAAAATATTTGTGGTAAGTTTGGAAGGGCTGCGTATATGAAATATGGTACATTGGGAAGGAATACCACATGAGGGTTAAATATGGGAGACAAATGAAAATTACATATTTCCATTCATTAATTAAATTTCTGGTTTGAAGAATAATCAACAGAATAAATAGCGGTGCGATATCGCCTCATTTTAATTCAGATTTGCAAAGTTTTAATTTTGTTTTACTTTTAAAACCTTGCTAGAACAGAGCTAAAAAAACTTATTTCGCGTTGAGAGCATTGCAATAAAAACGTAATATATAATGCATTTTTAAAAAATAGTGGTGCAAACAAAAAACGAAAATCGTCGGCTGCGGCAGCTTTGCCTTAGCTATTTTGACATTCGCAGAGATTTACTCGATCCTAGCCCTCGAGAATGTTGGATGATTACTGTAGATACAATAAATCCCAGAGTTTCTGTGATTAAATAAGGGGAAATTCACTTTTATTAAGTAGTGTTGTAAGAAGCCTTTTGGGAAAATGAAGTGAACACCGCTGTTCTTCATATTAAGGAAAATATTTTTTTTCTTCACGTTATTATTAACGTTGTTTATCTATTAACCCATTAGTTCCTAGCGTCCCTTTTTAGGAACGCTTCAAAAGGTGCATGTAGCACTGTTTTTGACACCGGTAAAAAAGAACTGCAATATTTATTTTATTTAATTGAAACATTTTCGTGATTAATGAACTAAACTTAATTCTTTTAAAAATAGTGGTGCCAAACGAATAAAATTTGCGCAAAAGGTGTTGGGCACGAATGGGTTAAACTATCTTACTTTATCGTAACTGTAATTGCTACTACTAGTGAAACGCTCTGAGACGTATAAATATTTCTCTAAATTTTCCTTCAGCGAAAAATATTTTCAGGATTGATTTTTTTTAATGTATTTTGATCTCAGTTATACCCAAAAGCCCATTTAAAAATCGTTAACAAATCTCATTTCATTATATATGAATATGTTTCTTTTTTATTTTAAAAAGATTTCTTTAGGTATCTAATTTCGAAGCTCATTACCAACATTAATGTACTACTAGAAGTAAGAAGATAAAAAATATAAAGAGTAGAAAAAAAAAAGCACGGTTGCATAAAGAAGAACCATTTGTTTTAATGAATAGCTTGGTGCTAATTGGACTCATCACAATCACTATCCTTTGAATTTTTACTTTATAGCAGATTCTTAATAATATGTTTAGATTTCGAACGACTCATGTTTCTTGTTAGACACATAAATGTACCGACAAATGTGGCTGGTCTGTCGTAATATATTTTTTTAAACTGTAATTTTTATCCCAATTCTTTTTATTTGCTTCTGCGTAAATTCAGAAAGTATATTTTTTTTACTTAAATTTTTTTTTAATATTCAAGGATTAAAATGAGGCGTTGATTTTTAAGGTGAGTAGACTTCATTTTGTAAACAAAAACAAAACAAAACAAAACAACAAAGATTATGCTAAGTCATATAACAAATTAACAAATAAATATTTTCTTATTTTTAAATATTAATTATTGGATATTTTGTAATATTTATTAACAATTATTATATTATATTTAATTAACAAATAAGTATTTTATTAAATATTTATATTTTATTATTGACCTCAATTAAACCCCCAAAACCCATTTATAAATCGTTAATACTTCTCAGTTTATTATCTGTGAATATGTTCCTTTCTATTTTAAAAAGCTTTCTTTAGGTAACTAATTTCGAAGCTCATTGACAACATTAATATACTACCAGATGCAAAGAAATAGAAAAATATTTAAAGAGGAAAAAAAAGCATAGATGTATAAAGAAGAACCATTTGTTTTAATGAATAGCTTGGTGCTGATTGGGCACATCACAAAAACTTTCCTTTGAATTTTTTATTTTATAACAGATTCTTAATAACATGTTTGGATTTCAAATGACTCATGATTCTTGTTAGATACATAAATATACTGATAAAATAGCCTGTCTGTCGCAATGTATTTTTTAAAATTGTAATTTTATGTCGATTTATTTATTTGCTTCTGCATAGATTCAGAAAGTATATTTTTTTCCTTAACTTTATTTTTAGAACGTTCAACGAATGAAATTAGGCTTTGATTTTTGAAGTGAGCAGCGTCTTTTTTTGCAATACCACTAATGAATGAGTGAAAAGAAAATGAGTTTTTAAACAAATCTTTTCTGTTGTAAGTGAACACACGTCAGTTGGCGATATCAAAACCATGCTTGTTTGAACTAATGCGGATAAGCACTATTGAGTTTTAAATTTGCATGAAATAAGACCATAAAAAAATATGAAACAAGATTTGTACGTATGCCGTTATTTTCCGCGAGAATTAAAAGTACTTTTTATTGAAAAATAAATCTAGCTCAATCACGTGAAATTTCCCCTTATTTAATTAAAGGTAAAGAAGAATTTCCTGACAATGAAACTGCAGGACCCGTATGAACCCCGTAAAACTAGAATATTACTGTTGATAAAGATTTATTAAATCTTTTTACCCGAGAAGTGAATCCCACTCTCCACTAGTGTTGTTAAGTGTCACTCGTAAATTGGGACGTCAAATGCTTCCGACACCACTAATATCTTACAGTATATTTTTTTATATCTTTTATCACAGATTATTCGTCTATTGTATAGGACGAAGAAAATTAGTTTAAATTACTGGTGTCAAGAACATTTGGTGCTCTCATTTAAGCGTGACACTATTGGTCAGTGAGAATCACTTCTCAAATGCCACAGGTTAACCCTTTGAGCTCTGGTGGGTAAATTTCTTAAAAATTCCAAAAGTCACACTGACAACAGTATTTTCCAAAGAAAAAACTTGGTTAACGATATACAGGAAAAAATTCATTAAACATTTTTCAAATAAATTTGGTCAATGTTGGTGCCATTGTAACATTTCGGATTTAAACTTATATGGTAGAAAATTCTACCATCAGAGCTGAAAGGGTTAACACTTGAACGTCCAGCTGGTGTTAATTCGACCTTGGACAATTCATGAAATGTGGACTCGAACCAGTTTTTATTATTTAAATATTGGATTGGGGAAAAATAATTTCACTTTTTTTCGTATTTTTCAATGTAAATTTATTTATACACATTTAAAACACTAATCAATAATGTATGTGCCGTTTTTCGATGACCTCTTGCTATTTTTCTGGTAAAGCCATAATTTCGTCACAGTAGAACTTCTGAGATTTCTGGGCGAAAAACTGATCAAAGTGATTTTTTCAAGCTTCTTTTGAAGCCTGCTTAACACCATTAAGAGAGTTCTGCAGAGAGCGGAACAAAAGGTAATCGGTTGGGGCTAGGTTCGCACTATACGGTGGATGCATCAAAACTTCCCAGCCAAGCTCTTTCAGTTTTTACCGAGTAACTAAAGATGTCTGTGGTTTAGATTTGTTGTGAGGGAAGACAACGCCTTTCCTATTAAACAATTCTGGCCGAGTTTTTTAATCACCTGCTTCAATCGCATTAGTTGTTCACAGTAGATAGTTGAATTAATGGTTTGGCCAGGTTTGAGCAGCTCATGACGGACAATTCCTTTCCAATCTCACCAAACACTCAGCATCACCTTTCATGGCGTCAATCCGAGTTTTGCCATCGTTTGTGAAGCTTCTCCAGACTTCGACCACGATCTTTTTCGCACATTTTTGTCGTATGTGATCCACTTTTCCCCAATCCATAATCATTCGTTTTTAAACTGCCTCGATTTCGTTCCGTTTCAGTAGCGATTTACAAATGGAAACTCTGTCCATTAAATTTTTCCCTCTAAGTTCATGGAAAACGCAAGTATCGAGTTTCTTTTGGCATCCATTCTTATGTAAATAGTTAAAAACTGTTTTAAGGTCAATGTTTAGTTCCGTAGCAATGACGCGGGAAGAAATATGTTGTTCTACCTCGATTTTTTTAAAAAATTTCATCGACTTTTTCAACGATTGGTTGGCCAGGGAGAGGTTAATCTTTAACGTCGAAATTTCCGGAACGTAAACAAGCAAACCAATTCTGACACTGGTGTTTACTTAACTCCCTGAGCTCTAATGGTACAATTTTCTACCACATAATTTTAATTTCGAAATGTCACAATGGCATTGGAAAATTTGACCAAATTTATTTGAAAAAGGTTTAATGCGTTTTTTCGTGTTTATCGTTAAACGATTTTTTTCTTTGCAAAATACTGGTGCCAATGTGACATTTGGAATTTTGAAGAAATTTACACCCCAGAGCTCAAAGGGTTAAGCACTGATCACCATAAACACCACACAATTTTCGATCAGCCTGCGCCACATTTTCCAATTTTGGAAGTAAAAAAGCAAAATATGCCGAAAATGATCTTCTGGAATCTCCCTTTTTAAATTGCAATAATGGCTTAATTGAGTAAGTATTACTCGAGATATGCGACTTTAAATCTATCTATTCGGAAAAAACGAAATTTCTTTTTCCCCAACCCAATATAAACCTTAGTAAACTAATTTAAATAAATAAGTTGAATATTTTTGAATAAAAATTTTGGTGTAAAATATTATTATAAGGTTGAGTAAAATTTCCGGGAATTCTAGTTTTAAGGCATTTGAAGAGTGTTGTCAGTGGGCTGATTTTTTAAAATTAAGTTTCTTGATTGACGCGACTTTTCTGAAATGGTTCAATTTCCCTTGTTTTCTCTTTGTATATGTCATTACTTAAGATTGAATAAGGTAAATTCTACTATTTCAAAAAAGTGATGCCAATCAAGAAATCTAAATTTAAACAAGTTGGAAATTGCAGGTCATGCGTTGAAAACGAGGTGCATTCGTAGTATAAGGAAGTTTAAAATATATTCAAACCTTGGTGTGTTAATGTACAATACATCAGATACAGTGGAATATCCGAAATTTTTTGTGTATCCCTGTAAATACCATCCTCTTTCTATTTTACATTCAGGGCCTGATTACTAACAGGGCGCTCTCTCACCTATAAAATATTGTAGAAATTTTTTCCTTGTTTAAACGCCTCTTTCATTCAAAATTACTATCCGGCGCAGACAAATTCTGTTTGTAAAATGAGAAATTGTTGACTGACACCGGAATTTACAAAAGACTTTTTTAGAAATTAAGAATTCAGTGATTTAAGCTGTCATTGTAAAAGTAAAATTTTACTAAACTATTATTTGTGCCGTTTGTAAGTTTGGAATTAAAATTAGGTGTTGCCGGAGTGGTAACACTGCGCCGAAAAGGGTTAAGGCAAATATATTCTTAAAAGTTATGTTTTAGTGCGTAAAAAGTGGTGTTTATTCCCTATTTTTAGTTTACAGTGTAAGTAAAAAACAGTGAAGATGTTAAATTTTTTTTAAGATAGTATAAAATCCTGTACACGTTTTTAATTTTAGATTTAGCACATTTCCAATTGATATCATAAATTTTTAGCATACAATTGTGAAATTTCAATTGTCATAGAAACTTATACATAAAATATTTCTGTTTCTAAAAACTACCTAAAATAGAACAAAAATTATTTAAAAAAAAATAAATTTAGTCACTTTTTTGCATAAAATCTTTTAGTGTAAATTAAACCTAATTAAAATACTACTAATCACATTCCGTTGAGGCGAATTATATGTTCCTTTAAGGATTTTTTAATTAATTTTTTTCCAGTGGATATAATTAAGTTTTGAAAGAAGTTCGTATTAAATACTTTTTTCTTTTAATAAGCAAATCTTATCAAAAGTTTTTTGTGGATAGGGAGATTCTAAATTTTACTAATATTCGTAGATTTAATTGGTTTTAAGTGCTTTTTAAATAATATTAATGATAATGAGTCGATTAATTTTCCTAATTAACATTCCCTGAAACAAAATATTTCAACGTATGTATATATATATATATATTTAGAAGGGACATCTTGTGTCACCACAGAGAGGCAATAAATTCGACAAAAAATGGTTAATTTTAAATAACTTAGAATGAAACTAATTAAGTATAAATAGTTTAATTAAAATAGTGTTTTTGATGAATAACGTATGCTTTCGGAAGGTATAATAAAATTTTAGTTGAAAAATATTTAATAATTTTGTTTATATTACACAATTTGTTTTTATTACATCTATAAACAGCATTCGAGTTTTACAAAAATATTTAAGCGAATTGTTCATCTGATTTAATAGTAGAAATTGAAAATATGAGATAGAAAGAGATGACTGCTATTTTTGCCTTTGAAATAGCAATTAAATTTTTCTTATTCTAAACAGTGGTATCGGCATGATTGAAAGATACAAGGAATGTATAAACCTTGATAAAATACGTCTATAGCAGTCAGTATTGTTATAGAGCGAACTCGTTGAATTGAATCTACTAAGTTTAACCCTTTACACTCATATATGCAGTCAGACTAGACATCATTGTTTTTTACAAAATTTATTTTTTCCACACGAAATAAAGGAAAATAAAATATGTCTTATGTAATTGGAGAATTTTCGGTATTGTGTAGTTGAATGTAAAATCTTTTGAAAAAAATAGCGCCGACCGAAAATAATCTGTGCAAGAGAACACGGACTCGAAAGCTTTAACCTTTTCCGTCATGGTAGTTTAAATTCTCCGACTTCATGTACTAATTGCCACCACAGAACCAGCATTTTAAAGAGCTTTTTTTAATTAAAGAACTTTTGATTTGAGATTGCAGCTATTTTCAAGTAAATTTCATTGCAAATCCTGATGTAAAACTATTTTTTCAACATTTTAGCAACTGGAGTACTTTGATTCATGAAGGTTTAAGCACCACCTCTGAATACGAGAACTAAGCTCTGACACAATTATGCCAGCTCTGTCGTTGAGAGACTTATCTTAAGTGTTTGTACGGTACCTTGAATTTTAATACAAATAATTCTTATAAAATTATCAATCGCCTTACTTTTCTGAATTAAAATAGTCCAAGAAAACGTTTAGAAAATACTGGTGACTTCATTTAAGAAACCGTAAAAATATCTTAAACGGCAGCTGTCGTTTTTGTGCCCTCCCACAGACCTAGTATTCATGGGGCGGTGTTTTGAAATCCTACCTCTGTTTTAATTCTCTGTATAAAAAAATATTTGGTCATTAATAAGTTTTTTTGATGCGGCCTATTTTTAATTTCTTTAATATCATAAATATCAAGTATTTCTTCACTTGACATTTTCTAAATAAAAAATTATAAGGAACAGCACTTCCTTGTTGTTCTTAATTATAAGTAACATTTTAAAGAAATATCAGCGCAGAGATAATAACATTAAAATCTACCAAGCAATTTAATATATAAAATTAATGAATAGAAATTTATTATTTTGATTATACAATTATTTTACACAGTTGTATTTTAAACCATGTTCCAAAACTACGTTCTTTGAAAAGATTTTGATATCCTTGTTCAAAAAATTAAGCAAAATAGATATTTTTTTGCAAGAATAGCAAGAAAAACATTCTTCCAGGTAAGTTACTATGACATTTATAAAGATTTATCTTTGAAAAATAAATTTCTTCTAAAATAAAAGAAGTGGGATCCCTGGAAATGCCCCCGGGAACATATTTTCATCCATAACAACCATTGTTAAATCGTCTTGAAATTTTCTGTTCCCCCTAAATGAAACGAATTGTCGGAACCCCACCTTTCAAAAAAGATCTTAAAGCAGTTCATTTTATTCTCGGTGTTCATTTATATATTAAAAAAAATACTATCGACACGTGTCTAATTCGGATACTGATTTGTATGTACTAAACAAAAAAACCCCATTTTGAATTGTTTCAGTTTAAAGTCCTACAGGATATGATCGGTTGTCTTCTTTTAGAAAATGCAACAAAAATGAAATTTTCTTTTTTTCCCGAAGAAAGGACTTATTTAAAAAATAGAAAAATTTATTCCAATTTTAAAAATAAGTTATCAGTACTTTCGAATAAAGGAGAAAAGTAATTGTAATTAATTTTTAAATTCGATTACTTATTCTCTTTTTTAATTAAGTTAGAAATCTTAATTTTTAGAGGGTTTTTTCATTTTTTAAATAATTTATTATTAATAGACTCAATACGCCCAAAAATAGTGGACTATAGACCCAATACTAGAAACTTTCTTCTACGAGTAATTGCTGCAGAGTTAGTAGGAGGTGTTTACATATTTTTTTCCACCACTGTACATCTATATATCAAGGATGCCACAAACGACTATTTTTTAATTCTAACTAGCACCACTTTTTGAAAACAGAAATCCTTAATAGACGCTTTGACAGTATTTTCAAAAGAAATATACTTCAAACTTTATAGTAGAAAAATACTGGTGCTCACATAATATAAAAATAGTCGCCTATGGCAGTCCTGATATGTTCAATTAACAATATGAATAAGGATATGTACATGCATATCGTTATTCTTGCAGAGAATAAAAAAAAAATCAAACTAAAATGTATGTATCCTATTTTTTCTGCTTATTTTTTAATTATATTTTCTTGCCAAATGCTTCAATGACTGCATTGTTTAATTTCTTATTAATTTCGTAGATGCTTTATGTAATATTCGATCGGTAATAATATTCGAATCAATTTATCTTAATTTTATTCGGTCTTTCACACGCATACAGATAAGTTCCATTTCATGTAATAACCCTCATCAATTAATCATTTCGTGAACGTTGGTCCACCTTTTTTTTTTTGGTACAACCCCCCCCCCCATTTTTAAGGTAAAATTTCCAGAATGTATTGAAAAATATGCCGGATGTGAATTCAACAAATTTAGCAATGAAGTTATTGTAAAATACCTTAAATATATATTTTTTAATCACAGAAAAGTTGCGATTTGTTTTACATTCATCGAAGAGTGCGTGAGAAAATCATATCGTTTAAAAATTTTTAGTGGACTCTAATTTCTACAGAAATATAATTTCCTTTTCTTTTATTCATGGTACTCCAATTTCTCACGAATGCGCCGCTGCTCCGATAACTGGTATTTTACCAGCTGTGACTTATTTTTGCTTAGCATTTATATGACTTCATTTTTTGAAACAAAATTTCGAGAGTATAAAAAGGATTTAACTAAACCCTGGTGTATACGCGGGGATTTAAGGTAATTCTAAATTGAATATTTTCATTTTATACTAATCGGGAATTCTCGTCGTCTGTTATAAACCGCTTCCCTAATTTGCCTGTATGTCATACGTGCAACTTATTCTTGCCAATCATGATTTGCCCGTACTTAGAACGGGCATCCATATACAATTATGATTTATCAGTCTCAGCAGTAAATTTTTACTGTAAATTTCGCATTATTTATTCCGAGCATTTTTCTAATTCAACTAAGCAAAAATTTCTGTATTGAATAACCAGTGATAAAAGATTAAGCAATCTTTAAATGACATGAAAGAAATAGGCATTATTTCAAAGTTCTTTTTTTTCAAAAGTATTGATCTGTTAAGTGGTCAAAGGCTTTTTAATTTATACGGAAACTCAGATTTCATAAAAGTTCATAAAACATTTAAATTTTATTTAACTTTCAGATGAAATTGGTTCACTGTATCGGTCGATTCAGTTTCTATTCAGAAAATCCAATTTTATACAAAAATTATAAAATTTTCACGTGGCGCCTTATATTATGACAATATCTCATGGCTTAAATTAATTATTCTTCTTTCATAATTTCTGGTATAAATTCAGTAATTCTGAATAAAAATGAACTCTGGCATCGGTAGTATTACACGTGTAAGGTGACAAAATTAAACCATTTGTGATCAGTATCTTTTACACATTTTTTTTTTCAAACTTCACTTTCATTGACATTTTGATCACAAATTCACGATTAATGTAAAATAAAAATTACTTTTTAAATATAGTAGTACGGATAGAATATAAAAATATTCGTACGTATTATCTGAGCAAATATTTGCTGAATGCAACTACAAGCTAGTGACGGATGAAGTATAAAAAGCTAGCATCTGACAATACAGAACTATTAACCCTTTGATTACGGGGTTGGGACATCTGTCGTTCCAGCGAGTATTCCGTCATTCTATTCACACCACTTTTTAAAAAGTAGTATCTGTCATATAGATGTACTGGAATGAAATCCAGAGTAGTGTACCAAAATGACATTTTTTTGTAAATTGTGGTACGAATAAAAATAAAAACAATCGCCAGCTTTAGCCCGTAATCAAAAGGATAATAAGGAGGACACGCCATACTTTTAAAACAGTGAAGATTCAACTGTAACTGCTTTTACAGACGTTAATTACTATCAGGAAAAGCTGCAGTCCACAGATTGAAATAGAAATATTTCTTTTTCTGAACGCCTCACAAAGACAAATCTTCAATATTAGGAAGAAACAGCAATTCACATTTATTGGTGGAAGTTTACTTCGTCAGATCTCTGCCCCCGTGTTTCCGCTACATTGTGAAAACCCAGACGACCTCCTGTCAGTGCCAGGGAAAAAGAATATAATAACTAGGTAAACTTATAACAGTAAAAACAAAGAGGAATTACCACCGTAATTAGCAGAAAAAAATTTCCTATGACTGAGGGCTTGAAAATCCCATGCCCGATGGGCTAGCTTTTTGAAATTGGATTTGCACCACTTTTATTAAAGGATAAATTTCCCCTTCCTTAATATGCTATTGAATGAAACGCATTACACCATTCGAGAAAAGTGGCGCTTGTCTCAATTTCAGAAAGGAGCCCGTGTGTTAACACTTAGTGGGCGTGTAGATTCTCTAATACCTTTAATGAATAAGGTACTTAATAAAACAAAATTTTCTATTCAAATTTACTGGTGGAAGTTTGTTTCGGCGCTAATCAGAAACTGTTGATCTGATTAAAAAAAGACAACTAACTCAGGGTTCGCACATCTCAACCACTAAAATTTAATATTTTCAAAGTGTTTCACTGCAGAAAAATGTTGCAAAAACTGTTAATGAAGGTGGTGCCTGCGAATTTTGTGTTTTAAAATTTCTTATTTACAAAAGTGGTGCCATAGTCCTTAAAAAATATAAGGATTGTGCGAACCTTGTAACTATAATAACGAACACACCAATAAACTTAACACTAAAACTTTTCTTACTTTATATTAAATTTTCATTTGTGAAAGACAGCCGTAACACAAAGAAAATCCATTAGACATGTATTGATATTTTGCGTTAACATTGTCAAAAAACTTAATGCAGTATTATCAAAGAAAGTTTATTATTAGTATTTAAAATTTCTTTCAGTTTTAAAAGATTTTTGCAACTTTACATCTTAATCGGAACAAAACAAATTTTCTACGTATTTATCTTGATATTTATTTTTAAAAAATGTTATAAAAATTTAAATTTACTTTACTCGCAACTGGTTCACGGAACGTTGTATGTTAGTTCATTCATAACTGCAGTTATGATAAAAGTTATGAAGAAAAAACACTTTTCAAAAATTGTAATAATTATTTTAATTGAGAAACAACTAGAGCACACATGGATCTGATTATCAGCATAAATTTTATATTTACTATATCGAAGTTTAATAAAAATATCTGGTTACTTATTCATTAGAATTATAAAGCATGCTTACTGTGCTTATTTTTCTATACAAGAGCTTTGATATTATAAGTGTTTTCTTTGTTTAAAGCATTGTTTAACTCTTTAGACTCCGGCCTCTCTCACAAACATTTTCATCAGTTGGCATCTTTTTTCCAAAATAAGGTGCTTTCAGTAATATTACATTAAAACGCTCTAATTAAATAAGGCATATATTAGTTTCCTTTATTATTGTTGTCAAAAAAATTTTTTGCAAAGAAAGATTATCCTCGGTGAAACTGTATATACGAGTGCAAGGGGTTAAAAGCAGATTTTCAAATTTGAGCATGACAATTTATTAAGCTAAATTTTAATAAATACTGCACTCAATTTTTCCGAAATAAACTGTAACATTTTCTTATTTTATATTAAATTTTCATTTTATTAAACAGTATAACGTAAAGAAAAATCCATCTAACAAATATTGATTATTTGCGCTACACTGCCAAAAAATGGCATGCAGCATTTTCAAAGAAAGTTTATTTTTAGCGTTTAAAATTACTTTCAGTTTTAAACGATTTTTGCAATTTTGTATTTTAATCAGAACAAAATGTATTTTCGACGCATTTAGCTCGATATTTATTTAAGAAAAAGTTATAAAATTTTAATTATTATGCCATTTTAAAGTCTACTTTATTGTGATAATATAAATAATCTATTTTTTCTGTATTACACTTGAGATATAGTTCTTTTTGTTTACTAATCAAAACAGTTTTCTAAAATAGTTTTCTCGATCAGAATGTTTCCATTACAGAAGATTTTAACCCTTTCGAGTAATCTTTCGGTGTACTTTACCAGTTAACTCATCAATAGTTTTATAAAAATCTCTCAAATAATGCCTATTTTTTTAATGTATTTTGAAGAATATTTAGTCTTTTAACGCCGGTTTTTCAAAATAGAAAGATTTGCCTAATCGAATTAGAAAAATGTTCGGATTAAATAATGCAAAATTTGCAATAAAAATTTACAGGTAAGAATAAGAAATAACGATTGGAATATAGATGACCATACGTGGTACGGGCAAATAGAGATTGAATAAAAAACACATAGACTGTAATACGTACGAGTAAACCAGGGAAACGGTTAAAAAAAGATAGCTTATTGTTATTTTACTGGTACCCAGAAAATTTAATTAAATTTTTCCTCTTATAACATAGTTGAAAATAATCAAGTTCATATTTACTAATATTTACTAATAATTCTGGTGTAAGTAAATTATATCATACAGTTTTACTCATTGCCGGAAAGTAATAAATAATTATCTTCAAATTCTTTATTGAGGAAATTTAGTAAATCTACTTATTGCATAACCCCTTTGTCACTGCATTTATAATCTTGATAATCTTTCCAATTTAAATAGACAACCCTTTCCTTTGCCATCCATTATTAATGTCTTGTGACATGTTTACATATCTCTCACTGGATTCGTTAATTGGATACTGCTTTTTTTCTCAGAAAAATATTCTTTTAAAATTACTTTCACAGATTTTCTACACATGTACTTGAAAGAGAATCTTCTTGAAAATGAGGTAAAATCTCAAAACAAGTAAATACATATCGTGTTAATAACCCACTTAATTGATTTGACTGTATTCAAAGAATATAAATGTATGAGGCCGCATACAGATTTATTACGCACTGGTAAGGGTTAAAATGCCAACAACAAAAAAAAAAAAATGTTACTTGTTGTTAATTTTTCTGTATGTTTTCATGAAATCAACCCTTTAATCCTTTCCGGTGCAGGGTATTTTTATTCCGAAAATTTTGAAATGACTCAATGACACAGGAATTGACTTGCAAACGTATTTGAAAAAAAAGAAAAAAGTATTTTTTCCATACATTATAAACGGATAATGTTTATACCAGAATTCTTTTATTATTATGATATTTGAGAAACAAGTTGTGTGTTCCATGTAATTTAACACTGAAACACAAAGGATTAACTTTTTCAGGCACAGAAAACTGTTTCAAAATATCATAAAATGATTGAGTGACGCCAGAATTTACAAAAAAAAAAAAAATCTTGTTAAGTAAAAACTTTTTTCCTAAGCTTTCAATGTAAAAATTAAATTAAAAAAAATATCCTTCGTGTTTGTAATTTTCCTGAAAGGATTAAGTTCTGGTGGGCGAATTCTTCAAAACACTCAAATGCCACGTCGTCACAATTATTTCCCATACAAAAATTGCGATTTATTATATGCACGAAAGATGCATTAATTTATTTTTGATGCCATTGTGATATTTCGAAAATAAAATTGAGCGTGAAGAAATTTACCTACGGCAGCTGAAGAGCTTGACCCTTTGAGGGGCAAAGTACTTCTACTCTTAAAATGCTGAAATCATTGATTGACACCAGAATTTAAAATCAAGGTTCTTTCAAAATAAATAAAAGCTTTTCTTCACGTACTTGATGAAATCAAAATTCTGCTGTCGATGTGTCATTTCCCAATTAAAATTAAGTGGTATATATTTTATACCACCGCCCTTCAAGGGGTTAACCTAGGGTTCGCACCGATCCTAAAATTTTCATACTTTCCTACCATAATTTTAAAACGGTAATATTTATTTTATAATTCTATTGTAGATGTTAAAAGAAATCTTCGATGAAGATTTTTGATTTAAAATACTGGTTGCAAAGTGTGAAAATTTTAGGAATGGTGCAAACCCTGGCTTAACCCCTTGAGGGATGCGTTTGCAGTCTGCAAAAGGTTATTTTTAGTGCTTAAATTTCCAACTGCCACCAATAATTTTTAGTACAATTTTATTGTCATAATATAAGTAAAGAAATGACAACAACTTTCAATTTTAACTAAATGTATTCGTAAATTGTGATGGGTATTAATTATTTAAACACTTATGGAACACAAATATTTTGCCCCTGAAAGGGTTAAAGTGTTATTTCCAAATTAATAATTTCTTTAAAAACACATTTTTTAAAGAAATAATATTTCTGTGCTGTTCCAGATGTATTTTCATAGTTATATATGTTTTTTTAATGTTAAAACAAGCAAAAATATTCACATTACATGATTTGTCTTAATAAATACTATAGTACTCCCTCCCACAAAAGATGTAGTTTTCAAAAAGAAAAAAAAAAATATTCTTTTGCAGGTTAATGTATCATGTGCAACATAGTACTTGCTCATACCTTTTGATATCATGCCATTATGCTTTTTATACCAAAAATATACAACACTCAAGTTTTTATCGGATTTCGTTATCATTATATAGCTAGAGGAAATTTTTATACATATGGTTTTGCCTTTAATCGATAAAAAGTAGACAGATACCTGTTTTTTAAATGTTTTGATATCCAAAGATATCAGATGTCGGTAACGCGGTATACATTTCTTCCACATTGTAAAGAAAAATTGCTAATGGATTTCTTCCTCAAATTCACTTTATTCTATAACAATTTATACGAAAAAGGACAAAGAATGTTTCAAGAAGTAGAACTAATGTAATTTGTTAAAATAGATATAGAAAATGCATCAAGCACAATTTATGAAGCACTTTCCAACATTTTGAGAATTCTTTAGGTGGTGGGATATATTTTATCCCACCTAATTAAAACAAGATTCCAGAAACTTTTAATGAAGCTTTATATTTTTATCTTTGTGGGCAAAATGCCGAAAAAACGCTTTTTTAATAAATTTAAATACACTCGTTCAAGTACAAATTCGTGCACAAAGAAATAATTTTCGAATCGTAAAAAAACTTGGCTAGTGAGTACGTTTCTGACCTATATGAAAATGATGCAAAATACAACATAATTAAACGTTGCCTAATGCCACCAGAGGACGTTGAGCTCTGATCTCTCAGGTGCATAAAAAGACTGTGCAGAAGTTTGTGGTAGTACAGAGGTGTATTATTTCATAAAGGATGCCGAAACACCCTCATCGAATGCAATAGGATCAGTTGAATGCAGTTATGAATAAAGAGGAAGCTTGAGATAGTATGTTGCCCAGGCGTTGCGAGTGAAGTAACTGAATACGTTATACTAGTCACTGAAAAAGACCCAGATGATGATGTTAAGTCTAAGGGGGCGTTATTTTCAAATATCTTGCTCAAATATTAATAATTTTGCATGATTTGTTTTTGCATAGGATAGCTGATAACCATGTGCAACCAGGCTAGTATTTACTTTTTCAAATTCGTTATATATTTTTTATATAAATGTTGTTTCAATTTCAGAACCGGTTCAAACCAGTTCCGAAAATTAAAGTATTTTTTCTAAAAAAAATCTCAAACCAAAATCGAAAAAAAACTAGCCCGGTGATAGATGGTCTTCAGCTATCCTATGCAAAAAAAAAAAAAAAAAAAAAAAAAAAAGTGTAAAAATATTAAAATTTCAGCGAGAATTTTGAAAATAACGCCCCCATAGCCTTAACATTGTCATCCGGATCTTTTTCAGTGACTAGTGTGGTGTCTGAAGAGGTTATCACAAGATGATGGCTGTGTTCTTCAATCGGATCAACATCTTATGACACCTTTGAAAACTTACAAAAAGAAGCTTAAACCCTTTGAGAGGAAAAGCAATTCTATCCATAAAATGCTAAAATGATTGAATGAACCATAATTTAAAACCAAATTTATTTCAAAATATACATATGTTTTAATTTACATAGTTAATGAAATTAAAATTTTCATTTCAAAATTCTCGTGTCAATGTGGAATTTCACAATTAAAATTAAGTAGTATATATCTTATCCCACCGCCTTTCAAAGGGTTAAACCTTTGTGTTTCAGCATTCTGTAACAAGAAACACTCAACTTGGTTCTCAACTACCACAATAACATCGGAATTCTGATATAAATATTTTCCGTTTCTCATGTATGAAGAAATTGCTTTTTTTATATTTCCAAATAAATTTTTATTTAAAATTGGTATCAATCCGTCATTTTAACGTTTTCTCAATGAAAGTGCTCAGATCCTTAGCCCTTTTTGGCACCGACAAATTCTGTTAGAAAAATGAGAAATTATCGACTAGCACAGTAATTTAGAAAGAACTTTTTGTAATATTAAGAAACCCCTAATTAAAGCTTTCATTGTTAAAAAAAAAAAAAAAAAAAAAAAAAAAAATTATTGGTGCTGTTTGCATGTTTGGAATAAAAATTAATCATCACGGACAGGGCACACTGTGCCGGAAGGGGTTAACCCTTTGAAGGGCGCTGGGATAAAATTATGCATTAAAACAAAATCATGCGTTATGTTGTAACTCTAGAGCAGACTGAAATGTTATACAAGTGTTTACAAGTTTTATTGTAAAAGATTATTCTAGATTTTTAATCAAAGCTTAATATGCAATAGTAAAATTCATTTTCACTTTTTTTTAATCACCGTAATTTGCAATTAAACAGCGCAAAAAAATTCTATTATCCCTGTCCTGCACAAAGTACTTCTGGTACTAAAATGCCGAAATGATTGCTTGACGCCAGAATTTACGAATATATTTTTAGTGAATAATTAAAAAACTTTCTTCGGGTGCATTACAAGATGGAAAAACTTATTTTTAAATTATGGTGGCGATGTGGAAATTGAGGATTAAAATAAAGTGGGTTCCATTATATTATAAAGTGTTCATTTTTTCGTTGTGCAAAAGCGGAAGAGTTGGCAGCTGTGAGTTTTGAGTGTGGTATATATTAACATTATTTATAAAAGTTTTTCTTCTTAGAACCGAAATATATTCATTTAAAACCGGATAAAATGATGGTTTTATCCGTTCTAGTGTTAATTATCTTAGTGCCAGGTTTTAATTATTGCCAGGTATTAATCATTTTGCATGATTTTATCCTGTAGTTCCATTATATATAAAAAAAATTTACGACGCGTCCGTTTAATTCATATGTTTAATATAAAATAATAATTTTTTGACGCTTGAAAAATTAAAAAAAATTCTAATTGAAAAATAACTGGCTCCAAATAAAACACCAACAAAGTTCGTACCGGTCCTGGAATTTTGAGACCCGAAAATTCTTCAGTACTAGTCTTTTCTTATAGAGAATCTCTCTTCAAGGCAAAATTTCGGTTGTTTGAACTAGATTTATTTTTCTATGTATAAAAAAAATCCCGGTATTTCACTGTAATCATAACGAAACCCAAACCACTAATCTTAGGAAGTTTAAAATATACAGAAAAAGATCACACTTGCATGCATTCTTATCTCGAAAAATTTAATGTTTTGAAGATTTAAATGCAGTATGCCCCCTTAATTGAAACCGAAGTTATAATCATTGTTCCGACTAAAATTTATGCATAGTACATAGTTGTTTCGATTGTTTTTCGTTATATCATTTCATGGAAATTTACATAAACCGAAATATGAAGAAAAAAACTCATTATACGCTTTCATTAGTTTAATGAAAAAAGGTGGATATATGTATTTGTATAATGAAGGCTAACCCATTTACAAAATATTTTATTCTTATTGTTCAAAAAAATTCTTAATTGACAATTGTTTTTTCTTAATAGTCCCAAATTTAAAAATAGAAAGAAATTGAAAGGAAAAAAAACGATATGTGTTTTTGTAGAATTTTAAATGATTAAGGAAGAATAGTATTATAATTAATGATGGCGAAAGAGCATGAGAGAAGCAATTATTTATTTAAATAAATATTTAGTTTGTTTTTTTTTTCGAAACCAGTGGTTAATCAATCTGGAAAGAATAGTTTTTATTTTAAAAGCATTTAAATTTTTAAAAATATTTCCATTGTAATAAGAAAAAAAATAACAATCTTGACTTTATTAATACATTATTACTTATTAAAAATGGAGATGTTTGGAGTACAGTTCCTACAATTTATAATGTGCCCAATTAAACTAATGAAGTAAAGTCAATTGATTCATGATCAAACGATAAGAGTGAACAGTAATTGAATGTATGTTTCAGGTAAATATATACTAGTTTAAAAATAAATAACAAACGACGGTTAATGTACAAAAAATTACGCTGTCTAGAATTGCAATGGAAATATATATTTTTTTGTAAAATCTTAAGTTAAATTTTTCATTAAGAATGAGAATACACAGCTACTGCATCTTCAATTGCTGCAGAATTTGCAAAAATCTTTCTTTTTTTAGGTTTTCCTTGAAAATCCTGCAAAATAAGTGCGTGGTAGAGATTCCTTTTCGATAACTGTTATGAATGGAACAACATATCGAGTACTGGAACGTATACAGTACGTTTCGCTACCAGACCGACAAATTTTCAGGAGGTTTAAGGAGCAGATAGCAATGCAGGGTCGAAAATGCCATAGTTGCTGGTTATGGTATCGAGCTATGTTGCTAGTAGGCTACTTTTTTTAAATTCAGATTTCTTGATTCGCACCACTATTTGAAAATTGTGAAATTCTTCTTATCAAATAATATATTAATTAAAGTGAAAATAAAGGAAATTTTACAATTTCATAAAACTGGTGCCAATCAAGAATTCTAATTAAAAAAATGTATCAACTGGCAACACTGGAACAAAGAAGCAGACAAAAAGGACAGATACAGAAGCACTTTAATGGGGAAAAAGAAATTTTATTGAAAGATTGTACAACAGAAAGTGGTAGAAATTACGACCAGAAGTCATCAGGCAGACTTGACAGCAGCTCTGCATACAATTCCTTAAGTTCTGGTATTTTCCTGACGTGTCACGTAACCTCTCGGCAGTTACAGACATTCGAGCGAAGATATATTCAGCTGAAAGAACAAAGGATCGCTGTCAAGACTGTCTGACAACTTCTGTTCAGAGTTTCGACAACCTTCTGCTGTACAATCTTTCAATAGAATGTTTTGTGTCCCATTAATGCGCTGCATTTTACAAATAATGCCAACGCCCTACATTTTTTAAAATTCAGATTTCTTGATTGTCATCACTTTTTTGAAACGTTAAAGTTCCTTTTTTTTCGCCTTAAGGCACAACACTAGGCACAAAAAAGACCCGGATGATAATGAAATGTATATGGAAGCGTTCTTTTCAAATATTTCGCCCAAATTTTAATATTTTTACATAATGTTTTTACACAAGATAGCCTAGGATGATCCATAACCGGCCTAGTTTTTACTTTTTCAGTTTTTAGTACCAGGTATTTAAAAAAAAATTAACTTTCAAAATCGATTTAAATCGGTTCTGAAATTGAAACTATAGTAATATAAAAAATATATAAGCAAAATTGAAAAAGTAAAAACTAGGCCGATTGTAGATTGTCCTCAGCTATCCTGTGCAAAAAAAAGCATGTAAAAATATTAAAATTTGAGCGAGATATTTGAAAGGAACACTCCCATAGACTTTAAATTATCATCCGGGTCTTTATCTGTGCCTAGTGTGGGGCCTTTATTAATATCATTAAATAAATGTCATTTTACAATTTAAGAAAAAAGGGTACCAGTCAAAAATATGAATTTAAAAATGCATTATACTTATCATATAAATATAGATGCCACAGCATTACTGGAAATTTTGGTATAATTTTCTGTTTATAAAATCTGTGTGAAATAGCGATGTAAATATTTACAAAAATTAATATACACTGCTCAAAACAATTAAAGGATATTTGAAGTTTTATATAAAATAAAGATATAAACGAAATTTTTTTGCCGAAAATAGAAAAGAAAATCACAAATGCAAATTTTTCTGGTTTTCAAACTGTGGAGTACGCAAATTTTGAATTCGACGTAAAAAACTTCGCTTCAGCGGCAGCGAATGAAATTTGACTTTGAACTGGATAAAAGAGAATGAAGACAAGGATGATTGGCATTCAGTGATTGCTTTGTTTCGATGAGTACGATGCCTCAGCGAACTCAATTGACAGATTCAGAAGATTGGAGAATTGTTGGTAGGTTAGAAGGGGGCCAAACTCAAGCCGAAGTAGCGCAAGCCATTGGAGTGTCACAAAGTGTCGATTCCAGGATCTGGAACCGTTTTTTGGGGAGTGGATGTGCAGGCAGGTCAAGGTCGTAGACGGGCAACAACGCCCAATGAAGATCGGTATTTAGCGTTAACAGCTCGGAGATACCGAAACATGAACGCTACTCTTCTCCAACAATACCTTCGCTCGGCTACAGGCACCACGATTTCAACTCAGACTGTCCGAAACCGGCTCCATGCTGTAGGTCTGTATGCTCGCCGACCGATGGTATGTGTTAGATTAACATCAAGGCATCGTCGCGACCGCAGGGAGTGGGCAGCCGAGCATGTCAACTGGAGGAGAAATGAATGGAGCAATATTCTGTTTTCTGACGAGTCCCGTTTTTCTGTGCATCCGAATAATAGGCGTATTTTCATCTGGAGGGACCGTGGCAGTAGGAATAATCCTGCGTTCGTGCACGAAAGTGTCAGATTTGGCGGTGGAGGAGTGTTGGTGTATGGTGGCATCTCCATTGACGTGCGCACTGACCTCTACATCATTCGAGATGGAGCTCTGACTGGTCGCCGATATAGGGATGAGATCCTCAGACCTATTGTAGTCCCTTACGCTGCAGCAATCGGAGATAACTTCATTTTAATGGACGATAACTGCAGGCCACATCATGCAAACCTGGTGGAGGATTTCCTTTTCGAGGAAAGAATCGTTCGAATGGAATGGCCAGCGTGTTCTCCAGACATGAATCCAATCGAGCACGTTTGGGACGCTCTAGGAAGATGAGTTTCTGGCCGCCAACAGCCCCCACAAACTCTCCAAGAACTGGGAAGAGGTCTTCTGGAAGAGTGGGGCAGAATACCCCAACTCGTCATTAATAGCCTCATTGAGTTCATGCCTCAAATGTGTTCAATGTTGCTGGCTGCCCGTGGAAACCATACCCCCTACTGAAAATGATTTTCTTTGAAGAAAACACCTTTTCTTATTCTTTTTTTCTCATATGCACAAATTTTGTTTTTTCCTTTTGTACACAAATGGGCAATAAAATGCATTTTTTTCTGCCAAACATGTGTAATTTATTCTCATATAACCTACTATGTCTGTCGACCATGTATCAATCAGCTAAAAAGTTTCCCAGATACAAAATCCACCTAAAACTGCAATATCCTTTAATTGTTTTGAACAGTGTATTATGGTTTTGCGAAAATTATATTCTTTTTTTATAAAATTCTTAATATGTGATCTGTATTATTCATACGTAAAAATACGTAAAATGTGGGTTGAGTATAACGTATATATAATAACAAAAGTATCTGTTAAAATATATCAATTTCATTTAAAGGCGTTACTTGAGACTTAACTACTCAAATTTAACATTAGAAAAATTTTTGGAATTAAGCCAACAGTGTGACAATAAGAATATTGAATAATACAGTAAGCATATAAGCAATCTTTTCCAACATTGTCGATACTGATTCGATGTGGAAAACTAGCGTTTTGTATCGAAGACAATAGAAAACTAGAGAGCTGTGGCAATATCAAAACTTTTTTCTCTATGTTACATATTAATACGTCCTGAAAAATACAGCATAGTGGCGCCACTGCTTATATACTGAATATATTCATATCATATATTAAATATTTTGGAAATTATTTGTAACAAAGAAATTAGACGCAAGTTAATGCAGTAATCCAAATACAATTTTTGATTATTTTTCTAATTAATATTCAGCACTGAAATTAAGCTTGAAATTATTAAATATTTATAATACATAATTTATCGCTTGCTATCTAAGAATAAAACCAAGAAGGTGAAAATTGACCTAGCCGTGGATCGAACCCGGAAACTTTGGAATAGAGCTCCAAGTGCTCTACTATTTAACCCCTTAACTGGTTTGGCCGAACGGCCTTCGGGCACGACGAATTTGCTTATTGCATCATTTAAAGGTTTTGGACACCACTATTATTTTTAAGAAAATTTTCATACTATTGAAAGGCGGAAATGTTTAGACTAAATTTTACGAATATTTTATTTAAATAATAGTGGTGTGAATCCGCTATTTTCAATCTATTAACCGGAAAACAATTAACCAGTTAAAGGGTTAAGCCACAATTACGATGCCCAGATTGCCACTGAAACAAATTTGAAGAAATTTGTATAACACTGTTTTCATGTTGGATAGTTTGACATGGTACCGTGAATTTTTGTATTTTTGTTTTAAAAAGTATACTAATGTTTATTTACGGTTTAATCCATTTTATTTTACAGTGTATGTCTAGAGGAACAGACACAGCCTGGGGGTCCATTTTTCTAATGTCTGAGAAGGCCCATTTGAATAATGCAATCGGCAGCGTATCACCTAGTCCGTTTTTCGCTGAACCAGCATTGTTTAAAGAAAAAATAAAGTTCGTAGGTCTTTACAGCAACTGAAAAAAAAATGTTTCTCGAGCTAAGTTTCGACGAAATTTTGAAAGAATTTATGTTCAAGAAACGAACCAAGTAGCAGCCCTTCAATTTGACTATCTGATCAGTTTTGTACCAGTGCCAACAACAACAGCGATTTACGAATTACGATCAAAATTCACGAAAAAAGTATTTTTAATGATTTAAGATATTTTTCTTCAATTCTAGAAATAATTTTCATTTAATAGTACAAAATAATTTGAACAGCATCATTAAATAACTCAATCTTAAACGATAACAAAAGATCTGAAAAGTTTTCTTTTGTTTCCGTCACGATTAAATGTATTATTCAAGTATAATTAAATGGTTATTTAGGCACAGGTATTTAGCGCCTGCATTTCACTGTGGTTTTACTCACTCCTCCAATCTAGCGAGATAATGATGTTCTGCTTTCCTTACATAGAATTAACAATTTACATAGTAATTCACTCGGTGTAATTACAAGTCTCCAGATAGTTGAAACCTATATTTATAGCTTGTGAGCTTGTTCAGTTTCAAAGTATATATCATGTACTTAAGCACAATAATTTATAATGTGTTCACAAAACAATTAAAATTATATTTATTGCTTATGCCTTTAAGCAAATCAAACGAACTTCAATAGATATAACAAATGATGACAATATTTATCATACTTAACTAATTACATCGATTAGTTGACTTCGAATAATGTAAAATATACTTTATATTTCGGATACATTCTAAAGTCACTGAATATATTTTTTTAAATGTTGTACTCTGAATTTCTTAAAAACGGATTTATGAGTTCATTTATTAAAAATAGAGCGCCCCAAAAATTACTCAAGTTTGATAGTGACATTTCACACCAGAATTTTTATTCAAAATTATTTAATTGATTTATTTAACGTTAACCTGCACTGCTTAAATTTACCTTATTTCAGGAAAAAAAATTCTGGCTTGAATTAAAATTTAATCAAATGGTCGGGGTCAAATCCGCGCCTTCCGGGCGTTTCTACTATGAAATTATTGAAGTCCAAACTGAATTTAATTTATAACAGTTAGGTAGATTTTGTCTCATGAAAACATTTTCAGGGGAATAACAAGACATAAAATCCATTTAAAAGTAATATTGACCGTTTGAATCGAATCCATGGTTACTATTCACATTGGTATTAATACAGTGGATTCTCGTCAATCTGTTCAGTAAACGTGAAAAATTTCAAATTATCGGGGTTTTACAAAGAAAATTGTTCTTTCATTATAAATTTAAAGAAAGTTACTTTTTTTTACTTCATTACTTTCCACTTATTATTGTCTTGTTTATTTATTATTATCCACTATAAAAAAAGAAAATGTCTTTTCTAGAATTTGAATTGTTTTAATCCTCTACGGCCCATGATCGGATTCATTTCAAAAATTGTGCAATTCAGGGAATCGGAAATAACACTAGAGTATCTAAATCATGGATAGCCAACCTGCGGAACCCGTGTCAGAAAGTTATCGTTATTTATCTACAGAAAAACTACCTTGTTTAACCCTTTTGAGAGGCAAGGTATTTCTGCTCAAAAAAATGTTCAAATAATTGAATCACAATATATTCTAAGAATAAATTTATTTAAAAATAATCAAGAGCTCTTTTCCACGCATATTATGAGATTGAAATTGTACTAAAAATTTACAGGTGCCATTCCGCAATTAGAACAGCAAAATTGGCCATTTACAGACAGCAAACGGCGCCCCTGAAAGGGCTAATGAGAAAAGTTCCTTAATTTAAAAAGAACAAAATTATAATTCTTAAGAAACAGTTTGGCCACCATAGATCTAAAAAATAAATTTAGGTTTATTTAACAGAGAAACGTCTGCTATTAAATAAAGCAAACTTTTTTTACTACTTTAAATTTCTGGAGGGAATCGGGAACAAATGAAAAAAATACTGCCCGCCCCCCCCTTTAAACAGGAGTGTAAAAATGTAGGTGCCAGCAGGCAGCCTCTAATCACAAAATTTTAATTGTTATTTTTCGATTAATGCTTCGCCTTAACTAGTTGTAAGAATGCTAAAAAAAGTGATGAAAACAAATAAAATTAAGTGGCGAGTGCTGGTGCCTAGATTTTTACAGACCTGCCTGTAAATAGGAAACACTGACTGTAACATAAATGCTACCATGAACATAAGAGGGTTAAATATATAAATTGAAAAAAAGTATCATATTCTAAAATTAAACTTACAAAATATGCATTATCAAAAAAAACTTAAATGTCTTCCCTTTCTCGTAAAGTATAATCACACAAACAAAGTAGAAAGAATTGAATTCTATAACGAATGAAAAAAAATTAAATAAAAATAATATTGCCCAGTTAAACTGATGGCACTGAGCTTACAGGCTACGCATACTAATAGTACATTACAGCTTTATATTTTCAAGGATTAATTCTGTTCGAAAAAAAATTAAGACGGGGAAACAGCTCTCTCCTTTCCCCTTATTTATACTTAATCATTGAACCTCCTAAACTATAAAGTACATGCTTTATCATATAAAAAATCTATATCCAAAATCAGAGCAAATGAGATAATTCTTAATAAAAACACATTTAGCATTTATATAATTTAAAAGGAGTTATCCCCCTCTTTTATACTTAACCATTAAACTTCCAAAACTATTCAGAGATTTGAACGAAATCTGACAATTCTGCTTGAAAAACCCATTTATATAAATTAAGGGGAAGGGCATTAGAACCCCCGTTCGCCCTGTTTATACTTATTCAATGAACACCTAATAACAGTCACGGATACGCCTCATCAGAATGACCCTATATCTAGATTTTGAACGAAAACTTAATTCTGCATGAAAAACCTATTTATATCAATTAAGGGGAGGAGCATTAGCCCCCCCGTTCCCCCTCTTATACATATCGAATGAACTTCAAAAACGAATCAGGGAAGCGCCTTGTCAGGATATACCTATATACAAAATTTCAAGTGGATCGGACATTTTTATCATGAGCTATAGCGTTACGTACGCACGTACATACATACATACAGAACGGGCGGGCACATAATCTCTCAGGCTATGATAGCCTGTGAGCTAAAAACTGATAACTAAAAAAAAAAAAAAAAAAAAAAAAAAAAAGACAGATGACACTTGTTATTGTAATAATTTATCACTACATTTTCACCCATTCCTGTCTTTGAATAAAAATTTGATTTATGATGACACTTTTTGAAAAATTCTGATGATTATTACTCATGTTTCATTATAAAATTTAAGAAAATTTTGTGTATCTTATTACCTGATACACGTATAGTTCCATAAATGTCTCAGATTTTTCAACAGATGAAACGAAAAAATTTAAATTTGCTAGTTTAAGAAGTTTGTTTGAACATTATGTCCATCGTAGATGCCAATATTTACGTTTTTTATTAGCACAAAATTATTAGTATAGTTTTTCGCATTATTAAATTACAGATTACAGCGTTTCAATAAGCGAACATTTACTTGAAATCTTTAATGGTAAGAGAAAAGAATCAATGTTGGAAGTTATAATTTAATTTTAAAAACTTGCAAAATATTTTAACTGTTTCAAATTGACACTAAAGTTTCAACTCGCTGAACAAGAATTGTCACTTGTTAACAAAAGTGGTATTAAAAAAATAGTGTGACCACATTTATTGATCTAGTTCTCGGATCATAACACAACTAATTTTTATTTGATTGCAATTTCATCAGATAAAATAAAGCGAAAATTTTTGTTCGAAAATAGTGGTACATAGGATTATCCGCCCTCTCACAGTTTTTCGTGCACTAATGGCTTCATATAATTTGCCCGATGATTTGAAATAAGTTCACAGAATTAAAATTTTCCATAAAATTTATAAAGAAATTTGTTTATTTGAAATATTTGACTCAGTAATTTATTATTTTTGACTCAGTAAATTACGTGACATAACATTGTCATTTTTGGAATTAAATTGAGGTGGATTGACCCTCTATCTATCCTTGAAAGGGTTAAATAGATTTCTTTGATGGTGCTGCAAAAAATGCATCAAATTTTGTTGAAAGCAGTGAGGATGAGAGTCTATAATAGAATGAAGATACTTAATAAAATGAAAATTTCGTTCCAACTTCTTCTTGCCAATGTGGTATTTAAGGATTAAAATTAATTCAACAAAAAAAAGCTCTAAATGGTTAATATTAATTTTTCTTTTTTTAGGAAGTATAATCGAAAACTTTCAACATTTTTTGTAATAAAAAACAAAGTTTTATCAAATGAAAATTATAAATATTTTTCGCTGTAATGTAGCTAATATTACACTTGTAAAGCTTATGCAGAGTCTGTACGAGTCCTGGAATTTCAAGAAGACCAAGGTTCGCACACTCCTTATATTTTTTAAGGACTCTGGCACCACTATTATTGATAAAAAAATTTACATTTAATTTTTAAGAAACATAATTCGCAACGACTAGGTTTATTCTCTGATTTTGCAATATTTTTCTGCAGTAAAATACTTTGAAAATACTGTTAGAATTTAGTGGTAAAATTGCGCGAACTCTGAAAGAGGAAATTTTTTGGTGCCAGTATTTTCTTATAGAAAATTTCTCTAATTAAGCCAAAATTTTGCAAGTTTGAATAAGATCTTTTTGTTCTAAAATAAATACAGGTATATCACCTGGAAAACCAACGGTGCCTGTGCGATACCCGTTATGTCATGGTAGTTCAAAATGTCTGGAAATAAGTATTTATCTACAATTATTTGCTTGTACTTTTTATTTGAAAAATATATATCTGTAAATATTTACATGCACAAAATTTATTCTTACTAGCATTTCGTTCTTGTTATTTAACGTTTTCATTCCTTGAACGGAATGTGATATATTATTTATAACTATTTAAATTTAATACACAATGACACACTTTCACCTGGATTTTAAAATAGTAATGTAATTAAATAAAAGTAATTATTTAATTCCGAACCAGTGCTTTGTTAATTTTTGCGGTAGTAAATTGCTTAGCTATTTTTTTAAACAGAAATATTTGTTTTATCTAATCATTTTAAATTTGTAATAAAAATGTCAGGATGAGAGTCCATAATAGAATGAAGATACTTAATAAAATGAAAATTGCGTTCCAACTTCTTCTTGCCAATGTGGTATTTAAGGATTAAAATTAATTCAACAAAAAAAAAAAGCTCTAAATGGTTAATATTAATTTTTCTTTTTTTAGGAAGTATAATCGAAAACTTTCAACATTTTTTGTAATAAAAAACAAAGTTTTATCAAATGAAAATTATAAATATTTTTCGCTGTAATGTAGCTAATATTACACTTGTAAAGCTTATGCAGAGTCTGTACGAGTCCTGGAATTTCAAGAAGACCAAGGTTCGCACACTCCTTATATTTTTTAAGGACTCTGGCACCACTATTATTGATAAAAAAATTTACATTTAATTTTTAAGAAACATAATTCGCAACGACTAGGTTTATTCTCTGATTTTGCAATATTTTTCTGCAGTAAAATACTTTGAAAATACTGTTAGAATTTAGTGGTAAAATTGCGCGAACTCTGAAAGAGGAAATTTTTTGGTGCCAGTATTTTCTTATAGAAAATTTCTCTAATTAAGCCAAAATTTTGCAAGTTTGAATAAGATCTTTTTGTTCTAAAATAAATACAGGTATATCACCTGCAAAACCAACGGTGCCTGTACGATACCCGTTATGTCATGGTAGTTCAAAATGTCTGGAAATAAGTATTTATCTACAATTATTTGCTTGTACTTTTTATTTGAAAAATATATATCTGTAAATATTTACATGCACAAAATTTATTCTTACTAGCATTTTGTTCTTGTTATTTAACGTTTTCATTCCTTGAACGGAATGTGATATATTATTTATAACTATTTAAATTTAATACCCAATGACACACTTTCACCTGGATTTTAAAATAGTAATGTAATTAAATAAAAGTAATTATTTAATTCCGAACCAGTGCTTTGTTAATTTTTGCGGTAGTAAATTGCTTAGCTATTTTTTTAAACAGAAATATTTGTTTTATCTAATCATTTTAAATTTGTAATAAAAATGTCAAATTTTCAATTAAGAAATAGCGGTACGACAAAAGCATAAAATGTGGTACCTTTATCCATCTCGTTGAGCCTTTATTTTCGTATTAGATAACAAGCTTCTTTAAGTAAAAAAAAAATAGCGATTTATCCTTTCAGAAGTACAGCTCTTCACGTTCTAAATGAAATACATGAATAAATAACGCAGGAATTTATGAACTAAATTATTTTAAAATAAGGAAAAGTTTCATTTTACAAATATAATAAACGCCAAATATTTGTTTTAAATTCTACTGCTATTGGGGCATTTTGAATTCAAGTTAGTTGTTCCCTGCAATAGAACATTGAACAACAAATTGTTAAATTAGGAAGGAGATTTTCGAATTTTTGCGTACCAGTATGCTCTTAAACAAAATTTTGTTCTGTTAAAGCCCAATAATAATAGAATTAAAATAAATAAGACTTTCCCTAAAATTATACAGGTATGCTAAATGTAGTAAATCTCATACTTTGGTCAAACAATGATTTTAATCAGGTAACAGTGGTTTTGAAAGTGATTTGGCCTAAATATTTGTTATTACTGGATTAAGGCTTCTGTCCATAGCAGATGAAGCAATCTCTTCCTATGGGAATGTTAGTTTCTAATATCTTGTTTGCTTTTTGATACTTTTAAATATTTCTTTTTATTGCATAGCTCATAAACATCTCCACATTGATTTTTTTTTCTTTTACTTTTTTTATATTTGTTGCAAATATTTTTATAAAGTTAATTTCATTTTCAAAACCGTTTTCGAAGATGAAATTAGCCTCATAAAACTCATAAAATATATCTGCAGCCAAAATGGAAAAAGTAGAAAAAGAGTGACTTAGAAATGCTCCTCAGCTATCCAATTCAAAATATGACCTCCCCATAGGAATCGCATTAGCTCCTGAGCGCAGACTTTAAACAATAAAACAATGAGGAAGAAAATGTTGAATAATAATTAAATTTGCAATAGGGTAATTCCATGAGTACATGTCGTGTAAGTCACATACTAAGAATTTGGAAACCAGTATTTTAGAACGGAAAAATGTGACTAATTTTATCATAGATATTTCATTAGTTGAATAAAGCCATGAAAATTTATCTAAAATAACGGTGGTTAACAATTTAGCAGTTACTAGAAATGTGACTTACACGACAAATGCTCCTGGAAATACCCAATAAAAAATTCGTAAATTATTTTTTAATTTCATACTAATTATAGGAGAAAAAAATGAAAGAAAATATTTTGACAAACAATGAAAATGAAAAATTAACTAATTCATATCTAATTAAAAGGATTTTTTTGAATGTAAATGAAACATAATCCTCGTTACACCCAAAAAAGTTTTATTTTTCGCTGTTAACAAACCTTTAATTTCCATTTTGTTACATTTTAAAGTTAAATAGTCTCTTTAATATTTACTTAGACATAAAAGTAAATATGTTTCATAATGCATAACTAAGAAATTTTTTTATAACGGAATTATCTTAATGTCGGGAAAAGTATTTACCCAAATTTTATTTAGTGCATGATAGATTTTCTGATCTTTTTTTCATTTTTTTTTAAATTCTCACTGATTATTTTATTGCAAAGGAATTCAGCTAATTTTTAACTCTTTGCGGCGCGGTGGTTTCATAGATATACCGCTTAATTTTAATTCCCAAATGCCACATTCGCACCGGAATTTTATTTAAAATAATTACGGTTTATTGAATGCGTGAAATATAGCGTTTTCCTATTTACAAATAAAGTTGTTTTCAAATTCCGGTGTCAGTCATTAATTTCAACACCTAAGGAATGAATTTGCCCTGCGCCGCAAAGGTTTAAATAAAAGATCCATAATGTATGAAACAACTATTAAAAAGTTTAATTTTCAGCATAATTTATTTTATTAAAAAAAAAACTAAAATAATATCAAAAACAAGTATATTACTATAGAGCTCCTGATATGCGGTTAAATAAATGGAAGACTTCCATTAAGTAATATTTGATGGCTTTTTCGTCAAAAATAGTCTCATCGCATCAACCATTCTGAACATTATTCCTTGATAACCTACCTTTGGCGACCGGGATCTCAGCCAAAGTTGCCATAATGGCATAAAATTGTTAAATATATCAGAATTCTTATTTAAAACCATTTAACATTTTCTAACTTATTTTATACAGAGTTTTATGGTTTGAATTGACATAAATTCATCTAATATAGGTCAGAACGATTCATCATTGCGATTCTAATGTGATGCGGACCTCGCGTGTCTGTACAAATTAATTTCCACATTTTGTCGGAACACAACATTTCCGACCACGTGTGTTTGGAGATTTCGTCATCCAGAGCGTCACCGAGAAATGTACTGAGTAAAACGTTTTGCATTCCTATTTTTTTAAATTCTTTAAAGAGTTAACTCTTGAAAGAATATTCTATGAGTTTGTACTTTTTCGATTTCGGTTACAGATTTTTTATAGAAAGAAAGTTTAACTTTTGAAACATGTCAGATACGTTTCTTAAAACGAAACTACTCTCATATAATTAAAATATATAAGAGATGAAAAAAGTGCAGACGCACAGTAAATAACATCGATCACAAGTACCCTATGCAAAATAAGTTATTTAAAAGTGTTAAAATCTTAGCGAATAATTAGTAAAGAATCCACCCATAGGATTAACATCCAGAGGCTTCGTTTTTTTTGCATACTCGCATTAGCTTATAGAAAATAATGTTCTATTGAATTTGTAGAATGTTCCAATTATCCCTGCTAAAGTGTTCGAGCTGATTTTGACTGAAATGCAATATTTTTGAAGCTAACGCCTTTAGTACTCCGCAATTATTTTAGAGAAAAAGTTGTCCTATTAAATCTCTAAAATGTTTCAATTAAATAAAAGAACATTTTCGGAATTAAAATATTGGTAGGAAAATTTAAGCTCCGCATATTTAAATTAATTTACATTCGAAATGGACACCAAATTAAGGTTAAATAAATCAATATTTCGGTATTCAAAACACCGAAGACTCAGCAGTACTGAACCATGCAACTATTAACCCCTTCGAGACGGGAGTCTTTAAAAAAATTAATGTATTGCCACCATTTTTTAAAAACAGAAATTCATGCTTTATTAAATCGAGAATTTTACTTGTTGAGATAAATACGTATTCTTAAGCCTTTTTTTTGTCGCACATATACGTGTCGCTCGTCCCCAAGGGGTTAAGAAAAAAGAACTGATATAGACATAAAATGAAGAAAGTTCAACTGTATCTGCTTCAACGTGCCGTTCATAGCCACCACTTAAATCTTCCACCAATAAATTTACGTAGAGAATTTCTACTTATTTAAACGCTCGTTAGTAGAAAATACCAATCAAATATACTGGCAAAAACTGCTATTTATTTTTACTGGTTGCAGCTCATTTTAGCAGTAGTAAGTCCGCCATATTGTGACAATCAAGACGCCAATGTATGTAAAAAGATAATAATACCTAGTTAAACTGACGCATGTAAAAATAATAGAAAATTTCAACCACATTTACGATCCAAGTTTTTCGTCAATAAAGCGTTTAACCGTTTGATGGCTATGCAGCGCTATCGTGCTTCCAGATATCAAGTCCAAACAAGACAAGCGGCGCTATAACGCTGTCATATCAGTACGAGTCTGAATCTCAGCTAGAGCGGCAAATATTTACTCACGCACCGAGATACAGACTCGTACTGACATGACAGCGCGATTGTGCCGCTTAGCTTATTTGAACTTGAAATCTGGAAGCGCGATAGCGCTGCATAGCCGTCAAACGATTAGAAAAAAAAAATATTTTCTATTGAAGTTATCTGGAGGAAGTTTTCAGCAGTGGTAGTCAGAAACTGCTGATCCGATAAAAAAAAAAAAGCTGTCATCATGTGACAGCCTTCTCAGTTACTTCAATTGCAATTGCTATATCATACACTATACAGGGTGAGTGATTAATATCGAAACAATAGGCTATCTCCTTAAACATTGCCCCTAGACCCATACTTCCAATTACGAAAATTCATAAAAAAGGTGAAATTTTTGATAAGTTGCAACACCATGGGGGACGTATTTGAAAAAATACGAAAATTAAATTTTATACGGCCCCATAGGATAAAAATTCGAATTATGAAAGCTTTCCTTATCCAGTTCTGAATAGGACACAAAAAATTGCATTTTCATATCTTCAAAACTCGTAGAGTTATAGCCGTTTAAATAATTCATCAGTTTTTAATGGATTAGACACAAATTGAAATGCGCGCAATTTAACAAACAATGTTACTTAAATAGTTCTAGGAAACATGTAAAGAAACTATCTTTTGAGTTAGAATTTTGATTTTTTTTCTTTTTTTTGTGATGGTTAGCCATATAATTTGCAAAGAAAATCATAGCGTAAAATTTATCATAAAATTTATCAAAATTTCAAATGATTATAACTAGTTTAAATGGGATAATTTAAAATAGTTATAACTCGAAACATTATTTATCGGATTTCAATTTCTTTCTATATGATTAATGATGAAAATGTGATTTCAGTTTTTGTTCCAGGGTTTTTTTTCAATGTTAATTTTAAAGCTATTAAAATATTTAAAAAATTATATAACTTAAAAAAATCATATTTTCAAAATTAAATATTTTGTTTTTAATTTGCTGAAACAAAACTAATGTTAAATAATCAAAAATGACATGTTTTAACTTTGAACGTTTTTTAACAATTCCTGACTTTTAATAATTTAAAGATGAGAAATAGTGTTGAAAAAACTCATCATGCAGATATACGAATTAAAAGTATTGTATAAAGTTTGGCTCCTAATAAAATGTTTAAATGATTTTTAAAAATTGAAAGTATAAAATAACTATTTTGTAGCTCAAACTTCCGGTTTAGTTTAACTTTTCTCATTTCCATCTCCTTTCTGTACTGTTTAAATGTCCGTCAGTTTGTTAAAACAAAGCTTTTTCTAAGATACAGTTTAAGTCTTTTTTATAAATTTAGCTCTCACAACTTAAAGCTTTTTATCGTCCTGGAGAGAGGCTGTTAAAAAATCTGTATTCTGGGCCCAGGCCGGCCAGGACCGAGGCGTTACTTTTTTCTGAAGACTCGCCTGGCCGGGCCTAACGTATTTTTCATAACGGTGGGAACTAATTCCTTCTTCCTAGGTCTGCACTGGACGAAAATTTCAACCCCGGTGTCCACACAACCCGCAATCACTGTCTTTCACTGACCTAATACGTGCATAAAATAAGTAAAATTTGGCTCAATGAAAATTTTTACTAAAAACACATTAATTATAAAATCTCCTTTATATTACCAAAAAATAAAAACCCTTTGAAATTTATTTTAAGAGATTAGTATATTCAAAGGCTAAAAAATTAAATACAATAAATCCAGTGAAAAAAAATTACTTATGACGGAATCCTGTCTTACACGGAAAATTATTGATCCATACAAAATAAATATAATAACTGACAAAAAAATAAAAAATAAAAATAAAAATAAAAATAAAAAATAAAAGAAAAAATCATTTACACCTCCTAAGTATGGCATTTGTCTATTTTCTTTCCTATGTGATTCCGTCGTAAAAGGTTTTACAGTATCACATTTTTGAATTTTTTCACACATCGAATATGGATTAACGATGTTAAAAAATAAGTGAAACATTTACAAATCAATACAGATTCATTAATATATATATATATATATATATATATACATATATATATATATATATATATATATATATATATATATATATATATACACATATATATATATATATATAATACCATTAAAAGTAGACAAGATTCACCAATGGATTTTATCAATAAAACAATAAACCAAAACAAAGAATTAGAATTGAATTGAATTATAATATATATATATATATATATATATCACAGCCTTTGGCGCTTATTTAGTAATAAAAAGTATACATATGAAAAATGAAAATCTATAAGTATTTTTGGTCAGAACTCCTCCATACGAAACAATTTTTAAACATGCCAAAGTTAAAAAAAAAAAGAAAAAAAAAACTGTAGAAATTCACGGCTGAGCCGGGCTAGGATGTAAACATTTTTTTCAGGCCGGTCCGGGTTATGAATTTAAAATTTTTCAGGCCGGGCCGAACATTTCCCCTGTGGCTCGGTTTGGGACAAGACCTAGATATTTCGACCCATGCAGACCTCCAGTGCAAACTATCAACATGCTTTGAAAACAAATTATCTTTAAATCAATACGCTGCTTTTTCGTATCCAAATAAGAGGAACTGTCTTATATCGACTTTTAATAACAATTTGTGGACGATCCTTCACTTTCGTTGAAAATGAGTGAAAAACTCTTTGTTTTCAGGCATGGTTAAGTGGTGTAAGTCACGAATTTCGGAGAATTTCGGATTTTAATATCTCTTAGAGGTTTTTAGATATGGAGGTGAAAATTTTTTGTTCAATTTAGGAATGGATAAGCAATAATTTCCTAAGAATTTTACACTACGGTGGCCGTATAAAAAATTAATTTTCATATTTTTTCAAATAGACACTCCCCCTTCACCATGGAGTTGCAACTTATCAAAAATTTCACATTTTTATGATTTTTGTAGTTGGAAGTATGGGTCTAGGGACAATATTTAAGGAGATCATCTATTGTTTCGATATTTATAACTCACCCTGTATATCTGCTCTTCTTTATTCATAATTCCATTTTCTGAGTTCAAGTTCACCGGACGATTGGTGTATGCTCTTGAAAGCATCAACCACCAAAACGTATTATCCCCTTTAAAGGCGGCGATGTCGGCATCAAATAATTTTCTCTCCTATTTGCATAGCTGCCAACTCTTCCGACTTTTAGGCCCGGAAAAATTTAGTAGAAATACTTTACTTACTTAATCGGCAGATTTCGGAGGTTTGAAATGGTAAAATTTTCTGTAAAATTTTTCCGGGCCAGAAAAGCGGAAGATGTTGGCAGCTATGTAAATGCCACATTAGTACGAAATTTTTTAATGAAAATTTCATTTTCGCAGTAGAAACATACGAAGACATACTTTTGTTAACTTACAAACAAACATTCTTCTAATTACTAGAGTCATTCAATTAGTTCAAACTTTAACAAACACAAGATTCCTGCCAGCTAGAGGGTTAAAATGCAGTATTCCTTGAGCAAATTCTAAATTGCTCGAAGATGTCAACTTACACTGCTTATTCAACTTAAGCATAATTTAAAAAACTTTTTATGTTTTCCGGGATGAAACTAAATTATTTCACATTACGTGCTCAAATCCCCATGATTGAATTGAAATTTTCTTCGGCAAAAATAATTCTGCTGCTGAAATGATTGAATGACACAATAATTTAAGAACAAATTTATTCAGAATAAGTAATTTTGTCATGTTGTAGGGAAAATTTTATTAAAAAATTACAAGTGACATCTGGCAATTTTGTAGTAAAGTTATGTAATTCAATAATGTACTACGATGTTTTAACCACTTGCGGAGCGGTAGTATATCTATGAAACAACATAGTTTTAATTCCCAAACGCCACGTTGCCACCGGAATTTTAGTAAAAAGAATTTACGGTTTAGTGAATGCGTGAAATACAGCTTTTTCATATTTACAAATAAAGTTGTTTTCAAATTCCGGTGTCAGTCAGTAATTTCAACACTTAAGCAATGAATTTGAACTGCGCCGCAAAGGGTTAAAGGTTTAAAAACTTTTAATTTTTAATTTTTACTTTATTACTATTAAGAGATACCAGCAACATTTTAATGTATAGAATTATTTATATGTGACGTTTTCTAACGTACCATCCGGAGTAACAATGATATGAGTCGAAATGATGAGGAAGATTTTTCATACAGACATTTGCACATCTCACGTTTTTATTATTGAGGAAGTAAACAATATTACCTTATAATGAATCATCTGGGTCTATAGTGTTAAAACGTGTCATAGTCAAAAAACAAAACTTTTAAAAATACAATTTATTTAAAAGCTTTTAATTATACTTTAGTTAAATTTATTTTACAATTGGTAGCATGGAAATAGCTGTTTATGCGTTATATGTAACACAGAACAATCTTTAACTAATATGTTTTTATTTTGTTCACAGTATTTCTATAAATTCTTTGTCTTTATTGCATATTTTATACGATTAAATAAAGCGAGTATGTTTATTAGAATGTAAGAGAATAAGCATGAAGCAAAAAGGAAAATTTTACATTTAGGGCTCCCGCTAGTCCGTTTTTGAAAGCCCGTATTTTTTAGAAAGAAATTCGTGGTAGATTTCTTCAACAACCTCAAGAAAAACGCTTTTTCTGGTAAGTTTCTACGAAATAAAAGTGGCGTTCGAAAAGCGGGACGAGTGGAAGCCCTATACATGTAGCTACCAAAAATTACCAGCTATTTAAACTTACTGGAGAGAATTTGGAATTCCTAAATAAAATTCAGCCAGATGTAGAATACCACAGTCTTGCCGCATCTACACTATTAAAAATCTTCTCCTAGTTTGAACCAAATTTTGTGCTCAATGAGCTGCCACTGAAAGATTGTGAAATCAAGATCCAATATATGGAGCTCCTGTTGAAGCAAAGTTCCAATAGTTGGAACGAGGTACAAACAGGAAGTTCCAAATTTTGGTACCGATTTCACCATCTTATGTTGACAGCTACTGAGCACCAAAATTTGGTTCAAACTAGGACGAGATTTTTAAGCCAGTGTAGCTCATTTTTTTCTTGGTGGGGGATTCAAAATTATCACGAGTAGGTTTAACCCATTCCGGCACGGGCAAAATCTGTTAGTAAAATGAGAAATTACCGATTGACACCGGAATTCATAAACGAATTTGTTAGCTATTTTGAATTCCTTAATTTAAGCTTTCATTGTAAAAGCAAAATTTTAGTAAAATTTTACTGGTGCCATTTAGAAGTTTGGAATTAAAATTAGGTATCCCAAACCTGGCACAGTGTGCCGGAAAGGTTAAACTGTTACTATTGTTTTATAAGATGATAGATATGCCATTATATTCGCGATTAGGATCATGAATATAATTTGTAAGCATTTTCTAATTAGTAACATCATAAAAATGTTAAGGATCTTATTTGTATTAATTTGAATGGTGTAAGAAACAGTGGGACAAAAATCTAGGCGCCAGCAAGCAGTCTCCAACCGCAAAATTTAATTCTCTTTTTCTATCATTTCGTGTAAAATTCTTGTTAGAATGCTATTAAATTTTGAGCGAAGAAAACTTTAATGGGGAGATACTACCTACGGTTGCCTAGATTTTTGCACGCCGTGTAAAACGAACACTTAGGTGAAAAATTCCGGACTTTCATCAAATAATTTTACAGGAAATTTGCATTTGTTCTATAACATGTTTCTTTTTATCAGTTATGCAGTTAAATGCATTGAAAATCTTATAATTACTCGATTTTTAGTGTTCCGGTACTTAAAAAGTGAAAACGGAACCATTATAAGATCACTCCTGTGTCTGTCTGTATTACTGTCACAGCCATTTTACTGATAAACTATGAAGCATGGAAAGCTCAAATTGCTGGATGTAATAAAGATTTTAGACCCACATATTTACAGATAATTAAATATTTACAAGTATATTTATGGGGAGGGGATACGGAGGTAATTAAGTTACTTGAAAAAAAAATATTTTCTTTGTATATCGTGTGAGGAATCTTGGGAAAGCTTTAGTTACGCTGAACTCAAAAAAATATTTTTTTAAATTTTTTGTATTATCTTTTCAGAGATATCGTCGAAAATATAATGCAAAAGTATGTCCCCACTCCACCCCAGAATAATTCCGAATCTACCAAAACCAAAATTATGAAAAATCTAGAGGTAATATATCTTATTTTAAAATTGCAGGACAAATATAGCGATTACTTTAGATCCCATAGTTTTTGAGAAAAGCACATTTTTCCGTTACATAAAGATTTCAATTTGTGGGTATTGAGTACAGGTATTGAGGCGCGTCGGAGGTATTTATCGTAGCAAAAGTATAAAAGCATTGTTGATAAATACTTTTGAAAAACTCGTTCATAATTAGTCAAGATATTAACCCTTAAAGACAGGAATGACTTTAACATAAATTATGATGGGTTGTGTACTCTGCGTTTTATCGGCTTTTGAAACATAGATAACCGATTTTAATGATATATTTGTTTAATGAAACACTTAGTAGCAATATAAAAGCAACAAACTTCAACTATTGCAAACATGCTAATTTAATTTGAAATAATCAAATAAATCAGGGTTCGTACGTATTAAAAGAAAATTTAAAAAATATTCCTCTTTGTACGTGGATTTTTTTAAAGTAGTATTTGCCTTATTTAATGCAAAACGCTCCTTACTTCGGCTATAGCGGTTGCTACGTTACGAAATTTTTGGTATTAAAATGTCTATTTTTTTTAATTCCTTATGCATGCGAACTTTTCTAAGACTACCAGGATTCGTGATTAGTTGGCATTGAGTGGGTCTTTCATTGCGATTCTTGTGATTTTAAAAGTTAATTAACCCCTTGCGGCGAGGTGGTATACCTAAGTAACCACTTAATTTTCATTGTCAAACGCCACATTGGCACCGGAATTTTCGTAAAAAAAATTTACGCTTTCTTGAATGAGTGAAATGAAGCCCCCTTTTTTCTTAATTACAAATAAAGGTGTTTTCAAATGCTGGTGTCAATCATTAATTTCCACACTTAAGCAATGAATTTGCCCTGCTCCGCAAAGGGTGAAAATCTATTTGGAAAAACGCGTCACGGACCAAAGCGGCTGTATAAATTTGCGAACTCCTTTCTACACAAGTTCCTTTAGCACAATACCAAGTTTAAATATTGAACAAGGTTTTTGTGTTTGCAACTCTGGAAAAAGAGAAGGTTATTACTACGCTACATTTAGTTTTATGAAATGTCAAATGGAGTTCAAATATTCACAATATTTTAATCTCAGTGACGAGTTTAGATCCTTATCAATAGATGAGGATAAAATAGAAAAAGAGTTATACATAATAGCAATATTTGATATTATTTAGACTTCATATCTCTTTTATCTTTTACGGTATACCCATTCATACTTTTCTTTTATGTTGAGATATAAACAACCCTTCATTGTCCAGTTTTTTACAAAATCTTATAATCCTTCAGCAATGATATATATATAATTTATAATACAGTTAACTCCTTCACTATGAGAGCACTTTGCTTAATTTTTAGGGTTTCGTTCATCAGATGAAACACTATTCGTCTCTATTCTCTGTCTGTCTGTAACAGAGTCCGTACACAAAAACTATACTGTGTGTACACTCTCAACAGTGGCCAGTGCTATTTCTAAACTGTTAGTCATAGATATATAGTTCCAATTGAAAAAATGCTTTAAAAAGGGTAAAGAATTGTTTTTTGAGCGATTTGGGTCAGAAGAGATTTTATTAAAAAATTGCGGAAGTTAAATTTTTATACGGTCTCACGGTCCTGTAAGTGATATTTAGTAAAACATTTCCATCACTCTAACAAGCAATACAAAAAAGGTCCCATTCATCTAACACCAAATTTGACCGAGTTATAATACTTTAAATTTCATGGCTTAAACCACTTTTCTGTAACTAAAAACGGATGATTTGAACTTAGCTTTAAGAGAATGTGCACAGGGTGGCGAGTGGTCAAGGAAAACCGGAAAAAACATAGTCAAGAAAAGAGAAATCTACCAGTAATTTCTTACAGAAAATACCTAAAACAATATAAGGATATTATATAAATTGAATTTATCTTTAACAAAATACTGGTATTTATCCTCTATATTGACTGTATTTTTATCTAACCACTCTAAGCCCTTAAAATATTACAAAGGCCGTCCATTTCCAACGCTGTCCAATGGTTAATTCCTAAACCATTCGTCACAGACATATAGTTCCAATTCAAAATTGTTTTAACCCTTTCCGGCACGGGCAAAATCTGCAATAAAATGAGAAATTATCGACTGACACCGGAATTCACAAACAAATTTTTTAGATAGTTTGAAATCCTTAATTTAAGCTTTTATTGATAAAGCAAAATTTTAGTAAAATATTACTGGTGCCGTTTGCAAGTTTGGAATTAAAATTCGATATCCCAGACCGGGCACAGTGTGTCGGAAAGGGTTATTCAGTTATTTTTTACTCCAGGCTGGGCGGTTTTGGTGATGAATTGTTCTATCAGTGAATAGTTCTTTATAAACTACTTAGCATGTATTTTTTCGCTTTTTAATCTGATAAGTATTTTTAGAGTTATTCGACCGTTTACAAACTTCTCTGAAACCCTATTTATGCAAATGTGGGTCTATGTAACTCCTGAGAAATATCAGTATTGAAGTTCCAGAATTGAACTAATAATAAAAGATTTCTTTAGCAGTGTATTTCTTTACAAAATATTTTAACAGTTTCGAAGAATTCATGTCAGGAAAACGCAACCGTGGGCATTCAAACTCTTATGCAATCTTAAGTTGATACAGTGTTCCTACAAGTCAAGGAATTTACCTGGCTTTAGTTCAAATAAACAGTTTAATATTTAGTTCAAATATTTGCTAAGAGAAAAACTCGTCTTTTGTAATCGCGCGTTTACACAACTCGAATATTTCTACATACAAATACTAGTATTTCAGTTTAAAATGTTGGAACTCAGTTGAAGAGATAAATTTCTCTTGTTATGTAGTATTTTAGTAGAAGAAAAGAATATTTTTATGGTTAGCTCAAGTGAAGGTGGCATATTTTGAATCTTTCACCTCCAGGATTGTTGATGACAAAACATGTAAAACAATACAAATTATTTTTTGTAAATGCTTTGCATATCGTGCCGAATGTAGAAGATCATCTATTAAGTTATGTAGCGTTATCACAGGTGACTATTTTTTTATTCTATTCCGCACCAAGTTTGAATAAGATCTTTTTGTTCTAAAATAAATACAGGTATATCACCTGGAAAACCAACGGTGCCTGTGCGATACCCGTTATGTCATGGTAGTTCAAAATGTCTGGAAATAAGTATTTATCTACAATTATTTGCTTGTACTTTTTATTTGAAAAATATATATCTGTAAATATTTACATGCACAAAATTTATTCTTACTAGCATTTCGTTCTTGTTATTTAACGTTTTCATTCCTTGAACGGAATGTGATATATTATTTATAACTATTTAAATTTAATACACAATGACACACTTTCACCTGGATTTTAAAATAGTAATGTAATTAAATAAAAGTAATTATTTAATTCCGAACCAGTGCTTTGTTAATTTTTGCGGTAGTAAATTGCTTAGCTATTTTTTTAAACAGAAATATTTGTTTTATCTAATCATTTTAAATTTGTAATAAAAATGTCAGGATGAGAGTCCATAATAGAATGAAGATACTTAATAAAATGAAAATTGCGTTCCAACTTCTTCTTGCCAATGTGGTATTTAAGGATTAAAATTAATTCAACAAAAAAAAAAGCTCTAAATGGTTAATATTAATTTTTCTTTTTTTAGGAAGTATAATCGAAAACTTTCAACATTTTTTGTAATAAAAAACAAAGTTTTATCAAATGAAAATTATAAATATTTTTCGCTGTAATGTAGCTAATATTACACTTGTAAAGCTTATGCAGAGTCTGTACGAGTCCTGGAATTTCAAGAAGACCAAGGTTCGCACACTCCTTATATTTTTTAAGGACTCTGGCACCACTATTATTGATAAAAAAATTTACATTTAATTTTTAAGAAACATAATTCGCAACGACTAGGTTTATTCTCTGATTTTGCAATATTTTTCTGCAGTAAAATACTTTGAAAATACTGTTAGAATTTAGTGGTACAATTGCGCGAACTCTGAAAGAGGAAATTTTTTGGTGCCAGTATTTTCTTATAGAAAATTCCTCTAATTAAGCCAAAATTTTGCAAGTTTGAATAAGATCTTTTTGTTCTAAAATAAATACAGGTATATCACCTGCAAAACCAACGGTGCCTGTACGATACCCGTTATGTCATGGTAGTTCAAAATGTCTGGAAATAAGTATTTATCTACAATTATTTGCTTGTACTTTTTATTTGAAAAATATATATCTGTAAATATTTACATGCACAAAATTTATTCTTACTAGCATTTTGTTCTTGTTATTTAACGTTTTCATTCCTTGAACGGAATGTGATATATTATTTATAACTATTTAAATTTAATACACAATGACACACTTTCACCTGGATTTTAAAATAGTAATGTAATTAAATAAAAGTAATTATTTAATTCCGAACCAGTGCTTTGTTAATTTTTGCGGTAGTAAATTGCTTAGCTATTTTTTTAAACAGAAATATTTGTTTTATCTAATCATTTTAAATTTGTAATAAAAATGTCAAATTTTCAATTAAGAAATAGCGGTACGACAAAAGCATAAAATGTGGTACCTTTATCCATCTCGTTGAGCCTTTATTTTCGTATTAGATAACAAGCTTCTTTTAGTAAAAAAAAAATAGCGATTTATCCTTTCAGAAGTAAAGCTCTTCACGTTCTAAATGAAATACATGAATAAATAACGCAGGAATTTATGAACTAAATTATTTTAAAATAAGGAAAAGTTTCATTTTACAAATATAATAAACGCCAAATATTTGTTTTAAATTCTACTGCTATTGGGGCATTTTGAATTCAAGTTAGTTGTTCCCTGCAATAGAACATTGAACAACAAATTGTTAAATTAGGAAGGAGATTTTCGAATTTTTGCGTACCAGTATGCTCTTAAACAAAATTTTGTTCTGTTAAAGCCCAATAATAATAGAATTAAAATAAATAAGACTTTCCCTAAAATTATACAGGTATGCTAAATGTAGTAAATCTCATACTTTGGTCAAACAATGATTTTAATCAGGTAACAGTGGTTTTGAAAGTGATTTGGCCTAAATATTTGTTATTACTGGATTAAGGCTTCTGTCCATAGCAGATGAAGCAATCTCTTCCTATGGGAATGTTAGTTTCTAATATCTTGTTTGCTTTTTGATACTTTTAAATATTTCTTTTTATTGCATAGCTCATAAACATCTCCACATTGATTTTTTTTTCTTTTACTTTTTTTATATTTGTTGCAAATATTTTTATAAAGTTAATTTCATTTTCAAAACCGTTTTCGAAGATGAAATTAGCCTCATAAAACTCATAAAATATATCTGCAGCCAAAATGGAAAAAGTAGAAAAAGAGTGACTTAGAAATGCTCCTCAGCTATCCAATTCAAAATATGACCTCCCCATAGGAATCGCATTAGCTCCTGAGCGCAGACTTTAAACAATAAAACAATGAGGAAGAAAATGTTGAATAATAATTAAATTTGCAATAGGGTAATTCCATGAGTACATGTCGTGTAAGTCACATACTAAGAATTTGGAAACCAGTATTTTAGAACGGAAAAATGTGACTAATTTTATCATAGATATTTCATTAGTTGAATAAAGCCATGAAAATTTATCTAAAATAACGGTGGTAAACAATTTAGCAGTTACTAGAAATGTGACTTACACGACAAATGCTCCTGGAAATACCCAATAAAAAATTCGTAAATTATTTTTTAATTTCATACTAATTATAGGAGAAAAAAATGAAAGAAAATATTTTGACAAACAATGAAAATGAAAAATTAACTAATTCATATCTAATTAAAAGGATTTTTTTGAATGTAAATGAAACATAATCCTCGTTACACCCAAAAAAGTTTTATTTTTCGCTGTTAACAAACCTTTAATTTCCATTTTGTTACATTTTAAAGTTAAATAGTCTCTTTAATATTTACTTAGACATAAAAGTAAATATGTTTCATAATGCATAACTAAGAAATTTTTTTATAACGGAATTATCTTAATGTCGGGAAAAGTATTTACCCAAATTTTATTTAGCGCATGATAGATTTTCTGATCTTTTTTTCATTTTTTTTTAAATTCTCACTGATTATTTTATTGCAAAGGAATTCAGCTAATTTTTAACTCTTTGCGGCGCGGTGGTTTCATAGATATACCGCTTAATTTTAATTCCCAAATGCCACATTCGCACCGGAATTTTATTTAAAATAATTACGGTTTATTGAATGCGTGAAATATAGCGTTTTCCTATTTACAAATAAAGTTGTTTTCAAATTCCGGTGTCAGTCATTAATTTCAACACCTAAGGAATGAATTTGCCCTGCGCCGCAAAGGTTTAAATAAAAGATCCATAATGTATGAAACAACTATTAAAAAGTTTAATTTTCAGCATAATTTATTTTATTAAAAAAAAAACTAAAATAATATCAAAAACAAGTATATTACTATAGAGCTCCTGATATGCGGTTAAATAAATGGAAGACTTCCATTAAGTAATATTTGATGGCTTTTTCGTCAAAAATAGTCTCATCGCATCAACCATTCTGAACATTATTCCTTGATAACCTACCTTTGGCGACCGGGATCTCAGCCAAAGTTGCCATAATGGCATAAAATTGTTAAATATATCAGAATTCTTATTTAAAACCATTTAACATTTTCTAACTTATTTTATACAGAGTTTTATGGTTTGAATTGACATAAATTCATCTAATATAGGTCAGAACGATTCATCATTGCGATTCTAATGTGATGCGGACCTCGCGTGTCTGTACAAATTAATTTCCACATTTTGTCGGAACACAACATTTCCGACCACGTGTGTTTGGAGATTTCGTCATCCAGAGCGTCACCGAGAAATGTACTGAGTAAAACGTTTTGCATTCCTATTTTTTTAAATTCTTTAAAGAGTTAACTCTTGAAAGAATATTCTATGAGTTTGTACTTTTTCGATTTCGGTTACAGATTTTTTATAGAAAGAAAGTTTAACTTTTGAAACATGTCAGATACGTTTCTTAAAACGAAACTACTCTCATATAATTAAAATATATAAGAAATGAAAAAAGTGCAGACGCACAGTAAATAACATCGATCACAAGTACCCTATGCAAAATAAGTTATTTAAAAGTGTTAAAATCTTAGCGAATAATTAGTAAAGAATCCACCCATAGGATTAACATCCAGAGGCTTCGTTTTTTTTGCATACTCGCATTAGCTTATAGAAAATAATGTTCTATTGAATTTGTAGAATGTTCCAATTATCCCTGCTAAAGTGTTCGAGCTGATTTTGACTGAAATGCAATATTTTTGAAGCTAACGCCTTTAGTACTCCGCAATTATTTTAGAGAAAAAGTTGTCCTATTAAATCTCTAAAATGTTTCAATTAAATAAAAGAACATTTTCGGAATTAAAATATTGGTAGGAAAATTTAAGCTCCGCATATTTAAATTAATTTACATTCGAAATGGACACCAAATTAAGGTTAAATAAATCAATATTTCGGTATTCAAAACACCGAAGACTCAGCAGTACTGAACCATGCAACTATTAACCCCTTCGAGACGGGAGTCTTTAAAAAAATTAATGTATTGCCACCATTTTTTAAAAACAGAAATTCATGCTTTATTAAATCGAGAATTTTACTTGTTGAGATAAATACGTATTCTTAAGCCTTTTTTTTGTCGCACATATACGTGTCGCTCGTCCCCAAGGGGTTAAGAAAAAAGAACTGATATAGACATAAAATGAAGAAAGTTCAACTGTATCTGCTTCAACGTGCCGTTCATAGCCACCACTTAAATCTTCCACCAATAAATTTACGTAGAGAATTTCTACTTATTTAAACGCTCGTTAGTAGAAAATACCAATCAAATATACTGGCAAAAACTGCTATTTATTTTTACTGGTTGCAGCTCATTTTAGCAGTAGTAAGTCCGCCATATTGTGACAATCAAGACGCCAATGTATGTAAAAAGATAATAATACCTAGTTAAACTGACGCATGTAAAAATAATAGAAAATTTCAACCACATTTACGATCCAAGTTTTTCGTCAATAAAGCGTTTAACCGTTTGATGGCTATGCAGCGCTATCGTGCTTCCAGATATCAAGTCCAAACAAGACAAGCGGCGCTATAACGCTGTCATATCAGTACGAGTCTGAATCTCAGCTAGAGCGGCAAATATTTACTCACGCACCGAGATACAGACTCGTACTGACATGACAGCGCGATTGTGCCGCTTAGCTTATTTGAACTTGAAATCTGGAAGCGCGATAGCGCTGCATAGCCGTCAAACGATTAGAAAAAAAAAATATTTTCTATTGAAGTTATCTGGAGGAAGTTTTCAGCAGTGGTAGTCAGAAACTGCTGATCCGATAAAAAAAAAAAAGCTGTCATCATGTGACAGCCTTCTCAGTTACTTCAATTGCAATTGCTATATCATACACTATACAGGGTGAGTGATTAATATCGAAACAATAGGCTATCTCCTTAAACATTGCCCCTAGACCCATACTTCCAATTACGAAAATTCATAAAAAAGGTGAAATTTTTGATAAGTTGCAACACCATGGGGGACGTATTTGAAAAAATACGAAAATTAAATTTTATACGGCCCCATAGGATAAAAATTCGAATTATGAAAGCTTTCCTTATCCAGTTCTGAATAGGACACAAAAAATTGCATTTTCATATCTTCAAAACTCGTAGAGTTATAGCCGTTTAAATAATTCATCAGTTTTTAATGGATTAGACACAAATTGAAATGCGCGCAATTTAACAAACAATGTTACTTAAATAGTTCTAGGAAACATGTAAAGAAACTATCTTTTGAGTTAGAATTTTGATTTTTTTTCTTTTTTTTGTGATGGTTAGCCATATAATTTGCAAAGAAAATCATAGCGTAAAATTTATCATAAAATTTATCAAAATTTCAAATGATTATAACTAGTTTAAATGGGATAATTTAAAATAGTTATAACTCGAAACATTATTTATCGGATTTCAATTTCTTTCTATATGATTAATGATGAAAATGTGATTTCAGTTTTTGTTCCAGGGTTTTTTTTCAATGTTAATTTTAAAGCTATTAAAATATTTAAAAAATTATATAACTTAAAAAAATCATATTTTCAAAATTAAATATTTTGTTTTTAATTTGCTGAAACAAAACTAATGTTAAATAATCAAAAATGACATGTTTTAACTTTGAACGTTTTTTAACAATTCCTGACTTTTAATAATTTAAAGATGAGAAATAGTGTTGAAAAAACTCATCATGCAGATATACGAATTAAAAGTATTGTATAAAGTTTGGCTCCTAATAAAATGTTTAAATGATTTTTAAAAATTGAAAGTATAAAATAACTATTTTGTAGCTCAAACTTCCGGTTTAGTTTAACTTTTCTCATTTCCATCTCCTTTCTGTACTGTTTAAATGTCCGTCAGTTTGTTAAAACAAAGCTTTTTCTAAGATACAGTTTAAGTCTTTTTTATAAATTTAGCTCTCACAACTTAAAGCTTTTTATCGTCCTGGAGAGAGGCTGTTAAAAAATCTGTATTCTGGGCCCAGGCCGGCCAGGACCGAGGCGTTACTTTTTTCTGAAGACTCGCCTGGCCGGGCCTAACGTATTTTTCATAACGGTGGGAACTAATTCCTTCTTCCTAGGTCTGCACTGGACGAAAATTTCAACCCCGGTGTCCACACAACCCGCAATCACTGTCTTTCACTGACCTAATACGTGCATAAAATAAGTAAAATTTGGCTCAATGAAAATTTTTACTAAAAACACATTAATTATAAAATCTCCTTTATATTACCAAAAAATAAAAACCCTTTGAAATTTATTTTAAGAGATTAGTATATTCAAAGGCTAAAAAATTAAATACAATAAATCCAGTGAAAAAAAATTACTTATGACGGAATCCTGTCTTACACGGAAAATTATTGATCCATACAAAATAAATATAATAACTGACAAAAAAATAAAAAATAAAAATAAAAATAAAAATAAAAAATAAAAGAAAAAATCATTTACACCTCCTAAGTATGGCATTTGTCTATTTTCTTTCCTATGTGATTCCGTCGTAAAAGGTTTTACAGTATCACATTTTTGAATTTTTTCACACATCGAATATGGATTAACGATGTTAAAAAATAAGTGAAACATTTACAAATCAATACAGATTCATTAATATATATATATATATATATATATATACATATATATATATATATATATATATATATACACATATATATATATATATATAATACCATTAAAAGTAGACAAGATTCACCAATGGATTTTATCAATAAAACAATAAACCAAAACAAAGAATTAGAATTGAATTGAATTATAATATATATATATATATATATATATCACAGCCTTTGGCGCTTATTTAGTAATAAAAAGTATACATATGAAAAATGAAAATCTATAAGTATTTTTGGTCAGAACTCCTCCATACGAAACAATTTTTAAACATGCCAAAGTTAAAAAAATAAAGAAAAAAAAAACTGTAGAAATTCACGGCTGAGCCGGGCTAGGATGTAAACATTTTTTTCAGGCCGGTCCGGGTTATGAATTTAAAATTTTTCAGGCCGGGCCGAACATTTCCCCTGTGGCTCGGTTTGGGACAAGACCTAGATATTTCGACCCATGCAGACCTCCAGTGCAAACTATCAACATGCTTTGAAAACAAATTATCTTTAAATCAATACGCTGCTTTTTCGTATCCAAATAAGAGGAACTGTCTTATATCGACTTTTAATAACAATTTGTGGACGATCCTTCACTTTCGTTGAAAATGAGTGAAAAACTCTTTGTTTTCAGGCATGGTTAAGTGGTGTAAGTCACGAATTTCGGAGAATTTCGGATTTTAATATCTCTTAGAGGTTTTTAGATATGGAGGTGAAAATTTTTTGTTCAATTTAGGAATGGATAAGCAATAATTTCCTAAGAATTTTACACTACGGTGGCCGTATAAAAAATTAATTTTCATATTTTTTCAAATAGACACTCCCCCTTCACCATGGAGTTGCAACTTATCAAAAATTTCACATTTTTATGATTTTTGTAGTTGGAAGTATGGGTCTAGGGACAATATTTAAGGAGATCATCTATTGTTTCGATATTTATAACTCACCCTGTATATCTGCTCTTCTTTATTCATAATTCCATTTTCTGAGTTCAAGTTCACCGGACGATTGGTGTATGCTCTTGAAAGCATCAACCACCAAAACGTATTATCCCCTTTAAAGGCGGCGATGTCGGCATCAAATAATTTTCTCTCCTATTTGCATAGCTGCCAACTCTTCCGACTTTTAGGCCCGGAAAAATTTAGTAGAAATACTTTACTTACTTAATCGGCAGATTTCGGAGGTTTGAAATGGTAAAATTTTCTGTAAAATTTTTCCGGGCCAGAAAAGCGGAAGATGTTGGCAGCTATGTAAATGCCACATTAGTACGAAATTTTTTAATGAAAATTTCATTTTCGCAGTAGAAACATACGAAGACATACTTTTGTTAACTTACAAACAAACATTCTTCTAATTACTAGAGTCATTCAATTAGTTCAAACTTTAACAAACACAAGATTCCTGCCAGCTAGAGGGTTAAAATGCAGTATTCCTTGAGCAAATTCTAAATTGCTCGAAGATGTCAACTTACACTGCTTATTCAACTTAAGCATAATTTAAAAAACTTTTTATGTTTTCCGGGATGAAACTAAATTATTTCACATTACGTGCTCAAATCCCCATGATTGAATTGAAATTTTCTTCGGCAAAAATAATTCTGCTGCTGAAATGATTGAATGGTTGGTTGTTTAGGGTTTTGTGGCACAAAATCCCTTGAGGGACATGCTGCGCCAGAAATGATTGAATGACACAATAATTTAAGAACAAATTTATTCAGAATAAGTAATTTTGTCATGTTGTAGGGAAAATTTTATTAAAAAATTACAAGTGACATCTGGCAATTTTGTAGTAAAGTTATGTAATTCAATAATGTACTACGATGTTTTAACCACTTGCGGAGCGGTAGTATATCTATGAAACAACATAGTTTTAATTCCCAAACGCCACGTTGCCACCGGAATTTTAGTAAAAAGAATTTACGGTTTAGTGAATGCGTGAAATACAGCTTTTTCATATTTACAAATAAAGTTGTTTTCAAATTCCGGTGTCAGTCAGTAATTTCAACACTTAAGCAATGAATTTGAACTGCGCCGCAAAGGGTTAAAGGTTTAAAAACTTTTAATTTTTAATTTTTACTTTATTACTATTAAGAGATACCAGCAACATTTTAATGTATAGAATTATTTATATGTGACGTTTTCTAACGTACCATCCGGAGTAACAATGATATGAGTCGAAATGATGAGGAAGATTTTTCATACAGACATTTGCACATCTCACGTTTTTATTATTGAGGAAGTAAACAATATTACCTTATAATGAATCATCTGGGTCTATAGTGTTAAAACGTGTCATAGTCAAAAAACAAAACTTTTAAAAATACAATTTATTTAAAAGCTTTTAATTATACTTTAGTTAAATTTATTTTACAATTGGTAGCATGGAAATAGCTGTTTATGCGTTATATGTAACACAGAACAATCTTTAACTAATATGTTTTTATTTTGTTCACAGTATTTCTATAAATTCTTTGTCTTTATTGCATATTTTATACGATTAAATAAAGCGAGTATGTTTATTAGAATGTAAGAGAATAAGCATGAAGCAAAAAGGAAAATTTTACATTTAGGGCTCCCGCTAGTCCGTTTTTGAAAGCCCGTATTTTTTAGAAAGAAATTCGTGGTAGATTTCTTCAACAACCTCAAGAAAAACGCTTTTTCTGGTAAGTTTCTACGAAATAAAAGTGGCGTTCGAAAAGCGGGACGAGTGGAAGCCCTATACATGTAGCTACCAAAAATTACCAGCTATTTAAACTTACTGGAGAGAATTTGGAATTCCTAAATAAAATTCAGCCAGATGTAGAATACCACAGTCTTGCCGCATCTACACTGTTAAAAATCTTCTCCTAGTTTGAACCAAATTTTGTGCTCAATGAGCTGCCACTGAAAGATTGTGAAATCAAGATCCAATATATGGAGCTCCTGTTGAAGCAAAGTTCCAATAGTTGGAACGAGGTACAAACAGGAAGTTCCAAATTTTGGTACCGATTTCACCATCTTATGTTGACAGCTACTGAGCACCAAAATTTGGTTCAAACTAGGACGAGATTTTTAAGCCAGTGTAGCTCATTTTTTTCTTGGTGGGGGATTCAAAATTATCACGAGTAGGTTTAACCCATTCCGGCACGGGCAAAATCTGTTAGTAAAATGAGAAATTACCGATTGACACCGGAATTCATAAACGAATTTGTTAGCTATTTTGAATTCCTTAATTTAAGCTTTCATTGTAAAAGCAAAATTTTAGTAAAATTTTACTGGTGCCATTTAGAAGTTTGGAATTAAAATTAGGTATCCCAAACCTGGCACAGTGTGCCGGAAAGGTTAAACTGTTACTATTGTTTTATAAGATGATAGATATGCCATTATATTCGCGATTAGGATCATGAATATAATTTGTAAGCATTTTCTAATTAGTAACATCATAAAAATGTTAAGGATCTTATTTGTATTAATTTGAATGGTGTAAGAAACAGTGGGACAAAAATCTAGGCGCCAGCAAGCAGTCTCCAACCGCAAAATTTAATTCTCTTTTTCTATCATTTCGTGTAAAATTCTTGTTAGAATGCTATTAAATTTTGAGCGAAGAAAACTTTAATGGGGAGATACTACCTACGGTTGCCTAGATTTTTGCACGCCGTGTAAAACGAACACTTAGGTGAAAAATTCCGGACTTTCATCAAATAATTTTACAGGAAATTTGCATTTGTTCTATAACATGTTTCTTTTTATCAGTTATGCAGTTAAATGCATTGAAAATCTTATAATTACTCGATTTTTAGTGTTCCGGTACTTAAAAAGTGAAAACGGAACCATTATAAGATCACTCCTGTGTCTGTCTGTATTACTGTCACAGCCATTTTACTGATAAACTATGAAGCATGGAAAGCTCAAATTGCTGGATGTAATAAAGATTTTAGACCCACATATTTACAGATAATTAAATATTTACAAGTATATTTATGGGGAGGGGATACGGAGGTAATTAAGTTACTTGAAAAAAAAATATTTTCTTTGTATATCGTGTGAGGAATCTTGGGAAAGCTTTAGTTACGCTGAACTCAAAAAAATATTTTTTTTAATTTTTTGTATTATCTTTTCAGAGATATCGTCGAAAATATAATGCAAAAGTATGTCCCCACTCCACCCCAGAATAATTCCGAATCTACCAAAACCAAAATTATGAAAAATCTAGAGGTAATATATCTTATTTTAAAATTGCAGGACAAATATAGCGATTACTTTAGATCCCATAGTTTTTGAGAAAAGCACATTTTTCCGTTACATAAAGATTTCAATTTGTGGGTATTGAGTACAGGTATTGAGGCGCGTCGGAGGTATTTATCGTAGCAAAAGTATAAAAGCATTGTTGATAAATACTTTTGAAAAACTCGTTCATAATTAGTCAAGATATTAACCCTTAAAGACAGGAATGACTTTAACATAAATTATGATGGGTTGTGTACTCTGCGTTTTATCGGCTTTTGAAACATAGATAACCGATTTTAATGATATATTTGTTTAATGAAACACTTAGTAGCAATATAAAAGCAACAAACTTCAACTATTGCAAACATGCTAATTTAATTTGAAATAATCAAATAAATCAGGGTTCGTACGTATTAAAAGAAAATTTAAAAAATATTCCTCTTTGTACGTGGATTTTTTTAAAGTAGTATTTGCCTTATTTAATGCAAAACGCTCCTTACTTCGGCTATAGCGGTTGCTACGTTACGAAATTTTTGGTATTAAAATGTCTATTTTTTTTAATTCCTTATGCATGCGAACTTTTCTAAGACTACCAGGATTCGTGATTAGTTGGCATTGAGTGGGTCTTTCATTGCGATTCTTGTGATTTTAAAAGTTAATTAACCCCTTGCGGCGAGGTGGTATACCTAAGTAACCACTTAATTTTCATTGTCAAACGCCACATTGGCACCGGAATTTTCGTAAAAAAAATTTACGCTTTCTTGAATGAGTGAAATGAAGCCCCCTTTTTTCTTAATTACAAATAAAGGTGTTTTCAAATGCTGGTGTCAATCATTAATTTCCACACTTAAGCAATGAATTTGCCCTGCTCCGCAAAGGGTGAAAATCTATCTGGAAAAACGCGTCACGGACCAAAGCGGCTGTATAAATTTGCGAACTCCTTTCTACACAAGTTCCTTTAGCACAATACCAAGTTTAAATATTGAACAAGGTTTTTGTGTTTGCAACTCTGGAAAAAGTGAAGGTTATTACTACGCTACATTTAGTTTTATGAAATGTCAAATGGAGTTCAAATATTCACAATATTTTAATCTCAGTGACGAGTTTAGATCCTTATCAATAGATGAGGATAAAATAGAAAAAGAGTTATACATAATAGCAATATTTGATATTATTTAGACTTCATATCTCTTTTATCTTTTACGGTATACCCATTCATACTTTTCTTTTATGTTGAGATATAAACAACCCTTCATTGTCCAGTTTTTTACAAAATCTTATAATCCTTCAGCAATGATATATATATAATTTATAATACAGTTAACTCCTTCACTATGAGAGCACTTTGCTTAATTTTTAGGGTTTCGTTCATCAGATGAAACACTATTCGTCTCTATTCTCTGTCTGTCTGTAACAGAGTCCGTACACAAAAACTATACTGTGTGTACACTCTCAACAGTGGCCAGTGCTATTTCTAAACTGTTAGTCATAGATATATAGTTCCAATTGAAAAAATGCTTTAAAAAGGGTAAAGAATTGTTTTTTGAGCGATTTGGGTCAGAAGAGATTTTATTAAAAAATTGCGGAAGTTAAATTTTTATACGGTCTCACGGTCCTGTAAGTGATATTTAGTAAAACATTTCCATCACTCTAACAAGCAATACAAAAAAGGTCCCATTCATCTAACACCAAATTTGACCGAGTTATAATACTTTAAATTTCATGGCTTAAACCACTTTTCTGTAACTAAAAACGGATGATTTGAACTTAGCTTTAAGAGAATGTGCACAGGGTGGCGAGTGGTCAAGGAAAACCGGAAAAAACATAGTCAAGAAAAGAGAAATCTACCAGTAATTTCTTACAGAAAATACCTAAAACAATATAAGGATATTATATAAATTGAATTTATCTTTAACAAAATACTGGTATTTATCCTCTATATTGACTGTATTTTTATCTAACCACTCTAAGCCCTTAAAATATTACAAAGGCCGTCCATTTCCAACGCTGTCCAATGGTTAATTCCTAAACCATTCGTCACAGACATATAGTTCCAATTCAAAATTGTTTTAACCCTTTCCGGCACGGGCAAAATCTGCAATAAAATGAGAAATTATCGACTGACACCGGAATTCACAAACAAATTTTTTAGATAGTTTGAAATCCTTAATTTAAGCTTTTATTGATAAAGCAAAATTTTAGTAAAATATTACTGGTGCCGTTTGCAAGTTTGGAATTAAAATTCGATATCCCAGACCGGGCACAGTGTGTCGGAAAGGGTTATTCAGTTATTTTTTACTCCAGGCTGGGCGGTTTTGGTGATGAATTGTTCTATCAGTGAATAGTTCTTTATAAACTACTTAGCATGTATTTTTTCGCTTTTTAATCTGATAAGTATTTTTAGAGTTATTCGACCGTTTACAAACTTCTCTGAAACCCTATTTATGCAAATGTGGGTCTATGTAACTCCTGAGAAATATCAGTATTGAAGTTCCAGAATTGAACTAATAATAAAAGATTTCTTTAGCAGTGTATTTCTTTACAAAATATTTTAACAGTTTCGAAGAATTCATGTCAGGAAAACGCAACCGTGGGCATTCAAACTCTTATGCAATCTTAAGTTGATACAGTGTTCCTACAAGTCAAGGAATTTACCTGGCTTTAGTTCAAATAAACAGTTTAATATTTAGTTCAAATATTTGCTAAGAGAAAAACTCGTCTTTTGTAATCGCGCGTTTACACAACTCGAATATTTCTACATACAAATACTAGTATTTCAGTTTAAAATGTTGGAACTCAGTTGAAGAGATAAATTTCTCTTGTTATGTAGTATTTTAGTAGAAGAAAAGAATATTTTTATGGTTAGCTCAAGTGAAGGTGGCATATTTTGAATCTTTCACCTCCAGGATTGTTGATGACAAAACATGTAAAACAATACAAATTATTTTTTGTAAATGCTTTGCATATCGTGCCGAATGTAGAAGATCATCTATTAAGTTATGTAGCGTTATCACAGGTGACTATTTTTTTATTCTATTCCGCACCATGTTTGCAAAGAAAATATTTTATATAGGCTTTGACAACATCTGTAAGGGAAATATACTCCAAAATATTTAAAAATAATAGCGATCGAGAGTATAAAAATAGTTGCCTGCGGCAGCACTGATTATTTAGTAAACACTCAAGTGCAGGACCCTAGTACTTGCATGACCAACATCGGGAGAACAATACAGGGCCGCCGCGAAGCCACGAAAAATCCCTGTACATTTTTTAATTTTATGACTTCGATAATCTTCAAAATTTAGGGAGGTCAAATCCATGTGCCAAGAGACTAATCGCCACTATTATTTCGAAAGTATAGTCTTAAACTTATTTAATGTAAAACAATAACAATAAAATATAGTAAGAAATTTTTTTAGTAAAAGTTGTAAGTATCGGCCTTAAACACACGAATTCCCTGTTAATCTACTAATGAATTTAGTTAACACTAAAAAGGCCAGTGTAGTCAATATGACTACTATCAAATATGTGTAATTCGATATGAAACGGAATCATAATTCTTTGTATAAAACTTGAGTGACATTTTCTGTATTTCTGGTGTTAATAAAATGTCTGTCATAGAAACGAACTATGCACAGAACATTTTTCTTTAATCAATTTCTTTGCCAACTTTCGCTAGTTGTAAACAAATATATATACATCTAGTGAAAAAATATATTTCACGAATAATATAAAATAAATTTAGCAGTTCTCTACACAGAAGATATAGGTATGTGATTAAATAAATATTCTAGCTCATGTTTTTTACGTTAGAAGGAAGATCGGCCTGTATGATGTGCAAATATCATTCAAATTTAAAATGCACATTATTTCTTAAAATTTCCAAATAAAAAAATCGAAACTTAGAACAACCCTACTGATATTAATTTAAAATAGGCTTTGAAGCCAAAAGTAAATAACACAATATTTTAACTGTTTCTACTACGTAACAAGTTGAGTGTTATGGCGAGAAACACATACATAGTAAAATGAAATTCTACTATTAACATTCAATTCATAAATAACTCAAGTTAAGGAATTTACACCTTCTTTATTGTTTTTTGTGAAATAGTTTTTCCTAACAAAACAGGTTAACCGAATATCCATCGTTTAACTCTTCTAAGGAATAGTTTCTTAAACTTTTATTTTCCATAAATGTTGTACAAATTTGTTTTAAAAAATCATGAAACTCAAAATATTTTTTCATATATCATAGATTTAATTTTTTTGACATGATGAAATTTTTACTAATGACTTTAATATACAAATTCGTAAAACAGCAAAATGATTCCAAGGCATAAAATTTTTAATCTTTATTCTCTTAAAGAGTGTAATTTCGGAAATTTCAAAAACGAAATAACCAATATTAAAGTCATTTTAACATCTTAATTCTTTCCGAAAATTTTTCTTAAAAAACTGATACATCAATCAAGATCTCTTTTCTGTATTCTTATCAGTTTTCTCTAGACGTAAATGACTTCTACAGCAAATGAAATTATCTAAAAAAATCTTTTGAAAGCATTAAAATAATTCCTACAATATACATATATATATATATATATATATATATTAGCGAATCAAGTTAGATATGACGAAAACATTAATACCATTACCGAAAATTAGTCAATTTTTAATCCTTTTAAAGACGGTGTTTTTTTTTAGAATTTATTTTTAATTCTTAAAGGACAAATTGGCATCAGAATTATGGAATTAAAACTTTCATTTTATTAAGTACGTGAAATTTTTCTTCACTTATTTCAGAATAAATTTTTTTGCGAATTCTGTTGTTATTAAATTATTTCAACGTGTTACGATTAAAAGTACCTTGGTCCAGAAAGGATCAACCCTTTCAGGGGCAAGGTTCTTTTGACAAGGTATTTGTAAATTTTGAAATAATTGTGTGACAGCAATATTTTTAGAAAATTTATTTATAAACAAGTAAAAAAAGGCGGGAGGGGGGCATATTTTCGCTAACTTAATGAAAGCGAAATTTTCACTTCAATATTCGGGTGCCAATGTAGCAATTAGGGATTAAAATTATGTGAGATCATAGTGACATAACCACCCAACAAGGGCTTTTAACTATTTAGAAACGCCATCTCCTACATAAATTTCATTCGGTTCGCATCAATTTTAGTTGCTTTCAATTACATAACTTCAAACATGCTCTATTTATATATTGTAAATATTACTTTTCTTTGTTAATGATATGAAAAATGCATTTTGCAAATAAAGGTGATCTCGACTCAGACTCATCGTTGGACCGCAAAGGGTTAAAAACAAATATTACTTGAAAATCCATTGAATAAACGACGTGTAAACATGGAAAATAAACAATTAATTAAATGCTGTTTCTGGATTAAATCGATTTCATTCGATTTTTAAAAAATCTATGAAGTTTTGGTAGTTAACCCTTTGAGGGGCAAAGAACTTATATTCTTAAAATCCTAAAATGACTGATTGACACCAGAATTTAAAATCAAATTTATTTCAAAATAGATAAAAGCTTTTCTTCATGTACTTGATTTAATTAAAATCTTTATTTCAAAATTCTGGTCTCAATGTAGCACTTTGCAATTAAAATTAAGTGGTATATATTTTATAACACCGCCCTTCAAGGGGTTAAGTAACATTGTTGGAATAATTAATAAAACCTTTTTCTCAGCTGTTAATTTTGTGATAAAGCAAATTATTCACTTAGTTGTGACAAAATTTATTTTTTAAAGGAAAAGCTAAATACTTTATATAACAAATTTATACATTTATGGTGATCCATTTTTAAAAGCTCTAAATCGAAAATAATAGTTACTTTATCGTTACATATTTCTAAAAATCAGCTTTTTAAACATAATAATATATATAGCGTAGGTATGCGATATAAAATCTAAGGCAGGAATGCCAGTGAAATAGCACAACTGAAAAAGTTTATTTTTGTATGTTAATATTCTTAATGGAATTATGAATATATGGGAGGAGACATAACCAATGTTTTGTCTACCAGTTGCGAGTGAAGTGTCTAGGAGGGTTCACATAATATGGTTGTTGAAATCTTTACAACGGACTCCTCTTTATTAATAGTTAAATGAAAATAGTTAGTTATCTTTAGTTGCTTAAATGATATTCTTCTTATATAATTACAGAAATTCTGCGAAAAAATAAAGCTCATAAGTTTACAATACTATGTAGGACTGTCAAGGGCGATAGTTTTTCTTCTCTATTCGCACCGCTATTTTTTAAATATAATTTTTCTAGTACTTTTCTCCTTCACATTTTGGCAAAACGTATTTGATACACACACACACACATATATATTATTATTGTTATTATTATTATTACTATTTTAATGATTGGGAACAGAATTTAAAAATATTTGAATATGACTGCCCTGATTAATAGAAAAGAGTAGTTTTCAAACTTTTGCTGTATTCATTATATTCTCATTTCCAGACATTATTTATCATGTATTGTTGATAGGATACCTTTTAGTAAATAATATGTTTTTTTTTTTTTTTTTTTTTTTTTTTTTTTTTATTTAGTACATGTGTGTAAACTTAAACCGCACAGTATTTCTAATGTTGTATATTCGATATTTAATTACATTTTAAAAATTATCTATCAAAATCTGAAAACATTTTGTGGGTTATTAGGAGAACCATCTATTTGAACAACACATTTATGCTTATTAATGAAGAAGCCTTTCAATAAATAAGCCCTTTAATGACAAACTCCCTCCCTATGAGGTGGGATCATTCCATTTTTTTAACAGATGGGGAAAGATAGGGAGTCATCGCCGCGTGCGGTACGAAGGGAATGAATGCATTAAGATATGAAGGTAGTTTAAAGTGTGCATGAAGACAGTTTAAAGAATTATGAAATCGAATAGGAAAATATTTTAGTAATCTGTTTTAGATACGTTACTTACTTTTATTTTTCACCGAAAAAGCAAAACTTAGATAAATCCTGTTCCAATTTCATTTTTATAGTTATATCATTTTAGCAAGTAGATGCTATCACTGCAGCTAAACTAGATAAAACTAGTGAGATTTGAATTTTAAAAAATCCGATTTAATTTTTAAAAAGGTGATTTTCTCTTATTTTATTCAGTAACCAAATAATAAATAAATCATAAAACAAAAATTATATCCTCAATGTTCCGCTAATGTATTTTAATTTGAAATTGATATATGGAGCCACCATTTCAATTGACTGCTCTGCCTTCCCCCACCTGCTAAATATATGGAATAATACCACCTCACAGGGAGGGAGTTTGTAATTTGAAGGGCTAGTTACATAGTCGCTAATAAGCAAACTCCAATTTGAAGAGGAGAAGCATACTATTACCAAAATTAAAACAATGCTACGTTTGCCTTTCTAAACACAGACTTTCCTGATATAAAATAAATAAGCGAAGATAGCTGCATGAAAATACTGGTGTGGAATTTTTTTTCACGAATTTAGGAGTTGACTTATACGCGAGTATATGCGGCATAGCTGCCAACTCTTCCGACTTTTTGGCCCGGAAAAATTTAATAGAAATGCTTTACTTACTTAATCGGCAGATTTCGGAGATTTGAAATGGTAAAATTTTCTGTAAAATTTTTCCGGGCCAGAAAAGCGGAAGATGTTGACAGCTATGATATACGGTAATATATTTTTTTAACCACTTAACCCTTTGAGCTTTGGTGGGTATATTTCTTGAAAATTACAAATGTCATATTTGCACTAGCATTTTGCAAAGAAAAAATTCGGTTTACGATATTTACGTAAAAATGCATTAAATCTTTTTCAAATAAATCTGGTTGAATATTCCGGTGCCAGTGTGACTTTTCGGAATTAAAACTGAGTGAAAGAAAATTCTACCATCAGAACTCAAAGGGTTAAAATGGTTCAGTTTAGGACCGCCTGATTTTAATCATTAAATGCCAGATTGACACCAGAAGTAAGATAGAAAGTTTTTCCATATATTAAGTAAACGAAGAAATTTTTTTTTAAATTATTTACAAATAAATCTATTTGTAAATTCTGGTATCAGTAAAGCATTTTAGCATTTTACACGTAGTAGTGCTTTACGCATGAAAGGGTTAAAAGAATTTAGTTCAATTGAAACATTAATATTAATATTCCATTATTTTTTTCTTTTACATTTGTTTTGAGAGACTCATTTTTTAACGTATACAACAATGAATTCACGTTTATACAAAATTTTCATTTTATGTATATACTTTTGAAACATAAAGCAGGCATTTCCCTTCATTCATTGTAAATAGTTTGCACTTACAATATTATAACAACGTATAGCATAATTTACTTCTAATAACAAAGCAATTATTGAAAGCATTCTTTTTTCCAAAATACTACATGCCAGAAGAAACTGTACTTTTCTTATTATTTGTATTTACTAGATAATTTGCTGGAATTTCTATGCTCAAATTTCCTTTTCATTACATAAATAAATCTTTCTATGTATATTGTCTGAACAGCTATACCATACAGAATAATATTCTATAAATTAAGAGTTGCACATGATATCGATAATATCTGTCACAGAAACATTATAATATGACAGCAAATCAAGATAATATGCTTATTTCTTACCACATGTAGCAGTTCTTTTAATAATAATGATTACAGTTTTGTTTATGAAAACTCATTTTGTTTGGCTTGTTCATTAAGATTCTTTCTCTTTCATATATATTCGCATCGATCATCCTATTTTATTGCACTTTTTTTTGTTTAAAAATAGTGAATATCGCAAAAAATAAATCTTTAGCTGATCATTAAAAAATAGTTATTTCTTTAGTTTAGTTTTATTATTTGATATTAGGTTAAAAAACTGATGGTTATTTAATAAGCGTTTAGGAAGTATTACATTTTCAAAAAATGATCCAAAATGCTGTAATAAATTATGATAATACAGGATTTCTTAAATTAACATTAAACGAATTCCTAACACAGAAGTAATGTTTGCAAATGAATTTTACTTATAAATAATAACTATCTATTGAGTGTAATCTGAACAGAGATTGATGAGAAACAAGTTTATGAAAGCATTTCAACTTGTATGATTGCTAACTCTTACGATTTTTATCACTACCATTTCTGAATAGTAATCCATTTCCCTATGATCCAGAGCAGTGTTGCCAGATGGGCTACTTTTTTAAAATTCAGATTCTTGATTGGCACCACTTTTTACAAATAATAAAATATGCCTTATTCTATATCATAATAATTAAGGCAAAAACAAAAGGTAATTTACCGTTTCAAAAAAGTAGTGCCAATCGAGAAATCTAAATTTTAAAAAAGTAGCCCACTGGCAACACTGATCCAGAGAAGTCACAAATCTAAAAGGACAGCATAAAAAGAAGCGAAATCCCCCCAAAAGAAGCGCTAGATATGTACATTCTCAAACTGCCGTGTAAAAATCTATCATTTCTAACTTTTAACACCTTCATCTGCGCATTAAATTGCGGTTTAGAAATTCAGGTTAATTATTTCCATTACTTTTTTGATAAAGAGATATCTCATTTAATGACAAACAAAATGATACCAGAATAAAGCCAATGTCACTATTTTATAAAACTGGTGGAAATCAAACAATTCCGAATAAAATCCGTGAAGTTCACATCCCGTGAATATCACGGGGGCGAGAATTAAGGTATAAATTAACCCTTTGTGGCGCTGAACATTTCCATTGTGAAAATGTTGAAATGAATGAATGACAGCAGAATTTGAAAACAAATTTATCTGTAAATCGGAAAAATCTATATTCTACATACATGATAAAAGGGGCTTCGCATATGTAACGTTATGTTGAGGGGCGGGGGGAGTCTGGCACAAGATATCGTAAGAACTCTAGTGGGAGGGGGATTGCCTTTTGATATCGATATAATTTTTTATCCAATCAAAGTTATCTTTTTTTATTTGTAGCATGGTCTTTGGTTCAAAATAATTTATGAACTGTTCAGCTGTGAACGCTGTTCAGTTTTTGTATCGGTAAACCCAGCACATTTCGAGAAATCGGACCACTGATGATGCGTCTAGGGATACTAAGGACACTAGATAATTCTAGAGGCTCTAGGTGCGCCGATTGGGACTTATTAGCATAAAAATATAAAAACGCTTGAAGCGTGACCTTTGAAGTTTATCGACCTAAAATAAAAGAAGAGTCGCGAGGCTTCAATCTTTTCGGCATAAAATGAAAGAAGACTTCGCGCAGTTTCGGTTGTTTCAGCTTAAAATAAAAGATGCGCGATCGTGCTGCTTGGGATTTTACGACAGCGTTTTTCCAAAACTCTCTGAGACTCAAACAGTTAAACTTGAAAGTTAAAGTCCTATACAATGGAACTGATAATTAACAACATTTTGACAGACATGTCAGATAAATATTTTCTGTGAGAGAGAACAGCGTTTGACAAGAACGGACTTCTTTTTTAATTATATCCAACATTTCGCTGAAAAGCCCATTCAAATGTTTACATGTTTTGATACGTAAGCCAGGGATCTGTAAATATCTAAACGCAGACGGGCACTATCTCACCACTAAATTTTAATAGTTATTTTACGTCAAATATTTTGTCTATTTTTTTACGTGTTCCAATAAAGTTTGAGCGAAGAAAACTAGTAAAAATTAGTGATGAGAACCAGACCGCTGGCACTTAGATTTATACACCCCTTCCACAAGTCGTAATTCCAGGGCTCGCAAATGGCCCGCGAACTGAACATCAGTATTTTTTAACAGAAAATTTCATGATACGTTTGCGCTAGAATCAACTTCCAAAAGTTTTTTCTTGACAATTTGTACGAAAAATCTAAAAAGAAAATTTCTCTAAGAAATTTCCGATGTTCAGTTGGCGGACCATTTGGGAGAACTGTAATTCTGCTTGTGTAGCTCTTAAAAATAATACAATGTTAATACATTTTAAATGATGTACAATTCTGAATTCGGAAATTTCCCGTTTTAACAATGTCCTCTGTTTTACTCTTATAAAAGAAGCTTGGCAGTATATATAATTCTCTCGAAAGTCCATCCAAATTTTCAAAAATCGTTATTATCTGAGAATATTCTCATGGTTTCTATAACACTAGCGAAATACCAGGAGAATTTTTTCATTTTAACACCAGTGTTATTACATAGAAAAAGTGTTGCGACATATTATAGGAAGTTTCGCAATCCAACCTTCCCATACACACGGAAATATGCACTCATGAAGTTCCGTAATTTAGAAAACTTGAATTAATACGCGAAAAACGAGATAATAAATTTCGTATACCTCGATGACAGAGTGTCTTTTTTTTTAAATACCCTAAAAAATAATATTTTTAATTTCTGGTATGAATTCGGAATATATGAATAAAAAAAGTTCATTAAATTGGTAACATTGTTGGTAGCATTAAATTCCACAATGGGGATTTGAGGGTTAACCCTTTGCGGCGCGATTGTTTCATAGATATACCTCTTAATTTTAATTCCCAAAAGCCACATTCGCACCGGAATTTTGTTTTATAAAATACGGTTTATTGAATGCGCGAAATCTAACGTTTTCTTATTTATAAATAAATTTGTTTTTAAATTCTGGTGCCAGTCATTAATTTCATCACATAAGCAATGACTTTGCCCTGCCCCGCAAAGGGTTAAAGGAAAAACATTTTCTCTCAGAAAATACTGATCTCAAGAAAGCGGAAAATTGGCAACTCTGGATTAACATTTGTGTTCAGCTGTTACATGAAACACGCAACTTGATTCCGAAATGCCAATATGCACCAGAACCCTGGTATAAATATTTTCAGTTTATGACATATGAGTAAAATAGTTTTTTATTATTTGCAAATAAATTTCTATAGAAATTCTGGTGTCACCCAGTCATTCCAACATTTTCGCGATGGAAGGGCTCTGCGACTTAACCCGTTAGTGCCTAGCGTCCCATTTTTTCGACAGTTTAAAAAAGTTCAAGTAAGCGCTTTTCACACCAGTAAAAAGGAGGATAAATAAATACTTTCTTTCTCGAGACAAATTCCTAGATAAATTAAGATACAAGTTATTCTTGTTTTAAAAGTGGCTTGAAAGTGTGAAATTTGAATTTTAACATAGAAAATAATTCAGGCATTAAAGGTTAATTCTTTGCAGCGCAAAGCACTTTCATTACTCAAGTGTTGAAATATATGACTGACACCGGAATTTGATAACAACTAAACTTTTAAATAAGAAAATGCTATATTTCATGCATCTACTAAACCGATATTTTTAAATCAAATTTCTGGCACCAGTGTGCCGTTTGGAAATTAAAATTAAGTGGTTTCATAGACATACTATCGTCCCTCAAGCAGTTAAATCTTTCCGGCACACTGTGCCAGTCCGGGATGCCTAATTTTAATTCCAAACTTGCTAACGGCACCAGTAATATTTTAATAAAATTTTGCTTTTAGAATAAAAGCTTAAATTAAGGGATTCTTAAAGGCGTTTGTAAACTCCAGTGACAGTCGATAGTTTCGCATTTTATTAACAGAATTTGTTCGTACCGGAAAAAGTTAAAGGAGGATAAATTTAACACATAATAATCGTCTTATTAAAATTATCCAGCGTTGCCTGACGCTTGACACCATTTTACAAAATTTTAATCGCAAATAATCTTCTGCTGATACAAAATATTAGATCTCATGCAAAGAAACATTTAAATCTCTTAAATGGTAACAGGAATCTATTAACAGGCAGGAAATTAAAAAGAGCCGCTACCATATGTTTATTAATATCTTGTAATTACGTTTGCGTGACAAATGTAGAGTCTCAAGAGTCTGTTTATTTTATTTATGAGTTCCAATGAATTTAAATATATTTTCTTTTTTATCTATATTTATTTTATAAAAAAAATAAGCTGGGTTTAACTGTGATTTTAAGAAAACGAAAATTTTTTCTATTTCATAAACTTTTTCAGCAATTTACAAAAGTGCAAAATAAACAATTTACAAAAGTACAAAAGCCATTTCCTTGTGACATCTTTCTCTAATGAAACTCGCATTAAAATGTTGGAAATAATGCTTACCTTATTATTTATTCAAAAATAACAGAACATGCAATCTGGATCCCTTTGTACACCTTCACTTTACTTTTTTCAATTTTGCTTGCTTAATTATTCAGTTTTTTGTGTTTAAAGCCATCGAATTCAACATCGTTAACGCGTCGCAAATTGTTATTTTTGAAGATTGTGGAAACAAAAATAACAAAAATGCTCATTTATAAGTTTTACGACTATAACTTTTGTATTTTACAAATATTTAACGTTTAATCGAAAACAAAAACTTCAATCGAATATTTCTCATTTGTAAGAGCCTCTCTTACGTTATAATAGAATTGTGTGCAGAATGTTTTCTTTGATAAATGACTTCAAATGCGCTTACTTGCGAAGATGACTTTTGCGATCTTTGAATCTTAGCTTTTGCTCTCAATAAAATTTCTTTTAATAGTATATCATACGAAGAAAAAAATTTCAAAATTCTACTTCTGAAAAAATGCTGATTTTTTTTCAATCAGTTTTATTTAATTTATTCCACTTTCCATTACTTTTACAAACATTAGATATCATGTTTCTTGTCAGGGATAATAGAAACTTTACGTAAATTCAGGCAGAAGCTTTTCTTTTTTAAACTATATACCATTATATATATCACATTATCATACAAAATCAATTAGTTATTATGAAAAAATATGTTTCGAAAACACAATATGATTTTAATGATCTTTTGAAATTATTGGTGCGGAAGCAAAAAAAAAAAAAAAAAAAAAAAAAAAAAAAAAAAAAATCGAAAGAATAAAAAGAATCCGTTAACATTTTTCTTCAGTCTTTGTCAAAGAATTTTTTTTTCATTTTAAAAATTGCTAATGGATTTATTACTGACACAAAACCCCTATTACACAATACTGAGAAATATGGGGTTGGGGTTATATTTATCCTCAAAATTTACAACCCTTATCCTTCTAATTCCCACAGTAAAATATATTCTATAAATTCTGTAGTTCGGAGCAGAAAATATGAACAATAAATGAAGTTTTATCTAAATACGGAAATCCCTGTTATTAAATAAACCAAATATTGCTATTTTAAATTATTGGTGTGAATTTGGAATATCCAATTTAAAAATCTATTAAACTCGAAACGCTATTACGATAATATATGCTGCCATGTGCATTAGAGCGCTAAACATCTGTTTAACCAATGGAGATATGAATAAAGAGGAGGAGACATGCAATGTAAATGAAATAACTGGGAAGGTTGTCACAAGATGACGTTTGTACCTTTTAATCGGCTCATGGGTTTCTGAATACACCTAGAGAAAATGTCCACCAGTAAAACTGAAAAGAAAATTTCGTCTTATTTCAACGCCTTATTGATGAAACGTTTCTTTCATAAATATGGAGAAAATTTTCTTTGTATTTTTACTGGTGTCATTTTGTCCAGGTATTATAGTATTTTCACTGACACTGACAGGATGTTGTCTTGGTTGTCACAATGGGAAGAAACTACTACCGCAGAAATAAACTCTTACCAGTAAAAATGTCAGTGTGTAAAGTATCAGAGTTTGGCATTATTTTTAATTGAAATTTTTCATTAATGAAGCGTTTAAATAAAGATAAATTTTGCCGATGTGGTTATGAACGGCCAGCAAAATCAGTTACAGTTCACAGTTGAAGCTTCACTATTTTAAGGATGTGTCAGTTCCTCGTTTTTAATAGTTCCATGGTTTAATCCTTTAATTCCCATGGTAGAATACGCATTTGAAATTCCGTGTTCAGAAAATCTAATTTTACATCAGAAAATTTCAGTGATAAGTTTCACTTTATTTAAATATGGAATTCCTGTTATTTAAATAAAACAAGTATTTCTATTTTAATTTTCTGATATGAATTTAGAATATTCGAATTAAGTATAAAAAGGATAAATAAATAAATACATGATGCCATTTGAACTCAATGGGAGTGAAAGTGATAAGTAATAATTAAGTTGTGGCATAGCCATTATATTTGTGTTGTTTCTCTTGACACCATTAATTCCAAAAAGATATATAAGTCTTAATTAATTGCATTAGTTCCTTGAGCAAGCAGTATACGTGCCGCATAAAGTGCTCAGAATCCCTGATTATTTTAATCAGTAAAATTTTACTGTAATTTTTGCCTTTTTTTATCCGAGCATTTTCCGGATTCATTTAGGCAAAAGTCTCTGTTCTGGAAAACCGTTGATAAAATATTAAAAATTCTATAAAAAGACTTTCGTCCCGAAGGGGTTACAGTGGCGTAACCACGATGGGTGCCCAAATGCTCTGGATACCAGTAATTTTTTAAAGTTCTGTACGCCTTTTCTAACCAGAAAATTATCTGCTTATGAATCAAGGAGAAGAAAAAAAATACAATATTACTGGTTTTGGGCACCCAACCTGGTTACGCAACTATGTAAGAGGAATGGGTTAGAGGAAAAATACTAAAAAAATTATCACTTATATTTTTCAGTATTTTATAGATTTTTAAAAAATAGTTGCTAAATTGCGACAATATCATAGCTGCAAACTTACCGTAATTTTGGGTGTATAAGCCGCGGATCAAACAATTCTTTTTCGACCCAGAAATTTTTAAGAAACAAATGTAACTACTTAGATCGACGTTAGTATTTGTCTTCAATCACTAAATAAGATTTCTGGGTTCAAAAAGAATTGTTTGATCCGCGGCTTATACACCCGAAATTACGGTATACGCAATTTTCTTACCCCTAAATTTTAATAAAAATATTTGATTTACTGAAATGCTAAAATTGCTTGATTTTCGGTGATTCAATTAGTTATAATTTTCCATAAAATTTTAGTGGTATGAAAAATATGTATGGAAATCTAGACACAGAAAAAAGAGAACTTACTTTAATTTAAAGCGCATACGCGTTACGTCTTATTTTTTGAACAGGAAATTTTATTGAAAAAAAATTCAAAGCTGTAAGTCACATTTTATTTAAAGCATATAGTAATTACAAAATCAAGTTATCTGTGCTGAGACATATGCGCACAAAATTACGGTATATTTATTTTTTATTATTTTAACGTGACTTACAATACTTATATTAAGTTCATACATTTCTATGATTTATACTATATGACTAGATGATGATGTTGGCATTGAATCATCAATGAGACTTTTGCCATCAGAAGAATATTACAACATTGTAACACTGTCGTCCATTGGAAAGCATTTCCGAAAGAAGTTTCCAAATTTTTTTAGTTGTAGAAAACCCAAACTGATTTATAAAAATGCTGAAAGATAATTATTTTTCCTAATTTGTAATTGTTTGATTTCTTAAAAATAAAAAAATAATATATTTTCTAAGACAAAAATAATATATTCTTTACTTTAATATTCATTAATGCCAAACATACATAGGGATGAGATTTCTGCTTTTTTGGACACCAGTAAAATCTTATAGAAAATGTTGTTATTTTAAATCGCAAAAATGTTCCGATTTAAAAATATAGCATTTTCTCTAAGATTTTACTGGTGTGCAAAAAAGCGGAAATCTCATCCCTGCATACATCATTCAATATCTTCCCCTGCGTTATACCGGAATCTATCTACCTAGCACACGCGCATCCCTAGTAAATATATGCATTTTTATGCACCATATGCAGGACTGCTGTAAGCAACTATATCTTTAATTATATCTCGCATCACTTTTTCAAAAGAAAAATCTTTGACACACTTTGTCCACATGCGCTGGAGAAATGTACTTCAAAATTTATATTTTAAAAATAGCTATGCGTATACGGGGTTCATACTGGTACCGTCATTTTCCAGGTGAAATATTAGTATAATTTTATAGCGAAATATATCTAGTTAAAATGTATGAAATTTCTTCTTATTTAAGAAGAGATTTTCTAAAGGAAAATATTGGTACAGAAGAATTTCCTAGTGTGAAAATTCCAGAACCCGTACGAACCCTGCCATAGAATATAAAAATAATTGCCTTTGGCAGCAGAAAATATGCCTAGTTCCATGGATTTTTGTAGTCACATTGCTGAGAGCATGCTAATAAAATAATCACATTGCTGGTAAAATAATGGTTGGCCACCGTTACTTTTTTTAAAAGTTTCCTTGGCTTTCAAAGTTTACCTCAATTATTGAGGTAGCTCCCTTATAATAAATGGCATTTTCCCGTTCTAAAATCCTGGTATCAAAAATCATACCATGCGATTTACGCTAGAAGCAGATTTGTGAAATCTCTGGTTATTTTGGACTACTGCTTTGAAAACTGTTTCGTAAACTGAACAAACTGAATATTATTTTTACTTTTGGCATATTATATATTAAAGTAATCTATTTAAAGTGTTTAAAAAATATGTTAACACGGAACAACTAATTTCTGACAGACGTTCTGAATATCAGGGCTGCCACAGGCAACAGTTTTTTAATTCCAACTGGCACCACTTTCTATAAACAGAAATCCTTAAGGCTCCACAATAGTCACTGAAAAAGTACTCAAAAAGACCCGGATGATAATGTAAAGTCTATGAGAGCGTTCTTTTCTAATATCGCGTTCAAATTTTAATATTTTGACATGAGTTTTGTGCATAGGATAGTTGAGGACGATCCACAACCGACCTAGTTTTTATTTTTTCAATTTTGGTTTTAGATTTTTTTTAAATAGGGGAAGATGGGGATACTTGAGCCATTTTTTAAATTTTAATTTTTTAAAATTTTTTAGAATTTCTCAGAACAAAATAAAATATTGAAAATGAAAATTTGATATTTTTTCTTCATTTGAAAACCACTTTCAATTAATTTTGAACTATTTTTCTATGTCTAATAAATTTTTACTTTTTCTTTTACATTGTGGCTCAAGTATCCCCATGGAGGGGATACTTGAGCCAGATGTCACATTCGCACCAGTATTTTGCAAAGAAAAAAACCTATTTACAATATACGCGAAAAAATGCATTAAACCTTTTTCAAATAAATTTGGTCGAATTTTCTGGTGTCGTTGTGACATTTCAGAATTAAAATTTTGTGGTAGAAAATTCTACCAGCAGAGCTCAAAGGGTTAATCACCATACTTTAAAAATGGTACCAAGGTATATGATTTCTTTTTTACATGTTCAGAACTATAAATATGTTACCATGTTGCCAGTTTTAGAAAGAAAAATTGAACAACTGTAGAGATAAAGGGGGTGGCTCAAGTATCCCCTATGCTCAAGTATCCCCACTCTCCCCTACTTTAATTTTCAAAACCGGTTTAAACCGGTTCTGAAACTGAAAGTATCATAATATAAAAAATATATAACAAAAATCGAAAAAATAAAAACTAGGCCGGCTGTGGATCGTCCTCAACTATCCTATGCAAAAAAATCATGTTAAAATATTAAAATTTGAACGAGATATTAGAAAAGAACGCTCCCATAGACTTTACATTAGCGCTCGGCTTTTACCGCGTGACTAGTGTATGCTTTTAACACAGGCTTTGCAGCATTTGAAAGAAGATGGAAATAGACTTTTGTCTTTGTATGAAAAAGATGCTCGCACTAACAAACTAACAAAATAGTCGCCGTGGCAGCTCTGCATTATATATAAACGTTGAATTTCTACGATAATCCTTTCCGCATCAGCAGTTCCACATCGGGGCTACCTAATTTTTATACCAAACATATAAGCGACACCAAGAATATTTTAGAAGAATTTTCTTTCTACAAAGACATTTAAAAAAACCGTTTTTGATTTCTAAAAAAAAAACTTTTTTAATTCCGGTTTTGGTCAATCATTTCATCATAGAATATTTCTGTGCCGAAAGGTTTTAAAAAAGAAAAAAATTCTGCAAGTCGAAAAGCTTTCGATAAAGTTCGCAGTTGGACAACCCTAATCTCTTAATCATTTTTCTTTATCTACCATGAAAATTATATTTTATCTATAAATTTTATGAGTAAATACTCTTTGAATTAGGAAATTTACTGATGCAGATAAAAAGTTATCTGTGCTTTCTAGCTTCTTTAATGCACTAGCTTCTAAGTCAATAGAAAATTAATGTTTTAATTGCATTCTCATTTTATATATGAATCAAGAGTGAATTAAATACTATCAGAAGAATAAATGAAACAATCTGATTAACTTGAAAGAGATTCAATTAACAAATTCGCAACCACTATTTATTATTCAGGAGTCGTAACCATTGATCCTTTTGATAAATAACATTATTCCCGCAAATTCTGCTTAGATGTAGTAAGTGGGTATCGATTTAATATAAAACAAAATAAGAAACTTTAGAAGAATATAAATAATAGTATCTGAAAATTCCGAGACTGATTCAGGAAATCTAAAAAAACGACATTTCATGATTAAGTAAAATAAAATTAATTCAGATATTCCGGTAAAAATAATTGATACAACAAAAAAAGCGCTAAATCGGCTGCTCTCAGAATCGCCGCGCCGTATTTTCTGCCGTACTGTTATTTGAGAAAAATAAGCATAGGGAAAATTGGAACAGTAATATTTTGAAGATACATAATAAAAATGTTCATTACATGAGTTGTATGTGATAAATATTGATAAGATTGATACAAAGTGTGAGTAGATAAAACAGATTTGATACCACTTTTACGGGGGTACGGGACACATTTAAAAAATTTCATTTATTGAGTTAAAATATTTAATTTTTTGCAATGATTAACCAAATAATTTGTAAACAAAATCGCATGATAAAATTTCTCATATTTTTTTTAATTTGAAAAAAGTTTATTGAAAAAGTTGAGTAATTTAAAATTATTATTACTCAAAATATTTTTTGTAGAGTTTCATTTTTTACTCGTTTAAATAAACAGAAGTATCTAAATTTAAATTTTGATTCAGCATTTTTAAAAATAATAATGCAAAAAATACTTTAATTAAAAATTTAAAAAAAAAGACGTAAATTTTATTTTAAATTTTTAAAAGTAAACATTGTTTTCAAATATGCTGAATTAAAATTAAAGTAAATTAATCAAAAAGGACCTTTTCCGAGTTTGAAGCATTTACCTTTATCGGTTATTGAGCTTTAAAAATTTAAATCCGAGAATGGTGAAAAAACCCATCATGTAGAAAAACACATTTTCACAAGAAATCGTTTCTTGGCAACCATTCCTTAAAAGCTAAACTTTGATAGCACACATAAACTAAAAAAATAATAATTCCTCTTCTAATTAACACTAGAACTCTCGGAAATTTTACTCAGGTTGATAATAATATTTCTCAGAAGAATTTTTATTCAAAATTATTTAATTACCAATACATAACCCCCGTCAAAAATGACGGAATTTCGACATGCGTTTCATTTTCACAAAACTTAATACATAGACAAACAGAATGAAGATTTTACTTTTGAAGATTTTTCATTGTAATAAAGCAGATTTTAAAAATAGCAATACATATGGTAATAATTTTTTTTTCTTGATATTCAATTTAGAAATAGTTCAACAACTGGGCAAAACGAACAGCAGTATTTATCACAACAATTCCGTAATTTTGCGCATAAATGCCGCAACTTGGATAACTCGATTTCGTACCAGAATTAATTACCTGGAAAATGTTACTTCGCTGTGCTTAACAAGCTTTTGACTTCTTTTTTTTATAAATTTTCTTGTTTGAAAAAAAAGTTGGTAAGCCGCGGCACATGCGCAGGAAATTATGGTAATAATAATTAGAAAAGTACACAAAAGTACTTTTCACTAAACATTAAATATTGATTTATTTTATCCATTACTTCATAGAAGGCAATGTCTCGGTAGTGATTTTAGTCAAATATATAGGAAGGATGTAAGATAGATTCCTATTTCATCAGTTAACGAAGCTTTATGCTTTGTTTTTAAATATGGTTTTGGTGCCATCTAGCAGCAGTTAATATAAATAATAAGAAAAAGGTTTTTGGTAAAATTGTAGTTTTTTATAGAATATGTGCAGAAACAATAGGCATTTCTTTAGATCAAAATCAATTTTTTAAAACTTCAGCATGTAACTTAAAAAAATTTTGTGTTAATGAAAACCAAATGCGTTTCTTTCGTAAAATTTTAATTTAATTACACCAATTTTTAAAAGGTTATCTTATATCCACTTGAAATGTTCTTGCATTGTAAACGAAATTTACAAGTCTAATCATTAAAATGTAAGGAATATACAATAATTTATTATGTTTATTAATTATATCAAAGCAGATAAAATTTTGAATTTTAGCATAGTAATTTTTTAAAAAGTAAGCAAAATTATAATTTAATAATAGAATGTAGGCAAATATTTTTCAGTTTTATTAATGCAGTCATGATAATATCTCATATAGCCGTTACAGCATCAGGAAAAACAATATTCTCTTTAAAATAGAAAACAAAATAAAAAAAAGTTAGCTGATAAATGTTGACATTTTAAAAAAAATAATAAAACTAAATTTGAATTACATCAAAGAAATCGTAATAAAGTAACCTATTTATTTATACCTATAGAATGGTATTTAAAATTATGTAATGGAGACGTTTAAAAATATTTCTGGTGACACATTATTACATCCTGAAATTTTATTATTATTATTATTATTATTATTATTATTATTATTATTATTATTATTTAATTGCAATCGAATTTTTTTTTCATTTATACTGAGGCCAATAGATAGCAGCACTACAAAAATTGAAGTAAGCTCACAGAGCATAATAGATGAAAAAACCATTGACTTGAGAGAATCATTTATTTCTTTATTGATTTGAAATGTTTTAAACTTACTGCATATAAATGTAAGCTAAAGTGAAAAATGTAATTTAAAAATATATTTAAAGGCTTTGACCTTTTTCGGCACTGGCAAAATCTGTAATAAAATGAGAAATTATCGACTGACACCGGAATTCACAAACAGATTTTTTAGATATTTTGAAAACCCCAATTTAAGTTTTATTGTAAAAGCACAATTTTAGTAAAATATTACTGGTGCCGTTTGCAAGTTTGGAATTAAAATTAGGTATCCCAGACCGGGCACAGGGTGCCGGAAAGGGTTAACAGATTTTACAAATATTTTAAAAGCATAATTGGATATTACTATTATTATTATTTTAATGAATCATTCAGTGTAGTTCATTTGTTTTTACATTTGGAATTTGTTCTTTTCAATGGCAACGGTGTTTTGTTTGTAATAGCTTATTTTTAAACTGGAACCTAATAGATTGTAATTGGATATTATATATCAGGAGCTTTGAAGCCAAGGGATATAAGTGACAAAATTGAAAAAATTGAGTTAAGTAAACTTAAGTGCATAGACTATCTGGAAATATGTCTATTTATTTGTAGGTAAAGAGTTAAGAGTGTTTTTTTCATTATGTTCTGAGCTATAGGGGCCAGTTACTTAACCTCTTTCCCAAAACAGTGAAACGTTTAGAGGCCAAGTACAGTTGTGTCCGTTCACGCCTATGTAGCAGAAGCGCGAACAATGACATAAAAAGCCATTTGCTTTTTTATGCATTAAATAAATACATTTTAACTGTTATCAAGTAAGAAAATCATGCGTTAAGATTATGAACACTTTCCAACACACCTTGAAATCTTTAAAAATTTTTGCTATTTAGGGTAATAAAGAGTTACAATCCATTGCCAAATATGTATTCTGATCCTTTTGAGCAGCCCTATGTTTTATCAGTCGGTAGATATGTACTGTATAAGGGAAAAATTAGTTTAGCAAGAAAATACATAATAGTTTGAAATTTCACTTTCAGCACTTTATACTAATAGATGGAAGCATACCTGTATACTTTTGTTCATTCTGTAGTTTATCTTGAACCTTTATTATACGCCAGTATTTTGCTGAAATTTACTTAGAACTAAAACACATTTAAGACTACTGAAATCACATTTTCAGAAATTATCATCCATCGATGACCATGTATAAAATTTTGTGCGTGATCCTGTGTATCATTTTATCTAAATTTTACAAGCATTTCTTAGTAAACGGAATGAAGTTCAGCATTGAAATACATGACTTATTTAAAAGCAATCTTTAAGTAAAATACGCTCATATTCTGTAACCTTTACGAGTATTTTTGTGTAACTTTGTATATGAACTATAGCATTTATACATGTTATATAACATGTATAAATTTAGTGAAACTTAAAAGTGCAATTCATAATTAAAATGGCATTTCGTCCATCCATCAATCATCATTGATAATATATGCAGTACTTTGGATAGAATATACTATTTGAAATCTTTTTTGTGGTTTTGTAAATACTGTGTACTAGTATTATATGCGAAATAATTTATATTAACCCTCAGCGATATATATGAGTTTTATTACACTTGAAAATTTTAATATAATTAAAATAAGTCGCAAATAATTCCCTTTTTATCATTAGGTAATGTAAATCTTTTGTATGGTTCTGTATATAAATATTAAGTATTCTTTTCACCTCAGATTTTATAAAATGTTTATTTTAGTGCAATTCATAAATACATATAAATTTTATTATGTGACAAGGTGTAACATATTTCAAATTCATTTAAAACGATTTTTCCCATAAACTGCAATGTAATGAAAAACTTTTGATTGTCCCTGTAAATAAACTAGTCGTGTTAGAAACTTCATTTGCAATAAGTTTGTGTTGAGGTAAAAATGAATAATTCCCAAAAATTTCAAGGCTATCCGAATATATTTACGAGAGTTAGAGCGCGGACAGACTGACTGACAAACCAAAATCATATTCACTTTTCAACTTTTTTGGTAAGTGTTGAAAAATATAAATTACAATGTTTCTAAACTTATAATAAAATTTTAAAACTTATATTAGAACAAAAGTTTTTCCTTTCATTTATTTATATCAACATTGTTCATAAATTTTTCGTAAATTCATTTTTTTTATTTCATAATTTTTCCTTTTTTAGATTCTATATTAAAACAAAATTTTGTCCTTTCACTTATTTGTATCAACATAGTTCTTAATTTTTTCATAAATACTACTTTTTATTTAATAATTTTTCATTTCTTGTGTTCATTTGGCACTTGTACCAAGGGATGAGATTTCCGCTTTTTTGCACACCAGTAAAAGTTTAGAGAAAATACTATGTTATGTAATCGGAACATTTATGTGATTTAGCAGAGCAACATTTTCTCTAAGATTATACTGGTGTCCAAAAAAGCGGAAATCTCATCCCTATGTACCCTTTAGCATCAAGTAGATTTCATTATTGCTTGGAAGCCAAGGGATACAAGTGCCGAATGGCGATAAACATTGCTTAGTTATAAATAAAAAGAAAAATTGTATTCCACTTTTTTAAAAACAGTTATTGAAATAAGAGTTCAAAGATCACTAAGAAGTAAGCAAAAGTTTCATATCTCAATTCGTTGAATTACAATTGATGTTTAACTTTGAACTCAATTTACTCGAAATCTAAATTTTGTCACTTGTACCCCTTGGTTTCTGGGCTCCGCATATATAATTTATAGCGAAATCTGCTCAACAAACATTATTTCAAACAGAAAAAATGATCATTTAACTTTCACATGTCAGTATTTGTTTTCCATTAAGTCTAACTTTACGTTTAACTACAGTCGACTCGCAGATCTGAATGGTTCATACCGGGATCCTTACCATTACTTTTCCCACTCAGATTTTGTTATAAGTAGATTTTATTTAACATGAATCTGTGCGGATTGAATTTAAATCATTGCAAGAAAAAATTTCTGGTTCGAATTGAAATTTAAGCATATGGTTGGAATCGAATCGACTCCTTCCGGTCGTTCTAGTGTTTAGAATATTAAAAGACAGAAAATTTTTTAATGAAATAATTCTTTTTTGAAAATTTGAAGATTTTTTTGTTTCGGATCCCCTTAAATGAACATTTTTGCTTTATTTTTCAAAACGGACATAATCTATTAAAGTTGTAAGCCCCGCATACATAACTACGCAGTGCAGAGTTAAATAATTATTGTACTTCTAATAAGAAAAAAATAGTATAAAAGAAATACTTTAACAATTTTAATATTGATTATTAGTTCACTTATTTTGCGGTGAACAAAAAGAGGCCAGAGACATAAAGTGCTCCCCTGTATTTCAATTCCGAAATATGGCCTGACTACCATGCAAACATATATGCAAATACATGTGTAAAAATCTGTAAAAATGACAATAAAAACCAGTAATTGCATGGAAGCTAATGAAATGATTCTTTCGAAGATTTTTTTAATACAATTATTTTTTAATTAGTTAACCCCTTGAGCTCTGATGGTAGAATTTTCTACCACATAGTTTTAATTCCGAAATGTCACAATTGCACCAGAAAATTCGGCCAAATTTATCTGAAAAAGATTTAATGCAATTTTTTTTTTCCGTGTTTATCGTTAACCGATTTTTTTCTTTGCAAAATTCTGATGCCAATGTGACATTTGGAATTTTAAGGAAATATGCACCCCAGCGCTCAAAGGGTTAATTGCTGTATTTTATATTTAACCTCTTCAGATTCGAAGGTAAAATAGTACTGTGAATGCACATTCTTTGATTTTGCAGAAACAAAACGACACAGTAGATGACAGAAAAGATTTTTTTCTTAAATCGACATTTTAGGGGCGGTTAATTAAGTTCACAGATACAAGTCTAAAATGACTAACATTCTTAAAATGTCTATTTAATTATTGATAAAATTAATGATGCAGTGAAAAATTGAAGACATTTATTTGATTGGATGATCTACAAATCCTCCATTTTTACTTTATTCTACCTTTACAAGAAGGAAGTATTGGATTTGTGAAAATTTTCGAAATCCGATTTTTGGCGATTTACATGTTTATGAGTCAGAGAACCTGAAAACTTGTTTTACAAGATGTCTGTTTGTGTGTCTGTCTGTCTGTCGTTTTGTATGTGATAAAAATTTTGTGCGCACCCTATCTCAAGAACTAATGCACAGAATTTCACAAAATTTTAGATTCTGTTTAAAATTGTTATAAGCTAGATCTGATAAAGTTTTGGTGTATATAGCACCAAAGGTGGCGCTGCTATGCTGCAATATTGACAATTTTAACAATAGCTACATTTCAAGAAGTACTGCATTGATTTTCATAAAATTTTAGATTAAGATAGTACTTGATATAAAATGGTATCAATAAGTTTTGGTGCAAATCGCTCGAGGTGGTGCTGTCCTGGTACATTATTCGTGATTATCGCGATAGCTCTATGTCAAAAGCTAATGCACGAAATGTTCTAAAACTTCAGATTCAGTTAGTCCCTGCTATAGATTAGTATTTTGTTTTGTTTTTGGTTTAAATCGCCCTACAGATGGAGCTGCTATGCTGCATTTTTCATAATTTCGCAATAGCAGTATAGTAAGATCTAATCAATGGATTTTCATCAAATTTGAGATTCAGTTAGTACATAATAAAAAATTGATCCTGATAAGATTTTGATGAGCATCACCCAACATGTGGTGCTTTTATGTAGATTTTTTAAAAGATTTATCAACAGCTCTATCTAAAAAACTAATGCAATGATTTTCATCAAACTTCAGATTCAGTTATAAGTTGACATAAGTTGTTGCTGTCTAGATTTTGGTTTAAACCACATCATCGGTGGCGCTGCTATGCTGCATTTTTAGGAAGTATTGACATACATAAGTTTTGGGGTTGCCACATCTGGCTAGTTTTAATTGTAAAGTGTGTAAGTTAATTAATTATGAATATTTATTATTTTCTTGTCTGGAATATATATTGAAAACTCAGTTAATAATAAGACTTATTTGATGCGGTAATAAGCATGAGTGCTGCCATTTTTTGGTTTTGATCCAAAGCCAGAAACATTCAGTTATATACAAATAAAGTAAAAATGTAAATTTAAATGTAAATTGTGTAGTTTAGTTTATTTCCACAATGATTCGGAAGTATCACAAGTGATACTTCAGAACTAAGGAGGATAAAGCGGAAGGATGTCCAGTTTGGCCCCCATTTTTCATTCAGAAAATAAGAATTCATACTAGAAATTAAAAAATGTATTTTTCTCATTGTTTAATGACCAAAAATTTAGTTATTATTTCAGTTAACGATTCTTCTTCCAAAGTTTCTGGTATGATAGTGAAATCTCGAAATATAGGTGTAGGCCGAATTCGCAAACTGACGTGAAAATCTGAAAATTTTAAGAATTGCAAGCAAAAAAATTTCAAAAATCTCAGTTTCATCATGAGATATCCTTAGAAAAGTGTGAAAAAATGATTTTACATAGATTAACATGGAAAACAGTAAACGGGTTTCTAATGAATAGCAACCTTAACCCTTTCCGGCGTAGTGTGCCCACTCCTGCGGTCACACCTAAATTTAATTCCAAACTTGCAAACGGCACCAAGAATATTTTAAAGAAATTTCGCTTTTCCAATGAAAGCGTGAATTTAGGAAATCTTAATTCCTATAAAAGTCGTTTTTAAATTCCGGTGTCAGTCAATAATTTCTTATTTTATGAGCGGAATTTGCCTGCGCCGGAAACGGTTAAAGCGAAAACGACGGATATATTACCATTTCAGAAAAATTATGCCAATTTAGATATCTGAATTTTTAAAGTAGCACACTGGCAACACTGATTTCATATTGAATAGTTTGAAACGATACTACCGATATTTGGCTTGATTTTGCATTATATTCTGCAAATAAAAGCAGATACATCTTATTTTTAAATCGACGGTACAATAGCGAAAACTTATGACTGGTTTTGTATGGGTCTCCTTATTTTCCATATAAAATATCAGTATTTATTTTTTAAAAAAGTATAATTAAAGCACGCAAAATTTTGCCATTTTAAAGGAGATATTTTCTATAATCAGATACCGGTAACAAAGCAATTCTTGATCTGAAAATTCTTGGACACGATAAAAACCATGTATGACAAATATTAAACCGGAGTTTCATACAGAAGCATAAATATTGATGCCATGGATGAAAAACCAGGCATCCCGTGTAAATAAAGGAGCCAAATGCGCTGGACATCACTGATTTCTTACTATCTATCTCGCCATCTTTAATCGCAGATTACTCTGCCATTTGGCAAGGCGGATAAAATTACTTTAAAATACTGGTGTTCGGAGTCCCAATTAACACTGGAACTACCGTGATCCGTCATTTTGACTGATGGCATATGAATACGTTTCGGTTCTAATTAGAAATTTGATTCTGAAATAAATTTAACCCATTAGTGCCTGAATTATTTTTTTCGTTAAAATTCAAATTTTGCATTTTCCTACCACTTTTTAAGCAAGAATAACTTTTATCTTAATTTATTGAGGACATTGTCACGAGAAAGAAAGTATTTATTTTTACTTCTTTTTACTGGTGTGAAATGCGCTAACTTGAATTTTTATAAACTGTCCCAAAAATGGGACGCTAGTCACTAATGGGTTAAAAGATGCAAAGAAGAAAAACATTAAATAATAAAGTTAAACTGTTTTAAATCAAAATTCTGGTATAAATGTTTTTATTAAACTTGACACAAATTTACGGTGGTTCTAGTGTTAAAGTGGAGTAATAGGAAACACAATTTTTAAGCTTTTCATTAAATGAGGAAGTCGACTTTTTACTTGTATGACACTAAAAGTTATACAAACATTATAAAATAAAACAATATTTTTTAATCAAATTATTCTCTTTGACTGAAACTTATAGATATAGTTAAGCATGAAAAAAAAATGAGCAATCCATACTTATAACACCATAACAACTCTGATACGTTCTGATAACACATATATATATTTTTATTCCCTCATACAAAATTTTACAGTCGTAATTTAGATTCTTCTTCCGATCATTTCCTGCGAGTGTACCTTTATCTAATCAAGACTCATTAAAATGCTATTACGGTAGTAATTAAGTGTTTCAAACGATTTAAGTAATTCTAATGTGATTACATTTACATGACCTCTTTGTTGTTAGTAGAGTTTACGACGTTTCACTAACGTATGCAAATAAGTAAATAACACGAATCTTTCTTTTTTTAAAGGACAATTATCATTTATGCTGTACTAGAATTTTTTCGTATAGCCTATAATGTGAGAAGAATACTAACATTGAATAAATATTTTTAAAAGAATAACAAATTACGGAGAAAATGTAAATTATTAAGGTACCTGTTTTCAAAAATTAAAATAATAAAGAATTCCTTAAATAATTATTAAATTTTAAGTACAAAAATTATATAATTATGCATTGTTTTTTTGCGTGGAAGAATACACATATGAAAAGATAATGAAAGTATAATCTTTAATATATCATATAATATATGTTGAAATAACTTTATAGAAGACTACTTTGGAAAATGAAACATATATTTGTTGTCCATAGTAAATATTTTGGATTAAATATGTGTGACACATTCACATAATTTTAGGATGTGTGTAGGTAGAAATCTTGATAACTTCAAAAGTATTAAAGAATGAAGAGCTAAAGCTTCTTAATAAGTCGAAAATGAACCATGCAGCTCATTCTTACATTTAAATTCGGAAATAAAATTATTAAAATTTATTTTTTCTCCTCGCAATTTTACCCCTACAACATTTTAAACAAAGTTTGAAAAAATAATAATAAGTACCTTTCGATGACAGTAACTCCATTTCTAATTAATGCACGAATAAAAGAAACGTATTAAAAAAAAGAAATCAGTTAATTAGTTAAATAAAACAATATGATAGCTAACTTATGGTAACTTATTTAACCCTTTGAGCTCTGGGGTGCATATTTCTTTAAAATTACAAATGTTACATTGGCACCAGAATTTTACAGAGAAAAAAATTGGTTAAAGATAAACACGAAAAAATGCATTAAACTTTTTTCAGATAAATTGGGTCGAATTTTCTGGTGCCGTTGTGACATTTCGGAATTAAAACTATGTGGTAGAAAATTCTACCATCAGAACTCAAGGGGTTAAATTTCATGAATATTTCATGTTACTGAAATTGTTAATATTAATTATTTAACTGTATTTTATGTATTTTTTAAGATTATTAATTAGTTTATTGTGATTTAAAATATGTTTAATTCTGATGCTCTTTTATGCATGAGTATATAATATTTTGTATGTGTTATGAAATATTTTAACATTTTAATTAAAGGTGCATAACCGGTGGCTCCGGACCACAGAGATACCAGATACTATCATTTTTATACAAGATTGTTTTTCTTGAAAAAAAAAAAAAAAAAAAAAAAAAAAAAAAAAAAAAAAAACGACAGAAACTTTACTATTACATAAATCAAACTTTAGCATTAAAAAAATGTGGTGGCAAACAACTTTCCTGAAAAAAAGTTGTGAAACACTATCTTGATTGCATAGTGATGCATATCGGCATCACTTTTTATTTAACTTTTAGCAACAGTTATATACACAGTATTCTTACGGGTCCTGGAATTTCAAGACTAGGAATTTCTTCGGTATCAGTATTTTCTTATAGAAAATCTTTCTTAAAATAAGGCGTTTTCTTTCCCTTGAACTACATTTTTGTAAAAAAATAATGAGATTTTATTTTCTGGAAAATAACGGTACCCGCCCGAGCCCTGTATTTATATGTACTATAATATGAGCAAATCATACGTATGTACGTGTGTGTCTGTGATTTTAAATTTATCTTAAAAACGACGCTAAGGATTTTGAGAAAATTTTGTATTTTACCATTTTGGGGCGCGAGAAGACAATTGGATTATGTGAAATTTTCCAAAAACTCAATTAGTTGGTCAGTTTGGGTCATAATGTGTCAGGATCAAGCTAATTATCTCAAAAAAATTGCTCAATCTATTTTAGCTATTTTTTGTATGCAAACGTCTTTTGAGAGGAGAAAACAATTGTTCTATGTCACATGCTGGATAAATTTCAATTAGTCTGTCATTTTTCGATCATGGTCGGTCAAACCTACTTTATATAAAAAACGGCTTAAAACGATTTTGATTAATTTTGTATTCTTCCGTTTTGCAATATGAAAGACCATTGGGCAGAGTTGCATGTTAGACAAAATGCAATTAGTGGAACATTCCCTAATAGCATGCATGGTCACAGTGACGTCACTGTGAGTTACTTTGGTCACATCACATCTGTGACCAAAATGCCACCACTCAGTGACGTCACATTGTGACTGAGATGTGACTTTCTTAAAAATCTTTAGAAAATTATAAATATCCTTCAAAACATCTTATTTACTTTAAAAAACAGTTTCTGTCAATCTAAATATCGTCGCTTTTGTCACAGTTTCGTCACAATGTTAATGTCAAATTAGTCACAAATGACACATTTTTCACAAATTTGTCACATTGTGACCACTTTGTGAAACGTCACAAAAGAGCTCTAAAACGGCCATAACGACTTCACATTTTAGTCACTGTGACTTCACATCGACGTCACATCGACAATCGACGGCCACAAAGTCACAATGTGACTTCACAACGATGTTGCAGTGACGTCACCATGCTTTACGGGTTTATGGGGTATTGTGGCTCACGCTAATTTTATCTAGAAAATTGCTCAAACGATTTTGACTAAATTTTGTATTCTATCGTTTTCGGGAACGAGAAAATCATTGGGCTAGGTCAAATGTTCCAGAAAATTCGATAAGTTTGACATAATGGGTCAGGAATAAGCTACCGTAATTTCGGGTGTATAAGCCGCGTATCAAACAATTCTTTTTCGACCCAGAATTTTTTAAGAAAGAAATGTTACTACTTAGATAGACGTAAATATTTGTCTTTAATCACTAAATAAGATTTCTGGGTCCAAAAAGAATTCCGCGGTTTATACACCCGAAATTAAGGTACATATAAGTTAAAGAAACGACTCAATAAATTTTAACTAAATTTTGTATCCAGAAGTTATTTGACACGAGAAAGATATTAGGATAGGTAATATGTTCGAGAAATTTCAATTAGTGGGACATTTTTGGGCTATGGTGTGTCTAATCAATTTTATCTTAAAATCGGATTTCTCTATTTTGTCTAAATTGTGTATTTTATCGTTTTGGAAAACTAGAAAGCCGTTGGGCTGAGTCGTATGTTTAAAAAATTCCATTAATGGGTCACTTTTCGGTCACCGTGGGCTTGTTTTATCTAGAATATGGCTCTAACGATTTCGACTAAACACTGCATTCTATAGTTTTTTGGGCACAAGAATACTATTTATCTAAGTCGCATGCTCAGCAACATTCGATTATTGGGTCATTTTGGTCCACAATGAGTAAAGACAGAACTTCTTATGTCTAAGAAAAGGCTCAAACAATTTTAATAAGAATTTGTATTACACCGTTTTCGGCACAAGAAGATTATTGGGCTAGATAATATGTTCAAGAAATTTTGATTAATAAGTTATTTTGGGTTCACTAAGAATCAAGCAAATTTCATCTAATAAACGATTCTAATGATTTAGTTTAGAGGTGCAAAAATGTAGAAACCAGCAAGCAATATCGCAGTGCTAAAATTTAAAAGTTTTCTTCACTTAAAATTTAATAACATTCTTACAAGGATTATACACGAAACAATAGACAAAAAAAAAACCGAAATATATTCAATAGTGAGAGACTACCTACATGCCGCCCAAACTTTTGCACCCCTTATTTTTATTAAATTCTGTAATTTTTTTTTTCGTTTTTGAGCTCAAGAAGACGAATGGGCCAGGTTGTATATTCAAGCACATTCGATTACGGAATCATTTCGGCCACACTGCTTCAGAATCATGTTAATTATTTCTAAAAAGTCTCAAGAGGTAAAAAAATACATATATACAGTGCCGTTACAATGTACAAGAAGATTATTAAGCTAGGTTACAGGTTCGAAAAATTTCTATCAGTGAGTCATTTTTGTCACTCTGGGTCCGAATTGCACTAATTGTATCGAAAAACGGATTAAACGATATTGAAAAAATACTGTTATACAGATTTCGGAAACGAGAGAATCATTGGGCTGGATCACATGTTCAAGAAATGTCAATTAATGGGTCAGTTTCTAGTCACGACGTGTCAATTAATAATTTTATCTGGAAAATAGCTTAACGAATTTGATTAAATTTCGCATTCTATCGTTTTTGAACTACAAAGGCCATTGAGTTAGGTCACATATTCGAGAGAATTCGGTTTATGGGTGTATTTAAACCATTATCGGTGCTGGTAATGCAAATGTATTTAGAAAAACAGCTCGAATGATTGAGACAAAATTTTGTACTACATATTTTTGGGCATGACAAAATCATTGGGTTAAATCATATGTTTGAGAAATTTCAATTAGTGGGTAATTCTTGTAGCACTACGGACCAAGCTAATTTTATCTAGAATACGGCTTTAACGATTTTTTATTGCATTTGCTATTTTTACAGTTTTTAGTCTGAAAAGAGGCCACTGGGCTCTGTCTCATATTCGAGCAAATTATAGTATAGTTGGTCATTTTGCGATTCACAGGGATTCAAGCTAATTTTATCTAAGAAAAGACTTACAGTAATTTCGCGCGTATACCCCGCGGCTCATTTAAGTATTTTTGAAACTGGAAACTATTATTAAAAAAAATATATATATATTTCACATTTTATTTCAAATAAATTCTGGGAAGAAATTGAGTTATCTAAGGTGTGGTGGATACGCGCGAAATTACGGTAAACGATTTTGACTAAATTTTTTATCCTATCGTTTTAGATTACCAGAAATTCATTGACCTAAGTCACTTGTTTGAACGATTTTGATTACTGAATCGTATTCGGGTACATGATATTTGAATCACGAAGCCAAGAAGATTGCAACAGACAATAAATTGGCGATATTTGGCTATATGTTGGCGACACTTAGACGAAAAATCGTCTTTAAGATTACGAATACAAAACACATACTTGCCACCAAATTGAAGAATTTCGCCAAATTCAGCTACATTTTAAAAAATGGCTTTCAGATTGTGTAGAAAATTTTTAGATATTCTTTGTAAAAATTGAAATGCTTGGTAAACCAATTAGAGTCGAGCTAAAAATGTGATTTGGATTAATGTCCTTTCGTTGTAAATGTGTAAATAATGGCAATTTATAAACATATAATCAAAAACATAGTTTTCATATTAAATGTTTTTGTAAATAATTTTATTATAAATTATAACATGCCTTACAGAAATCATACAGGGAGAATGATCTAGTGAGAATATACAGTGAAAGATTTATTTAGTGTTATACCGAGGTCAACCTTGACCTAATAGAAATATTAATCTTGTGACATTTTACAAAAATGTACAACAAAATAAAGTTAAAAATCTGTCTTAAAATGTCTGGTGTTAAGTACTTAATATAAGAATAAAAACACAATTTTAAAAGAATAATTCATAAGTTTAACGGTTAAGTTTTAAAAAATAAAATGTATATAAAAATAAGTTATTTATTTTCATACTTATATTCATAATATTTACTAATTTGCAATATTTTATAAATGACAGTAGTTTATACTTATAACGCACACATGCAACATAAGAAAAGGGTGTCATATTATGTAAAAAGTGTATCCGCATTTTTGAATTATTTTTCTTATGTAATAAACCTTTCTCAGAATCGTCATTTAATTTAAATAAGCTGTCTTTGGAACCAGATCAATCATTTTTGGTAATCTTCCATTACTATACGCTATAAAACATGATTATTGCATCAAGACATTCTCAGTATTTATATTCTTGCTTCTTTTTTCCGGTTTATTTAAACTATGTCCCTTTCTAAAACTTTTCCAGACCAATCTGTTAAATAAAGTGAGTAATAGTATAATATTATAAAGATAATTATTAAGAATAAAATAATCTTTATTTTAATATCTATTTTTTCTTTTGCTTCTATTTTTGTTTTAACCCTTTCATGGACAAAGCTCTTATGTTTCGAATACGCTTAAATGGTTGAATGGCACCAATGTTGGTTGATAGTATATTTTTGAAACTGTTATTTGGCAGTTTAAACACTTTTACATAATGGAAACTATCCTAAAAATATTTGTGTTTTATCTACTGCTAAACAAGTGGTGATAATAAATATTTTCTTGTTTTAGAAACCAATTTATTGTTGCTAGGTATCCCTGGTGTTATAGGTTCCTTATGCTCTTATTCACCAACTACTTCAACCCCAGGTTATATGGAAAACCTTGGTGGAACACTCAAATGGTGTTCACCTCTAATCCTGATTGGACGCCTTCTTGATAATATCCAATGAAATGTTATCGTTATTTTCATTTGAGTGTTCAACCGAGGTTTTCTAAGTTGAGGTAGATGGTGAATACGAGCATTAGTGTTCTAAGTTTAATATGATCTGGACCAATACTATCGAAACCCTCAAGGCATAATGTCAGGAGTCGTGACGTCATCACTAATGGATGGAGATATCACTAGTATTGGAGTTGACACCGAAATATTTTGAATGACAATTTTATGTTATTTAATTTTTGAAATGTTTATCATCTTATAAAACTATAATAACTATTTAAATTTACAGGTGAGAATTTGCAATTTTCCAATAAAAAATTAGCCAGATGTGCAACACTGTGTCATACCGCATTTGTCTGACTTGTTATTTAGCGGAATCCGAATTCTCATCAGTAAATTTAAGTAGTTATTATTGTTTTATCAAATCATAGATTTTCAACAATTAAAATAAAAGGAAATTGCTATGCAAAATATTCCGGTGTCTATTCCAATACTGGTGAGATATTAACACATTAGCAGAGCTGCCAACTACTACGCCTTTTTAAATCACATAAACATGTTTGGAACCACAAAATTCACTTCGTAAAATACATGCCATAGATATGCAGTGTTACGTATAACTATATATATTGCCAATCATTAAGTAAAATTTCCGTTTTTAATGTATTTATTTGATTTAAAATAGGCGTAGAAGTTGGCAGCCATGCATTAGTGATGGCAGTTTGGGTCAAACTCATAATATCCATGGGGCAAAAACGGTCGTTCATGAATTATAAGAAATAATAAAGATGAAAATATTGAAAATGTATTGCTGTTTTATTCAGAAACTATCAGGCGATGGGTGTGAAAATATCTCTGGCTCTATTTACATCTGGATTTTCTCCCTGAAATCTGGGCAGCCGTGATTGACAAGCAGGACGGTCGTTTTCATCAAGAGCTTAAACTTCTTGAAGACGGACACAAAGTTTTTTGGGACAAAAATTTCTTATTGGACTATTGTTGATCTATTTTAACACCCTTACTGCCGAGCAAAAGGGGAAAATTGTAATATTTTTTCCCATGTAATTTTTTAAATGCTAAAAAGAGACGTTTTCTCCAACATGATATAAATTTTTTTAAATTATGTATAGCTATATAGCCTACAGAATCTTAATCATAAATTAGGTACTTATAACTGGATTATCTCTATAGCAGTACATTAATTTAAATAATTCTACTATTGCAGTGAAACCTGCAACTTAATCCTTTCCGGCACGGGAAAATTCATTTAGTAAAATGAGAAATTAATGACTGCCGCCGGAAAATGCAAACGACATTTAATGAAATTAAGAATCCCCGAATTTAAATTTTCATTGTAAAAGCAAAAATTTATTAAAATATTATTGGTGTTTTTGCAAGTTTGGAATTAAAATTAGGTATCCCAGACTGGGCATAGTGTGCCGGAAAGGATTAATGAAGAGATATATTAGTTCGCGCCGGTGAGAAGATTTAGAGAAAATAATAGAGAAAATTATAAAAAAGAAGAGTTAAAATCAATTATTTCTATGTTTTTATTTTTTTATTTTCTGTTATTAATCTTTTAAGTATTTATCCAATATTTTTAAAACTAGAAGTGATGAATTTTCCCGTACTCAGTGCACTAAAATCTATGAAAAAATACACATTTTGACGAAAGAATATAAACCATGTAAACCAGTTTTATTATCAAAACGTAAATTTATAAAAAGTTAGATTTCCGGCACTGATGTTTATCGATGGGGCATCTATATCAGGATTAAAATTGGCTAATTCTAACCTTAAGACATTTTCTACATGCACTTTATTTCCGTATTTTTTTTTTTTTAAGTAAAGCAGCAAAACAATGTTCATAGAAGTATATCATGTTGAACCCAATCAAGGAATTCAAAGTTGATTTAGATATTTCTAATTTTTTTGTCAGTATATTTATCGAAAAGGGAATTAAAGATATTTTCTAGAAATACAGTAAATCAATGAAACTTTATACCAAATCAGGGTAACTTTGTTCCATCTTTACAAAAGTTTGATCTATTCTGCAATGGTGAAATCTTCACGAATTAATGAGATGCCAAACACACAATACCATAATTTCGCGCGTAAACCTCGCAACTTGGATAACTCGACTTCCTACCAGAATTAGTTTCTAAAGATATATTACTTGCTTGTGCTTAGCATGCATTTAACTTTTTTTTTCAATAAATTTTCTGGTTTGAAAAAAACTTTACTGAGCTGTGGCGTTTACGCGAGAAATTCCAGTAGTGCTGCTATCTATATTTTAAAACTGAAACTTTGCGTTAACTCAAGTGATGTAGCAGACAGGGCTCCCAAATGGTCCGCAAATTATCATCAATATATATTACAAATTTTAATATTTTTTTCGCCAAAACTAACCTTTATATTAATTTCCTTATAATAATATTCCGTACTTACTTCAACTTATTAAATTAAAATATTATTTCTAGATCTATTCTATTAATCTTTATGGAAACGATATAAATTCTTAATTTGCCTTTAAAAACATTTATTCCAGTATGCGTAAATTTAAAAAGATGGCTCTAAATTAAAAATATTTTTAATTAAACTTTATTTCTTAATATTCCAAATAAAACTCATTTTTCTATGTTTTTATCAACCCTTTTTAAGAAAGTCTTATTAAATTTATTCCAAAACCATACCTTTCAAAAAATATCATTATTTTATTTTATCTATTTATATATTTTTCCCTCAGTCAACATTTGATATTGTGCATATGAATAAATTCATTTCTTTTCTTTTTCTCCTAAAATTAATCGTCTATAAAAATCGTCTGCCTAAGATATTTAAAATTATGAGTCGATTATAAATTGGTTAAATAATATTTTTTTAACTAAAATTGTTGTCTGTCAAATAGTAATCTCGACTCTGGGTATAAGTTATGTTTACATAAAAGAATGATGGTTTGAGACTAGATAATGTTCTAGAATTTTCTTTTTAGATTTAAAAAGAGGAAATCTCGAGAAAAAAAAGGATTCTTGGGTTATCTCTTCCATGAGTACGGCTGGATGTAGTAAATGATGGAATAGTTTTTGGATGTTTTGGTAAAAGATCGTCTGCAAAAGGAGCTTTTCTCTCTATTATAGCTACAGTTTAATAAAATGAACTTGCAGCAGCCAAGGAGTGACTTATTGGATCTTCTACATTTATTTATTTTGTTTTTTCTCGCTGGCCATGACTTCTATGCGGAGAAAGGGAAACTTGGCGATGATGTTTCTGTCCCCCTAAGTATAAAATGTCACAATCAATTCAAGAGTCAGACAGGATAGCTAATGCCTGTGCTGCCTTATTCGGATTTTTAAAGAAACTTGCTATGGAACGAAGTGATAATAAAAACTGTGGTTCGCTGAATAATTTGCCCGTCATTATTGGATGTGTTTTTAAACAAGAACTGCCATATTCTCTTGGAGTGACGAAAACAGATGAGTTGTTCCTGTAAAGTGTTTTGGGTCTGTATGATTTGAAAGAATTAGTAATTGTTTTGAGTTTGCTTGTATGTTCCATGACGATTGAGATCCATTCTTCCATAGTCGAGAAAAAGTAGTCCTCGTGATGATGAAAAAGAAGAAAAAAATAATTACAAGACCATTTCTTGTTGGTTGGTTAGTTGAATTGAGTTTTATGGCGCAAGGTCTCCTGTGGGACATGATGCGCCAAGAACCAGGTAGGCGTAAAATAAAGTCAAAGCTTAAAAAATGAATACCACATTAAAAACCTCTCATAGATATGAATTAATAGAAAATGGAAATGCGGTGACATATGAAATTAATAACAATTAAAAACAATTAATACTAGTCAAAGACATTTAGAAATGTAAAAAGTTAAAGTTCCAAAAATAGTTAAAATTCTAAAGTAATTACAACAACATAACAAGAAACACAAAAGCCAAATACAACAGAGAATCTAAAACATAAAACCAATAGCCAATAAAAAACAAATCAAGTTCAACCAGGCACATATTCCTCAAACACAGTGTTTTCCTCGGAATCCGAGCCACTTCCATAAGCTTCGGATTTCATAGCCTCTTGGACATAATGCTGGAGTTTCCTGGGATCTTTAAAATTCGTAATGCATGGGCTTAGCGATGAGCTTTTCTTTCTTTTAACAACAGTCTGCCACTTGGGAGATGCTGGAGATGGGGTTTTTTTGGTATCTATTTGTTTTTTAAGTATATTTGATTTCTGTGGTGTTTTTGAGTTTGTAACAGTTTTGGTCCCAGTCTTTGTCCCTTCTTTTTGAATGGAAGTTTTCACTATCTGACTAGAGTTGGGTTTTTTCATGTTTAGAGCAGATGAACTTGGGGCATTTTTTGGAGAAGTAGCTGACGAAGGTAAACAGATGTCACGGGAATCTTTGATTGGGGTGTTTGCTGATTGTGTTTTGGCTGACTTTTTTGATGACATAGACACGTCAGTCTGGGTGCTAATATGTCTTACAGATTTAGACTGCTGTTTCAATAGGCTTGAATAAGACACGACGACAGACGGGGTTCTGGATTCTACGATTTTACGAGCTTCTGGGTAGGAAAGATTTTGCATTATTTTTACAGTTAGAATTTCTTTTTCACGGATCCAGTTTGTGCAAGAGCGAGAGAAAGCTGTATGATTACCTTTGCAATTTATGCAGCGTTCTGATTTTTCACATGAATTGCTGTCATGGTCAACTTCTGCACAGCGTGCACAGGTAAGCGAACCACTACAGTTAGTTTTGGTGTGGCCGTATCGCTGAAATTTAAAACAACGGAGAGGAATAGGAATGTATGGTCTGACAGGACAATTCAGGTAAGCAGCTTTAATTCTTGTAGGTAAAGTAGGGCTATTGAAAGTGAGAATGACATGCTTTGTAGGAAGGACGTGGCCATTCCGACGGATCGTGATACGACGTGCATCTATAATATTTTGGTCTTTTAAGTTTTCTAAGTGTTCATCTTTCGTAGAGAATAAAAGGTCTGGTTCAGAAATAACACCACGGCTTGTATTTAGAGTTTTATGCACCTGAACAGAAGCAGAAAAAGGACCTACTGTAGAGCTATTAGAAAGAAGCTGTGATTGTTTAGTAGTAGAAACCTGAACTAGTAAATCTCCAGATTTTAATTTTTTTAGAGTATGACCATTCCCTAAGGCAGACTGGAAAGTTTTAGCTATGAGAAATGGTGACGTTTTACCAAAGGAACTATCAGAGTGGCTATCAGTACGTTTAACGGCAAAAAAGCGTGTGAAGGAAGGAGTCTGTACAGTTTGTTGCTCTCCACTGGGGAGAGACATAGAAGGAAATGAAGTTTTTCCATCCATGTTAAAAGTAATAAAATTCAGACCCCGGTCGCACCACCCACTACCGAGCCCAACAAGGGGATGCACATTCGTGCACCAGTGCTATCCAGGGCCCATACGGTCACAAGACAACCCTATGTCAGTCTCCACCCTTAACGAGATGACTAGTAGTTGCTCGCTCGCTTGATCCCTACAGCCAGTGACAACAGTCAGCTGACCAGCCGATTGATGCATACGGGACCAATATGCACCTCCCGTCTACCTGAAGCAGAGGCCAAAGCAGTGTGTTGGTTTCCCTCAACTGCCAGGATCCCCCTTTCCAGGGACACGGGTCGCCACGCACGGCCAACACGTGGGTGGTTTACAATTCTCTACGAGTCGATACACAGGATGATATCGGCTCATACAGAATTGCCCTCACCTCCAAAAAGGAAACCACAACGAGAGTGAAACAAAGATGAAAGGAAGACAAGAGGAGTAAAAGGAAATGGAAAAGAGAAAGATCACTCGGGTGCCCCGGGGTTGTGAAGCCCGTGAATACCTAAAGAAGGTATCCCACTGGGGGGCCATTTCTTGTAAATTGGTGAATAGACAGACATTTTTCGAGATAGTTGAGCCCAATAGGATTTCTGTGAGAAATTTTTCGTAGTGTTTTGATTATTATTATTTGTATACTTTTTACGTATTTATTTAAATTAATTGCTCTCTGTTTGTCAGGTTTATTTATATGATTATTTGTCTGTGAATCTTATTTACTTACATATTTATGAGTATTATTATTATCATTATTATGCGTTTGAGATTGAAATATTTTTGTTCTTAAAGATTTAATTGAGGAGTATGATGTTCTTAAGACAATTACTGTTGCACATTAAAGACTATAATGATATTTTTATGCACGTTTAAAGATGAGTTTGTAATAATAATGAAATATAAAAGAACTTAGAAGCTCAAGTTATTTTAAAAAGTACATTTTCTAATTTATTGATCTTTGTTTGTTATCAAGAACTATTTTCAGAATGCAGTATTTTTATGATGATTTTCCTATTACTAGACATTTGAGCTAGAAAACTAAGTTAACATTTATGTTTTCTCCTTTATTTGTTAGAATTTCTGATAGCAGTGAGCTTTAGTTCCCGGATTCTTATAATTTATTTAAATTCAGTAAGAAAGATGGAACTGTACAAAACTGCTGCTAGTGTTTTGACTGATAAATATAATTAATTTTTTCAGAAAATTTTGTGATTTTAAGAAAGAAATTACTTATAATTAAAATTTTTGAATCTGTTTATGATCTATAAAATAATAGAATTAAAAGTTGATCCCAATTTAAGGTATAACTATGATATTTACAATTTCTATTTTTATTAGATAAAATTTCTGGTTAAAGTTAGCAGCTAAATATAGTTATAATTTTCACGATAATTTTGATTCAGATTTTTAAAAGGGAGGGTTATTATTCTGTGTGAGGCAATCAAAATGTAAACATCTCCAGTAGACAAAGCCCTCAAGATGGCGAAAGCGCGAACTCGTGAATTTCACCTTAAAAGTAAAAGACTCTATGATCAAAATTTTGTCGAATCCCCATTAAAAATACAATACTCTGTAATTTATGAAGAATTTAAATACCCTAACACTCGAAAATTAGAACCTACTTTCTCTGGACCATATAAAATTATAAATAAATTTTCTGATGTAACTTATGAAATAGATAAATTTAATTATGAGACAGGACAGAATTCCGTTATTGTGCATGTTTCCAAATTAAGACCCTGTTTTTCACCCGAAGATTTTAAACTGTTTCATGAGCAACCCAAAACACAAACAAAACCTCAGATACAATCACAATCACTAGATCAAACTAAAGTCAAGACAGTAGATTAAATTTTAATTCTTATTCTTTAAATATTTTATCACCATAATTTTCAACATTAGCAGGTATGTTCTTGGTGGCCAACAAGAATATTACTTGTTTTTGGGGTTAAATTTGACTCTTTATGCAGGCATAAGGTGTACACTTTGATTGTAAAAGCTTTCAAATTGATGTTGATAAATTAATTTTAAGTGTATTTAAGTTCTAACTATATTTGCTCATTTATTTGACATTAGTATTATTCTATTTATTCAGCAGATATTTATGTGATAACAGTTATAAAATCTGATGATTCTACTCAAACCTATAACATAATATGTGATTTTCAGTGGTTGTGAAAACTATAGATATTAAAAGTTTTTCAAAAAAGCAAACTATTTTTATTTCCATTTCTCACTTAAGAATGACAACTTTTATTCCTATTTGTTTTTATTATTAAAGTTTATAAACCATGTGTAGATAAAACATTATTCTACATTTGGCATTTGAAAACTTATAACCAAATTTGACAATTTTGTAAAAGAGTATCAGACAGGAATTATTGTAAGGAAATACTGATTGAGAGTCCATTTTCTAAATAGTTAGATATAATTTTATTTGGATTTAGGAATTATTATTTTTTTTATGGATAATTTCGGCTAGCAAAAAATACTTTCTTATGCTATTAGAAGATAAGAAAATTATTTAGTTGCTATGTAATTATTTTTATCCTCAACCATCATTTTCCCGATCAATAATAAACAAATTGTGATATTTTCTTTTGATTATACTCTTGTTTTACTATTATTATTACTATAATGATTTCTATAACGAAGTTTAGTATTAATTATACTCTTATTGAGAAATATTAGTATATGGAGTCTTATTATGCTATTTATTATTATTGTTATTTAAATTTTTCTATATTTTTTATTATTAATTTTTGAAGTGATAATATTTATTATTAGAAATTTGGCATATTATTAAAAAATGTTGAAATCCAACAGAAAACATAAGATTAAAACCAAAGATTAAATAAGATTTGAGGATCTTTAATTAAAGAGACTGTATTCACTGGACATTGAAAAAGACTCTTTTATACATTCTTGAAAGACTTTTTCCACTGAAGGACTTGATTTTAAATAAACTACTGATTAAGTCAGTGAAATTCTATAAACTCCCATGAAGGAGATTTCTTATTGTTTTTATTATTATTTTTAATTTATTGCTTATTAATATTTATAACTTATTTACTTTTATTGTATTTATTATCTCCTATGCACTTACAAACAGTAAGTGATATTGTAACATTTTTCTATTTCTTTCAGGAAAATGTCCTACCTAAATTTAATTCAATTTAATTTTCTCTTAACTATTTTTTTAATCGCAAATATTTTTTAAATTGCTTTAATTTTCTTTTCTTCTATTTCTTGGCTTCCTGAGTTTGACAGTTTTATTCCAAAATTTAACTTTTCTAAATTATTAGATTTCTGTTGTCTGAACTTGTAGTTTTATTTAACTATCAATTTCATACAAATTTTTGGGGAGGGGGGATAATATTACAAATTTTATTTTTTTTCTCCAAACCTAACCTTTATACTATATTAATTTCCTCATAATAATATTCCGTACTTACTTCAACTTATTAAATTAAAATTTTGTTTCTAACTCTAATCTATTAATCTTTATGGAAACGATATAAATTCTTAATTCACCTTAAAAAACATTTATTCTAGTATGCATAAATTTAAAAAGATGGCTCTAAATTAAAAATATTTTTAATTAAACTTTATTTCTTAATACCGTAATTTCGGGTGTATAAGCCGCGGATCAAACAATTCTTTTTGGAACCAGAAATCTTATTTAGTGATTGAAGACAAATATTTACGGCGATCTAACTAGTTATATTTGTTTTAAAAAAAAATCTGGGACGAAAAAGAATTGTTTGAGCCGCGGCTTATACACCCGAAATTACGGTATTTCAAATAAAACTCATTTTTCTATGTTTTTATCAACCCTTTTTAAGAAAGTCTTATTAAATTTATTCCAAAACCATACCTTTTAAAAAATATCATTATTTTATTTTATCTATTTATTTACTTTCCCTCAGTCAACATTTGATATTTGCATATCAATAAATTAATTTCTTTTCTTTTTCTCCTAAAATGAATCGTCTATAAAAATCGTCTGCCTAAGATATTTAAAATTCTGAGTCGATTATAAATTGGTTAAATAACATTTTTTTAAAAATAAAATTGTTGTCTGTCAAATAGTAATCTCGACTCTGGGTATGAGTTACGTTTACATAAAAGAATGATGGTTTGAGACTAAAGAATGTTTTAGAATTTTCTTTTTAGATTTAAAAAGAGGAAGCCTCGAGAGGTGGTAAGAAGAAGGATTCTTGGGTTCTCTCTTCTATGAGTACGGCTGGATGTAGTAAATGATGGAATATTTTTTTGGATGTTTCGGTAAAAGATCGTCTGCAAAAGGTGCTTTTCTCTCTATTATAGCTACAGTTTTATACAATGAACTTGCAGCAGCCAAGGAGTGACTTATTGGATCTTCTACATTTATCTATTTTGTTTTTTTCTCGCTGGCCATGACTTCTATGCGGAGAAAGGGAAACCTGGCGATAATGTTTCTGTCCCCCTAAGTTTAAAATGTCATATATATATATATATATATATATATATATATATATATATATATATATATATATATATATATCATTTCATGATAGGTTGCCACAGATTTTGCGCTAGTATTAACTTTGAAAGGTGGTTTCTTGGCAATTTGAAAGAAAAATCTAAAAGGGAAATTTATCTAAGAAAATCCTGATGTTGAGTCGGCGGACCATTTGAGAGCCCTGAGCAGATTTAACCTTTTTCTCTCTGGCCCAAAAATTATCCTGATAGATCGAAGTTACCTAATTGACTGCATTATTTGTTGTTGAAATTGTTTTAATAATATTATAATATGTTGTATTATGTTGTTATATATTTATAATAACTAATTTGTTGTTGAACTCTATTTTGAAAGAAACAAAAAATTAGTAAGAGCTGGAGATTTTAGATATATTTAAAATAGGCGCCTAAAAGTAGCTTAATGATAAGTTAGCTCTTGTTGTTTAAGGGTTAAGTTAAACTTGTTGGATTGTGTTAATAAACATGTTAGAATATATTTAAATGCGTATTACAGGTCATAAATTACTTAATCAGAATTTATTTTTATGTTGTCAGAAGAAGTTTCAAAATGCATGTTATACATAGACGAAGAATATTAATTAATGTAAAACATAATTAATATAGCGAAATAATTGTATACAGTAAATAATACTTAGAAATAGAAATTTAGTATCAAATTACAAAATTCAGCTTTACTTCATTACATCAAAACTTAGCTCTTATCTTGACTCGTTTTATTTCAAATTACAGCTCTACAATGATTCGCATGACTTAATTCACATACCCCCTTTTAAATTTATTCATCTGAAAGAACATTTAACGTTATTTGCTAGTCAGTATTCAAACTAAATCATTGATAATGTCATTTAAATATCTTCTCACTTTCATGCACAGAGGAAAGAGCAGCTTTATTAAGTTAATGCGGAAGCTTGATAGCCTTGAAGACGATTTACGTAGAACAACTTTAGTCTCTTTGTACTTCAAATTCATAACAATGGAGGATTAATGAAAGAGATTTTGATTACACTTTTGACATTCGAATGAAGTGGAAATTATACTCGCAATCTTATTATCATTAAATGCGTAATTAAGTGTAGGTGTAAGGCAGGTAACGCTAAGAAATATTTAGAAAAAAGAATATATAAAAGAAAGAAGATATAAAAGAAAGATTTATAGATAGTGATTTCATTGAGTTTACATTAAAAAAATAATTAAAGAGGATTATGATAAATAAATTGTATACTTAAAATATGCCGCGTAAATAAATAAAATATATCTGTTTCATCAAGAATTTTACCGTAATTTCCGGCGTATAATCCGCGGATCAAACAATTGTTTTTCGACCCAGAAATTTCTGAAAATAAAATCTAACTTTTTAGATCGCGGTAAATATTTGGCACCTATTACTAAATAAAAATTCTGGGTCGAAAAAGAATTGTTTGATCCGCGGATTATACGCCGGAAATTACGGTAATCTGAAAGTTCTTAAAGATGGAAAAGAAATGATTAAAACCGTGTTTAATAAAATACATTCTAATGAAAATAATACATAATTTAAATATAAAACCAGGGGTGCAAAAATCTACATTCCAGCAGGTGGTGTCTTACGACTAAAATTTAAAAGTTTTCTTCTCTGAAAATTTAATAGCATGCTAATGCGAGATCTTCACGAAATATTAGACGAAAAAAGACCGAAATAAATTTAGTGGTAAGAGATTGCCTGCTGGATCCTGGATTTTGCCATTCCTGCATTAAACTAAAATATTTTACTTATAAATGATACATTTAAACTACCGTAATTTCGGGTGTATAACCGCAGATCAAACAATTCTTTTTCGACCCAGAAATTTTTAATAAAAAATATAGCTAGTTAGATCGCCGTAAATATTTGTCTTCAATCACTAAATAAGATTTCTGGGTCCAAAAAGAATTGTTTGATCCGCGGCTTATACACCCGAAATTACGGTAACTGATTTTAAAAGGAAAAAAAATAAAGATCTTGAATTCATATTTGTGCAAAAAAAAAAAAAAAAAAAAAAAAAAAAAAAAAAAAAGTCAAAAATGTGCTGAATCATGGTCCGTACCTACCTTTATTTTCTGAGTTAAATACCGGTATTTTTATGAACAAAATAAATCTAGTTAAAACGCGCTGAATTTCGCCTTGTTTATGCAGCTATTTTCTATATCAAAATACTGGCGCTGAACAATTTATTGGTCTGGAAAATCCAGGACCCGTATGAGTACTGTATATTCTAGCTTGTAGGGGAGAGTGGGGATACTTGATCATAGGGGATACTTGAGCCACCTCAATTATCTTTACAGTTAGTTAATTTTTCTTTCTAAAACTGGCAGTATGGTAACATATTTAGGGGAAGATGGGGATACTTGAGCCATTTTTTAAATTTTAATTTTTTAAAATTTTTTAGAATTTCTCAGAACAAAATAAAATATTGAAAATGAAAATTTGATATTTTTTCTTCATTTGAAAACCACTTTCAATTAATTTTGAACTATTTTTCTATGTCTAATAAATTTTTACTTTTTCTTTTACATTGTGGCTCAAGTATCCCCATGGAGGGGATACTTGAGCCAGATGTCACATTCGCACCAGTATTTTGCAAAGAAAAAAACCTATTTACAATATACGCGAAAAAATGCATTAAACCTTTTTCAAATAAATTTGGTCGAATTTTCTGGTGTCGTTGTGACATTTCAGAATTAAAATTTTGTGGTAGAAAATTCTACCAGCAGAGCTCAAAGGGTTAATCACCATACTTTAAAAATGGTACCAAGGTATATGATTTCTTTTTTACATGTTCAGAACTATAAATATGTTACCATGTTGCCAGTTTTAGAAAGAAAAATTGAACAACTGTAGAGATAAAGGGGGTGGCTCAAGTATCCCCTATGCTCAAGTATCCCCACTCTCCCCTATAGTTCTGAACATGTAAAAAAGAAATCCCACACCTTGGTACCATTTTGAAAGTATAGTGATTAATAATTGTTTTTTCCCTATCTGAAGTAAATATTTAGGTGCATGTTTTTTTTTATTTTTGTAATAAAAGTTTTGTTTAAAGTTGCAACTATACACATAAATTTAATAAGTATAATTTCAGATGTATTCTGAATCTAAAATTGTTCTAATAGCTGCATGCTTTATTTAGTAAAACTCTGATAAACAAAAATAGTGGTAGTGGGGATACTTGAGCCAGTGAGATTGGGTTGAGCCATGGCTCAACCATCCCCACTAGGAAATTACGCATGGGTGAAACAAACAAATATTAAAATTACATCCTTATATTCACTAATAGATTTTTTTTAATAAAAGGAGGAATAGTTTTTCATTTTATTTATTTTTTCTTAAAAAAATAACAACCTAAAAAATGTTTAAAAATGTATATTTTTTAATGAAAATATCCATTTTATTTTTTATTTTGACTAACAAAATAGTCTGATAGATAAATATAAACATAGTTTTCAATTTAACTTTTATTACATTAAAATAACTATTTAAAACTGTTTTACAGGTTATGATCTCTAATTCTTTAATTAGTTAGGTTCAACATATTAAAATATTTATTTTTTAATATAATATTTTATATTGAAATTGTAACCTCTGTTACTGTAACTTTTTTTAACTAAGAAAATTGAAGAATAATTGCTAAAAAGAGCGCACAAAAAACAAGAAAAACAACAAAAATCACAGTTCAAACTTACTTGCACGGAGCCAATAGTGAAGACAAAATCTTTTCCTGTGAAATCAAAAAAGTGTTTGAAATAGTAGAATGATACATCTGGTTCAGATTCAGACAGCTGCTCAACTAAAAGCATAAGTTCGACAATAACATTAGACGAAAATTCTGTCGATGATGTTGATGATATGAAAAGAAAATCTTCTGTTGATGATTGGTTACTAATAAAATATGCCGGAAAGAAAACTGTAAAAAGATTTGTTGGACAAGTGCTTAATATTTTAAAAATGAAATTTGCTCGAAGAATTGCAGATTTCAAATTTGAATAGCTCACAATTGAGGATGTTTCTACCATCGACATAACTCAAGTTGAAATGATCCTTCGACCACCAGTTCTAACGACAAAAACTGATCGTATTACTAGCTTTGTTTTCTCAATTGATTTTGAAGGACTTTATGTATCATAATTTATCATTCTGTAAAATGTTTGTGCAAAAATAAAGCGAAAAAATTACTTTTGTAGGTATTTTTCCGTACTGACTCAAGTATCCCTTTACCATGGCTCAAGTATCCCCCTCATGGGGATACTTGAGCCACGGTTTAAAACAAAAAGTAAAAATTTATTAGACATTGAAAAATAGTTCAAAATTAATTGAAAGTTGTTTCCAGTTGAAGAAAAAATATAAAATTTTCATTTTCAATATTTTAATTTGTTCTAAGGAATTATAAAAAAATTTAAAAAATTAAAATAAAAAAAATGGCTGAAGTATCCCCATCTTCCCCTATAACATACTCTGGATGAATGACAATAATTTAACAAAGTGCCGTCAAAATGAAAATATGAACAAATGCCTCACCTATTTTTCTAAAAAGTAATGATCTACACATGTGTGGAAAAAAGGATGTTAGTGAATTCATTATGACATTAACCCACCACTCACCGGATACTAGTCCAGAGCGATAAAAAATTGCCACTGTCGTAGACGGAATTTTTTGAGCACTTGGACATTTTCCTTAATTTAGACTCCGGTATTTTCCTAAATTTTCCTTGACTTATTCAATATTTTATAAATAAATCGATAAAGCTTTTAAAAGATATGGAAGTTTAAATTAAAGAAGTGGTTCGAACATTAAAAAAAAATCCACTTAAGACAATTGCTATTTTTGTGTTAGCATTCAAGCTTAGTATTCAGGGTGCGGTGGCTTCTTTTCAAACCTATTGATACGAGACCCGTGAACTGCTACAAAAATTACAGTTGTCGGAAGCGGATACTTTTACGTGTGTTTCTGAATGTCTTTGAATTAAATTACTTAACTGTTGTAACTTAAGTTACAACAGTTAAATAAATAAATAAATGTTGGTATTAAAAATCAAGGGAACGTAGAAAAGCTGAAAAAAATCTGCCTGCGGCAGTCAGAATTTTCGTATCAGCACTCAGACTTAGCGGGTGGTGGCTTCCTCACCGTTCCCTAAATAATCCGCTTGATACCATATTATAATATTTTACATTTGTTCTGAATAAAGCGGTGCACTCTTCTCTGAATAAAATGTTTCGCTTTTTCTCCTTTATAAAAATTCAATTGCCACTGCTCCGACTTTCAGACACCACGGTTTATTAACCGCTTACCTGACTTGCCCGTACATCATACGTGTAACGTGTTTCTGCCAATCATGATTTTCTCGTACCACGTACGTGCATCCATAATCCAATCATGACTTATTTTTCTTGTAATTTTTTCATTATTTAATCCGAACATTTTTCTAATTTAAATATCCAAAAATTTCAACTTTGAAAAACTGGCGATAAAAGATTAAGAATTCTGTAAAAGACATGAAATAATCAGGTATTATATGAAAGTTTTTCTTAAAAATATTGATAAGTTAAGTGGTTAAATCTCAAGTGTGTGTGATTAGACAAGGGGTTGTGCGATTGGTCCTGCCTACTATTGTCAGGCGATTCGAATTCCAATTGACATCAGAACTTGAAACAGAAGAATTTTTATATTAGGTAACTATGAAATATCGGTCCTTAACCCTTTCCGGCACGGACAAAATCTGTCGATAAAAGGAGAAATTATCGACTGACACCGGAATTCACAAACGAATTTTTTGGATATTTTGAAATCTTTAATTTAAGCTTTCACTGTAAAAGCAAAATTTTATTAAAATACTATTGGTGCCGTTTGCAAGTTTGGAATTAAAATAAAGAATTCCACACCGAGCACAGTGTTCCGGAAAGGGTTAAAAAAAGCAAAGCATACTATTCTTTATATCTGGTAACAACTCTAAATTTCTAATTAAAAATGGAGGCCCAACTGTCAATTCTAGTATGAACGCCAAGTTACCGCAGCCATCCGATGCATTAAACTCTGAATCCTTCAAAAACCGCTGATCGATGTCATTGAATTGTGAATTTCGCTTTTAATATTTATCAGTTGAATCCTCAACGATCCTATTAACTACCACTCCGAGGAGTCTTGAATTGGCATTCTGCCTATTCCATGACTGGCAATGGAAGGGAATCTATTCAATGATCCCAACTAACCTAGAAAATTTATATATGGCATGATCGTTACTTATAAAATATAATTATTCTCTTAGAATAATCAAAAGAAATTCGAAATTAAAAGTTGTGAAGTGATGGGAAAGAGCAAAAGGCAATATAAAAAATTGCTACATTACGATTTCTATGCTATCTTAGGATATAATAAACCGATTATAAAAGTAATGTTTGTGAATTAATGGTGACAATCTGTAATCCTACACAGCATACATATCCCTACAATCCTACATATTTTAAGCCGATGCAACTACAACCCTGAGTTAGCAAAAACAACAAACTTTCTAAAAAAGCCTTCGAAAAAAATTTAAGTTTCTATGGAATAATAGGAAATACCTAGACGAGTTCAAAATGGGAAAAAAAATTCTTTTTCACACCAATAAATTGAAATATAAATAAGCACTATTTTTCACGAGACAAATACCTCAATAAATTAAGATAAAAGTTATTCGCCTTTTAAAAGTGTGTGGAAACCCAAAATTTCATTTTTAATGAAGAAAATAATTTGGGCATTAATGGGTTAATATTTCTATAAGTATGTTATACTTTAGATTACGGGCCAATGCTGGAGACCATTTATGTATTCACACGCACCACAATTCACAAAATAATTTCTTTATTGTAGAAATCTTTTGAAAGTTTTCTACTGTAAGTGTATCTCAGAGAATTATTTTTTTCAAAAAAGGGTTATTAATTAATAGTCGTTGTGATGATATAAGTCCCAACCCCGTAATCAAAGAGTTACGGTAATTTCGGGTGTATAAGCCGTGGATCAAACAATTCTTTTTGGACCCAGAAATCTTATTTAGTGATTGAAGACAAATATTTACGTCGATCTAAGTAGTAACATTTCTCTCTTAAAAAATTCTGGGTCGAAAAAGAATTGTTTGATTCGCGGCTTATACACCCGAAATTACGGTAAATGATATACAACTTTTGAAATAATTTATTTAATGTTGATAATGTTGGCTAATGTGAAATTAAATAATTTAAATCTACATTTTTGGATTCCTTTATAATTTAAATCAGTCTTCAGGTGCGTTCCCTGTGAAATCACGTACTTCAAAAAATAATTTTCTGTTCATTTAAACGCAGAATTTCTTTTACTAATAACGACCAATTTTCTTGCCACTACAAAATGAAGTGATCTGTTATGTTTGTTTTATTCATTGGTAATTACATAAAATATTTTTTTTTAATGAATAGGAGTTATTTTTTGTCGCTGTTACATTTTGCGCTGAATCCTGTTGCATATTTTCTTTAAAAAACTATTTTCTGACCTTTTATTAATTTTAATATTGGATTTTGAGTATTTATAATGGGAATGAAAAGAAATTAAATGTTTTGTTATCAGATGTGTAAAAAGTATAAAACAAAAGTTATGTGCAGGAAATAAAATTGTTTAAAATTAAAGTAAGTAACCAACAACGTAAATCTCAAGAAATGCAGCTTACAAACTTGTATATAATTTTAATTTTTATGTCATTTAAATTAAGTAAATGCTTGTTCTGTTGTTAATTTTAAATGAATATCTTGAAGAAAGAAAAAAGCCATGATTAGTAGCCCATTGTGTAAGACTTTTCATTTTCATTGCGCTAGACTTCTACTTCGCTTACGTTTTCAGAAATGTTTTCCTATTATATTTGCCTTGAGGATGCAGTTTTGAATCCTACTTTCCTTTTAATTAATTAGAATTGCGTAAAGTGGGAGGAATTGGAAAACTTTTCTGCAGAAAGATGCTAAATTTATACTTTTTTAAATTTAAATAAAACTGATGAAAAAGAAAGTGGTTAGTTAGGAGTTTATATTTCAATGAGAAATAAAATTGTTTTTTATTAAATAGACACTGGATTTCATTAGACTCAGGCAATGATGATGCGTACAGATTTGCAAATATACTTGACTAACCAATTCAACTTTATTTAAATTTAATGAATATTAAAATTTAAAGATTGAATAAAGAGATTTAAATATTAATTAGTAGATTCAAGATTTAAAATAGTGGCTTCACATCATAAGGCAATTCTAAGGAATCTACGTGGAAAATATTTCTCACGTCATTATTGTTTAATAGTCCTCTGAAAATTAACAGTTTAGTTTTCACAAGAATTCATTATACGGGAAATTTTGCGGGGAAGAAGTTATAACTAAACCTTATGAGACATAAACAGGGTGGCAAGTGGTCAGGGAAAAGAACAGTCAGAAAAGGTGTTAAATATCAGTATTTCGTTAAAGAGAAATTTGCTTTATTAATACCTTTTTATTGTTCCATGTATTTTCAGTAAAATAATACTACACTTTTAAAAATTTGCAGCATTCTGTCCAGTCATACGACTGTTATTATCGAAAACGGTTAAACAATCGTAATTTCACGCTTTTCTGACAATATTATTGTCCATTTTATGGCCATATTTTATGGACTATAGTTAAATTACGGGCATGCAACATTTAACCCTTTCTGGTACGGGTAAAATCTGTAATGAAATGAGAAATTATCGACTGACACCGGAATTCACAAACGAATTTTTTAGATGTTTTGAAACCCCTAATTTAAGCCTTTATTGTAAAAGCAAAATTTTACAAAAATATTACTTGTGCCGTTTGCAAGTTTGGAATTAAAATTAGGTATCCCAGACCGGGCACAGTGTGCCGGAAAGGGTTAAAGAAAAAACGGTCAAATAACTGGGCAGAATGCTGCAAATTTTTAAAAGTGTAGTAGTCTCCTATTTCTATTACCGTAATTTCGGGTGCGTAAGCCACAGATCAAACAATTCTTTTTCGACCCAGAATTTTTTAAGAAACAAATATAACTAGTTAGATCGCCGTAAATATTTGTCTTCAATCACTAAATAAGATTTTTGGGTCCGAAAAGAATTGTTTGATCCGCGGCTTATACACCCGAAATTACGGTACTGTGTTTTTTCTCTGACCATTCGCAATTCTGCATATAATGCATTGTCTAAAATTTGTGTATTAAGTAACTGAGAAGGTTGCCAAAAGACTATGGCTGTTTCTTTTACATCGGATAAACAGTTTGCGATTACAAACAGGAAAATTTCCATCTATAAACTTCGCAAAAATTTCATCTTAACCATTTCCCAAGGTGACAGGTATGGGGAAACAGTCTTTTTTCCCGACTTAACTCGGGACTAAAGATGAAATAGGAACATTATTCATAGTATGTTACTCTCTGAAACGGAATAATTTTTCTGTTTGATTTTACTGGAGTCAGTTTGCCCAGGTTATTTTAATATCTTTCCCTGATTCTGACAGGAGGTTTTCTAGGTTGTTATAGTAGGGTGAAAACTCAGAAAAACTCATAAAACTTGTTGGGTAAAGAACCCAGTGTTTAATAGCCAACCAGTGTTTCATATTTTCCCAACAAAATTATTTATTCTAAGCTTTACATACCATATAGTCATTTATTCAGCATTCCATGTGATATTTCATGACTTTTTCTTCATATAAATCTAAGTTTCGTTCTTCTTTCTTTGAGAAATTGTTTTAAAATTAAGATGCAAAAAAGTTTGTGTGGAGTTTTGCATTCAGTTGTTATAAGAAATCTGAGAGGTAAGTTTTGTTATATCTATTTTTATCCTTGATATTTGAATAACTGTGTAATAATGGGACATACTATTGCATAAAAATTTAATTCTCTTTTCTTATGGTCCAAGTTTTTGCTTTCTAATCCTATCCTTAAAACACAGAGGGCACCTTTCAATTACTGGCTTAGAAAACTTTCAATTAATCTAGTGTTTGATATCTACTATAAAGCACTGGTTTATGAATCTTCCAATGATTGAGACCTTTAATTTTATCTTTAAAGTAAAAGAATTTTGTAGCTTATAAAGTATTAGACAGAATAACTTAATTTTATATATCTTCATAGACCTGTTAAGGCAGTTTCTCATAGAAAAGTTTCTGATATCACGAATTTACAAAAATCCTGTCACTAATAAGAGAAAATGAGGCACTAATAAGAGAAAATGTTCCCTCTCCTATGAAGAAATACTTTTTGGACACCAACAAAAAGTAAAAAGGTAACCAAGAAAATTTAATTGTTTGAATAATCAATAAACAAAAATATTTCTATCCCTAAATTTCTATTTCTAAAGGTTCTATTTTTAGTTACTCTCTAAAAGGGGCTGGATGATAAAGGATTTTACACAGATTGCTATTTTATATTAACAGACTTCTAGGAAAAGTTAGTATTTAATACACACAAATGAGCAAATTTCGAACTAAAGCGTCGAATTTGTTAATTCTTTTTATCATGGAATAAGTTTGTTATGGTAGTTACCCAAGAAGAACTAAAACATCAATAAAAAATTAAAACTAAAAATATCAAAATAAAATTAAGATTGATTATTTGTGGTAAATCCCTTATCATTCAGCTGCTTTATTAATCGAATTACTCTTTTTCTTTAGTTCCGTTTATTATGCTAATTAATAGTTTTCTTCAAGTTCCATTTGACTGTGTAATGTAAGTATAATGGTTATTCACTTTTTAAATGGCTATTTTAAAAGAAAATATCTGATGATTAACAGATTTTAAAATACCGATCAAACAGTGGATACAGCATATCAAACACTGAGTACAGCATATGAAAAACTGGATATATTGATATGACATTTTAAATTTGTATATTTTTTACAAAAACATTTCCGTTTTTTCAACAAGTACAATTTTGAAAAGAAAAGAAGTGTATTCCAACAATCCCTGTTTTCCTAAGTTGAAGGATAGGCTGTCTTTAAATATTGAAGTACAAGTTCCATCTCAAGTTATCAAAGACTGGGTATTTCACCCTAACACTAAAATATGAATATCGGTTTTTGTTTTTGACTGAAATTTTGCATTAATAAAGCACAAAAATAAAGAAAGTTTATTCTATTTAAACTTGCTGGTAGAAATTTGCTCCTGTGATAATCAATCTCTTCGAAAGTGATTATATTTGAAGCCTCACATTTTTAAGGATATATCAGTTCCTCGTCATTAATAGTTCCATGATTACCACTATTTTAAATTATACATTTTCTTGTCATTTAATCACAGAATTTGAGAGGCGAATATTAATATTCAGGAACAGTGTTGATAAAAAACCTGAAACTCTCTTGTATTTTCATGTTATACTGTGTTATATTACACACAGATTGTGAGATTCTTTGAAAACAATGTTGCAATATTGAATGTAGACACTAATTTTTTGGGAGAGATTTCTGTGGCTCCAGGTGGGACATTATGTAGGGAATAGAACTTTTTGACCATTGAAAACACAAAATTGCAAAACTTAATGCGGGACATATCATATTGCTCTAGGGCTTGTCCCTCCAGGGCAACTTCCTAAATTCAACACTTCAAGGTTGTCGAACTGTGCCCAAATTAGGTAATTTTTTATAAAAAAATCTTTATATAAAACAAACATTTGGCTAATTCCATGAAAACTTGTCATGTCTGTCACATATAACGATTTTTGGGTACCAGTATTTTAGAACGGAAAAATGTGACTTATTTTATCGGAAATATCGTATTAGTTGAATAGCTTGAATGAAACTTTTCGAAAATAACGGTGGCGAACAAGAATAGTGATTTTTAGTTGTGTGACAGACATGACAAGTTTTCATGGAATTAACCATTTGTGATCGGAATAAGTGTCAGCCTTTTCAACACCAAAAATTTTACCCTATCAGGATACAGTGTCCATAAATACCAAAATGCTTTAATTATAATCTCATATATAAAAATAAAATCTGTATCCAAGGTGAAGATTACAATGAAAATAAAATGATACCACGAGAGTCACTATTTAAGATCCTTGATGTCAAAAAGGAAATAATATATTTTCTAAATATAAAATTGAGAAAAAAAGTAGACATGAAAGCTTCATATTAGCAAACTTATTTTTAATTATTTTCCTAAATTTATGTACTGTAGTTATTCGAGTAAAATACAATATTTCTGTTTGCAAATAAAACACAGAAAATAATCTTTCCAAAATCTTAATATGCTGAGATACATTTATCACACTTGAAACAATTCATATAGTATTTTCCTGTCACATTTATGAAATGCTCTTCTATTTTTACTTAAAATAATTGTGCATCTTCCTTTTCCCAGCTCTCCACATTTCCCCATTTTTTTCTTTTTACACACGCGTGGAAACTATAACTCACAACTAGTGTTACCATGTTTCCCGCGTCAATCGGGACTCCAAATGTTCTTTTTTCCATCCAAAATATTTTTCTTATGCTTGTCTATATTCCTTCAGCATGTGGTATAATTATCTGTGATTATATATAAAAAAATAAACTGCAAGAAATAAGTGGAGTCCAGAGCACTTGGAACTCCGTTTTACGCAGAGCATCTGACAACACTAGTGGTGAGTAAGATTCATATATCGAGTGAAAAGGTTTAAAGTCATACAGTGGCGTAAGGCTGGGAGCCGAAAACCAGTAATATTGTTAGGCTTTCTTTTCCTTGGTTCATAGCAGAAAATTTTCTGGTTAGATAAAGCGGACAGAACTTTATAAAATTACCGGTATTGAGAGCACTATGGCTCACATCCTGGTTACGCCACAGTCATAAAAATATATCTCGTTCAAGAAATATTTATAGTTGATAAAACGTTTCTTTTTTATTTTGTATTTGTATGCTATCTTCTATTAACAACTTCTTGACGAACTTTTTCAGGTTTAGGAAATTCACAAATTCAAACAGAAGTTATTTCGGTAAAGGTAGATGCGTCTTTTTCTATCACAGATTGTTAACACAGAGTTGCCAAGACTTCGACTTTTTGAAAAAAAATATTATTTTACAGAAAATGTCGTTATTTTAAATCACCGAAATGTTCCAATTAAATATGACAAATTTTTCTGTATTAAAATTCTGGTATCCAAAAAAGCCGGAGATTTGACAGCTCTGTTTTAATAATTAAATAAGAAAGAAAATTGCTATTCGTAAAACTAGATTCGAAATTAAAAAATATCTCAAACCAGCTCCACGCATAGGCTCCACGCATAGGCTCCACGCAATTTCTGATTAAAAATATCCTTATTTGTCTTATGAAAAGTTATGGTTTATCATGTAAAATTTTATGCATATTGCATTGCGTTTTTTTATTTCGCGAAAAATATTCTGATTATTAAAAAACATCTTTTATTTCAATAAAAAATTAAGTGCTTCTAATTTATTAATTGTATTGCAAATAAAAAAGAAACGTCCAATGTAGCCAATTTAACGAACATTTTTGTTCAAATTACCTACCAATTTCCCTAATAATTCGCATTCGCCTTAATTAATTTCGAAAATTTTCAGAATTTCTTTTAAATTTGTGGTATCTAACATTAATTGCTAGTATAAAAACATCCTTTCAAAGAAACATTTTATTAGCGTTAGGTTAAAAAAAATCGTGTCTTGCATTTACATTAATGACACAAAAATGAAATAATATTTTCATGAAATATAAATTCTGTTTCAAAGCTAGCTTTTTCATTATTAGTCTTCAGTATACCATAATCGCAGTTATCAATTAATTAGGGTACTTCTTAAATTATAGAATATTTTTTTAAAGGACGAAAAAACATTTTCATGGAAATAAATTATTCGAAAGGATTCTTTGTTTACATTGAGATTTTCAAAATAATTGCTTATTATTTCAAGAGATTCATTCTTAAGCAATAAACTTTAAAATGATTGTAAAGTAAATTTAGAATATTCAAATTTCTAAAGTAGTTTTTTCAAGAGTATAAAGTAATAATACTACAAAGTTAAATTAATTTCGTAAAATTGTGATTTAAAATAAAATTCGAAAAGTTTTAACGAATAATTACAAAATGGTAGCCCCCCCCCAAAAAAAAAATCAACGATATATTAGGAAGGGAGGAAGAGGAATAGACGTTTTCATTTGTTTTTACTATTTACTAAATTAAATTTTGTTCATGATTTACTTAACAACGGTTTTTTTTAAGTCTAAAGAAATAAATCAGGTGTAACCAGATGGACGATGTCCGTAACTGTTATCACTGTTTTGAATGGCATAATTCATTTATTTTTTGTCAAACATTTTGTGAATATACACTATATGATCATTAATCACCAGGCAATTTCTATTTAATACATTTTGTCGAATATTTAATCATATACTTTGTCGGACGTTTCCTCTTAGCCCGCACAACTTTGAAGAAAGTCCGTAGTAGTTATTGCTTCCACCACCGATATGATTAGGTGATATCGGTTACCCGCTGTGAGGATTGTGTAAATCAACACCAACGCTGCTAGTTAACTAACAGTTTATTTATACTCTATGTACACAATATAATACACTATTTACATTTATAACTCGGATATAGGTGATCCGGTTCTACATTAAATTAAATACAGTAAAAAGTTGGCTGTGTACTGTTCAAATTACACCTTCTCCCTCTCACTCTATATACATTAGATTAACTTTACCGGAGATCAATTTCGAATCTCCCGACACATGGGTTCTCAGACTACGCTGTTCGACCGAAGCACTACATACAGGGACCTTCGTCCACTTCTGCTCTCACGGTCCGAACTGAATATATCTCAGCCAAACACTGCCCTTCTCAATTCCTCCTTTTCCCCAATGTAAACCTCCGTATTCGTGGAAATCCTTCATTTTCCCTTCTTCAATAGACATCCCAGAAGGTCAAACACTCCCCTCTGCAATCTTCTTTTCTTTTCCCTCACACCCTGTTCACTCAGGCTTTAGACAAAGAAAGAATGTCACCTTGAAACTTCAGTGCACAGCCCATACAATACATAAAATATTAAGGTAAAAATAACATAAATTTCAGGTCTAATAGAAGATGATTTATCAGAACATGACATACTTCTTGAATTCTTCTGGAACTTGGGGATTATAAAGACTATGTTCGACCTCATATTTGTCAACATCCATTTGACAAAGAGGAAAATTAGTGGCCGATAGAAAAAAATACTAATAATTGGGATCACCGGTACATTAAAATGCACGAAAAGATCTATCAGGTCAGAATACAAATAAGTGGATATTGTACAACAAGTTAAGTGATTTGTGTAAGAATGACGCGGAGATATGCGACTTATTTTTAAAAGTTAAAATAATTCTTCATTTTTTTAAGCTTCATTTTTTCATTTTTTTTTCAAGTAGGGCTTACATCAAACTTAACATCAGTTTTAGAAAAAATGTTGTAGAAACAATTTAGTACATTCGAAATGCAATTACATTAAATATTTTTTATGAATTATGAGTAGTTCTGTAAAAGATTTTTTTATCTGATCATGTGCGATTCATAAAACAAAATTTTTACTTAGTTTTATAATCCAAACAATGGAGCAACTGAAAAAACACATTCAAATATCGGTTAAATTCAGAAAGATATCGTCGAAGTGTGGGCGCAATTTTTAGTTACTCTCTAAAAGGAGCTGAATGATAAGTAATTTTACGCAGATTGTTATTTTGTATTAATTGACTTTTAGGAAAAGTATTTAATAAACACAAATGAGTAGATTTGGAACAAAAGCATCGATTTTGTTAATTCTTTTTATTATGGCATACTCCTTGCAAATTCTTCAGACTGTGTAAGCCTTATTTATATAACTCAATTGTTCGAACTTATTTTTTTGTCTTCACTTGTGTTTGAAAGATATGCCATGCCCGTTGAGACATTTTATGAATTTATTATTTGCAGAGCTGCTAAAATACGTACCACTTTATTTAGGATAAACACTTGTCTTCTTTTATAGCTTAACCGTTTTAGCTATAAAAGAAGCTAAGCTATACTTTGTTTCAAAGTGTTCTAATACATGCAACACCAAACTTGATTCCGAAATGCCACCATCACACCCGAATTCTGGTACACAGTTTTTTTGTTGATTATGCATGAGAAAAATAGCTGTTTCTTATTTTCAAATAAATTTGTAAATAAATTCCGGCCGCTATCACTAATGTCAATATTTTTGCAGTGGAAGTGCTCTGATCCTTAAAGGCTTAAATCAACTCATATTTTGCAGAAGTTCCATTGTAAGTTGTCAAAAATGTGCTTGCACAGCTGCCGAGTCTGCGAATTTTTGGAAACGGGTGGTTTAATACTTAAAATGCGCTTTTGTAGTCTGAACAGCATGCGATTTAACAGAAAAAAATTCTTCAACCTCTTAATTGATCAATATTTCTGAAAAAACTTTCAAATAATGTCTATTTTTCATGTCTTTTACATAATTTTTTATATTATATCATTGATTTTTCAAAACAAAAATTTTTGAGTAGTTGAATCCGAAAAATGTTCGGATAAAATAATGAAAAATGTACAGTAAAAATTTACTGTTGAGAATAACAAATTGTGTTTAGGATATGGATGCCCGTACGCGGTACGGACAAATCATGATTGGCAAAATCACGTTGTCTGTATGACGTACGGGTAAATCTGGGAAGTGGAAAAGATAATATTGGTTTGCAGAAATCCGAAGGCTTGGCATCTCTTGTACTCAGAGTACAATAGAATAGTATAAATAAAAAAGCACAATTTAAACTTAATCGATTAGTAAAGTTCACGATAATCATAAAATCGATACAAGGTTTTTATTAAATCCATTCCAGAAAATTTTGTATTGTATTATTTTATTTATTTTGTATAATACATTTATATGAACAGGGCTTGCACTGTATCGTATTTTGTAAAACGAATAATTTTTTTACAAAGAAGTCTATGGTAGGTTTCTGGTACAACTGCAAGAGATATCTGTTACTGAAAAGTTTCTTCGAAATTTATAAAGAATTTTCTTTAAATAAAAGTCGTGCTTAAAAAACGATCTTTGTGAGGATCATGAATGTATGATAATTAACGCCATTTATACCCAGACGTATCAAAGGATGTGACGTGGCTGGGTATGCTGCCGGTGTTATGTTGGTCAATTGAGAACATAGTTTAAGTAAAGTTAAAATCCAACACTTTTATTCACTATCTCTGGTAAATGGGAAGTGGATTTAAAGTTCAATTTTTCTAGTAACTAAACACAATACTATGGGATTAAATTATAATTCATACTCACATCCACGGCAAAGTTCAGCTCACAGCACTCACACCGGCTCTACTTTCAGGTCGCGGCTCAATGCTACTTTAATCTATAAGAAAACAGCCCGTGGCTGCACAAAATCTTTATTCTCAAATACTCAAAATGCTAGTTAACTCTTACCCGCTGGCTCTCCTCGCATCACAACACAAGCTATCCTTTTCTGGAGGCTCCTCTCGACACACAACACTTTGCTCCGCTGGATCTCCTCGCCACAACACAACTTGCTGGCTCTCCTCGCCTCAAAACACACCTAGCTGGCTTTCCTCGCCTCACAACACACCTTGCTGGCTTTCCTCGTCTCACAACACACCTTGCTGGCTCTCCTCGCCTCACAACTTACCTCACATTCCAACTCACAGCTTTTATATACTGCAAACTGAAGACGGAGCAATAAATTTGCATAACACTCCTAACCGCAGTTAACTGTAGACTCGAGGGCACCTCACACACTCCGGAAAGTTAAAGTTGCATAAAGGATAGGTGTCGCTTTTGCGCCAAACATGTTAGAACATTGACGTCACGATCTCACTCAAAATACTAGAGTGCCTTTATTACAAAGGGACACTCCCTCACAAGGACACCTTTCAAATTTTCACTTTAAATTATCATTTAATCAAGGCTGCCACAGGACACTATTTCTATATATTATTTTTTCACAAATATTAAAAAAATACATTTTGTGGTCTATTTATCTTGAAAAATATTATCAAGGTTTGTGTAAAAAATTTTGTCTTATAAAGGTGGTGCGAAAAAGAATTAAATAAAAAAGGATATTGCTCAGTTAAAAAAATAACATTGGGCCCAAAGGCTACGCATACTAATTGCATATTACAGCCATATATTTTCAAAGGTTAATGCTGTTCGAAAAACAAATTAAGTGGTCTGAGTAAAAAGGAGATAATCTTCAACATTTAATATCTTAAAAGTTTTTTGATATTCAAAGACAGATTTTAGTGACATGAAAGGTATAAGTACATTCTTTAATTTTATGTCTTTAAAAAATTGCAGGGTGAAGAATTAGTATTTACAAGGTGTTAAATCTTGAGAAACATGACATTAGATATTATTTCTAAAAAAGACACTAGATGGCAGCACCAATCATTTGATACTGATAAAACGAGACTATTTTGACTTTAATTAATTATTATTTCTCATTAATTATAACTCATTTGTATTTATAAATTCCTAATATGTTTTCATATATATATTTAGCATTTAATCATTTGTTTAATTCATCTTTTTAGACATATTGTATTTGTTATACTGCAGATTGTTGACTGTGGACTAGTTTGGAACAAATGTTTTGATTCTAAGTATATTTACAAAATCTCAATTCTAATGATTCTATTAAAATCTCTAAATTCTCAAGTAATCTTCCTTATTCGTGTAAAAAACCTCATAATTCAAAGCTATATAATCATCAAGCAACTCTTTAAACAGTTTTCAAGAAGTCCGTGATTCCAAAACCGGCATTCTGATTCCAGAAAAGGTACAACGTGAGTATTCAAGACGTCGAATAAAAACCAGAGGATATTACAAGGTACTTGTATTATATTCTATGAAAATAAAATCTCAGCTATTTAATTCATTATAAATCCCAACACAGGGCTCTCCAAACTGAGCTCTATTTGACGAGAAGAAAATTGGCACAATAGCTTACGCACACGATTACAAAATAAATATGGCAACTAGAATAGATATTTTGATGCAGACTTATACTTGCGATTGTAATAGATATCTTGAAACTAAATAAATTTATATTTAAGGTATTTTTTATTTTGAATACAAAGTTGTATTTAACTAATACAAATTTTTGAAAATTTCAACAACATTCAGATCTCTGAATGGTACAATATTTGGATGTATGAGACGTATGACCAGTGGCGTGGCGTTTTATGTTTCTTGGGGGTGGTAAATTACTTTACTACCAGCACCATTATATAGAAAATTTGGCTTTATTAATTCATTTAACACTATATAATTAAACAGAACAAAATTTATCATAAAATGACACTAGCAGTAAGATGGCTTGCAACCTCCCCCTTCCCCTACAAAGCTATGCCATTGGGTATTCAAATTAACACTAGAACGCCCGGACATTTTACTCAAATTTGATTATAATATTTCTCACCAGAATTTTCATTCAAAATTATTTCATTATTTCATTTAACGTGAATTTATGCAGATCGAATTTAAATTATTTCAAGAAAAAATTTCTGGTTTAAATTGAAATTTAAGCACGTGGTTGGAGTCGAATCGACTCCTTCCGGGCGTTCTAGTGTTAAAGGGAAAGAAATTATAGTGCGGAAAATGCACTCGAAGGTTTATCCGGTTATTTACAATGGCCTCGACTTAGCCGGAATAAACGCGTGGATTTTGCTTCAAGAAACGACTGGTAAAATTATTTCAGATAATAGTTTTTTATACCTGTTAGGCGAAGAACTTGCAGTAAAATATAAAAAAAAGTCTAGAACGTTCACGAATCTCAAATAAAAATACACCCTATTTAGGTAGATAAGTGCTAAATAAATTATTGCTCAGGTAATACATCTACGGGAACATACTTGTAGTGTGAAAAGTATATGTGGAAAGTATTTAGTAGTGCAATTATTGATTTATAAAAACTATGCTATTGAATAACGAGATAATTGTTACAAATGTAAAGTTGTCATACACGAGACTGAAAATTTTTTAAATCAAAAATAACGTAATGATCTAATATTTTTCTAATAAAGATTAAAATTGAAGATTATAATACTTTTTTGGGGGTCTCTATTGAGGTAAAACATGTTAAATTACATTTATGCATTTTATATTCTTCATATTAATGAATTATGCTAGAATTTACAATTTGGTTAAATGATCTCTAATAAATTTGCATCAAAGTGTCAATATATATGTTGTTCAAATTATGTATATTTAACTAATAATTTGAAATCTCAAAACTTTTGGCAATTATTTGCATTCAAACACAAAGATGTCAAAAGACACCTTTTGGTTTTAATAGGTATGCACAAAATCAACAATGCAACAATGTTAATTAAGCTGCATTATAATATTTTTTTATGATTTTACGGCAATTCTTTTATTACCACAAAACATGAAGTTTGTATTTCGCTGTTACTACATTAGAGAGTTTCATTATTCCAAGTTCCGAACGGATGCTTTCGTTCTCTAATTTGAATACCATTACTTCAACAATTCACTGCAATTAATTGAATACGTTAATGTTAGAAAATTTTATTTATAGAAATATGTTAGTATGCAAATATAATACTGTAATCATGCAACTATTAACCCCTTGAAGGGCACCGGTATATTATATATACCACTTAATTTAAATTCTCTTAAGCCACACTGGCACCGGAATTTTAGTATTAAGATTTGTTTTTTACAATGTACGTGAAAAACAGCTTTTACTTACTATCATATAAATTAGTTTATGAACCCCGGTGTCAATCAATCATTTGAAAATATTAGGAACAGAAGTGCTTTGCCCCTCAAGGGGTTAAAAAGAAGGAAGTGGCATAGCTTTAAAATAGTGAAGCTTCAATTGTAACCGTCACAGGGGTAACCGTCTTCACAACACAGCGACAGACTTTCACCAGTAAATTTACGCAGAAAATGTCTCTTTGTTTAAAAACCCAATGATTCGAACATTTCCATTTAAAAACAATTGTAAAAACTGATGTTCATTTTTAGTGGTAAAAGTTATGTTACTGTTTGAGAAACAAGAAATCTCCTGTCAGTGTCAGTGAAAAGATTGTAATACCTGGACAAACTGATACCAGTAAAAATAAATAGAAAATTTTTACCATAATTTTGAGAGTAATTTTCCATCAATAAAGTGCTAAACTAAGACGAAATTTCCTATTCAAGTTTATTGCTGGAAGTTTTCACCAGCGGCCATCATAAACTACTCATCTGATTAAAAGAAACAGTATTATCTTGTGACAACATCTTCAGTTACATCACTTGCAACAGTAAGACAATGTACTACATGTCTCCTGCTCCTTATTCATAACGCCATTAATAAAATCACTCGTGCAAACCCTGTATTCGAAATGTCAACCGATTTTTCAGAAAAGTAATCTAGACTTCAGTTTTGTCTGTAATGTCTGTAATAAAATTAAGGAAGGATTATTATTCTGAAACATTGGTAGAAGTGAAAAATAAGAAAAATTCCAATTTTCTCAACGCGCTTGTTTCTAAGATTGCACTTTCTCATTTATGATCCAAAGTTGCTTTTTTTGCATTTATGGCATAATTCAGTTGATTTTTAAAATGTATTAAATTTATTGCAAAACCAGATAAAAAGCATATTTAAAAATTTTTTTTCATAATGCTGTTTCTTTTAGAATGAGAATTTTAATTATCCCTTATTACATAAAATTAAATTTTTTTTTTACAGACTGAGATCTCGTTATGCATATTTAAAAATGAATAATAGAATTATATTTTAGACTTTGTCGAAGCTTTTAATATAATGGTTTCATTAATTAAAATCAAATATCAGATTTTGTAACGAAAATATGCAAATTGATAAAAGAGAAATTAATGAAAGACTCTAAACAATAGCATTAGCTATTTCGCCCTAATTTTCCAGTTCAAAAATCAAATTTCTTTTTTAAGTTTCATTAGAGAAAAAGTATTCTAATCTGTATGTAGCGATCTTCAATTTTTGTATATTTTTTAAATTTTTTGTTAGTTTGTCCTATTTTGTGTCTTTTCGTTTTCGAAAGATTGGAATTCTTTAATTTTTCATTCTAGTTGAATAAAATATCCTGCTCTATGAATTATAATATATATATATATATAGAGAGAGAGAGAGAGAGACATATATTATAAAAAAATCGTAAATTTAATTTTAATGGAATTATTCCATTTTTGAGAAAGATTGTTTGGAATGCTACACAGGTATAAAAGTTTTCATTTCTAAAATAAAAGATAATTACGTACATTTTGAAATAAGTGAAAAAAAATGTACACAATACAATTTTTTTACAATGACTATTTCTTAATTTCATTTTTAAACATTCATCTCTAATGGCAATCAACTGTTATCATACACTGCCCCATGAATTCTAGGCATAAGCGGTGCTGCAAAATTGGCGTACTTTTTTAGCGTCTGTATGGTGCTCTTTATTTGAATACCAACAACTTTTCTAAAAAAGAATCTGCTTTACTTTTTCTAAGATATAATATAGAAAGCGGTAAAAAAATTTTTGTCTCAATTTTGGGACAGTACAATTGCTTAAAAAAACCGCCCACGACTAAGACAGCCACCATTTTTCTGTTAGCCGCCATCACCTGAATACTAGGCCTGACACAAAAATAGCTGTTTCTGAAGACGATTTTTTTAGCGTGATTGCGGTACTTTGAATTGTGGCACTAATTTATTGTACTATTATTTTTTATGTTATTTCAGTTTTTTTTTCTCAGATTATTTAAGTGAAATAAATATTTAAAAATGTTTTTGTGTCTAAATTTAGGGGACCATACATCCGTCTACGGAGAGCTCACTCTTAGTATTCAGGGAGCTATGTGTCTGCTTCCCGACTTATTATTCAGTTGTTGGTGTGTCATGCTTCAATAAAATCACAATGGTTGCAACTGTTCATAGTGTAAAAAGTAAACAAAAATGATTGATTTATTTCAATGCATCATGGTTCTCACCAGAATGATCGGAAGGTTGTCATCTTTTGAGATTTTGAAAATTTTTAACAATTCCGTAAACGAGTGATAACAATTGTAGAGTGACGTTTCCACGACTCTTTTTCCGCAAAAAATGACAGTTGTGTGGGCAGCATAAATGTCAAAATGCTTTCACATTTTCGACTTTGTGTTACAGGAGTTGCTATAACGCCATTTACACAAGGGCTACCATTTTTAGAATACAAAAAAAAAAAAAAAAATTAATACAGGGATCGTACGCTTTAAGAACCTTCAAGCAAATGCATCAGAATTTTTGCATAGTAATATTTACTTTATTTAATAAGAATAAATTCCATTTTACGGTATAGCGACCAGTACATTATGAAATTTCTGGTATTAAAACAATTTAAATCTGTAACTTTATCTATGACATAATTTTAAAAAGGAAAGTAAATTTGTTATATTTTGTAATCCTTCTGCAATATACAGCAGAATTTTTTATAAATGCTCAGGGATGAGATTTCCGCTTTTTTGCACACCAGTAAAATCTTAGAGAAAATGCTATATTTTTAAATCGGAACATTTTTGTTATTTAAAATAACAACATTTTCTATAAGATTTTACTGGTGTCCAAAAAAGCGGAAATCTCATCCCTACATGCTTCAAATAACATAGAATGTTGTACTTTATAGAGCCTACAGAATAAATAAATGAAAAATATTTTATTATACATTGAAACACATTTAATTTTAACATATAATATTCATACAGTTTAAGGGTCATATGATAAGTATTTATAAAAATAATATATTTTACAGCATATATATTTTTAATGCATTTTATGATTTTAGTGGGACATTTTCAGATGAAAATTCTTTATACAGGGTGTTTTACTACCACACTGACAGGTGATGTAGGAGGCACAGAGACGACTGTCAATCACAAAGCAATGCAGGGTCAAAAATACCCTGGTCGGGATTTATTGTACAAAGCAATATTTCCAGTGGGCTACTTTTCTTTAATTGAGATTTCTTAATTGATATCAATTTCTGAAAATGGAAAAAATACTCATTTTTAATTAACTTATTTACAAAGGCGAAAATAAAGATACTTTTACAACTTCAAAAATATGCTGCCAATAAAGAAATCTGCATTTGAAAAAATTAGCCCACTGACAACACTAGTACAAAGAAACAGAGAAAAAAAAAACAGAAGCAGCAACACATTAATAAGACAGAAAATATTTTATTGAAGGGTTTTTCTAGAGTAAGTGATCAAAATTACGACTAGAATTTTCCAGACAGGATTGATTACGGCGCCGCTGTCAAAACCTACCTTACGAAATTTTTTCTGTTTCTTTGCACCAGTGAGTTTTTTAATGTCTTTTTCCCTTATGCACCAGTTTCTTGAAATCGTGAAATTTACTTATTTTTGCTCAAAAGCTATGACAGCTCATACTGGTTAACCTTTTGAGCTCTGATAGGTAAATTTTTTCAAAATTCCAAATGTCAAATTGGCACCACTATCTTGCAAAAAGCAAAATCGGTTAACGATATACACGAAAAAAAAAAAGAGCATTAAACCTTTTTAAAATAAATTTGGTCAATTTTTTTGGTGTCATTGTGACATTTTTGAATAAAAATTAAGTGGTAGAAAAATCAACCATCAGAGCTCTAAGGGTTAAAAGAAAAGTACATAAAAAATAGTCTCATATATATTCTAGAATAATTTAAGTAAATTAAATTCTATAGAAAATGTATCACAATCATTCAAATTGTTAAATTAAATTTTATTTATATAACAATTTACTTCATTTTATATCCACTCGGCATATCGTGACTATGCGAACTCATTTGGTAATTATACATTATTTTTAAGGAAATCAAATTAGTAGTATTTAATTTTATGACTCTGTACATTCATTTGTTAATTAAAACCAATAGGATTTTATAATAAGCTTAAATTTATTGAAAATTAATATGTTTACTTCAGAAATACTTCCTGAAATAGAGTAATCGATAAACCAAAAAAATAATATTTTTAGGAATTCTAATCCCAGAGGAAAAAAATCCGTTTACACTCAAATAAATCCTTTGTTTTTTTCTTTTATTTTCCTTATTTTTTTTTACATTCTCTCTCGTTTTTCATCGATACAGACAAGCAGCAGCACCATTATTCAACCATTAATAACTTAGAATTTCTTTTTTCTTTGTTCCCCGAGTCTCTTCGAAATGATTTTTGTACAGTATTTTTATATGACCTTGAAGATCACAAGTCAATGACTATCAAGTAAACGATATTTCTAAAAATATATGTATACGAAAAGCGCATTGCTATTTTGAGTGACGTCGTAAAAAGTAGGTTTCTCTTAAGTAATCCAGCTGCAAATAATCGTATGGAAAAAAGATAGTTAGCAATCGATTGGAAATAGTCTACTATTTAATTATATGCATAGATTATAATTTGGGTTGGGGCGAGTACATATTAACCCTTTAAAAGGCGGTGTTAGCAAATGCCACCTAATCTTAATCCCAAATTGCAACATTATTACCAGAAAATTTCTATGAAAATTTCACTTTTATTAAATACACAAAAATACACTTTTATTACTTTACAAATAAAATTTCGTGTAAATACTGGTATTACTCCATTATTTCAACATATTATGAATACAAATACCTTGACCCGGAAAGGGTTAAATCTCTATATCATTTTTAAATAATAACTCCCACCTTTGATACTTTATTTGACTCATTTTAATTCAACGATCCCGGAAAATTGTACTGTTTATCAGGGTTCGTATGCCTCAGGCAATTTTCCAGGATAAACACCAGTATTTTTTTTAAACAGAAAAAGAAATATAGGTTTAACGTGCGAAATTTTGCTTTATGAAATCGGAGAAATTCGGTACCAGAAAATACTGGTACCGAATAATTTCCTGATCGAAAAATTCCAGGAGGCGTGCGAACTCTGTTTATACATTTTTTTTTTTACATTTTCACTACTTAATAAAAGAATTCAAGTCTTGAGAATGATAATGTTGAATCCACATGAGATGACTTTTATTTATATATCCGCTAAAGCTCCTGAATCATTTTTCTATTATCGTCAAAGGTTTTAGCAAATATTAAAAAAATATATAAGATGAAATATTTTCCCGAGAAAATTTTGTCATCTTATCTGATCAGCATATGCGAAAATGATTACAGGATTTTTAATTTACTTATTTATTTATTTTTATTTTTATTTTTTTTTTTTTTGCACTTTCAAATATTTAACAAAAAGTAGTTACTTTTTTGCATTTCCTATTCTGAGCAATGTCACCAGTGAGCTACTTTTCTTTAAAACTAGAACGCCTGGAAATTTTACTTAAGTTTTATAATAATATTTACCACCATTTTTTAAAGCTATTTAATTGATTTATTTAACGTAGTTTTCAGAAATTTGAATTTAACTTATTTCGACTAAACAATTCTGGTTCGGATGGAAATTCAATCACATGAGTGATCGGAGTCGAATCATATAGTCGGAGTCGAATCATATAGTCGGAGTCGAATCGACTCCATCCGGGCGTTCTAGTGTTAAATTGAAATTTCTTGATTGGTATCACTTTTTTGAAACAGTAAAATCCTTTGTGTTTCGATTTAATTTAGATGTCATTAAATAAGGCGATTTTACCATTTCTATGAAGTTCATCAATTAAAAAAAAATCATAATTTAAGAAAAGGCAGTTCACTGAAAACACTGTTTTTTTTTTTAACGATGAAGTTATGAAGAAAGGGGATAAGATATATAATTTATAGTCTACCATTTGCAAGTGAAGTAACTGAGGAGGTTATCACAAGATGGCGGCCCTTACTTTTTCTTTCGTTCTTTTTTATAAAGCTCGATCAACATTTTCTCATTACAACCAGGATTCCTACCATTAAACTTTGAATAAAAATTTCATCTTATTAAACCCTTTGAGCTCTGGGGTGTAAATTTCTTCAAAATTCCAAACGTCACATTGTCACCAGAATTTTGCAAAAAAAAAAAAAAAATAAATAAATAAATAAATAAAAATAAAAATAAAAATAAAAAAAAATAACGATAAGCACGAAAAAAATGCATTAAACCTTTTTCAAATAAATTTGGTCGAATTTCCTGGTGCCAATGTGACATTTCGGAATTAAAATTTTGTGGTAGAAAATTCTATCAGCAGAGCTCAAGGGGTTAACCCTTTCTAATGTACCGATCTCACGTTGCGATAACCTAATTTTAATTCCAAACTAATAAGCGGCACCAAAAATATTTCAATAAGTTTTTGCTTTTAGAATGAAAGTTTAAAAACACAATATTTTAATTTCTTAAAAATCTTTTGTGAACTCCGATGTCAGCGGTTTCATCATTTTATGAACAAAATTTTTCTGAGTCGTAAAGAGTTAAGTGCCTTATTCATGTGAATATTTTCCCACAAATATGCTAAAAATGTGCATTTGTTTTTAATGATATCAGCTTATCCATGCTTTATTAACTTTTGAACACACACTGCAGGTGATTTTCTAAGTGTTCACAATATACCGGAATCGTAGTGCCTGTCTATAGCAAAATTTACTCCAACAAGTAAAAATAAATATCTGTTTATGACATTATTTGTAATTGAAATTTTGCATTAATGAAGCATTTATATAAAGAGAAAAACTTTGTATAAAATCACTGGTGTCTGTTACCTCTGGATATAATGATCCCAAGCAAAATCGGTTATAGTCGAAACTTAACTATTTAACCCTTCCAGGGGAAATAAATTACGTTTTTGTAATGTTGAGTTTACATTCTAATTAAAAAATATATATATTGCTTCAAGTAAAGAAAAAGTAATTTTTCTATTTTGTTTCAACAAAGTTATAAAAGTGAAATATCATTAAATGTTTCTAGTGAGAATCTTGATAAAAAATAGTTAGGATATAATGTATGCCATCGCGCTTCAATGGTTAAATAATATGTCAGTTCCTCTTTAAAAAATATTTCCATGTTGTGAGTAACGTTACAAATTTAACCCCTTTTTACGAAAAACTACCTTCCTCTTTAAATTTCTGTATAGTAATTTTTGATTCATATAATCTCTGATTATCTGCTATTAAATAACATAAATATTTTTTATTTACTCCTTGTAGTATCATTGGAATCTTATATAACCCCAGCTATTTATTTATATTTATAGTTTCAAACCAGAAAAAATGAATAAAATGCACTTAATATGTATATGAAATTAGACACCTCTTAGGAAAATTTTGCATACAATAGAATTAAATTTCTGGTTCAAATCATATAAAACTGAGAATCCTTAGACTATATGGAAGGTTGATATAAGAAGGGTTAAACTTTCTCGTAGATTGGTAAATTTTTTAATGAACAAAATCAGCTAAGCAGGCTTTAAATATTCGAAGCGTTTCTTTTGAGGAATCGATTTAGACTTTTTTATAGTACCCGGGTGTTTCAAGAATAACCGAAAATAACTTATCGCGGTTATTTCGAAAATAGAAGATAGATATTATTTTTTAATTTCTTTTGTTTATTATATTCCACCAAGCAATTTTTAAACCTTGTTTTAAGATATCGTCATATAAAATTATCAGGACGAATTTAATATAAACCTTTGAAGAATTCAACGATTCATTAAAATTAATCATTCATCTTGCTGCCAACATATAATATTTTTTGCATCAATATTTTAGAATATTTGATATCGTCCTTAGAATATCTTAGTTAAGTAGTTATTATCTTAGAATATCTTAGTCTTAATTAATTGCAGAAATTTTCAATTGAATGAATCAATTTATTGAATTATTTTATAGCAAATATTATTATACACTAAATTTGCCTTATTTAATGTTATAACTTTGAAAGATCTACTCAGACCATACATAATGAATAAAAACAATAGTACAAATTTTGAACAGTATAATTTGCCAAATTGTTTTCACAGAAACATTGGGATTAACCCTCTGATGACCATGGAAGCACATGCGCTATCACACCTGTTTCCATTATAGTGGATTTTTTAATTCAGATATTCCAACTGCACACCAGAAATTTAAAATAGAAATATTTCTTTTACTTAGTAACCTACATTTCGTCGTTAAATAAAACTAAATTTATAATTCAGATTTTCTGGTTCAAATTCAGATTATCTGAATTAAAGAATTTCTAGAACGTATTCTAACTTGAGAATTAGAAGGTTAAGTAAGAAAGATGTTCTCATTCAGTGATTGTGGCAAAAAGTGTATCACAACAAACAAATTGGGACACTTTACTTTTTGATGGCATCTATACTTAGAAATTATTATTTGGAATTATAATTCAGAAAACACACATTTCGATATGAATTTTTTTACCATAGCTCTCTAACGATTTACAAAAATTCTGTAGAGAAGTGCGAAATTCATGCTAAAACAATTCTGCAATTCTTTTTTATCGCTGAAGATAAAAAATAAATGTTCTCCTTTGTCATAAAATGTAATTACACATACGATTTTTTATCTAACAGCTTTTTATCCGAGAAAAATGAGAGATAGCATGGGGTAAGTGATTAATTGTTTTGCCATTATTTTTTTTATAACGAGAAACAAATGATCAGCTTCTTTAATATTACAAAGGTTATGTATTATGTAATGCGTTTCATATTATGAAATTCTTGAAAATTATCTTTCTGGATTAAATTCAATGAATGATAATTAAAGCTAAAATTTTCTCCTTGTTATGAGAAATTTTTAATTTTTTCTGGAGCAAAATATTGTTAACCTTCTCAATGCAACGAGCTGATATATCCGTTCACAAAGCTGCAGGTTTCACTGCAATTTAAGCATTATTTAAAGTATTATAATTCTGCAGATATAATGCAGTTTAAATAAATTAGTTTATGATTATTAAACTCGAGGCTTATACACCTAAGCGTAAAAAAAAATTATATCATTTTGAAGAAATTTAGTAATATTTAAAAACCTTTAAAGGGAAAATAACATTACAGTTTTGCCCTTTTGCTCGGTGGTCAGAGGTTTAAAACAACTAAAAAATTATTCATCTTCAAATTGCTATAAAAAATCTTCGGCACCGCTAATTTTGCGCAGTAATTTCCGACTTATTTAATTGTATTCGCAGCACCTTACAGTTCACATTTGGATTCATGTTATTTTAAATATTGCTAAATTATACTTGATATCCTGTGATGTAACTGTTATAGAGAAATTCAATGTTTAGTGCAGTGTTGACAGTGAACTTACAGTGACTTTTTACTCTTTCAGTACCTCTGGAGGATTTATTTGACCTCAGTTATTTTCTATTTTGAATTTTTTAATGTTTTAAGCGAGAAAAAAGAATAATTTATACCGTAATTTCGGGTGTATAAGCCGCGGATCAAACAATTTTTTTTCACCAAGAATTTTTTAAGAAACAAATGTAACTACTTAGATCGACGTAAATATTTGTCTTCAATCACTAAACAAGATTTCTAGGTCCAAAAAGAATTGTTTGATCCGCGGCTTATACACCCGAAATTACGATAGTTTATATATGAAATTTAATCGATACCACCTAAGACGATGTTACATATGATAAAATTAAATTTCTGTTCCATATCAAGAAAAACTAAGCCTTCTCGAAACCATTAAATGTTGCTACTAGGAGGGTCAAATCATAATTCTTGACAGGTACCACTTTTCTGAAATGGTAAAATTCCCTTTCTTATCGCCTATATTAATGTGTCATTAAATAGGTGAATATTGCCATTTCAGAAAAATGATGCCAATTACTGGGCTGCCACAGGCGACATTTTTAATATTCTATTAGCACCACTATTTAAAAGAAAGTGTTATTTTAGTATATTCTTATAGCAAAGGTTGTCAAACATTGTATCAGGGATTTTCGTTTTAGGAAAACGGTGCGTCGTAGAATTATAAGGTAGTCGCCTGTGGCAACCCTGCAATTAAAAAATCTGAAGTTGAAACAATTAGCCCAATTTAAAGCAACTAAAACATTATTTTAGTATTAGATAATGTAAATAATAATAATTGTTAGATAATGTAAATAATAATAATTTGAAGAAGTACACTTAAATATGGCATTTATCATTATTATATTTTATCCTTATTGCATTTCTTTCTTTTCAGTCCGTTACTTCTTTAAAATTAAAATTAAAATTCTATCCGTATTAAGAGTAAAATCATATAGTCGGGCATGTAAAACATTCTAATATACACACTCATTCTTTCAATGTTGATCAAAACACTGCCAATTTCCACATTAACATCTTAACTCTTTGAAGGACAACGGTATAGAATGGAGTAACCAGCGTAGATGCCCAAAACCAGTAATATTGTATGATTTTCTTCTGCTTGATTCATATAGAAAAAATGTCTGGTTAGATACGTGGAACAGAACTTTAAAAAATACCGGTATTTAGAGCACTTAGAAACCCACCTGGAACACCACTGGTATATTATACAGGGTGTCCCTAAACAAATGGTATATACGCTAGGGGGTGATAGAACACATCAAGACGAGTAATAGTAAATAGGAAACCAAGGGTCCCAAACATTTTCAATAGGAGATAGCCGCCATTAAAGTTTGGGGTCCAAAATTTCAAATACACATAAAAAACGAAAAAATTGGTCGATTGATTTGCGGTTTTCACTAAAATTATTCTTTATGTTGGTATTTTCTGGAAAAGAAATTATAAAGATAAATTTCGAAAAATGCCGATAGAGGGCGCTTTAGACTTTGAAGTAATGAAAAACTATTTTTTGCCGTGATTTTTTGCATCTCATTAAATGATTTCGTAAGCTTAGATTTAAACTTAAATTTTGAGTGCAAAACCTGAATAGTTGGAAGCGGTTAAGAAGCACAAACTTAACTGTGTTCAGAGGGTTTAAATTTCAAATGATTATAAAAAACGGAAAAAATGGTCGATTGATTTGCGGTTTTCACTAAAACTATTCTTTATGTTGGTATTTTATTGAAAATGAATTATAAAGATAAATTTTAAAAAATGCCGATAGAGGGCGCTTTAGACTTTGTATTAACGAAATAATCCATCCTAATACTATTTTTGCCGTTATTTTTTGCATCTCATTAAATGGTTTCGTAAGCTTAGAATTAAACTTAAATTTTGAGCTCAAAATCTGAATAGTTGGGAGTGGTTACGTAGCACAAAGTGAACTGTGTTCAGGGGGTTTAAATTTCAAACGAAATGGAAAACTATAAAAAAACGGAAAAATTAGTCGATTCGTTTGTGGTTTTTGCGAAAAATACTCTTTAACTCAGTGTTTTCTTGAAAATAAATTTTAAAAATAAATTTCACAAAATGCCGATAGAGGGCGCTTAGACATTGGAGTAGCGTACAACTATTTTTAACAGTTTTTTTTTTATCTCATTAAATTCTTTCAAATGCTTAGATTTAAATTTTGAGACCAAATTCTGAATCGTTGCGAGTGTTTAAGTAGCGCGAAAGTGAATTGTGTTCGAGGGGGGGGGGATTAAATTTCAACTCCTGAACACACTTCAGTTTGCGCTTCTTAACCCCGCCCAACGATTCAGAATTTGAGTTCAAAATTTAAGTTTAAATCTAAGATTTCGAAAACATTTAACAAGTTTTGGAAACCATTTAATTAGATAAAAAAAAATAACGGTTAAAATTTGCTGTTGGTTACTCTGAAGTTTAAGGCGCCCTCTAACGGAATTTTTAGAAATTTATCTTTAAAATTCATTTTCAAAAAGATACTGACTTAAAGAATATTTTTATTTTAAACCACAAACGAATCGACTAATTTTTCCGTTTTTTATTATCATTTGAAATTTGAACCCTCTGAACACAGTTTAGTTTGTGCTACTTAACCACTCCCAACTATTCAGATTTTGAGCTCAAAATTTAAGTTTAAGTCTAAGCTTACGAAAACATTTAATGAGATGCAAAAAATAACGTAAAAAGTAGTTGTTCGTTACTCCAAAGTTTAAAGCGCCCTCTATCGGCATTTTTTGAAATTTATCTTTATAATTCATTATCAATAAAATACCGACATATAAAATAGTTTTAGTGAAAACCGCAAATCAATCGACCAATTTTTCCGTTTTTTATAATCATTTGAAATTTAAACCCTCTAAACACAGTTAAGTTTGTGCTACTTAACCGCTTCCAAATATTCAGATTTTGAGCTCAATATTTAAGTTTAAGTCTAAGCTTACGAAACCATTTAATGAGATGCCAAATATCAAGGCAAAAAATAGATTTCCATTACTTCAAAGTCTAAAGCGCCCTCTATCGGCATTTTTCGAAATTTATCTGTATAATTTATTTTCAAAAAAATACCAACATAAAGAATAATTTTATTGAAAACCGCAAATCAATCGACCAATTTTTCTGTTTTTTTATGTGTATATGAAATTTTGGACCCCAAACTTTAATGGCGGCTATCTCCTTTGGAAAACGTTTTGGACCCTTGGTTTCCTATTTCCTATTACTCGTCTTGATGTGTTCTATCACCACCTAGCGTATATACCATTTGTTTAGGGACACCCTGTATATACATGCTAATTTGAATTCGAAACTTCTAATTGACACACAGAATTTTTACTTTCTTCTATCTTCAATAGAAGAAAGTATTTTAATCGAAATTTTTTTCGACTTCCGGTTTTCGACGGATTTACACGTTTTAGGGGTCAGAGATTCCAAAAAACATGTTTTTACAAAATGTCTGTCTGTCCGTGTGTCCGTGTGTCTGTGTGTCTGTCTGTATGTCTCCCTTCTACCATCAAAAAGTGTGTGAAGTTATGCATAGAATTGAACCAAATTTTTTGTGAATGTTTTTGGCTGTGGCAAACAGGTCCTCCTCCAGTTTTGAAATATTCCGCCGGAAAGGGGCGATGCAATCGTGATTTTTGTGCCATTTTCAATATTGTACCGAGCAAAAGTATATAAAGTTATGCATCAAATTTAACCAAATTTGTTGTGTAAATGTATGACTATAGCTAGTTGGTCCCCCCTGAATTTAAAAGTAATCGGCCGGAAGGGGGCGCTCCAATCGCGATTTTTGTGCCATTTTCAATATTTTACCGACCAAAAGTATATGAAGTTATGCATCGAATTGAACCAAATTTTTTGTGTATGTGTATGATTGTGGCTAGTTTGTCCTCCCTGAATTTGAAAAAAATCCGTCGGAAGGGGGTGCAGCAATCGCTATTTTTGTGCCATTTTCAATATTCTACCGACCAAAAGTACATTAATTTATGCATCGAATTGAACGAAATTTTTTGTGTAAGCGTATGGCTATGGCTAGTTGGATCGCCCTGAATCTGAAAAAAATCCGCCGGAAGGTGGCGCTGCAATAGCGAATTTTATACCATTTTCAATATTGCACCGCATAAAAGTGTATGAAGTTAGTTCTAGAACTGAACTAAATTTTTTGCATATGAGTGTTTTTTGGTAAGGCAAGTAGGTCCTCCCTGAATTTGAAAAAAAAATCTGCCTATCATTATATTGTCCATCGGCTCGTGCAGAGACGGAAATTCGTTTTTACTCCGATTAATAGGTTGAAGCAGAAAATTAACATGAAAATCAAAGTTGGTATGGTATTGAATTAAAATTAATAAAGCATTAAAATGAGTAACTATTTTTTTTTAAATATTAAAATGTACGTATGAGATAGAAGAAAGTTTTGGGATTGACACATCCAACTAGTTTAAACATAATTTTACTTTTATAATGCACATAAAGAACGTTTTTTAATTACTTTCTGATCAACATATTCGTAAATTCTAGTGGCACTCGATCATTTCAATATTTAAACAATACAAATATGCTGCCCCTTAAATTGTTAATTCATGAACAAAGAACAAATTATAGTACATAAATCTTCCTTTCCTGTCTATGAAGTGTAAAATACTGATGCAGTTTATTTTTCCACTTCATTTTATGACATTTTCAGCTGCATATATTCTTAAGTACTCTTTGAGTGTGAAAGACGACTTTACTCGGTGCCAAAGTATTGTTTTGAATGCAGAATCAATATCTGATTTGGAATTCTTGCTGAAATCTCTCAGATCCTTACAGCAGAAGGATAAAACTATTGTTTTTTTCTGAGTAAATATATATAAATTCATGGGCGATTCTAAGCCTTTCGAAAAAGAACGGGAAGTAATTCAATTCCATATTTCTGTAGCAATTTCTGTAAAAGATTCGATCAAAAACACTTTCATATGTATAATATTTATTCAAAATTAAATAGCTAATAAGTATGTTTTATTCCTTTTCTTCTTAACCCTTTGCGGCGCAGGACAAATTCATTGCTTAAGTGTTGAAATTAATGGCTGACACCGGAATTTGAAAACAATTTTATTTGAAAATAAGAAAAAGCTATATTTCAGGCATTCAATAAACCATATTTTTTTACCAAAATTCTGGTGTCAATGTGGCGTTTGGAAATTAACATTAAGTGGTTTCATAGATATACCACGGCGCCACACGTGGTTTAATATACTGGCGCTCATAACCCATTGAGGGGCGCCGTTTACAGTCAGTAAACAGTTAATTTTAATGCTTAAATTGCCAACTGATGTCAATAAACTTTTAGTGCAATTTTAATCTCATAATAAACGTAAAGAAACAGCGTTGATTATTTTCAACTGAATTTGTTTGTAAATTGCGGTGGATAAAAAATGCGATTCGTAAATTGCGTAAATTATTTATTTGTGACATTTTGGAGCATTTGCCTTGCCTCTGAAAGGGTTAACAGACAGAGCAATGTTTTAAATGATAGTTTGGAAAACATAATTACTGTGCGCTTATAGTGTATTAAGTGCTTTTCGTTTCAGAAGGTTTAAATGAATGATTTCACCTACTTATTGAATTTTAAATAACAGAAATAACATTTTCTTAAATTTATGTAACCGGTTGGGCTTTAAATTATACGCCTTTGCCGATGATTTTAGCTTCATTTTCTCCGGACGTATACGCAAAGATCTAGAGGAAAGTTTTGACGAGGCTCTTAAAACCTTCTGCCAGCTCCAAGAAACACTCCATCTCACACTGTGCCCATGCAAAAGACAGGTACTTGTTTTCTAAAAACCACGAAATCTTGACCCTGAACGGCCATTAATCATGAAAATATAAGTACAATACAAGCATTCACCACGTTCAACGACTAAAAATTTTAGGCATAACAATAGACAGTAACCGCAATTGGATCCCACATATTAATAATATAAGACTTAAACTAACTGCATTCCATAATTCACTCAGGCTCGCATGTAAACTGGGGGGGGGGGCATAGACAACACTGTACTTAAAACTTGGTACCGAACAGTAATACGCATAATTTTATATGAAGCGTATATCTGGGGAGGGGCCAACCTTACACAACATTCTCTTATGAAACTAACATCGATACAAAGAATTTTCCTTCCACAAATTTATAGATACAAAACTATATCAACAGACACACTGCAAGTTCTTACCGGCATTCTACCCATCACATAACAATTACCGTACGAACAAAACAAATCATCTATCTTACAACTTAACCCCTTGCGGCGCGCTGGTTTCATAGATATACTACTTAATTTTAATTCCCAAACGCAACATTGGCACCAGAATTTTGTTTAAAAAACTTACGGTTTATTGAATGCGTGAAATATAGCGTTTTCTTATTTATAAATAAAGTTGTTTACAAATTCCGGTGTCAGTCATTAGTTTCAATACTTAAGCAATGACTTTGCCCTGCGCCACAGAGGGTTAAAAATAACGCAATAGCATACGCTCTCTTCCCCAGCATAGACATCCCACACAATGTCAAAAGCTAGCAGATTCACCCAACAGAAGAGGCATCACACGTACATATGAATATTAAGCACAACAGTTACACATCTGCCGGAATTCTCACACTTTTCACTGGTGGCCTGGCACCAAGACCGGCGTTAGCGCAGCTTTCTGTGCAACGGATGGCATGACGAAGGTACATGAGTGGTTCTGCAGACTGGATGATAATGACTCCATGCATCAAGCAGAAATGTACGCCATTTGTTACCTGTGGTAGCCTCTTGATTACATGCAGTAGCGGCTCGTCAGGGGGTGCTGCATCAATTTATTCACACCACTAAAATTGTATGGTAATTTCAGTTTTATTTAATGAACAAAATTTGTCGAATAAATAATATGAAAGATTCTGTTAAATTTTAGTGGTGTGAAAAACCTGATGCAGCACTCCCTGACGAGCCGCTACTGATTACATGGAACACCCAACTTGATTCCAAAATGCCAAAGTGAGAGCAGAAGTCTACTATAATTTTATTACATTTATTATGTATGGAAAAACAGTTTTTTCTTATTTTTAAATAAACGTGCTCTTAAATTTCGGTGTCAATCGGTCGTTTCAACATTTTCATAATGAAAATACTTTGCGGCTTAACCCTTTCCGGCACGGGCAAAATCAGTTGAAAAATGTGAAATTATCAACTGACACCGGAAATCACAAACGAATTTTTCAGATAATTTGAATTCCTTCATTTAAGCTTTTAGAATGGGTTGAACCATTTTAGAATGGGTTGAACAAAACAGAGGCAAAAGTATTCCTGTATATACGAGTATCATTTGGAAGCACTTTTTAATTATTTTAAGATACTGTGCTTAATTTGGTATTTACATTAATAAACATCTTTTCTGCAACATAAACAAAATAAACCATTACCAGTTAAAACATTATTTTTTTGGGGGGAAGGGGGGTTGGATGGGGTAGGGAGGTGCTAACACGTGATGCATCAAAATTCAGACAGCATAGGTTCATTTTTGACCAAAATATACTCAATTCGATATGAGTACACCCATTGATCATTTTTGGGTACTTCATTTTTTCAGTCTATAAATTCGACAGATGATAATATTAACTTGCGATTTTTAAAAAAATGGTTCGAAAAAATGTCTAAATATTAAATTTTCTAGCTACCTCATACCTGTTAACTCTTCAGAAATCTACTCTAAAATTAGGTTGAATTTTGAATCAGGTTATGCACATTTTGAACTTGAAATTTCTTTAGAATAAAATTCAGATAATTTTAATGAATAACCCTGTAATTACCGTATATCAGGGGTGGGAGTAAAATTATGAACCGCTGGATAACAGTAAAATTTTATAGCTATATTTTCATTGTCTAATCGTCAGGTTTCTGCGGTTCAACATGGCGACAGACTCCTTGACCCTTTGTCTTTCAGTGTCCTACTACATCAGGGTTGCCACAGGCGACTATTTTTATATTCTACCAGCACGAGTATTTTTCTAATATAAAGTTTGAAAGATACTTCTCTAGCAAATGTTGAAAAAAGGATCTGTTAAGAATTTTTGATTCGAGAAAGTTGTGCAAGAGAGAATTAAAAAATAGTCACTTGTGGTAGCCTCTTGATTTCATGGAATACCCAACTTGATTCCAAAATGCCAAAGTGAGAGCAGAAGTCTACTATAATTTTATTCTATTTATTATGCATGGGAAAACAGTTATTTCTTATTTTCAAATACATGTGGTCTTAAATTTCGGTGTCAATCGGTCGTTTCAACATTTTCATAATGAAAATGTTTTGCGCCTTAACCCTTTCCGGCACGGGCAAAATCAGTTGTAAAATGTGAAATTATCAACTGACACCGGAATTCACAAACGAATTTTTCAGACAATTTGAATTCCTTCATTTAAGCTTTTATTCTAAAAGCAAAATTTTACTAAAAAATTATTGGTGCCGTTTGCAAGTTTGGAATTAAAATTAGGTATCCCAGACAGTGTGCCGGAAAGGGTTAAACCTTTCAAGGGCAAGACATTTGTACGCCAAAAATGTTCAAATAATTTATTCCCACCGCAATTTACGAACAAATTTAGTTGAAAATAAACAATGCCGTTTTTTCACACATATTATGAGATCAAAATTGTACTAAGAATTATTTGTTCAAGTTAACAATTTAAGCGTTAAAATTGATCGTTTTCAGACTTCAAACAGTGCCCCTCAACGGGTTAACCCTTTTCGGCACACTGTGCCCGGTCTGGGATACCTAATTTTAATTCCAAACTTGCAAGAGGCACCAATAACATTTTAGTAAAATATTGCTTTTACAATTAAAACTTAAATTAAGGAATTAAAAATACCTTGAAAATTCGTTTGTGAATTCTGGTGTCAATCGATAATTTCTCATTTTACTAACAGATTTTTCCCGTGCCGGAAAGGGTTAAAAGTTTAAAATAACGTAAAATATAAAATGTTTCAAAATATTGAGTTTTTAATTACAGGCATAAAAAATACAGCTAAACGACTTTTTAAGATATCGAGAATTCCTTAATTTAAGTTTTTATTGTAAAAGCAAAATTTTGTTAAAATATTATTGGTGCCAATTGCGAGTTTGGAATTAAAATCAGGTGTGTCCAGACCGGTAACACTGCGCCGGAAAGGGTTAATATGCGTTTTCTATAAAAACGTATACATATATATTAAATTAGCATTCTGTTTGCATTTTTTAGATCCAGTCAAACATTTCTAAAGAGTAACCTGCGTATTTTGTACTTTTAACGTGCAACTATGCATCGTCCCTCCCGAACAGAAAAAGAATTTTCATCATTATTTTGGGACGAGGTGTGCTGATATTCTGCAATTCAATGGCTTTGGTTTTTACTGTTTTTTAAAATCATTTAATTTGGGACTAGATGGAGGCGAATATTTTTTTATTATTGTTGTAGAATAATACACAGAAAAATATGTAAAATCTTTTTTTGCTGAGTGAGCAAAACATGATGAAGTAGAGGTAATTTCACACGGGTGTGGGATTATCGCTTTTGATGTTTGGTTAGTTTCTGCAACTGCAATCGTTAAATAGCAAGTATAGCAGAAACCTGTCAGTAATTCTGATAAATATAATAATTTTTTATAAAAGAGTGTAATTTTCATTTTAATTTTTTTCATATTTTTAAATTTAATAATTTTAACTCTTTTAGGGTCAGGATATTTCAATTCGTAAAATGTTGAAACTAGTCAATGACACCACAATTTATACTCAAATTTATTCCAAAATATGCTATTTTTTCAATATCACGTATTTATTAAAAGGAAAATTGTTGTTTCAAAATTTTGTTGCCAAGGCGGTGTTTAGGGATTAAAATTAGGTGGTCCAAATATAAACTATCGCCCTTAAAGGGTTAAACAATGGACAGGGATGAGACTTCTGACTTTTTTCGTACCAGTATAATATTAGAGAAAATTATATTATATAGGAATATTCTTGTGATTTAAGATAAAAACATTTTTTTCCAAGATTACTCTGGTATGCAAAAAGAATTTAAAAAATTTTATCTTTTAAACATTCTCTTTTGATCCCTTGAAGACGAACGACTGGTAAACGACTAGTAAATTTTGCCTTATTTAATCCGAGCATTCTCTCGATACAATTAGATAAAAATTTTATAAATGACTATAGAAAAAATCATTCTTTAAAAGACAAAGTCCCTTAGGGTTTAAAATATAATTTAGTTCTTTAAGCTCTGTTTATTATTTCCTCGAGGAGAAGACGTTTTAATTTTCATAGGGAAAATATAATGAAGAAAAATGTTTACATATTTAATTATTATTACACTTACATAATAATAAATGTGAAAAAAATATATAAACAAAAACGTAATTTGCAGAATGGTTAAAAAAAAAAATCAGTTTATCTTCTATATTTTTTACTCCCTAGAAGGGACATTTATAAATAAATTTCATTCAGTTAGGTCAACGTTTAATGTTAATTTTTTGAAATAAATAAATAAAAACAAAATTCAAGCAATATGATAGTTTAAATAAACTATAAACTTAGTTTACCTTCAAGTTAAATAGAAATAATTCTTGGACATTTTAAAATGTTTCTTGTATTATAAACATGCCTTCTCATTTTGTGCACATTTATCAAAAGAATAACGCAAAATCTGCAATAAAATATTTTCAACTTAAAAATAAGAAAACTAGATAATCTATTTAGATTACTTTTAAACGGAAACTATTTTCAATGTGTTTTATGTATCGCACTGTTTGTTTTTTTATGTTCACTTTTTTATCATATTTGCTACAAAAATTTAACATCAAATGTAGAAATAACTGAGTGAAAGAAATCAATAAATGCCCATTCCCGGGCTTAAGAAATGTAGGAAACAAATTCATTTGTTTTTTATTTGTTCTGCCAATTTTGTTTTAGTTTTTCGATTTTGTCATATTTGTTATTTTATTGTAATAATAAAAAAATCGTTAAACATTATTCTGCATTATCCTTCCGCAATAAAAATTAAAACGTTGTCTACCACAGCAACTAATCTTTACAACGTAGCTCTTTTGAAACCGCATCTCTCACACAAATGTTATTTGTAATGAACTCTGTTTGTTAACCCGTTCGGGACCACGGGTGCATATACGCACCCTGAGAATGAGGATAAAAACCTTCTTTTTTCTCACCAGTAAAAAAGTAAAGTTATAGTTCCTTTCTTTAATCAAAGCAATTTCGTGATTACTAAAGTAAAGTCAACTTTTTAAACGAAAGTGGTGATAAACGAATAAAATTTGTGTAAAAGCCGCCGGTCCCGAACGGGTTAAACAGTTCCCTTTACTTGCGAAATACCAAAAAATGCTCTAGTTTTAAAAAAGTTAAATATTATTGTTTATTTATTAATGATGCCAAAAACAGATTTTAAGGCACCTTTAACAATGTATATATTCATCACAAATCTCGAAAGGGTTAGAATTAAATTATTTTTAATAAAAAAATTATGGTATCAAAATCCTTCTAATGCTTAAATTTCTCAATAAAAATGTTAAATCGAAAATATAGATTAATTTATCGAAAGTTTTTACATTAATAAAAAAGAATCGAAAAAATTTCTGCCCTACTTGTTATTTTGTAGTTGTAGTAACTAATCCGTCTTTAAAACCTATATTCACACCGCAACTCGAGATTTACGCTACTACCCTACTTTTTGCTCAACCAGCACAAAAAGGTTTTCTAAGCCTTTTTTGTCCTATGGTAATAATTAAAAAACACCTTTCATGAATGTGACTTAAATCAACTCTACAATTACTAAAATTTTATGCACGTTTTATGAAAATACTCTACACAAGAATATTTTTTTAAATACTATTTCATTTAATTCATTAACTTATTTATTCCTGGGTTATATATTTAGTTTATTTTAACAAAATTATTAATTTGAATAAATATTTTGATTTTATCTTCCTGATATTATGAATGTTAAACAATGTTTTACGAAAGAATAGCGGAGGTAGAAAAGAAAGTTATGTTTTACTATTTAAAACATTAATGTTTCTGTGATACTTCATAACGTTTTATTTATATTTGGATGAAATTTTGATTGTGGGAAATTTTTTTATTTAGATTTCTTTTTTGGAATTTTTTTTAAATAGTTTAAACCCTTTGGAATGAGCGACCGGTATATGTGAGAAGTGCTCAGAATCTTGCATTGCTCCGACCAGCTATTTTTCATTGTAAAGTTATTTTAATCAGAGTATTTCTGCGATTCAATTACAGAAAATTTTCTGTTTTGAAAAATAGGTCGTAAAAGATTAAAATTAATCAAACTGTTCTCGCCGCGTAAGGGGCAATAAAGATTAATTCTATCTTATTTAATGTGTCATTAGATAATACGAATTTAGCTATTCAAAAAAACTGGACGCAGTCAAGCAATATGAATGACAAAAATGTTGTTAACTGGCAACCCCGTTCAGATGTAATTGCTAATTGTCTCGTTATAATTATATTCTTCTTCTATTAATAGTAAAAATAAGAAGAAGAAGACAAATTTTCAAAATTTTGCATTTTTATTATTTTTTTTTTAATCTTAGCATATTTTAAACTCGTCTGTCGCTTTATCCCCATTCTTCGGCACCTGAAATTGGGTCAATGTCCTAGAATATCTTTTGACACAACTTTTACTTCTTCCATGCGTTTACGTGTGTGAGTGGTTGTGATTCTCTATCGAGCGTACACTCTAAACTTTCTTTCATTTGACATTCGCCGCATCTTCCTCCTTTGTACTTTTACAACGAGTTTAAAATCTCTTTGCAGAACGTGCTTTCTCATTGTCCGGTTAATTACTCTATGCTAATAAACAGCGGACGAAGAGAGACGGTAATTAATTTATTGTTCTTCTCCTGTCATTATAAGGAGAGAAATAATGTCTTGTCCGACAGGAGTGTAATACAGTTGATAATATTTTTGAAATTATCTCTAATCTATAAAAAGCAGCAGAAATATAAAGCAGCAGAAAATATTCACACATGGTAACAGAAAAATAATTCTTAAACAATTTACAACCAGTCAAAATTTACGTGTACTTTCATTGTAGGAGATTTTACACTTTTAAGTGAACCCAATTTTTGAATAAAAATCAGCGACTTTCGTAATCAATGAATGGATTCTAATAAAAGGAATATTATCTCTATGTAATTGTGTGTAATGTCAATAGAAATCTATTGCACGTACAAGTCATATAATGCGACCCCCTGGATACAATATGAAATCTTTTTAGTACTAGAACGGCCGGATATTTTAATCAAGTTTCATAATAATATTTCACACCAGAATTTAAATTTAAAATTAAACTGATTTATTTGATCTAATTTTGGGTGTTGTAGATTTAATTTATTTTGTTAAAATATTGCTTGTTTCAATTGGCATTTAATCACATGGTCGGCATGGACGCGACTCATTTTGGGCGTTCTAGTGTTAAATTATTTCAGACCATTTCAAAAAATACGAAGTTAACCGTTTAAAAAATAATTCAATCCGCGACATCACTAGTTTTGTTAGCCCATTTTGTTGTAGAATTAACATTACTCACAAGTGAATAAAATATGACACTTTTTTATACAATATCTCTCATATTTTTATATTATACGCATTCCTTTTAGCTAATGATCGTGTATTGATTTCTTAAGCATTTTATCACAATTGAGGGTGAAAAAAATAAATAAAAAATAAATAATCCTATCTGAATTTGCGGGATGAAAAAGGAAACCAAACTAGCAATCCTGGTGTTCAGTATTATATATTACGAAACTAATATTTTTTAATAAAGATATTATCTTTTTTAACAGCAGAATTTATCAACTAAATGATATGAAGACTGTTATTCGAAAAAAGTGGTATTTAAATTCTATATTATTTGAAATTTATAAAGGGCGTAGCCGGATAAGCATTGGAAACATGCCTTTCAATCAAATTTCTTGATTTTTTCTTCATGAGTGGCTACTTATCTGACAATGCATTTCCCCTATTTTCACCTTATAAATATTGATATTTTATGAGATAAAAAAGTTTTTTCGATTTTTAAAAAACTTCATTTTCTCAAAAACTATTGAACCGAATTAAATGCCATTTATTGTGTTTATATAAGCACTAAAGACGCATAACTGGGAATTTTTGTATAATTTTCTGATTGTAATAAGTGTATGAAAAAGTGATTTAGAATTTTACAAAAGTAAAAATAATATCTTATAGCTGTCCGAAAATTACCATTTTCTTGTAAAAAGTTCCTCATATGTGCCGGAATATTATATAAAAATACCAAAAGTTTGCATTGGGTACTACATATAAATATTTAGAAGAATGCGTATAAAAATTATTAAAATTCATTTAAAGGCGTTATTTGGGGCGGAGCTACACAACTTCGATATCCGAAGGCTTTTTGGAACAATGTCAACAGACGATGTGTCAGTTGCTCTATTTTAGATTTTATTAAGCATATTAGCTATAATTTTCTAAAATGTCGATACTATTTCGATATCGAAAACTGATGTTTTGTTTCGGAGACAGCAGAGAAAAATGTTTTTGCTTGGAAAATACTAACATTCTTCGATATTGAAATGTAACGCCAGTTATTATAGGGATTTTTATTAAAACGTTTTCACTACTTTTAACGATGGAAAATAAGAATAAGTAGTTCCTTTATTATTACTTTTTTGCTCTAAAATTAATATAGATGACTTATAGCTATGATCAAATCATAATAAGTTTTTTTATTCTTACATATTATCTGTAATGTGTGGTAACAGACAAATTTTTATTCACGATATACGCGACTAACAATTTTTGTTTATTTTAATGGCACATTTCTGAGGCTGATTTATTTGTTTATAAATATTAGCGAAAGGAACATAATTTGAGTTAAAAGAAATAAACAAGTATACTGATAACATTGGATGATATTTTGTGCTCAGAAGTATAGTTCTGTAATTTTAAACCGTTTACTATTTGAAAATAAAATAAAATAAAAATGTTTTTTAAATAAATTAAAATATTTTTTTCATAAACGCATTTTAGCTCAAAACAACAGCGGAAAAATTACAAGGAGATTAAAACATTGCAAAGATATAGCTATTTCTTCGCGTATATATTATAAATATATATGCATATATATATAGTCGCGTTGAGTCCTTTAGGCTTCACTTTCAAGAACAGTGATATTTATGGGGAAAAACAGCTGACACGTGACAATGTATTGCACTATTTTATACTTAAAAATAAAAACTTTTTTTTTCCGTAACCACAATTTTCTTTCCAATCATATTTTGGATTGTCATTTTTAGATGACATAGTCACAATTAGAAATCATTCACTGTCAGAAAAATTCGTCAATATACACTAAGTTATCGTTATTTTTTCACAAATAACTTCTGTTTTCCCAGAAAACGTATTTGTTCTGTGAGTTTATTCCGAAAGTCGAAAAATGAGGAAACGATTCCGTTTATATCTAGCACGCATGCGCATGCGTGTGAGACTTTAAGTGAAGACATTTAAAAAATATTTTAATTAAAAAAAAATGCAAAAAAAATTGATATTATTAAAAAAAATCTTATCGAATAAAAATAAAACATTCATGTTTTTTCTCTGACAATCGACATAATATATTTAAAATTCACATTTTTATACTATATTAATACTAAACAAAAAAAAAAAAAAAAAAAAAAAAAAAAAACAGCCACAGTTTCATTAAAGATGAAATCTTTCCGAGATTAACTGCAAAATTAAAAGCTTTTTAACGAAATACACCAAACCACACTCATATGAAATCAACACTTCTATTTTAAAGCAAAATCTTCATGAGCAATCGTGGCGCAGTTGGATGAGCGCTGGCCTTGTAAACCTGGGGTCGTGAGTTCGATCCCCACCTCTTCCGCATTGTTTTTACCGAACTTTTTTCACGTGACGGTTATTTTTCCTCTTTTGACGGAGAAAAAAATAAACGGAAAATCGTCAATGTACAGTCAATTTCTGGCAGCAGTGCTGCCAGTACTTTTTCTGTGAAAAGACGGAAGTTTTTTTTAGAGTGTTCACTACAATTAACCCATTCGTGCCCACCACATTTTGCGCAAATTTTATTCGGTTGGCACCACTATCTTTAAAGGAATTAAGTTTACTTGATTAATTACGAAAATGTTTCAATTAAATAAAAAAAAATTTGCTGTTCTATTATACCGGTGTCAAAAACAGTGCTACATGCACCTTTTGAAGCGTCCCTAAAAAGGGACGCTAGGCACTAATGGGTTAATCAGCTTCTGATCGTGGCAGTTAACAACTACATACGCATTTCATATGATGGTAAACAGGGCATGCCATTAGTTTTAAAAGCTCTATACTACTAACTTTAATTTATCTGTATAAAAACTGGTATAAAACATTTTAATTTAAATTGTTTGTGATCATTGTCGTTACATTTGGATATAGAAGAATGTAGTTTTGTTTCTAGCCCAAAAATGTTCTTACCTCTTGTTTTATCCAACACCAAAAATAATTATTGATATCGAAACAGTATCGTCAGCGTTGAAAATAATGCCCATGTGTTCATTAAAATTTAAAATACAATAATTCTGTAAGTGTACATTCCAAAAATTTTTAAGGTCTCGTCAGGGCTCCCAAATGGACCGCGAACTGAACATCAACTTTTTAACAGAAAATTTCATGATAGCTTTGCGCTAAAATTGACTTCCAAAGGTGGTTTCTTGGTAATTTGCAAGAAAAATCTAAAAGGAAAATTTCTCTAAAATTCTGATGTTCAGTTGGCGAACCATTTGGGAGACCTGGGTCTCGTAGATCAGTAGCTCCGCCCCAAATAACGCCTTTAAATGAATTTTAATAATTTTTATACACATTTTTCTAAATATTTATATGTAGTACCCAATGCAAACTTTTGGTATTTTTATATAAAATTCCGGCACATACGAGGAACTTTTTACAAGAAAATGGTAATTTTCAGACACCTATAAGATATTACTTTTACTTTTGTAAAATTTTAAATCGCTTTTTCACACACTTATTACAATCAGAAAATTACACAAAAATTCCCAGTTATGCATCTTTGATGCCTATATAAACACAATAAATGGCATTTAATTCGGTTCAATAGTTTTTGCGAAAATGAAGTTTTTTAAAAATCGAAAAAACATTTTTATCTCATAAAATATCAATATTTATAAGGTGATAATATGTGAAATACATTGTTAGATAAGTATCCACAGTATCCACACATGGGGAAAAATCAAGTAATTTGATTGAAAGGCATGTTTCCAATGCTTATCCGTCTATGCCCTTTAGGTACATATTCTTATTAACCAATGCATTTGATAAGATTTTTCCAATGAAATATATCTTGGTATTTTCAAAGGCCAATATTGTTTTTCAATCAACGACATTTTTGAGTTGAAACTGATGAGCAACTTTTGTCTATACATAATTGGGATACAAGCGCTGCGTCAAAAATGATGGAAGGGTACCAATGAATTTCATTAGTATTACTTGTCTTATATACTGACACCATTTCTGAGATCTAATAAAGCAAAAAATACTGTTATACTTTAGTAGTTAAAAATTACCATTTTTGGCGCAGTTTTTATAACTGTACTAGTGTTTCCATGTATTGTAAGTAAATCAGGGCTCCAAGTGTTTTGGACACCAGTAATTTCTTACAGTTTATTTTTTTAATTTAATCGCAGCTAATTCTCCCATTAAATTAGACGATGGAAATTTTTTTTTAAAATTGGCGTCAAAAAGATTTGGAGTCCTTATTTATGTGGGACACCTGGCAAAAATATTGGCTACTATGATAGGTATTCCAACGAAACAAAGGGGAAAAAAGTTCGAAAAATTGCATATGTACATTTCTAAAACAATTTTTAACAAAATTATCTCTCTTGTTAAATGACAAACAATTGCTACCGAATCTTCAGTTAAAGGCATTTATTACAACTACTATGATTTAAGTAAATAAAATTTTGGAATAAACAAAATACTGTGTCGGATTTCTTCTAGAGTGTGAGGAACGTAATTACTCTGAAAAAAAAAGTAACTTGTGTAGTTTTAAAAATTATTTATTTAATATACATTTTTAATTCAAAGCTTCTGTGAAAAATATTAAGTGACAATAGACACTTATAAAAAAAATTGCAGACAAAGTTAAAATTACTTTATGCCTTAATGGAAAGTATTTGTAAACCTTTCAAAGAACTTTCAGCGTTCATTTTTAGTGGTGGGTTTGATAAATGACATCGAATTGACTTTAATATCAAAGCATTTTTTCTATTAAGAAAATCTATATCAAAGAAATAAATATTAAAAATTATTCTTGAGCAAAAAAATATATGCATATACCGGGTGTCCCAAAAATGACTGATGGATTTTAAAATTCAATAACTTGCAAACGGTGACAGCTATTAAAAAAAGTTTTGCAGGAGGGCTATGCATAATGTCAGGAGTTTTTTTACCGCAATTCTTGATTTTAGTTCGAATTTCAAACAACAGATGGCGCTGATGGCGGTTGGCGGCCAGTCGACGCCGAAACTAACTTCATTCAGCTTTGACGGAAAAGAAGGAGATTAAGGCTATAGAGTACGTCTCATTCTACAGTACAGTCTTGCTCTCAAGCCCCGATTCCGGACTCATGCGATATGATTTGAATGGAATGCGTTGTTGCCATGGAAATAACAGATTGTTCGATAGTGGAATACAGCTTTCAGAAGTGGGCATAAATTTCGCAAGCAGTATTCGAGTTTGCAGAAGATTTTCGTTTAAGAAGTTTTATTTTCCCGGACTAAATTACTTTTTTATGGCACGATTTAAAGAATATTTTATGCATCATATTTTAAAACTAGATAAAGAGATTTTTTCAATCTGATGATTTTCTTTATATTCTTAAGAAATTTTAGATCTTTTAAGAAAATTCGTATGTAGATTTTTAAGAATGTTCAAAAAATAATCATGAAAACTGTTGATAGTACATTATTGTGTAAAATAACTACCAAAAACAAATATTATAAGTTGCCTTGTTTAGCCCTTTTCAATAGGATTAGTCTATCGTTGCATAACCCTTTCCGGCGCGGTGTCCCTTAAAAAGGACACCTAATTTTAATTTTACTGGCATTAAGAATATTTAATTAAAATTTTCCTTTGATAAAATGCCTGAAAATAAGCAAGTTCGTATTTTCTAATAAATTCGTTTATAAATTCTGGTGGCAGATAATTATTTCAATTAAACTTACTCCGCGCCGGAAAGGGTTAAAATAGAAAAAATAAAATAAATGTGAGTTAATTAAAATTTATTCTCCCGGATTAAATTCCTTTTTATGGCATGATTTAAGAAATATTTTAGGCACCTTATTTTAAAACCACGCTGTTAAAAATTTGAAACCTTTGCTGCATCGTCACTTCTCCACTTTTATAGAAAGAGATTACTTCACTATATTATGGAGCATTCTCATTGGTCAAAATAGAGATATTCTATAATAGCAGTGGAGTGACGATGCAGCAAAAGTTTCCAATTTTTAACAGTGTAGGTGAAGATACCCAGCAAACACATAACTTTCGGCATACGATCGGTTCGGAGCCGTCAATGTCGGTTAAGTGTCGGTAGCAGGTTGGCAAATGAAACTTATGAATCTGCTTTTTTAACAGCTAGTTACGGTAATCGGTCCACTTTTGGTTATATATCGGCTAGCGACTTATACCGGCAAGTGACGCAGGACCGATATTTGAGTTCTGATAGAGGACCGATCAGATTTGCCAACATCGGTCCGTATTCAGAATATTTAATTTTAACCGATATATATATATATATATATATATTTCATTTGCTCAATTTTATTTGAATTTGAGTTTTGATAAGAAATGTATATTTCATGTATATCATTAAAAATTCTGACAGAGATAAACAGAAAATATGTCAAAAAGAACCTATATTTATTTATTTAAAAATATTGTTTTTGAAGTAATTTTTAAAATGACTTACAATTACTTTAATCACAAAAAAAATTAATTCTCTTTTAAATTGTTATGCACTATTAGGAACTTAATCATATAAAAACAGAAAAATTATTTTTAAGGTAATTGAATTTATTTTCTATTTAACTATTCATTTTCAAAGCAATAACTCATTTTCTTATTTTATTTTAATATTAATTACTAAAAGGTGCTTGAAATTATTTTACATAGTAAAACATATAAAAAGAAATCTACCCATTTTTTTAACATTAAAAAATCAGATTTTTTTTCTAAAATATTATCTCACAAACGAAAAATAAATTACTATCACTATTTTATTTTAAAATTTAAAAATTATTATTGCAACAATTATTCGGAATTAATATTGATACATAATAAAAAAAATATTCTGAATTAAATCTTGAAATGACTTTGAATTCCCATTTTAATTAAAAGTGATTGATTACCAAACTATTTTTTATTAAATTAGTTATTTTACGTTTTAAATATATATTTCTTATTTTTTTTACTTTATTATTTACTTTATTATTACATTTAGTAACTTCATAATTCCTAAAAAAATATAATATATATAATAATAAGATAATATAATATATAAAATAATATATATATGTACATAAATTACTTTTATTTTTTTTTATTTAATAAATATACATAATCAACAAAATAACATTGCAACATAGTCGTAAATCATAAATACCACTTTAAATCATCAAATGGCATAACATAGTTTTTATTCTATTTAGAAGTTAATTATTACCAATTTATTATTATTTAAAATAAGTTTTTCTACGTTAAAATTATACACTGTAGAAATTAACACAAAGCATGTAATTATGTTATAGTTTCTAATTTAAAAAAAAAAATTATTTATTTATGAATACTTCTGAAACAAAAAATATTATTTTTAATTTTTTAAATATACTATTTAAGTTCTAAAATTTATAAGAAAAACAATTTGTTTACTTTAATTTGCTAATTCATTAATTTAAATATTAACTTAATTTTTAAAATCAGGCGCATAAGACAATTACAAGTAAATGAATACATAAATAAAATAAAAACACTTTAATATTACACTTTTCCAATCTGTCATTTAAGTCAACGACACTCGCCATTTACGTGGCACTTACTGAAAAGCCACATCCTTATTATCACACATAATCCTCCCCCTAAACAGGTCTGACTTGTCTAGTGGTTAAGGCGTTCGCCTTCTGAGCTAGGGGTTGCGAGATCAAACCCCGCCTGTTCCCGCACTGAAGTATGTTCATTGGCTCTCAAAATATTTGCTAGAGTGTTTAACAGATGGCGCCACCAGAGATTTTTTTGCTTATGCCGGGCTTCAGTCGGTATTCGTGTGGTTAGCTATCGGCATAGTTTTTTGCCGATACCGGACAGGCTGCGAGCCTCATGAATCGGGCGGCATTCGCGCGGCGTATCAAAAAAGATACGGAACCGGTAGCGGCAACCGGCATCGGTGCAATACCGCTGGCAGTGGCAAGCGGCTATCGTCCGATTGCTTACCGATAGCTCTGTGTTTGGTGGGTATCTTGCTCTTACACTGTAAAAATCTGCTGCATTTTGTTGTATACGCACTCCGCTTGTATAGAAGCGGTTACTTGATTGTATTATGAAGCATTGTTTTTAGTCGGAAAAGAGATATTATATACAAGCGGCGGAGTGCGTATGAAGCAAAATGCAGCATATTTTTAACACTGTGGGGCTCGATTCTGAACTCATTCGATATGATTTCAATGGAATGCGTTGTTTCCATGGAAATAACAGATTGTTCGATAGTGGAATACAGCGTTAACAAGTGGGCATAAACTTAGAGAGCAGTATTTGAGTTTGCAGAAGATTTTCGTTTAGGGAGTTTTATTTTCCCTTATTAAATTACTTTTTATGGCACGATTTAAAGAATATTTTATGCATCATATTTTAAAACTAGATAAAGAGATTTCTTTAATTTGATAATTTTTGTTATATTCTAAGAAATTTTAGATCGATTTAGATTGTTATATTCATGCTCAATTTTGAATATTGTATTTTTCTATAGAAGAATTTGTTATTTCCATTACAACAACACATTCCATTGAAATCATATCGAATGAGTTCAGAATCGGGTCCCACAGTGTTAAAAAGCTGCTGCATTTTGCTTCATACGCACTCCGCCGCTTGTATATAATATCTCTTTTCGGACCAATAACAATGCTTCATAATATAACCAAATAACCGTTTCTATACTAGCGGTGTGCGTATGCAATAAAATGCAACAGATTTTTAAAGTGTAAGACCAAGATTGTAGCAAGATATCTTCACCTACACTGTTAAAAATAGGAAACTTTCGCTGCATCGTCACTCCGCTGCTATTATAGAATATCTCTATTTTGACCAATGAGAATGATGCATAATACAGTGAAGTAATCTCTTTCTATAAAAGTGGAGGAGTGACGATGTAGCAAAGGTTTAAAATTTTTAACAGTGTAGTTTTAAAATATGGTGCCTAAAATATTTCTTAAATCATGCCATAAAAAGTAATTTAATCCGGGAAAATAAATTTTAATTAACTTACATTTATTTTATTTTTTTTCTATTTTAATGCAACGATAGACTAATCCTATTGAAAAGGGCTAAACAAGGCAACTTATAATATTTGTTTTTGGTAGTTATTTTACACAATAATGTACTATCAACAGTTTTCATGATTATTTTTTGAACATTCATAAAAATCTACTGACGAATTTTCTTAAAAGATCTAAAATTTCTTAACAATATAACAAAAATCATCAAATTGAAAAAAATCACTTTATCTAGTTTTAAAATATGATGCATAATATATTCTTTAAATCGTGCCATAAAAAAGTAATTTTATCCGGGAAAATAAAACTTCCTAAACGAAAATCTTCTGCAAACTCGAATACTGCTTGCGAAATTTATTCCCACTCCTGAACGCTGTATTCCACTATCGAACAATCTGTTATTTCCATGGCAACAACGCATTCCATTGAAATCATATCGAATGAGTCCAGAAGAGCAAGACTGTACTGTCGAATGAGACGTACTCCATAGCCTTAATCTCATTCTTTTCCGTCAAAGCTGAATGAAGTAAGTTTTGGTGTCGACTGGCCGCCAACCGCCATCAGCGCCATCTGTTGTTTGAAATTCGAACTAAAATCAACAATTGCGGTAAAAAAACTCCTGACATTATACATAGCCCTCCTGCAAAAAAATTTTTAATAGCTGTCACCGTTTGCAAGTTATTGAATTTTAAAATCCATCAGTCATTTTTGGGACACCCGTTATATATTTAATATCATAACACTTCAGTGGGATAATGTTAAATCCAGATCATGTAATATTTAAATGGGAAAACATTTAATCGAAATTAGAGCGCTTAACGGGGATACGACTGTTGCAAAAATCACTGATAAGAAAGGTGATAATGACCATAGCTGCCAATTTTTTATAACACCATCTTTAACCCCTTGAAGGGCGGTGTCGGCAGGATGACAACACCTAATCTTGATTCCAAATTGCCACACTGCCACCAGAAAATTTCTAGGAAAATTTCCCTTTTAGTAAATACGCAAAAATACACTTTTATTAATTTACAAATAAATTCCGTGTAAAAACTGGCGTCATTCAAATATTTCAATATTTTACGAATACAAGTACCTTGCCCCGGAAACTGTTAATCAGAAAAATATGCCTTTTTTAATCTTATGTTTTCGATGGTTAGATAAGGCAAAATTCTGTGTTAAAAAATAGCGTGAGAAAAACAGCGTAAAACGTAGAAGCTATAATAAGAAGTTTTTATGTGAAAAAAGAGAAAATTAAGTTGAGTTCTACTATTTTTCAGCACAATCTACTATTATTTTACCTAGCACGAGTTAAAGTTTTGGAAATAGAATCCTAATAATTGAAAGCAATTGTTTAACCCTTTCCGACACGGGCAAAATATGTTAGTAAAAGGAGAAATTATGGACTGACACTGGAATTCACTATCGAATTTTTTAGATATTTTGAAATCCTAATCAAAGCTTTTATTGTACAAGCAAAATTTTACCAAAATATTATTGGTGCCGATTGCAAGTTTGGAATTAAAATTAGGTATCCCAGAGGGAGACCGGGCACAGTGTGATGGAAACGGTTAATACTAGATGTCCCGGATGGAGTCGATTCGAATACGACCATGTAATTAAATTTGTATTCGTGGCAGAAATTTTTTCTAGAAATAAGTTAAATTTAAACCCGGGAAATTTACGTTAAATAATTTTAAATAAAAATTCTGGTGGTTAATATTATTATCAAACTTGAGTAACATTTCCGGGCGCTCTATTGTTAATATAAAAAAAATGAAAATTGTGCATTAAATAGTTACGAGATTTCCAATAATTGTAGATAAAACTGATATCACGCTTTTTTCAAATGGACTATCTTATTATTATTTTTTATAATGGACTTTGTCTAGTATGGTTATTAGCCCCTAATATGTATGTGTTGCGTGCAACGTTAGGGTTTCCGCCTTCTGCCACACGAGCTAACATTACTAATTGCAAACATTACTATAGCTTAGGTGATAGAAGTCGCGTTCTTTTCTGTATCGTAATACTAGCCTTATTCAATCACAGAAATAAGCGATTAAAAGGCGAAAACATATATGGAATATAACTCTACTTAAACATGGATACTCAAAATAGAGTTATGAGTAAAGAGGGGTAGATATATAGCGCATTGTTTATTAGTTACGAGTGAAGAAGCTAAGAAAGCCATAACAATATTGCGGATATTTTTTTAGGTATCATATGAATAGTTCTAAACGATTGCCAGGGCATTATCATATTGATAATTTGAATAGAATATTTCTTTGTACTTAGGCGCCTTATATATGGAACATTTCCCTCACAAATCTGGTAAAAATTTAGGTTTGCTTTGACTAGTGTCAGTTCTCTAGGTAACATAATCCTATTTATTGATTCTCAGAGGAAATTGTAAAAGTTGTCGCAATATATATACTTGCGGACTTCAGACTTAATTTCCGTAAAATATGAGTTGTTTAAAACCAGGCTTGACATGTTTCCATCAGAATTTTTTTAAAGAAGTTATACATCTAAAATATTTTCTGATTAGTATGTTGTTAAACTTGGTTAAAATTAACTCACATTTTACAGAAGTCAAGTTCAAAAGTGGCAAAAATTCAATAGGTCGGAAAAAACAGCGCCTGACTACTGCAGATTTAAAAGTTCTATTAGTAAAAATTAATATCTGTTTTATCACTAATTTTGATTATAATTGACATTAACCAATGAATGTTAAAGGGTTAAAAAAAGAAGAAGAAGAAGGTTTTTAGTATTAAAATTTTGGTAGAAAAATTGGAAGTTCGGCTTATTTCAAATAATGCACATTTGAGATGAGCAACGCAAGAATGTTAAACAAGGAGAAAATTTCTATTTAAATTTACTGGTGTAGGTTTTCTACGGCAATTAAAAACACCTGCAAAACGGATTACAATTATAGCTTTACTATTTTATTGATGTTTCAGTTCTACTATTTCCATGATACTCAAGATCGATAATTCTTGGTAACAATGCATTAAATAGAATATTTTCCTTTATTTAATTACCGAAACTTTACAAATAAATTAGGCGAAGTAAAATATTTGGAAACAGCATTAGTTGTGAAAAAGGATTCCCAGGTAAAATGCTTGACAAATAATTTTTTAGGGAACATTCAATGTCAATATTGAGATATTTATATACTTATTTAATCCGTTTTATTTTTAGTACGCTTTACTTTAATTCACTTTTATAAAAACATGAAACGTAAAAGTATATAACATAAAAGTTTCACCTTTTGAAAGAACATTCTTGTGTACCACACCAGAAAACATACTATAAATGTCAAATTTTTCTTTTCTATCCTTTTTTATTCTTTTTGTGGATCGCTGTCACAGGATTGTTGTTACCATGTAACATATTGTCAGTAGAATTTTATTTGAAACATTGAAATGCATTTTGTGTTTTAAAAGAAGGGTTACATATAAGTAAACGTCACACATTTCTATAAAGAAAACTTCTTGAAATCTATACAAAATTTAAAAGTTCAACACATTATTTCAATAAATGATATTATCTTTTAATATTAAAAAAAATAAATAAATAATAAAGATTTAATAAGCTAAAGTAAAAGATTAAAATACTGTTTACAATTGACATATCTAACTTTTACAGTTAACATAATATTAAGAAGTACAATAAAACTTTTTTATAGCGGGAAGCCGCGATTTGGCCACTATTAAAAGATATCCTTATTTCAGAGGTATTTAAGTATGCATGTGTTACTTTTTTCTTACAACGTCTATTATACACAGAATGATTCTAAATTTGTGGTACAAACGTAAAGGGTAAGTTCAGGACACTATAACAATTATTTATTGTATTGGAAAGGATGGGCGCAAGTGACACTTTGAGGTAGAAACACCATGGGGCCAATTTGGCCCTTTTTTAACCCTTGTGTCAATGGCCAAAATCTCCCTGGAATTTTAACATAACATTCTCCTTTTTCATAGAATATAACTGCAGCTTCTTTGAAGAAAGGGGATTTAACACTAGAACGCCCGGAAGGAGTCGATTCGACTCCAACCACGTGCTTAAATTTCAATTTAAACCAGAAATTTTTTCTTGAAATAATTTAAATTCGATCTGCATAAATTCACGTTAAATGAAATAATGAAATAATTTTGAATGAAAATTCTGGTGAGAAATATTATAATCAAATTTGAGTAAAATGTCCGGGCGTTCTAGTGTTAACTCATTTTTGGGAATGTTATTGTAGTTATTTGCACTTCTTTGTCTTCGCTGCGGCGACATCGTCTTTACTTAACACTAGAACGCCCGAAAGGAGGCGTTTCGACTCCAACCATGTAATTAAATTTCATTTCGAGCCAGAAAATTTTCTTGAAATAAGTTAAATTTCAAACACGCAGATTTACATTAAATAAATCAATTAAATAATTTCGAGTAAAAATTCTGGTGTGAAATATTATTATGAAACTTCAGTAAAATTTCCGGGTGTTCTAATGTTAAGGGATCTGATTTTTGCACCAGTAATAAAATAAAATAAAATTTGCCTTATTTAATCAGAGAATTTTTGAAATTGCATATTTGAAGAAAACTTTTTTAACCCTTTCCGGCGCGCATTTTCAGAAAGAATCCCGTTTTGAGCACCTTATCGCCAGAACAACGATTGGCGCGGAGATGAAGTCAATGCTACGCATCCTTTCTTGTTTGTGACTTCAAACGCCTAGCGAATAGCAACCCTTCCTTCTGCAAAGAGATCGCGCTTATTGTTCATTTGTTTTTTCCGTAAATGTTATAAACCAAAAACTATAATATGAGGAAATGTTATTCACCGTTGTTTACAATTAAAACATAGTTTAAAACAAAGAGCTTTTTCAGATTAAAATACTTTAAATTTCACAGAACATATAAACATAGGTTTTTTTTCTCTCTCTCTCAATTCAAAAATATTATTTCCTGAACTCACTATGTTCGAAGAAATTGAGAAGTTAATTAAAAACAGTAGTAAAGATTTACTTGTAATACATATAATTCTATTACTCATATGTTTTATGACACATTTAAACTTAGTTTATTCTGTGTTTGGCAATGCAGCTAGCTGAACGTTCTCACATTCGCCAACTCGCCAAGGCTGGCGCTCAAAACGCGATTATTTCTGAAAATGCTTCCGGCGCAGACAAATTCTCTTCGTAAAATGAAAAATTGTTGATTGACACCTGAATTTACAAAAGACATTTTTAGAAATTAAGAATTCCTTGATTTAAACTGTCATCGTAAGAGTAAAATTTGACTAAAATATTATTGGTGCCATTTGTAAGTTTGGAATGAAAATTAGGTGTTGCCGGAGTAGTAACACTGCGCCGGAAATGGTTAATGAAAGTGGTGCCGCCCGAATAAAATTTGTGTAATGATGTGCAATTTCACTTAACACATTCGCTGCCGCTCACGCGGAAGCGCGTGATATGGCGCCAACGCTATGGAGGCCACTCACGCGCTAGCGCGTGATGTGGGGTGATCTCCAATAGAAAGTCACGCGCAGGCGCGGGAAAATCTTTCACTGATTCTTTGTTATAAAAAGTAAATCGGCTTCTGGGAAAAACTTACTTCTGCAGTGCGGCATTAACTATCATCACATCTTCACGTAAGCGGCAGCAAACGTGTTAATTCACAGTCAAAATGACGCAGAGTTCCTACTAGCTCATACTCAAAATGACACGGAGTGCAAAGGATTAATTACTTAAGGTGTTCACAATTCAAAGAACCAATTCAAATATTCAATTCATTAGAAACGTGGAAAAGAAACTCAAATCCGTTATATCCAGAACATGTCCTTCTAAACAGCTTCTGGAATATATTTAGGTTTATTCTATTTGACAAGAATAACATGATAACAAATTTTATTTCTTCTCTTTATTAATTGGTTGAATCTCCAGGGTTCGTACGCTCTAAGCGTTTGAAATGCATTGTATGACTACGACACCACTTGATTTTAATTCTCGAAAGCCATGTTCACACCATAATTTCGATAAAAGAATTTTCGGTTTGTTATATGTGTGAAATATGGACTTTTTTTTTGTTATTTACAAAAGAATTCGTTTCGAGATTTCGATGTCACTTTTTAATTTCGACACTTTAGCAATTGAATTGTTTTGCACCGCAAAGGGCTAAGGATTTTCAAAGAACTTTTACCAGATTTATAAAGTAACTTTGCGTTATTTAATGAAAAAAAATTCTATCTTTAGGTGAAGCTATCACTACTTTATGAAACACCTGATACTAAAACACATAAAAAAGATAAATGTTTAATAAAATGTCTAGTAATATTTAGTAACTTAGATGTCGAGTAAGAGAGATATTTAGAATTGCATCTCTAAGCTCCAGTATTTAAATGTAGAAAATATTATTGTTTTTGATCTTATACTTTTATGAAAGCGTAAAACAAACATTTCTACATTAATATACTAGCGGTGGGGTAATCAGGGTGGATGCGCAAGTGCGATAAATACCGGTAATTTTTTAAAGCTTTGTTCGCCTATTCTAACCAGAAAAATTTCTGCCATGAATTAAGGAAAAGGAGACCTTACAGTATCACGTGTTTTGGTCCCCCAACCTGGTTACGCCCCTGTAGTAGTAACAAAATTTTGAATGACTTAGCTGTGCTGCATATGCATTCAACCAAAAATCCCCATAATTTTAACATTTTCACTGTAGAATAACGAAACCAGCATTCTTGAATTAATACCAGAACATTAATACAAAAATTATATTTCATATAATAGCGGGATTTTCTGTTATGAAATAAAGTAAATAGAGCTATTTAATATTTCTGGTTTGATTAAATAAATTACAATAATTTTTTTAAATCACGGATTGACAGAAATATATGTTGTGAAACAAGGAAACAAATAAAAGGACTAGTGAAATATTTCCGGAAATAAATTAATCTTCTACAATGTTATCTTTCTTTCGATGACCCAATAATCAAGCAGTCATTGACTCAGAAAGTCTAGTTAAAATTTCCTTAGCAATGCTTTTCCACACTAATTAGATGAATTATTTCAAATCATCTATATTTGCGTGTTGTGTGCCATATTTACATATTTCTCTACCTGACAAGCCTCACAGATACTTAGTAGGGTTTAAATCAGGACTTTTTTGCCAGCCAATCCAAATATTGGAGAAAATTGACCTCGAAACATAAACTTGATGCACGAGACTCATTTAAAATTACTTTATCTTTTCGAAAAAAAAAAAAAAAACACCGCCTACAAAAATTTGCAATATGTTTTCAACTAGCATATCCACATATGATTCTGAATTCATGCGACCTCGAATGGTCACGATTGGTATTGATTCATGGGCTGCAAAACCTGCCTAAGCAACCATATATTATTGTAATTAGGTCTGCTATAGGTGACTATTTTTTAATTCTATCCAACACTATATTCTCAAAGCAGAAATTCTTATCGTGCATTTTATCATGTTTGCAAGAGCAATATAGTCCAAACATTATATTAGCAAAATACTGGAGCTAACAGGATAGAAAAATATTCTCCTGTGGCAGACCTGCGTAACTGGTGGACGTTAGAGTAGTTTAGCGTATCTATCATAAGTATTCTTTTGCAAAACATTACGTACTGTTTGGCTAGTGTGTGGTAGATTAATTTCTATTTTAATTTGAATAGAATTCTGTTCTTTCTTCTAAAAAAAACGCTTGACGGTAATTCCTTGTTTCTGGTGCATAATCAGATAAACAGGTCTTTTTGCCATAATCTGTTAAATTCTTCAGAAAATGAGAAAATTACTCTTTCAGATCTTTTTTTTATTCGTTACAATTTCATTTCTACTCATTCAATATTTTCGTAAGCAATAATTTTAACCCTTTTCAAATTCGGATTGTTGTGTGCTTTTTGGCATGATAAAGAAGGGGAGGAAGTACTGGACAATAGATTTAGGCTATTTATATCCTATAATTTTACGAAATATTCAAAAAAAATTTGCGATTTCAAGAGAAATGCAGATTTTTATTATTTTTTCCAAGTAGCAATCTAAAAAAAAAATTTTAAATTGTTACCTTTTAATGAATTTCGAAATTTTCATCTGAGAGTTTGTTTGTATATGTTCTATTTCAGCTATCTAATAAATATCATGCAAATATTAGCAAAACTTTTACTAGCCAAGTGACTCCTATATTTCGTTGTTTTTCAAAACACTTTCTACTAATCTTTATAATTTTTCCATGGCTGTATTACTTTTGTAAATATTTGTACTAAAATTACTTAATCAATAGCATCTATATATTTTAAAAATCATAGTTTATCGGATTGCTAATGCATGGGAGTTTAGTAAAGTTTGAATTACAGACGGCTATTTTTATATTCTATTCCCACCACTATTAAAAAAATACATACCAGAGTTTATTCCTCTTGCAAATGATCTCAAAGCGTATGTAAAAGTTTTTTGTTTTGAAAAAGCGGTGTGAGGTAGCTTAAAAAACATTCGCTCGTAATTGAAACTTTACGAGACACCTTACGTAAAATCTGAATGTAGATATTTAAAAATAGTTTGGATTTTCATCAATAAAGGAGTCCCAAACTTTAAAAATGTTCAATTTAGTATTTAACAAAATTTTTAAAAGATAACTTTTTTTAAGTTCAGTAGCAAAAAAAAAAAAAAAAAAAAAAAGAAAAAAAAAAGAGATGTTTGATGCGGCTCTTAGAGTTCCAAAGTCTTCGAATTTTTGTACACCACTATTATTTTAAAGAACATTTTGTTTTTTAAATCGCCCAAATGTCCAATTCAGGTCACTTCAAGGGCGATGGTAAATTTTTGAACCACTTATTTTAATTCGTAATTGCCACATTGCCACTTTTTTTAATGACATTAGAATCACCAATAGGGGTCTTTATGACCCCTGCCAAGTTTAAGATAGCCGATTTCAACCAGAAATTTCTTGATAAGATTGGATTTGTTAAATATGTACCGAACAAAATTAGGCTAATTAAATAAATTATATAATTTTAAATAAAAATTCTGGTGTCAAACACTTTTTTATAAAATTTTAATAAAACAACCGGTGGTTCTAGGGTTAAGAATACAATCAAAGCTATTGATTATTTTTAAATAAATTTGATTGAAAAAAATTTTGGTGTCAATTACAATTTTCGGCGTTTTAGGAATTGAAATATCTTGCCCCTTAAAGGGTTAAATAAAAGAATATTTGTGCATTTAAATACTGGTTTACAAAAAGACGGAATCTTGGCAGGTCTTAGATTTTAATATAAGTTTATTTATTTTTACGACTTGAGGCAGCATAGTGCCGCAAGGAATCTATACATAAACGTTTTTTAGTTAAAACTTGTGAGATAATATTTGAAAGAACAGTTCATTTGTTTCATCAGTTTATTAATTAAATTTCATGAATTATTAAATATTAAGGAGCACTTTGTAAAACAACTTGTATGAACATCAACTATCACCTTTAGGAAAAAATTCTAGAATTTTCATCTGAAGTCATTATAATATATTTCTCAATGTATCCCTTTCCTTATGCTACAGAAAAAAAATATTCCATGCCATACATTCATTTTATCCGTAATAAAAAATGCTTACCTACCCTACAGAAAGTGCAAATGGAAATTTCTCCCGAGAATTGAAAACCAATCACTTTTTTCAGGAATTGCTAATTTATCCTTTCAACTTATCTCAAAGAAGAAAGCTCATAAAAGGAATCGTCCAGAGAAAGCTATTTAATTTTCTACAGCTACAAACATATATTACATCTATTCTTTGGAAGATGAATGTAAAGTTAATTAAGAAAATTTAAAAAAAAAGAAAGAAAATTATTCCTGAATATTTATGAAGTATTAATTATATATTTACTCTATGAGACAGATTAGCCGGTCTTTAGAAAGATATTTTTCAAAGGAAATTTGTTAATAAAACCCATCATAAAAATTTACAATTCTTGTAATAAGTATTTTGTTTCCTTTCAGGCATTTATCCCCTTTATCTTTTTCTGGCATGATGGTTGAAGTTCTCTCCTATTTAAATTTAATTCCCAAATAGCACATCGGCCCAGTATTTTTAGCCCCTTCCGGTGTGGTGATATATTTATGAAACCACTTAATTTAATTCCCAAACGCCAAGTTGGCACCGGAACTTTGAACTAAGCAAAAATAACGGTTTACTGTATGCGTCAGATACAGGCTTTTTTTTATTTAGAAATAAAGTTGTTTCCCAATTCCGATGTTAGTCATTAATTTCAACACTTAACCCTTTGCTGTGCAGGGCAAATTCTTTGCTTAAGTGATGAAATTAATGACTGACACCGGAATTCGAAACTAAATTTATTTGTAAATAAGAAAACGCTAGATTTTACGCATTCAATAAACCGTATTTTTTAAAACAACATTCCGGTGCGAATGTGGCTTTTGGAAATTAAAATTAAGTGGTATATCTATGAAACCACCGAGCCGCAAAGGGTTAAGCAATGACTGTGCCCTGCGCCGCGAAGGGTTAAAAGAATTTTTTGCCTTCTAAACACTTAATTGATCAATGTTTCTGAAAACAAATTTCAAATAACGCCTATTTTTTCATGTCCCTTACAGAAATGTTAATCTTTTTTTCTTCAAAAATTTTTGCCGATTGAAGTCAGAAAAGTACTTGGATTAAAAAATGCAAAATTTACAATAAAAAATTTCTGGTGAGTATAATAAATCATGATTTAAATGTGAATGTCCGTACAGGGTTTGTATGCTTCAAGGATCTTTTACAAGAATGTAAAGTAATATTTTTCTTATTTAATAAGAAAAATCTGCTATTAGGTTTAGCAATTACTACTTTACTAATTTTCTTATGCAAAACCACCTAAAATCCCTGTTGCATACGGACCCTGCCGTACGTCATATGGGCAAATCGTGATTAGCTGAAACACGTTGCCCGTATGACGCATGACCGTTTACTATATCATCTATATTAGTTTTTGAAGTTACTAACAAAATTAGTTGTTTTTGGTGCATAAGGTACATTAAGCAGAGCTGCCAAGTCTCCGGCTTTTTGGATACCAGTAAATAAATACAGAAAATGTTCTTATATGTAATTGGAACATATCGGAGATTTAAAATAGTCAAATTTTCTTTAAAATAAAAGTGGTGTGCAAAAAGCCGGAGACTTGGCAGCTCTGGCATTAAGTGTTTTTGGTCAATATTCACTGAGTGAATCTTGACCTATATTTTTATTTTATTATATTCATAAAGGAAACATTTTTTCACAAATATATGTTGATCCAAAACTACAACAATATCTGACTGTAGTAGAGGCTGGTCAGGGGGTGCTGCATCAATTTATTCACACCACTAAAATTGTATGGTTATTACAGTTTTATTTAATCAACAAAATTTGTCGAATAAATAATATGAAAGATTCTGTTAAATTTTAGTGTTGTGAAATATTGGATGCATCCCTGACGAGCCGCTACTGTCTGACAGCCAAACCATTTAAATTTGGAAAATTGCTTGCTGAACAAATTTCCAATTTTCAATATAATTTGGGCCACTTGCAGTTGAAATAATTCGCTTATATTTGCTTTTGAGAATAGTATGGCGCTGTACGCTGAAAAAAATGTGTAAAGTTACTGAACTTTTTCTAGGAAAATGTGATTCCTAAAACATGTAATGTCCACATCCAAAGTTTATGCAATTGATTCTGTTGAATAAATTTTTGCTGTTACCGTTATATAATAAGTTCTATCAATCCATGTTTCCACGAAAAAAAAATGTAATAAGTCAGCATATATTTTTTACAGTGTAAATCAATAATTTCGATTCGGATTTCAGGTGGTAACAATTAACATCTTGCAGAAAATTTTCAAAAGTACTTGCGAAAAGATCTACAGAATATAAAATCTAAATCTATATCGAAAATTAACTTTGGACAGCTGACAATAAACATTTATTTCTGGATTTATCTCTCTTGTTTTTTCAAAATTTTCAATTTTTCCACAAGTCTTCGCGTGCCACCGTTAAAACTCCACTATACCGCAAGTGCAGCGAATTGGCCACTTACACTGTATTTCTTTCCAATTGAGCACTGATACTGAAAGAAAACGTCCTTTTCAAGCGCAGTATTTTTTATTAATATTTTCGGGAAAGGAACTTTATAGTTTCTACTTTCAAAGGTCGAGTAGCTATTTAGCACAGTGATTTTTAATGATATTTTCATTATAACATTATAATTTATAGTTATATTCGTGCGATGATATTATGTATTCTATGAATCTAATATTCCAAGGTATGATATTTAGAATCATGATAGATATTTGTAGTGTGGAGCATTTATGTCAATGCAAAAGTTTCTTTAATATGTGATATACATATTTAGGTAAGGAGCGAAAACAGATTTGCGAAATACTGTTGTAAAAGCATTCCTTTCACATCCCATGACAAAAGGATCTAGCGAACTTTGCAGATAGATTAAAAAAATCATAGAATTTTCTATAAAATGTTTCGCAGTGATCAATTGTTGACAAACAACTTTTCAGGAACAATGATATTAGCCATGCTTTTAACTAAATATCTCTGAATATAAAGAGGCATAGCCTACTATATTGAAATTGTTTAATTAAAATTCTAAGTTATAGTACGAAGACTGTGTATTGCGTAATCCAGTTTTTTACCTCTGCCAGCGCTCGTTTTTTTTCTTTCTCAATCTGTTCTCAAAAAAAAGTGATTAAAAATTTCAAAACAGAAGGAAACCAGCAATTTAAAGATAAAAAATACAGCTAATTTTCGAAGATAATAAATTTCATTCCTAAAGTTAATTTTCTACACTTGAAATGATCCAATCATGAAAAAATGGGGAATTGTTGGAGCGTTCGAAAAGTCGTCTCGGTTTTGGAAAATCAATTGTTACCGGAAAAGACTGCGGTTTAATTAATAGACATTAGATATCAGCAAGATTTACGAGTTTATCACTTTCCTGATTTTTTTTTTGACGCCGTCCGGCAAGAAGCGATTGCTTAACCCTTTCCGGCGCAGCGTGGCTGGTCTGGACACAAATAATTTTAATTCCAAATTTGCAATTGGCACCAATAATATTTTAATAAAATCTTGACTTTACAATAACAGCTTAAATTAAGGAGTCATTGATCGCTTAAAAAGTCGTTTGTAAATTCCGGTGTCAGTAGATAATTTTTCATTTTACTAACAGAATTTGTCCACGCCGGAAAGGGTTAAACAGGAATTTTACGAAATGTTTGTGAACGAGTTATTCCACATTGTACTCATATTTTGATAAAACACATTTTCTGATTAAACATTGAAATTTTATATTTGCAAACCAAAAGGTTTCTTCAACTCATATATAAGCATATTTAACAAGAAATCTTTTCTAACTCTGTGGTGATGAATTTTTTTTTTTTTTTTTTTTTTTTTTTTTTAACCATTTCTGTTTCAGTGTTCCATTACATGAAACACCCAACTTGATTCCTAAATGCAACAATGAGGCCAGAATTCCGGTGTAAATATTTTCCGTTTATTAATTTTTGAGGAAATAGCTTTTTCCTACTTTCAAATAAAGTTGTACGTAAACTCACGTGTCATTGAGTCATTTCAACAGTTTCGCAGTGGAAAGGATTAATCTGAAATAACAGCGTAGCCACGGAATGAAGGTACGCGTATTCTGTATACCAGATATATTTTAAAGTTTTCTTATCATTGATTAACAGCAGGAAGTTCTTTGAATAGATAAGGTGGACAGAACTTTACAAAATTAGTGGTATCACCAGTATTTGGATCCCCCCTTCCTGGCAACGTCACTGATCAGAAAGTTCACCTACGAGTGTTGTTCATGCACGCGAGTTTAACCCTTTGAGGGGCAAAGCACTTCTATTCATAAAATGCAAAAATGATTGAATGACACCGGAATTTAAAAACAAATTTATTTCAAAATCTATAAATGGTTTTCTTTACGTACTTTGTAAAATTAAAATTTTTATTTAAAAATTCCGGTGTCAGTATGGCATTTCGCAATTAAAATTAAGTGGTATATGTTTTATACCACCGTCCTTTAAGGGGTTAATTCAATTATAGCTGATTTACCTTTAATATTCGAAATTGTAAATTTATAAACGAACAACATATTTGAGGTTCTACTTTCAGATTTATTCAGTCCTGAAACGAAACTTAATTGATGTTAATTATTTTTATTGTAATTATCATTTGATTCGCTTCATTTAAATCCATTTGAATTCACATTTCATTTCGAAGATTTTAATGACATACTTTTAGTAAAAGAATACGGGACATGTAGAAATGAGTATTTTAATTAGAACTGTTTGACTGAAATATTTTAATCCTTATCTATTCTGATTTTTAATGCGTAGTCATCTAAGGCATATTTCAAAGTAAGTAGTATATTCAAACTTTACTAATTATTTGACATAATTTATCTAAAACAAAAATTAGTCTTACTAAAAAGCTTATTATTTGAAATTAATACTTAACTGCTCATTTCATCCGTTTTGAGCACTATATATTTAAATTAAAAATAACTTCTTGGAAACAAATAGTGTGAATTTTATACGTTGCTGTAAAAGTATAGCAAAAGAGGTATATTGTGAGTAAACGATACTGTACCAAATAATATTATTTAACATACCTACTATTGACTTGTTTAGTAAAGATTGTTAACGGTGAATCATGCGCTCAGGTTGTGGTCATAATGGTTAATATATTTCTCACGACTAATTCCTAAAAATAATCTTCAAATTATTTTATCACATAATTTATGAGAAATGTCAACGATTGCAGGGACACTGTACCTTGAAGTTGGTCAAGTTATAGTGAAATGGTCAACTTATAGTGAAAATGGTCATACTTTCCTTCTTTTAATATTAATTGAAAGTTTCTTTAATTGCGAATTTTTTTATATTTATTTTTTTTACATATAAGAATATTATATCGCGAGATATTGTAAAATTTGTTAATAGATCCAGTGCAACTACTCTTACAAATGAAAATATATAACTGTTTTTTCTCCAGGATCACATATTTTTAACTTGCTTATTTGATAAATACTAAGGCTGTTTTTGCTGAATTCGACAGAGGTTTGATTTTTTTTTTTACTTATACTCTATGGTGTATTCAGAGGCGTAATCAGGGTGGGTACCCAAGTGCTATTAATACTGGTATTTTATTTTTAAATTCTGTTCGCTCTATCTAACCAGAAAATTTTCTGTTATGAATCAAGGAGAAGAAAAACTTAAAAAAACTGCTGGTTTTGGGCACCCATCCCGGATACGCCACTGCTTATATCGATCGCTCATTTTCAAGGTGTCAATAGCAGAACTTCTGCTGTTAATTAAGGCGAAAGTTCCAACATATTGTTGGCAAAAATATAAATCAATTGGAACTTCGAGTGGAATTAAATAGTCAAATAACTTGACAGTTTTTTAAAATCAAAATCATAGTTTGGATTGTGACGTTAATGAATATAGCGAGATTTCTTTTGGTTACAACAGTTCTATCCAAATCAGTTTTATAGAAACATGTTTCACAAAATCAGTTGTCACAAGTGGCCGGTCATCTTTGGCCATATAGTGTACACGAAATCAGTTTGCAGCAATCAATAAAGACAAAAATCAGTTGCATGTGATCGCGGGTATATGTCGTTAATTCTGAATATCAGTATATACAAATAGTAAAATTAACCTTTTTTAATCGACAAAATCTATTTCATCTTTACTAAATTTTGTTTAATTTTTAATGTAACTGAAAAATTATAGTTCGATAACTAATTTTCAGTAAGTAATGAAAACAGGGAACCCACTGGTCCTTTTCTTTTTAACACTAATATTTTTTAAGAAAAAATGTGTGGTAGGTTTTGAAAACAACTGGTAGTAACACTCCTTCCTGATAAGTGTTTAGGAAACTTATAAAAAATATTTTTCTTTTAAAAATAGTTTTCTTTAACCCTTTGAGCTCTGATTGTTGAATTTTCTACCACTTAATTTTAATTCCAAAATGTCACAATGGCGCCGGAATATTCGACTAAATTTATTTGGAAAAGGTTTAATGTATTTTTTTTCTTCGTGTATATCATAAACCGATTTTTTTTTCTTGTAAAATACTGGTGCCAATGTGACATTTAAATTTTTTAATAACTTTACCCAGCAGAACTCAAAGGGTTAACCCTTTGAGCTCTGATGGTACAATTTCTACCATATAATTTTAATTCTGAAATGTCACATCGGCACCAGAAAATTCGACCAAATTTATTTTTAAAAAGTTTAATGTATCTTTTTTTCCCGTGGATCGCGTAAACCGTTTTTTTTTCTCGACAAAATACTGGTGCCAAAGTGACATTTGGAATTTTTAAGAAATTTACCCATCAGAGCTCAAAGGTTTAAATAACGGACGGAATGGGAGCACGGTATAAAGCCCGGGCCCGATTATCAACTGGGCAACACTCCCAACAGGGAAAAGAAACAAAAAAATCCCTATTCATGACAGTAATTTTGAATGTAAAGGACGTTTTAAGAAGGGGAAGATTTCAATGAATTTTACTGATGAGAGAGTGCCCCGTTAGTAATCAGGCTCTGTATAAAGCGACTTTACTTTAGCTACGTACACCCTAAATATAGGCTTCTACAGTAATCCCAACGGATTATTATTTACTTACTGGGTTAGGTTCATGCGAATGTCCAAATTGTGTCAAATCTGCTACTAGCGATTATTTTTATATTCCGTTCGCAGCACTAGTTAAAAAAATGCGTTTTGTATTACTCTTTTCTTGCATATGATATCAATGCCCTTGTAAAAGATGCCGAATGATTTCCGATTACAACCATATATATAATTTTTACAGCAATGAATTTCAAACAGTCAGCGATCATTAGTATAACTTTCAATGTTATTTTTAGCCATTCTTTAAGTCTTTGGCGATATTTTGCCATTCAGAAACCGACATCGATTTCAAATTTTTTGCTTAATATAGATATATTTCAATTGCAATGCTTAATCGGATCTCTTAATAGGATTTTTGGCGTCGCATGTCGACATTTTATTATTCATGAATAATTTCTGATTACATTGCTTCTGCCCCCCCTCCTTAATATTAATTTTTTAAACATTGGCTGTAAAATATTTAGCGATTTTTTGTGCGCTTTCCAATGAGATTTTTAGTCATTCTTTAAGTTCCGTGTTTGGCCCTTGAAAACTGATTTCTATTTTGAACTTTTTGTCTAATATACTTAATTTTTTATTGTAGTAATTTGTCTTTTAATAATAAATATTTACCCTAGAAAATTTTTAATATTTATGATTTTTAATGCGATTTTCAATGCAATTATTGGACTTTCATAGTCTTTATTTGACATTTTTCAAATGAATTCGATTTCAAACTTCTAGCCTAATAGGAATTTCTTTTCAAACTTTTAATCTTTGCTGTAACAAGGTAGATCGCGTCGAATTTCGACGAAAGAAAATGCTTAAGAAGAAACTGTTTCATTGAAGTATAATAAATCTACAAATTTAGATAAACTAAAAAAATGTACCTTATATTGGTAAGTCTATCTCTTAAAATAATGATATTTAACCTAAAATTAACAAAGCCTATTTCTATTTCTATAAAACTCAGTTGTAGAAATTGTTAAAATTAAACTTTAATAGTACATATAAGCAGTAAAAAGTAATAAAGATCTGTTTTTATAATAAAGATTTCAATTAAATTGAAAAAATGATGAAAAAAGCACAACTTATTCACTTTGACTCAATCATAGAATTTTTTCTTCTTCGTGAAATCTAAACCAAACACCATTTTCACCGTAAAAAAATTTAAATATGTGCGTTTCATATCTCTATTCACCTTTAAAAAAATCGGTATTTTAATTTGATTATTTTGAAATACTTTTAATTCGAAATTTGAAATCTCGATGCTATTAACGGAAACAGATACTAAACTATATATATTTTTTTAAATAAAAATGAAATTTTGTAAATTAAACCAAAATTCACCGGGTTTTATAATAGACGATATTCTTGACACAGCATATAGTTTCATTTAATTTTTTTCCGACTTTTAATGAGGAAATGGTAACATAATGATACAGTAATCTGCTTTTTTTCGGTTTTTTCCCTTTGCTTGCTTTTAATAGATATGCAGTATTTCTGTTGCCACGTTTAGAAAAACGGTATTCAAGCTACAAAATAAAATTAATGTTCCAAAAATGAATAAAGATATAATTTTCAAATAAATTGCATTTAAAACTATTTTTTCCCTATACGACGGTGAAAAACTTGAAAATGTGCGATGTTTAAAAGTTTAAAAATTTGCAGAAGCAAAAATTGCAAAACCGAAATTGCATTTGAAACTTCAATGTGTTGCCATTTGTAAAATGTCAAACGTATCTGTGCGTAATGCATACGTCCTTTATAATATAGATTGTTTTGCTCTCCTATTTTGACCTGCAGCGATTTTTAATGCAACTTTTTAGCTTTATTTCTTCTCACGGCGATTTTTTTCAAATACGGAAAATGAATTTGGTTTTAAACTTTTATACTAATATAATTTTTCTTCTGTGAGATTTTTGCTATAATAAAGGCTTTTATCGCAATTTTTAGCGGTTTCTTTTCGCATTTTATGGTTTGACGCTCTATAAAACTAATTGAGAATCAAAACTTTTATCCAAATAGTGTAAATTTTTAGTATCGTGATTTTTAAATTTTTTTTCATTTTTAATGCGATGTTTACGTTTCTTCGCGATCTTCTGCGAGTTTTTAGCCATTCAATTTTCGATCGAATATAATAAATTCTGCCCTATTTTCATCAAAGTTTATTCGGATTTCGAAACACAATTTTCGAATTTTGTTTTATATTTTTATACGATTTTTAATGTTTCCTAGATTTTGTAAAATTTTCACATATTAGTAAAAAGAATTCATTTTCAATTTTCTAGCGAATTTTCGATGAATTGTAGACGAAATTCGTGCAGCAGTTTAAAAATATTTTGACATTTTTTTTCCTGATTTTCAAAGTTTGTAATTCTTGCTGTTTTTTTACGAACTCTGGCAAATCCGGGCAGATTATTTAGTTATAAAGAAAGGAGTAACTGATTTTCATTCTGAGTCGTTTGTTGCTCTCTATAAGGGAGAAAACTGGAAGAAAAATAATTACTTCAATCCTTAGTTTAAAAAGATATACATATGTCTGTTCCCGTTTTCATTTCCTGCTATTGAGTGCAACAAAGGATGCATTTCGTCCTGAAGTACTAAATACGACCCACTCGTTCACAAGGCATTCCTATATCTGTCTCCACCATTAACGAGATGAATAGTAAGTGCTCCCTCGCTTGATGCATAGTCAGTGACAAGTCAGATGACGAGTCGATTGATTGTACAGGACCAAAATGCACATGCTGTCTACCTGAATTATATACAAAACGAGTGTGTTGGTTTCCCTCATAAACTTCCATCATAGCCTTTTTCAAGGGACGAAAAGAAGCTCGTCAGGGAGGGCTGAATCAGATTTTTTACACCACTAAAATTTTACAGAATCTTTTATATTATTTGTTGAATAAATTTTGTTGATCTTAAAATAGTGGAATATCTGTACAATTTTAGTACAGCACCACCCCTGGCGAGCCGCTATTGAACAAAATGCCAATCTCGGGAAACCCGTGGTTTGCTTACAATTCTCCATAATTTGATAGAGTGATATAGACTTATGCATAATTCCCATCAACTTCAAGGAAGAATTTATGAAAAGAGTGAAACAAAGAGAAACGAATAGACAAGAGAATGGAGTGGGAAAATGAAAAAGATAAATATGGCTCTGGTCCCCGGGCCGGTGAAGCCCTTGAGAACTCGATAAAAGTACCTCCGTGGGAAAATTACTAAATCGTAAATTTCATTTAATAACCTATATTACATTTTCTTGTACTTTCAGTACCCCTATTTCCGAATACTTTGTGAATTTTGCTTTTTATTTTCGCTTTGATTAATAAGAAAAATTTGAGAATGAAAACACTAGATTACTATTTTAAAATAACAGCACTACACACATTATAGAATTGACAAGTAAGCACCGGGAAATAGTAAAATCTAATCATTCATTTTGATCTAATTTTGTATTAATTGAGAACAGGTTAAACTATGCACCATGAAACAGCTGTAATCAACTTAGTTTCGTACATCGTTCACTACAGCACTGACAAGTAATTTCTGGAGGCCTATTGTCAGTTCTTTTAAAAAATAGTATTCTTCGCGTTCTACAGCTCATATTCAAAATATTAGAATAATTGAGAAAAAGTAATAAGAAAAAATTATTTGTCATTTATTTATTTCTTTATACTAAGTAAATGCAATTAAATTTCTTATAAATTAAATCTGGAATGTTTAGATAAGATTTTAACATTTATAAAATATAAAATACAGCACAATAAATTAGGTATACAGCTTCCTTAAACGCACCAGAATATTAGAATAAAATTTAGATTGGTTCAAAATATTAGAATATTTTATTTTACGCAACAATATTGCCTTATGAATATGAAGTAAATGGTAGTTAATATTTTGTAGCATCCCCTTTAGCTTTCATAATAGCGTACAATCGATCTTGCATACTATATACAAGGTGTTTACAAACATTTCTATCAATATTATCCCAAATAGACTTTATACGTGCCACAAACTCAGTTTTACTTGAAGGAGGATTTTCTTGAAGTTTTTTCTTCATTATACACCATAAGTTTTCGATGGGATTAAGATCTGGTGAATTTGGTGGCCAAGGAAGTACCTTAATGTTGCGTTGGCGGAACCAATTCTTAGTTGACACCGAGGTATGCGGGGACGCTAAATCTTGTTGAAAGATGAAATCATCTTCAAATAAATCTTCTGATGATGTAATCATGTAATATTCTAAAATTTCTTGATATATCAGAGAGTTAACCTTTTCGTAGACGATGCATAACTTTCCAGGTCATTCTGCACTCATACAACCCCAAACCATGACACTAGCAGCAGATTTTACGGAACGTTTAAGGCGTTCTTTATCAAATGCTTCTTGCTTCATTCTCCAAACTCGAATACCTTGATTACCATATGAAACACAAAACATACTTTCATCACTAAATAATATATTTTTCCAATCTTCATTGCTCCATAAACGTCTTGATTTACACCATTTCAATCTTATACGCTTTTGTCTTGCAGTCATGAGAGGTTTTGTTTTCGGTACACGAGATTCAAATTTAAATTTATGGAGACGTCTTAATGTTGTCGATGTAGAAACTTCAACTCCTTCTTCTTTCCATTTTCGGTGCAAGAATCGCACACTTTTAAAACGGTTTTTCTTAACTATACGCTTCAGTTTCTTGTCATCTCTAGCAGATGTTTTTGGTTTTCGGCCACCATTTCGGCGATTATTTTGAAATTTTCCAATTTTTGAATATTGTGTTAGTATTTTACTAACGCTCGATTGCGAACAATGTAAATAATTCGCTATAAAACATTGATTTTTACCGTGCCGATACAAATCAACCATACGAAGTTTAGTAGATTCAGGAATATCACTCACGCGGCCCATTTTAAGACGAAAAAGAAACAAACTGCAAAAAAGAATACTGATTTTAAATAAAATAGTCTGAATTTAATCAATGATGCCACCAGTTAAGAATTGGTAATAATTAAAGGAGAATTAATGTGAAATATTCTAATATTTTGAACCACTTGAATAAATATTCTAATATTTTGACTTTTCAAAATAATTTTTTTTGCAATTAATCTTTTCAAAAATGATATTAAATTTAAGATAACAAGTAAGTTTAATCAACAATAAGTTCTTAATAAAAATATCGTTTGCATATTTTCATTAAAAGACATTAAATTACCAAACGATATTTTCAATTTCTAAAAAAAGGTAATTATTCTAATATTTTGAATATGAGCTGTATATTCATCGAATTTTTTTTTTATTGGGCGGATGAATACTTTTCTGAAAGAGTGGTGGCAAGTGGCTCTCTGGCATACGAGTTGCCTATTTCAACCCTACATAATGCATTGTTTTTGTTTCCAGACTAATATTGGTATGGTAGTCTCAAAATCAACTATGAATTACATACGGGTATTGTTTAACGTAACAGGATAATTATTCGTAATATTAACCTAAAACGTATTATTCAGTAACCGACTATTAAAAATTCCCTGTTAATTTTGGAACATCCCGTATGATAAGCATTAAAAAAGAAACAAATAATACATTTTAAATTTTTTTTAAATTACATATTTTTAAATTACCCTAATTTCCTGCGTATAATCCGCGGATCAAACAATCATTTTTCGACCCAGAAATTTTATTAAATAAAATATAACTTTTCAGATCGCCGTAAATATTTGCCTTCATTTACGAAATAAAATTTCTGGGTTGAAAAAGAATTGTTTGATCCGCGGATTATAGGCAGGAAATTAGGGTAGTAAAAATTACATTTTTGAAAAACTTCTCTGACTTGTAAATCTGATCTGAATCTAAGTGAAAAAAATTGTACAACTACAGAAAACTTTCTTCCAACAGCATTTAAAATGCTTTTGAGAGAGAGAACGATAGAGAGAGAAAACAGACGTACTATATGTGAAAGAAAAACTACCAGATTTCTTTTTACGCATCGCTCATCGCTGTCCATCGATGATACCAAGACATTAAATGTCCGTTTGGTCTGAATTTAGTGTAGCCAATCAGAGCAATATTTGTCCATTTGGTATCTCAAATGATTAAATGACAAAATCTCTCAAAAGCTATTGTTTCTCCTGGAACACAATTGCATTCACAAATGTATATTAGTAGATATTTTTAATTGACGATGAGGGTATTGTATGGATATTTAACCTTCCTACCCTGAATAGGTCTAATCAACCCATGTCTATAATTTGTTTTATACGATTCGAACCAGAACTTTTTTCATAAAGAAAGTTAAATAAGAGATTCAGTGAAATAAGTCAATTAAATATATTAAAATATTTAAAATAACAATTCTGGTGTGAAATGTTTTTATCAAGATTGAGTAAAATTTGAACAGGGTACAGGGCTCCCAAATGGTCCGCGAACTGAACATCAGAATTTTTTTAGAGAAATTTTCTTTTTAGATTTTTCTTGCAAATTGTCAAGATACCACGCTTGGAAGTTGATTCTAACTCAAACGTATTATGAAATTTTCTGTTAAAAAATACTGATGTTCAGTTCGCGGACCATTTGGGAACCCTGACAGGGTAGGAAGGTTAATAACAAATCGTTTCGATTCTTGTCAGAAGTTAATTTATCTTTCGAATGATTTTAAACGCTTTCAGTTACAGATATTAAAAAATCAGAACAAGTTTTAGAATTATAAAAACCGCATTTATTCAAAGCAGTGGTTGAAAAATTGGAATTGCAATGGGGAAATGTGTATTTTTTACGCGAAGACGAATATAAGCTTTTATAGGTTATGAAAAGGCTAGAAAATGATAGCAATCTTTGATCATAATTTTAATGAAGATTAATCTCAAATGATTTTATCGGCATTTGAAGGGTTGAGTCAAATACACTGCTCAAAACAATTAAAGGATATTTGAAGTTTTATATAAAATAAAGATATAAACGAAATTTTTTTGCCGAAAATAGAAGAAGAGAATCACAAATGCAAATTTTTCTGGTTTTCAAACTGTGGAGTATGCAAATTTTGAGTTCGACGTCAAAAACGTCGCTTCAGCGGCAGCGAATGAAATTTGACTTTCAAGTGGATAAAAGAGAATGAAAACAAGGATGATCGGCATTCAGTGATTGCTTTGTCTTAATGAGTACGATGTCTCAGCGAAGTCATTTGACAGATTCATAAGCTTGGAGAACTGTTGGTAGGTTAGAAGGGGGCCAAACTCAAGCTGAAGTAGCGCAAGCCATTGGAGTGTCACAAAGTGTCATTTCCAGGATCTGGAACCGTTTTTTGGAGAGTGGATGTGCAGGCCGAAGACCAGGGCAAGGTCGTAGACGGGCAACAACGCCCAATGAAGATCGGTATTTAGCGTTAATAGCTCGGAGACACCGACACATGAACGCTACTCTTCTCCCACAACACCTTCGCTCGGCTACAGGTACCACGATTTCAACTCAGACTGTCCGAAACCGGCTCCATGCTGTAGGTCTGTATGCTCACCGATCGATGGTATGTGTTAGATTAACATCAAGGCATCGTCGCGATCGCAGGGAGTGGGCAACCGAGCATGTCAAGTGGAGGAGAAATGAATGGAGCAATATTCTGTTTTCTGACGAGTCCCGTTTTTCTGTGCATCCGGATAATAGGCGTATTTTCATCTGGAGGGACCGTGGCAGTAGGAATAATCCTGCGTTCGTGCACGAAAGTATCATATTTGGCGGTGGAGGAGTGTTGGTGTATGGTGGCATCTCCGTTGATGGGCGCACTGACCTCTACATCATTCGAGATGGAGCTCTGACTGGTCGCCGATATAGGGATGAGATCCTCAGACCTACTGTATCCCTTACACTGCAGCAATCGGAGATAACTTCATTTTAATGGACGATAACTGCAGGCCACATCGTGCAAACCTGTTGGAGGTTTTCCTTTTCGAGGAAGGAATCGTTCGAATGGAATGGCCAGCGTGTTCTCCAGGCATGAATCCAATCGAGCACGTTTGGGACGCTCTAGGAAGACGAGTTACTGGCCGCCAGCAACCCCTCACAAACTTTCCAAGAACTGGAAAGAGCTCTTCTGGAAGAGTGGGCAGAATACGCCAGCTCGTCATTGAGTCCTCATTGAGTCCATGCCTCAAAGGTGTTCAACGCTGCTGCCGCCCGTGGAAACCATACCCCCTACTGAAAATGATTTTCTTTGAAGAAAACACCTTTTCTTATTCTTTTTTTTCTCATATGCACAAATTGTGTTTTTTTCCTTTTGTACACAAATGCGCAATAAAATGCATTTTTTTCTGCCAAACATGTGTAATTTATTCTCATATAACCTACTATGTCTGTCGACCATGTATCAATCAGCTAAAAAGTTTTCCAGATACAAAATCCACCTAAAACTGCAATATCCTTTAATTGTTTTGAGCAGTGTATATTTACGGATTTGGCTGTTGATAAAAAAGCTGTTTTATCGCACGGGCGGCAACCTTTGACCGGTGTAGTTACACGGGTTAAAAGGTGGCAATTTCTTTGAATTTGAATATTTAAAAGAGATATTGGCATGTATTCATGGAATTCGGGGGAGATTCTGGCGCTAGAAATTTTGTTTTTTGATCTGAAGTTTATTATTATAATTTTGCCATTATTGCGTTGTTAGAATATGAGAACTGGAAAATATTTCTGTAGTTACGTTTCACAGGAAAAAGTAGTAAAGTAGAATTTTTAATATTTTTGCAGTTAATTTGAAAAACATACAAAAAGGTACGAATTTTTTTTGGATGAATTGCATTTGATTAAAAGTCTATTCCGTGTTTGTTTTTGTTTGTTTTTTTTTGGATTATCTTTTAATATTTGTTGACAGATATGGCTTCAGGGAAGTCAAACTTCAAGTGAAGGTAACAATGAAATGAAGACCATATTTATCTTTTTTAACAAATGCTGTTGTTAAAACGGTATTATTTTTTATGTATAAATGATACCGTTTTTAATTATATTTAATGATATGTTTTTAATTATATTTCGTATTATCGTTTACAAAAATTTTATTTCTAAACCGTTAGTTTTAGAGGCATAGTATCAATCGCGAGAATGTTTTTCATTTTGTTCTGTATCATATAAAAATCAATTTACGTTAAGATCATTATTTTGAAAATAATTAAAAATTACATTACAAATTTTATACAGAGTTCTGTAAATTATACAGCTTCCTATTATTTTCCTTTAGAAAAAAAGTCTTCATTTTTTAACACGTTAAACAGCAAAAAATTTATTCTTGTATGAAAAAAAAACTTACTGAGTTATGATACTTATGAATTTTCAGTTTTTAGTGTCAAAAAACGCTGATAATGAATGAAATCTGACAGGTTCAAAATGAAAATAATTCGATTCTAAATAGAAATTTCAATCTTTTGAGATCTAGTGGGAAATTTTTTTCAAAATTCCAACTGTCAAATTTGCACCAGTATTTTGAAAAGAAAATGCATTAAACTTTTTACAATAAAATGGTCGAATATGCCACTGCCATTGTGAGACTTCGCAGTTGAAATTAAGTGGTAGATTTTTCAACCATCAGAGCTCGAAGGGTTAACACTTTGAGCTCCGGTGGGTAAATTTCTTCAAAATTATAAATGTACACCTGTATTTGGCACCTGTATTTTGCAAACAAAAAAAATCGGTTCACGATAAACACGAAAAAAATGCATTAAATCTTTTTCAAATAAATTTGGTTGAATTTTCTTGTGCCGTTCTGACATTTCGGAATTAAAATTATGTGGCAGAAAATTCTACCATCAGAGCTTAAAGGGTTAAAACATGAAACAGGTAGAACTAAGTTAAATAAAATGTTATACAGTTTTAAATAAAAATTCTGGTGTGAGATGTTTTTGTAAAATTTTACTAAAATTTTGTGTTTGGTGCAAAGGAATTGCATTCGTATACTGGAAAAGTTATTATTGTAAGAAAAGTTAAACTTCTTTTGACTTTATCTTAACTGATTTCTATAAAAGCTGGTAAATCGTTCTTCATTATTAATATTATTATTTGAACAGATAAACAGTACGTACAGTCCTTTGAATTTCAAAGGGATCTGTCACCATTTTTTCATATTAGAAATTTTCTGCTTTCTATTTATATCACAGAATATGTAATTAATTTTTTTTCATAAAATTTGCAATGGTCTTCTGCGATTAAATAAAATAAAAAAAGCTCTTTTCAAAATTTGTCTTAAAACTTGTTATTACCCTGCAGACTTTACATTTTATTTTGAATATTATCAAACAATTCAAGAATTATATAATTTTGGCTTCAGATGAAAAGCGATATGCTGTTACAAAAACTACAATATAATAAAATATTTTTATGTATAACTCTCTTTCTATGTTACTAAATTTTCGTAAATTATAACAAAAAACCTCTCAACCCTTTCCGGCACACTGTGCCCGGTCTGGGATACCTTATTTTAATTCCAAACTTGCAAACGGCACCAATAATATTTTAGTAAAATTTTGCTTTTACCATAAAAACGTAAATTAAGGAATTCAAAATATCTAAAAAATTCGTTTGTGAATTCCGGTGTCAGTCAATATTTTCGCATTTTACTAACTGATTTTAAACGTGCCGGAAAGGGTTAAGGTAACCAACAAATTTAAAATTGCTGAATCTGTATTAGATAGTTATGATAAAAAGTATAACAATTATTTTTGTAAACTTTTTGTATAGTTTCTCTAGTAATAGTGAAGAAACTAGAGAACATTTTTCCTAAAAATCCCATTATTGTCGAGCAAAATTAGGCAATTCTTTTGAAATGTTAAAAAAAAAGAATGTGATTTTTTTTTGTTTTTAATAAGTGAATGAAAAATTTAAATTTAATTAAGAGTGGAGAAAACAAATGTGCTGATCTAAGCAATTTGAAATTTTTTATCGATAATAATTTTTAAATATGTGAAGGATAATGCAAAATCCGAGTGTAACCAGTTAAACAAATTACATTACAGATTATAAATTAAAAAATTATTCATCTATTAAAATGTGAAAAATAAATACTTAAAACTTGGATGTTATCCTGAAAACTCTGCGAAAATCAGATCACACAAATAATTTCAACTCTATTTTTTTGTTAGCAAACACTTACTTTAAAAAAGTGAATAGAATTTTAAAAAATGTGTTGCCATAATTACTCAAAATTTCCTATAATATGGAAAATAAACAACTCATTTAATGTTACATTTAATGCAATCAGAAAGTTCTGGTCACAAGTATTTTGCCTATTTTTTAATTCTAAAGAAACTTGTGTAACTTCATTCAGATATGAAAATAATTTGTTTTATAAATTTTTTTAACCTGATATCGGGCATTGGTAATATACTTGCCACATAGTTTTTAATAAAAACTGGTTGATTCTCACCGGAATTTTTAGTGAGATAATTTCTGTAATATTATCCTGACGGAAATGGAAGCTTTTTATTTTGAAATAAATTTGTTTGCAGATTCTTGTGACAGCGAAGCTTTTCAACTTTTTAGCCAAACAATTGATTTGCACGATAAAGGGTGAACTAATCGCTAATACTTGGTAATTTTTATTGTTCATTCTTGTTATGTTTAACTCTTTCAAGAGCAGAAAATTTCAATTTATAAAATGATGAAATAATTGATTGACATCAGGATTTGGAAAAGGCTGCTTCGGAAAATAAAAACTTACTTCTCTATGCTTTCATTAATAAAAGAACGTTTTATTAAAATATTGTTGGTGCCGTTCGTCAGTTTTGGAATTATAACTAAGTGGTCCTGCCGTATGATCAGGACCTTCGAAAGAATTAATTTTTTATATGTATTCTATTGTATTATACATGCATAGTATAAATTTCTTTAACCCTTTATCGGGCAATGGTAATGTACTTACCACTTCATTTTTAATAAAAACTGATCGATTCGCACTGGAATTTTAGTGACATACTTTGTGTTTATATTAATCTGACAGAAATTGACTTTTTATTTTGAAAGAAATTTGTTTGTTGATTCTGGTGGCAATACATCTTTTCAACATTTTAGTCAAAATACTGATTTGTCTGATAAATTGTTAACCCGGGAGGACGCGCGCAGGGCCTAAAATACCCAGTGTGCTTATGGTTTTTACAATTGCAACCACTAATTTTTTAAAAGTAATCTTCAACTTATTTTATCGCAAAATTTGTAAGAATTTTCTCCGTCTAAATAAAGCGACTGTTTTAATTTGATTTTATTGGTGACAAAGTTAAAACCATTCATACCCTGGGTAAGCGCGCCTTCTCCCGGGTTAATAATGTAAAAGCAGTAGGTATATTATTTATAGCACTTAATTTCAATCGCGATTTGCACAAGGATCTTCAAATAAAATTTATTTTATAAATTACTATTCATTCCCCCGTATATATCTCACCTTAGTTGCATACCAAAATTTTATTTAAAAAATGAACCCAAGTAAATGCTAAGTAAAAGTGTCCCCATTTCATTTAAAACAAATCCTGGTAGCAAACGAAGTCTTCTAAGGAGTATACGCGGAAAATTACGGTACGTGAAAAAATTAATAAATTACACTTATGTATTTTAACTCTTTGAGGGCCAGTGTTCCACGACAGAGAACATCCAACTTAATTTGCAATTGCTACATAGGTGCCAGAAACTGGTTATAAGTATTTTCCGTTTATAATGTATGCGAAATAAAGCTTTTTTTTCTTGCTTTAAGATGAATTTATTCATAAATTCCGATGTCATTCATTCATTAACCATTTTAGCAATGGAAGTGCTCGGCGTCGGAAAGGGTTAACCCTTTCCGGCACACTGTGCCCGGTCAGGGATACCTAATTTTAATTCCAAACTTGTAATCGGCACCAGTAATATTTTAGTAAAATTTTGCTTTTACAATAAAAGCTCAAATTAATGATTTCAGAATATCTAAAAAATTCGTTTTCAGATTCCGGTGTCAGTTGATAATTTCCCATTTTACTAACAGATTTTGCCCGTGCCGGAAAGGGTTAAATGAAATTTCAATAATTTTAAGAGAATTTACAACATTTTAGCATCAGAATTATTTGCTCCTAAAAGGTTTAATGAAAAGAGATTTCAGCATTTCCAAACAATATTTCATTTTTCACAAGTATAAATTAAAAACAGTTAAAAAAGATTGCATTTTTTTAACTGTGATTTATAACGATTTTCTTATTTTAGAAATGTAATTTTAACATTTTCTTTTATAATTCTCAATTGCATAATATCAATATTTGATAAGAATCTTTCCACTATTTTTTTTACTTCGGATAAATTTGTTATAGTTTAAATTTCTCTCTTATTACCTTAAATTTCTGCTTAATTGGATGGTGTCAAAAACAACGATTTTCAGATATTTTAAGAAAGTCAAAGTTTAATCATTCTTTGAATTCTTTTTGGACAAATTTGGATCAAAAAATTTTCAGTAGATATAAAATTTGCCCCACTATTAGGCAATTGCTATTAATACTATTTATTCCTATCTATTAGGCAATGTAATTGTTGCGGATAGGACTCAACAAATGTGGCCAACCTGCTACCACATGTGAGAAAAACTATATAATTATCTAAATATCTAATTATAGTTTTATCTGACGAGTAATCGCGGTATATCTTCTGAACTTTTATTTTAATACTTTAATGTTATTTTTCTTCTTTTTATTTAATTTAAAAAAAGCTTTACGTAAAAAATCGTCCAAATGAATGAGTATAAAAGACCCTAAATAAGAATTTAACCAGATGCGGAGAACAACAAAGTTGCTGAATCTGGCTGATTTTTTTTTGGGGTTTTAAATTATCAGCAGTTGATTTAAATAGTTATTATTAATTTATCAGATGATAGATATTACTCAAATAAAAAAAGACTATTCAGATTTTTCCATTGTAAATTCCAACACTGGTGAGAAGTCAGTCGAATAATGATGACATCACACATGGTATCCTCTGCCCTTGAGTATTTTAACGGCAGAGCCTGCACGCGTCAGAAAATATCTCCTCTACTACTAGCTGAGCTGCTACAGTAGCGGCTGTTAATATGTTTTGTTTGCACCACTATTTTAAAAAATGCATTTTTTACTGTAATTTTCTTGCAAATTCCGTCAAAGCATACGCAAAGGATTTGTGTTCTAAAAAAGTGGTGCCAATCAGACTTAAAAAATAACCACTTAGGGAAGCCTTAAACTACACACTCCAATCTTAGCTCAACCCAAAATTTGAAATAAAATAAATTAATCGATATTTTAATGCATTTATGGAAAAAAATTACAATATTTCCATTAACATAAAATTGATCCTTTATATGGAAAATAAATCTATATATACTCATTCTCATTCATATATAAAGTATATTAATTCAGAGTTCGTACGGATCCCGTTATTTTCCGGGCCACATATCAGTATTCCTTCTGGTTTCAAAAATCGTGGTATATCGAATCAGAACCAAAGCAAAACAGATCTTAACACTAGAACCGCGGAAAAATTCATTCAAGTTTTATAAAAATATTTCTCACCGGAATTTACATTTAAAACTGTTTAAGCTGTTTATTGAAATTATTTTTCCTCAGGTTATATTTAGCTAATTTTATAAAGAGTTTTCTGGTTTGAATTGACATCTCTGCGCATGATACGGGTCAAAATGACCCGTCACCGCAGTTATAGTGTTAAAGCAAGCGGCCAAACACTTATTTTTGTATTTACCTTCTACTCCATCGCTGAAAACTTGGTCGAGGGAAATTTCAGGAAACCAGATTTATTCTGATGAGGGAAAATCCTATAAGATTAACACTGAATGCAATTTGAGCGTTCGACTAAAAGATTTTAAGTAAGTATTTGGTGAAGACGATGGAGTTATGAATAAAGAAGTGGAAACCTGTGTTGGTTCCAAATGCAGGGCTCCCAAATGGTCCGCAAACTGAACATCAGAATTTTCTTACAGAAATTTTCCATTTAGATTTTTCTTGCAAATTGCCAGGAATCCACCTCTGGAAGTTAATTCTAGCGCAAGTTCTGTAGAAAGCTATCATGAAGTTTTCTATTAAAAAATATTGATGTTCAGTTCGTGGACCATTTGGGAGCCTTGCAAATGCGAGTGAAGTAACTGAGATGGTTGTTGTTGTAAAATGAAATGAAGTGAAACTAATTGAACGCGTAAATTAAGAAAATGAAAATATCGTCTGATTTTATTTATTATCTTTCGAAGAACTTTGACAAGTGTAAGAGAACGATTGAGTTCTCTGAATGTAATGAAGGAATGTGCCTTTTAGATGGAATTAAACTACATTTTTTATAATATATGGACTTTTAGATGAATTTGAACTTAGAATAAGTTTATCTCAACAGATGATTTTCGATTTTAATTCAAAGCTCCGCGCATCGCATAGATGCAACCCGCAAATGAAGACTTGCATGGTTAGTAAGTAATTTTTAAACTAACCCTATTTTCGAATTCTAACATACTGGTACCCTCGGCGGGACAGGAGTTTTGAATTTCAATTAATTTTAAATGAAAAAATGGATCTGAGTAGTTTGAAAACTCAGAGAAAAGGACTGAGAGCTGCTTTTACTCTCACGTTTAAGAAAATTGAAACTGAATTAACTAAAGAAATATGTGAAATTAAAAAACTTTCTATTCTGAAAACTCAACTGTTTGATAAATTTCAACGGATGGACACTTGTCAAAGTAAAATTTCGGAAATATTGTTACAAGATAAGGACGAAAAATTGTTTACCGAAGATTTTGAAAGTGCAGAAGAATATCGAGAAAAATATATAGAAATATGTGCACGTATTGATGAAAAGATACAGGTTTCTTCATCTCCTGGCGAAGAAGTAAAACGCAAATTTAAATTACCGGAGATCGAGCTGAAAAAGTTTAACGGCGAACCAAAGGAATTTTTATCGTTTTGGAGCCAGTTCAAGAAAATACACGAAGACGATTCTATTGCCGCTGAAGACAAGATGCAGTACCTATTCCAATGTATGGAACCGAAATCAAAAGCGGAGCGTTTAATATCAAGTTATCCAGCTACCGCGGAAAATTATCCGAAGGCTATCGATCAATTAAAACAGAGGTTTGCACGAGATGATCTTCTTGTGCAAATTTACGTTAGGGAATTATTAACCCTCGTAATGAAAAATGCCACTGCGCCTAAAATGAAAGTTGACTTAGCCTCTTTATACGATGAATTAGAAAGCAAACTTCGTGCCTTAGAAAGTTTGGGAAGAACTCAAGAGAAGTATGGAGACTTTCTCATGCCCTTGGTTGAGAGCTGCCTGCCTGAAGAAGTTCTTTTGACCTGGGAAAGAAGTCGAAATCACGATACATATTCCAGTGAAAATTCCAGGACTTTAAAAAATCTGATGGACTTTCTACGCCAAGAAGTTCAAGGAGATGAAATGGTGTTTTTAGCAAGAAAAGGTTTTGATTCTATTGTTAGAAAAAAGAACATTTTATCTGAAATTATTAGCAAACCTGATCCAGCCACCGCCTCTGCATTGGTGAGTATAGAAAATAAAGGTAAGAAAAACAATTGCATATTCTGTGATAGGTTTCACCCCTCTAATAAATGTTTTGGGGCTCAAAAAATGTCTTTAACTGATAAACAAAAGATTTTGTTAAAAAAGGGGATTTGTTTCACTTGTTTGCAAAAGGCTGGTCATCTGAGTAAGAATTGTAATATTAAAAATAAATTAAAATGTAATTATTGCCATAAACCACATTTTGAAATAATGTGTCCAGAACAAAATATAAATAATAATCAAGATGATTCTTTAAAATCTGAAAATTCTCTTTCTAATTGTAGTAGAAATAAAGTTGTGTACATGCAAACGCTTGGCGTGCGCATTCGATCGCAAGGTCGCCAAAAAGTCGTACGCGCACTGCTGGATTCAGCGAGCCAAAGTAGTTACGTAAGCGAGAGAATAACGAAATCACTGAAAATGCATCCTATAAGAAAAGAAATAATTATTCACGCGCTGTTCGGGGGGGATGAAACGGAACCTAAAAAACATGATGTGTTTTCGGTAGAAATCAGTGAATTAGATGGAAATAATGCGTTTTGTTTTGAAGCATTTTCCGAAAAAAGGATTTGCGGATTTGTACCTAAAATTAAAGATTATAGAATATTAAATGAATTAAAAAGAAATAAAATAAATCTATCTGATGATTTTTGTAAGGAATCTGAAATTGATCTTTTGGTGGGGGCTGATATGATAGGAAAATTATTGACAGGAAATTTAATTCAATTAAATTGCGATTTGACTGCCATAGAAACCAAGCTCGGTTGGACAGTGATGGGGAAACAAACGTGTGGCAAGAAACATAACGTTTTGACAACATTGTCTATGCACGTTAGAAATATTCCTTTGAATGAATTATGGGAACTTGAAACCATAGGAATTTCTGACCCCATTCAGAGTTTTGAAAAGCGGGAAAACTTTGATTTAAACGATTTTAAAGAAAAAATGAAAATTCTTCCCGATGGCAGATATGAAGTAGGGCTTCCATGGAAGTGTAATTTTAAGAATTTGCCCGACAATAAAGTTTTAGCTCGGAAGAGATATGAAAAAATGATCAATAAATTGAAATGTGGGGGATTTTTCGATGAATATCAGGAAGTATTTAAGAATTGGGAAAAAATGAATATTATTGAACGTGTTCCAGAAAATGAATTAAGTAATAAATGTCATTATTTACCGCATAGGCCCGTTATCAGGTTAGATAAGGAAACCACAAAAATACGCCCTGTATTTGATGCATCTGCTTCTGAGAAAGGGAAACCCTCGTTAAATGAATGTTTGTATAAAGGCATCAATCTTATAGAATTAATACCTGATATTCTTGATCGTTTTAGAATGTATCCTATCGGTATAACTGCAGATATAGAAAAGGCTTATTTAATGTTATCTGTTATGCCTAAAGATAGAGATTTTCTTAGATTCTATTTCCCATGTAATGAAGGACAATTGATTTATAGACATTGTAGAGTTGTATTTGGTGTCTCTTCTAGCTCTTATTTACTAAGTGCATCTATAATGCATCTTTTAGAAAATAGTCCTCCTGAATATAAGGAAACTGCTGAAAAATTAAAGTGTTCATTTTATGTAGATAATTGTGTATCAGGTGTTTCTAACATTAATGAAGCTGAAATGTTTATTGAAAATGCAAAGTTATTAATGTCTAAAGGGTGTTTCAATTTGCGTTGTTTTGAAAGCAATGTAGCTTGCAAGAATGTTGATAAATATTCTGGGGATACTTCAGTTTTGGGGATTATTTGGAATTTAGATAATGATTCTTTGAAATGTTGTTTAGATTTAGAAACATTAACGTGTGAAAGGAAAATTACTAAGAGATTAATTTTGAGCATTGTGCAAAAGATTTTTGATCCTATCGGTTTATTCTCTCCTGCTACATTGCTTCCAAAATTATTGCTACAAGACTCATGGAAACAGAAAATTCCATGGGATCGAGAATTACCTTGTAACATTGTGAGTGCTTTTTTGAAATGGTTGAAGAATATTGATGTTTTAAAAGAAGTAGCTATACCTCGATACTTAGAAATTAATGCTTCATCTGAACTTCATGTTTTTGTTGATGCGAGTAAAGGGGCATATGCAGCATGTGTCTTCGCTAGATCAATAATTGATTCCGATGTCAAGGTTACGCTTGTTAGAGCGAAGTCTAGGGTTGCTCCTCTCAAAATTTTGAGCATGCCGCGTTTAGAGTTAATGGCTTGTTGTATAGGTACTCGACTTGCGAGTTCTATCATCAAGGCAATAAATATGCCAGGTCTGAAAATCACATTCTGGTCAGATTCTACTACCGCAATTTGGTGGATAAAGGAACATGGGAATTGGTCGGTTTTTGTGAGCAACAGAGTCAAAGAAATTCGACAGATGTCCAATATAGAGTCATGGAAGCACGTTCCAGGAAATTTGAATATAGCTGATATACTTTCACGTGGATGTTCTCCGCAGAAAATGCTTGATTCGCGATGGTGGGAAGGTCCTAAGTGGTTAAAAGAAAATCCTGAATGTTGGCCAATTGGCGCGATTGACTGTCAGCCAAAAGATGTTGATTTAGAAAGAAAAAAGATCGAAATTACGAATATTGATCTAGCTAAAGACACACCCCTTTGGCTCTTAGATAATATATCTAATTATGATAAGATGATAAGAATATTTGCTTGGATTCTGAGATTTGTAAATAATTGCCGAAATGTTTCTAATAAGTGTAAATATTCTAATCTTACTCAAAATGAAATTGAAAATTCTGAAAAATATCTAATCCGTTTAGTTCAGAGCTGTTATTTCTATAATAAAAGGTCATTAAATGATATTGTAACATTCACAGATGATAATGGAATTTTAAGAGTTAAAACTAAAATAACTGAAAGAAATGACCGAGAATCATTTTTGTATCCAATATTGTTACCAGGCAAATGTGAATTTACTAAATTATTGATTAGATCAGTACACCAAAAGAATTGTCATGCAGGTATAAGAACAATGCAATCTTTAATAAGAGAAAGATTTTGGATAATTAGAGCTAGAAGAACTATTAAAAATGTATTGTACGACTGTATTGCATGTAAACGTTTTAAGGTAAAGTCTTTGTCAAGCGAACCAACACCTTTGCCACCAGATCGCGTTACAGATTGTGCTGTCTTTGAAATTATTGGAGTAGACTTAGCCGGGCCGTTATTTCTAAAAAATGGCGAGAAAGTTTGGATAGCATTGTTTACTTGTGCCGTTTATCGCGCGATTCACCTTGAACTAGTCAATTCGCTATCTTCTGATGCTTTCCTGCTAGCACTTAGACGTTTTATAGCTAGACGCGGTAGGCCCAGCACTATTTATTGTGATAATGGAACAAACTTTAGGGGGGCTTCCAATGAACTTTCAAAATTAAATTGGGATAAAATTTTAAAAGAAACCATGACGCATAAAATTGTTTGGAAATTTATACCTCCCACAGCAGCTTGGTGGGGAGGCTGGTGGGAAAGGTTAGTTCGCATTGTAAAAGAATTGTTAGTACGTACTTTAGGTAGATCTGTATTGACTTATGAAGAATTGAATACACTTATATGTGATTGTGAATCTGTGATTAACTGCAGACCTCTAACCTATATCTCAGAGGACCCACTGGAGCTAGTACCTCTCACACCCGCTATGTTTCTTACTGAAAACCGAAGTTTCAGCAATTCGGATATTATCGAATTAGATTCTCAAAGTTTAAGGAGAAGGTTGAATTACAGAGCTAAACTTCTTACCGATTTTAGGCAACGTTTTAGAAAAGAATACCTCAGCGAATTAGTTCAAAAACATACTGAAAAATATACACGTGAACCGCGAGTGGGAGAAATAGTCTTAGTTGGGGATGATAACAAAAAACGTTTATTTTGGCCTTTAGCAAAGGTGATTCATTTAATTCCAGGACGGGATGGTAAAGTTCGTGGTGTTAAGTTGAAAACTCAGCACGGCACGGTTTTACGTCCGGTGCAGCGCATCTTTCCTTTGGAAATATATTCGAATGAAATAATTGAAATTGCATCCAAACCGTCGGGTGAAGAGAAAACTAGTTCCAGTGAGCATGATGATCATGAAAATGTGTCTTCTCCTGATAGTGTCATACTTAAGAAATATACCTCTTCTGGAAGATGTGTAAAAGCTCCAAAGAGGTTGGATCTTTTTAATAATAATTGTTATGTATTTGAAACTCTCCCCAAGTTTCAAAGGGGGGAGGATGTTGTAAAATGAAATGAAGTGAAACTAATTGAACGCGTAAATTAAGAAAATGAAAATATCGTCTGATTTTATTTATTATCTTTCGAAGAACTTTGACAAGTGTAAGAGAACGATTGAGTTCTCTGAATGTAATGAAGGAATGTGCCTTTTAGATGGAATTAAACTACATTTTTTATAATATATGGACTTTTAGATGAATTTGAACTTAGAATAAGTTTATCTCAACAGATGATTTTCGATTTTAATTCAAAGCTCCGCGCATCGCATAGATGCAACCCGCAAATGAAGACTTGCATGGTTAGTAAGTAATTTTTAAACTAACCCTATTTTCGAATTCTAACAGTTGTCACATGATGACGGCAATTTTTAGAATTAATGGTCTAGCGTATCATCACTTTCTGACAATCCACGGACAAATTTTCCCCAGAAAATTTTAATAAAAAATTTGGTTTAAGTTCTTTTTCAAGCGCCTTATTCATTGAAAATGTCTATCAAAATTGTGCTAAAATATCTATTTGTTTTCAATGATGGGAGATAACCAAGTATTGGAACCTTTTTCATTGATAATTAAAGGAGTTTGTCTAGTTGTTAAAATATGGTGGAAAAGCAAAGCCTGGCTGCCGCCGATGTAAACTTCCAAGAGTAAAAATAAATTTCTGTTTTTACTATTATTTAATACTGGAGTTTCGCATTAACAAGGCATTTAAAGGTGAATAAAATTTTATTTAAATTTACTGATGGAAGAACACCCTGTTGGCAATAAGTCCCTGATAATGCGATTACATCTCAAGCTTCACTATTTTAAGAATATGGCAGTTCTTCCCTATTATTAATTCCATGGTGAAGACAAATATGTGTGTTTACCCAACTTGTACATAAAAATAGTGACGACGAGATGTTGAATTCTACATGAATGGGGCTGTATTTGAATGGATCCTTGATTATATATTTAAACACAACTCGAAAATGCTCTGGAACTGACAAAAAAATTCCTTGATCCGTTTCTCGAAAAGGATTCAAACACACACACACAGATTTCTAATCCATTTTCCGACACCACACGAGATGCTTTAACCCGAAAACCACAATTAAAGAAAATAAATCTAAAATTTACTGTAATTATGGTAAAATAATTATATAAATTTGAGGAAAATATCCTAGCATACGTTTAAGTCGAAAATGCTTTTTAAAAAGCAGCGCTGACAGAATAATAATTAGTCCATTGAGATAAGCAACTCCTGCCAAAGAATTGAACGGCTTAAAAAATCCAAAGCAAAAAATCATCAGTAGTACGCAAACGTGGAATAAAAGGCAGGATGTGTCTCTGTTTGCCTTATTTTAAAGCAGAATTTTTGCTATAATTCAAAACGTTGGGGGTATAAAATTGGACAATTTTCTTTTTTCTACTTCTACAACTTTTTTTTAAACTAATCTTTTCCATATTCTTGTACAAGGGAATAATGAAAAGAGAAACACCAAAAATAAAAATTCTTCCAAAATATTGTTCGCTTCAATATAAAATTTCAATAAAGTTATTATCATTAATAATATAAAGTTGTTAACTTTGTTATCTTAACCAGTTGTATGCGAAAAACACAGGACTGCCACGGTCGTTAATTTACATATTCTGTTAAAAAAAATTACAGCATATTATGCTTGCAAATACCGTCAACGAAAATATGAAAGATTTTAATTTTGGTGTTGTAATACAAAATAGATATTAAATGTTTGAGCTATCTCGTAGAACTCTCACATGAGGTACTGCCGCATTCAACAGGTTGAGGCCTAATACAGCATATGAAAGATGTAACTTATATATATATATATATATATACATACAGATAGAGAGAGATGAGTGTGTGTGTGGCGATGGGCGGTTCTCCATTATGTGTGTAATTTATGTTCCTTATGATTACATGACGAATTTTACCTCATATATAATTTTCGTTTACATAAAATGCATTCTGTGTGCCCATCTACAATTTTGTAAATTATTTTGAATAAAATAGCATGAAATTATACTCCAATGATAGTTTAAATATTCAAATTATCACATTTGTCCATTTCTCCCTACTTCATGAGCTGATCTTCTAGAAATATTTTAACCTTAATGAAAAACTATTTTTAGGAATTTTACTATAAGAAATAAAAATGCACATTTTAAAGAATCAAATAAAGAATTATTTTGTAAATTATAAATAGTTGTATTCTGGTCCTGGAAAGTTTGTACCCTAGGTTTTATGTCACTACTGTACTCTGGTTAACCCATTAATGCCCAATTTATTTTCCTCATCAGAAATGAAATTTTGAGTTTCCCACCACTTTTAAAAGACGAATAACTTTTATTTTTATTTATTGAGGAATTTGTCTCGTGAAAAATACTGCTTATTTATCTTTGTATTTACAGGTGTGAAATGTGCTTTATTGCCTTTTTTATAAGCGTCCCTAATATGTGACGCTAGGCACTAACGGGTTAAATACTGCTTATGTACACAAACTGATTACAAAGAAAATTTCGCTTTCTTTAATCTCAGAATTTCAGCAATTAAATTACGCAAAAATTTTGTAAAACAAGATAGTTCCAAACAATAAGTATAAATATAACATAAAGATGTGTAATGGACGCTTGCCTTGAAAATGCGATACTAGTAAAAACATTTTAGTAAAATTCGTTTCTGCAATTTTAGATGATAATTTTAAGTACGAAATGTACAACATTCTCAAATGTTTATACATTATATATATATATATGGGTGATTCTCAAAATAGGGGACAATTTATGTCTTTCGGCATACAAAAAAAATTGAGAGGTTTTCTGTCATGTTTTTATGTTTAGATATGTTTGTCTTAATATTATTCATTATTTGCACTCAAGAATTACTCACTTTTTAGTTAAAAACACCTTAAAATAACAGAATAAATGTTCATAATGTCATTAGCATGGATGTCCACGGCAGCTGTGCCTTGTATATACTAGCTTTTTCTAGAGTTAATATCATGTTTATAAAATAAAACAAATGTTATTCTTTCTTTAAAATAATCAAAGAGAGGATTTATCTAATAAATTTCTTTTTAAAAATAAAATTATAATATATATAAAAAATTAAAGTTTGTCCTCCATATTCTATTTTCAAAACAAGGTCATACTATAACAGCTAGTTATTAATCAAAATTTCATTTTCACACATGACAATAGTTTGAAAATATAAAGTTTCTCCATGGCAACAAGTAGCCATTTTATCCCAGCCTGAAAATACATGCATGTATTGTATTTTAAGAATAGAAGTTGAATATTAGGGGCGTACATCAATTGTATGTCATTAGAATGGATAATAATTTTCATGTTTCATTTATAATTAAAATTTTTATTTTACTTATTTGCATAGGACTTTTATGTTTTAAAAAGCCCCAGAAAGGACTATTGCATTGTGATTATATTATGGCTCATAATCTTATTTAAATTAAAATTTGTCATTAGCATGGACAAATATCAGTGTCATTAGCATGGTTTTTCTGTCCATGCTAAAGACTCCTATGTGCATAAATGTAACCATTGCTTATATTGTATATTTTATAAAGTTTAATTTTACATATAAATTTAGGTATTACATTTATTATCCCTAAAATATGCATTAGATCTGCCAGAAAATCACTCAGACAGCTTCTTACATTGCTAGTGCCAGAATGTTGCTCATATAAACAAAGTTTGCCCTTTGGTAATGTTTTTATTCTCCTTATATGTATATATGTAAAAATGGAAAACATTTGCTGAAAAGAAAGGCTAATAAATATAGAAAAAAATATTTAAACAGGAAGAAAATAAAAATTTCTTAATATATTTATTCCATGCAATTTATTTTGTCATTAGCATGGCTCAAAAAATACTAATTATTTTTTAAAGTTAATTTTTAAATATTTAGCTCTGCTGACGAAATGTAAAGTATACCTAATACTATATTAACCTTCCTACCCTGAATGGGTCTAATCGACCCATAACTATAATTTGTTTTATGCGATTCGAACCAGAACTTTTTTCATAAAGAAAGTTAAATAACAGATTTAGAGAAATAAGTCAATTAAATATATTAAAATATTTTAAATAACAATTCTGATATGAAATTTTTTTATCAATATTGAGTAAAATTTGAACAGGGTAGGAAGGTTAACAACACCTATTTTTTTCAGAAATTTTGCTAACAGTAATTTTTTTAAGATTTCACTTTTGAAATTGTCCCCTATTTTGCGAATCACCCATATATATATATAGTTTTGTCGCATTTAGGAATATTTGATATTTTGTTAAATAAACATTACGTTAATCAGAAATTTATTGAATAGTGTGTGTTTAGTTTAAACTATCTTGTTTAATAAAAACTGAATTCTTATTTTTACTGGCTAATTCCATGGGTTCTGTAGTGTAAGTCACATAACTTATTAATTGCTATACTTGTTAGCCACCGTTATTTTAGAAAAGTCTGCTTGGCCTTATTCAATTAATGAGAATGTGCCAATAAAATTAATCACATTTTTTTCGTTCTATAATACTGGTAGCCAAAAATCGTAGCCTGTGACTTACACTACAAGTACTCATGGAAATAGCCTACTATAAACCAAAAATATATCATTATCGCATTTAGGTCATTTTTGTCGCATTTACGCTAGTTAAATCCAAAATTAGACGTTTAGTGCCCTAAAAGCGACAATGTGTTTAACACATGTCAGTTCATCTTAAAATATTCATTTAATTGCTATATATATTTTAAATGCTCCATAAATAGTTGAAGAACATGAAAATGAATGTTGAATGCTTATTACTGAACAATTGAATAATTTAACAATTTAAATTAAAATAGCGGTACAAAAAATGTAGAGCGGATCATAATCTTGAATACATTATACTTAAATAATGCATCCTTCCAAATCCATATTTAATCGACTTTTAACTTTGACCTTAGATAAAACAAGAAGAAAATAAAGAAAGACTGATACAACAAGTTTTACTAAATATTTTCCTTTTAAGTTTACTTTTAACTCATTTTCGATTTTCACTTTCCGCATAGAACTCAATGTTTCTTTATAATTTCTGAACGAAATGGATCAAGATAAGACTAAGGTTTAGATTTCTGCAGCTTTACATCCAGGTTTTTTTATAAACTAATTTAAGGTTTTTAATGAATTTTGTTTTTTAAATACTGATTTTTAATTTTTTAATCATTTTTTGACACTGATTTTGCATTTTTTTATTTTGTTTTTCTATATATCCTACGGTTAAGCATGCAGCAAAAATCGAGGGTTAAACCAGCTTTAAGGTTTTTGCGGGATTTTAAAATTATTTTTGAAACAGTTTTCAACATACGCCATTCAAATTTAGGAAACGGATTGCCTTCTGAAAAGCATGAAAATTCGGGAACTCCAGATAAAAGTAATGGATCTTTGAAAACGAAAGGATTATTTAAAAGGAAAATATATTACCAAATCGCCATCTAAGAGTAATAAGGTTCTATCTGAGTTTTTGAAAAAAAAATGATTTGTCGATATAGAAAGGTTCAATTTGTATTTATAAAGGCATTTTTGCATCAAAATGATGTTATATATAATTTACACATAGTATTACGATTATGTTATGACATTATTTTAATCCAGAAATACCATCATAGATACAAATAGAACATTTCTATATCGATAAGTCATTTTTTTCAAAAACACAGATAGAACCTTATTATTCTCAGGTGACGAAATTTTACTACTTTATAACCCTCAACACCAAAACACTGCTCGGAGAAGGACCTTTTACGTTCGAAGACTGCACGATAATCTCAATAGCGTTAACCTCCTCGTTAGACTAAATTAATATTTCAACGTTGTTTTAAGTGGGAACAGGTGGTGATGAAGTCTTAATTAATAGATTACAAATCTTAATCTCATCGTAAGCATATCTGAAAGCATATACACATTTTAATCCTTTGAGGTCTGGCGAGTACACTTCTCTTACATTCCAAATTTAACATAGGCACCACTATTTTACAAAGAAAAAAAAATTACGTTTACGATGTATGTGAAAAAAAATGCATTAAACATTTTCCAAATAAATTTGGTCGAATATTCCGGTGCCGATGTGACATTTTGAAATTAAAATTAAGTGGTAAAAAATTCAAGCGTCAGAGCTCAAAGGGTTAACATTTAGACGTAAAAACAAATGGTAAAGTTCCACTTATATTCCAAATACTTTTGTTCTTTTCAAGCTTTTTTAGCAGAATTACACTAGAACCGCGGGAAAATTCAGTCGAGTTTTATAAAAATATTTCTCACCGAAATTTTCATTTAAAACTGTTTAAGTTATCTATTGAAAATATTTTTGCTCAGCATAAAATTTGCTTTTTTTCTTTTGAGTTTTCTGGTTTGTATCGACATCTTTCTGTATGATATGGGACAAAATGACCCGTCGCCGCGGTTCTAGTGTTAGGCATTTCTTAAACATTATATTTCTTTTTCTTTTTAAAACATTAGTTTCACAATTTCTGTCATTATATTAATTGCTACTCAAAAATAGCGATGATAGTTTGGCCACCGGCAACGGGTTTGTATCCCCTGATTTACAAAATACAGATTTGTTTTATGAAGTTTAAAATGTTTAACAGTTTTCAAAAATGTTTGTGATGAAATAACTTTACAAACAAATGCAAATTTATTTTCCTATTAGTTTATACTAAAAGCACAGTTCAGTTATTAATTTCTCCTGTGTTCCCGCTAATGGTTTGCGGGTATTTGATGAACAAAAAGCACGAGTAATCTGTGAAGTTTTATTTTTCTGAGACAGTTTAATTTGCTGGATGTGCTTTTGCGTTGTACTGTATGTGATTATCATAAAACGTTGGAAAAGCTTTGAAGTTAACTTAACCAGTTAATGGTCGCATTAAGTTACGGTTTAAAAATTCAAATTCATTATTTCCACCATTTAAAAAAAATATTCATCATATTTAATGATTAGTAAAGTGATACCAGAATAAAACCAATTACACTATTTTATAAAATTGGCGGGAATCAAACAATTCGGAATAAAAGGCGTGAAGCTTGCAGCCCGTGAATGTCTTGGGCGCGACGATTAAGTTGTTAATTTTTTTAAGTTATTCGGGAACGCTCTGATGAAAAGCCCGGAAGTTCTCCGTGAAATGAACGCATGCTTTGGTGGCGAATGCGCGTGTTAGCGAGTTAATTGACACCAGTATATACGAATTGGGTTCTTTGATTTTTTTTATTATACGAGCAATTTTGGTAAGGATATTTCAAAAGAGAGAATTATAACTTCCTATTATGAAAACGTACGGAAAGAGGAAACGATACCGTAATATACTCGGACCGTTCACATTTGTTTACGGTGCAAAGCATGAATTTAAAAAATGCCATTTTTTAATTAAATTTTTGAAACGAGAAAATTTTAAAGTGATGCATTTTCTAGTTTAGTCATTTCAAATGCATGTTTGAGTACGCGTTAAAAGAAAACAATATTGGAGGATCATGTTGAAATTCTAATTTAATGACTCAACACTGATTATTTAAACACAATTTCTGCTTTAACCCTTTCCGGCACACTGTGCTCGGTCTGGGATACCTAATTTTAATTCCAAACTTGCAACGGCACCAGTAATATTTTACTATAACTTTGTTTTTACAATAAAAGCTTGAATTAAGGAATTCAAAATATCCAAAAAATTCGTTTGTGGATTCCGGTGTCAGTCGATAATTTCTCATTTTGTTACAGATTTTGCCCGTGCCGAAAAGGGTTAACCCTTTGCGGCATACTGTGCCCGTCTGGGATACCTAATTTTAATTCAAAACTTGCAAACGGCGCCAGTAATATTTTATTAAAATTTTGCTTTTACGATAAGCCCTTAAATTAAGGAATTCAAAATATCTTAAAATTCGTTTGTGAATTCCGGTGTCAGTCGATAATTTCGCATTTTTCTAACGATTTTACCCTTGCCGGAAAGGGTTAACCCCTTGAGGGGAGGTGGGATATATTTTATCCTACCTAATTTAAACGAGATTCGCACCCAAAACTTTTAAAGAAATTTTATATTTTTAAGTTTGGCAGCAAAATGTTGAAAAATTGCTTTTCTTTATTTTCAAATCAAAATTTTCGATTTTTCTGGTGAGAATTAAATATTACAGAAACATTATTGCTTGTCCCTCAAGAGGTTAAAGATAATTAAAATGCATTATAAAATAACCTTAGTTAATATCATAAATTTTTATGCATTTAGGCCATTTTCTTTGTCGCAAGTAGGCCAAAAAAGGAAACAAATTGCCTAAATGTGTAGAAAACTTTAGAACTCTAATCTGAAAAGTTTCCGCGTTTTCCGGAGTTAACTTTGAAGGTAAATGAAACACACATTGTAGCCATTAAACCATTTCCGGAGCAGTGAGACCAGTCTGGTCACACCTAATTTTAAATCCAAACTTTTAACTGGCACCAATAATATTTTAATGAGATCTTTCTTTTACAATAAAAACTTAAATTAAGGAATTCTGTATTTCTTAAAAAGACGTTTGTACATTCCGGTGTCAGTCGATAATTTCTCATTTTACGAACAGAATTTGTATGCGCTGGAAAGGGTTAACGTCGGTAATTTTATTTCTTATTCAAAGTTAACAGAAAAAAAAAACGTGAACCGATTTCGGGATTTTTTATCGCATCTAGGAAACATCGGAGTTCTGTAAAATGAACGACGTCATTTGGAATAAGAATTTTTACATTACAAAATATTTTTAACGCAATAAAATGGTTTGGGTTTTGTCTTTGGAGATAGGATGCCTCATTTTACAGCATTTACGTGTGTTTATTGCATTAAGATTTTAAGTAAAATGAAATTATCGAATTTAAAGATTATCTCATTTAGGCACAATGACCTTATATATATATATTTATAAATATATATATTGTCATTTAAAACTTTTTTAGTAACATTAAAGCAGGTGTTTTTTCTATGATAAACATATATGGGTCTTTAGCTTCTATGAATTAAATAAAAGTGAGATAAATAAAATACCAATTTACATATTAAAAAAATAAATCTCTATTTACAGGGTTCGCCCGCTTCTACCACTAAATTTTAAGAATATTTTAGAAGCGTTTCACTGCAAAAAAATTTCGTACAATCTGTGAATGAATGTGGGCAGTGTTGCCAGTGGGCTACTTTTTTAAAATTCAAATTTGTTAGTTGGCACCACTTTTTAAAAACTGTAAATTACCTTTTGTTTTCGCCTTAATTGCACTCTAAAACTGGGAGGAGTGAAAAGCTCACTTTTTGTAAGAGTGATTTGCATTTTCACTCGTTTTAGAGTGAACTTATACAAATACATTCTTTAAAGAGTGGAATTTCCGACTCCCTAAAAAGCAGTGAAATATCTGACTCCGTTGTCGAGAGTGAAATATCTCACTCCATGGTCGAGATTGAAAAATTTCACTCTGTTAACGAGAGTAAAAGCCCGGCATTTATACACTTGAAAAAAATACCCGTTAAATTTTGAACCAATATATGGAGTAAAACAATGAAAAGTAACAAAATATGTCGTTTCTTAATTTTCAAAAACTACATTTAATAGTATAACCTATAAAATTACGCTTATTTGCTATTAAAACACACTCTTTTTCAAAAATGAGTGTCACTCCTTCGAAAGAGTGAACGGTCACTCCGCTTAAAAAGTGACTTAGATATGTATTACGCATCAGCCAATCAGAAACCGTCTTCTCGGTTGTGATGATAAAAATGTATCCGCCATTTTATCGTGTCCTTATGTGTCCGATTTTCGTTTCCTTGGATCTTTAATTTGTATTATTAATACTGAAACGCAGTTTAAATTTCGATCTTGGAATGATATACTCCGATATCTTATGATTCAAAATAATCCACATAGAATAAATTTCTTGTTCTGGAGTTAAAATGGAGAACAAATAATTCAGTAAAAAGCAATAATACTCCATTAATACTCAATGCACTTCACACATCTTATTTATCAAACAAAGGATTATTATTCATCAGACAAGGGACAATATTTAACAAAAAAAACCGGTAAGTCAATTTTAATTTAAACTTTTTATTTTCCGAAAGTAAGCTCTAGAATGTTGAGTTAAAAGTTTAACTTTATACAGGAAGCTTCTGCAATCTTTATGCGCTCAGAGAAAAGAAAAAAAAAGAAAGGAAAAGAAAAGAAAAATCGCTAACGCAAAGATTGGTATTTTATGCGTAATGTTTAGAGATAAAACGGCTTTGGTAATTTTAAAAGTTTGCAGTATGACTTATATTAGATGAAATTTGTTTATTAGAGATAAATAACTCATTAAAAATGTTTTTCCAACAGTAAGAATAATACATATATCATTTCTTTTATTCTGTATTTTCTTCATTTTTCTTTATCCTAAATGGAAATATTTTTATAAAACTTTAACTCACATTCATAGAATACTATAGGGTGGATGCAGTAGTAATGTACACGCCTGAGTGTTTTAGGTTTATATAAAAAAATAAATAAATAATAAAAATTTAGCTTTTATTTCATTATTTTTTTCGTAACTCGCGTTTGCATATTTTATAATTAGCACTGTTGTTGACACTCTTAAATAAACCAATCAGGAAACAGAGACTAATGTTTTTAAGTTCCACTGTTTTTCATTAAAAATCATGATAAACATACTGTAAGCTGGCTTCATTTAGTAAATTTATATATTCTTTATTTTCTTGCAAAATTTGCAATTTTTTGTTTCTGTAGTTGAAAAAAACTTTGAATTTTATAACTTCATTACTTTTTAAGGTTTTGAGAGGAGTGTCCATTACTGGAATACTTAAGTAGTCATTTTCCAGTAATGTACACCTCATATAGGCATTGTTAAAAATGCAATTTCGGTTATGTTTATAACACTGTTGAATTCAGACACTTATCTTCGGGTGGGATATTTTTGGCTTCTAGGGGGACATTATATAGTTCCGTGAGGGGGGGGGGATTGCCCATTTTGACCATTGAAAAAGCAAAATCTCAAAATTTCCGGGGGGGGAGACATTTCAATGCTCCGGGGGAATGTCCCTCCCGGACCACCCCTGAATTCAACACTGTGTTTATAGTACAAAAAATATTTTAACTTAATTTAAAACTTAAATAATCAACTTTAATTTTTAAATTGCACTTACCAAAATGTAATGACGACAAATTTTTTATAAATAGTTGCTTATAAATTATATTAATGTGATTAATAAAATTTCAATATCATCTTCATTTTATTATTATTATTTTTTAATGAATCTATTCTATGTTTTGTCTATTTTATATTCAAACCACTCATGAAGCCGAAAATATTGTTTAAGGGCACAGTCAAAGAGGGGCTTATAGGGCTTAATCGTTCACCATTTAAATAAAAACATTTAAGTTACAGAAATCGTTAAAAACATACTTTCTTTCTTAAATATTTGTTTATTTTTACTTTTTCAATTTTGGCTGCAGATATTTTTTAGAATAACACTTTCATTTTTGGTATGAAAGTGAAAGAAAATTTGTAGAAAATATCTGCGACCGAAGTCGAAAAAGTAAAAAAAAAATGCGATATAGAGACGAACTTCAGCTATTCAATACAAAATAAATAAATAAAATGTCGAAATACAAACGAGATATTAGAAAAATTCCTCCCCATAGGGTTAGCATTAGCTCGTGAATTCTTCGCCGGCAGGGATAGATTCCTTAAGGGTGTCCATTACATCCACATCTACTCTACATACGGAAATAAAAAAATTTAATTAAATATGACTTACCATGTCGTTTTATAAATAAGGGTTGCATTGATATATATTTTTCAGCAATAAGATTTTAATTACACATAAAAAAAACAGATAACGTACATATGTATTTATTTAAATAATATGTAAAACTTAATGGGTATCTAAGAAAAATATATTGATTGTTTAAGATTTTAAAACTGTTTAATAACTTGCGCTTATGAGCATTTTAAAAGTATCATATATTTAAGGGTCTACCGATGAAAGCAAACGCAAGGAGAAAGATTGGAATAAAATATTTTATTTCTGTCAATAATCTAATTTAATTCATAGTAACTTTAATCATGTTTTCCCTTAAAAAGTTCAATTAATGTAACATACTATGAATTAAATAAATATTGTCAATAAAGAATTTTATTCCAATCTTTACCACTCTTGTATTTATTCTCATTGTATGCTCTAGAACAGGGCTGTCCAACCTGGCGCCCGCGAACACCAGAAAAATTTTACAGAAATTTTTGCCTCATTAAATCTCCGAATATTGCCGATTCAGTAAGGTCTTCATTTCTGTAAGATTTTTCTGGTATTCCGCGGGCGCCAGGTTGGACAGCCCTGCTCTAGAAGCAAGGTTCGCACACTCCTTGGAATTTCCAAGGACTCTGGCACCACTATTAAAAATAAGAAAATTTGGATTTAACTTTTAAACCACAAAATTCGCAACCCTCACCTTCTTTCACAGATTTTACAATACATTCCCGCATTGAAACACTTCAAAAGTACTCTTAAAATTTAGTGGTAGAACTGTGCGAACCCTGTCTAGAAGATACGATTATTTTAAAATGCCCATAATAGCCAAAAAAATGAAAAAGGAAAAAAAAAAACATTCACTTCCATGAAAAAGTGACTACTCACTCCTACGAGGAGTGAAAAAACGCACTCCTTTAGCAAAAGTGAATAATCACTCCCCAGAAAAAGTGATTATTGACCCCTGTTTAGAGTGAATATTCCCTTCCCAGGAGCGAGTATTCACTCTTTCAAAGAGTCAACGATTCCACTTTTGCTCAAAGAGAATTGTCACTCTAAAGAGGTTAGGCATATTTTGAGTCTGTGATACAGTGAGTATTCACTCTTCCGGAGTGAATAGTCACTCCTTTTTATTTAGAGTGTATCATGTCAATGAATTAGGCACATTTTATCATTTGTAAAATGTGGTGCCAATCCAGAATCTGAATTTTGAAAAAGTAGCCCATTTGGCAACACTGAAGGTGGGGATTATGAATGCTGTGGCTTAAAAATTAAATGTAAATTTTCTAGTTTTTAATAGTGGTGCCAGAGTCCTTGGAAGTTCCAAGGAGCGTGCGAACCTTGTTACTTAACATAGATAAAATCTTACAAACTATTTTCCAAACAATACATTTCAATGAAAAAATTACCTTATTTAATATCTAATTACGGGAAATAAAAGAGTTTTTCTGTTAAAAAAAAACAGTGGCAGCGAACAACGTAAAGGAGCTGTGTTTTTCATAGTCATAAACTTAAAAAAAGTGTAAAAAAAGGTTACTTTGCTTTAGTTTATTTTTAGAATGCCCAAGCAATCAAGTCTCCGGTTTTTTTCCTCACAGACATTATCTTAAAATGAATGTTGTCCGTTTAAATTACAAAACGTTTCAATTAAATAAAACACAATTTTCTGCATTAAAATCCTGGTATCCTAAAAGTCATAAACTTGGCAACTCTGGGATATTAACTTTTCCTCGATTATAAGACTGACCCTTTCAGTTTATGCGATGCATTTAAATAAAAATAAGATATCCCGTGAAATTTGAAAACCAGGAAATTTTATCTACTCTTTTCTTTCAGTAACGAGGACAATATATTTTAAAACAGTTTGCTGCAGCTGCCCACTTTACGACAGTTTCTGAAATTGTAGCTTAAAACTTTAACGTCCTTCATTTGTTGTAGTTTTGGAAAACAATTGGTTTTAAATTTCAAATATCATTCCTAAAAGAAAATATTTTGTGTTTCTTCATATTTAAACAATATACTTTGCCTTAAAGGGCCATTATGTTTTGCAAATGCAGTGAAAATAATCATTTGTTTTAATTTTTATCATTTATATTAAACACGAACATTTAAATTAAAACCTTCATTTTGGCTCTGCTAAATACAATTAAAAAATAAAAAATGGTATTGTGTAATAATTTAACTGATTTATTTTGCTTTAAACTGATTTGTTCTCAAAAGTGGCCTTTCTATTATGTAATTTACAATTATTTTAACTAAAATACACATACTTTATTTTTTCCCTAAAGCTTGGGTTGGTTGTTTGCTTCAAAAAAAGTATCGCCTATTTAACAGCATCATTATTTTATGCTTTTCTAAATTCTGCTTTTAACCCTTTCAGGGACAAAGCATTTTCAAGGTTAAAGGAATGAAACAAATGTGTTGTACCGAAATTTATTAACAAATTTATTTATAAATAATAAAAAAGCTATATTTCACATACCTATTGAATGGAAAAATTTTCTTAATTCCACAGCATTTTCTTAATTATACAGCACAGATCTGGCTGATTTACAGTAGAACAACCATTCCTGTAATTCAGGGCTGTGCAACCTGGCGCCCGCGGAACACCAGAAACATTTTACAGAAATTTTTGCCTCATTAAATCTCCGAATATCGCCGATTCAGTAAGGTCTTGATTTCTGTAAGATTTTTCTGGTATCCCGCGGGTGCCAGGTTGGACAGCCCTGCTGTAATTTAATAGCAATACATTGTAACATTTTTAGTACATATACTGCATTACAAAGTCTAAAAATAAAATAAAGTCATGCTTCAAAAATACATTACTAAAGCTACGAACTTTTACGATTTTTTCCCACTAAATTTTAAAAGCGAATTTCGACTTATTTAATAGCGGATTTCGCTGATCAAAATTATGAAAAACTTTCATTTAAAATTAAGTAATAAGAAAAAAGCGTAAATGTTAGCTATGCATTACGAAACACATTCAAACGCATCTATATTAATTTATCAAACCTTCACTGTTTTAGATGGAAAAAATGCTAGCTATGTAAACAAGGGAGGAAAAAGGATGGCCGCTCCGGGAACTAAAGTTTTCACTTTAGAGTATAAGTGGAATTCCGGAGAGAAACAATCTGAAAAACGCATAGTACATCTCAAAAACCATACCTACCAAATTTCATCTATCGTCGGATGTGTATGATAATTATTTTGTGCAGTCCTGTATATGATCTATAAATCTCTATGTATATACTACATTATATGGAAAAAATTAGCTCAATTAGCAAAAACATAACACAGTTTAAAATTACCCTTCAAAAATTTCCTCCAATAAGCGGAAATACACTGGAGTCCTAATACACTGAACTGTGTACGTTAAAAAACTCATACAAAACAAGTAATATGCAGAAAATTAGATAAATTTAAAAAAGGATATTCAACTAAAATCATATTTCCAGCAATTTTCGGTCATGAACTATACTTTCATCGATTTTTTATGCATCATTGTAAATGAACAATAATAGTGTGCGTCAGTAAGGCACATTAAATATGATTATGCTTTAAATAGTGTAACATCATTTAAACGCATTAGAAACGATTAACCCCATAGATCTTAAGGTAACGGAAAATTTTTATTGTCCCAGGAAGCAATCAATAAAAGCTGCACATTTTGTTCTCGTTAATATAATTATATTACATCAATTATAGGGAAACCCGGGTGTATTTATCAATATGAGAGAATGGATAGGCGGATGACAGAAAATCATAAATCACAAATATTTCTCAACTCACTGAAAGTGTTACAAAGTACTGATAAAATTGTAGATGTTATTCTCAACTGATTAGTCCTATATCTTTTTTATATGATTATTTGCCGCAGAATAAGTGCTAATCATTTTTTAGCAGGACTGTACAAATAATTTTAGACTTTTAAACATTTTATGACACACTTTAAAAAGTTTCTAATCCATCCAGCGTATCTAAAAAGTTTTTATGGATTTAATATTTTAATGCATGTATTTTTAGGTAAGTGGCACTAATATTACATTATGCAAAAGTGATGACAAAAAAATGTAATTTAGGATTAATGGCAAACAGAAATTATGAATGTACAGCTTGCGTGCTCTAACGCATCCCTTTAACACTTTCTGGAACAGAAAAATTCTGCTATAAAATGATGAAATAATTGACTGACACCAGAATTTACAAGCGACTTTCTTAAAAATTAAAGAAAAGTTACTTCAACCTTACATTGTAAAAGCAAAATTGTATTAAAATAGTTTTCCTTCCACTGGTAAATTTGACACTAAAATTAGGTGGTCTCGACGTATGACTACAGTGGCTGAAATGGTTAATCCATTCATACACTTTAAATATTTGTTTTGAGACATATTAAAATTATACATAGAGCATTTATATCAACACTGTAAAAGCAGTATACATACGAGAGTAAGTATATGTATGTAAAGCAGATTTGTCAACACCGGCTTTTTTTAAATAGAAAACTCTGAACCAGAAAATTTGTTTAATTAGAAGTACCTGGCATTAACACTAGAACCGCGGTGACGGGTCATGTTGACCCGTATCATGCGCAGAGATGTCAATTCAAACCAGAAAACCCTTTATAAAATTAGCTAAATATAACCCGAGCAAAAATAATTTCAATAAACAGCTTAAAAAGTTTTAAATGAAAATTCCGGTGAGAAATATTTTTATAAAACTTGAATGAATTTTCCCGCGGTCCTAGTGTTAAATTAGAAAGTCTTATCAAATCTACACTTAATTTCGTTAATTAAATAGATTTCTGGTTGGAAGTTTCATTGTTTGATATCCGGAGGTTGGCCTTCTATGATAAAGGGATAAATAAATTAATCACTTCCCTGTTTCGCCCGTACGTCGTACGGACAAAAAGAATTTGCTTGATACATCACTTAAAGCTTTTTGACGCCACTATTTTTTATAAATACAATTTCATACTATTTGATTGCAGAGATGTTTAGACTAAGTATCAAGAATATATTATCTTAAAAAAGTGGTGTTAACTCTATTTTCAATTTATTCTACGTGAAAAAATGAATCAATTACGTGGATAATAGGTGGATAAAATTGTTTGTATACCATTACAATATTAAATGAAAAACAGTTTTATAAAGGAGCATATTTATCATTCTTCAATAAGATTCTCATTTATCATTCTTTTTCATTCTCCATTCTCTCTCTCTCTTCAATAAGATTATACAGAGTGATTAAAAATTCATGTTACAATTTTTAATGATTGGTACAAGACGATGTAGCAAACATTTTTTGTAAAAAAATATATGGGTGCAAGTGACGCGTTTCGATACAAGCATCTTGGGGCCAAGTTATTCCTATTTTTTATTTCAAAATTTCTTATTCATACCTGAAATTTCCTGTTCTGTTCTTTTTTTTTGTTTAGTACATATATTTCATGACTACATAAAGAAAAAATCCTTCTTTGAAATGCGATTTAAAAAAAGCCACATTCACATATATCCAATATTTGACAGATTCATCCGCTTTACATTTTCTTTTAATTCAAACATTTCGATTTCACATATTTTCAAAGAATGATATATTTTTTATTTAATCATGTAACGTTTGTACCTCAAATAGTCACTTTTGACCATACATGCCAATACAATAATTGGTTGTTATTGTATACCATACCAACACTTAAGTTTGTACCATGCATTTATAACCCCCCCCCCCCATGTATATTTTGTCGAACTTACGTTATTCACTATTCTTTGTTAAATGTTGTTTTACATCATCCTCAATATGCAATACATCTATATAAATACATTTCGTTAAGTAAACCATTCAAAAATCTAACACATCACATTTTCAAGGATGATTTTAGGCAATGAAGTTTTTATTTGAAGTTCTCATATATTTTTCTATAATGGGAAATGCATATAAATTCTATTTTATGGTCACGAATGTTCGTATGCGAAATATATTTTTTCAATTTGAAAAATTGCATCTTTCATGGAGCCTGTGTATTTTTTGCGAAGATTTTCAATAAAAAAGAAATAATACATAAAATTTTGATTCAATTTAGAATTGAATATTATTACGAATATTTTCCCATAATTTTATTAAACTCTAGAAAATTTTATACTACTATCCTTATATCATTTCGACAATGCATTTCCGTAAATCTAAAAGACGAAACTTGACATTAATGCGGTAAAATGCATTCAACATTTTAAGGGAGCCGTTTTCAGAGTATGAATAGTCAATTCAAATTCTCAAACTAGTAAATTGAATCAAATTTTTTTAGATTAATTTTACTCTCATAATATATGTGAAGAAAAGTTTTAGAATACTTTCAAACAAATTAATTCATGAAGTATAATGCCAATTATTTTAACATTTTTCGACTAGAAATGCCTTGCCTCTGAAAAAGGTTGACCCTTTAAAGGACAAGGTTTTCGTCAAATGTTCAAACATTTAAATGACACAGTATTTACATGAAAATTTATTTAAATTTAATTTAAATTTATTATTTTATTATTTAAATTTATTTTTCATGTAAAAGTAGAAAACAGCGTATTTATTAAAAGTGAAATTTTCATTAAAAACTTCGGGTGCAAATATGGCAATTAGGCATTACAATTTTGTGGCACTATAGCGGCAAGGTGTTAAATGTAAAGTTGCCAAGTGTCCGGCGTTTTACACACCACTATTATCTTAGAGAAAAGTAGGTTCTTGTAAGTCGTCGAAATGTCCAATTTTAATAAAAAAGCATTTTCTATATTAATATACTGGTATACAAAAATCTTAGTCAGCAGCTCTGGTTAAATCTAAAAGATCAAGATATATTGTGCTTTACACGACTCTTTAACAGATCTTCGAGTAATACCACTATTTCAAGTTAGTATTTTTTACTTATGCATCTGTAGAATTCTATGATTAAATAATGCGAAATTTTGTTTGGAAGATAGTCGTGCTTGAGTCACCATCACTTGACATCTATGCATGAATTACAAATTTACAATAGTGGATATTCAGTCAAATAACTAGTTTAGATAGTTTAGGTGCAATGTGAAAATGTAATTTTTTTTCAGATCTCAAAAATTCGAAAACTTATGCACCAAAAATTATCCTCTTAATTCCATGATATAATCACATTTATTTTCGGAATTTGATTCATATGAATCAAATTCTTGAATCTGTAAGAAATGTAATATAGACATTCAGATAAGAAAAGTTGATGGCAATTAGGTCAATCATTCTTCAACTTTTTGCGAAATTAAGAACTCATTGATTCAAGCTATCACTGTAAAAGCAAAATTATTTGTAAATATTATTGCAGCAGTTTGCAAGTTTGGAATTAAAATTAGGTATACCAGGGGACTGGGCACAGTGTCTCAGAAAGGGTTAAAATTTTCCGGTACGTATTAAATTTGCCAAACTGGAGCGACTTTCCGACCGACCCAATATATTTCTAAAGACTACCTCGTAGAAACAAGTCACATTTAACTATTTTTTGAAGCAAAAATTATGCCTATATTTTGAACCGGGTCCTTCAAACCTTTCAAAATGTTGTATGTTTGTTTTCTTATTTTAAATACAAAAAAAATACAAATTAAAAAGGTAAAGATCTTTTTTCGTATATATTCGTGACAACTGGTTTTGTGAAACATGTTTGTATACAACTGATTTATGACAGAATAGTTGTAACCAAAAGGAATCTCATATATTCATTAACGTCACAATCCAAACTATGATTTTCATTAAAAATACTGTCAAGTTATTTGACTATTTCGTCTCACTCGAATTTCCGATTGATTTTTATTTTTGTCAGCAATATTTCGGAACCGTCGCCTTAATTCATAGCAGAATTTCTGCTATTGGGACCTTGGGGATGAACGATCGGCACATGCAGTGGAATATCCCCTAACTAGCAATAGAGGGTGCCCACAACTAGCACTGTTTTAAAGTTTTTTTTTCTCCTTGATTCATAGAAGAAATTTTTCTGGTTAAATAAGGCGATCAGAACTTTCAAATATTACCAGTGTTCAGAGCACTTGGACACCCATCCTGATTACGCCACTAATACAAGCCACATAAGTAATCAGAATCTTTAATTATTCTAACCAGCAAATTTTGTTGAGAATTTTGACTTATTTAATCGCAGCATTTTCGCCATTTTATTAGGGAAGAATCTCTGCTTTAAAAAATCGGTGATGAAAGATTAAAAATACTGTAAAAGACGCTCTTCTCGAAGGTGCTAAAAAAGGCGGAAATTAATATTCGGAAGCAGTTTTGCAGTAGCTGCTAAATTTAATGCTTTTCTCCTACCTTTAGTTTTGAGTAGAAAAAATTGTTATATTTAATTGTAAAGTTCATTATTTAAAAAAAAAAGTATTTCTTTTCAAAAATATTGGAAAGATAAAAATGAAATATTTAGCGATATGTATTACTCAGAAAATATATTAAATGATAACTTTGATTCCGCTATTTTCGATTTGAAATATTCCACTTACTTAATGTGAAACAGTGATTAAATAAGACGGACATCAAGGCGCAAATCGACATTTTGTTTCTAGCTTTCATTGAAACTGAATTTTTTTACTGCTGAGCAATTTTTTCATATCTTTGAATTTAGTCAGAATCATTGCAACAAATAAATATTCATTGATTAATTTTTTTAACACGATAATTCAATCGGTAAATTAATTATAACAGATGTAAATTTTCCATTTTTCAAAAAAATTCTTGTTTTTTGAAAAATGGAAAATTTATATCTGTTATAAATATTCATTGGCAGAAATTTTATTTTGCGCCTATATCCCTTTTTTAAAGTAAATTACCTCTGTTTAATTCGCATCTTAAATAATACTTTTAATCTTTGCGATTGAAGAAATAAAAATCCTCAAAGTTTTATTCTGACTTCCGTTGATCTTATTAGAATTCAGAAAGAAAGCCCGTAAAAGGTGTGAGATAGCAGAAAAATAAATGATAGAAGATTTTTCATTAATAAAGAAAAGAAAGAACACACAAAAATCCCGCAGGTAACGGGAGAAACAAGCCACGATATTTTATTCCTACTAGGCAGTTACGTGATCAACGTGTTCTGGCTTCTAATTAACAAAAGGTATTAACTTCATCCATACTTTATAGATTGGTTATCTGATATGCTTTGTATTATTGCATTAGTATTGGATAGCCGAAATAAGGCAGTTTTGTGTTTTTAACAATTATTTTCAATAAAATATGAAAGAAATCTTTTCAAAATTGGAGCTTCAAAATATAGTTTTGTAAATAAATAAATAAATATATATATATATGTTAAAGTAACTTTCCATGTTTTTGTTGTTAACCCTTTAACAACTTAACTGATTCTTTTTTTATGTACAATAATTTGAAAATATGGGGTGAACACATATTTTTAAGCTAAAATATTCATGATATTTAGTCTAAACATTTCAGCCATAAAACTGTATGAAATTGTATTTTAAAAATTTAATGGTATCGAAAAGTTTGAAGTAATGCATCAAGCAAAACTTTCTTGAACGTACGGCGTACGGACAAATCAGTTAACCCTTTAATTTCCATGCCAGAACACGTTCTAGAAATTATGTAGTTCATTTCACACCAGAAAAATTCAATGGCTAATTTCGTTTTATTTAAATATGGAATGTTCTGTTATTGATTAAAGCAAATATTGTTGTTTTAATTTTCTGGTGGGAACTGAAATATACGAATTAAAGATCGGTGGTTTAAGACCTAAACCACTAGGGAGCAAAGGGTTAAGTAGTTAAACTCTTGCGAGTAATTTTCTTCAAAACACCCAAATGTCGCATTGGCAAATTTCCGTTTATTATATATACCAAATAGTCCGTTAATTTATTTTCAAACATCTTTGGTCATTATATTCCGGTGCAGTTGTGACATTGGGAGATCAAATTTAACTGGTTAGAAATTCGCTCACAAGAGCTCGAAGGGCTAAATATGTCTGACGTATGCATTCACGTATAAGTCGACTCCAGTATCAATAGAAATAACATTGTGAGAAATAACAGTATCAATACCAGTATTTAAATAATATCATCTTCCTCTTCTTTAAATTAAGAAATTGGGGATATTAAATAAGTCGGCAGTAACAATTCGAAAATACTGGTGTTCAACATACTTATTCTCGAAGTAATGGGTATGTTCATACGTGACAATGTACAGTAAATTTTCTATTCCAAAATGGTGATAACTTGGTGAGCGACTGGTGACACAATTTTGACAAAGTCTTAATTTTCGAAAGAGACTTCGAATTTCTTTAAAATCTTTTGACACTAACATTCTAATAGTGTCTGTAGTAGTTATAGTCTTTGCAAATGTCATATTTAAGATGAAATATTTTACTTTTATTTAGGAAGTAATACAAGTTGTCCAAAATTAAATTTAGGGTAATCAGAGTGCTTTGTAGCGAGATTTAACTGAGAGAATGGCTCCAAATTTTATGGAAGAATTAAACGTTACGGGGACCAAGGATTACGCGAAAAAATAGTTCCAAAATTATGAAAATATTTTCTTTGACAGTGAGAAGAGATTTTCTTGTTTGTTACAATGAGGCAAAACTACTGCCGCCAAAGTAAACTATCACCACCCCAAAAAAATAACAGTTTTTCCATTATTTTATATTGATATTTTCCCATCAATGAGGCGTTTAATAAAATCTTCTAATCAAATTTATTTGTAAAAGTTTTCTGCGGTTGTAATTAACCCCTGTAAAAGAGGTTAATGTTAAAGCTTCACTATTTTAATCTTGCTAAGATGTTCGGGTCTATTTCGAGCCAAAAGTCATATTCAGAATTGTTGAGTCAGTGTCTCTTTCCAAACAACTGTTATTTTAAAGAAATTATTGTTCTCTTTATTCGCTCAAATATTCAAATTAAATAAAAAAACATTTTCAGAGTTAAAAAATTGGCAGGAATCTAGGTAGCTCTGCTTATTTGAAATAATATGCATTCGAAATGATCACCGCATGAGGGTTAACTATATGTATGTTCCTCATTCTTATTAGCTCCGTGATTATAATAGAGAAGTAAAGCAAGGACTGACTAACACCGTAGTTAACTGTTACAAAAAAATTAACCATTATGTTAGGATGTTTCGCTGTGTTTTTATCCAAATATTATAAGTTTTAGAAATTGTGCGCTGAAAAATCAAATTTTGGTTACGGGAGGTGTCCCTTAGCATCATCCGTTAAAAAGTATTGCTGTTTAATTAAGAAGCTTGGCATTTCATGTTCAATATCCATTTCGTGCACAAGTTCAAAACAATCCCGGTAAAATCTATCAATACTCTCAACATCATTTGGCTTCAGCCACTCTCTGATATTATATGAATATTTTTTAATGTATTTGTAAGTATGATAGCGTAATTGTTCATTGTTTCCGGAAAGTAAGGAACGAAGACATCCAAAATGTAATTTGAAGTAATGACGAATACCATATGCTTAACGAAAGGTAGTTCTTTGTATAGCCAGAAATAATGCCTTTGAAAGGAATAGTTCACACTCCTCTAGACATACGTGCTATCTAAAGTAATCATCACAGTATCATTGTTGCCATCCGGAATAAGCAATCTTCCTGCAGAAGGCCTCATATATTTTTCAATAGCATGTGTTCTGGTATGTGTTCCATTCTACGGTGTTTTAGAACAACGTTCTCAATCAAAGCCTGGTTTTCATATTTTACAGAAGATATTATTATTTTTCTTATATTGAATAATGTAGACAGAATACCATGAGACCAGTTCTAAGTTTTACAAGTGACATTGCAAAGTAAGTAGGAGATGACCTCTTTTTTGATGAACGTATTTTGGACTTTACAAGTTTAAACATATAGTTACAATCAGACATAAATACACCCATGAGAATATAATAATAGATTTTGGTGTATCAAAATTCTTTGCTACATTTCTGACATTGGTTTAATTATTTTCACGCATCGCATTTCATACATCGATGTATTCTCACTTACAGCACTTAAATCTTGCAGAGTCTATTTACCGATAAAGTAATATGAGTTTTACAGCATCGTTTTCGTGACAAAGTATAGATTTTAGTTTCTATAAAGGCTTGAGTTTCAATAGCTTTTTCTACAATAACGAGGCAGTTCTTACTTTTATATATTATACAACAAGTGTTAGAGTTGTGAAAATGAGAAATAATATGTATGTATATTAATAATATGTATAATAATATGTATGTAAATGTATATTAGGTTTCTTATTTGTGGTCTCATCTACAGTAATTGTTGACGCATAATCTCTTATTGTTACATCTGAAGAATAAATAGAAGTATTTAGAGACTTGAGAGCACAAAATACATATTATTTGCATTTAGAGCACTACTTAGAATCCCTCTGTAAATCTCAGTTTTTCGAACATCTAAGTATATATACATTTTTTTTTCTGTTAGAACAGATACGAAGAGTTTTCTGTGAGACTTTACAACAATGACATTGGCATCCAAGCATTATTTATTAGTAAATTCTTTAATAAGTATTTACTAAAAAAATTTTAGAAAACAACATAGACGTCTGAACAACGTTCATACTTTTTAAGTACGGCAAAAGGAGTCAGAACGCTCTCCGATAGTATTGCATTTGATTCTCTCACATGATACATTTTTTTAATAGGTAGAAGCCCACACTGAACCCAAATAAAATAATGCTCATATAAAAGCTTATAAAGAGTAGTATCGTTGCATGTCAAAATTAATTAGTTTTATCGAGCGCTTCTTAACCCTTTCCGGTCTGGGATGTCTAATTTTAATTCCAAACTTGCAAATGGCACCAATAATATATTAGTAAAATTTTGCTTTTACAATAAATGCATAAATTAAGGAATTTAAAATATCTAAAAAATTCTTTTTTAAATTCCGGGGTCAAACAATAATTTCTCATTTTCAAACAGATTTTTCCTGTGCCGGAAAGGGTTAATAAACAATTAATTAAGACACAAAATCGTCAAAAAGGCAGAAAAAAAGCAAAAAACTCTACTTTCGGGCTATAATTTCCAGGACTCACTATTTTTATTATCACGTAAAACTTTTATTAAAGAAAAATACATATCTTTAACTATACAAAGCCACAGAACAAACATCTGAATTCGAAACTTTTTTTCCGGATATATCATGGGCGAAAAATAGCCCTTATTAACCCACCTCCTTTCTTGATAAGATTTGTTAAATTCCCGCAGCACAAAAATACGCTAATTAAATAAGCTAACTAGTTAAAAAAAAATCTAGTGTCAAACACTTTTTATAAAACTTGAATAAAATAGTCGGCGGCTCTAGTGTTAAGGATATAACCTTTTTATTAATAGTTCTAGAGTGGAAACACTGAAAAAAAAAACACCTGCGACAAATGTAATTTTTTCCTTTATAACTCGCGCCTAATATTCAGGGGTGGCGGCTGAACCTTCACTCAAAAATTTTTAACATTTCCTCTCGAATAATTTTTTTATGTGTTTTTTATCATAATCATTTTTTAATTTGTTTTCTTGATTGTGATGGAATCTATTGAATTTAACACTAGAATGCCCGAAAGGAGTCGATTCGACTCCAACCATATAATTAAATTTTATTTCGAGCCAGAACTTTTTTCTTGAAATAAGATAAATTTCAAACACGCAGATTTAGATTTAAAAAAAAATCAATTAAATAATTTCGAATGAAAATTCTGGAGTGAAATATTATTATGAAACTTCAGTAAAATTTCCGGGCATTCTAGTTCTTCTTGGAGATCACAATCTTAAAATAGATTTTTTTTCATTAATTTATCGTAAATTTCTATATAAGACAAATATTACATATAAAAAATCTTGGTGCAAATCGGGAATATATACGTTTTCGGAAAACTATGTCAATCAGAACGCATTTAGTAACAGCTTGAACGGAAGTTTTATATTATATATATATTGCTTAATTTTTATTGCAAATTCTGAAATATCATAGTTTTGATAAAATTTTGCTTGTATTGTGTATAAAACGAAATTTTTTTTCAAATTTCAAATCAATTTCTTTAAAATATTTTCGAGATTTGGAGATTTCAGCAGCAGAAGTGTTGTCAGCTCAGAGGGTTAAGTGAAATCTGATAGAAAGTTGACTGATGAAATTATCCTGAACTAGAAGGAACGCAGGTAAAACCTCCAAAATACTTTAGACCCAGAAAAATATTATATTTCATAGGCATACTTAAACAGACAGAAGAACGCCTGAAATTAACCTTTTGAGCTCTGAGAGTGGATTTATTGAAAATGCCCAAATATCACTTTGAGACCAGTATTTTATAAACGAATCATCCGGAAACACTAAAAAATAAAATGCATTAACTCTTCGGACTCCGGTGCCTCTTACACAAATTTTATTCGATTAGCACCACTTTTAAAAAGAATTTTCCTTGAAGTAGACAATTTCAAAAATTGTCTCATTAAATAAGGAAAATTTTATTTTCCTTTATTACTGGTGCCAAAAACAAATTTTGGATGGAAATATGATGTCTCCACAACGGAGACAACGGAGTGCCAAGGGTTAACCCTTTGACGGTTAAAGCACTTCTATTCATAAAATACTAAAATGATTGAATGACACCGGAATTTAAAAACAAATTTATTTCATAATATATAAATGTTTTTTTTTTTACGTTCTTTGTAAAATTAAAATTTTCATTTAAAAATTCCGGTGTCAGTATGGCATTTCGCAATTCAAATTAAGTGTTATTCTGGGCGCGTATACGCGCTTATAACCACGAAAGGGTTAATAGGTTTTAACCCTTTCGTGGTTATAAGCGCATATACGCGCCCAGAATACCAATTAATTTGAATTGCGAAATGCCATACTGACACCGGAATTTTTAAATGAAAATTTTAATTTTACAAAGAACGTAAAAAACATTTATATATTATGAAATAAATTTGTTTTTAAATTCCGGTGTCAATTAATCATTTTAGTATTTTATGAATAGAAGTGCTTTAACCGTCAAAAGGTTAAGATAAATTTGGTTGAATAATCCGAGTCAAAGTGACATTTAGTGATTAAAAGTAAATGGCAAAAATGCACTCATCAGATCTCAAAGGGTTTTAAATATTATGATACATACTGAATAAGCACAATGTTTTGAGTAAGCTACTTTGAAAAAAAAAAGTTTTCTTGATTAGCACCACTGAAATGGCAAAAAATTCTTCTTGTTGGTGACATAATTAATATGTCATTAAATAATATATATTTTTTATTTCAAAAAAGTTCTGCCAGTACAGAAATCGAATTAAAAAAGATAATCTGGTTCCAACATTGCACGAACATGATGTACCGTAATTTTCTGCACGGCATAGTTAAGTTTTTTCTCATAGCAGAAATTCTATTTAAATATGAAATAAAAATAAATGTTTAGCAAAAATAAGTCATATTTTACTTAAAACAAATTCTGGTAGAATTGATTTATCTGAGTTGCGCTGAATACGCCTGAAATTAAAGTATACAAAATCGGAATCCGACTGGAGCACATCATTAACCTCCCTACCCTGAATGGATCTAATCGACCCAGTCCTATAATGCGTTTCATCCGATTCAAACCAGAATATTTTTCATAAAGTAAATTAAATAAATAACACAAAAATTTATGCTAAATAAGCATCTTAAATGGATTTAAATAAAAATTCTGGTGTGAAATATTTTAAGCAAATTTGAGTAAAATTTCAACAGGGTAGGTAGGTTAAACTACGCATCTGCTATAGTTATTAGTTTTCATTTGTAATATTACAATCGTTAAATATGCTCCAGTTTAATTGATTATTCATATGTAATTGAATATTTTAAATAGTAATTATTAATTTGAAAACTTTTCTAGTTGCATATTTGTGAGAAATCATAAAATTGATTTTTTTTTATATATATTTTCACTGCTAAAAGTAAAACATTTATTTCATTTCGATATCTTTATAAGCCAGTACCACGATTTTTTTGTAAAAAAAGTGCACAATATTATAAATTTATATAATCTTTCTAGCTCTTACAAAAGTTTTTATTAATTGTATATTTATTTATTCTTTGAGATTAACAGAACAATAATTAACACCTATTATATATTTTAATTTATAATAAAAGCTTTTAAACTTGCTTTTCTGGCAAAACATTTTTACAAATATTCTCATTTATCAGCAACACAATCGCCCCACCTGACACAAGATCCCTGTAAACACAGAATATTAAACCATTAAACCCTTTCCTTTGAAAGTGCTTTTGATTATTAAACCGCATGTAAACTCACTTACTCATTGTAATCCTGAAATGTTAATATTGTGTTCCCAAAACGAGCCTTCAAGCTATAATATAAAGTAATTGTTTGAACAGCTGTAAACTATGGGACAGTTCTATACTGTTAAGTCAACTGAATGGAAACAATGCAATGCCCTTTATGAATAACGCTCCATTCATGGCGCTGAATAATAAGGCAACTTTTATTATTTAAAAATAACAAAAAAATAAAAAGCAGCCATTGTACTGCTTTTAAATATATTTATAAAATATTCCTAGTTAAGTTTTATCTGATACTAAATAACATTCAGAACAACGTTTTCTTCTGTATATTGATTATGGGTGACGATAACAATAAGTAATGGTTTGTATATATTTAATATTAAAAGTTAAATGAAATACCACCTGGACTTACAGTATTAGTACTCCCGTATGATGTGGTCATCACTAAACTTTTTCCTATAACTTTCTAACGTACTACAGTGACCTTTCAGTTATACGCGACGTGCAGAAAATTTTTTGTACCGCTATTGCTGAGGGGAAAAAATGCAGTACATCACCTACGGATTTATAAGAATTTTTTTTCCTATAAAAATTGGTTCCGAAAATTAATTTCGATGCATCCTGTATAAGTAAGAGATCATTTTAGTATGAAAAAGTATCAATGTTTATTAGGGGTCCCACTCGGTCCATTTTTTAAACACCACTATCTTTCAAAGAAAAGAGTTCTTTTGAAATTTCGTTGAAATTTACCTAATGGAGCGCTTTTCTTGCAGTTGCTGCAGAAACATACCATGATTTTTTTTTTCTGAAAAATTACTGGTGTTGAAAAAAAACGGACACGGAAAAAACCATGTTATGGATAGAATTATAGTGCATTTCTTTGCCTATAATACACAAAATTAGGATGAAAAGTGAATAAAAAAAAAAGCAATGCCTATGTATTGTATTAACATTTTAAATTAGATAAACATATACTTTTAACATTAAATTCAAATGTAATATACAATGCATTGTTACACGATATACAAAAAAGAAAAAAAAGAAAAAAAATAATATGAATATAATGAATAAAAAAAAGAAAAGCAATGCCTATTTTTGGTATTAACATTTTAAATTAGATAAACATATACTTTTAACATTAAATTCAAATGACGATATAAAACTAGTCGAAAGTGGCAATGCCAAAAATTCCATCAATCTCATGCATGTTAATATTTCAAAAATCGCTACCTCAGTGCCAGAATTAAATGATAATCTACGCTCATCCGGAGGATCCTAAAGGCATGAAATTCCGTGCATTAGTTTATGAATAGGACAATTGCGGATACTGGGAAAAACGCAACATACAAGCACCATCTGTCGGGCTATTTATGTGAAAACATAAACAGCAATAATATTATTAAGCTTTACCATAATCTGAAGTTTGATAAAAATTCGTGCATTAGTTATTGAGATAGAGCTGGACTCGGTATAAATTGAGCAAAACAGCGCCATCTGTTAGGAGATTGATACCAAACGTAAACAGAGCAAGTTCATATTACGAATTTAGTAAATCCGAAGTTTGATGAAAATATGTGCACTAACTCTTGAGATACAACTATTACATAAATAATGTAAAATGAAGCATAGCAGTACCACCTGTTGAGAAACTTACACCAAAATATAAACATCCACTCATGTCAAGGAATTACTGACTCTGAAGTTTCATGGAAATCCGTACATTGCTGACTGAGATATAGCTGTTGCGTAAATCGTAAAAAAACGTGCAGAGCAATGCAACATGCTGAGTGATTTACACCAAAAACAAATCAGCATCAATCTATATAAAGGGCTACTTGAATAAATTTTTTTATTAAATTCCGTGAATTAGTTCTTGAGATAGATCTAATGCAAAATATTGGGTTGGAAACTAAGTTCCCGCAGTTTTTTTAAATAGAAGTTTTCTACCAGAATCTATATTTTGTTTTTTGGATACTAGAGCTAATTTGTGTTGAATCCCAGATCTATAAAATTGAGTGCCAAGTTGAGAAAAAGGAACATTTTCGACACCTCCTTCTATTTGCTCTCAATCAAGGTTGTAAGGCCGCAAAAGCTGCTCGTGACATTAGTGCTGTGTATGGCGAGGGTGCGATAGCTGAAAGAACCGCCCATGTTTGGTATGCCAAGTTCCAAAATGGAAATTTTTACATCAAAGACGCACCTCGTTCTGGCCGTCCAGCTGAGTTCGATGAGGAGCGATTAAACCAACATTTGCACGAAAATTCGTGTCAAAAGACAAGAGAACTGGCAAAGAAAATGAAATTCTCCCACACTGCTATAGTGAAGCATCTTCACTCGATGGGAAAAGTTCAGAAGTTTGGAGCATGGGTTCCGCATGTTTTAAGTGACAACAGCAAGAATCAACGAGCCGCAATCTCCGCTGGTTTGCTTGCTCGTCACCGCTCAACTCATGGAAACAAGCAACGATTTCTTTACCGAATCGTTACTGGCGATGAAAAATGGTGCCTGTACATTAATATGAAGCAACGCAAGGAATGGCTCAGCCCTGGTAAATTACCAACACCGCGTGTAAAACAAGATCTTCACCCACGTAAAACGATGTTGTGCGTATGGTGGGACTGGGAAGGCATTATCCATTACGAACTGCTTGAACGGAACCAAACAGTCAACGCGGAACTCTATGTTCGACAAATGGAACGACTCAACGTAGCTATTCAAGATAAAAGACCTAATCGGCAGCATGGAGTCCTTTTGCTGCAAGACAATGCCCGCCCTCATATCGCCAATATGACCAAGGAAGCCATTCAAACGCATGGCTGGGAAGTACTGCCGCACCCGCCGTACTCTCCTGATTTGGCACCAACGGATTTCCATCTCTTTCGATCTCTATCAAACGCTATGCGCGGAGTTTCGTTCAATACTGATGCAGACTTGAAAGCTTGGTTGGATGAATTTTTCGAGTCGAAACCAGGGGATTTCTACCAACGAGGTATTGAAAATCTTGTTGAACGTTGAGAAGAAGTTGTAAACAACAAGGGAGAATACATTGTTGATTAATTATTTGTTATTTTTTATTGAAAAATAAACTTTCAAATAATTTTTAAAAAACGGCGGAAACTTAGTTGCCAACCCAGTTGGCATTCCATAGTTGACATTCCATTTAAACCCTTTTGACTCGGGTGTCACTTACACAAATTTTATTTGGTTTACACCACTTTTTAAAAAAAGTTTCCTTCAAGTACACAATTTCAAAAATGCTGTAATTAAATAAGGCAAATTTTATTTTCCTTTATTACTGGTGCCAAAAACAAATTTTGCAAAGAAAGATGATGTCGAGTCAGACTGGACATACGAATGCAAAGAGTTAATGATCTGAAATTTAACATAAATTAACTCGATCAAAAAAAAATGTAAATTAGGCAGATCAAAAACGTATTTAAAAACACGGCGGGAACATCGTCGCCAACCCACTCGCTACTTTATCGCTGACATTACATTTTGACAATCAGCATTTTAACATAAATTAGGTCGATCAAAAAAACAGAGCATAGATTCCGGTAGAAAAATTGTCTTTAAACAAACGGCGGGAACTTACCAATATATACATATCCAACCCAATATATGTCACATACAGACAGACAAGGTCAAAAACTCACACTCACAGACGGACATTTTGTAAAAACATCAGTAGCGGCTTGTCAGGGAGTGCTGCATCCGATTTTTCACACCACTAAAATTTAACAGAATCTTTCATATTATGTATTCGACAAATGTTGTTGATTAAATAAAAATAAAATAAACAAACAATTTTAGTTGTGTGAATAAATTAATGCAGCATCCTCTGACCAGCCGCTATGGAAAGTTATGTTTTTGGAATCTCTGATTATGTAAACATGTTCAGAGATTCCCTAAAACATGTAAATCCTTAAAAAAACTGAAATTGGAGATTTTTCACAAATCCAATGTTTGTTTTTCATGTAAAGATAGAATAAATTAACCCATTCGTGCCCGCCACCTTTTGCGCAAATTTTACTTGATTGACACCACTATTTTTAAAAGAATTAAGTTTAGTTCATTAATTACGAAAATGTTTAAATTAAATAAAATAAAGTTTGCTGTTATTTTTTACCGGTGTCAAAAACAAGACTACATGCACCTTTTGAAGCGTCCCTAAAAAGGGACGCTAGGCACTAATGGCTTAATAAACAAAAGTACAACAATATTATTCATTGCATACAACATGGAGTAAATAATCCCTATTCGGAACATCATCCAAAGATTACCGTAACCACCATTCGATTCTGTCAATAATGTGGTGAACCCTTTCAAAGCGCAAGTTATTTCTGATCCAAAAATGCTCAAATAATTAATTCACACCACAAATTACGATGAAATTTATTTGAAAATAATCAACAATACTTTTTCACGCATTTGATGAGATCTATTAGTATATTTTACTGGTGCCATGTGTTAATTTCTGCATTAAAACCATACCGTTTGCAGACTGCAAACGGCGCAACTGACAGGGTCAAAGGTGCATAAGAGCTAAAATAATAGAGCAAAAACTATTGCAAAGCAGGCTCACTATAGTTCACAGAATGTAGACTCATGCACTTATAAAAAAGGAATAGACATGTTTAAACAAATATTTGAAGTTTTAATTATAACCGGCTTAGTGGTGGCTGATGAATTTCTGGGAAAACTTCGACAAATCAATTTAACCGTTTCCGGCACACTGTGCCCGGTCTGGGATACTTAATTTTTATTCCAAACGTGCAAACGGAACCAATAATATTTTAGTAAAACTTTGCTTTTACAATAAAAGCTTAAACTAAGGAATTCAAGATATCTAAAAAATTCGTTTGTGAATTCTGGTGTTAGTCGATAATTTCTCAATTTACTAACAGTTTTTGCCCGTGCCGGAAAGGGTTAAACAGAAAATTTTTTCTTTTTTAAAAGCATTGCTGAATTTGAGTCATCATTGTGGCCAAAAGCAGATATTTATTTTTACAGGTAGAGGTTTACTTCGGCGGAAATCATTTCCTGTGTTTCCGCCATATTGCGGCATCTTAACACTATAACGCCCGAAAGGAGTATATTCGACTCCAACCATGTAATTAAATTTCATTTCGAGCCAGAAATTTTTTCTTGAAATAAGTTAAATTTTATACACGCAGATTTACGTTAAATAAATCAATTAAATAATTTCGAATAAAAATTCTGTTGTGAAATATTATTATGAAACTTCAGTAAAATTTCCGGGCGTTCTAGTGTTAAACAACTTCCTGACGGTATCAGTGAATCTGATTATAATATGTGGGTCATCTTTCACCAGTTTTTTTCTTTTGCGGAAATCGAAAAATTGTCAAAGAGAAAAAAAACTAAAACTAGTACATAATCTGACAAAAATTTAAAAATTGTAAACAAATTCCGAATAAATTTGGCTTAAAAGACGGCATAAATACACACACTTTCACATAAATTTAATATATTACTTAAAAGAAAAACCGGATTCTTTTTACTAGTACGGGAAAAAAACCCTACTCGAAACCGAAAAAAAAATCCACTAAAAGTTTAGAAAGGTACAAATAGTACAGAAAAAGAAATTTGTCACAGTTCATTAAGAATTCTAACAGGAATTATTTTACAAATGAGATATCACGGTAGAAGTTTGTATCAGAATTCCTTTTACCAATGTCAAAAGAATACGAATATCAAAAGTGGTGAAACCGCATAAAAATCTCGAAAATTTTAAAACTCGTGGAGAATGAAATTTACTTTATTATTCGGAAAAACTGAACAAAGTTTGACAAAATTTACAGCAGCGACCTAAAATGTACTAACAGAAATTCATTCCTGGATGTAATAAAATTGTCACAAAAGCGAAAAATGCTAAAAACCACAATGAAAATTATGATTTGGGCTTAATTAGGCTGAATATTGGAAAATAAATTCTTTTTATGAATATAAAAAAATTGTCGCGGAACGCAAAAGAAAGATAAAAATTGCACTGAAAATCGCATTAAAAACCGTAAAACATTGAAAATAAGAAATACAATATTGAGCAACTTTGTAACTGATTGATACGAATATAAAAAATCTCAAGAGTACAACTAAACACATTAAGTAAAGCATGAAAAATTGCATTAAAAAACGTAAAAAATACAAAAAAGGTGGTAAACAATACTTACTACAATTGGTCAAAAGTTTCGAAACCGAATTCCTCTTACAAATGCTGAACTATCATCACGAAAAAAGGGAAATATCTCTTTAAAAATTGCAAAAAATCAAATTTGGATACGACAAATCTTAACCTTCCTACCCTGTTGAAATTTCACTCAAACTTGATTAAAATATTTCACACCAGAGTTTTTATTTGAATTCATTTAACGTACTTATTTAACTTAAATCTTTGTGTTATTTATTTAATTTACTTTCAAAAAAAATTTCTGGTTTGAATCAAATGAATCACATTATAGGACTGGGTCGATTAGACCCATTCAGGGTAGAAAGATTAATATAATAATAATTGTAACCCAAAGTATTAAAAATTCATACATCAAGAAAGTCAAGCCTTACGTTAATGGGCTAAAAGTTGGAACCAACGTTTAGAAATGCACAAATCATGCATGAAAAAGTAGCAAATAGCTGTTTCGAATCTACTACTAAGATTCATCTTCAATTCTTCTTTCTCTTCTTCAACACAGCGTGTTAGAAGAAGTAAAACTGAGATATAAAAGCTCAAGTTTGTTTTCTCTTGCTCGCTGTGTATTGCACTGAGGAAGTAACTGGGTAGTAGATTCGAAAAGGCTATTTGTTACTTTTTCATGCATTATTTATGTATTTCTACAATTTTATTTTCGATCTTTATACATTTCTGCACAAAAAACTTTATTTGCTATTCTAAAATAATAATAATGGTAATAATATCAATATTAAACACCATAAACAGGAGAAAGTTCATAAATAGATAGATTTTTTAAATTATTAACTTGTTAATTCCAAATAAACTTTACTAAAATAATGACAAAATTTTTTGCATTGACTTAAAATATTACCTTAATTTCCTGCGTATAATCATAGATGCCAACACCTCTTAATTTATTCCGGAGTCTGATACAAGATGAGCATGTTTTCAACCGGAAATTTTATTTGACCAAAAATTTCAGGATGAAATCAAAGATTTACATCGTAGAAAGTAAACACATTTTCTTAAATGTTTTTCCGGTTTTTGGATGCAAATTTTTGATCAGACTCCGGAATAATTAAGAGATGTTGGCATCTATGGTATAATCCGCGAATCAAAAACATATTTTTCAACTCAAAAGCTTTTTAAAGAGTAATCTAACTCATTAGATCGCTGTAAATAATTATCTTCAATCACTAAATAAGTTTTCTGCGTGCAAAAAAGAATTGGTTGATGCGCGCATTATACGCCGTATATTTCGGTAAAACATGATTTCGTTAGTAAATATGAAAAAAAAATCACCGAGAAATACAAAAAATCGAATAAGACTGAAATTACAACAGTGGGATAAAATATTCTAGAAGAAATTCTTATACGAATGTATAAAAAAATAACGCAATAAAGCGTTAAAAGTTTCATTACAAATCGTGGGAGATAAAGTGTGATATGTTACTCCAAATGTATGAAGCCGAATTACTTGTGAATGTCAGAACAGCACAGAAGTAAAAAAAAATGCTAGAAATTGAATTGAAAATCGCAAAAATTTCAAAAATCGTGGAAATCTCAAGTCGTGGACAAAAAAAGTAAAATCTCTTTAAAAATCGCAAAAAATTCAAAATTTGCATACGACAAAATTTAACATAATAATCATTGTAATTCAAACCACAACAAATCATTGTAATTCAAAAATCAAGAAGGTCAAACTTAACGTTATTAGGCTAAGAGTTGGAAACCGAACTATTCAAATTTAATTGATATTGGATTAAAAATTTGAAAAAAAAAATCGTTGCGAATATCAAAATATCGCAGAAGAACGTGTCAACTTTTAGCTGATAATCGCTTAAAAATGGCATTTAAAGTAACTAAATATTTATAAAATGCGGAGGTGAAAATTCTCTAAGGTAGGCTATATGTTTAAATTGAATTTACAGGGTGTTTATAAAGTCCCGGACCCATTTTGATGCTTAATAACTCATAAAATAATAAAGATAGATTGAAATTAATAACATAAATGGTTAGATGACTCAAAAAGATTCAGGACCCTTGTAAATCAACTTCCACGTGTGCCTTCGTCGCATGGAGACTATCAAGTCGATAGTCAATTTCACGCCAGGTACCTTTAAGCATGTCGGCATTCACAGAGGCTGTTGCGGTTGTAATTCTGGCTATTAATTCATCAATGTTCGACACCCTCCTCCTATAAACATTGTTCTTTACAAATCCTGAAAGGAAAAAGTCCAGCGGCATTATATCAGGTGATCTGGGTGGCCAAGGAATTGGACCTCCTCGTTCAGTCCATCTTCGTGGAAAATGGTCATTCAATGAAGTACGAACGATAGTACCCCAATGAGGTGGTGCACCATCTTGTTGGAAAAAGACGTGTGACTAAAGCGCTTCTGATTGTGGAAATACGAAGTTTTCCAACATGTCTAAATATACGACTGATGAGACCGTCTGTTCTGTAAAAAAGAAAGGCCCAATGACTCCGTCGTGCATTAGTCCACACCACACATTAATCTTTGGGGAATCCCTTTCTGCCTTGCCGTATTCATGGGGGCTTTCAGATCCCCATATGCGCACATTATGGCGATTAACGATGCCAGAAACATGAAAGGTTGCTGGAAAATGAAATTATCTGAAATTAACCCCATGCGCAGACGATATTTACAAAAGTAAAGATATTCAAGCCTGAAAAGGAAAATATATGAGATATTTCATCAATAAATGCCATAAGTCTGTTTATATCTTCATTATTTTATGAGTTATTAAACATCAAAATGGGTCTGGGACTTTATAAACGCCCTGTATTACTAGAATGTCAAAAAATCGTCGTGTAACTTGAAAAAAAAAAGTTAAAAATCACATAAAAATATAGAGATTCATATCAGAATATTTTCTATCCGAAAACTCGGTTCCAATCTAGAAAGTAAAAAAAAAAATAGAATTTTTACTTTACTTATAATACCCTCGAAACGCCATTAACCTCTTAACCTTCCTACCCTGAATGGGTCTAATCGACCCAGTCCTATAATGCGTTTCATTCGATTCAAACCAGAAAAGTTTTCATAAAGTAAATTAAATAAATAACACAAAGATTTAAGTTAAATATGTATGTTAAATGGATTTAAATAAAAATTCTGGTGTGAAATATTTTAATCAAGTTTGAGTAAAATTTCCACAAGGTAGGAAGGTTAACCCTTTGAAGGGCGATGGGATATATTTTATCCCACCTACGATTGAGGATTAGCATCAGAAAATCTTATTAAATTTTACTTTTCTAACTTAGTTCTTTATTTTTTCTAACGCCGAATTGCTTTTCCTTATTTCCGAGTAATTTTTCCCCAAATTTTTGGTGGGAGATCAGAATTACAGAAACACACTTTCTTGACATTTTAAGAGTTTACTGGTTAATATATGTGCGACAACATAAATTTTAAATAGGGCTGAACACCATATTTAAATATTAAAATATTCACCTTAATCGAACAGTATTTGACAAGCAATAAAGTTAAATTTACAGTCACAAATTAGCGGCATCACAAAGTTTTCAGTAACGAAGCAAGGTATTTTTACTTGAATCCAGTTCGGGCAACACAGTTAAAATGTTAAACAAAGAAAAACAAATATTCAGAATTTTTGCGTATAAGTTCGTCGTTTATGAATAACAAAGAAATTTACTAAATGTACGCTTTGGATGCAAAGAGGTTAAGTATCAACTAAATAACGGGTTATTGCTACAATTTTTTGGCGCCAATAGTTTTAAAAGAAATCGTCTTCTTACTTAACCGATCGGGACGCGCGTCTTTTCCTGAATTATTTTCTTTAGTCACCGGTTTTTTTTTTTAATTTTTAATTATTTAATTTTTTGTCATTAATTTTTTTATTTTTTTATTTCAATCTGGAAAATGCTCGCATTAAAGAAGACGAAATTTACAATAGTTATTTACTGGTGAGAATAATCAAAGTGTCTGATCACCTTATGCGGCAAGTATACTGGTTACTAGTCCCCAAGGGATTAACCCCTTGAGGGGCGGTAGGATATATTTTATCCCACTGACGATTAATGAAAGTTTGCAGCAGAAAAAACTATTAAATTTTACTTGTCTAAGTTTGGTGGTTGCGGGGGGGGGGGGGGGTGCAAAACTGATTTTCCTAATTTTGAAAAAAAAAAAACTTCCAAATTTCTAGTGGAAGTTCAGAATTACACAAAAGAAATTGCTTGACACTTAAAGGGTTTAAAGAAGAATTTTTAAATTAATCAGTAGAATAATTCTTTTCGAAATTTCCAGACTTAAGACTTGAAGCTGGCAGGTATCTGACTATGCCCATTGCATTTTTTTATCGTAAAACCTCCGCGTTCTTTTCGTGATACTAAGTTAAACTAGAATATTCATCAAACATGAATATAAATGTCACCATTTTTTACGCTTTCCTACACTTTATTCATCTAATTAATGTACCACACTCTTCACACCGACAGTCTATGTAAAGAAAGAGGGAATTTTAATGGCCCATAAAAGGTTTCAAACACTGTTATTTAAATTCTTACCTAAGTCAAAATAATTCATGCGTGAGAAAAACTGAGTTATTTGCTACAAAAAGGTAATACAATAAATTAATTAAATACTAGCAGATGTTTATATGCGGGTATAAAACATTTTTCCAACTTTTAATGTTGCACAAATTATATTTATGAATTAATGATACTTCAGTAAAAACGTGCCGACAATTTTAACAAGTTTTACTCGAATTGAAATTCAGGTTACTTCCCAGTTTCTTTTTTTACTTTAGTTCTTTTGATTTAAAGAATTTTAAACATTAACTATTTGGTTTATAGAGAGAAGTTTCAGCGGTCTCTTTTTTTTTAATAACACTACTTTTAAATAATCATACTTTTTCAACGATTTGTCTTGAAAATATTACAGAAACCCATTTCTGGGTTATATTGCTTTTGAAAATATTGTAGGATCTACTTCAAAAGTATTGTTTTGAAATAATCAGGGATCGAGCTGCTCCTATAATTTTCACACGTCGCTACCAGTATTTTAAATCAAAAATCATCATGGAAGGTCTGTTTAACATTTACAATAGAATTATGCAATAAATATTACCATTTAAAAATTGTGGTTGGAAAGTATAAAAATTTTACGAACAATGAAAACCCTGAATAATGTTTACCAAAAAGGTAAGTCGATATATCTGTCCCTGTATTCGCACACTTCGCACTTGCTATGATTTTTTGAAACCACAATTTCCAAAACGTGAACTTTCGTTTATTTAGTATGAAATTTGTATGGTTTTTTCAGGCGAATATTACTTAATATAAAATATAAAAGTGATAAATAATTTGTAGCATTCCCCAGCTATGCTATAAGACGCAGGTGCAAAAAAATAGGTGCCTAAAGTCAGTCTCTCCCCAATATATTTCTTTCGATTTTTCCTCGTCTAATATTTTGTGTAAAATTCGTGTTAAAATGCTATTACATTTTTAGCGAAGAAAACTTTTAAATTTTAGTGGTGATAGTCTATTTGCTGGAGCATAGATTTTTGAACCCCTGATATAGGGTATTGTTTGTTAGAGTAGCAATCCAAATTTACAATAGTTTGCAAATATAAACTGGTGAAATAATATTAGAAGCATGCTTTAAATAAGTAGTACATATCGCAGTATTTTCTAATACAAACAAAAAACAGTAAAGGACAGTTGTAGGTACACATACGTGCAATTAAACTCGAATTTTAACTCCATAAATATAGATCAGATTTAACACTAAAAAACAGAAATCTTGAGTAAGTTTTATAAAAATATTTTACACCGGAATTTTTCTTTAAAACAGTTTTAGATTTTTAATTAAACATGTTTCCACTCTTACTCATTTAAATTCCCTTTAAACTTTTCCGTCACAGCGTGGCTAATTCGGGAAGCTAAATTGTAATTCCAAAGGAATTAATAAAGGAATTAATGCTTTCTAAAAAAACGTTTGTGATATCCGGTGCCAAACGATAATTTCTCAGTTTACTGACAGAATTTGCCTGTGTCGGAAAGGGTTAAAATGAAAATTCTAGTTTGAAACACTATATATTCATTTGATAGTGGTAAAACTAACTGCTCACGGCCGTTGTAATGTTAAAAACGAAAAAAAAATATATGTTCTTATTTTCAAATAAGCAACTTGGTGACACAAAACATGACCTCCGCAACCGATACCCTGGAGGTCAGAATGGGGCCACACTTTGAAATCTTGAATGATAATCCATATTGCAGATGCTGATTTTATGGTTAGGAATTAGAACAGAATGGGAATATGAAACTTTTGTATTTAATGTCAACAGATAGTATTTTGATTTTCACAACTAGGTTTTGCCCCTCGATATCTAAAATGACTGAACTTTTGTTGTCACATATCCTGATTTTTGTCGGAATAGTATTCGTCGAGGAACTTCAGTGGCAGTTACTTGGACGGCATTTGACCACTTTGGGCCGAAAGATTAAAATAAGGCGTAAGAATCCTTGGTTATCCCCACCAGTAAAACTCACCTTTTATAATCGAACATTTACTCGATTTAACCAGACACAATTTTCTGTTTTTAAAAACCGGTGACAAAATATTAAAAATTTCGTAAAAGGCTCCCGTCGCGAGGGGGTTAATATGCTTTTATCTATAAAAATTAATAGAAATATATTAAATTTGATTATTATTTGCATATTTTTTTATTCAGTGAATCATTCTTGAATAGTAGTCTGAGTATTTTCACATTTTAAAGTGTGTAAAATAATCACCTCCCTTCCCCGAACATTAAAATGATTATTTTCAATAATTGAGGGGGGGGGGGGATTCTCTAATTTGAAGGTTTCTACAATTTTTTTTAAATCATCAAAACTGGAGGGCTGATAGAGGTGTAAGTTTCTATATTTTTTAATTATAAGACAAACAGTTTTAATAAAACATGTAAAACCTTTTTATGCTGATTGAGCAAAGGATGGGGAGGTAGAAGACAACTTGGGTTTGGGAAGGACTGTAGAGTAGATTTATGTTTGATTTTTTTACTGGAGCATTATTTGGTATTTCACATGTAAAGGGGACTGTTTCGAAATTGTTTCAAGAATGTTTGCAGCAGTTGTGATATTGTCATCACTAAATTTTTATTTCAGTCCTCGGCTTACAAAAATCTTTGAAATTCTTTTCTGAAATCAGACAAAAAATAATCTTAAAATGTAGTGGTGTTGAGAGATTCTCTGCAGCGCCAGTGTTCCATCACTGATATATGCGCGTTTTCTTAAAAGTATGAAATACGAAAGGTACTAGATATGTACACAAAAATCTTTTTTTTCTGTGCGGAAATTATAGCTTAGCTGAGTTTTTAATACAAATATTCTCAATATTCGATTTATTTAATGATAGTAATTTCCGTTGAAATAAAACGCAGATTACGATTTGCATATCGTTCTAAAAATATTCCTAAGGCTGGCCAAATTTCGGTTACAACAAATAAGTTCCGATAATCTAGTCCACCAATTTTTCTAAGCAAAACACTTCGACTTGTATAACTGCCGAATTAAAAATTATCTGCAATTAAGTAAAACAAAACTTTAACTTTGTAACAATGCCTTATATGGATTAAATAACAAATTAATCTTATATCTTTTATTCTGAATGAATTTTCGAAAAACACAATTGTTTTAATTTAAAGCTGTTTAATTTACCCACATCATAAAAATTTCACACTAATGTTTTTCCGATTTTCATTTTATTTTTTTTTCTCTCAACACATATTTTTTCAATTAAAAGTTCTTGAACCGAAAAAAAAGTATAGGAAATTTAAGAAGTAAGCATTGTATTTTATATATTGATTAAAAACGCTTACAAAAATACTTCTATCATGAGAAAAAAATGCACCTGCAGGATGTGAAAAGAACTCTCTAGAATACAAGGAAAAAAGTTATAAGAAATTAAGCATTTGCGAAGCTATCGCAAATCTAACAAAGAAAATTTCGGAAAAAGATTATTTTCTGTGGCAAAGTTTCAGCATTAAAAAATGTATTATTTCTTGCACAATTTCAGATATTTTCAGAACTATTTTGTTGTTTTAAGTGTGCTTAGTAAAAAAGTGTTTTTTAAAAGGATATTTCCGATTTCAATACATCAAATATGCCAAAAAGAAAAGAAATATATATACAGGATGTTTCAAAAATGACTGGTAAATTTGAAAAATCAATAATAATTAAACAGGCAGCGATAGAAATACACCGTTTGTTGCTGTATGCTTGGGACAACAGTAAATCTTCAGGCAGAAAAACTTTCGAAATTAATCACAATTTTCAATAACAGATGGCGCTGTACACGGTTTTAAAGATATAGAAGAAAACGCAGTCTTAAAGTTCGGCATTCTGTAAGTCGTCTTTCTGCTGCAAGCGTGTGCTGTTCGCAGATTGCAAGTTTGCTGCGAAAAAATGGTTTAATCCTTAGAACAAAGATTTTTGACTCAAAAGACCAGATGTACCGTCACAATCCAGAAACACTTGGACAACTGAAGCAGTATATCTCTTCTGCATGTGAAGTCATGCCGCCTGACACATTTACAAATGTTTCTGGTAATTTCATTCAGATACTACGCCACATTATTACTACGCAGAGTGGATATGTGGAAAATATTTTACTTTAGATTTTTCCAGACTGCAGCGCCATTTGTTGTTGAAAATTGTAACTAATTTCGAAAGCTTGTCTGCCTGAAAATTTCCTGTTGTCCGAAGCATATTGCAACAAACGGTATATTTCTATCGCTGCCCGTTTAGTTTTTATTGATTTTTCAAATATACTGGTCATTTTTGAAATACCCTGTACATATTGCTTTTAATTTTACAAATAACCCTTTCAGTTATTATAAGTGAATTTTCTACCACTTCATTTTAATGGCCTAACGTCTCACTGAAACTGGAATATCCAAACCAAATTTGTTTGAAAACTGATTAATGCATTTTTATCGTGTATATTTTAACTCGAATCTTTTATTTATAAAATACTGCTGCCAGTTTGACATTTGGGGAATTTTGAAAAAATTCACCCCCGGAGCTCAAAGGGGTGTTTGGTTTTAACACCTTGAGGCGCGATGTTCTATCTATGAAACCACTTAATTTTCATTCCTAAACGCGAAATTGGTACCGGGATTTGGGTAAAAAAATTTGGTTTATTAAATTCCTGCAATATAGCATTTTTTTATTATTATAAATAAAGTTGTTTTCAAATTCCGGTCTCAGTAATCAATTTCGACACTTGAGCATTAAATTCGCTCTGTGCAAGGAATTTGAATTGTTGAATTTCAAATATGTACTGATATTATTTGAGCACGTAAATTTTTAAACGTTTCATAATTTAAGTACCCTAATTTTAAATAATAAATTATACTTTATTTAATCGCAGAATATATTAGTTTTTCTTACTTTAAATGAAGTAAATAAAATAAATATTTCGAGAATAGTGTTTAAGAAAGTTCAGAACGATACACGACCTGTTATTTGAATGGCATTGCATACATTTCGTAATGTTCATAAAAATATTTTCATAAAAATTGCTCCAGAAGTGTGTATTGATTTTCCCACTGAAGTAATTGGTTATTACAATTACCGTTTCAAAATCCCCATCCTATTAAATCAAAATTTCCGTCTGTACTATTAAACTGGATAATATATTCTATACGAGAATATTGGTAGCTCTACAACCCTTATGCTAAAAACATTTCCTTTAACCCATTGAAGTTGTGCGATGTATTATATGACGAACTTAGAAGCTATGGGGGAACAAGTGACAAAAATTCGATTTGGAATAAGTTGAATTCAAAGTTAATTCACGTTAAATTCGAACATTGATAATAATTGACTGAATTGAAATAGGAAACTGCCATTTGTTTCATTGTGGTTTTAGAATTCTTATTTCAAGAACTGTAAAAAAGTACAGCGCAATTTTCTTTAAATTTATAATATATCAATATTGATTATTTTTAAAAAGTGATTTATCTCCATAACGCAGCAAATAATAAGAAAATCACTTATATTTCATTGCCTGAAAAGAGAAAAGCATATTTCCAAGTCATCTGTGCAATTAGTTCATTTAAAAAAAAATTTGTCACTTATACCCCTTCGCTTTTGGGGTCCTCATATATACAATTTAATATTAATTCCTAAAAACCATATTGTCACCTGAATTCATAGAACTATTAACCCCTTGAGCTCTGATGGTAGAATTTTCTACCACATAATTTTAATTCCGAAATGTCACAATGACACCAGAAAATTCGACCAAATTTATTTGTAAAAGGTTTAATGCCATTTTTTGTTTTGTGTTCATCCTTAAGAGCACACACTAGTCACACGCCAAGACAAATCAAGATGGCCGACTGTCTTTTTCAGCTGATTCAAAGGATGGACTAAAATTGAAATGATTGACATCTAATCATCCAATTAGGAAATAGAATTTTCTTTACCAATCATCTGTGATGATTTTTCTCCTCAAAGGCGTGTTTTCTAGACGGTGTCTTGTCTAAAGGATTTTTTCAACTGTCTTCCCATTACTTTCACTACATTCGATGATTTCAAGGTTATAAAAGTTGTAAAAGAATTTCAATCTGTTTACCTTTAGCGTCCCAAAATTAAATGGTTTGATTTTCAGAAAATAAACGAATTATTAATTTAGATAGATTACTGTAAAATAAAAACTATTTTATTTATTTAACGCGATTACAAAAAAAAAAAAAAAAAATACTATTGAATGAAGGGATGGGGAAATATCAAGTACAAGTACTTTAAATAACTATTTGGGGGGGGGGAGGAATTCTTTTTAGAATACGAAACTTATCAAGAGACTTATATAAGATAAATAGCACTGAAGGTTTAAAGTAAGATCTTCATAAAATTATGAGTAAAATATTTAGACAAATTTAAATATTTTAAAAATTTGTATATTTTTTGCGGAGAGGGAAACAGCAGGGAAGAAAGAAAAATAGAAATTTTGGAGAAAGGAGGTACAGGTGTTAATCCCAGCCTAGTCGTCGTTTATAGACATAACACAATTTCCTATTGTTAATAGTAACAAATGTGGCAGAAAAAGTGTCGCAAATTAAAAAAAAAATGTGTGACATTAGGTCAGTAGGGCAAAATATTTTGCCAAAATTTCAGGTGGAAGGAAATTTAGATTTTTGATGATTTTTACAAGCATTTTGTAAATACCGCAAGGAGCTCTAATAAATTTTGAATGATGTGAAGGGGGGATGCAGGGGGTTTATTAGCTGATTTGTCTTATTTACATGACTAAATATTAAAAAATAGTATTAAAAAATAATAAACAAAAAAACGAATTTTTGTATGCTTTGCAAAAAAAGATAGAAAGGAAAACGTCAATTTTGGTGTGTAAGGAGTAAAATTATATGATTGATTATTTATTATTACAATAAAAGTTTTAGAAAAATTAAAGACTTTTAAGGTTTAAAATTTGTGAGCTGAGGGGAAAAAAGAAATAAGCACATTTATTATTTATTTATTTATTTTCGTGTATGTGCGGAGGGGGGAGATGTTTATCAGATGACTTATTATTTATTTGCTTTTAAAAATATTTATAAATCGGTTTAAAAAATCATAAAAGTGGAAAGATTTAAAGAACAAAATTTTCTGCACTTAATAAAAGGAAGGGAGAGATAAAACCCGATTTCAGTCGTGGGAGGGGGAAGAATTTTTGTTATTGATTTTTTATTGTTACAATAAAGTGACTTATATGCTACAAATATGGGTATTGTGGGCTAGTCTATTAAACGGTGAAGTGATATTTTCGGAAATTGCAATTTAAAAGATTGTGACACGTTCAAAACGCAAAGAAAAATTTTGATATAAAGGGAAGCTAAGGGCTTATCTGGAGAGACCTCAAGGGAGGAGGGAGCGATTTTAGAAATTTGGAAACTCCAATCGCATAAACGGGTCGTAACTCATTTTTATAATGCGGGTCGTGTTCCGTCTACTTTTTTGCTGTGAGTCGGGTTTGGGTCCGGTTGGCTTCCATTTTTTGTTAATTTCTACTTGGGTCGAGTTTGGGTCCGGTTGACTTCTATACTTTGCTGCTGTTCGAGTTAATTTCTAATTTTTTTGCTTTTTGGTCGGGTTTGGGTCTGGTCGACTGCTACATTTTGTTGTTGGTCGGGTGGACTTTTACTTTTTAGCTGTACTTAGAGCATTTGGGGCAGTTTAGAATTTGGTTTTAATTTTCTGAGAAAGTTTCGGGTTGATCAGAATTAATTGGAATGAGTCCTTTGATAAAATTTTCGTTCTTTTTCACAATTTTTGTGCGAAATGTTTCACGATCCTTTGAAGAAATTCGTGTTTTCGCCGCTATCATTTCACAAAATTTGATGTGCGTTTTGCTTCTATTTTTTACTGCTGGTCGGGATAATTTTTATTTTTTTTGTGGGTCGCGTTTGGATCCGGTAAGCTTCTAGTGTTTGCTGCGGATCAAGTTAATTTCTGATCTTTTGCTTCGGGTAGGGTCTGGGTCCGGTTAATAACTATGTTTTGATAATAGTCGGTTTGACTTTTACTTTTTAGCTGCGCTTAGTTCATCGGGGCAGATTGTCATACATTTCGGATTTGAGTCAGTTACATATTCGGTTTTTATTCATGCGGATTGAGCCCAGTAAATGGTTGACGTCAGTTTTTATCGCGATCCTTTGGCAAAATTTGCGTTTTCCCGCGATCCTTTAACAAAATTCGATTTTATACGTGAATGGCATCCTTTGAAAACATTCACGTTTTCACCGTGATCCTTTCACAAAATTTGAGGGTTTTTTGCGACTATTTGATGAAATGCGAGTTTCTTTTGCAACCCCTAACGAAATTCGCGTTTTCTTTGTTTAATAATTTTCAAGAAAAACAAGCAAAAAATTTTTCAATCCAATTTGGGCTCGTGGGAAAAAAAATTAAGGAAGTGCACTTGTCGCTTTCCTTAATTTTTTTCAAGCCAGTAATGTTTATCATACAATCTAGATCAGAGTTGTACCGAAAGTTTATCTGCACGGGTTGAGATCGGGACAGTAATGTTTATCATACTATCTAGATAAAAGACGAACCGAATATTTAGCTTTTATTCCGGGCCTAGCCACGACCTGGAAATTTTGTTCAATGCAAACTTCTAAGAAAATGATATCCAGACCAGGCTCGGTCTGGAAGAAAAAGAAGCCTGTCATTACCCGAATCTTCAAAAAAAAGGAAGATCAGAACATGAACCGATTCAAAATGAGAGAAAACCTTACCGAGTCCAAGTCTCGTGGACTTAAACTGGCGCGACCCGTGCCAGGCCGTGACGGGCTCGAGCATCTCCCCAAGTTCTTTCTCGTGAGGATACATAATATCACTTTGTAAACCCTTTGTTAGCCCAAGGGGGGGGACTTTGCGCCCTCCCCCCCCCCCTTAGAACCGCCACAGCATATGGGCTGTGTCGATGCTAGATCGAGCGTTTAGATTTTACACCGGATGCAGCCTGGGCTTGAAAAATTTTTCACGTGTATACCTGTAGTAGGAAGGAAGTCCACACCAGTCCCGACCCGGAAAAAGCAGTGTGGCGCGATCCAGCTCTGCAGAAAAAAAATAAGACCTGACTAAAGCTTTTTTTTCTGAAAGTTTGGAGACCTGACTCTGTTCAGGATAATAAATTAAAGTTGGCGCCACCCGACCGGGGTCGTACCGGTCTAGAGTTTAGGACCAACAATTTTTCTCTGCTGGCATCTAGTGTCGTTCGGCAGATCATTTATTGGGACGTTAGGCCCTGCCCTATGTTCCAGGAGAAAAATATGGCCCGAGCTTGGCCCGAAAACATTAGTGACTAGGCCCGGTACGTCTTGGTCTAAGTATTCACGAGTAAGGCTCCGCCCGGCCCGAATGCCGTTAATGAAAATCGACCCGAACACGGCCCGCGGGCCGGGCTCTGGCTTTGGAGCGAGGCCTGACCCGTGCAGATCTCTAAAGTGAGTACAAAGGGAGAAGGTAAAAAAAAAACGTAGGACATTCTTCCTATCTGATTAGACGTTTTAGCTAAGAGCGAGAAATTCAGGATAATAAACTTCTTAAAAATATAACTAAATAGATATTTTAGCGGCTTTAGAAATTCCTTCCCTAAGAAGGTAATAAATGTGTGTGTGTAGGGAGGAGGGTGAAAATTGTAGCACATTTCGCCATATATCAGCAGCATTTTTAGGTATAAACAGGAAAATCAGAATAATAAACCAACTAAAAATATATTTAAATTTAGTATATCAGTGATTTTATTCCTTTTGTGTCTATTATGTCATCAACATCGACTTTGTACTAGATAACGTAAGATTATACGAATAAGGCAGCAATTATGGTTATATGATTAGATATTTAAGAAAATGTTTATTTTATTTCACATCTGCTAGATATATTTCGTTGGATTCGAGACTCTTTAGAAAAACCGATCCAGCGTAGCGGATGAAGGCTACTAGTTGGCTTTTACGGCCTTTAAAAAGAATAGTAAATTTAACGCTCCATTAAGAAAAAAAAATACTTCTACAATTTATTATACCAAATTAAATTTCTGAAGATTGCCATAAATATACACTAGCTATTATTTTCACAAAAATATTCCTCTTGCATATGGACCGAAAAGAAATTTCTTGAATCTAGGGAAACAGTACATCAAGGTTTCATTTATGAAAATACTCTTGAATCATTTTTCAGTAGTAATTTATTAAAATTTAAAAAATAGATAATAGGAAAAATAAGTCAGCATTTGGAAATAACCCATATAAGCCCCTTACAATCGATGGACAAATTTCAACAAATTTTTCGCATTGTAGCACCGTAATGAAACAGATTCTGTGTCATCCAACCAACCTACCAAGATTCGATATTCAAAAGTAGCGCTGTCAGTTTCAAGAAGATTGGTTGACGTACGAGTGGAGACGAGTTTAAATTCAATCGTAGAGTTCCGGCCGTTTTTGCTAAAATTTTAACCAAAATATTTCGTAATTTTGCTCATTCTAATTTTGGTAAAACTATAAAAATCATATTACTAGAAGTTTAAACTCTGAGCTATTATTGTGCGTTTTTTTTTTCTTCCGAATTTTGCTAATATCATTTCATTTGGCTGTAAAAGACACACACTTCGATCATTTTCCGAATGATTGAAAAATGACAAACAAACTCCTCCAATTAGCAAATGGAATATTCATGTAGCGTGATTTTTTTTTTTTCACGTTACGCAGTTAAAAAAAGAATTTTGAAAGAAGCGAAAATTATTATGTACAAATATATTAAAGTAACTGTATTTTGGAAAATTCTTTTCAGAACTCGAGATTTATCAAGAGAAATACAAAAGCTAAATGATATTGAAGTATAAGATAGGATCTTCATGAAATGAGGAAAAAAATATTTAACAAATTAAACGATTTTAAACATTGAATATTTTATACTGTAGAGCGAGCAGGAGGGGGGGGGGTGTCAAACGTAAACATAAATTTCGAAGAAAGTAGGTATAGATCGAAACCCCAGCATATTCATTTATGGGGACTGTCCATAAATGATGCCACACATTTGTCCAATACTTTTAACCCCCTCCCTCCCCTTTGTCACATGTCACGCTATATTATATATACATGCAGTTCAGAAAGTAAGCACTATGCTATAGATCATATTTCAAATTTTGTTTTTTAACTTTAACTGTGTATTTTAATGACTTTTACGTGAATAGCTATAAAAATAATTTGTGTACTTATTTTGTATGAAATAAGATTTAGGTTTACAACAAAAATTATAATTAATATACACTAATAATATAATATTAATATGAAAGTGTAATTAAAAGGAGTAATGTTTTGAAATTTGAAATGGAATTGTATTTCGTTTTAAACTTTTACTTTAATTTATGAACACAAAAATATTTTAATTCCTTCAAAATTTAATTTTCTAATTATTAATACTTTTCTTTCAACCAAAATATGTGATGTCACATTTCTTCTTTTCTCCTCCCAGCCCTTTGTTACAAGCTGTCTCAATTTCACGTACCTCCCCTCCCCCACTTCCAGGCGTGACATCATTTATGGATGGCCCCTTTAGTTATAGTGCTGTGCACTATAACTAAATTTTAATATTAAAAAATGAATTATTATTTTTTTAATATTAAAATTTTTATGTGTTCTTAGCGGAAAGGCCAAAAATTTATTCAAAATTTCGGTTGGAAGGAAATTTAGATTATCAATAATTTTTAAATAAATAAATAAATAAATAAATAAATAAATAATAATAAAAGTAGAAGTTTTAAATTTTGAGTACTAACAAAAGAGTAAATTCGGGGGAGAAACTTCTAAATATCAAATATTTTTTAAATGATACATTCAGTAAAGCATTGTTTTGTAAAAATCCGAAATTGAAATAACAATTAAATGCTTTTATTTACATTTACATTTTTCCCTTTTTTATTTCATATTTTATCAAAGCCTGGAAGCTTATGTGTCCGCCCATTCTGTATGTATGTACGTACGCCTGTGTGTAATGTGATAACTCATGATAATATTCGATTTGCCTCAAATTTTGGATTTAGATCCATTGCGATAAGACGCTTCTTTGATTAGTTTTGGGAGTTCATTGGATAAGTATAAGGGGTAAAGGGAGGGCTAATCCCAACTCTTAATTTAGATAAATTTTATTTTCATGCTGAATTAACAGATTTCATCGTAATTTCAGATATGGGATCATTTTGATGCTTAATGATGCCTACATGTTTAGTTTTGGATATTCATTGGTTAAGTATAAAGGGAGAGAAAAAGGGCAGGTAACCCCGCTTAATTTAGGTAAATTGATTTTTTAAGCAGAATTTACCGATTTCCTTAAAATTTTGGATGTAGGTTTTTGTGATACAGAGCTTCCCTGATTAGTTTTGAGAATTCATTGGATAAGCATAAGGAGGGAATGGGTGGCTAATTCCATCCTTTAAATATAGATAAATGGATTTTTTATGTTGAATTATCAGATTTCATTCAAACTTTAGATGAGGGCTATTCTGACGAGGCACTTCCATGATTAAATTTGGGTGTTCATTGTTTAGGTTTAAACGGAGAGAATAGGCGATAACCTACCTTAATTTATGTAAATGGGGGTTTTTACGCAGAATTTTTCCGATTTGCTCCAAATTTTGGATATAGGTTTATTGAGATAAAGTGCTTCTCTGATTAGTTTGGTTTGGTTAGTTAGTTGGTTGAATGGGTTTTGTGGCACAAAGCCCCTTCAGGAACATAAGTGGGCGAAAGCAAATTCAAAATGAAATCAAAAATAGAAAACCAAAAGCAAATGAGCTAAAAAAGATAATATAATTAATGAGAGCAATAATGACATGTATAATTAAAAACGTTTAAAAGGGTCAAAATATGATAGTTAAAATACAAAAGTTACATAAGTAAGAACTTTAAAGGTTAAAAGTGATAAATGCCAAAATATGAATTAAGTGTGAAATGTGCAAATACTACATAAGAACAATGTTTACAATCACAAAGAATTTAAAAAACAATGTGTAAAATTATTCAGGCACAAATTCTTTGTAGGTAGTATTCTCTTAATCAGTACTCGAGTCATAAGAATCCGATTCAATAGCTACTTACTCAAAATCAATCAGCTGTTTAGAATATTTCAATATTTTCGCTGTTTTTTCCCCACTGTTTGCCATTGTGAAGAATCGAAATGTCTGATTCTCTTTTATTTCATGGATCGTTTCGCAATTTGATAATAGCATTAGGTATCTGTACATTGAATGCAGAAGGATCAGAGTTTTTTTTATTTTATTGAATATAACTGTCTTAGTATTAGTCTGGAATTTGGTCGAGTTTTTTAATTGAACTGAAGATTTCTATGATTTATTAGTTTGGTATGCTATTGAAACAGATTCTGATGGTAACCAGCGTTCTAATTTCTGGCTTGCAGAACACTTAATATAACAACAATCATTACGGGTTTGTTTCTTTGAGATACTGGGTAGAATAGAGGAATCTGTTGGTATGCTAATGTGCCTTACGTATTTTGATTGCTGTTTGAATAAACTTGAATAGGAAACATCGACGCATAGGATTCTACACTCAACAATTTTGCGAGCTTCGTGGTAAGGAAGTTTTTCTATTATTTTAATGGTAAGAATATCTTTTTCACAGGTCCAGTTTGGGCAAGAATGGGAAAATGCGGCAGACATTTCGCACGAGTCACCCTCCTGACCCACTTCCGCACATCTTGGACAGGTATAACAAAATTAAGAAAGATATATCTATATTACATATCTATATTAGAAAAAAAATAATTTGGACCTTGGGCACACCACCCCCTACCGAGTCTAACAAGGGGATACACATCCGTGAAATAGTGTTAGCCAGGGCCTTTACCGTCATAAGACAATCCTATCTCAATCACCCCCATTAACGAGATGACAAATAATTACTCAGTCACTTAATCCATAAAGCCAATAACAAAAGTCAGCTGACCAGCCGAATAATGCATACGTGACCAATATGTATCTCCCGTCAACCTGAAGCAGAGGCCAAAGCAGTGTGTTGGTTTCTCTCAACTGCCAGGATCCCCCTTTCCAGGGACACGGGTCGCCATGCTTGGCAAACACGTGGGTGGTTTACATTTTTCCATTAGTCGATATACAGAGTGATATCGGCTCATACAAAATTACCCTAACCTCTGAGAAAAACCACAACGAAAGTGAAACAAAGAAAAAAGGAAGAGAAATAAGAGTAAAAGGAAAAGAGAAAGATCAATCAGGTACCTGGGGTGTGAAGCCCGTGAATATTTAAAGAAGGTATCCCTCTGGGGCGATTAGTTTTAGGAATTCAATGGATAAGTATAAGGAGAGAAAGGGCTGACTGTTCCCCCCTTCAAATATAGAAAAAGGTTTTTTATGCTGAATTATCATATTTTGTTCGAATTTCACAAATCTACTAAATAATTGGTTTAAATTTATTTATATAATTGTTGGAGATTTCTGAGGAGGAAAAAATGAAAAGTATTTATTCATTATTTTTTTTTTTTTTTCGAGCGGAATGCAGGGAATTTTTTAGATGACTTACCTTACATGACTAAAGATTATAATAACAAATATGGTTAAAAAACAAAATAAAGAGATTTAAACACAAAATTTTATATGCATGGTAAGGAGACATAGAGGGAAAACATCAATTTTTGTGGGATTAAGAGTAAAACTATATGATTGATTATTTATTATTACAGTAAAAGTTTTAGAAAAATCAATGACTTTAAAGGTTTAAAATTTGTGAGCTGGGGGGGGGGGAGAAGTAAACAGATTTATTAATTATTTATTTTGGTGTGTGTGTGTGTGTGTGGGATGGAGAAGTTTTTAGATGATTTACTATTTATTTGCCTTTCAAAACATTTACAAATAGGGTTAAAAAATAATAAGATATAAGAAAGTTTCAATGAATAAATTTTAGGCACTTAGCAATAGGGTGAAAGGGGAAAATCTCATTTTCAGTTAGTGGGGAAGAGTTTTTGTGATCGATTTTTTATTGTTACAACAAAGTGGCTATATTCTGTAAACTGGATACAGTGAGATAGACAGCAAAACAGCGAAGTGATACTTCTGGAAGGGGTAATATTGAAGACTGTGATGAGAGCAAAAGGCGAGGCGAAATTTTGATATAAAGGGGGGGGATGGTGATATAGATTATTTTTTCTAAATCAGATTTCAGAGAATTCAGATTTTCATCTTCAATTAACAAATAATAAAAAAACTTAAATACTTTTAAGGACTTTTTGCAAATTCTGCACAAAACTAAGTTTTTTAAGGAGCAAAAATTACTTTTGAAAAATTGAACGCTTTTTAAAAAATTGAAGAAACATAAGAAACATTTATTATCACTCAAAATTATTCCGCTACATTATGGTCTATGTAGATAAATCATTTGCGGTGTTTTAAGGAGCTTCATATTAATTTAAAAGTAGAAAAATTCATATCCATTACTGAGATACTCTGGAAGATAGTTATAAAAAAATGTGATATGTATAGCACTTACAGTATAAGTACAGAGGATCTCCATAGTAATCTATTATATTGTGGTCTAAAAAAATTTCGCGATGTAATGTATTGTTGTAATAAAGTTACTGTCTTACAAACATTAAAATTGATACAAACTTCTGAGATGGACTTAACATTGCTTGCAACTTTGCATAATATTTGGTGAAAAGCATTTACTATTCAATTACAGAGTTATACAAAAGAATTCCGTTGTAAAAAGCTCTTCGGAGAAAAACTGTTCCTAGCGTATTTAAATTATGTTCACTACTCTGAACATGAAATGCAGTGAAATGCTGTTTCGTGTATACTCTCTGTTAAAAAGAATTTCCATAAAAACATTCCATTTGTATACATAATCAAATTAAACCTGTGAAATTGGTTATCTGTTTCCCGTCGATCCCGCTTTCTTTATTACTTACAGAGTCTCTTTTTTTTCACTATTCGTTTTTTTCAAAGGAAGACACCGCACACTCAGTCTAGCTTTATTAATGTTACAGTGTTTTACGGTTAAGTTTTCTTTCAAAATTTATTATTCATTGCAGAACAATGTAATAATTCCTACGAACCATCTGTCGACATGCAAAAAGCTAAAGTGTGATTGAATATCAAGATTTTAATATGATGAATACCAGAAGCGATGGTGCGACCCTCCCCCCCCCCCATTTGAGCCCAATGAAGGGTCTGCAAAATGGTATTAGATGTCTACAGGATAAATGAAACGTGTTTAAGATTGAGAACGGTGCGACCTGATCAGACTCGACGAAGCTGTCGCAGCCCGGGTAGGTCGGTGCATGTTTTAAGTCATGAGACTAGGACTTGGTTAGATCTAGAGATCTACACCAGCCCGTATCAGACTGGCAAAAAAATTTAACAGATCTGCCGGCTTGTTATAAAGATTTCGGCAAAAACGTTAAAATGAGAACTGTTTTCAATGAATATAGGTTTAACGACCATAAGTATAAATGTGCGTCACAAGTAGATACTAGTTTGACAACATCAATGCATAAATGTAACTTGTACAGCGTAGAGATCAGCATTGGACATTTGCTTTGTGTCTAAACGGGTTTAATAATTTTTTGGCGAACTGGAGACGTTCCAAGATCAGGTTTGTACTGTTTTTCTACATATAGTCGGGATAGGTCAGAACTAGACTTAAAGGTGTATTCGAAAAAAAGGCTTTTCCACCTTCAACAGATCGAAATTTTCAGATACAATTTCAGGCACATTTTTAAAAGTAGAAACATGAAACTTGCTGAGGGGATTCTTAAAGGGGCGTATGAGGTGCCGTGTGATGTCTTTTTACGCTCAATTCATTAGAATTTGAGTTATAAACAATTACCTTATTATTATGACCCTTTTTTTCGTTCCCAGATTTCCCGCTAGGGAAAAATCGGTTCAAAATGCCATTTTTGATTGCTTTTTTTGCAACATTTTCGGCATTTATCAAAGAATCGACAATCACGGCACCTTGCGTACTTTCCAAATAAGAGATTTTGAAAGTTTGGTGTATTTGAGAGCAATAATGAATTCAAAAATAAATCGGAAAATAAGCAGTCTGAATCGAAATACACCCTTAATTGTTCGTAAGACGTGTAGGGCAGACAATATATATGTGAAAGGAATAAAGAATTTCTGTTAACGTACTTTTTGGAAATATAGTCCTTGGTGTTTCTTAAATTCATTTCTCAACAACACGAAAGTTTGACACATTTTCTGACTAATTTTTAACTGTAAAGGCACAAAATTGACAAGCCTGACTATTGCAGGGATTTGCAATCGAATAGCATATTCCGTTTTTGGTTAATAAGATATTGTTGAGGTATAAGAGATTCTTGTCATGCGGTTTCAGATTTTTCTCCTTTCGCATGTTGTCGTTTCCGGAAATTCGATTCAAAACGCTAATTTTCACAATATTTTCATAAATATTGTGAAAATTAGCGTTTTGTATAGCGTGCTGAGCGTTGTGTATCAGAGTGTTGCGCATTGTATTTACTTGTATCAAAAAATGGACAACGCCATTCCATTACATTTTTTCTGAATAAAAACACCTGTTAATCTCATGTGTTTCCGAAAAGAAATGAAATCAGAAATGCATAAAAAATAGCTCCTCTAAATTTGAAAAAATCTTTGACAAAATGATAAAGAAGCATTTTCATAAATCTACTTTTTATTACACAGCTTCATAAGTTATGATAATTTTAACTTTTTTTTCTTTTATTCTAAACCATATTAATTTTCTAATGAATCTTTATTTGAATGTTGAAAGGCTAAGAACCTAAGTAATCATTAATGTTCTTATTGTGTATTATCTGTAAAATTTTGTGTAAAATCACCCAATAAATATGAATGTAGTAATCTTAAAAAAACTTAATTGTATGATAAATATCTGATTTTTTTTTCTCGAAATAATAGAAATTGTGTCGGTTCAGATCGGGCCTGGATTGATTTCACTGATTTCTGTACGGGCCGGGCCAAGCCTAGAAATGTAAAAGTGTAAACGTGCGGGCCGGGCTCGGACCGAATTTTTGAATTTTATACCGGGGCGGGCCAAAATAACATTCATTCGGTCCGGGCCGGGAGGAGACTGGATATTCTGGAGTCAGGGTCTTCACTCTTTCGGAAACCGTTCCGAGTTCGGATCTTACTTTTTTCTGCAAAACTTGACCACACTTTATTTTTTCTTCCACTTCAGGCCTGGCGTGGACTTCGTTCTTCTAGAGGTCTGCCCGAATCTAAATTTACATGCCCAGGCTCCAAAAGCAATTTAATTTTAACCCAACCCAAGCTCGCTAGATAAATATATAAATAAAAATAAAAAAATCTGACCCAATACTGAATAACCTGATACAAAACAGATCAACAAATTCAAAATGAAACAAAATCAATCTGTATATGAAGGGAATTGTGAAAAAGTATCCCATTTAATTATATCAATAATTTTTATTTTTGCTCAAGTAGAAAAATGAACATAGATATAATGTACTCGTAAATATTCAAACATATAGTTTTTCATATGAAAAATTGTCTTATCTTTTGAAAAATCCAGTCATCAACCAGTTTATACCAGATTCGAATTTGTCAAAAGCTAAAAGAAAAAATGTCCCGAATCCGAAACGTTTAAAGTCAACCCGACTCATAATGTATCAATCCGAACCCAAAAATTACAAATTATGTCAAATCGAGCCCTTACCCGAACATCTGAAACTGAAATGAAAGAAAACGAATTCATGTATTTTAATAGAATTATAAAATATAATTTACATCTTTAACTTGAATACTAAAATTTGTATAGAAGAAAATCTAGTATATGCTCTCTAGTGCAAAACCTATTTCTAAGTCAGACTGCTCAAATCGGATAAGTATCAAAGAAGTACAAATCTATCCGGCTTACTGTAAAAAAGTGAAAACAAGTTTAATGTAGATTTTGCCATTGCAGAATTCAGTTTCGCCTCCGATTATTCGCCCCCACTTCATTTTTTTGTGTTTATCAATATAATAGCGTGAACGGCTTGAAATAACCAATTGATTAGCAATTTCTCTCTGAGACATTGGAATTGCGGAATAATAAAGAGATACAATTTGACGTGCTACTTCTTCATTGACTAGATACATCAAAAACGGATTTTTTCTTTAATTTAAACGCTTTTTTTATAGACTCTGAGAAAAAGGAAATGCATTTTAACAATAAAATTGTATGAATGTCTCGTTTTAACGGCCAGATTACGAAACTAGTCGTTGGGGGCCACCGTAATACTTACCCATCATGGATATGCATTATATAATATGTGAAAATAAAATATGTGAAAACTATTTATAAAATGCATTGCAATTCCAAAACAAAATTTAAACGTATGTTTAAATGTTTTTAATATACACAGTAATGCTCCATTAATGAATTGCTGATGAACCCATTTCGACAATTTATGTAAAATACCGAACTACACAAGTAGTACCAGATTGCGTAAAGGAAACATCCTTATAACTCCAAAAACAATAATCATATTAATTAACAGTTTACTGCATCAGATTAAGCGTCTCATTTCCAATTAAAACATATCTTTGAATTGAAATTTGAGGAAAATACAGGGTTATGAGAAATCGAAGAATGTAGAAAACAGGATTACAAATATCTCGGCAACTATTAATCCGACCGACTTCGTTCTTGTTGCAAAATTTGTGTTATCTTATTGCCTTTTACGTCTTTTCCTTAAAAAAAAAAAAAAAAAAAAGAAATCGAAAATTTTTATATACATTTCATGAAAACGAAATTTTTGAGAGTCCGAAAATAAAGTTCCGTATAATCGAGGTTACTGATATTAAATAGGCTTCGTCCTATTCATTCTTACTAAGTACATACAAAATTTTAAGTCTCAATCTCCATTTGTTCGTGAGATAGAGCATTTACAGGCAAACAAACGGACGGCAATTTTTTTTTCTAAAAATTTGTTTTTTGGAGTCTCCAGTATCTGAAACGTGTAAATCCGTCAAAATTTTTTTTTCGATTTTCAAAACGATTGCAAGACTTACCCTACACTACGTATGATAGGTAAGTAAAAGTTTGACACGACACTTTTTAGCTTGTCTGAAAGAAAAAGCATCGGAGGCTAATAACCCAACTTCCAGCTTAAAATAAAAATCCCTTAATCGAACTTTCTAATCAACCCGAATCCCCACCTTATTCTTTGCGCAGCATATCCTAAAATAACTTTGCGCCATAAAACCCCATTCAACCAACCAATCAATGAACCCGAGTGCGACTCTCAGAAGTGAAATTTTATCCGGAACAGAACCGAATTTGAAAAAAATGTAAGTCAAACTGACCCAAACTCTACCCAGGAAAAAGTTCAAGCCGATACAAACACGACTCACAGCAAAATTCCCGAACCTCCAAATTTTTAAATCGATTATTTTCACCCGAAAACAACGCGCAGATAAAAAGTAGATTTCCACTCGATCCGCAAGAAAAATGTAAAAATCAACTCCACCAATAGAAAAAAAAGTAGAAGTCAACTTGACCGAAACCAAACCAGCGTCAATAAAATAGTAATCAACCCCCCCCCCCCTCCCACACACACACACACACACACACAAAAAAAGAAGTTAACTAAACTCAAAACTGACCAGCAGCAACAAAGAAAGAGAACCGGACCCAAACCCAACCCGCAGCAACAAAGTAGAATATAACACGACTCGCAGCAAAAAAAGTAGGATTTAACCCGAACAACGAGAAAAATGAAGTAAATCGGACCGAAACCCAATCCGCAACGTAAAAAAATTAGCCCCGACTCTATCCACAATAAAAAAAATTTGTCCCGACCTGAATCGCAGGTCCGACTGAAATCTCCAAATTTCTGAAATGCCCCCCCCCCCTTTTTTTTCAGGAGTTTCCAGATCTAACCTTGTACCAGGACAAACAAAAATTGCTAAAGACAGCGAAATCGTCTAAAAATTTTACAATGTTGTATTGAATTGTCACTCATTAAATATATATACGAGCTTGTAGAGTTTGTAAATATCTCGACAAATCTTGTCCACGATGCATTGTATGATTTAAAAAATGTAAAAACCCTTTGCTCGACAGATGCTGCATTTGTTAAACGTCGAAAAAAACTCCAAAGAAGAAACAATTCTGAAAAGTATTATAAAATAAAATTTGCTCAATAGCACACTTTATAAAAATGCTATATTTTGCCTTACAGTTTCATTATTTTTACTTTTATATTATGATAAATAATGAAAAATTTTCGCAATTTCTTGTCTTTGCAAATATACCTTTATGTTATATTAAAATAAAATGTATCACGCAGGATAAATTTTCTATTTTTAACAACTGTTAAAAGTGTATCGTTTTCCTTAAAAGTATTAAATATTAAAAAATATTTCTTTAAAGATTCAAACAAGTTGATCAACAATTTTAAAGTTACTAATCTTTAAAATTTTCCAACTTTAATTTCTGCTTATTTTTGATGAAAACTGTTTTTCAAACTTAAAATGCTTATTTTTTTATTGTTTTACTTAATAATACTGCACTGAAATCGGGCTGCCTAATATCGTATAGTACCAAAAACAAGCACAGGGGCGTTTGAAGAGAAAACTGCGCCCGAGGCACAGTTTCAATTTGGCGCCCCCTCCCCCAACTTTTTCTTGTAACAGCCCAAGAATGATGTTGATAGTATAAATGTGGCGCCACCCTCCTCTCTTCGGATGGCGCGGTGTTGAATAAGCCTCCTCCAAATGTACCTCCACAGTGCGCTGCGAAAAAGAGGGGTACGAAGGGGGTGGTTGCCCGGGTGCGGAAATTTAGGGGGCGCCAAATTTTTATTTACCAACATCATTTTTAGTCTGTCACAAGAAAAAGTTCAGGGAATGGGGCGCCAAATTGAACTTTACTCCTGGCGCAGTTTTCTCTTTGCACACCCCTGCCCCCCTGTCTCGTATATTTTGCAAGCGGTATAAGGAAATTTATAAATTCCAAATATAGCCCCGTGTCCTTTTAATACTACCTATGTATTTCACAAAATTTCCAATTATAAGCATCCTTTAAAATTATCAGAATTTCCTTTCTGCTAGAAAGGAGCTTACTGTAATTTGTATCAAATCTACTTTTTTGTATGCACTTGAAAAAAAAAATATATATATATACAAATGAAGTGTATAATTTCCTTCTTTGGAAGTTAGTTAAAACTTAAAAATAGCTTTAGTTTTATAAAAACAAAAAAATTAGAAGTCGTTGATTTTTTTCAAGACTATTTTAGTTAAAATTTATCAATAATTGTAGAAAAAATAAATCCAAAGTTTGAAATAAGGGGATGTTATTTTAACACGTTAACTTAAACCAATAACAGAAAGGAAATACATTGAAAGGAAAAAAGTTACTTTCATTTGCTAAAATGGATTGGTGTTAACCAATCAAATTTTCAATAAAGGGCAAGAGAGGCGGAGATCATATAATTAAAACTCGTTTTCTGTTGCATTTTTGAACAAAATCTTTCCTAATTTTGCTCAGAATAATTGCAGTAGAAATATGGAAAGCATATCATTGGAAAGCTTAAACACTAATATTACGTGAAACGTTTTTGATTTTTTCTGAATTTTGCTGAAATAGATTTTATAAGACTAAAAAGACACAACACCTCGAATTTCACTGAATCCAAAATTTAGAGGGTCCTCAGTATTAAACTACAACAAAAATCAGAAAAGTACAAACTAGCCCGGTAATAGAATGTCCTCAGCTATCCTGTGAAAAAAAATCATTTAAAAATATTGAAAATTAAGCGAGATATTAGAAAAGAAAGCCCCCATAGACTTACCATTAGCGTTCGGCTTTTACCGCGTGACTAGTGTGTGCTCTTAAGAGGATTTTTCCTTTGCAAAATTCTGGTGCCAATGCGACATTTGGAATTTTGAACAAATTTACACCCCAGAGCTCAAAGGGTTAAGAAAAAACTGATATAGCCTTAAATAAGTGACGATTTAACTGCAACAATTCTCGTATGAATTCATTACCACTAGAGCAAACACGCACCAGTAAATTTAAGCACAATTTTTTCTTTATTCTGACGTCTTATTGATGAAAATTTCCAGTTAAAAATAATGGAAAAAAACTGATATTAATTTTTACTGGTGTAAGTTTATTTCAGGGATTGTAGTTACGCCAGATTGTGACATCCAAGACAAATTCCTGTCACTGTCAATTAAAGATTATAATATATGGTAAAACTGACAATAAAAAAATAGAAATGTTTTACTATTATTGTGAAAGAATTTTAACGTGAATGAGATGATTCAATAACAAGAAATGTTATACTAAAGCTGATGGTTGAAGTTTTTACTAACGGTAAACATAAACTGTAGATACACATAACCACTTAACTGATCAATATTTTTTGAAAAAAACTTTCAAATAATGTCAATTTGTTTCAGGTCTTTTACATAATTTTTTATTTTTTATCACCGGTTTTTCAAAACAGAAATATTTGCCTAATTAAATTGGAAAAATGCTCGGATTAAATAATGCAAAATTTACAATAAAATTTTACTGGTGAGATTAATAAATTATGATTGGAGTACAGATGCCCGTAGATGATTGGCAAAAACACGTTGCGCGTATGACGTACGGGTAAAAAAGGGAAGCGGTTAAAAATATGCAGCTATCGTGTGACAGCCTCATTAATTAATTTAACACAACAGCTAGACAATGCAATGTATATCTCCCCCTCTTTATTCATAACTCAATTGCTGACATTTACGATTAAATTTTATTTTTATAATTTAACCGCTTGAGTCTGATGGTAGAATTTTCTACCACATAATTTTAATTGCGAAATGCCACAATTGCACCAGAAAATTCGACCAGATTTATTTGAGAAAGATTTAATGCATTTTTTCATGTTTATGGCTAGCAGTGACATCACTGTGACTATGCGTGCTATTAGGGCCCGTAAGACATGATGACGTCACTGCATCGTCTTTGTGAAGTCACATTGTGACTTTGTGACCATCCTCGTAAGACACGGTGACGTTACGGTGACGTCGTTGTGAAGTCACAATGTGACTTTGTGACCGTCGATGTGACGTCACGTGACGTCGATGTGAAGTCACTGTGACTAAAATGTGAAGTCGTTATGGCCGTTTTAGAGCTCGTTTATGACGTCACGATGTGACCAAAATGTGAAAAATGTGTCATTTGTGACAAAGTTGTCATTAAAACTGTGCCTATTCTGTGACGATAGTGACAAGGCTGTGAAGACAGTTTGCGAATATTTTTTGTTTGTGACAAATTTGTCACTAACTTTGTGACGGTGGCAGCATTGTCAATGTTGTGAAGTTACACTGGGACACAATTATACAGTTATGAACAATGTTATACAGAGTAAAATCCCTTACATCTGTAATTTTATTATACTTTGGCGATATATCTCAATTAAAACTTGGGAGCTGCTATAAAAAGAATGTACCAAAACAAAGTCACTGAATCAAAATGTAATGCCATGCAGACTTTAATCTTTGATACATTTTTTTTCTGTTGCAATAAATGAGAATATTTAAGACAATTGAATATTCGATCTATCACAATTATTTGAAATTTAGCAATTTGTTTTTCTAAAAAGCTTTAAAATTATCATAAAAACACTTCCTTTAAGGTCACTAGTCACAGAAAAAGACCCGGATGATAATGTAAAGTCTGTGGGAGCTTTCTTTTCAAATATCTCGCTCAAATTTTAATATTTTTGCATGATTTTTTGCATAGGATAGCTGAGGACGATCTACAACCGGCATATTTTTTACTTTTTCAATTTTGCTTATATATTTTTTTATATTATGATAGTTTCAATATCAGAACCGGTTTAAACCGGTTTTGCAATTTAAATTTTTTTTTATCTGAAACCAAAATTGAAAAAGTAAAAACTAGGCTGGTTGTGGATCACCTTCAGCTATCCTATGAAAAAAAATCATGTAAAAATATTAAAATTTGAGCGAGATATTTGAAAAGAACGCTCCCACAGACTTTACATTATCATCCGGGTCTTTTTCTGTGGCTAGTGTTGCAACCTAAAGGAAGAGTTTTTTTCTTTTTAATTTTAATGCTTATTAGAAAAACAAATTGCTGAATTTGAAATAATTGTAATAGATCGAATATTCAATTGTCCTAAATATTCTCATTTATTGCAACAGAAAAAAATATGTAACAAAGATTAAAGTCTGCATAGCATTACATTTTGATTCAGTAACTTTCTTTTGGTATATTCTTTTTATAGCAGCTTCTAAGTTTTAATTGAGATGTATCGCCAAAGTATAATAAAACTATAGATGTAAGTGATTTTACACTACATAACAATATTCATAACTGTATAATTGTGTCCCAGTGGGACTTCACAACATTGACAATGCTGCCACCGTCACAAAGTTAGTGACAAATTTTTCACAAATCAAAAAATATTCGCAAACTGTCTCCATATACTGTCTTCTATGAATATTAAAATATTATTAAAACATGCAAAGAGGAATTATAAAAAAAATTAAAGCTAAATATTTATTAGTATATTTATAAACAAAAAAAAACATTAAGGGGATATCCATAACTGGAAGGCTGTCCATCATAGACACATCTACCTAATAAAAATTCCGACGATAAACATAAAATAGAACAACAAATACGTTAATTATAATTATTAATTTTTTATTTATAATATTAGAAAGTATTTATAATACCCACTTTAATCACGATGTATACTAATACTACATATAATGGATATTTTGAAATTTACCTCTGTAAAATGATTCATTAAAGGAAATAATAAAAGTGTCTGGAATGAAAAATTAATAATAGAATACAGTTATTACTTTTTAGCTTCATACCGTTCAAGTATTTGCGTTATTTGCTTTAAATACAATCATGTTTAAATTCCTATTGATTGTCCTTCCAAATTCTCTCTGAAAACATTCCAATAAGAATATTTACAACTGAAACGTTTTCACCCACAATGACTTTCTATTCAAAAATTTTGTAACATTTCGCAGGTTAAAAAATACGTTAAACAATCATTAACGTTATTAGGGTTCGCACACTCCTTATATTTTGTAAGGACTCTGACACCACTTTTAATGATAAGAAAATTTGTATTTAATTTTTAAGAAACAGAATTCGCAATCACCGCCTGGATTCACGATTTTCGCATTATTTTTTTTACAGTGAAATATATTGAAAATACTGTAAAAATTTAGTGGTAGAGTTGTGCGAACCCTGGTTATTGTTTTTTTTTAAATGTCAAACATCTACGATTTCTTTTAATAGTTCTTCTCGTTCTCTTATAAATTCCTCTTCTGAGCGGATGCATTTTTTTAAATAACATTATGCAATGTTTTCGAAGATTACTTAATACAAAAATTAAAAAAGGTTGTTTGTTAATAATTTTATTCTATAAAAAAGCTTCTTTATTACAAAATATAATTATCTTTAAATGTTTCATAATTATATTAACAATTTATTTTAATATATTTTCATATGATTTTATGTCTATGGAAACATTTTAACCAATTATTTTAAAAAAGGAAACAACGCAGTTTAAAATGCAATTAAAATCACTAACTTTGACAACCTAATCCAAATTATTAATAATCAAGTTTTTTATGTCAACAAAATAAATAATGGATGTATTAGACTTTATTAAGTTAATAAAGCATTAATGTTCTATAGCATGTTTTTGAGAAGGTAATTAAAATCCTTCTCAGAATAATAATAATAATAATAAATGCAACCATGAAAAATAATTTTTTTCCATACCTTTTTTCCATCGAATTCATTCATTCTAGTTATTCTTTTTGTCGCACAAACTAAATCCGATAATAATTAAAGTGGCAAAGACCAAATCATTTTAACAGTCAAAGCCCCCTTAATTTTCTCGGGCTTATGTTTTGCCGCTTCGAAAAGTTGTAGTGGACATTCTTGTTTAACCCTTTAATTCCCATGCTAGAACACGTTCTAGAAATTGTTTAGTTCATTTCACACCAGAAAAATTCAATGGCTAATTTCGTTTTATTTAAATACGGAATGTTCTGTTATTGATCAAAGCAAATATTGTTGTTTTAATTTTCTGGTGGGAACAGAAATACACGAATTAAAATATCTCGGGCGGTCTCGGGCGGTTTGGGATCCAGAGGGTTAAATTGTAAATCCGTGTCAATACGCATCTGCTCACAAGTCACATCTGCCATAAATTCCAGCCAACTAACTTCTCGCGTCTTCTATCATCAATTTAAAATATTTTTGTTTACGTTTATTTAGTCTTTCGCTTGCAGACTATAGACTCTAGCGAGAGTCCTAACTATCGTGCAAGGCACTCTCGTTACCAGGGTTTGTCAATATCAGCGATATTTTATTTTCCCAGTGTGCCTTGCGCTAGTCAGCTGTTGTTGTGATAGTAAACAGAAGTGTAGGTTGTTTATTTCGGTAAAATTTCTTAAAAGGTGTTAAAAAATAATAAAGCATCAAAATTACATGTTAAAAAATGTTTAACAAAATAAACAAATAAATAAACAAACGAAAAATAAAAATAAATAAAAATAAATATTTCTCGCATGTGACATTCCTGTTACGTCATTTCTCATATGGTTTTATTTTTCTTAACCGGAGTTGTTTAATCTTTGGTTACGAGAGTAGCCTGCACGGACTCCCGCTAGAGTCTTGTCTTGGAGACGATTTTCATTTTCCATGCGCATGACCGTTTTGTTTTTTCTTTTCTTATGCAATATTTTGGAGTTTAAATACGCAATAATTTTATGAGAGTGATTCTGATCAATTTTTTTTATTTGAAAAATTTTTTACTGTATTTTTATTTTTTATTTTTATTAGTTTCAAAACAATTCAAGTTAAAAATGAATTGTAAAATCATTTTTTCTTTTTTTGTAAATAATAGTTAATAATAATCAGAATTAAAGTTTATTAGATAAAATTTTGTTTAAGTTTTTAAAGATTTAAAATAATAGATTAAACGCTAATAATAAAAAAACTTGTTTTAAAATAAAGTTTGTATCACATGTGAACATACATAGTATCGTCTTAATACAAAAAAAGGGGGGTTATAGAGGATAAAAGCTTTTTATTTGTGTCTTTCGATTCGATTTCGGCCTAAAAATCTTTTTCAGTCTATCCTAATTAATAATTATGTGTAATACATCCATTTTTAATACAAATATTGAGGATGTTATTTGCAGTGGCATTACATTGACGTCACAAAAACTTTTTCAATTGACAGAAAAATATTTTTTCTATTAAATAACATCTTTTGAAGAATTTTTGCATTTTTTTAAATTATCTAAGAAGGTCACATTTCAGTCACAATGTGACTTCACTGAGTGGTGGCCTTTTGTTACAGTGACGTCACAAAAACTTTTTCAATTGACAGAAAAATATTCTTTCCATTAAATAACATCTTTTGAAGAATTTTTGTATATATTTTTTAATTTTCTAAGAAGGTCACATTTCAGTCACAATGTGACGTCACTGAGGGGTGGCATTTTGGTCACAATGTGACGTGACCACAGTGACTCACAGTGACGTCACTGTGGTCACGTCACATCTGTGACCAAAATGCCACCGCTCAGTGACGTCACATTGTGACTGAAATGTGACGTCACACCTGTGACCAAAATGCCACCCCTCAGTGACGTCACATTGTGACTGAAATGTGACGTCATATCTGTGACCAAAATGCCACCCCACAGTGACGTCACATTGTGACTGAAATGTGACCTTCTTAGAAAATTAAAAAATATGTACAAAAATTCTTCAAAAGATCCCTCGTAGCATGCATGGTCACAATGACGTCACTGCGAGTCACTGTGGTCACATCACATCTGTGACCAAATTACCACCACTCAGTGACGTCACATTGTGACTCAGATGTGACTTTTTTAGGAAACTTTAGAAAATTACAAAAATTCTTCAAACCATGTTATTTACTGGTAAAAAAAACGTGTTTTCTGGCATTTCAGAAGAATATTGTGCAATCGCTGTTATGCCACACGTTACATGCAGTGCATGTAACGTGTACGTCATATCACATATGTGAGATAAACCTCCCATCATATGAAACTAAGCACCCAGCAATGAACCTATCAGTGAAACTTCCATTTAAGGAAATTTCTCGTTACACTTAAATGCTTCGTTATGAAAAAAATATCGTTGAATAGAAATCCACGAAAATTCATGAAATTTGTATAGCAAACTACAAAGAAAAATGGAAATATTATAAAACTGTGTTTTAATTTGGATAGTAATTTTTGTTATGCAATATAACCACATAAGAAAAAATTCATTAGTATAATATCTAAAAAAACACGTAATAAAGGAAGGGAAACAAAATCTGAATCGCAGCGTTCTATTTCTCGTTTTCTCTTGTATTTCAAATCCAAAAATTAAAAAAAATCGGAATATTACTTTGTGGTGATCTCTTATGAAAGATACACTCATAAAAACTTTCGCATCTTTTTTAAGTATTCAGAGAATGGACCTATAATATTTTCGTGGAACTAGAATCCCTTTCTTAGCATATCGAAAAATTTTCGCATTTTTTCCTTTTTATTTAAAAGATAAAATAAATACATAATTTCAATTCATACAAGCCGCTGAAATATATTCACCAATCAATCTTAACAGCAATCTATCCTTTTGAATATTGTGCACGCACGGAAGTGCAACAAATTTTGCTAAATATAATTTTTTTTAATATGAATATTAATTTAAATGTTAATTGCGTTCTAGGTTCAACAGAAAATTAAAAAAGTAGATAATTTCATGAAATATGGTATTCGTTAAATGAAAGTTCCACTGCATTTCGAAACTAATTGAAAGTAAAATAGAAATGCGTGAAAAAAAAATTTAACCTCAAAATTTTAATTAGGGATACTCTCATAAAACTGATACGCATGCGCATTCACCTTACAAATCTTCGAAGCTCAAACAACCAATAATAACAAAAAAACACCTGCTTAAAAAATATCGTTTGGCAACGACCAGAATAGTTGACACGATTTATTCTTTAGAATATTAGGCAGCTGCTCTGGTAGCTTTGTTATGGTGTTATGTCTGTATATTTAGTACGTAAGTTGAAAATTTTTAAAAAGTTATGCAGAAATGCTATCAGGTGACATTTTATATAAAATGTCGGTCCGAAAAAATACAATGTCAGTGGCGTTTCGTTAATATAAGCGCGCCAATGTCATTGTACTTCATTCGGACATTCCGACTTCGAAATTATCTTCCCTATTTGAATTATCACACTGTTATTAGAAGATAATGCCGATAAGAAAGAGGTAAGAAAATTTTATTTTTCCTGCTTTTTTTATACTGATTTCTGTTAATTTCGTAATAAACATGTTATAAAAGGAATAAGTATCATATTTAACTTTTTTAAATTCACTTACCTTAGTAAATTCAATAAATTTAACATTTATTTTGTTGAAATACGGAACAGCATGTCAACGATTTGAAAATAGTTAATAATATTATTTTTAAAATGCACTTTAATCACATTTTTTTAATTACATGGTTAAAATCACATTTTAATAAATTAAAAAATGTATACATAATCAAAAGTTAACGTTATAATTAATATATAAAGGAGTTTGGGGTTGTTTAATTGTTGAAAATAGTGATAAATATACCAATTTATGCACTAATATTGCAAAAACAAATTTTTTTAAACTTTTTTATTACCTTTCTGAATTTCGCATAATCCCAAAAATTTGATAACTGTAATTCCATGACATTTATTATTTTAAACCATGTATCTAAAATAATTAAGATATTGATTTTGAGATAATAACAATTATTGATTTTTAAAAATGAGTAATTATCGCATTATTTTATTAATTTTTGATATCTTAATTGTTAAATGGTGTTGAAAATAACAATTTTGTTTCATTAGTATGTGTTCATTAAATCTTGGTTCTAAATAGTCATAAAAACAATTACATGTACTTTTTTGTGGGATGTACATTACTGAAATTTTTAGTGTTTGATGTATTTCTATTATTTTCAATAAAATTTTGTCTAATATTGGGAAGTGAGACTAAGAATACTTAAATATTATTAATAGATTCATCAAATACGAAAAAAAAATGAAATCTAATAATTATAACTATTAATAAGGAACTTTTTAAAAATAAATTCCATAAGGATGTCCTTTACCGGCACATCTACACTATATGACACATACAATATATATATATGAGTTTAACTACGAATTTAAACCTTGGTGTTACCATACATGCGCACAGGCCACTATAGTAAGGAAATAAATAAGCGTAATACTAGAACTAATTGCCTCATCTTCCTTTGCACTCGATTTTCAAATAAAATCTGTATATTACGAATATTGCGCATAAACTTCTAATAGTTTTAGCAAAAGATAATTCTATGTTATATTTAACAGAATGATTTTAATTGGTAAATTAATCAAACGAATATTAATTTTCCAAAATGAGTAAAAAAGTGTTAAGATTAGGATTCGAACTAGAGACCCTCGATGTATGCTGCCAATGCTCTTCCAACAGAGCAACTTAGCACGCACAATTCACCCGGAGAAATATCATTATATAATCATACGAATATTATGCATTTATCATACGGGTAGTTTGAAAAAATATTAAAGTATTATTACATAGGGTTATACATAATAATGATAAGTATGCATTCGTATTCACTGTGTGAATTGTGTGCGTCAGATTCTTCCAGGATAGTTCAGTCGACAAAGTATTGACAATTTGCGCGAAAGACTGCTTAGTTCGAATCCTGACCTGGACACTTTTTCAATCAGTTGGAAAATTACAACAAAAGATAATTAAAAGTTATATATATTTATAGACATCAGGATTATTGGTCAGAAATATTGGCAAGCTGTACAGTTTTAGATATGTGCTGAGATTTGTGGATATTAAAGCGAGTAAAAGTTAGAAAAAAAGACTAAAAAGATTAAACAGTTTGAACAACGTTCTACTAAATGTGTGTCAGTTATAAATAAAATTGAAGCTATGCAATTTTCAGCATGTGGCGAGAAAATATGTAAATATTTTTGAAAGGTAATATTTTTCAAATTTTGAAAACAACACCAGAGTTGTAAGGCATGTGAGGTAAATCGAATTTTTAACTTTAATTTAGAAGAAAGTCTCCTTACTTCAGGTAACTATTTTTATATATTATACAGTATTTGTTCATAAATTGTCAATATATGATTTTAGGAGTCAAACACTATTTTAACAGGAACATGGCATCGAGTTATAGTTTCAGCAGATCCTGTTTCTTTTAAATTGTTAGAGAATCGTTAAGAAAAGTTAAATCGTCACAGAATCATCACAGAAAATTTTGTCACAAATGATCTGCAGCGTGAGTCTAAAATAATGGGAAAAACTTTAAGGGAGGTGGTAGAGCTCACTATAATAAATAATTATGGCATAGAAATGTATGACTGTAAGTGGCGCGTTGAAACGCCACACTAGTCACTGCAAAAGACACGGATTATAATGTTAAGTGTATGGGAGCGCTATTTTCAAATATCTCGGTAAAATTTTAATATTTTCGCATAATTTTTTTCTATAGGATAGCTGAGGACGATCTGCAACTGGGCTGGTTGTTATTCTTTTGATTTTGGTTACAGATTAAAAGAAAAATACTTTAACTTTCAGAACCAGTTTAAACCGGTTCTAAAACTGAAACTATCTTAATATAAAAAAATATAACCAAAATCGAAAAAGTAAAAATTAGCCCGGTTGTGGATCGTCCTCAGCTATCCCATGGAAAAAAATATCATGTAAAATATTAAAATTTGAGCAAGATATTTGAAAACAACGCCCCCCCCCCATAGACTTAACATTATCATCCGGGTCTTTTTTAGTGACTAGTGTAGCGTCTTGACGGGTCACTTCCGGTCATATATTTCTGTGCCATCATTATTTGTTTTAGTGAGTCCTACCACCCCCTCGAAGTTTGTTCCATGATTTTGGACGCACCCTGTATTTCAAAATTTGGTCACAATGTGATTTGAAAGCATTGTCACTTTCGTCACAGTTTCGTCACCATGTTAATGGCAAAATCGTCACAAATGACACACTTTTCACAAATTGGTCACATTGTGACGTCACAAAGTGGTCACAATGTGACGTCACAAACAAGCTCTAAAACGGCCATAACGACTTCACATTTTAGTCACTGTGACTTCACATCGACGTCACGTGACGTCACATCGACGGTCACAAAGTCACAGTGTGACTTCACAACGACGTCACCGTGACGTCACCATGTCTTACGGGCTATGTGGGTCGATTGTCGATGTGACGTCACGTGACGTCGATGTGAAGTCACAGTGACTAAAATGTGAAGTCGTTATGGCCGTTTTAGAGCTTTTTTGTGACGTCACATTGTGACCACTTTGTGACGTCACAATGTGACCAATTTGTGAAAAGTGTGTCATTTGTGACTACTTTGACATTAACATTGTGACGAACTGTGAAATTTTTTTAGAAAGTCACATCTTAGTCATATTTTGACGTCACTGAGTGGTGGCATTTTCGTCACAGATGTGATGTGACCAAAGTGACTCACAGTGACGTCATTGTGACGTCACTGTGAACATGCATGCTATGAGGGGGTTATTGCGCTCAGATCTGGGGTTCAGCGGCTAAAACCAATCTGCAAAAAATTCAGGTAATTCAGAACAAGACTCTCCGTGGTACTGTTCACTCTCCTTGGTAACGCAGAAATACTGTTATCCATTCAGATCTTATTCCTCCTATTCGTTCTGTTATCAAAAGTCAAGCCATAAAAATTTTTGACAATATTCTCTCTATCCCAAATCCTGCTTTGCATAATATTTCAAATTATGGTGTAAACGCTCGTTGGAGACGACCACGAGCAACCCTATATCTCCCTGAAAACATCGACCCAGGATAATTTTTCCTAGTTTTTATCTCATTGATAGGGTTTTCCTTCCTGAACGTTCACCACCTCCTAGTCTCTATTTTTGAAAATTGTACTTTGTAAATACTTTTGAATATATTGTTAATTTTTATTTATTTTGTATGGTGCCCTTAAAAGGCCTTTGCTGTTTTTGGGACCCGGCTTCCCCCGCCCCTTTGTTTCTGACGTTCTGTTTGTCAGACTTTGGCTATGACTTGAATTGTTCCATGTATCATTTCTCTACTAGAGGTAAGGAGTCGATCTCTCCAGGCACTCTGAAAACTATCTCATCCAAGTCCAAGTCCAAGTATGCAAGATAGCAAAAGACTTTTCTTGTCTTACATTTTAAAAAGCAAAATTTAGTTCAAATATTAAGTTGGTAATGTCGCATTTGGGAATTAAAGTTAGTCTATATATATTATACATCATTAACCCTTCCAGCCTTGGTGGGCAAATTTGTTCCCTCTTAACCCTTTCCGGCACGGGCAAAATCTGTTAGTAAAATGAGAAATAGACCTAGAAATCTGAGTTTTAATAACATGATTCGATCGGGTATTGTTACTATTCAAGCGAAATTTTCTTTTATTTTATGATAGATTTTCTATAAAAAAAAATACAGGTACAGGAGAATTTCCTGGTTATAAAATTCCAGGAGCCGTACGAGATCTGTGATAAAAGGGCTGCGACAGGCGACTATTTTTTAATTCTAACTATCACCACTTTCTCAAACCAGGAACTCTCTACAAACATTTTGACAACATTTTCAAGCGAAATCTACTCCATAATTCATATTACAAAAATACTGCTGCGGAAAGAATATAAAAATAGTCGCCTGTCTCAGTCCTGGTAATAAGTATCCTAGAGGAAACGGGGTGTTTAGTTGCACTTCGCATCACTAAAATTGCAAAGTTTTTTTTTGTCGATAATAACTTAATATTTTCTGATTATAAAAGGTTAAAAAACATTATTAGATTGATTATTTCAAGAGCGTTCGGAGTCGCTCTTTTCTGGATTTGCCACTGGGCAACACTGTTTTCATATTGAATAGTTTGACATGGTACTTTTAAATTATTAAAAATCGTATTCTAAATTTTACAGTATTTTTGTAAAAAGATTCAGCGATACATATGTATATTTATCAGACAAAAAGTAAAACACACATCTTTATTTCTATTTTTCTACAGTTAAAAATTAATACTGTTTTGAAATGTTTTATAAACGTTTACATTTCATTTTCATAGCAACAATTTCTGTAGCATAATTTAAATTCCTTGCCCTACTTTATATTTGCAACAATTGTATACAATGTGTATTTAGGATATAATTTGATGTCTGTCTAACTTGGTCGTTTGTTAGCTGTTTTCTACAAACGAATTAGCTAATATCAAGATTGAAAAACATATGTATAGTTATCTCAGAAATTTTAATATATCTGAAATACTTTCCTCTGTTTATGCCTCTTTAAGTAAGGATATCAAATGAAACATGAATTATTCATATCTTAATTTAAAGTAATTCGGTGTATTATTCTGTTGCAACAAAGATTAGCATATTTACTTACTTTGATTTGAATCGCGGTTAACTCGCATTTAAAATGAGAGATAACGTGAATGGAGGTGAATTTAAGTAAACAATATCGTGGCTAAATGAAACTATTAAATTGACATTTGTTATGCATCTATTAACGTACGAATTGAAACTTGGAGATATAGATTAATGGTGTTAGATTTATTTATTCTTAAAGTTTCTATCGTCAAATGACACATGTTTTTCTATTTTTTAATAGTTACTGCTTATTGGTCTCGGGCAAATCCGCTATATAAATAAAAGAGTATTATGCAAATTAAAATCAATTTATTTTACCATTTGGAAATACTCACAAGGTGTCACACTTTGGTGTTGTTCACACCTAGTATTAAGCCTTAGTGCATTTTAAAGCCCTACATTATAAAGTTTGAAAAAAAAAAATCTATTAAAGTCATATATTTTGATTTTTCAACAGCATAGCTTTCGGAAAATGGTTTTTTCAAGGCCACTTATCGGACTATTAACATAATTTTTTCTTTTAATCCCTTGGGGACGAGCGACACGTATACGTGCCGCAAAACGGCTTAAGAATCCTTGTTTATCCCCACCAGTAAACTTTTACTGCAAAATTCACCTTATTTTATCGGAGCATATTCTTGATACAAAAAGGCACAATTTTTTGTTTTTAAAAACTGGTGACGAAACATTAAAAATTTTGTAAAAGGTTCCATCTCGAAGGGGGTTAATAAAAGTCTTTAAAAATATTAATTAGCTAATAATAAATACAAAACAGTGAAAAAGTTTTAAAATTCTTTCAAAAACCTACGAATTTCATTTTGAAAAACTACGACATTATATTAACATTTTTGGTGGGGAAAAAGTTGGCGTATAGTAGAGTTTTTCAGTAACCATAGCCAAATGTCCTAGTCCCAAAATAAGGTGAACGAAAACTTCGTAACGGCATCTTTGGCGACTTAACTCACTTTTGTCGAAAAATAAACAAAAAAAAAATCCAATAATAAAATTTTTAAAGCATAAAAAATGCATAAATTATGATTTTAACATAGAATGTTTTATCGGTTCTATTACTTTTATGTATAGGGATGTAACATCCACAAGGTGTTAATGCTAGGTGCGATCAACACCAAAAGTGGTTCCAATGTCAGTAAAAAATCTGCTTAATTGGCAACACTGGTGTAGGATACATCTGTTACCACAGAAAAGAGGAAAAGCTCTGAAAGTAAGATTTTCATTGTGTAATATCAGTCAGTGTGCTCCAACTTCGAATAATGTGAAGCTAATATTACTTTTTAACGAATTTTTTGTTTTTAAATTTTTTATAAGGATATATTATTTCCACGTCGAATGTAAATAAATAAAAAATGTTAGTCTTTAACCTATTAATGCCTGAATTATTTTCTTCGTTAAAATTCAAATTTAGTATTTTCTCACCACTTTTAAAACAAGAATAACTTTAATCTTTATTTATCGAGGAATTTGTCTCGAGAAAGAAAGTATTTATTTATCCTACTTTTTACTGGTGTGCAAAGCATTTACTTGAAATTTTTTAACTGTCCCAAAAATGGGACGCTAGGCACAAATGGGTTTAAACAAAGGAAATGAGGGTTGGGGCGTGAATACATGATGCTAATAATATTTCCATTTGAAAGATTTTAAAATGAAGCTGTTAAATAGCCTGGCGCAATATAGTTATCCACTTTCGAATGAACAACATCAGCAAGTAATTTAGTAAGGTAATTTACAGTATACATTGTTGCGGAGCATTGCACCATATAGTTAAAAAGAAGGATTTATATTACAACTATAATTGAAATAAATATATAAAAGTTAACATAATTAAGATAATGTAAATAATAACAATGATAATTACTGTTAGAAAGGGAAAAATATTTGTTGTAAGACCAAAAGGCATAGCGGAAAATGATAAAATGTTGAAATATTTTAAACAAATATTGCAAGCAGTGTACATACAGAAATTTATCACTGCAACAAAGTTCTGTAGAAAATAAAGATTTTTTTAAAGCGTTTATATTAGGGTTGTATGTTAGTAATTTGCTCACATTTAACCCATTCGTGCCTAGCATCTTTTGCGTAAATTTTATTTGGTTGGCACCACTATTTTTAAAAGATTTCAGTTTAGTTCATTAATCACGAAAATGCATCATTTAAATAAAATAATTATTAGTTTTCTTTTTTACCGGTGTCAAAAACAGTGCTGAATGCACTTTTTGAAGCGTCTCTATAAAGGGACGCTGGGGACTAAAGGGTTAACCCTTTCCAGCACGGGCAAAATCTGTTGTAAAATGAGAAATTATCGACTGACACCGGAATTCACAAATGAACTTTTTAGATATTTTGAAACCCCTAATAAGCTTTTGTTGTAAAAGCAAAATTTTACTACAGTAATATTGGTGCCATTTGCAAGTTTGGAATTAAAATTAGGTATCCCAGACCGGGCACAGTGTGCCTTAAAGGGTTAAGCCAAATTTCGGAAATTTATACACAAGTTAAATTAGTAGATTTTTTACTGATTTTGTTATATTTCTAATTAGTGTTGCCAAGTGTTCCGCGTTAATCAGGACTCTAAAGTCTCTGCACACTTGTATTTAAAATTATCTGTAATTATCGCCAAATTTATCTGTGATTAAACAGGGAAAAAAACTGTAAGAAACTGGTGGTATACATCATATGTAATAATATTGGACTACGTAAAATCGAAATGTCACTTTCCGAACTTACTTCAACTTACTTTATAACAATGTGGAGAGAAAATTCTTATTTAATTTATAGGAAAGCAAATGTTTAAAACTTATCACAACATTGCTGAGTCGTGTGATCAATGACTTACTAAAACATCGTGTGAATCACTTGAATAAGATGCACAAGCAAAGCAATTACATCTCCCTATTTATTTTAGAAGCTTTTATAGAGCACGCGTAAGGATTTTAAAAATGTAAAAATTTCTTCTGCAAAAAGAACTTAATATAATTCGAATACTTCACGTATTGTGTTCGATAATTTTAATATAATTGGCACCTTATGTTTATTAACTCTTTGCACCCGTTTGTCAAGTCTGACTAGATGTCATGTATCTTTTTTAAATTTGCTTATTTAAAGACGATAATTAATAAAAGAAAATAATATGTGCATTTTTTAATTTCTGCATTTTTGATATTTTTTAGCTGAGAGTAATTTCTTCTGAGAAAGTGGTACCTACCAAATAGAATTTTGTAAGAGATGCCGGGTTCGAAAGAATTATGCATTTTAACATGGGTAGTTTTTTTAGGTATTATGTATGACAATCTATATTACAAAGTTCGTGCGCATCTAAGGATTCAGTAGATTTTAGGAGTTTTAGTACTAGAAATTTCATAAAATAGTCGTCAATAAAACTGCACATGGGATTTTTTTTCCCCAATTCAAAAAGGCAACTATTACTTTACAGAATTTCAGTTAAAATATCATTAAAGCAGACGAACCCTGTATTAAATGTTAAAAATGTTTTGTGATTGTTCATTTTTTACGAAAACTACTTTCAATTGTACCAACAAACTTTTTTTTTTCAAAATACGCTTCATAATTTTCGAATTATTTCGGAAATTTCCTCTCTGTTCCATTAATGACACTATTGACGAAAGTTTTTACTTGCTACATTGTATTAAAACAAATTTTTCTTGTTAATTGTCGTTTTGACAAATGTATGACAAAAATATACATGTAATCAATTTTTTTAAAATTGTGACTGTTTTGTGTATGATTTAGCATTCTCAGTCCTGAGACAAATATTTCGAATTACCATAAAAACCAGTTTAAAATTACTATCAAACATCTCAAATGATGTATCAGTCAACATATTGATGCTTGGGATATGTACGCATGCATTAAAAAAGGCCTGGAAGTAATTTTAACAATTTTCGAAGCACTTTAGTTAATTTAAAGGGTTTTTTTAGTGTCTACAGGAGACATCAAGCCTGAGGAGGTTATACTTATAAACATTAAATTAAATTTTAAAAAAGAGCAAATACATACTTTCTTACAGGAAAAATTATTTATTGAAATATCTTTCTTCTATTTGGCAGTCGATATTCTGAATTTCCAGCAGAAATTTTAAAATATCGATTTTCGCATTATATAAAGGAAACGGGCCGCGATTAAAATCATTAAAAATTACTATTAAAAATTTTCTGGTGTGAATTCAAAATCTCCGAATAAAAAACTGCCAGATTTGGAAACACTGAGGAAAATTAATTGAATTGTTCAAGACTTCAGTCATCAAATAAAATTCTTCTTACAAGCATATCTTGTTGATTTAAAAAAAACATGGAAGTGATGACTAGTTCGATTATACTTAGTTTCCCCTGTATTATCCGTGAAATTTCACTAGTAACAGAAAAGCAGAAACAGTTTAGTAGTAACAGTTGGCAGCTATGTAATAAGCTAAAAATAGATTTATTTAAGGAACATTATAAAAAATGAATTTTAGAAGCAGATGTGAAATGCATAAAATGAAATTATGGCAAATAAGTGTAATTTCTATTTAAATCTCAGAAAAAATACCAAAAAAAAATACGCTAAAAAATGCTTTGTAAATTAGCGCAAATATAAAATCCTATAGCAAAATTTAAAATATTTAAAGTAAAAAAATATTTAAGTTGTTTATTAAAAAATTGAAATTCTTAAACATACTGTAATTTTGGGTGCATAAGTCGCGGATCAAACAATTCTTTTTGGACCCAGAAATCTTATTTAGTGATTGAAAACAAATATTTACGTCGATCTAAGAAGTTACATTTGTCTCTTAAAAAAGTCTGGGTCGAAAAAGAATTGTTTGATCCGCGGCTTATACACCCGACATTACGGTAATCATTATTCACATGCATCAGAAAAGATTCCTCCATAATTTGGTGTGTAAACGTTGTCAGTGTGTTTTTTTTTGTTATTGTACTGTTTGTTATTGTTACTTGAATGCTACGATTTGTTTTTTCAAAAAGGCCATATTGACTTTTTTTAAAAATCTTATATTAAACACGTTGATAACTATATTTTAGGAAACTGAAACAATCAATTAATCTGAACAGGAGCAGCAACACTGTCAACAAAAAATTGAAACCATATTGGCAACATTGTTGGCAAACAAAGCATGAGTTATCAAAGTAATAGATCATCAAAATTTCTCAAAAATAGAACATACCAAACAACTCTTATGCTTATTTGTACCAAAAGAGTGTTATAGAAAATTTTACCTTTGTAAAATTACCGCAATCTGTCGATAAAATAAGACAATAAATTCAATTCAATTTTAAAACGGAAGACATGTAGTTTTTTTTAAATTAGAGAATCGTAGTTTTGTGATACAGTTATAAATTAGAGACTTCCAGATTTTCTGTAAGAGAATTTTTTTTTTTTTTTTTTTTTTTTTTTTTTTTTTTTTTGCATTATCTAATTAACCCTTTATCCCTTTCAGGGCCGCCGTTTGCAGTCCGCAAAAGGTTAATTTTACTGCTCCGATCGTGAACTGGAACCAGTAAATTTCTAGTACAATTTCGATCTCATAATATTCTTAGGGGGGGGGGGGGGGCTCTTGATTATTTGCAAATAAATATGTTCTTAAATTACGGTGTGAATCAATTATTTGAGCATTTTTGGAGTAGAAATACTATGCCAGTGAAAGGGTTAACCCTTTTTGGAAAAGAAAATTTCTGTTTATAACATGATTAAATGATTGACTGACACCAGAATTTACTTGCGACATTTTTAATGGAAACATCAAAATAAGTTGCCATGGTAAGACACCACTCGACTCGCTGTAAAAGTTTTAGATGATAATGTTAACTGTAAGGCGAAGTTTTTTTAAAACATCTTGCTTTAATTTTAATATCTTCACATGATAATTTTGGATATCATAACTGAAGATGACCTACAACCGGGCTAGTTTTTACATTTTTTATTTTGGTTTCGGATAAAAAAAATACTTTAACCTTCAGAACCTGTTGAAACCGGTTCTGAAATTGAAACTACTCCCTCTGTCCCAAATTAGTTGCGACATTTGAATACTTTTGTACAGATTATTGATATTTATGGCTTTATGATTTTGTTTGAAAATTTTTCAAAGAGCTATACTATCAATCAATAATATTTACGTACCTAACATTCCGTCCATCATTCCAAAAATAAGTAATTAATTAGTTTAAAAAATCCCGGTTCACACGCTCTTAACCCTTTGAGGGGCAAGCAATTGCGTTCGAGTAATTCTGAACTCCCACCGGAAATTCGTAAAAAAGTTATCTCAAAAAGAGGAAAAGCAATTTTACGACTGTTTTCCACCAAAGTTAGAAAAGCGAAATTTAATAAAATTTTTCTGGTGTAAATCTTCATCAATAGTAAGTGGTATATAATAAACCACCGCCCCTCAAGGGGATAAGCCACTCCCCAATTTCTAAAGAATTTTTTTAACAGTAATCACAAAAAAATATCTTCAAGCTAATCAATCGTGAATATATTTACAAACATTTTATTCCAACATTTCTGAAAAATATCTTTCAGCACAAAGTCGAATTCTGTCGAGCTTATTTTTTCTATTAGACTTTGCTTAAGGATGGATGAAATTCACTCCAAAGTTTTTTCCCCCTTGAGAATCCTGAGAAATATTGATTTACAAATTATAATAGCATATGATAATATTTGCAGTGATTGTCTTCGTTTTATTGGGAAATTTTTGATCTTGCTCGTGGCATGTTTTATTCGTCCGCATTTACAATATTTTGTAAACTTGCATTGTAAATTCCCTTATCTTTTATTTTTTACGTCTTTGCCTGCTCCTCTTAACGAGATAGGATGATAAAACATCATGATGCACATAAATTTAACAGCTGCCGCATTTATAGCATTTAGGCTTAGTTTGCAATTTTTCAAATATCGTTTTAAACATTCCAGTACAGCGCTGAACTCAATATTATTCATTTCTTTCCTCGGATGATTTTCTAAATTATGATTCCTTTTTATTTTGTTTTAAATTCGAATTAGCATTGATTCTGATACCTAGTATACACTTTTATATTCATTCTAGTATAATTTTACTGGTTTCCGTCTACTAAACTGCATCAGAAGTTATTTATGATTCCACTTACTTGAAATGTAGCAACTAATTTGGGACAAAATTCTCAACCTAAATGTCGCAACTAATTTCGGACAGAGGTAGTATCATAATATTAAAATAATATAACCACAATCGAAAAAGTAAAAACTAGCCCGGTCATAGATTTTCTTCAGCTATTCTATAAAAAAATCATTTAAGAATATCAAAATTTGAGCGAGATATTTGAAAACAATGGCTCCATAGATTTAACATTATCATCCGGGTCTTTTTCAGTGAGTCGAGTGAAACTCTTAAGATTTTACGATTCACAACAGTGGAGCTATGAATGAAGAATATGGGTTATGTAATGTAATGGCAGTTGCGAGTTAAGTAAATGTTTAGGTCGTCACAAGATGGCTGCTGCTTTTTTAATCAGATCCAAAGTTTCTGAAATGGTATTACGAATAGAGAGGAGGTGACATATAGTGCATGATCTAACAGTTACGAGTAAAGTAACTGAGGTGGTTGTCACAAGATGAACGATGTTTCTTTTAACCCTTTCCGGCATGCATAAATTCTGTTCGTAAAATGAGAATTTATCGACTGTCACCGGAATATAAAAATGACTTTTTAGAAATTAAGAATTCCTTAATTTAAGCCTTTATTGTAAAGGCAAAGTTTTGTTAAAATATTATTGATGAAGTTTGCAAGTTTGGAATTAAAATTAGGTATCCCGGACTGGGCACAGTGTGCCGGAAAGGGTTAATCGCATCATAAGTTTCTAGTTACCGCTGGTGAAAACTTCCAACAGATTACTTCAGTTGAAAATCTAGTCTTTTTCAAATGCATTATTACCCAGAAATTCTATTCACAAATATAGCTAAAGCTTTTTTTTATTATTTTATTTTATTTATTTATTTTTTCGCCTGTCAGTTTGGCTAGGTATTATCTTTCCAAATACATTGACAAGAGGTTGCCTTGGTTGTCATAATGCGGCGGAACTCTTACCACCAAAATGAACTTCTACCAGTGAAAAAAAAGCAGTTTTTGCCAATGTTTATTATTGGAATTTTATTTTAATTATGCGTTTAAGCAGAAATTTTCTGCATAAATTTATTGGTGGAAGTTTAAAGTGGCTGTTAAAAACACCATGCTGAAACGGTTACAGTTGAAGCTTCAGGGTATAAAGGATATGCTACTTAATCTTTCTAAACACATTAGCTGCCACTAAAAATGATATTTCCATCCTCAGAAGCCGGATTAGAAAACAGTGTTTTTACACCATCGCAACGAGAATATTTTGCGTGATGATTATTCTTTTACTACTGCTTTTTAAAAACCGAAAATTTTTTGGAGTTGAATTTCAAAATCACTCTGTTTGAATAAAGTAAACTTTACAATAAAAAATAACTGGTGAGAATAATGAAGGATTCTGAGTACCTTAAGTGATACTGCAAACGCTCGACACTCTAAAGCATAGCCGGCATACGAAGAAGTGCCAGTGGGATTCGCTAGTGCGTCGTTGGCAGCGAACGTGTTTATAGTTCCATGGTTTCTGATGACCTCTGGTGAAAACTTTCTCCAGTAAAATTGAATAGAAAGTTTTGACTTATTTAAGCGCTTTAATCATGGGAAATCCCTGTCACAAATATGGATTTTTTTTTCTTTTTACTAATATCGATTTTCCCAGATTGTATAAGCTTTTCACTGACACTGACAGGAGGTTGGATTTGTCTTATCTATATGACTGAACTACTACCACTAAAATAAACTCCCACCAGTAAAAATGAATGAAAGTATTTGCCATTTTTTTGACTCAAAGTTTCAGTTAATAATGTGTTTGAATAAAGAGAAAATTATTACGTAAGTTTACTGGTGAGTATTTGCTCTGGTGTTAATAAATTTCTTACGAAATCCCTTACAGTTGACGTTTCACTGTTTTAAAGGTATATCAGTTCTTCTTCCTTAATAGCTCCATGGTCATAACACGTCGAATTTGACGAATGAAAATGCGATTGACTTAATTTATCAAAATATTTACAATACATCATCTGTTATTAGCAATTACGATAACGAAATTATGAAGTTATTAATTAAGAATTTGGTCTTTGTTATTATTTAATAAAAAATCTTCGAAACCTGCTCTACTGTTACACAATCATAATTTTTTGTTGCAGTGAAATGTAACTATCATTTTCACCGGCAGAAAATTTGTATGCAAACATTTAATATTCATATTCATTATTTAAAAACATTTTAAAGTGCAATAGGCTATTAATAAATATATTCCTGAATTTAATGTCATGATTTAAGTTACAGTTTTGAAGGAAAAACATATTTCATTTTTACAATGACATCATTTTCACACAATCAGGCACACTGAGATATGGGCCCAAATTTCAGTATCAGTGGAAAGAAAAATACTGATATGTAACAGCTTTATGAATAAAAATATATTATTTTAATCTTTTTCTGCATGGTGTCTTTAAGAAACGGATACCTAATAATAATTTTATTTATAACCAGGGGTGCAAAAATCTAGGCGCCAGCAGGCAGACTCTCACCACTAAAATTATTTCGTTAATTTTCGTATTATATTTTGTATAAAACTCTTGTAAGAATGCTATTAAATTTTAAGCGAAGAAAACTTTTAAATTTTAGTGGTGAGAGACTGCTAGCTGGCGCCTAGATTTTTGCACCCCTGTTTATAACAAAAATATTTCAGTAAAAATTTCCTTTTAACCCTTTAACGTTCATTGGTTTCGCCACGAAACCACAAAATTTTAATTCCGATACGCAACAATGACACCGGTATTTTTATCTAAAAATATCCCTTTTATTTTGTATGTGAAAAATCACGTTTTCTTATTTAGAAATATATATGTTCTTAATTACCAGTGTCATTCATTTATTTCGACATCTTAGCAATGAAAATGCTATGATCGTTAAAGGGTTAAAACATACATGATAATAAGCAAGTTAGTATTTTATAATAAATCTGTTTATAAATTCTGGTGCAAGTTAATTATTTCAAACAGATTTACTCCGCACCGGAAAAGGTTAAATCATGGGTTTTTGTTGTTGTTCGAAGTTTTTTAATTGTTATTTTTAATACTGATGTGAACATCGCACCTGTAATAATACGGTATTTTTCATTGTTTGCATTTCTCTCCTCAACAATGCAAGTAATACGATTGCTAGCAATGTGAAGAAAGGGTATAGCCGGGTTTCTTAGTAAAATATGCCTTTGAGTCAACCACATCGAGTCCTACATGGGTCGATAGCCCATAAATAGAACTTCATTACTCCCTAGTTTTAAGTTTGTATCTCAAGACCATGGAGGGTAATGACCATAAATGCCTGTTTTGGAAAAGAACGCATTGTGACGAAACTATTGAGCAGATTTCAACGAAAAAATAAGGGATGTAAAAAACCACCATACGAATGTTTTACAATTTTTTTCAAACTTTTTCAAACAAAAGTACAAGTTTTCTAGCATTTTTCCTGTTTTTAAATGAACATTTTAATTAAAAATAAACTGAAATTTCTGAGTGACCACCTTAATTTTTTTGCATGAAATACTATGAGACTTGATGCATATTCACTATCAAGTTCAACTTTCTACGTATGGTGCATCATATTAAAAAAAGACAAAATCATTTTCCGGTGGAAATGTGGGGCGTGTCTCGGACAAATTTCACGCCTTCTTTTCCAATCTCACATATTAATTCACACGGTATTTTTAAAAGAAGGCGTGAAATTTGTCCGAGACACGCCCCACATTACCGCCGGAATATGATTTTGCCCTTTTTTTAATATGATGCATCATACGTAGAAAGTTGAAATTGATAGTGAATATGCATGATGTCTCATAGTATTTCATGCAAAAAATTTAAGGTGGTCACTCAGAAATTTTAATTTATTTTTAATTAAAATGTACATTTAAAGACAGGAAAAATGTTAGAAAACTTGTTCTTTTGATTAAAAAATCTGAATTTTTTTTAAACATTCGTATGGCGTTTTTTTACATCCCTTATTTTTTTCGCCGAAATTTCATTAGTAGTTTCGTCACAATGCGCACTTTTCTAAAACAAGCATTTAGAGTCATTACCCCCCATAGTCTTGAGATACAAACTTATAACTGGAGAGAAATGAATTTCTTTTTATGGGATATCGACCCATGTAGGACTCGATGTGGTTGACTCAAGGGCCTATTTTACTATGAAACCCGGCTATACCCTTTCACAAAACAATTTTTTTAATTAAAATTAAAATATGAAAATGAGATTATTTTTAAAAATAGTGAGTTCGGGTACATCTACAAATAAAGTGTTTTTATTTTTAAAAATAATTCACTAGAAGCTCAACAAAGTTTATAAACTTTGTGCAGTAATTTCGACCTATAATACGCAAATTAAACAATTAAATCGATCCCCAGAAATCTTCGTTCATAAAATATAGGTTACTAAATCGCAGTAAATATTAATCCTCAACTATCAAATAAATTTTCTGGTTCGAAACATGATTGTTTCACTCGTTGTTTATCCCTTTAACGTCCATTGGTTTCTCTACGAAACCACAAAATTTTAATTCCAATATGCAACAACGACACCGAAATTTTAATTTTAAAAAATCTATCTTATTTTGTATGTGAAAAACCACTTTTTCTTATTTAAAGGTTTATTTGTTCGCAATTTCCGGTGTTAGTCATTTATTTCAATATCTTAGCAGTGCAAATGCTTTGACCGTTAAAGGGTTAAAGGCCAAAAATTACGGTATATATTTTTAATAATTGCCAAACCAATTAAAAAAAAAGAAACAAAATCATGTCAACCTCTGCAATTTTCTTAATAAAATATTTCCAGATATTTATTAAAATAAAAAAATAGAAATGCCCATTCAATTGATTTATTTTAGCAAGATTAAATGCGCAAGATTATCCTTAAATATTTCTTATTTACCATTTTAGTAATGATTATAATAATTTTATTCATTTACACATTTTCTATAAATTCATCTGAAGGAAAATTAATCTTAATTTGTAAGGCGTTGTTAAACTAAAATCACAAGTAAAGTCTTTTAAATATCGTGTCAATTTCATCCCCAGTTCTATTAAGTGAAAGCAGAAATGCGATAGATTTGAAGACGATTTAAATAGAAAAGCATAATTTTCCTTGTACTCTAAATTAATAACTCTTGAGGATTAACGAAGGAGATTTTGATGACTCTTTAAAATATCAAATCAAATGGAAATTGGAATTCGAAACTCAACCTCACTTTTGCAAAACATTTAAAGCAAAGAACCATTAGTATCAAGAAGTTTAAAGCGGAAATTATAAAACTAGTGTTCTTGTTTGTAATGGTTTTGTGCTTAAATGGTCCTATTTAGATAAATAGGCTTGAGTGATTTAGATCGAAAAAAAATATGAAAAATAAATTACAGTGGATACATATAATGCAGGAAATAATTACACAAATAAAATATAGAAGTGTAACATATAAGGTTAAACAAGCATAGGTAAATATTGAAGTTTTAAATTTTCTTATCGCTAACTTGCTCACCACGAAACTCTTACGAAATAATTACATCAATAATACCATAACTATTTCTATAGTGCACCAACTGCTTTTTAAGGGATTTAGCCTGTTCAGGATTGCCACTTTGGCTTCTAATTTTATTTAGAATTTTCCAGTTCACACAAGAAACTAAGAAAAATATTTTATGCTTTATATAATGTGAGACGTTTCGTGGTAGCATAAAATAACAACCTATCTTTCGAAATTTATTGGTATCAATTTACTGTTTCAAAATAAACCAGGGTTCATACGCTTCAAGGATCTTTTACCAGAATGTTTGTAAAGTAAAATTTTAGATATAGAAATCAGTACTTTCAGTAACGAATTTTCTGGTGCGAAACCACCTAAAATCACAGGAATCACCTAAAGCGTACGAACCCTGTGAACTTTGAGGCCAAATTGGTAATCTCTAAACTTGAGTAGCTCATGATCAGCCAGCCAGCCAGTAGTTTATTCAGAGAGAGGTGTCCAAGGCTTCAGAATAATTTTACAAATATTGTTATTACAAACTAAATCTGACCTTACTTAATCGACTAACGTTCAAAGATTAGATAATGTCAAATTTATTACGTAAATTTAATAATATTTAAGGTATGGAACAGCTCTGGCTCCCCACCACACAGTGGTTGGCACTGCTAATAAACACTTTTATAAATATACTGGCAATCCTCGCAGCTTTCTCGTATAATAGTTGACATATGCGAAGTGAAATTTATGTGCCTAATTATTATTAGAAGAAATTATAGTTTTGGGATTTTATTTATTTCTTATAAGTAACTAATGACGAACCACGTTTGATAAAACCCTAGACAGAACAGGGCATGGGCGAAAAGGACTTGTGCATGTCAAAAATGGAAAAGTCCGTACATCTTGAATATGTCAGATTTTTTTGCGAATACGATTCTGTTTCTGTCATTCAGCTATATGTTTTTTAAATATTACATTGTAATTCTGTTACATTAAAATAAGTTATAAAAAGTCAAACATAATAAAACAGATGATTTGAAAGTATAATTATTAAAATTAGCATAATAACTCTTCCACTCGCAATATAGCGTAAATTAATATTTTTAGAATTAGCGACTACATGGCGTGATATTAAAAATCGCCATACTGGCGATTTTTTTAATTTTTTCTTTACATTATTGTTTGCTTTATTTTTCACATTATTTATTTATAATATTTGCATCCGTTGGATATTATTATTGCACAGATATCATATATGCACAGGTTTTGGCAAGATTTTTTTCCCCAATGTCAATTTGGCGAAAACTTCGTTTTCAAATACCAGTTACATATGCATTTTTAAATCATTTTCTATTATTTAAAAAAATAAATAAAATAAATAAAAAAAATGTTAAAATATATTAAATATTAAAAACTAATAACTATAGAACAAAACTAGTTGGATGTGTCAATCCCAAAACTTTCTTCTATCTCATAAGTACATTTTAATATTTTTTTAAAAAAAGGGGGGTGACCCCAAAGTTATCCACTATCGAATTTCCTCGAACATTTGACCTAGCCTAATGAGATTCTGGTATCCGAAAAGCCTAAAACGCAAAATTTAATTAATATTCTGAGAAAATGAGCTTAGTAGTGCCTCATGCTGGGTAATTTATATTAAAACCTAATAAGCATCTATTTATGTCAAGACCTAACAGAATCTGAAATTTGATGGAATTTCGTCCATTAGTTCTTGAGATATAGTTATAACAAAAAAATTGCAAACCATAGCTTGGACAAGTTATGCCAAAACGTAAAAAAGCTTCTAATTATGTTATGGTGTAAAAGAATCTGAAGTTTGATGAAATTCTGTGCATTAGTTCTTGAGATATAGCTAGTTTAAAAAAACCGTGTAAAATATAGCACAGCAGCACCATCAGTTGAAGGATTTATAACAAAACGTAATCATCGTGTAATTATGTTATATGTCATTTTGTAACAAAATCTGAAGTTTGATGAAATACTGTGGGTTGGTTGTTGAGATATAGCTATCGGAAAATCGTGCAAAATGCAGCATAGCTGCACCACCTGTTGCAAGGTTAATACCAAAATGTAATCATCGTCTAATTATGTTATATATTCTAGTGTAACAGAATCTGAAATTTGATGAAGTTCTCTGCATTAGTTCTTGAGATATAGCTATCGCAAAAATCGTGCAAAATGTAGCATAGCAGCGCCACCTATAGGGCAGGTCACACCACAACGTTATCAGCGGCTATGTATCTCAAGGTATCGCGGATTCTGAAGTTTGGTGAAATTCTGTGCATTAGTTCTTGAGATATAGCTATCATGAGAATTATGAAAAACGTGGCATAGCAGCGCCACCTGCGGGCCAATTTACACCAAAACGTAATCAGCGTCTATGTATATCAAGGGGTCACAGAATCTGAAGTTTGGTGAAATTCTGTGCATTAGTTTTTGAGATATAGCAATCTTGAAAATCATGAAAAACGTAGTATAGCAGCGCCACCTGCAGGCCAATTTTCACCAAAAACCAATAGGCACTAATTCATATCAAGGTCTAACTGAATATAAAATTTTATTAAATTTCGAGCATTAGTTCTTGAGATAGAGCGCCCACAAGTTTTTTGTCACATACAGACAGACACACAGACAGACAGACACACAGACAGACAGACAGAGAGACAGACAGACAGACAGACAGACGGACAGACTCACAGACAGATATTTTCTAAAAATAGTCAAAACGTATTCAGGACCTTCTAAAACGTATAAATCCGTCGAAAACCGAAAGTCGAAAATTTTCATGAATCCAATACTTTCTTCTTGTAAAGATAGAAGAAAGTAAAAACATTAATATAATTTGAAAAAAAGAAAACTAAAGTAAAGAAACAATTTATGAATGAATAAACAACAATAGCCGGGTTACCATATCAGGCGAAATAATGGCATTTAAATATCTCAGTGAGTATGTGACATATATGTGCCCTGAATATTTAAAATGTTAGAATTGGCGATTTTATAGCATAGCCACCAAGACGAAGCCAAGCAATCGTTATACCTGCGATTTAGCCATAAATAAAAATAAAATAAATATGTTTTTATTAGAATTCCCAAAAAATGTAGCAAATATACATATAGATGGAAAGACCTAATACGGGAGCTAATGGAAAATACACGACGTTTTAATTTAAAATAAAATCTCACCCAAATCAAACAAAGAAAAAAAACGATATTGAACACAATTCCTTCGGCCGCAAAGGCTATTCTCCCTACAATATCAATGAAATCGGCTTGGCATTTTGCCATCTAGAGCTCCAACAATTGTGGTCTTATAGTACCATACCAAATTTCATAAATCTAGGCTCAATAACAGAAAAATTGCATTTTTAGAGCATTTTTTACTCCTGCACCCCATTTGAGATACTGGTATGAACATAAGATATAGCTTAAGTTTAAACAAGTACTATCACTATAATTTTTGGTGGATTTCAATATGTAACATTTCGTTTGAAATCGGTACGGTAGTTCGATAAAATCCCATCGTACAAAGAAAAAATATATAAATGTATACTTTATTTTTTCACAATGTCAGCATAGTTTTCATCCGATGTTTCTGGCCTCTCGATATTACTATAAACCTAAATAACCTAAATATACTACTCATAGCATTTTCACTAATGGAGATTCAAATTACATTTAACCCCTTGAAGGGTGGTGGTATATAATACATATTACTTAATTTTAATTGCGAAATGCTACATTGACACCAGAATTTTGAAGTGAAAATTTTAGTTATATCAAGTACGTGAAGAAAATCTTTTATTTATTTTGAAATAAAGTTGTTTTTAAATTCTGGTGTCGCCAGTCATTTAAGCATTTTAAGAATACAAGTGCTTTGCCCCTCAAAGGGTTAAGAGGTGTTCAAAGCTCATATGTCGAGTACTTCATTTGCATGAATGTGGAACTTGAATAAAGTGAAATTTTCTGTTGGAAATTTTCTCTTGCTGTAAACATGCCCTGTTGATCCGAAAAACAACCGCCATTGTGTGACCACATTCTCAGTTACTTCACTTATAAATGATAGTCAAAATATTATATGTCTCCTCTTGTTTATGCACAGCTTAATTATTTAAAGAATTCGATACCCAAAAATAGTAATTAAGCATAAGTAGAATTTTCACACCACCCTGTGCAAATGACTTTAGTACAGAAAACGTTGCCTTATTTATTAAGAGAATCTTTTATATTAAACATAATATGAATTTAGGCGGAAATTCATTGAGGCAAACAATTTTCAAGAAAAATGTTTGACATTCTTATTTTCAAAAAAAAATATTTTTAGATAATCTTCCAAAAATGGATTTTAAAGACAAAAGCACGCTAACTGTGTGTGTGTGGCATCTCAGTATACCACTATGTCAGAATTGTAATCAACTAGATAAATAATAAATGAATCGTGACGAATATTTCGAAGGACAAAAATTTAAGTTACTGCTATCATCAGAATTTTGGATAACTATTAAATACAAATAAATGCAATTTTAAAACTTTTATCCCTGTAACAGAAAAGAAGCAAAATTACGGAGTTTAATATAAATTTAATACTTCTTTGGACTAAAATACTTATCGCAAACGATTTATTTTTACTTTCTTCTATCTTTATAAGAAGGTGACGTATTCCTGAAAATTTTTGAATTCCGTTTTCAGTGAATTTACGCATATTAAAACCCTTTGAGCTCTGATGGTTGAATTTTCTACCACTTAATTTTAATTCCAAAATCTCACAATGGCACCGGAATAGTTCCCAAATTTATTTGAATAAGGTCTGATGCATTTTTTTGCGTATATCCAAAACCGAATTTTCTCTATCCAAAATGCTGGTGCCAATGTGGCATTCCGAATTTTGAAGAAATTTATCCACCAGAGCTCAAAGTGTTAAGGATTCGAGATTTTGAAAAATATATTTTTACTAAATGTATCTCTGTGAGTCTATCCAGGTTTCGCACACACCTTATATTTTGTAAGGACTCTGACACCACTTTTAATTATAAGAAAATTTATATTTAATTTTTAAGAAACAGAATTCGCAATCACCCCCTCGATTCACAATTTTCGCATTATTTTTCTACAGTGAAATATATTGAAAATACTGTAAAAATTTAGTGGTAGAGTTGTGCGAACCCTGCTATCTATCTTTTTATATGCACATGACACAAAATTTTTCTGCAGTGCTCTATCTCAAGAAGTAAAGCACGGAGATAACCGAGCAATCTGCTACTTATCACCAACACCACTAACATGAAAGCAAGGAGGATTGGGGAATACCCAATATCTTTCACCTTTATTACTAACAAAGATGCTAAGTTCAGTTTATCTCTGATATAAATTGAACTTGCTGATAACTAAATCGCTCTACAGGCGTCATTATGCTGTGTTTGACTCAATTTCCGCAATAGCTATATCATATGAACTGACGCAAAAACATTTATAAATTTTAGCTTCTGTTAGTGGTTGATAGAATTTGTTGCTGATTGAATGTTTCTGAAAAAAATGTCATATATCATGTCGTAATCTGCGTACGTGATCGTCGGAAATGACCAAAATAGTATGACGTATGCAACATACGTCATGGAGCGCATGAATTTTACATGCATGCATAGAATAAAGTTTTGGAATTTTGTGACAATGAAATTGAATTTTGAGATCAAGTATATAAATTTTAGAATTAGATATATGTTTTGTGAAAATTGATAAACTTCTTTTTAAGACGAAATATTTTAATTAAAGTTTTTCATATTGATCTTTGAAGACTGTACAGACACTATATTAAATTGAACTAAACATGTATTTTTTATAAATTGATTAACTGTTTTTAAGATGGATATTTAAATGTAAAGCTTTTTTAAATGAAAAAGAAAAATAATATAATAAATTTTTAAAAATGATACTATACAGCATTTTATAATATATAAGGGAAAAAAGAAAATCTACGTGATATTGTTTTTTGTATTGAAAAAATAATGCCTGAAATTAAGGTACACTTAACATATAAATAATATACGGGAAAAATACAGTTATTCTATCGAATAGATTCTTTATCTAAAAAAAAAAGATTTGGAATTGTATGGTATCGTACGCTTTCTGGAATTTTTCTTCCTGAAAATTCTTCAGTGCCAGTCATTTCGTACTGAAATTGTTGATTAAATATGGCGAAATTCTGCGCGTTTTACTCTTCACTGCACCGTAGGTCATATATGGCACATACCTAAAACACAAAAATTCTCTTTATGTGTCATGAATTTGGCCAATGTGATCACTATAACAGATCAAGAACAATCCAAAGAATGAAATGAAATTTATTTTGTCCGGGTGAGATGGCTGCATTTTACACAAAATTAGAATTTATTCTACGGAAAGAAAAAAAAATCGATCAAGTTTTTAAGACCAAAATTACTTTTCTTGTTTTTACTGAGTACCTAAATATATTAATTTAAAGCAAACTGCAGTGTTAAGCATATAAAATTAATTAATTAAAGCTCATTTAATTGCAAAATATAGCAATACAATATTTAAAAATCTTAATTACAGAGTATTCTGATAAATACAGAGTATTCGCCATAAAATAAAAGAATTTAGTTGAAAATTCAAAATTTAATTTTTTAAATTATTTTTCCCATTATTAGACCGATATTTAGATTTCAAACAATTTTTTTCATAACAATAGAAAAAATAAATTGTGCAGTGAAGAGTTAAACTATTTATTTTTCTATAAAAAATATTGATAATTCCCCTGGTAATTTCCCTGAATATTACGAATCCTGATTGCGACATCCGAGCAATGTTTAATACTAGAACTACTGGATATTTTAATGTTTAACACTAGAACTATCAGAAATTTCATCTACCCAAACTGAGGTTCTATTACTAATAGTTTAGAATGGAAAAATGTGATTTACGTTATCGGAGATATGTAATTATTTGAATAAGTTGAAGAAAACTGTTTAAAAATAAAGGTGGCTAAAAATCATAGCAACTATCCACTATGTGACTTACACAATAAAGCCCCATGGAACTGACCCGATAAAAATGTGAAAGTTTATAAAAGGTAGATTACAAATCAGAAACAGAGGTGTTAAAAACTTGGAAGGTTTGGATATAATGTCTAAATTGAGAAGATATCGGACTAATGTTGCATATTACTTTCTTTTATGCAAGAGATTGAAAATAATAATTATGTTATGATTCGAAGCCATTTAGTTTACTTACGTCACAAGTTTTCACTCTACTGAATTTCTATCGATATTCTTTCATTTATTTTTTGTTCTAAAAATACATTTTTTTATATTAAGAGTACGTGTAATAAAAAAGAAAGCCAAAGTTTCAGAAGTAAGCATTGTATTTTATACAATTGATTAGGATGGTTTAAAAAAACTCTTCTCTCATGAGAAAAAAAATGCTCCTGCGGAAAGTGCGAAGAACTCTCTAGATTTCAATAAAAAAAAACTTCTTAAAAAAATAAGGAACTGTGAAAAAGTTAACAAAGAATGTACCTGAAGAAAGATTATTTTCTGAGACAAATAAAGAATAAGTTTCAGCATTAAGAAATTTCTTTTATTTCCGGTACAGTTTTAGATAAATCGAATATTTATTGTTTTAGGAATATTTGATAAAAGAATTTACACATAACTTTTGCAATTTATATATATGTTTTATACATAAAATACGGAACCGCGTTTTTTTCTTTAAACAAAGCTGGATAATTTCATTGTCAAATTCAAACATGAATTCATTATATTACTATTTTAACACTTCATTTTTGCATAGGGTGTATGTACGATAACTACTTTTGAGTACCACTGTTTTCCGATAGTAATTTTGTAATTTTTTTAATTACAGATTTTATGATTATTTTCCCCTGGTCAACTAATACCACAATTATATTTCGGAAATAATGTGCTTAAAGTCTGAGTCGCACATATCCTGTTATTAGAAAGGTCGTACATATTCAGGTATTATTCTGCATTATTGTCAATGTTGTTTAATTTATGTATGCACCATCGACATCCAACTTTTTTTTCTAAAAAGCATTCCGCATATGTAATTGCAACATTTCTGCCATTAATTAACTTATGTTGTTCTATTCGAACACAATGGTACAAGTTTTCCCCACCACTGATATACCGTAATTTCCGGCGTATAATCCGCGTATCAAACAATTCTTTTTCGATCCAGAAAATTTCGAAAATAAAATCTAACTTTTTAGATTGCAGTAAATATTTGGCATCAATTACTAAATCAAATTTCTGGATCGAAAACAAAATGTTTGATCCGCGGATTATACGCCGGAAATTACGGTACAAGTAGGTAAAGAATTTCAATAAAATAAAGAAATACTGTAATTTCCGGCGTATAATCCGCGGATCAAACAATTATTTTTAGACCCAGAATTTTTTTTAAAGAAATGTAACTTATCAGATCGTCGAAAATATTTGTCTTCAATCACTAAATAATATTTTTGGGTCCAAATGGATTAGTAATTAAATTATCAGAAATTTCAATTTCCTTTCATTTTTGAATTTTTTTATTTTACAGTAAACTATTATAGTAAACATTAAACTATTATATTTAGATCAACGAGGATTTTTGGTAGTCTTCTAAGTCTCTCTTTATTTCAAAAATCTAAGTAGTGAGCTTTATTGTATCAGCAGATACCTCTTATGAAAAACCCAAATAATCTCTGTCCCCTCATTCTCTTGTAAAACATTCACAGTTCTACCGCCTTCCTTCGCGTAAAAATTTACATTGTTCAAACATTTTTAATAACAAGAAATTTTTGCATAAGTTTTTGTTAAGATTAACTTTTAAGTTTTTGTTATGATTAAGTATAAATTTTTGTTAAGATTAAATATGAAATCAATTATCTAAATTATTATTTCCTCCCCACCGACATTTTAAATTTCATTTTTCAACTTAAAATTTATGAAAATATTTACCAAGAGATGTTTTTTTCTGTATTTGTTATATTACAATGATGATCAATAAAAGATCAGACATTTATGGGTACAGCAAAATTTTCATATTTTATTCCTACATTCCCGAGGGAGAAATATTGTTGCAAAAAGCATATTACTTTTCTGTCATAGGTATATCATACGTGTGAAAGGTATATTTTAATTGCAATTTAAAATAGTGTTGTTTGACCGCTATTTTTTGTAAATTCCAATTTGTTGACTACCACTGTTTTAAAAAAAAATATATTACTCTTGCTAAATGACGGATTAAATCAATCGATAACAACACGAATAAATCCAGTTTAAAAATGTGGTGGAAATCACACAATCTGTATTAGAAAAAAGTATTGATTTGGCAATTTTTTTTGTTGTTGTTCTTATTAGTACTTTTAAATACAATTTTAAAACAAAAATTGTTTCTTTCTTTACTCTAAAACAAACATGACTTCTCTTTAGAAGAAGGCTATTTTAACCCTTTGAGCTCTGATGGTAGAATTTTCTACCACATAATTTTAATTCCGAAATGTCACAATGGCACCAGGAAATACGACTAAATTTATTGGAAAAAGGTTTAATTCATTTTTTCGCGTTTATCGTTAACCGTTTTTTTTCTTTGCAAAATACTGGTGCCAATGTGACATTTGGAATTTTGAAGAAATTTACACCTTAGAGCTCAAAGGGTTAATAACCAAAGGACGGGGAAAATTCAATAATTGTTTTTGTTTTTATAGTGATAAAAGTGGTTATTCTGGCAGTAGTAAAATCATTAAAAAAGAAAATAAATCGTTTATTTTCACATTTCATTCATTTTTTCTCATGTAGAATTTTTTTTACTGTTTAATATTTTAACACTTTTTCATGTGATTAAAAAAGAAGATAAACATATCAGTTGCAATGAATAAAAAAAGTTTTAACTCAGTGGAAAACTAATAAAAGATTATTGGTGCTAATTTCACTCAACTCTTTTAGGGGCCTCTATCAGTAAAATGCTGAAATAATTGATTGACGCCTGCATTTAAAAACAAATTTATTTCAAAGTGGATAAAAACATTTCTTCATGTATTTAATGTAATTAAAATTTTCATTATAAAATTATGGTGTCAACGTGGAATTTTGAAGTCAAAACCAAATGGGGTGTATTATATCCCACCGCCCTTCAAAAAGTTAAATCACCAAAAATAGTAATTAAACTACCAAAGAACCAATTATCCATGATTTTTTATTTTCTTTAGAAAAAAAAATTACCTGATTCTCAGATATTTTATTACACTGGAAAAATAATGATAAAAAACGTCAATCTTTTCTTGGGTTTTCTTACTTTTTTAGTAAAATCTTGTATCAGTGTTAGCAGTGGGCTACTTTTTTTATTCATATTTCTTTATTGACACCACTTTTTTGAAATGTTAAAATTAGCCTTGGTAATATTAATAAAGACCAAATACATGGAAATTTTTATCATTTCAAAGAAGTAGTTCCAATTAAGAAGTCTGAATTTAAAATAAATGAGACTATTGTTAATACTATTTTTGATCATCACTAATACTTACTTCAATATTGGTTTTATTTATTGGAAAAAATTTCTGGCTGACATAAGGCGATTATTTTAGTACGATTAAAGTGGTCATAGTGTCGATTGTCAGTTTATTATGTAAAAAAAATAACCTTTTAATTCTGTCAGGGATAAGCAATTATTTTTCTATAATGTTGAATTCATACCGGGACTTATATAAAAAGATATTTTCAAAATATGAAAAAACAATTGCATAGCATTTGCTCACGAAAGTTAAAATACTAAAATTTAATTAAAACTTTCTTGTGGAAGTATTGATTAAACCTTCCCGGCACACTGTGCCCAGTCTGGGATACCTATTTTTAATTCTAAACTTCGAAACGGTACCAATAATATTTTAGTAAAATTTTGCTTTTATAATAAAAGCTTAAATTAAGGAATTCAAAATATCTAAAAAAACTGTTTGTGAATTCCAGTGTCAGTCGCCAATTTCTCATTTTACTAACAGATTTTGCCCGTGCCGGAAAGGGTTAAAATTTGGTGGGACATATAATATCCCACTGCTTCTCAAGGAGTTGACTCATTGAGCTCTGATTGGCGAATTTCTTCACACTTAATTTTAATCTCCAAATATCTTAAGGGAACGGAATATTCGACCAAATTTATTTGAAAATAAATTAATGGATTTTCTCGTGTACATAATAAACAGAATTTTTTGTTAGTAAAATTTTCGTACCAATGAGGCTTTTGGAAAGTCTACCCACCTGAGCTTAGCCCTTTCTAGTATTGTGGATTAAATTATGCCCCATTTAATTTTAATCTCTAAAAGCTACAACGGCAACAGTATTCTGAATGGAATTTTTGCCTTTTAAATTGTAAGGGAAGAAAAGTTTTTAATTATTTTATAATAATTTTAATCGCAAGTCAAAGTGTTAATTAATTATTTTCACATTTTAGCAACTGCAGTACTTCGATTCGGAAAAGTCTGAAATTAACCCTTTGCTCTGGAGAGGAAATTCTCACTCACGACTAGTATTGTCATGTGTTCTTCATAAAGCGGGACGCAAAATAATTTGGACAGTAATATTATCTAACTACTTATTTTGTCATCATTTATCACAGATTATTCGGTCATTAGATAAGGAGAAGAAAAAAGTTTATTAAATCAAATACATTTTTTAAATCACAAGATTTTAAAACATACACCTTTTATATAAACATTTTAATAAAAATTTTAATAAAAATTTATTACTTAAGAAAGGTGTTATAAAAATTAAAAGAAATTTTTGGGCTTTCTCGCGGAATTTAAGATGAAACCGTATGAAAAAAGAATTTTTGAAAATTTTGATAAACTTCCTATTTTTTGGAAAAGGTATGTTGATGATGATTTTTTTGATTTGGGAATGGGGGGGGGGTAGATTATTTGCTTAGTTTTGTTTATAAAGTTGATAAATTAGATAACGCTATTCAATTTACATGTGAATTAGAAGGGAATTGTAGTTTACCATTTTTAGACACTTTTTTAATTAGGGAGGGGGATTCATTGAAAAGATCAATTTATTGAAAGAAAATTAATAGCTAACATATTATTCCAAATTCCGCATGTTCACCTTTTTGGTATAAATTCCCTATTTTCTGTTTCATGGTTGACAAAGCGTTTAAAGTCTGTTCTGGAGAATTTTTAAATAAGAAGTTGGGTAATATCCGTGAGATTGCAGGTTCTAATGGATATAAAATAAGTAGCATCGATAAATTAATAAATTATTATAGACAAGGGAAGCCTAAAGAACAAAGTCCAGAGTTAATTGATAGATTCAATAAAGGGTTATATCCTACAAAAATTAAAACAGTTTCATTTCCATATCTGAAAGGCAGTTTTGAAAAGTTAAAATTTAAATTAAAAAGTATAATATTGAATTGATTGCAACGCCTCCACCAAAATTAAGGTGTTTACTTAATAAGCAAGTGGACCTTATCGGACATGATGATATTGCAAGAGTTTATAAAATACCTTACATTGCTGAAAAAGGTGACTTAAATTATTACATAGGCATGACTGGGAGAAATCTTGGAATTAGAAAATGTGAACATGAATATGATATTAAATTTGGACGTACTAATCTGCCTTATCTAGAACATACTTAAATGAGGGGATAAAAATACTATTTAGTGAAAGCAAATTATGTTTCATATCAAACTGTGGTCATAAGTCTATTATAAAAGAGTCCATTGAAATTTATATGCGTAAAACTCTTGTTTGCAATGATACTGTTTCATTTATTATTCCTAAGTTAGGGTTAAAATTAATGAATAAATTACTCGTGAGAGCTTGAATGGGATGAACCAAGTTGGAAATTATTTTAGGTCATGGTTTATTTTAATTTCATTTTTTATAATAAAGCGCGTGTTTTTTTTGTTTTTTTCTGTTGTTGTTGTTTATATCTCATCGTCGCGTGCCATTTGTATTGACCGTGAAATGATTTGAATTTTATTTTTATTTTTATTATGATTATGGATATTATTAGCCGGATCCGAAACATGTCAATGCCATTTCTTTTTAATTTTTATAACATCTTTCTTAAGTAATAAAACTTTATTTAACCTTCCTACCCTGAATGGGTCTGAACGACCCAGGCCTATAATGCGTTTCATTTGATTCAAACCAGAAAATTTTTCATAAAGTAAATTAAATAAATTACGCAAAGATTAAGGTTAAATAAGTATGCTAAATTGATTTAAATAATAATTCTGGTATCAAATATTTTAATCAAGTTTGAGTAAAATTTCAACAGGGTAGGAAGGTTAAAAAATCAGAAGAAAATTAGTTTAAAATAGTAGTGTTCAGAACATTTGGAGCATCCATTTAGGGACACTAGTGGTCAGTGAAATTCATTCCTCGAGTGCAAAATGTTAATAATTATTTTCATAATAACTTTATAACTTTTATTGGGTGTTAAAAAGATTTATTTTCACCATAGCTGCAAATTTCGTCAATTATACCTTTTTTAATTAAACAATTTTATGATTAATGCAAGCGAAAATTGTTATAAAATTTTAGTGTTTAAAAAAATTTGTAAATTTTATCGGCTGTAGCTTCCACAGTAACGTTTCTGTCATTTCACTTATGTAGTGCTGCAATTTCGGATTTCATTTTTTTCTGAAATTCTGAATTCACATCAGAACTTCTAAAGAAGTACCTTTCTTTAAGTAATCCCGAAATGCCTGCCGTGAAAGTGAATAGGAAAATACTTTTCGTATTTTACTGGTATTAATCTCGATTTTCCAAGTAAAATGAAGGCCAAAAGAACACACCTGATAGCATAGTGATAATCATGTAACATTAAAAAATTACATTTTTTTCAAATAAGTGTCTAATACGATTTTTCAGAATAATTTTTGTTTTATTATAATTAAAAAAAGTTAGTATTTTAGAAAAATTTAAAATGAACAAATGCTTGAAAATAGTGCGAAGCAATTAAGCGAGGTTATCGAATTTTACATTTGAAACCGACTTTTCTAAATGTAGACGTTTTCTTAAATTATCTATTTGAAATTGCATTCATTTTACGACACTATTTCGTAACTTCTTTTGATTTGATTTACCAGTGGGAATGTAACATGAGTTTATTAATTTTACTCCAGATCGAAGTAAATACTTTCGTTTAATAAGAAAGTTTTACACAAATGTCTTTTGAAGCTATTAAGAATAATTAAAATTTCTCTCTAAACATGCATTCATTAAAATTTCAGGATTAAATTGGCTCACTTACTACTTAGTAAAGCAATAATATTTACAAGATATATAAAACACAATAAACTTAGCCATTCAAGAACAACAACAAGAAGAAGGGAAAAAAATAATTGCTTCATAGTGAAAAACTATATTTATGATTTTTTCGACAAAAGATATTTTTCTTTCGTATGTAATACATTTTTGTATAATTCTTAGACATATACAAAATGATAATTTTTTTAACCTTATTCTTTTTCTTATCCATTCGAGAATAGATCGTTAACATTACAGTTAAAACTTTTTTTAATTTATTTATTTATTTATTTTAGTACCGTTTTCTTAGAATGGCATAGTGAATGGAAAAATTATTAGTTAGACTGCAATTATTCCTACATTTTAAAATTATACATTTAAAAACTGGCTGAAATTAGTAAACGTTTTCTCCACATGTCTTTGAATTTAGATGATGACAATGATGGCATCATGTTTCAGCACTGACATAACAGACAATTAACATTTAATAGGTGTTATTAAGTTGGTAAGTATCTAGTTGTGTAAAATGTACATTAGAGACGTTATGAAAAGACAAAGTTAATGATATTATTATGGTGAAATCATTTCAAATGTAGGATAATGAGAGCATTGCGAATTCTAATTGTCGCATTTCCCTATTTTTTGTAGTGTCAGACTTCAACAAAAATTATTAGAAATTGGTAAAAAATAAACATTAGTCTTCGGTGATAATTCCAAAGATCACTGCATTGTTGAAGCATTTCCATTATTCAAAATGACAGATTGCTAATCTTATACATACAGCCGCTATGGTTATAAGGAAAATAAACTATAAAATTGATAAAATCTCTGTCATAGGGAGCCAGAGGAATGAAAATTTCATTATCCCTCGAGAGAAAAAAAATGTTTTACTTGTCTTCAACGCAGGCGAAGGTGTACAAAAGAATTGACAAGGATCATAAATTAAGCTAGTATTTCCATTCGTACAAGACGAAAGAGACGCCATGTTGCAGAATTGGAGTTTGAATGCATCAGACCAGCTTAGAAACCCAAACTTACTTCAGGCTAGTTCATTGCGAACTTGCTTGTTACGCAGTGAAAATCGTTATGCTTGTTGGCCACCGTTTTTTTGGAAAAGATCGCTTTGCCTTATTCAATTGATGAGATATGTTCGATAAAATAAATCACTTTTTTCCGCTCTAAAATACTGGTAGCCAAAAATCGTAGTATGTAACAAACAAACTTGCATGGAAATAGCCTTCACCTATGAAGGAGAAACAATATTCGTGAAACAAAGAACATCGACTTATGACCGCTGAAAATTGGGAAAATATGAATAGAGCAGTTTTTTACTTTTATGTTCTGTGTACTATAGGTATTTTAATTCGTCACAATGCGCTCTGCAATAATTGTGAAAATTTTCGGGCTTACTTCTCTTGCGAATCGCAAATAGAAACTAGTTGGATGTGCCAATCCCAAAACTTTCTTCTATCTCATACATGCATTTTAATGTTAAAAAAAAAAAGTTACTCATTTTAATGCTTTAATAATTTTAATTCAATACCCTACCAACTTTGATTTTCATCTTAAATTTCTGCTTCAATCAATTAATCGGAGTAAAAACCAATTTCCGTCTCTGCACGAGCCGATGGACAGTAGAATAACAGGCAGATTTTTTTTCAAATTCAGGAAGGACCTACTTGCCTTACCAAAAAATAATCATATACAAAATGTTTAGTTCAGTTCTAGAACTAACTTCATACACAATATTGAAAATGGCATAAAATTCAGTATTGCAGCGCTCCTTTCCGGTGGATTTTTTCAGATTCAGAGCGATCCAACTAGCCATAGCCATACACTTACACAAAAAATTTCTTTCAATTCGATGCATAACTTCATGTACTTTTGGTCAGTGCAATATTGAAAATGACACAAAAATCGCGATGGCAGCGCCCCCTTCCGACGGATTTTTTTCAAATTCAGGAAGGACTAACTAGCCATAGTCATACATATACACAAAAAATTGGTTCAATTTGATGCATAACTTCATATACTTTTGGTCGGTACAATATTGAAAATGGCGCAAAAATTGCGATTGCAGCGCCCCCTTCTGGCAGATATTTTTCAAATTCAGGGAGGACCAACTAGCCATAATCATACACATACACAAAAAAAATGGGCCAATTCGATGCATAACTCCATATACTTTTGGTCGGTACAATATTGAAAATGGCACAAAAATCGCGATTGCAGCGCCCCCTTCCGGTGGAATATTTCAAAACTGAAGGAGGACCTGAATGCCACAGCCAAAAACACTCACAAAACATTTGGTTCAATTCTATGCATAACTTCATACACTTTTTGATGGTAGAATGGCGACATACAGACAGACACACAGACACACAGACACACGGACAGACAGACATTTTGTAAAAACATGTTTTTTGAAATTTCTGACCCCTAAAACGTGTAAATCCGTCGTAAACCGGAAGTCGAAAAAAATTTCGATTACAATACTTTCTTCTATTGAGGATAAAAGAAAGTAAAAATGATCGTCAATTCCTCATTTGTCCGACGCAGAGAATTAAAAAATGCCAAATTTGTCAAATTATAATAGTGCAAGGACACTATGTTTGTTCTATAAATTGGAATATTTATGTATTACATTGTATTATTTACTACATTGTATATTTATGTCAGTGTGATTTGTCCTATATTGGACAAATTAAACGCAAAATCCTAAAGAGAGTCAGAGAATACATAGTCTATGTAAAGAGAAAAGAGTTGAAAAATTCCTCGATTGCTTGTCTTTGTTGGGAGGAGGGTCATAATTTGCATTTTATTTTAGCCACGATTATCCAAAAATGCACTACTGTGCTTGATTTAAACTTTTTTGAAGCACTCCATATCAATAAATTAAAAAAATCCTTGGTTAATGATTTATCTAGCGTGCCGTACATCTCAACTTTCTGGTTAAATTAGTTATGTCACGATACTTCATTTCAGGTTCTGTGCTTGCTATCATCTGCGTTTCTGACTTGCTGGCAGTTGGGGGGTTTTGATTTTACAAATTTTACCGTGTTTAACACGGAGGAAGGGAGTCCCCAGTACTCACAAAACGCATGCGTATGTTCAGAATTTTTAATTACTGTGTAATTAAACTTTGTATTTTAATGATTCATCTTTGAAATAAAATTTCCGGTATGAAAAAGAATTAACTACACTCTAAAAAATAAATGTGTAAATTAGCTAATTTTACCCGAATATATGTGTAAATTTCTAAAATTACACACCTGTTGTAAAATTTACACATTTTTTTTCTGAAATTTACCTGTTTATGTGTGTATTTAGGATGTGAAAGTAAGTGTGTAATTTTTTATCACTTGAAAAACTCAAACAAGTGTGTAAATGTCTAGAAATGCTTGGATTTACACTTATTTATGTGTTAGTCTAATTTAAACTTAATTATAAGTACACACATAAGTGAGTAATTTTTTACAAATGCATACTTGTCATAAAATTTACACATTTTGAACAAAAAATTACCTTTTTTTATGTGTACCTAGCATGTGAAATCAAATGTGCAATTTGTTATCGCTTGATTAACTCATACAGATGTGTAAATGTAGAAAAGTACTTGCATTTACACGAATGAAAGTGTTAATCATAATTAAGGATCAACTGAATCAACGATTTTTAAGATCAAAACAGAAACTGAAACCGAATTTTGGTACTCATCCTATTTTCGGCCGAAAACGAAAACGATAAAAAAAATTTAAGTGATTAATACATACAAAATGATACAAAATTAGGTCCGTTCGTAATTATGTATGTACTAGCGGCCTTCGCCCGCTACGCTGGTCGGTTTATCTAAAGAAATCTTGAAGAAGTAGTTAGATAAGGTTCAGACATACATTAAAAAAAAAAAAAAGCAAGTCGATCATTCAAAAAACGTTGGGAAATATCAAATATTTACTGTAATTTTTTAAGAAAAACAAAGTTTCGAAAAAAAAATTAAATCGAAAAAAAAATTACACTGACATATTAATGCAAGGAAATTTTCCCAGAGAGAAAATTCGCCTTGAATACAATATTTCAAATTCTTTTAATTGCTTATAGGCGTTAATGCCAACATAGTGAAAAAAAAATTCCATGCTGGGAATCGAACCCGGGCCATCAGTATGGCGCACTGACGTTCTACCGACTAAACCACATGGAACGACAGCCAGCTTGCAACTTTCTCATACTTAAGTATTCTGGCGAAAACATAACGATAGCGCGTTTTAAAATCGCAAAGTGACATCTATTGGATTTTATATGTACTAAAAAACGTTATGTACTAAAAAACGTGAGCAGCGCACCTAATAGTTTCTTTTGTTTCTTTTTGTTACTTTTTTGTCTGTTGTCCGATTTTGATGAAACAAAGCCTATACACTGCCCGGGAGTGTGCATTCTTCATTAGTGAAAACCGCATAAAAATCCATTCAGTAGTTACGAAGATAACCTCGAACAAACAGACAGACAGACAGACAGACAAAAAATTCAAAAAAAATTTTTTTGTGTTTCATTGGTTTTCTTTTATTGCCCTGACTCCATTTTTGTCAATTATCTTCAATGTACAGACACACCGGGTCCTACTGTTTTATTATATGTATAGATATAAGACCGATTGTCGTTGTTCAGTCCCTTCATTCGTCTGTCTGTCCGTCTGTCCGCATATAATAGAGCAAAAACTATCCAACCGAATCGTTTGAAATTTAAAATATAAAATTGTTCCATAATTTTGTCGAGTTTTTCAAATTTTATGAAAATCGGATGTATAGTTTGATTACAGGGATAATCAAAAGTATTACGTTACATTACCGTCAATGAGAAAAAAATGTTTCAAGTTCATTTTAATGGTGTTACAGCATTCCAAACAGGAAAAAAATTATATACATTTACCGAAGCGTATTAAAATATACATTCGGTGCAATATATGGTGAAAAAACGTTTATTATTCATTTACAGAGCTACACAAAAGAATTCCGTCACATAATGATATATGGGAAAACATTGTTTTCTGCGTATTTCAATCATGTTAAATTAGTTCGTATATAATTAAGTTGATATACGTTGCTCAGTTTTATTGCAAGTTACTTCTTTAATAATAGAAAGCGCTAACAGTATTTACAAGCACTTACAAAAGATTTCGGATACTATACTGCACCAGAACTACTACTCTACGTTACAGATTTTTGCTAGAAGTGCACTTTTAGTTGTGATATAAATTTTTAAGTGTAACCATATTTTTGCATATTACTTTGTGTATATAAATGCTGTAAATCATATACAGGGTAACACAAAAGAATCTGTAAGAGTTACAGTGTAAAAATGAAAATAGCAGTGGTTTTCGAATCAGTTACGCATTTTCACGGTATCCCATGATAAGTAATGATTCTAGGTTTGCGATCTTGATTGCGTCCTATTTAAGAAGAGGTCCTATTATTTTCGTGTTACTGAATTGGAGATATATAATCGTATCAAATTTTATATTCATGCATTTTAGCATAAGAATTTAACAGCTAATGTATTAAGCTCAGAATATTTATAAAATTAATTGTAGTACGAACGCAGCTCATTTGCCACGTTTGACGCGCAATTTCCAATTTGTTAATGATGCTACACGCTTTCGAATATAATACAATCTATATGTATCTAAGAAGTGTATGATAAAATATACGTTCTGCACAATCGGTGGTGCAAAGAATATTCATTATTAATTTCCAGGGCCACACACAAGTATTCCATTACATAATATTATAGGGGAGATACCGTTCGGGGCGCGTTATAATGCGATTAAACTATTTCACATTTTATGTACGTTGTTGAGGTTTATTATAAGTTACTTCCTGTATAATACAAAGCAGGGATGTAGTGGAGGGTATACGCGGGTACACGCCGTATACCCTTTGGATTTTTTTAAGGAACTCGGTATACCCTCTGTTTCTCAAAAGAGCTACAGTGTATACACTCTAGGGTATACCCTCTGTTTTATGCATATACCCTTTGCTTTTTTTACGACTACACCGCTGACAGAAAGCAGATAGTATTTACAGGGACACACCGAAGATTTCGGCCACTATACTGTATCCGAAATACTGTATCCATTACAGCAAAAACTGAATATTTTTAGAACTTTGTCATAGCACGAACGCATCTCATTTGCTACGTTTAAAATGCAATTTCCAGCTTGTTATAAATTAATTATTGACATATAGAACCACATTTCTAACACACAAATATATATATATGCATGTGTATGTATAAGGTTCAAATAAAATGAAAACGTATTCCATGTATTAGTTCTTGAGATAGAGTGCCAACAAAATTTATATCACATAGAGACAGACAGAGTCACAGACATACAAACAAACATTTTATAAAAACATTTTTAACCTTATAAAATGTGTAAAATCCATTAAAAACAAGAATTCGAAAATTTTCACGAATCTAGTATTTTTTTCTTGCAAAAATAGAAGAGTGTAAAAATGTTTCAGGTTCAGGTATATATGTCAGTTTATCTTTTACGGTGATTTTTTGTCAACGATCAGCTGTCGTTAACAAAACACACTTCTGCGACACTTATACTTCTGTGGTTTCAAAAAGGAAAAAAAAAATATTAAGCCTGCTGTTTTGAACGAACAGGTGATAAACTTGAAAGTTTAGTAATGTAAGCATTTTTTGCTTTATAATTTTTGCATGCGCATATGCCATGTGCAATAGGGAAAACTCGCAGACGATTTTTTAATTAAAGACAGTAAAGTTTATTTGTTGATCTTTGGAATACACAGAGAACGAGAACATTTTGTTTGTAAAAATAGCCGTTTATGTACGTATAGTCCGTCTAAGTTTAAAAATTTAAGCAAAAAATATTACAAGAGTATCGCAAAATTCTGTGTTTCATACAAAATACGTCCAAGAAAGTTTACAAATGCTGTTGGTATGTGTAAAATAGATTCATGCCACTGCTTTTGTAATTAACATTGGACTATTTGTTTTCTACAAATGATTCTATGGATTACCATCAAAAAATGAAGAAATATGTCGATGGAAAATAGGTATGAAAAATATTTTTTCTGTTTGCTTTTCTTTAAATTACAATGATTTTATTGAAATAAATAAAAATCTATGAATAATCCATATGTTTGAAGGAATGAGACTGAAATGTCATAATTATATTGTCTATTTATTTTTTTTTAAATTCTAGAAGCTTTTATTATTTTATTTTGTGAATGATTTTAATGAAAGGAATTTCAAAATATCTATACGATACACAGTATCAGAAAATATATGATTAACCCACGAAAAAAGAAATAAAAGATAAACAGTGCACAAAAATTACAATAATGCATACAACCACAGTTAAAATTCATTAGCTTTTATTCGATATATTTTTTAAATGTTTCGAGATTTTTACGAATTTAGATCTAATAAAACAAGTTTACAAACCAATTTCTAAATTTTATCGCATTCATTTGGATTTTACTTAGGGTGTTAACTATTTTAAAAAGTCGATTTAAGCTAGCGATTAAATCATTATTTTAATCAACAATTTGAAATAAAAATCAATTATTTAAATCAAAATTGATTTAAATCTAATTGTTCTAAATGACACAAACGTATTAAAATCTAAGATTAATGTAATTTGGAAAGTGTATTAAAATTAATGTAATTTGGAATACTGTATACAGTACACCAAAATCTGATAAAAAAGCTTTAAATAATTGTTTCTAATCTTAATTTCTGAGTCCTGTGAAACATTAAATACAATAACTTTGTTAAGGCATAAAAGATATTTCATTTAAATATTATATTTAAATCTAAATCTAATATAATTTGTGATGTCATAATTTCCTTTAAGTAATTAAATTGTTTATTCTTTTATATGAAATAAGCATTTAAAGTATGCTAAATTTCGGCTATATATATATATATATATATATATATATATTAGTATGCACATACATTGTGTAAGGCATATGTAATATTTGTTAGTTATGTTGGTTATGCCATATTGAAATTACTTATTTGCTGTTTTTATTAATTCTGTTGATTACTGTTTCATTTTGGCTATTTGTTAAGGCTGCAACACTTTGCCCCTTTTGAAATTAACAAAATGCACCCTACCTTTTAAAAAATAGTGAAATATAGCCAGATCTTTTTTGAAATAAATCCCTCCATACCGCAGTACTTCTAAATATGTGCACCCAAGACTTAACAAAAATGATAGACTTTATTTCTTGGAAAAAAGCAGGATATTATTAAAACATGTTATTTAATTGTATTTTTCAATTCGTGATTTATAGAAATATTGAAAATTAATGATTTTTATATTTATCATACTAAAAAATTATGTACTTATTTTTATTGCTACTAAGCACATTAGTAATATATTTTCTTATGTAATAGTGCCTTTTTTTTAGAACAAGCATTCTGCCCTTTTTCTTTTTAGAATAAATATTAAATACTGAATTATCGTTTATTAATTTAAGCATTACAATATGCATTATATACCTAATTAAAGATTGTAATCAATTTAAAATTAAATGCAGCAACTGATAATTTTAATAAATGTAAAATCATTATTTTTTAATATAGTTTTACATAATTATTGCAAAATATTAATGTATATAACTTTATAGTATTATATTAATTAATGAAATTACTAATTTACAGTTTTTATAATTTTTTTAGTTACTAAATAATAATTAAATTTTATTGATTAAAGTGCAAAAACATAGATTATGTTAGTAAATAAAAGTCTAATTTTTTAGAAACCTAGAATCTATTAATCTTAGAAACCTAGGCTAAACCTACATCTATTCAATATTTCAATGCTGGAAAAAAAAATCCCATTCAAATAAAAAGAAATATGATTTAAATACAAAAATTCGATCTTTATTATTATTGCTTTTTAAATCATGATTTTTTTACACCCTATTTTTACGGAATTTTAAACTAATTTTTGTTGGCCGATCCGACGGGGGAACTGTCTGGTAGGCGGAGTGTTAAAATAAGTTTTGTTATTTATAACTATCCTCCATTCTTGTAAATAAAATATTAATGATAATATACCAAAGTGTGATTTTATTTTATGTATGGTCTGCAATTTTATACTTCATTCACATAAAAAAAAGTTATTAACTGTGTATTCCTACTTTGTTTTTAGCTGTGTCTGGTAAAAATAAGTACGGTTATATGGATTTCTAACAGACAATTATATGGAGAAAAAATTATCACATTTCATTTAAAGCCACTATAGTAAATTCTTATAAATCCGCTTGTATTATTTTATGACGATATCAGAGTGATATTGGCCCTGGCAACATAGATTCTTTGAAAATTGTGCAAAAACTTTCATATAAGACCTGAAAAATGAGCTTTGTTTTCAAAAATGATAATCATAGATAGCAAGAGTTATTATTTTTAAATGTACAATTTTATAAATAAAAATGTAATTTTCGCAATGAATGATTAAAATTATTTTTTAATAACTAAATTTTTTAAAGTTTGAATTTTGCTTAAGTCAGATCATAATGTAAAGTGAATTACACCTTTGTATCTCCGTGTTACATAACTGCGATGTACACTAAAGTCAAAATGACCAGCGAGCATTAAGGGTGCATTCGAAAACATTTTTTTCACCTTCAACAGTTCGAAATTTTCTGATACAATTTCAGACTCACTTTTAGAAGTAAAAACACGAAACTTGCTGATGTGACTTTTAAAGAGATCTATAAGATGTCGTGTGATTTTATTTTTTGTTAAATTCATTAGAATTAGATTTATAAACTATTATTTCCCCAGTATGACTCTTTTTTTCGTTCCCAGATCTCCCGCTTCGGAAAATTCGGTTTAAAACGTTGACTTTAACAGCATTTTTTTGCAATATTTTCTGCATTTATCAAAAAATTGAAAAGCACGGGACCTAATATACTTTCTAAATAAGAGAATTTGCCAGTTTGATGCGCTTGAGAGAAAAAACGAATTTAAAAATAAATCAGAAAAAAGGCAATTTGTATTGAAATACACCCTTAATCGGGGGTCTTATTTATTACTGCTATCATCCATCATAGCATTTTTGCCACATATGTTCTTAAAATTCTCAACATACGACGATACTGAGTTTGATCACATGAGCAGTTTTAGATCATTATTGTTAAAATGAATTTTGAATTTTGATAGCCCAGAACAGATTTTTTTTCAAAGGTAAGTTCATTTATTTTACAATTTAACACTTGAAAATTATAATATGGATGAGAAGTGTGTTATTTTCTGCTTATTACAAATTTGGAAAAAATAATTTATTATTTTTGTGTTTTAAATCATTTCTTCATGTTTAAAATCACATATTGTAACATAAGAGTAAATACTTGCAGTTTTAACATTATATAGCATTTAAAATAATTATTCGGTTTAAATACTATCTATTTCAGCGTGTTTATAATATATTTTGCTATAAAACTTCGAGTTTTTATTATTTTACATGCTATACATTTCTTATTTCATTTTATACCGATGACAAAAGACAGCTTTTCATAGATTTCAATTCATGGTTTTTCGTTTGTGATTTTTAAATTGAAGACTTTTTGTAAGCGTATTGCATTCAAAAACTACAAGAAAAATAAATAAAAACTCTAAAAAAAATGTCATTTGATGTCAGAAGAAATAGTTTTTTTAACCTAGTCCGAAAAATTCAAATGTTTACACCAAATCCAATTACAGACACAGAAGCAATTATAACTTTTTTTCAGATAAATTTTTATAAAATTAAAACGCGTCCCAAACAATGTTTCCTTCTTTACCATAATGTAATGTAATATTTTAGTATGGCCCTGTAAATTAATAAAAACTATTCTCTGTACTACAGATTATACAGAATTTATATTGTAGTATATACTTCATAGATGCAAGTCAATTTTATTATGTTCGAAAACGTGTAACATTATTAAAAGGCACTTGAAACTATTTTTATACATGGGCCGTTATGCAAGGGAACGCTTTTGACTGTCTCTATAATTGAATTATGCATCTCATTTTCATAAAAATTGAAATGACTTGATAAAATTATGCAAGAGTTATGTATTTTAAATTTCAAACAATTCGGATTAAGTAGTTTTTGTGTTGTTATATGCGAACGGACAGATAGACGGACGGATTGAATGACAACTATAGTTATTACGTATTTACATAATTACGATCGCGTACTTAGAAACAAGTCAAGCATACGAATTTGTTCTTCATGTAATTTTGTTTTGCTATTTTAAAAACTTTTTCGCAGTTTACACATCAAAGAATAAGGTAAATCTTTGTACACAAAAACCTATGTATTTTAAATATTACACAAAAATGTATTTTCCATGTTACATAGACATATGTGTAAAAACAGAATATTACACAAAAATCTGTGCATTCTGTACATAACACGAAAACATGTGTATTTTGCATATTACACAACATTGTAGGTATTTTCCTATTGCACAAAAATATATGTAAAAAAAGAGTATTACACATATGTATGTGTAAAAATAGTGCTCAGAAATATGTGTATTTCAGTGCAATTCACACATTAAAGTGTGTATTTCAAGAGTTATCAGATAACATTTACACATTTGGACTTATCATCAAATTACACATTAAAATGTGTATTCTGAAATTTACACATTTGGCGCAATTTACACACAAATTTACACACATAGACATGTCGTTTTTGTATCATCGATTTACACATTTTTGTGTGTAAATTTACACATTTTTTTTTTAGAGTGTAAGCCGCGGCGTATCCGCGGGGAATTACGGTTTCCCTAACCAGAGTTGCAAAGTCACCGGCATTTTTCACACTACTATTATGTTAGAGAAAATATTGTCCTTTAAAATAACAAAAATGTTAAAATTATATAGAATAACGTTTTCTTTATTAAAAAACTGCCATCCAAAACGCCGGAACTTTGCATCTGGGCCACTAACTATACAGTAAACTTTTACGATTACTACCACAACACAAATAAATAAAAAAAACAAATTTATATTTATGTAAAAGACAACTGTAAATAACGCGATTTCGTCAATAAATGCATAGAGAGTAAAACAGCATAAATTTTACGAAGTTTTGCTTCCATTTTATCTTTTACATGCGACATGTCTCTTTATCTTTTCTCCTGCTCGTTTTTAAATTTACTGCAAAAATATGCAAGAGGGTTAAATAATGTAATTCCGCTAAGGATATTACATTTAATGAAGAATGGAAAGGCACGTGTTTTATTCCAGCATATTTTAGAAAATTCAAAGATTTATTTTTTTAAAGGAAACCGTTGATTTTACGAAAGCGCTGTTAACATTTACTTTCGAGATAGGAAAACTGTATTAAAACAAGCGTAAAATACTATTTGTCAGAATGATTTTTCAGAATAGATCCAATGTTCTCATGCACAATTTTTTCCTAATAATCGTTGTTTGTTATAAAAATATACATTTAATGATCTTTTGAGTTTTCTAAATTTCTTGTTAATGGGACCTTATAGAATTTTATTAGTAAAATTTTCTGTTTACAAGAGCAAAACAGCTTTTTTCTAAATTTAGATTTGTACTAAGTTTACATGCTTCAAGGGCTCTTTACCACAATTTTTGTAAAGTATTATGTACTTTATTTAATCAAAAAAGAAAAAAAAACCTATCTTAATAGATAGAGATCAGTACTTCGCGAAATTTCAAGCACTAAAACACCTAAAACCTCCTTAATCCCTTGATGTGTAAGAACCCGTTGAAAAATTAGCTATTTTTTAATTTCATATCTGAGTATTAGGCCCTTCCTTCCGGTTCTTCCATTTATTTGTGTCATTTAAAAAACTATCAGTTATTTAGTAGTAAAGTATAATCCTGAAATAAATTTCTGATATTATAGATTTTATAAGAGTAGAATAATCGTATACATATCGAGAAACTCTGAACTAAAACAGTTTTGTATTTGTATAAAAAGTTTTCTTTCTAAAAAAGTTAACCCTTTGAGCTCTGATGGTTGGATTTTCTAAAATTTAATTTTAATTCAGAAATATCACACCGGCACCTGAAAATTCGACCAGATTTATTTGAAAAAGGTTTAATACATTTTTTTTTCTCCTCGTATATCGTTAACAGAATTTTTTCTTTGAAAAATAATGGTGCCAATGTGACATTTGAAATTTTGAAGAAATTTACCTGCCAGAGCTCAATGAGTTAATAAATGTTATTTCTGATCTACCTTTATTTCTAATCCTTTAGAAAGTACATATCTTTGAAAGAGTGTTGTATGTATCATAAATGCTAAATCTTATCATAGCTGCCAACTTTTACGCATTTCTGCTACCACTAAAATTGTACAGAGTTTTTTTGTTTAATCATAAGATTTCGAAGATTAAATAAGACACTAGTTACTATAAAATTTTTGTGTTAGGAAAAATGCGTAAAAGTTGGCAGCAATGTATTATGCATTTTATACAAATTTACACTACTTTCGTATATGAATCGAAGTTGAATTCGGAGAAATTTGAACACTATTTTTATGCACTTTCATAAATATATTAAATACTGTAATTAGGCTATTTTCAGTGTTGAAATGAAATTTTTTCATTTTTTTTTTGTATTATTCGCAGTATTTAGCTGCTTCCCTGATTTGCCCGTACCACTTACGGGCAAAATATTTCAAAACATTGTTTCTTATTCTCACCAGAAATTTTTTAGTGTAAATTTTGAATTATTTATACCGAGCCTTTTTCTGATTGACTTTGGCGAAAAATTCTGCTTTGAAAAACCGGGATAAAAGATTAAAAATCTGTAAAAGCCACAAAAAGATATGCATTATTTAAACATTTTTTTCCAAAATATTGACCAATTGACTGGATGATTACAAAAGAATAAGATTAAGCTTAAGTGTCGAAAGTAATGGTATTTGAATTAACGTCATTAAACAAAAACGTAACAAAAGAAAATTGGGACTATAGCCATTTTTAACTCTTTCCTGTACAGAGACATTCCGTTCGAAAGATGGTGAAAGGATTGACTGCCAACAGAATTTATAAAAAAATTCACTTCGAGTCTTTAGCTGGAGTCGTCCGTAGATGCTCACCCCGCCCTGGTTTTTCGGATTGCAATGGTGTGGAGGTTGCGTGTTCGAGTGCCGATGTGGACAGCGAGGACGACTTCTTACCTAGCCTGAAGCGTACTAAATGAGCTTGGAGACTGCTCGAGTGCTTACACGTACATGCATACAGTTATTTGTCAACAACCTTGCTTTTTTTCTCGAAGTTTTTTTAACCTTCCTACGCTGAATGGGTCTAATCGACCCATAACTATTATTTGTTTTATACGATTCGAACCAGAACTTTTTTCACAAAGAAAGTTAAATAACGGATTAAGCGAAATAAGTCAATTAAATATATTAAAATGTTCTAAATAGTAATTCTGGTGTGAAATGTTTTTAATCAAGCTTGAGTAAAATTTGAACAGGGTAGGAAGGTTAAAATACTTCCATGTTTATTAAATGGAGGATGTCCGCCACGTATGCTTCTTAATTAACAAAGAATTTTAATTTTTCAGATTTAATTAACTCAAATAAACGTACACTTGGATTTTGGGAGGATGCCATTTTAGACATACGCCATATTGGATTTCTTATCTCCCTGACGATCAAAGTGTTATATGGCCGCCATCTAGAACTTCTTAGCTATCAAAACTCTAAGCTTGGACCGGCTGGTCTTCCAACTGAGATTAGTATTATCTTAATCGGAAGACGTCCAACGTCCTAGTGACCTTTGTACCATCCAGATTCTGACCTCACGCCTATTTCAGACGTCCAAATTTCGCCCGCTAATCACGTGACTCGGACAAAGCAAATAAGTTTAATTTTGAGTTTAGGTCGTGACGTAGTATTCGCTGATGACGTAATTCAGATAAAGGGAGGGAGGGCAGTGGGACAGTCGTGAGTCCTGTGAAATTGATCTCGCGCTTGATAATTGTTGATTGTGCGTGTTTCGAGTGTTACCGGAAACAAGTCCAGACGTTCTAAGAAAACGGCAAATATTGTACTTCTGAAAAAGTAGTGTTTGTTCCCAAATTTTAATTTATTGTTTAAAAAACAATTAAGGATATAATTAAGACGAAATTTCCTATCCAAATTTGTTGGGGTAAATTTATCCGCAGTAATCAAAAACTGTAGAGCTCGTGTAAAAAACAGACGCCATCTTATGACTATCTACTTAGTTACTTCCCTCCCAAATGGTAGACACTGAACTATATGAATTCATCTGCTACAAACGAAATACTCAAGTCAGAGGACACGAGCTGTGACGTCATCACTAATTGACCGACTTCTGATTAGTGTTGGAATTTATTTGTGTTGGAAATTTTTGAATAGTTTTTTTTAATAGCAATTTTCTTTCATTTTATTCGTGGTATATCAAGCATCTCACAAAACAATAATAACTATGTAAACTTACAGGTGAGAATTTGGAATCCCCCAATAAAAATTATAAAGCCTAATATATAATCATAAATTATAAAGCCTAAAAGCCGTGGCTAACTATAATATAATTAGCCACGTGCGGCAACACTGCGACATTTCGCATTTAGCTTAGTTTTTAATTGGGGATTCCGAGTTCTCACCACTAAGTTTAAATAGTTATTATTGTTTGTGTGATGACAGATATTCCACAAGTGGAAGAAAATAAAATTGTTATTCAAAAATTTTCGGTGTCAGTTCCAACGCTGGGGAGAAGCCGGTCGATCAGTGATAACACTGCACCTCGTGTCCTCTAGCTTTGATTTATTTGATGACAGTGTTCTGATTTTTTATTCATAACCCCAGTGAATTCTTAACCCTTTGAGGTCTGATGGTAGAATTTTCTACCACATAATTTTAATTCCGAAATGTCACAATGACACCAAAAAATTTGACCAAATTTCTTTGAAAATGGTTTAATGCATGTTTTCTTTTATCCTTAACCGGTTTTTTTCTTTTCAAAATATTGGTGCCAATGTGACATTTGGAATTTTGAAGAAATTTACCCATCAGAGCTCAAAGGGTTAAAGCTATCTGTAACTCCTAACAGATAAAAACCTTAAATTAACTATTCTTAAAAAGTGAAGCCACTGACAACTCGGGAATCACTGTTTTAATTCCCTGATTTAGATGTAAATACATAATATTGTAGCTGCGAAATTTTTTCCGTATTTTTATTTCCGAACAGTGACCTTCGTCAAATTCAGTCACAAATTTTAATTATTCAATAATTACTGTTATTTGGTTACTCAGATACTCAAAGCCTGGAATGTTTAGCATGTACATAATGTGCATGTGGCAGTTAATTAATCTTAAGGAGGAGCTCATAAGTAACTATTTTGGAACACATAATGCATAGTTAACTCTTTTCCTTACACTATGCCCAGTCCAGGATACTTAATTTTAATTCCAAACTTGCAAAAGTCACCTTTAATATTTTAGTAAAAGTTTGCTTTTACAGTAAAAGCTTAAAGTAAGGGGTAGTTAATATCTTACAAAATTATTTCCAAATTTTGGTGTCAGCCGATAATTTTACATTTTACTAACAGAAGTTGCCCGTGCCGGAAAGTGGTAAAAATTATTATTATTATTTATCAGCTTTTTTTATCCTTTAAAGGCGAGATTTATTCTTTTAGAGGTGTGTGTTTTCTTTTTATATTAAAGTTTTCATGCCAGAAATTTTGAGTAAAAATTTTTAATTTATTTTATAGTATATTTTTTTGCAATTTTCACAGCATAAATATTTTATTATAAATATAGCGGTTGCCAAGAACTTAATTCATTTATTAGAATCTAAATTAAAAGTGATGCAGATTTACATCGCCATACATTTATGGGTTAAAACGAAAAATTCCCCATGTTTTTCCAGAACTATCATAGAAATTTTTCAATAATAATCTTCATTTTATTTAAAACAGACATTCCGACGTTAAATGAAACATATTTATAATTAAGATTTTCAGGTATAAATTCGGATTTTTTAAATTATAGAATTTCTATAATGCATTCTGCCATGGGAATTAGAGGGTTAAATAGAACTGTTGTCTTTATATAAAATCTAAAGAATGGACATATTAGTTTTATCTTTCAATTTCCTTGAAATAAATTTCTTAAAGTAAAAGAATCCCTTGAAGAAACTAAATCTATATTAAATTAAGGAGATATGATTATGTGCATTTAAATTCACCAAAGAGTAGTTTAATTCAGGGAAATAATTCCAGAACGTCTTAGAAACAATAAATGCTAACAAACTTAATTAAATCTTATCAAGCTTTGCTTTTCTTATAGTTTTGAGATAGCACTTTGAAATTTTCTCATTTTGTTTGATAAGACAATGAAATGTTGATAACTTTATCATATTTTAAGAACGTGGATGTTGTAAATTATATTACAAAATATGTTGAAGGTATTTTTAAATTGTAACTCCAATAGAAGTAAAATTACTAAATGAGTTTTAAAAGTTTATCCGTTTAATTCGCCTGTATTCAGATAGGAAGATTTCAAATGGCTAAATAGGGTTCATAAAAAATATCTTTTTTAGTTAATAAATCACAATTTATCATCTATTGTTAATTAACTAACAACTTAATTAAACGATAGTTAGAAGATAAGTAAAACGAAGTGGACACCAATTATTCTAACATAATGTAAATTGATTCAGTATATTCCAGGATAAAGAGATATAAAATATTTTGATCTTGGAATGTGATTATTATACTGTTGTTTTGAAAAGAGATGAAGACATGGAAGCAATTTATAAAGACAATATATACCGGAACACAGAGCTGTTGAAACATCAGTATTTTTACAAAATATAAATCTTCTTCATACGTGCAAAATATATCCTTATTTAACCCAATCAGATAAAAGTCATTTCTGATCCAAAAATGTTTAATAAAAAAAATTAATTTACACCGCAATTAAAAAAATATTTTCAAATAATTGAACGCTTTTCCTTACGTATTTTATAAGATCGAAATTGTTCTAAAAAATTTGCTGGTTTGAGGATTAAAATATGGCGTTTGCAGATTGTAGACTTCGCTCCATGAAAGGCTTAACCCTTTGAGTTCTGATGGTAGAATTTTCTACCATACAATTTTAATTCCGAAATGTCACAACGACACCAGAGAATTTGACCAAATTTCTTTGAAAATGGTTTAATGCTTTTTTTTTTTCGTTTATATCCTTAACGGGTTTTTTTTCTTTTCCAAATACTGGCGCGAAAGGGACATTTGGAATTTTGAAGAAATTTACCCATCAGAGCTCAAAGGGTTAAGGAGAGATTTTCTGTCATAAAATACTGGTACCGGAGAATTTTCTGGTCTGGAAATTTCAGGAACCATACGAATTCTGTAATCAAGGCTCACATACTCCTCATATTTTTTAAGGACTCTGGCACCACTATTAAAAATAAAAAAAAATTCTTTAATATTTAAAACCACAGAATTCACGGCCACCACCTTCATTTAATGCTTTTACAAAATTTTACGGCTGTGAAATATTTTGAAAATATTCTTAGATTTTAGTGATTGAGCTGTGCGAACCCTGATATAACTATAAAAAAGAATTTATTGCAGAACAATTGTGTATCAGTCATTTCTGATATAATTAAGACTCAAGTTATTTTCAGCCCTGGGATTTTTCTGACTAGGAAATTCTTGGGTGTCAGTATTTTTTTATAAACATAATCTCCTTAAGACAAAAATTCCAGCGTTGGAACTAAATTAATTTTTTAGCCATTTTCGGCACAGTTTTCCCCCTCCAGGCACACGTAATTATAATTCTTAACTTGCATCAGGCATCAAGAACATTTTTTTTTTTTTTTTTTTTTTTTTTTTTTTTTTTTTTTTTTTTTTTGCTTTTACTATAAAAAGTTTAATTGCGGTTTTTTTTATTTCTAAAAAAGTCGTTTCTAAATTTCTCATTTTTACGAAAACATTTTACACGTGCCGGAAAGGGTTAATAAAATACCGATACTCAGGTGCCAACATGTACGGATTTTTCCTACCACTAAAATTTAATAGAAAATTTTATCTAAAACAATCGCCGAAATCTGACAATTTCCAAGTCTAAAACAAGACAAAATTTTGCATTTAGTTTTAATGGTTGGAAAAATTCGTACAAGTTGGCCGCTATGCTGATATTTCATCTGGAAACTAGCGGTACTTGTATAAACATTGTTCTATGTATTAAAAAATTTTGTTAGGCCTTTCATTGTATTGTAAGTAGATTTCTCGTATAAAAATGTCTTTTAGTTTAACATTTGGCTATGTAAAGTAGAAAAAAACTTCAAACAAAATATTCTTTTTATAAAGTTAATTGTAAACAATAAAAAACTAAAATGAGAATTTAAAACCTATTGAATTAAATCAAACATGTCTTTTTTGTTTAGAATTTTTCATTATCATATTGTAATCAATATAAATAATCATACTTTGTATAACAGTACAAACATCTGACGTGCATTTTGAATATCTGTAAGAATGCCAGCAGTTGTTGGCTGCATTTTATCGTCATCGCAGTGAAGAATTTATATTTAGTTGATAATAAATATTTCGAAAGTTTTTAAAATATTTCTTTGAATACAGCAGAATTAATGTGCGTTATGTTACAAAATTACTTCATATTTACCAAAACATAAATTTGTATCTCTTCAATCGGTCTTTAACTGCGTTCAATGCTACCACTTTTTTAGAATTGAATGTTTGCTTTAAAATGATGGTAAAAAAAAAAAAAAAATGCGAATAAAGAATATTAAAATCACAATACTGAAATTATGGCGGTAAACGAATATAAAGCGAACAGGATAAATACTAGTAAATTAAACCTCTAATGCCCACGGCATTATCTACAGGGTGTCCTAAAATTCTGCAAATGCTCGAATAACTCAAGAAATATGTATCAGATAAAAAGCGAAAAAATACGTGTTAAATATATATATTTGAATTACTCAGTGATATCAAATTTAACAACTCGCAACCAGCACACTAGAGATTCAACTTTGAAATCTTAAATAATAACTCCCATTTTTTTTTTACTTCAGATTCGGATTTTACAGGTAAAATTGCGCAAATTTTGTACTTAACGTATTTTTCGGATCCTCGTTGATAATGGTGTAATCGAGGAAATCTGACAGATACATATTTCGGTTTGCTCAACAAAGTTTTGTCATCTCAAAATATGGTTAGAATTTTTTTCGTCAAAATCGGTTAACCAGACCACTAGCGCAATTAAAAACGATGAAATTTACCATTAAATTTTTGTGTTACAAAAAGTGTAAAAATTGGCAGTTATGTGGAAGTATTCTTGATTGCCTCTTTCACCCACATGGTGTTGGTACTTCCATCGAAGACTCATATATCCCATCTCTGTTTAAATCATGTATAGCAAAGTTACCACTGATTAGGAACAAAAATATGCTTTGGGTAAAAAAAATAGATTTAGCACTATAAATATATTTATTTGGAAAAAAATAGCGACAAACCGTAATAAAAATAAAAATATTGGATACCCCTGGTTGAAATAAGAATGAACGCAAGCAGACAAACATGACAGATTGTCAAATTTTCAATCTCATGCTCAATTTCTTGTAGATGTATATAAGTTTACATATAGTGGTGTTTAAACGTCTAAGATAGGGAGAGTGTACGAGCATCCAAAAACATCATTATTTTTAAAAATTTATTTCATTTATTTAAAAGTACATTTATGAAAAGAATGTGAAATTAAATAAGGTAAGAGTATATTCCTGAAAAAGTGTCTATTGACCTTTAAACACAAGTGTTCTTCGTTCCAGTTGCATAGGAAGAAAGCTTTAACAAAACTTTCATATTATGCATGTTAATTTGACACTGGATTAGTATGTCTCGTTGTTTGGTTGATTAAGGTTTAATGGAAAATAATTTGGTGTAGTCTGCTCCTCAAAAAATTAAAAATGAAGATATAATGATATTTTAAAAGTAACATTAAAATCTTGTCATAAAAATATGAGCCAAAAAGCACTATATAATGCATAAGAAGTATGACAATATGCAATGTTAAATCGGTTAATCAAGTCAAAATATCACAGTTAAAAGGCCAAAAGAAAAACTTCACAATTAAAATTTGCAACATTTGTAAAGAAATTATTTTAAAAAAAAGAATGAAATGTCATAATAATATTGCTTAAATATACCTATGAATTTTTTTTAACGTGGTTTAAAATACAAAGTCATGCAGGGTCAATGTCCTTGAAAACTGTGTTATCTTCATCTGCACCTGAGTCATAACTATAAGATTCCTTTTCCATAGTCTCTTCCACACATTTGAAGAGCTGTTTGGGGTCTTTTATATTAGGCTAGTGCCATGGGGTTTTTGTGTAAGTCACACAGTAATAACTGCTATGGTTGTATGACACAGATACTTTCGAAAAATTTGCTTGACCTTATTCAATTAAATGAGATAGCTCCGTTAAAATAAGTCACTTTTTACTGTTCTAAAATACTGGTACCTAAAATCGTAGCACGTGACAAATACTACAAGTACTCATGGAAATAGCCATTAGTATGTGATAGGCTAAGACATAACAGCCAACTCTTATGCTTTTTGTACCATAATAGTTAAATAACTTTCTTTAAATCTTGTATTTAATCTTGGTATTCAGACTGCTATTTCTCTTTAATTTGGGGCCGGAATATACGCGAGTACATAGATAAATAGTTACTAGCGATGTTGCATTTCCCCCATCCTGGGCATGCTCTTACGCTACAATCCCCTCTTTTAGTTTTATTTTTAATTTTGGATTACTTAATTTAAATCCCTAAACTCCACACTGCAACTAAAATTTTAATTGAATATTTCCATTCTATAGAGTGCGTGAAGAAAAACTTTTAAATGTTTTTGAAAAAAGCTGTTTTTAATTTCTGGTGTCAGTCAATCATTTCAGTATTTTACTAGTGAAAGTACTTTGCCACTGAAAGGTTTAATTATCACGAAAATATCTTTAGGATATTATTTTTAACTAAAAATCGCACACATTGGCAGCTATGTTCATGTTACATAAAATTAAATTTTATTTTCAAACTGCCTAGGACACCAACACTTTTTCAATAAGTTTAATAAAGTAAAAATTAATATTAGTTTTATATTGAAAAAAATATATTTATTTTGAAATGAATTTGTTCGTAAATTCTGCTGGAATATAATCATTTCACCATTTTCTAAAGAGAATTACTTTAAATCTGAAAGGGTTAACAAACATTAAGTTTAATATTTTTACAGATGTTTAAATTTTCGTTTCATATCTAAAGGCATATTCAGAGGTTTAAAAAAATTGTGAAACTGTTCTCAGTGTTAGATTTTTCAGCACTTTCTATGTGAATACGATAAACAAATGATGTTTGTTTAACTGATAAGGGATTTGAGATAAATCACATCTTCTCTATAAGAGTACTTCAGCTGTTCAAATTTTCAACTAATCTAAGCCCTTTTTTATCATTAATATTTAATGTTTACAAAATAACTGAACCCGTCATTCCTAAAACTAGTAAGTTAGGTGATTTCTGAAATGTATCCTGAATGAAATGATTGAAAATCCATCGCCTTAAACTGACGGCACCAAAGGCTAAACAAATGACAGTATGCAAGGTTGTGGATATTAATTAAGCAAAATCAATGCTACTGTGGGAAAATGCAAATGCAGAAACTGTGTTCCTATAACTACGGTCAGATATGCTTCTAAATCGCAAATCTGTAACTCCAATCCAAATATTGATTCTAATATAATATTTTGGCAGGAGTTTTGTTGAGTTGATAGTATATCATTTTCGTTCTTGTCATGCACAATATATTTCATTTATTTAGAGAAATACAATCATTTTTAGATAGTTATGAAAAGTGCTTGAAATTTTAAGGCACATTTTTACATGTATAACATTTTTCATGATTTTTTCTACGTAATGAAATGTAGAAAATATTCAAAATAATTTTCAATTTATTTTTGAAAATGCTTTTGTTTTATTTAAATTTACTACTATAGCATTTTCCATTTTTTTTTTTTTTTTTTTTTTTTTTTTTTTTTTTTTTTAACTAAGAAGTTACACTTAAATAGTTTCATGGGTTTTTGTAGTGTAAGTCACATAGCAAATAACTCTTATACTTGTTGGACACCGTTATTTTTTAAAAGTAATCTTGGCCGTTTACAAATAACGCAATGTCTTTGATAAAATAAATCACATTTTACTGATGTAATAATAGAACGGCCATGTGGATATATTTCGGGTCAAACCAGAAATTTCTTTATAAAGTAAATTTAAAAGAAACAAAGTAGAAAAACGTTAAAAAAAAGATACACTGTTTTAAATCAAAATTTTGATGTGAAATTTTTTTTAATAACTTGACTGAAATTTCCGGCCTTTCTAGTTTTTAAACAACGGTAACCAAACATCGTAGCATGTGACTTAATCTACAAGTACTTATTGTCACATACTTAAAATACATGCGGTGATAACCTCATATTTAAAATACAGACTTGATGTTTGAAATTAATTTACTATGGCATTCTTTTCGAATGCTAAAATTGTGAATAATATTAGCGATAATAAGATTTGGTGTACATCAAAAATCAATTCGCACCGGAAAATTCTGCGCATAAATTATTAAACATTAGATATCGGAAATAATATTTAAAAATTAAATGCTATAATTCTTCGGTACGAATTCCCAAACGGACACACTTTCCGAACGGTCCAATAAATTTTGTCTTGAAAGGACATGCAACGTTTGACACCTGACTTAGGAAGGGATATTTTATTCCGAAAGATCGGACTGATACTTATTCTATTTCTAGTGTTTTATTATAAAAAAGAGATAAGTTTATTTGATGTCTGTAAGGCATGGATGCTCATTTATTTTTCTAAAATCTACTCTTACACCTCTATGTGTATTAAAATGTTTCTCCTTATTAATGACACAATTTGTGTCCTAACTAGTCAAGAAATATGTCAGGTATGGCGTTAACCCTTTCCGGCACGGGCAAAATCTGTTAGTAAAATGAGAAATCATCGACTGACACCGGAATTAACAAATGAATTTTTTCGATATTTTGAAACCCCTAATTTAATCTTTTATTGTAAAAGCCAATTTTTACTAAAATATTATTGGCGCCAATTCCAAGTTCGGAATTAAAATTAGGTATCCCAGACCGGGCACAGTGTGCCGGAAAGGGTTAACAAGGCAGCCACAGGCGACTGTTTTTTAATTCTAACTGACATGTCTTTCTCAATACAGAAATTCTTAAGGCACGCTTTGACAACATTTGTAAGGGAAATATACTTCTTAATTTATATTGGATAAACACTGGAGCGAAAACATTATAAAAATCGTCGCTCAGGCAGTCCTGCGTTAAGCATGGATTACAAACTGTCACTAATAAGCAATAATAGTACCTATTCACCCAGATAAAAACAGATTTTATGTAGAGCGAAAATTTCTTTTAAAATTTATTGGTTGCAGTTTGTTAACCCAGAATTGTATTGTGTAACTCAGAAGTTCTCATGATCATTTTTCTGATATTTTTTTATTACTATTGGTTCTTTGATGAAATGTTATGCGTTGTTTATGTGTACTAACATGCATTTAAATCTGCATTAGTTCTGATATGTTATCATGATGTTGGTTATAACTTCTTTTGTCCGTGTTTTGTTATCTTTGCCCGATAGAATTTATTCATTTATAAACTCATTAAAACTATTTTAAAAAATCTTACATTGTTGAATAATTGTTATTGTGGAGTATAAACACTTTAAAGTAAGTTACAAATAAATTTAAATCATCATTTTGTGCATTTTTGGTTAAATACCTCAGGCGTGACATTACGTTCATCATAAACATTAATAATTTTTTTGCACAATTTTACTGGTGTAAAATTAACAAAATTTGCCTTAACTATAAAGCTCTCCAAACAAACAACAACAAAAGAATGTATTAATGTGCACCGGTTTAATATATGAGGTTCAGGTGAAGAAATATAGGTCATTTTCTGATTAATTAGGGAGTTATAGGGATAAATCACTTTTTACGAAAAACAAACAATATTGATTAATTATACATTTAAAGAAAATTGTACTCTATTTTTTAATAGTTATTGAAATGAGAGTTCAAACGTTAGAATGCAACAAGCAGATGTTTCCTATTTCAATTTAGTCAATTGTTATTGATGTTCCAATTTAACATCAATTATCTTTAAACTCAATTTACTCCAAATCGACATTTTGTCACTTGTATCCCTTGGCTTTCGGGCTCCTCATGTATAACACTTAATATTGATTCCCAAATATCACCAGAATTTATAAATTAAATTTTACTATGTATAATGTACACGAAAAAATTCTTTTACTTACTTTCATATAAATTTGTTCGTAAATACCTCTGTTATTTAGTCATTTTAACATTATAGAAGAAGTATTTTACCCATGAAATGATAAAAGTGTTAATTTTTCCCTTTTATAGTAAAAAATTTGATACTTAACCGTTTAACCCTTTAACGATCATAGCATTTTCATTGCTAAGATGTCGAAATAAATGATTGACACCGGTAATTAAGAACAAATATATTTCTAAATAAGAAAAAGTGATTTTTCACATACAAAATAAAAGAGATATTTTTAGATAAAAATACCGGTGTCAATGCTGCGTATCGGAATTAAAATTTTGTGGTTTCGTGGCGAAACCAATGAACGTTAATGGGTTAAGTGGTGATGGGATTTATTGTATCCTATCTAATTTAAACAAGATTCGCACCACAAGCTTTTAACGAAATTTCATACTTTTAACATTGGAGGCAAAATGTTGAAAAATTGCCATTCCTAATTTAAAATAATATTTTTCGGTTATTCCGGTGATAATACAATATTATCGAGACATTGATGCTTGTTTTTCAAGGGGTTTATGATTTAAAATTTTAAAAAAATTGAAACGTCTCGTAGTGGGTCTCACAGTGAATACAACTGCAGATACGTCATTTTACTTTAAAAAAAAATTACATTACACAAAAAATCCTCTGCTATTCAACACTTTGCACTCCGGGGCAGTTTGAGTATGGGCTACTAGCAACCGGTCGGCAGCACATTTTTAAAAGAAATTTCCTTCAAGTACGCAATTTCAAAAATGCCTCATTAACTCTTTTAATGTACAAAATACTTTCATTGCTATGATATTGAAATAAATGAATGACACCGGTAATTGCAAACAAACAGTAGTGGCTGGTCAGGAGGTGCTGCATCAATTTATTCACACCACCAAAATTGTATGGTTATTTCTGTTTTACTTAATCAAAAAAATTTGTCGAATAAATAACATAAAAGATTCTGTTAAATTTTAGTGGTGTGAAAAATCGGGTGCAGCACTCCCTGACGAGCTGCTACTGCAAACAAATATATTTGTAAATACTGCTGCCAAACCAAATTTTACAAGGAAAGATGATGTCGCCGTAGTGGCGACAACAAAGGGCTTAACTTCCCTTACGATGTTGCCTCTTTGGCGACAATGGAGTGCAAAGCGTTAACCCTTTGAGCTCTGATGGTAGAATTTTCTACCACATAATTTTAATTCTGAAATGTCACAACGACACCAGAAAATGTGACCAAATTTCTTTGGAAATGGTTTAATGCATTTTTCCGTTTATATCCTTAACCGGTTTTTTCTTTTCAAAATACTGGTGCCAATGTGACATTTGGAATTTTGAAGAAATTTACCCATCAGAGCTCAAAGGGTTAATAAATTGCACGTCTGTTTAACACAAAATGCATTTTGTTAGCAGTTCCGCTTGTGATGATGTTTTGTTTGGATCGGTGTTTTTAAAGAAGTTCCATAAAATTAAGGCAAAAATAAACTCCAACACGAAATAGTTCACTTTTTGAAATACTGCATTTTTAGTTTAGTTTTCAAGACCAGGAACCCATATCTTCAAACATCTGCCTTTTTTTGGCCCTGAAAATTTTTATAGAAAATTTTGCCTTTTCAAATCGCCGTAATCTGCAGATTAAATAAGTCAAAAATTTCTATTAAAATTTTTCCGGGCCAAAAAATCAGAAGAGTGGGTAGCTATGGAAACCAACGGCACCGGGCGATGGCGGGGGATCCGCCGACCGCAAGAGAGATAGCGATCTGTTTTTACGCAGCAGAGTGAGACAAATGCCCGTTTTTTCGAAGCCTCGAGTCTTGGCGAGCCACACGATCATAGAAATAGCCAATAACTAACTCACAGGCAAAAATTGCGAGAATAAAAGGCAGGTGTCTGATTTCCGTTAACCCCTTGTGGACGAGCGACACATATACATGCCGCAAAAAGACTAAAGAATCCTTGTTTATCCTCACTAGTAAAATTTGCCTTATTTAATCGAAGCATTTTCTCGATTTCACAAAACACAAATTTCTGTTTTTAAAAACTAGTAACAAAACATAAAAAATTTCGAAAAAGGCTTCCGTCGCGAAGGAGTTAAACTTTTCAGAGGCAAAGTTTTTCTGCTCTAACAATTTTCAAATAATTTTTTCTTACCACAATTTAAGACAAATTCATTTAAAATTAATCAAAAACGCTTTTTCACGTACATTATTCAATCGAAATTGCTCTAAAGATATACTGGTTCGAGTTCGCAGTTTTTGCATTAAAAACAGCCGTTTGCAGACTGCAAACTTCGCTCCTGAAAGGGATAATAAGAAGTCATTGAGAGGAGTCAAAGGACACAAATTAAAATAATCAACGCCAAATGATAAAAGCAGCAACATGGTTACATAAATAAAAAGTACTGAATTCTATAAAGAGGGTTGCCAAAAATCACACGGGAATAAAGAAAGACCAGAGAAAGAAAATCAATAAAATAAAATAAAAGTTGAGAGGAAAAGTGATAATAATGAAAATAGCTTCTACCGTTGCAGAATGTGAGAATCTAGTTCTAAATTAGCAGCGGTACACCGATGTCTCTCTTCTGCATAATAACAGCATTTACCTATATGAATAAAATCTAAAAAATGTTACTAGGGAAAAAGAACAATTATTACGTCTACATTAAAAAACAGAGTTGTGGTTTAAAGAATTACATTTAGGGAACAATTACAATCGTAACTTAAAAGGAAACGACTGTTGCAAAATAATGTGATTAAAATTCAGATTAATACTTAAAGTTAAGAATTAATAAAATGATGTAATTTTAAAAAGGGTAAAACAAGTATTTATTAATATGTAAAGGAAAAGTCTTTACACCGCCTAGCTATGAAAAAAAGTTAATTTTTTCCGGGTTATTTCCCTACGTTAAACTGCTTGGATACGAAGATGTATTGCAGAGATGTGAAATTGTGATTCGTGCGATACACTAATTAAACAATCGCAAAATCAGTGTTGCCAGACGGGCTAGTTTTTTTAAATTCAGATTCTTGATTGGCACCACTTTTATGACATTATAAAATTCGCCAAAATTAATGATATATTATTTAAGCTGAAAACAAAGGGAATTCTACCGTTACAAAAGAGTGGTGCCAACAATAAAATGGGAATTAAAAAAAAAGTAGCCTACTGGCAACACTGCGCAAAATATTTGTGCCTAAATTAGGAAGCAATTGCTATTGAAACTAATTATTAACAGAAAATGCAACGCTACACTATAATGGCACACAGTGGGGCAAAAGCAACATTCAAAAATAAGCGCGATATTATTCAAAATATAAAATATGATTTCCAAAGAATATTTTTTCTTTATGTAGTTAACGAAAGTCACTCACGAAGTAAAGGGAAGGTTGCTATTATGAAATTATTGGAAGATTTTTTTTACATAAACAAATGCATTAATCTGACAAAATAGTTGCGCGAGATTGCAATACATTTTCTATCCTCAGAAGTTTTTTCGCCTAGATCAGTTCACGGGAGATTGATTTATCGCGAATGTTTAAAGAGCAATATTTAATTTAATAAATAGCAGAATTAGTGGCATTAAATAAGGTGCATATTACATTTTGTAAATAGTGGTGTAAGCATTCTCTTCGCAAAATTAATTAGTAACACAGGTCGAAGTCATAGAGTTATGAATAATATGGATATAACATATCCTCAAGATGATCAAGCTTCAACTGTAACAGGTTTCGTAGTGGCTCATTATTGCCGGTGAAAACTGCTTCCATTTTTTACTGCATCCAAATTTTAGTAGAAGTTTTCTTCGTAATTAAATGCCTTAGACATGCAATTTTTTTCTATCATATATATGAAGCATAATATTCATAATTATCCGAACCGTCGCAAAGTTCGTGGAGTGTGATACGTGTGTTCCGTCCGCTATTCTATCCTTTTCTTGTGATATCCTGACTCTCTATCGGAAGCGAGGTTCCGTGGTCACGACCCACGCGTCAAACAGCCGAGACACTAACGGATGTCAGGCTGAAAAGCGTTAATACTAGAACCGCAGTGACGGGTCATTTTGACCCGTACCTAATGAGTAGACGTCGATTGAAACAAGAAAATTCTTTATGAAATAATGTAAATTTAGGTTACGCAAATATAATTTAAATACAAAAGCTAAATTATTTTGAATAAAATTTCTGATGTGAAATATTTTTATAGAAAGCGAGTAAAATTTTCCGCGGTTCTAGTTTTAAAGAAAGGAAACCGGACAAATTTAAAGGGAAACTGTTTAAGAGGGCTCAGGGTTTGAAAACTATTCAAAAAATCGATTTTTTTAATGATACAGTTTGATTATTCAATTAATTCTTAACTCAGTGCAAAAAACCGCATAAAAATATTTGCATTTTTAACGGAGTTATAAGCATTTATGTATCAACACTTTCATAGCCGCACCCGTATAATTTCAACTTTAGGTCGCGTTTTCTCAAAACTTGATTTTTGACGACTAATACAAAGATTAAAAAAAATATTTGATGGAATGGCTTAATTTTTTTTGCATCCATATAACATCATTATCTATAGAATGAATTAATATATTTTAGATAGTTTAATATTTTGAGTATTTTTAATGAAAAAATGTTGTATTTTTTAGTGTTTTTTTTAATTTTCAAATTTGAGAGATTTTATAATAATGTGTTTTTTAAGTGATAGTTATATCCTTAATTCATTCTATAGATAATGATGTTATATGCATGCAAAAATAAATAAATAAATAAATAAATAAATAAGCCATTCCATCAACTATTTTTTTTAAATCTTGGTGTTGATACATAAATGCTTATAACTCCGTTAAAAATGCAAATATTTTTATGCTGTTTTTTGCATTGAGTTAAGAATTAATTGAATAATCAAACTAGATCATAAAAAAATTCCATTTTTTGAAAAGTTTTCAACCGGTGAGCCCCCTTAAATTAAAGACATCGAAATTCCGAATGAGCATGCTCGGATCTCTGAAACTGCCACCAGACTACGGCTGCTTCCAGTTCATTACCACTCTTAGTGAGCGTGTGGGACGATCGTCTTGCCATAATATGTCTTTACTGGTGGAATTTTACTATGACATCCGTGACACTTCCATTTCCGCCATATTGTGACGACCTAAACAAATTCTTGTCATTGTCAGAAAAAGAGGTTATAAAACCCGGGAAAATATAAATCAGTGACAACGAACAGAGTTGCAGCACAGAAGTGCAAAAATTTAGGCGCCAGTGGACAGTCTCTCCCCACTATAATTTAAATGTTTTCTTCGCTTAAAATTTCGTAACATTTTTACAAAAGTTTACACAAAATATTAGATGGAAAATAACGAATTAAATTTATTTCCTGAGAGCTTGTATGCTGGCGCCAAAATTTTTATTTCTTTGTTGCCGCATTTGGCGAATTTTTTATTTATAAATATTGAATCGACACAAAATTTTTCTACCACGGGTGACTATTTTTATGTTCTGTTTAAGCCAGTATTCGTCTTATATAAATTTTGAAGTATATTTCTCATCAAATGACATCAAAGTGTTAGAGATTTATGTTTTACGAAAGTGGTGTAATTTACAATTAATCCTTTCCAGCACGGAATCAATAAAATAGAAGACGTAATTTTAATTTTACTTACAGCAAGTATATTTAATTAAAATTTTCCTTTTACAACATACATGAAAATAAGCAAGTCATTATTTTCTAATAAGTTTGTTTATAAATTCTGGTGGAAGTTAAGTATTTTAAACAGATTTTGAGATTAATTGTTTCAGATTTTGTTTCAGTGCAAATAACATAACAGATGGCGCTGTTATACTGCATTATGCATGATTTACATGATTTTAGCGATTTCATATTTCAAGAAATAATGCACAGAATTTCATGTCTTTAGAACTCTCATGATGGACATACATCACTTTTAAATTTTGAGAGTGTGCAAGCGAATTTCTAAGTATTAAATGTATGAGATGAGAAGAAAAATGAGAGAAATCAAACCGCGTATCAAAAGACCATTTGCCGCAGTGTGTTTTGACAAATCTGGAGAATTTTTTATTCATAAATTCATACCGTAATTTCGGGTGTATAAGCCGCGGATCAAACAATTCCTTTTGGACCCAGAAATCTTATTTAGTGATTAAAGACAAATATTTACGGCGATCTAAAGAGTTGTATTTATTTTTAAAAAAATTCTGGGTCGAAAAAGAATTGTTTGATCCGCGGCTTATACACCCGAAATTACGGTAATTCACGCTAGAAAATTTTTGAAAGTTTATTTTAAATTAATAATAGAATTTTTATGATATGGTAAAGCAAAAATAAATATTAGCTCTTTCTAAAAAAATTAGAATTATCTGAATAAAAAATGCGCATGATCTGAAAACACTGGCCGATACTGTTTCGGAATCGCTTTCCTGCGAATTACCTAATGAATAATATTTTGGATTGAGTAACGCATAGGAAGGTATTCAGGAAAACGGATGGAATTTTATCTATATCACGTATATTTTCACTATTCTATATTATTCAAATATAATTTAAACTGTTTATATAAATATATTGTTTGTTTAATTTTGAATAGTGTGTGTTTATGAGCAGTAATATTTAAAAAAAAAGTAATACAAACTTATTGACGTATAGAAGGCTTTAAAATTAACTTGTAAACAGATTTGAAAAAAATACAATTTACATGAAATGTCCTTGAAAATAATTACATCAAAAAAATTTTAACCCTTTGAGTTCTAGTAGAAAATTTTTGTCAAAATTTCAAATGTCACATAAGTACTAGTATTTTGCAAAGAAAAAATTCGGTTTAGAAAATACATGAAAAAATGCAATAAACCTTTTAAAAATATGCTTGAAAATTCCGGTGCCATTTTGAATTCTATCACTTTTCAGAAATATCTTATGGGAATTTTCTAAAAAAAATTTTAATTGTGTTTACAATTTACCTTTTTTAAACTTCCCTAGAAAATGATCTTCTGTTGCCATTACAAGTTCAAATTATTGAATCAATAATTTCCTTTAAGATAATTAGTTCTTTAGAAAGATAGATTTTATCCAAATCATGAATCTTCTCCAAATATGATAGTTTCTCACAATCTATTGTATCAACATTTGCGAAACAATAGATTTCAAGATATTACTTAGATTAAATGAATAGCATTTGCAATCTCATTTCTGGAATTTCTAAATTATTTGTTCGATACAATTAATAATAACAATTGTTTGCACATACCGCTTATAATGACAGCATTCACATTATTATTAATGTTAACAGTTCTAAGAATAATTGCCATACATTACGGTAATACAAACAAAAAAAAATATTTAAAGTGAAATTTGTTAATGAAATTATGTATTTATAGAAATTGCGCAAAAGTTTTACCCGAAAATACCAATAATATGTTTTATAAAATATGAACTTTTAAATAACCAAAACGATTAAGAATTTGTGCTTTGAAAATTTACTAACCGCTTCCCTGTGTTGCCTATACTCCGTTCGGACAAAAAGAATTTGCTTGATCCGTCACTTAAAGCTGTTTGACGTCACATTTTTTTTAAGTACAATTTCATGCTGCTTAATTATAAAAATTTTTAGACTAAATGTTACAAATATTTTATATTAAAAATAGTGTAGTTGACCCATTTTTTAATTTATTGTACGTAAAAAAAGTATCAGTTAAGTAGTTAATGCTCGTGCCTATAAAGGAATATAAAACAGACGATGGAATGTATAAATAAACAGTTCATTTCAACGAAGTCTAACTGATTGGTAAAACTATCATACAAATTCAAATTTTCGCTCATTTCCGAAATTTGAATTCATATTGAATATATACTAATCCTTAACCCTTTGAGCTCTGATGGTAGAATTTTCTACCACTTAATTTTAATTCCGAAATGTCACAACGGCACCAGAAAATTCAACCAGATTTATATCAAATAGCTTAAATGCATTTTTTAGCGTATATCGTTAACCGATTTTTTTCTTTGCAAAATACTGGTGCCAATGTGACATTTGGAATTTTGAAGAAATTTACCCACCAGAGCTCAAAGGGTTAAACCCCTTGCGGGGCGGTGGTTTCATAGGTATACCACTTAATTTTAATTCCCAAACGCCACATTCGCACCGGAATTTTGTTAAAGAAAATTGCTGTTTATTGAATGCGTGAAGTATAGCGTTTTCTTATTTAAAAATAAAGTTGTTTTCGAATTCCGGTGTCAGTCATTAATTTGAATACTTAAGCAATGAATTTGCGCTGCCCCGCAAAGGGTTAAAAAAGGGCGGTCCAACCTGGCGTCCGCTAAACGCCAGAAAAAATTTACACAAGTTTTTGCCTTATTAAATCTTAGAATATCTCCGATTCAATAAGGTCTGGATTTCTGTAAGAATTTTCTGGGATCCCGTGATCGACAGGTTGTACAGCCTTGCTATAAAATATTGTTAGAACTTACATCTGATTTTTTATATTTTAAAACAATACAAAAACTAGCATTACATAAACTCGGGCGTACTTACAGGGTGCGTAGACTGGAAGAACTTGTAAAGGCCTCTTACCAGAATTTTTGTAATGTAATATTTGTTTTATTTAACGAAAAAGAAATTCATTTCAGATGTAGCAAACAGTTCTTTATCAAATTTCTGATGCTAAAACAATTAAAATCCTCTGAATTTTTTTATGCCTACGAACTCTGTGTAAAGTTTCAAATAAAAACGAACATTTTTCAATGCTACTTCGCACTACTTTTCGAAACATATCTTATATATCTTATCTAATTGATTTTTTTAACGTTAAATCGGCATGATTAAATTTAAACTATTTCAAGAAAAACTTTCTGGTTCAATTAAAGTTTAATCATAGTGCTAGAGTCGAATCGACTCCTTTCGAACATTCTAGTGTTAAGTTAAGCAAAATTTACTGGTGAGAGTAAGCACGGGTTCTGAGCACCTTATGCGAGACTAATACTGGTCGATCATCATGATGGAGTTAAACAAAAAATTTAAAAGGTAAAAAAACATAGACAATAATAGAAAAGAACCTTTGCACAGCGTTTAAATTTTCTGTTTCCTTTGTTAGCACTACCGTAATTACCAGTGTATAAATAGCGGAAAAAAGCAGCTTGACGTCAGAAATTCTATTTATTTAAATAAAGTTTATTCTTTCGTATATGTATATTTACCTTTATTTATTATCCTTCTAAAGTACGGATAACTGTGTTTCTGTAATGTTAATTTTATACTTGAATTCTGGAAAATTTTATTTCAAATAAAAGAGAAAATTATAACAATGCAAGTTCACAGCATATTTTCATGAAAGTTATATGAATAAAAATTTTTTATTGCTTATTTTGTGTTACTTTCATTATAAAAGCAAAATTTTATTAAAATATTATTGGGGCCGTTTACAAGTTTGGAATTAAAATTAGGTATCCTTGGACTAGGCACAGTGTGCCGGAAAGGGTTAACGGGCAAAGCATATTCATAGCTAACATGTTAAAATAAATGAGTGGCACTGGTATTTGCGAACAAATATATTTGTAAATAAGAAAAAACGATTTTTCACATACATAAATAACTGATTTCTTTAAATTAAAATTCCGGTGTCGCTGTTTCATATCGGAATTAAAATTTTGTGGTTTTGTAGAGAAACCTCTGAACGTTAACGGGTTAAATAAGCAAGTTTCGCGTTTGAACCAGATTTAGTTTTAATTAAATAAGTTGTATATTTCCTGGAAAATAACGATACCTGTACCAATCCTATATAAACAGTCTTGAATAAATGCTGATTAAAATTAAGTAATATATAATGTACCCCAACACACCTAAATAAAATTTTAGATTTAAAAGAGATTTATTTGATCCACGACTTTTACGTCTGAAATCAAAGTACTCCTTAAGAATATTTTTTTCCTTTAATTAATCGCAGAAATTTACAATCACACAACAATGTATAATTTATTAAATGGCTTTTTAAAATTAACATTTATATAATGTTAACATTTATTTATAAAATGTGAGATTAGGAAAAAAGAGTATAAGTTGACCTATCGTCGATTACCATATCAAATTATCCAATATGAAAACAGTGATGCATATAGGCTGCTTTTATAAAACTGAAATGTCTTGATTGGTACCACTTTTCTGAAATGGGAAAATTATGTTTCTTCCCCCGACACGACTGACGTTAGATAATATGCCGTTAACAATTTCCGGCGCAGGTGAATTCTGTTCGTTAAATGAGAAACTATCATCTGACTCTGGAACTTACGGACGATTTTCTTCGAAATTAAAAACTTTTTAATTTCAGTTTTCTTTGTAAAAGCAAAATTTTATTAAAATATTGTTGGTGCCTTTTGCAGGTTTGAATTAAAATTAGGTGTGCCCGGAGTGGGATTACTGTGTCGGAAAGAGTTACATAAATCAAACTTCACTATTCAAAAGAGCAGTGTTAATCAAGAAATCTGAATTACAGGGCTACCAAATGGTCTGCCAACTGAACATCAGAATTTTCTTAGAGAAATTTTTCTTTTAGATTTTCCTTACAAATTGACAAGGAACAAACTTTGGAAGTCATTTCTTGCGCAAATGTTGTCAGGGCCTGATTATCAACGGGGCACTCTCCTACCAGTAAAAAGAAATAGAATTTTTTCCCTTATTTATGACAGTAATTTCGAATGAAAAAGGCGTTTAAACAAGTTGAAACTTTCCATAAAATTTTACTGGTAGGAGAGTGCCCCGTTAGTAATCAGGCTCTGAATGTTGTAGAAAGATATTATGAAATTTTCTGTTAAAAAATATTGATGTTCAATTGGCGGACCATTTGGGAGCCCTGTTGAATTAAAAAAAAATAGCCCACTGACAACATTGTTTTCATATTGGATAGTATAGACATGATGCCGACGATATATGCAAATGGAGTTATAAATAAAAAAGAAGAGACACATAGTGTGTGATCTGTCCAGGGCCCCAAATGGTCCGCCAACTGAACATCAATATTTTCTTAAAAATATTTTCGTTTTATATTTTTCTTGCAAATTTCGCAGAAACCGCCTTCCTTAGTTTTTTTAGCATAAATGCTGCAGAAGCCTACTATGAAGTTTTCTGTTAAAAAAAATATTGGTGTTCATTTCGCGGACCATTTGGGAGTCTTATCTGTCAGTTGCGAGTGAAGAAACTGAGGCGATTTTAATAAGCTGACAGTTGTTTCTTTTCAGCGGACAAAGAATTTCTGGTTACCGCCGATGAAAACTTCCACTAGTAAAACCGATTAAAAAATTTCGTCTGATTTTAGCGCCTTATTCATGGAAAAATTCTCTCAGAAATATGTTTAAACAATTCTATTTCTTTTAGTCGTGTCAGTTTGCCTGACTGATACTGACAGGAGGATGTGCCTGCTGTCACAAACGTGGCATAACTACTTTAAGTGAAGTAAACTTCCATCTGAAAAAGAATACAGTTTTTGATATTCTTTTTTATTGGAATTTCCCATCGATAAATCGTTTGAATAAAAGGAAATTTTCTATGTAAATGTATTGGTGAAAGTTTGCCGCGGTAGTAACGAGCCCCCTTGAAAGCGGTTACAATTGAATCTTTACTTTAGCACTTATACCAGTACTTTTTAATGGGAGGAATTTTTTGCGAGTATGTTTTTCCATGAGTATTTTTTATTTAAGTCACATGCTACGCATTTTGGCTACTAGTATTTTAGAATGAAAAACTCTGATATAATGTATCAGAGATACCTCATTGAATAAGGCCAAGCAAAAGCTCTGAAAATAATGATAGCCGACAACCGATGTGACGTTTACTACAAAAACCCATGAAATTAGCCATGAATATGTGATTAAATAAGATAAATACTACCATAGTTGCCATCAATTCTACAGGTTTTTGGGAGCCACAAAAGATAAGAGAATATTATACCTTATTTAATCGGTATATTACACATAGTTTTACCCCTTGAGGGTGGCGGGATATATTTTATCCCACCTTCGATTATTAAAAATTTGCATAAGAAAAATTTTACATTTTACTTTTCTAACTTTGGAGGAAAAAAGTCCTGAAATCTCTTTTTCTCTTTTGTAAAGGTTTTTTCCCTAATTTCCGGTGAGACTTCAGAATTTCTTGACCCCCACCCTATTTCGGGACGGGAGCAGTGTTGCCAGTGGGCTACTTTTTTTAACATTTCTTGCTTGGCACCACTTTTTTGAAACGGTAAAATTACCTTTGTTTTCGACTTTATTATTCCGGCACTAAATAAGTTGCATTTTACCATTACAAAAAATTGGTACAAATCAAGAATCTGAATTTTAAAAAAGTAGCCCATCTGGCATTACTGGACGGGAGCCTTTGTCAGACGGGAGATAATGTCTGATTTAACCCTTTCCGGCGCGGACAAATTCTGTTACTAAAATGAGAAATTATCGAGTGACACCGGAATTTGCAAACGACTTTTCAAGAAATGAAGAACTCCTTAATTTAAGGTTTTATCGTAAAAGCAAGATTTTATTAAAATATTATTGGTGGAGATGGCAAGTTTGGGATTAAAATTACGTATGTCCAGACCGAACATACTGCGCCGGAAAGGGTTAAGAAATTTTTAATGTTTTGTCACCGGTTTTTAAAACAGAAATTTATTTCTTATGAAATCGAGAGAATGCTTCGATTAAGTAAGGCAAATTTTGCAATAAAATTGTACTGGTACGAAAAACTGCGATTCTGCGTCATATATACGGATTTCTCTTTCCTAAGGGATTAAAAGATAAATTCAGAGCTGCCAAGTCTCCGGCATTTTGGATATCAGTAATTAATCCATTTACAATTCCACACAGAAGATAATAATAGTAATAATACAAAATAATATTGTAGAATGATAATAATAATAATTATAACAATAATAATGAAACGCAAATGAGAATTTTGTAAATTACTCTGCGATTCATTCTCACATCAGAAATATTTTCTTAAAATCACGAAATTTTTCTTTCATCAATTTTTTCGATATATTTCCGATACAAGAAGAATTTGCGGTTTATTACAATTCGTTATAAAACGTAAAATGTCTGTAAATATCTGAAAAATGAAATTAAGGAAGATTGTACTTTTTTAAAAAAAGGTTGTGACAAACAAGTACCGTAATTTACGGTCTATTATTCCCAAATCATACAATTATGTCTAGACCCTAAAAACGCATTTAACTTATTTTTTTAAATCGCAGTAAATACATTTTTTCAGTTATAAATAAAAATTCTGGGGCCAAACATAATTGTTTTATTCGAGTAATAAACACCGAAAATTGTGGAAATTCGAATTTTTAAAGAAAATGCAGGCCACGGATCTACAAAAAGAACTGACATATCATTAACCTTCCTACTCTGAATGGGTCTAATTGACCCATAACTATAGTTTGTTTTATACGATTCGGAACAGAACTTTTTTCATAAAGAAAGTTAAATAACTGATTTAGTGATACAAGTCAATTAAATATATTAAAATGATTTAAATAACAATTCTGGTGTGAAATGTTTTTAATCAAGATTCAGTGAAATTTGAACAAAGTAGGAAGGTTAAAATACTGAAGCTTCAAATATGTCCGAATTAGCAGGGCTTTTTTACAGCAGGAGCAAACAAACCTCCACCAATAAATTTAAGATAAACTTTCTGTTTATTCAAATTCCTTATTGATGAAAACTTCAGTCAAATGTTATGCATGTACTAATATTTAATTTTACTGGAGGCGGGGCTTCAGTTGGTAGTAGTTCCGCTATAATGTGACAACTAAGACAACCTCCCGTCAATGTCAATAACAAGTTTTCAATATCCAGGATAAATGACACCAGTAAAAAGAAATAGAATTTTTTACCATATTTGTGACAGAAGCTTCTCGTGAATAAGAAACTTAAATAAGATGCAACTTTCTATTAAAGCTTACTGGTACAGTTGTTCACCGACGGTAAGAAAAATCAATGAATCCAATTAAAAAAATAACAAGCTTTTCTGTGACAAGCCCCTTAATTACTACACTCGCATCTGCAAACCAATCAGTATATGAGTCCTCCTCTTTATTCTTAATATCGCTCTACTAATAGAAAACACCTCTAGCAAATAAAAATATTTCGATTTGAACAAGTAACGTCTTTCTAAAATTCATTCTATCCTATTTATTCTACATATATATATATACGAGGGCAATTCGGAAAGTAACCTCCGTTTATGAATTAAAAAACAACTAATGAAAGGAAACATGTTTGCTTACTTACGTATGAAAGACACGTTCTTCAGCTAATTCTCAACACAATTGCCGTATTACTTAAAACAATTATCATAACGGTAAATCAGCTTTGAAATTCCATCGTCACATCTTTCTGCCGCCGGCCTATTCAACTGCGATTATTTTTAAATTCAACTTTCACCCCTCTTTCAATCCAAAGAATATTAACATATTTTTCTACATAATTTGCTGATAAATGATGTGCTGTTGTAATATTTTACTCAACCCACTATTTTTTTTTTAAATTTTTGGTAGTACATTTATCAGCAAATTATATAGAAAAGTATCTTAAAATTCTTTGGATTGAAAGAGTGGTGCAAGTTGAATTGAAAAGTAATCGCAGTTGAATTGGCAGGCGGCAGAAGTCTGTGACGATGGAATTTCAAAGCTGATTTACCGTTAAGATAATTGTTTTAATTAATACGGCAATTATGTTGAGAAGTAGCTGAAGAACGGGTCTTTCATACGAAAGTAATAAAACATGTTTTCTTTCATTAGTTTTTTTTTTTTTTTTATTCATAAACGGAAGTTACTTTCCGAATTGCCCTCGTATATATGCCACATCGAAACAAGTTGAATAAGCAAACACAGTAGTTGTAGAAAAAAAATTCGGTTGCGTAATCTATTTTGAATTCATGGGCTAAATTACCGGCGAACAACTGACACGATATATCTTGAACGTTTTAATAACAATATATGGACACTTCAAACGAAACAACGTAGAAATAAGTTTCATAGTTGTTATTCTTTTTTTCTGGTATGAAGGATTCAATATAAAGGAAATTGTAACTTATTTAAAAATATAAAAGTCAATGTGTCCTAATTAATAGATAAAAAGCCATTTTTAACAATAAATGTCACTTAATTTTTTTTAATATTTACATATAATGCACTGTTTACATATAAAACAATGTAATAGAAAAATTATAATTTAAATTTACCAAATCTTCAACTTTTGGATTTTTTTACTTTTGTAACAGTGAACTTCCGGACGAAATCAGAATGTCTGAAAAAAAAAGAGACAGTCATGGGATGCAGTGTTTGGTTACATATAGTTGAATTAAGTAATTAAATTATAAAGAAATGAAAAATTTTATATGAATTTTTATGTTAAAAGTTAGTAGTAACTAACGTGGGCTAGTAATGTATTGGCAAGTGTGATGGGTATTTCTAGACATATACTTGCAATTGAATAATTCAATAGTTAAAATGTTGATATGTATGATGATGTGTATAAATATATACGTAATAATGAACATTTTTCGCCTTAATCCTAAGTTAATTGCTTACAGATTCTTTTAACATTGAACTTTTCCCTTTCTTTTCATAATATTCGTTTTTTAATATTATTTTAATATTCATTTATAATATTATTTCCTATTAAATCAGTACCTTTAATCAAACCTTTTTATTTTATTTTATTGTAAGAAAAAAAAATCTTTCAAAACAATTATTTTTCTTAAAAAAGAATCCCATTACTAAAATTCATTCTGTATCTGTTGCGTAATATCTATTTATTTCTTCTCTCAAATTGTTCAATTACCCAGATTTCCTATTTAGTGGTTTTTGTTTAAATGCAGATTCCAGTGACTAACGCGGCCATGAATGAGAACTACATTTCTGCTTTTGTCAGCCGGTTAAATTTCATTGGTAAAACCTTTGAGGGGCATAGCATTTTTAGTCTTAAAATGTCGAAATGATTGATCAGCAATAGAACTTAAAAACGAATTTAACCACTTAACCCCTTGCGGCGCGGTGGTTTCATAGATATACCACTTAATTTTAATTTGCAAACGCCACACTGGCACCGGAATTTTGATTAAAAAAAATTACGTTTTATTGAATGCATGAAATATAGCTTTTTCTTACTTACTAATAAAGTTGTTTTCAATTTCCGGTGACAGTCATTAATTTCAACACTTAGGCAATGGATTTATCCTGCGCCGCAAAGGGTTAATCATCGTGCCCGAAACATTTACGGGTTGTAAATTTCTGGGCTTTTATTCAAAATTGCTTGATTCCCACCAGTTTAAAAAATAGTGTAATTTGTTTTATTTTGATATCAATTTATTTATCATTAAATAGATGAATACTTTTTTTTCCAAAAAGTGTGCCAATAATGAATTTGAATTTTTAAACCGCAATTTAATGCGACCATTAATTGGTTAATTCAAAATAGATAAAAGTTCTTCTTCGCATGCATCATAAATTAAAATTTTCATTTCGAAATTCTGATGTCAATGTGGCATTATGTAATTAAAATTAAGTGGGATATAGTTTATCCTAGCGCCCTTCAAGGGGTCTAAAATAAATTCCGAAAGTTTAAATGGTAAATCAGGAATTTGTCGTGAAATCCCTGTTTTCCCGCGCTGATAACTTATATAAAGGATTACGTTGGCTTCGGAATTAAGTTCAGTTTTAGTTAGTTTTTGTGTGTATCTTCATATCTTATGTGTCACCTGGTGAAATCTGACGTAATGTGTCTACAGCGGTAACATCAATCTATTTTTATGTCGGTATCTTATAGTAGTACCAAGTTTAACTCAGCATTAGTGGAACTGTTTTATTCTCATGTGAAACACGAATAAAAGTGCTTAAAAATATACGGCACTTCTGTCTAATTTAACCCCTTAAAGCGCGGTGGGATAAAATATATCCCACTTAATTTTAATTACTAAATGCCACATTGATATCAGAATTTCGAAATGAAAATTTTAATTTTATGATGCACGTGAAGAATTAAATTCGTTTGTAAATTCTGGTGTCGATCAATTATTTCAATATTTTTAAGACTAGAAGTGCTATGCCCCTGAAGGGTTAACTGCGAAATATGCCAAAGGAATTTTATTGTTGCTTTGCCACTTTGTTCCACACGATTGCTAAATCATCGTTGGAGTATTCTTGCTAAGTGGTATGGTTTAGAGCAAAATTTTACAATAGCCGGCAGGATTTCCAGACAACATGTCAGCTTCGAAATTTTTGGCACCCTTTTCATATACAATATCATAGTCGAACATACCAAGCTTCAAAGACCATCTGAATAATATACTCCTTAGATGTTTAAAAATATTTTAATACCAAGGTGAACAAATTTTTGAGCAAGTTTTAAAATTAAATTGCTCAGTTTATACACTGTGGTTCAAATTAAAAGGTGTCCTGTTTGAGACGCCGTAGGAAGAGAAGCAACTTTGATTTGACTTGAAACAACTTTATATTTGGATCATATATATATCACATCATGGGGAATTGATTGTTGCAATAAAAAAAAATTAGTTCAAACAAAAGCCACCAGTGGATAAAAAGGCGTTGCGACCGGTTTAATATAAGAAAAATGTAACATGACCATGGATGTAAACATCTTGGCGCCAATAGGCTGATTCCCACCAATATTTTTATTTTTATCCGTTTAAATTCTACTATTATAAGGGATTGATTAATTTTATTAGCATTCTTATTAGGCGATGAATGCTAAAAATGTAGTGGTGGGAATTGTTTTATAGGCGTCATGATTTGTACACCCCAGAAGATGATACAATCAATAAACTACAGAATTCAAGGCATTAGTAAATAACATTATTTTAAATTTCTTTAGTCTAATTAGGCTAAATAGGAGAAAATAAGAATATTCGAATTTTCACCTCGGTAAAATAATCTGTACATAAAGATTTTTTAAAATATTAATTACCTATATCTTGTATTTTGTTCTTATTTATTTGCGTGCTCAGTACCTGAGAATATTTGCATACGAGGCGGGATAAAAGACCGTTGTAATAGATAAAAAGGAATGTGAATAGGTTTGAAACATTCTGAGACCGCCACGATGGTTCTCTCTTTTTATGAGCATGCTTTATTGCTAAAGCTTTTTTAGCAAAATGACAATAATACTGCCAAAGCATTCCGTTAATACCGACAGCAGAAATCTCTGTGTACATGTCCAGTGACACCATGTGCTATGCGACATATGGTCAAACGCTTTGAGGAAACAAGTAGCTTTGCAGTTTAAGCAGGCCGAGGAAAAAAAAGATACTGCAGGTGATGGATGACAGCTCAATCGCTGTTGTTCAGCAAGCCAGTACAATAGAAGATGGGACATCCCGCGTTCGAGCTGTATCCAGTCAAATGTATATGGACCGTATGGAGGTGCGTGCGTGTAGCACTCAAGGCCTATCAGAATAAAATTCGTCGCTTTCAAGAATTAAAACCTGGCGATAACAATCTTTGTGAAACGATCGCTTTGGCGTTCATGACAAGGATGGAGATGGATAAGAATTGGCCATGGAACATCCTATGGACTGACGAGGTTCACTTTAACATGTGTGGAACAGTGAATATACAAAACTGTCGTATCTAGTCTTCTGAGAATCTTCACCATATCCAATAAATGCCCTTGCATTCTGCGCATGTTACAGTTTTGATCACTGTGACTTCGACTGAGCCATTTTTCATTGAGGAAAACCTTCCTCAGGGACCAGAAACTGTAACTACAGTACGTTATCGGGCATATTGCAAAGTGTGGTCATTCCAGAACTCCAGGGTTCTTCGCTACAAGAGCATTCCAACAAGATGATGCGCCACCTCACATCGGACGTGAAGTACAAAAATTACTGCGATGCTATTTTACGGAAGATCGCATTATCAGCCTTGCATTTCCTATAAGATATCCTCTACGTTCACCTGACTTGACAATGCCTGGTTTTTGGCTTTGGTGTAACCTCAAATATAAAGTTTATCGAGAAAACAGAGGAAATCAGTCTAATTTCAAGGTTTTGATTTTATTTGTTGTGTAATATTAAAGGGTTTTAAAATCGAGGAGAAAATCATCCAATTCACACCGCTAAGTTTTTAGTATTCTTCGCCTAATAAAATTAATAGAAGCATGTACTAACAAAATCTAAAATAATAATGCTGTTAAAAATTATTGGTGGGAAGCATCCTTTTGGCACCAATATGGTTATATCCTTTGTCATGTTTTCTACACATACATCCTTTGTCATGTTACATTCCGATCGCAGCGCTTTATTATTCCCAGATGGCCGTTGTTTAAACTTAAAAAAATGTTTGCACCATTCAATTTCCCATGGTCCAATATATATATCTTCCAAATATGAAGACATTTCATCCACTGCTTCTCTTGCTAGGGCGTCGCAAACAGGGATACTTTAATTTGTACCACCCTGTATCATTCTTTCTAGACTCTACGTATTGGAGTATTATTTTTTACAAGAAATTAAAAAAAATATTAACAAACGAAGTACGTTTTGTAAATAGTATAGACAAAATGTTAAATGATTATGTTCATTTTAAAAGAATTATCATTGTAATTGTAAACAAGATTAATATCTTGACATTGTATTTTTATAAACAATTCCACTAGTTCGCGTTATAATTTTTATATTTAAATTTAATTTCCATATATATATATATATATATATATATATATATATATATATATTACAAATTTTAAATTTGTTTCGCCAAAACTAACCTTTATACTATCTTAATTTTCTTATAATAATATAAATATATATATATATATATATATATATATATATATATATATATATATATTACAAATTTTAAATTTGTTTCGCCAAAACTAACCTTTATACTATCTTAATTTTCTTATAATAATATTCCGTACTTACTTCAAATTAGTAAATTAAAATATTGTTTCTAGATCTAATCTGTTAATCTTTATGCAGACGATATAAATTCTTAATTTGCCTTAAAAAACATTATTCCAGTATGCGTAAATTTAAAAAGATGGCTCTAAATTTAAAATATTCTTGATTAAACTTTATTTCTTAATATTCCAAATAAAACTCATTTCTTCTATGTTTTTATCAACCCTTTTTAAGAAAGTCGTATTAAATTTATTCCAAAACCATACCTTTCAAAAAATATCATTATTTTATTTTATCTATTTATTTATTTTCCCTCCGTCAACAAATGATAGTGTGCATATCAATAAATTCATTTCTTTTCTTTTTCTCTTAAAATTAATCATCTATAAAAATCGTCTGCCTGAGAAATTCTGAGTCGATTATAAATTGGTTTAATAATATTTTTTTTTTAATATAATTATCGTCTGTGGAAAATAGTCTCCTACCTGGACAAGAATTCTGTTTACATAAAAGAATGATGGTTTGAGGTCAGAGAAGGTTCTAGAATTTTCTTTTTAGATTTAAAAGAGGAAGCTCGAGAGGTGGTAAGAGAGATGAGAAGAAGGATTCTTGGGTGCGCTCTTGCATGAGTACGGCTTATGTAGTAAAGGATGGAATATTTTTTGGATGTTTCGGTAAAATATCGTCTGCAACAGGAGCTTTTCTCTCTATAATAGCTACAGTTTAATAAAATGAACTTGCAGCTGCCAAGGAGTGATTATTTTGACCTTCTACATTTATTTATTTTGTTTTTTCTCGCTGGCCATGACTTCTGTGCGGAATAATGGAAACCTGGCGATGATGTTTCTGCCCCCCTAACTTCAAAATGTCACAATATACTCAAAAGTCCGATATATGGTAGTTTCGGCTTGCTAATGGAGTCTGCTGTGGAAAGAAATGATTATAGGTTTGCGAATCGCCGATAATCGACTTCTCGTGAATGTTCTTGTGCCAAAATCGCCGTAATTTCTTAATTAATTAAAGTAAAAGAATGTTCTTTCTAAAGAACTTCACAACTATGCTTGGAAAGATGCTAATCTGAAATAATTAGTACTTGCTTCGAGTCTGATTGTGGATTTCCTGACGCTTGATGTCGATCTGTCGCCGTCGATGCATAATTTGTGATTCAGTATTCATGGTCATAGTGACAAATTTTTGAAAATTAATGACTTCATAGTGGGGAGTATGCAAGAAGTATTTGATGAGGAATTTAAAGACGATTGAATTTTATTGAAGATTTTTCGAGAAACTGTAAGTTATTTTATTAAATGTTTTGATTATTATTTCTATTATTTTTTATGATTGTGGAAAAATATTTATTATGTATTTACTTATTATTCTATTGATGAGAGTAATTTGAAGTTAATTTATTAATTTACTAATTTATTTATTTATTTATTATTTATTTATGTTATGGATCTGATATGGATCTGATTTTGAAAAAATGTGTAATTGATAGAAATTATTAACTTTGAAATTTTTTGCGAATGATTTTACGATCAGGATTTAATAGAGAAAATAGAAGTGCTTCATTTATTCTAATGAGTAAGAATAAAAAAAAAATATGGAAAATCCTAAATTCGTACCGTTTGACCCGAATTCTGGAATGAACATTTTGTCTTTGTTTACTTACTTTGATAAAACATGTGATAGGGAACAGAAAAATCTAGAATGGAAATTTAATTTTATTGCGCAATATTTGAAAGGGGAAGCGCAAAAAATTTATATCAATGACTGTTTAAATTGTACGGATTATGAACAAATTAAGAAAATTTTGATGGAAAGATTCACTGAATTAGACATCCCGAGTTTTTCTGATTTTTCAAATCTGAAATTAGATATTTTGGACAATTAGAAACTTATTTTCGTAAAAAAGTGGAAATTGGTAGGAAATTAGTATGAAATTAAATACTGGTAATAACGTAGCAATAGATGATTATGATAATGAAACACTGAATGCAAGTAATCATGATATAGAGTTACAATCTACTTATGGAAATATTATGAAAAATGAGGAATGTGTTGAATATAATCACAAAATTAATGTGCATCCTGATTATAGAGATTCCATGACACTTCAAAATTTTCGCGATAATTCGGATTCAGATTTAACTGGGGAAATAAATTTAATTCAAGATGTAAACATAAGAGAATTAGTTCATATTTATAGTGATATTTTTGCAAAGCATAAATATGATGTGGGTAGGATAAATATTGAACCACAACGCGTTATACTAAAATCTGACCTACCTATATCTTTGAGGCCCTACCGAACATCTCCCCTAGAAGAAATAGAAATAAAAATCCAAATTCAATCTTTGTTAGCAGCCGGACTTACAAAGGAAAGTAATAGCCCCTATTCTGCCCCTGTTATACTAGTTATGAAAAGAGAGGAAGGTAAAAAACGCGATTATGTATAGACTATAGAAAATTAAACGCAATAATTAAAAACGATGCAGAACCCTTGCCCCTATCGATGTAATTTTAGATAAATTGAGTAGTGCTCAGTATTTTTCAACTTTGGATTTAGCCTCTGGCTACTGGCATATACCAATACATCCATCCGATACAGAAAAATTAGCATTTGCAACTAATTTTGGACTTTTTGAGTGGCTGGTGCTCCCTTTTGGCATAAAAACTGGCCCTCCCATATTCAATAGAACCATTAGAAGGATCCTTAATAAATATAAAATCGACTTTGCGTGCCACTATTTTGATGATATTATAATTTTCTCTTCCTCTTTAGAAGAACATTTAAACGATTTAGCTCAAATTTTTGACATTGGCAAACAAGAAAACATTAAACTTTCTAAATGTAAATTAGGCCTAAATAAAATCAATTTCTTAGGTTATGAAATCACTAATGGAACTATAACACTCGCAAATACCAATATTGAAACCATCAAAAATTTAAATCCTCCTTCCAATGTGAAAGAGTTACAACGATTTCTAGGTTCCATTAATGTTTACCATAAATTCATAAATAAATATGCTGAAATTAGATATCCTCTAAATCGATTACTTAAAAAAGACACACAATGGAAATGGAACTCAGTGTGCCAGGACTCTTTTGAAAAATTAAAAAATTCTTTAATTGCAAAACCCATCCTCAAAATTTATTATCCTAAATTACCTTTACATATGTTTGTCGATGCCTTTCAGATAGCAGTAGGTGCCGTTCTAAAACAACCTGATAAAGATAATTTCTTACATCCTATTGCTTATCATTCTAGAATTTTGAAGAGTTATGAACAAAATTATTTCATAACTGAATTAGAATGTTTAGCTATTATAGATACGCTTGACAAATTCTATCATTAATTTCATGGTGTCAAGTTTACAATTCATACGGACCACGCATCTCTAGTATGGTTAAAGAGTGTTAAAAACTTAAGAGGTAGGCTTTTTAGATGGTCGCTCAAACTTAGTATGTTTGATTATGAGATAAAATATGAAAAGGGTTCAACAAATGTCGAAGCTGACATGTTGTCACGAAATCCTGTTTGTCATTTTAATCAACATATTAGTTTATTGCTAGATAGGAAAGAAATTATAGAGATGCAAGACAAAGACATTGTTTGTGACAAAAAATATAAAAGAGAGAATGGAATTATTATAGTTCAGAAAAAGGGATTCAAAAAAATTGTTGTACCAATGTCATTAAGAAAAAAATTACTTCATATTGCTCATGATAATTTTGGACATTTAGGGATTCAAAAAATGCTTAATTTAATATCTCCCAACTATTATTGGCCTAATATGACAATAGACATTAAACAATTTGTTATACATTGCGACACCTGTCAGAAAAATAAAAAACCAAAACAGAAAAGATTCGGCTTATTACAAGCTATGCCAGCCATATACAGGGTGATTCAGCTCGTCGGTGACAAACTTTAAGGATCGATAGAGCACCCTAGACGAACATTTTTGAATAGGGAATGTAGGGTCCCTGACGCGATGGTAAGGCGCTAGGCGCTTTCGAAAATTTGGGTGCCGAAATTCGAAACGTCATAAAAACTAGGGAAATGGTTAGATTTTCTTGCTTGTTGCGTCGAAATGATTCTGTTTGTTTAGACTTTCTTCAGTACCAATTTGATAAGCCTATCTCTTAAAACATGGATAGGGGGTGCTGCAGACTTTGGAGAGCTAGACAACAACTTTAAGCCCGTTATTTTGATAATTTAACACATGCTCGCCAAAGTTTATACTCTAACTTAAAGTTTGAACCCAAAAGTAGAGCCCTGCAAAAAGCGTAAGAGCCGGAATAAAATGTCAAAGTACAGGGTGGTCGAAACTCGAAGGCTCCTAAGAGATAAACAAACAGATTTCTTGACTTATGGCATGCATTTTCATGATTCTGTTTGCTGGGACTCTCTGAAACTCAGTTGAACGGTACAAAAAGAAACATCGATAGGGAGCGCTTTGGGCAAAAAACATAATTCGTTGACATTTCGGACGCTAACTGGAAACGGGGCGCTACGATCAGTTAGAAACAAAACAAGAGAGTAATTTACTTATCATAAGAAGCTATTAAAACTGCAGTTTGTTTGTTTTTTTTAACAAACATAGCTGGTTTCAATCATGCACAATGCGCGCAATAAAATTTACATAAGGTGCTTTTTGCTGATTTATGCAAAAGATATCGTACCATATCGATATGCAAAAGATACGTAATGCGTAGACGACAACGCGAGATGACGTAGTTGTATGCGCAGACACGTCTTTTGAAAGTGCGGTACCTACTTAAGCTTCGGGTTACTTGTCTGCAGATCGGTAGTAGGATGGAACGGTACGCAAACTCTGAATTGGCTGACATGCATTTGGCGTATGGCGCTGCTGGTTGTAATGGACGAGCCGCTCAGCGGTTGTACGCCGAGCGTTACCCCAACAGGCAAATCCCCTGCCATGCCTTCTTCGCTCGAGTACACCAGAGGTTGTCCACAACGGGATCTTTCGACGGAGGCAGGCCTGAACGGGAGCGATCAGTGAGCACCCCCGACAACGAAGAGGCTGTGCTTAACCTGGTTGAGGACAACCCAGGTCTTAGCACAAGAGATATCGCCAGACATGTTGGCATTTCGCAAGCAACTGCGTGGCGCATCTTACGTTCCCGGAATCTGCACCCCTAACACATCCAGCGGGTGCAGTTGCTCAGAGAGCAGGATTTTGGCCCTCGAGTGGAATTCTCAAGATGGTACTTGGCGATGAGATCCAGGGATCCCCGTTTTGTAAACAGCATTTTGTTTACGGACGAGTCCACCTTCAGCCGGGAGGGAATGTGGAACGCCCACAACAGTCATGTGTGCTGTGATGAAAATCCACATGAAACCAGAAGCCGAGCAGCCCAGGAGCGTTTCTCAGTAAATGTGTGGGCCGGCATTCTGGGGGATTGCCTCATTGGCCCTTATTTGTTACCTGAACGGCTGACAGGTGGAAATTACCTGATTTGTTGGATCAAGTGCTGCCGCAGCTTCTGAAGGAGGCGCACGTACCCGAAGGTTCGCGTCGCCAGATGTGGTTCCAGCACGATGGAGCTCCGGCCCATTACACGAACGACGTGCGTCTCTATCTAAACGCAAGGTATGGCCAGCGGTGGATCGGGCGTGGGGGTCCAGTTCACTGGCCTGCCCGATCACCAGACCTCACCTGCTTGGATTTCTTCCTTTGGGGTTACCTGAAGGCCGAGGTATACCATACACCTGTCAGCAGTGCTGAAGAACTTGTGGCGCGCATTGTGGCAGCTGCAGGGCAGATCAGAGATACTCCTGGCATTGTTGGAAACACACACTCCTCAATGCGATGGAGGTGCGAAGCCTGCATCATGGCCCAAGGTCGAAATTTCGAGCATCTTCTGTAGTGTTATTTTTTGTAAATAAATTTCCAGTATCATTGATGTTTTTGGTCTAAATTTATTCAGAAGTGTTGAGCAGAGGTAGAAAATGTGTTTTCATTATTACTAATTGATCGTAGCGCCCCGTTTCCAGTTAGCGTCCGAAATGTCAACGAATTATGTTTTTTGCCCAAAGCGCCCCCTATCGATGTTTCTTTTTGTACCGTTCAACTGAGTTTCAGAGAGCCCCAGCAAACAGAATCATGAAAATGCATGCCATAAGTCAAGAAATCTGTTTGTTTATCTCTTAGGAGCCTTCGAGTTTCGACCACCCTGTACTTTGACATTTTATTCCGGCTCTTACACTTTTTGCAGGGCTCTACTTTTGGGTTCAAACTTTAAGTTAGAGTATAAACTTTGGCGAGCATGTGTTAAATTATCAAAATAACGGGCTTAAAGTTGTTGTCTAGCTCTCCAAAGTCTGCAGCACCCCCTATCCATGTTTTAAGAGATACGCTTATCAAATTGGTACTGAAGAAAGTCTAAACAAACAGAATCATTTCGACGCAACAAGCAAGAAAATCTAACCATTTCCCTAGTTTTTATGACGTTTCGAATTTCGGCACCCACATTTTCGAAAGCGCCTAGCGCCTTACCATCGCGTCAGGGACCCTACATTCCCTATTCAAAAATGTTCGTCTAGGTGTGCTCTATCGATCCTTAAAGTTTGTCACCGACGAGCTGAATCACCCTGTATATATATATATATATTACAAATTTTAAATTTGTTTCGCCAAAACTAACCTTTATACTATCTTAATTTTCTTATAATAATATTCCGTACTTACTTCAAATTAGTAAATTTAAATATTGTTTCTAGATCTAATCTGTTAATCTTTATGCAGACGATATAAATTCTTAATTTGCCTTAAAAAACATTATTCCAGTATGCGTAAATTTAAAAAGATGGCTCTAAATTCAAAATATTCTTAATTAAACTTTATTTCTCAATATTCCAAATAAAACTCATTTCTTCTATGTTTTTATCAACCCTTTTTAAGAAAGTCTTATTAAATTTATTCCAAAACCATACCTTTCAAAAAATATCATTATTTTATTTTATCTATTTATTTATTTTCCCTCCGTCAACCTTTGATAGTGTGCACATCAATAAATTCATTTCTTTTCTTTTTCTCTTAAAATTAATCATCTATAAAAATCGTCTGCCTAAGAAATTCTGAGTCGATTATAAATTGGTTAAATAATATTTTTTAAAAAATAAAATTATCGTCTGTGGAAAATAGTCTCGTAGCTGGACAAGAATTCTGTTTACATAAAAAAATAATGGTTTGAAGTTAGAGAAGGTTCTAGATTTTTCTTTTTAGATTTAAAAGAGGAAGCTCGAGAGGTGGTAAGAGAGATGATAAGAATGATTCTTGGGTGCGCTCTTGCATTAGTACGGCTTATGTAGTAAAGGATGGAATACTTTTTGGATGTTTCGGTAAAATATCGTCTGCAACAGGAGCTTTTCTCTCTATTATAGCTACAGTTTAATAAAATGAACTTGCAGCAGCCAAGGAGTGATTATTTTGACCTTCTACATTTATTTATTTTGTTTTTTCTCGCTGGCCTGACTTGTGTGCGGAGTAAGGGAAACCTGGCTATAATGTTTCTGCCCCCCTTAACTTCAAAATGTCACATAAAATTAAATATCGACTCCAGGTGACAATATTGTAATCCAAGTCAATGTGATACTTCCTTTCTATGAGCTTGTGAGACATAAGACATACCAGTTCATTCATCTTTTATGGGTGTGGGGATATGTAATAATAAAAAAAAAATTCGCTTTAATCCTAAGTTAATTCCAATTTTTTTTTAAATTGAACTTTTTCCTTTCTTTTTACAATATTCTAACATATTATTTTTAATTCCATACCTTTAATCAACCCTTTTCATTTTATTTAGAAAGAAAACTTTAATCTTTCAAAACAATTCTTTTCTCATAAAGAAAATCCCATTACTTAAATTCATTCTGTATTTGTAGTGTAATATTTATTTATTTCTTCTCTCAAATTGTTCGATTACTCAGAATTCCCATTTAGTGGTTTTTGTTTAAATGCCGATCCCATTTCACTACATGCGGCCGGGAAAGAGAACTACCGTAAATTCCGGTGTATAAGCCGCGGATCAAACAAGTCTTTTTGGACCCAGAAATTTTATTTAGTGATTGAAGACAAATATTTACGGCGATCTAAATAGTTATATTTGCTTCTTAAAAAATTCTAGGTCGAAAAAGAATTGTTTGATCAGCGGCTTATATACCCGAAATTACGGTACATTTCTGTTTTTTTCAGCGGGTTAAATTAAATTGGTTAAAAGTAAACTCTCAAAATTTAATTGGTAAATTAGAAGTTTGTCGGGAAATCCCTGTTTTTAAACCCTGATAAGTTATATATAGGATTACGTTGGCTTCGGAATTAAATTTTGATTTATTTAGTTTTTGTATATGTATAGATATTTAAAATGTCACGTGGTGAAATCTGACGTAATGAATGGATCTCTACAGCGATAACATCTATTTTTATGTCGAGATTTCATAGTAGTGCCAAGTTTAATCCAGCATTAATGGAACTGTTTTAGTGTGATGTGAAACACGCATAAAGGAGCTTGTACAATATAAGGTACCGTAATTTCGGGTGTATAAGCCGCAGATCAAACAATTCTTTTTCGACCCAGATTTTTTTAAGAAACAAATATAACTAGTTAGATCGCCGTAAATGTTTGTCTTCAATTACTAAATAAGATTTCTGGGTTCAAAAGAATTGTTTGAGCCTCAGCTTATACACCCGAAATTACGGTAGTTGTGCCTAATTTAAATGGGAAATATGCCAAAGGAAATTTATTGTTGTTTTCCCAGTTTGTGCCACACGATTGCTAAATCTTCGATGGAGTATTCTTGCTAAGTGGTATGGTTTACAGCAAAATTTTACATATATGCATAATACAATTAATCTTAAAGTAAAAAAATAAAACTCATTCTGGGTCTGTTGAATACATTTAAATTTAATGTGGTATATATATATATTTCTGATTCAAATCCAATTTTACCTACTTTGCAGCAATCAGGTTGACTGCTCTTGGCACTTTTAGTGTTTAGAAATGTCATTAAGAAAAAATTTTCAAAAACATTAGTGCTACTTTCATTTTTATACTTGTTTGTATTAAACAAAATTTTTTTTAAGCATTAATAAAACGGGTACATTTAGCTGAGTTAATGGGCTGAAAGCGAATGAATAAGTTACTTATTTTTAGGAACTCATCGTCACAAAACAATGATGCATATCTGATTATACGTAATATTAGCAGTATATTCAACGAAAATAGAGGATAAGATACTTTCTGTGAATATCCCTAAGGGTCATTAAGTTGCCTTGTATCTGTATCGAATTTATGAATAGTAAATATGCTGTATATAATGATGTTGATATTTTAATAATATAGTTCGCAATATTTAAAATATGATAATTTTAGTATCATTTTATTTTTTTCCCTTTTATTCATAAATGGATTTAAAACATCGCTCTTATAAACTAATAATAAAATATGGTATTACATGAATATTATACATTTATGAAGCTTTATTATTTCAGATTTGATTAAATTTATATAATATTTACTATGCATTAGTCCTAGATAAATTCATTCACATTACTGCCATGTTACTTTTTTCAGTTTTTATTTCAGAAAAGTGTTCTGCGTATTATTTAACCCTTTCCGGGGCAAGGAACTTGTATTCGTAAAATTTTGACATAACTGAAGGACACCAGTATTTATATGAAATTTTATTTTTAAAGTATTAATGTTTTTTTTTTTTTTTTTTTTTTTTTTGCGTATTTAACAAAAGTGAAATTTTTATAGAAAACTTCTGGTGCCAATGTGGCAGTTTGGGATTAAAGTTAGGTGTTGTCATTTGCCAACGCAGCCCTTCAAGGAATTGAATACAAAATATATGTGATTAACCCTCAGACACCTTTTGCACAAATTTTATTTGATTGGTACCACTTTATTTTAAAAAGTTTCCTTTATTTAAATAATCAGAAAAATGCTCTAATTAAATGCAACAATATTACATTTCTTTTTCACTGTTGCAAGAAATAACATCCACATGCTATTTTGGAGGGTGCATACATGCACCTACGGCTCCGAACGGGTTAAACTTTTGAAGAGCAAAGCAATTCTTCTTTTAAAATCCAGAAATGATTGAATGACTCCGGAAATAAAAGACAAATTTACTTCAAAACTGATAAAAGCTTTTCTTCACATACTTGATAAAATTAAAATTTTCATTTCAAAATTCTGGTGTCGATGCGGCATTTCGCAATTAAAATTAAGTGAGATATATTTTACCCCACCGATCTTCAAGGTGTTAAGTAAAAAGAAGATTTCTCTTTTCAACCCTTTCACTCCCAATGAGTCCAAATGGCATCATGACTTTTTCTTTATTTTTTTTTTATATTTAATTCGGTTATTGCAAATTCATACCAGAAAATTAAAATAGAAATGCTTGTTTTATTTAATGACAGACATTCCCTATTTAAATAAAGTAAAATTTATCACTGAAATTTTCTGTTGTAGACTGTTGTATTCTCTGAATTATGGAATTTCTAGAACGTATTATACCATGGGAATGAAACGGATAAACACTCATTTGACTATTTCCATGAGTACTTGTAGTGTAAGTCACAGGCTACGATTTTTGGCTACCAGTATTATAGAACGAAAAAATGTTATTAATTTTATTGGCACATTCTCATTAATTGAATAAGGCCAAGCAGACTTTTCGAAAATAACGGTGGCTCACAAGTATAGCAATTAATAAGTTATGTGACTTACACTACCGAACTCATGGAATTACCCATTTATAAAAATCACAACTGTTTTTATCTAGCTATGTTCTTACAATGTAAAAAAACAATTGACTTTTCAAAATTGCTGCCTCATTCTCCGGTATTAATTTTAAACCGGAGGCAGTGCTTAGATATTTTAATACTGCGAAATTTTGTATATTGGTTTTGAAATGTATATTTTGGTAGCATAATGACAATGGGTGGTGGAAATCAGATAAAGGTGAAAAATGTATGCAAAGAAGCACAAATTACGAAAGAAAGAACAGAACAAAATAATACGTGCTCTGCTGAAGAGTAGGTTATTTTAATCCTACACCGTACTCAGAGTTCTTACGGATACTGTTACTTTATAGATGAAATAGCAGTATTTTTTAAATAAAAAATAAATCTAGCTCAAATGCGTCAAATTTAATCTTATTTACGAAGAGCTTTTTCATACGAAAATACAGGTAGAGAAAAATTTCCTCGTCTGAAAATTCCTGGACCCATACAAACCGTGATACTATTGTTAATGAACTTCATTTTCTAAAGATTCCACTGATAACAAAACAAAACAAAAAAGAACTGAAAAGCTAAAACTTAGGTATTATAAATTTATCATATTCATTCATTTTTAACATTGTCCTTACATGTTTACTAAACATTTTTATTATAACATTTCTTCTTACTTTATGTCAGAAAAATATTACACAACATACAATGAAACAAAGATACCACAAAATGTACCATTTAAATAATAAATAGAACTTTTTCAATGAGAAATAATTGTTTCAGATTTTTGGGAATTTTCAAGATCTTACAGCTGCAAAAGCAATCTTCCAGCTGTAAAAAGAAAAACGTATTTTTACTTTAATGAAGACAGAAATATTTTTGAATAAATAAGAATGAAATTTCTATTCAAATTTTCTGACTGATGTTTGTTTTTGCACTAATCGGAACAAGTAGAATAGGTTACGTATCAAGCATCATCATTTTGAAGATCATATTCATAGTTCAATGCTTACATTATTAGTCTCCTCCTATTTATGCATAAATCTATTACAAAAATTTGATAAATTACTTTTATCCAGTTAATTTCAATATATTGGAATATTTACAAAAAATAGAGAGCGATCATATAGAGTACGAGTCACACAGATGGACAAAAGTCTGCCATAAACATATTCAAACAATGTAGGAAAACGTTAAAATCATGTAAGCATAATGAAACTGAAATGAATTTTGCAAGCAGATATTATAATTAATATTCAGTGTTTAATGAAGCAATTTTAAAAGTAAATCATCCAAGTGTAACAAGAATAATACAAACACGAATTAACATTTTGCAGTTTTTTTTTAAATTATATTTTAATGGGACATTTTATCTTTTTAACAATTTCGTCTATTTTTGAAAATGTGGCTCAATTGGTAAACTCACTGCAGTTCAATGTTCAACTAACTCTGTTTTTTTAATTACTATTATTATTTAAACTCTATACTTAATTAAAATTGAAAAAAAGCATTTTTTAATCCCTACCATTTTTTTAAATATTGATATTCTTGCATGTTTATTTATTTTAACCCTTTAACGGACAAAGCATTTTTATTGCTAAAATTTTGAAATAAATGTATGACACAGGTAATTGCGCATAAATATATTTTTAAATAAGAAAAAGGGATTTTTCACTTACATAATAAAATGGATTTTTTAAAATTAAAATTCCGGTGTCGTTGTTGCATATCGGAATTAAAATTTTGTGGGTTCATAGAGAAACCAATGAACGTTAAGCGGTTAAGATTTTCAAATGTATATTACGCAAGACTTATCAGGGAATTTTAGATACCGTAATTTCGGGTGTATAAGCCGCGGATCAAACAATTCTTTTTCGACCCAGAATTTTTTAAGAAAGAAATGTAACTACTTAGATCGACGTAAATATTTGTCTTCAATTACTGAATAAGATTTCTGGGTCCCAAAAGAATTGTTTGATCCGCGGCTTATACACCCGAAATTACGGTACATCTAATATTACATTTATTGTAATTCTTTTACTGATACCACATATTGTAAAAAACGAAGAAGTCTAACACATCTCCATATCCTTTTATGTTTAAAAAGTTTTTGCAAAAAACTGAAAGTTAATTCATTCTGAAGATGTATCATATATATAATAAAGAACCTTCACAAAATGTTTAAATCTCTATCTCAAATATAAAAAAAAAACCTTAGCAGTCTTAAAACAGGGAAGGCACGAAAATATGAACATGGAGAAAAAAGCCATTGAATCCTTTTAAGCTCTGATGGGCGAATTATTTTTCCCACTTAGTTATAATCTTCAAAAGCTACATTTGCACCGAAATACTCGAAAAAAATTATTTTACAAAAAATAATGCATCCAATGAATTTCAAAATATATTTTGAATCGCATGTCACTGTACTATGCATATGCGTTCTAAGGGTACTTTTATTTGAAATGAACGATATACGCATGAAAGGAAGACTGTAATAAATATTTTTTCGTCAGAAATCCTTTCACAAGACAAAAATTTTAGGCGTCATTTATAAATATTATCATTAAGAAATTCCAAATTCTTCGTAGGAAGTTTGAATAACTATTTTTTATCTTATTTTTAAAAAAAATATAAGCTAGGCTGGAGCTGAGACTGAAAATTTCTGGCTGTTCAGATTTTTTTTAATGCTGTACAGCGCTGATTTGGGTTGAAAATAAATCCAGTTAACATTAGAACGCCCGGAAGTAGTCGATCTGACTCCGACCGTAAGATTAAATTTTAATTGGAGCCAGAATTTATTTCCTGAAAAAAGTTAAGTTAGAACCAGGCAGATTTACGTTAAATAAATCAATTAAATAATTTTGAATTAAAATTCTGGTGTGAAGTACTATTAGGAAAATGTTCCCTGCAGTCTATGACACTTTATTTAAAATTAAAAATGCATACACGAAAAAGCCACTGTAATAATATTTTTTTATTGACAGAACTCCTCGTGAAAAACAAAATTTTAAAAATACTGACGTAAAAATAATTATCTGCACAGAACAATTAACACTATATAGTCCTTTGATGCATTTTATGTGCCTTTTATAAAAAAAAAAATAATTAACAAATTTCAAATTCTATACAGAAAAAACGAACAGTTAATTTTGATTAATGTGAACAGGATTCGAAATAGAACTGCATTTTTTGACTGCTCAGGCCAAAAAAAGAATGTAGTAAAATCCCGACTTGGGCTGGAAAAGAAATCCAGTTCCGGCCTATCTAGGCCTGCACTTTCAAAAAAGAAAAAAAAATCGAATCAAGCTCGCAACGAGCGTCGGGAAGGAAAATCGAGCTGTGTCCTTGGAAGCCATTACTTTGAATAACCAAAATATTAGTTCACAAAATTTTGTAAATTTGGACGATAATGTTTTAATAAATCTAAAATAAAAGTTAGTGGACTTTGCTTAATTTCATTGATGAGTTTCAGTTGAACGAGTTCGTTTGAAAACTTTTGAATTAAAGCGTGAACTTGTGTATTTTTTGAGAAATTGAGTTTGAGCTTGAATTAGTTCGTATTTTTGTGAGCGTGCCCAACAGTGAAAAACAAAATTACTAAAATTAATAATGACAATTTTTTTACTAATACTGTTTTATATTTTACACTTTTTTTTATCTATCAATAAGCTAAGGATATTTGCAGGGTGACTCTTTTTTGAGCAGTATTTTCAAGGTAAAGAAATGTTCTCCATTTGGGCCTTCCTTTTTCCAATCAGCTGTGAACATCATATTACAAAAAACATTTGCTCACAGAAAGAAAAAATCCAACAATGCTTTAGATTTTGAATTTTGTATTTAAATAGACGATCTTACTCTTTATATTTATGTAATTTTCAGTAAATTTTCAAATTCATCCATGGGTTTATATATGTTAATGGAACTTCCATACAACGCAGGCATGCATAAAATAATGTACAGCTCACATAGAAAATATTAGAATAATTGAGAAAACAATTTCATTTATTTATTTTTGATAGTAAGTAAACGCAATTAAATTTCTTATAAATTCAATGTGGAAAGTTTAGATAAGATTTTAACATTTACAAAATATAAAATATAGCACAATAAATTAGGTATACAGGTTTTCTGAAACACATCAAAATAATAGAATAAAATTAAGATTGGTTCAAAACACATTAGAATAGTTTAACCCCTTGAAGGGCACCGGTATATTATATATACCACTTAATTTTAATTCCCTTAAGCTACATTGGCACCGGTATTTTAGTATTAAGTTTTGTTTTTTACAATGTACGTGAAAAACAGCTTTTACTTACTATCATATAAATTTGTTCATGAATCCCGGTGTCAATTAATCATTTGAACATTTTAGGAACAGAAGTGCTTTGCCCCTCAAGGGGTTAAAAGGTTCGCATACTCTTTATATTTTTAACGACTCTGACACCACGATTAAAAATAAGAAAATTTACATTTAACCTTCCGTCTACCAGACGGGTCCATTGGACCCGACAGCAATATTTATGGTGTCGATGGTAAAATGAGAAATTGTCGATTGACACCGGAATTTATAAAGTACTTGTCTAGATATTACGAAATCCTTAATTTAAGCTTTCATTGTAAAAGCAAAATTATATTAAAATATTACTGGTGCCGTTTGCAAGTTTGGAATTAAAATTAGGTGTTGCCGTAAATAAATGGGTGTTTTGTCTGGTAGACGGAAGGTTAATTTTTAAAACCAGCGTTCATGACCACAAACTTCATTCAACCCTTTTTCAATAGTTTTCTGCTGTGAAATACTTTGAAAATATTCTCAAAATTTACTGGTAGAAATGCGCGAAACCTGATTTATTTTACGCAACAATATAAGGTTTATGAATATGAAGCAAATGGTAATTAGTATTTTGTAGCATCCCCTTTAGCTTTCATAACCGCATACAATCGATCTTGCATATTATATAGAAGATTTTTACAATTATTTCTATTAATATTAGTCCAAATAAACTTATATGTGCTACTACAAAGTATAACTCAGTTTCTCTTGTAGGAGGATTTTCTTGTATTTTTTTTTTCATTATACACCTTTTCAGTCTTGATGTCACCTGGAGGACACACTAAATAGCACACTTTAAACTCATTAACATGCTTTTAGATTTGTTAAAATTATTCTAGTCCTTTTTAATATAAGCGTGCATATCATAAGCTTATATATAGTATGATACATTTTTTTAGATTTTTTTTGTTCCTCGTAATGTTTGTCTCAGGACTGAGGTTGTTAACCCCTTGAAGGGCGGTGGTATAAAATATATACCACTTAATTTTAATTGCAAAATGCTGCATTGATGCCAGAATTTTTAAATGAAGATTTTAATTACATCAAGTACGTGAAGGAAAGCTTTTATATATTTTGAAATAAATTTGTTTTTAAATTCTGGTGTCAATCAGTCATTTTAGGATTTTAAGAATGCAAGTGCTTTGCCCCTCAAAGGGTTAAGGTTTGATGAGTGTGGTAGCCAAGCAAGTACCTTAATGTTGCATTGGTGGAACCAATTCTTAGTTAACACTGAAGTATGCGGTGCCGCTAAATCTTGTTGAAAGATGAAATCCTTTTGAAATAAATCTTCTGATGATGGAATGAGGTAACATTTCAAAATTTCTTGATATATCTAAGAGTTGAACTTTTCGTAGGTTAGGAGAACCTTTCCAGGTCCTTCTGCACTTACGAAACTCCAAACCATGACAGTAGCGGCGAACTTTGCAAAACGTTTAAGGCATTCTTGATCAAACACTTCTTGCTTCATTTTCCAAACTCGAATATCTTGATTACCATATAAAACACAAAACATACTTCATCACTAAATTATATATTTTTCCAATCGTCTTCGCTCCATATACGTCTTGATTTACACAAATTCAATCCTATAGGCTTTTGTTCTGCAGTCATGAGAGGTCCTGTTTTCAGTACACGTGATTCAAACTTAAATTTATAGACACCTCTTAATGTTTTCGATGTAGAAACTTCAACACCTTCTTCTTTCCATTTTCGGTGCAAGAATCGCACATCTTTAAAACGATTTTTCTTAATGATACTCTTCAATTTCCAAATCTCTAGCTGATGTTTTTAGTTTTTCGAAATTTCGGCAGTTATTTTGAAATTTTCCATTTCTTTAATATTCTGTTGGCACTTTGCTAACACTTAATCGAGAACTACGCAAATAATTCGTTATATAACATCGATTTTAAGTGCCAATACATATTAACCATACGAACTTTAATAGATTCAGGAATATCACTCACATAACCCATTTTAAGGCAAAAAAGCAAACAAACTGCAACAAGAATATGGATTTTAAATAAAATCGTCGAAATTTAATCAATGATACCACCAGTTATGAATTGCTTATAATTAAAGGAAAATTAATATGAAATATTCTAATATTTTGAACCGCTTGAATAAAATTCTAATATTTTGACTTTTCAAAATGCCTTTTTTTCAAATAATCGTTCCAAAAATGAAATTAATTTTAAGATAATAAATAAGATTAATAAACAATAAGTTTTAATAAAAATGTCGTTTTGCATATTTGCAGACCTTAAATTACCAAACGATATTTTCAATTTGTAAAAAAAAAAAGTATTTATTCTAATATTCGTAATGTGAGCAGCATCGAATCACCAAAGAGTGTTGCATCAGATTTTTTTTTTTTTTACCACTTAAATTTAACAGAAACTTACATATTACTTATTTGCAAAATTTTGCTTATTAAAATATACTGAAATAACTATGCAATTTTAGCAGTATGAAAAAACGGATGCAGCAAACCATGACGATTCGCTGAATTTGAGCTGTATAGCCCTTTGAGGGGCGGTGGGATATGTTTTATCCCACCTTCCTTGACGAAATTCTCACCAGAAACTATTAATGAAATTTTACAATTTTAACTTTGGCGACAAAATGCTGAAAAATTGCCTTCTCTTATTTAAAATAAAATTTTTCGTATTTTCCGGTGAGAATTCAATATCACTGAGATATTATTCCTTGCACTCAAGGTGTTAGCAGTTGTACACGTTTATCATATATTATCAGTACCAACTCAAATTATAAAATAAGAAAGCAGATTTCCAATCGGTTATTATTTTTAGAATTTAAATTTCACGATCTGCGCCACATTTCTGAAGCCCTTGTTAATTAACATGTCTTTAAATGAGGTTAAATAAAGCGAATTTTACTCTTGAAAAAAGTGATGCCAATCAAAATATCTAAATTACAAAAAATAGCCCACTGGCAGCGGTGTTGGTAAAGACGTTATAACAAACATTTATGAGAAATGTTAACATGAGTCCGATGTAAATCTTAGAATTCAAATGCTCTCGACACCTGCATTTTAAAGTAATTTATTTCTTCTTATGAAAGATATGAAATATCAGCGATTAAATATGGGGAAATAAAGTGTAAGAAATTAGTGATTTGCAGATCATTTGGAGCCATGATTTATGCAGTACACTGGGTAACACTAACTATGTTCCAATGTAATAGATTCAGGTTTACCATTGATGACAGTTTTTGCATTCTTTTCTCGCCACTACTTAGAAAAAAATGTGGTATATTTCTTGTACACATGTTTTCAAAGTGTATGTGAAAAAATTTTATTATGTGAAAGTCGTACCAGTTAAAATTCATAGTCGCCAGTGTCACCCCTGTACATTGGAGTTGCAAGCTTATCGTTTGAAAACTGTTTTTCGACAAAATTTGCAAAAAATCTGTTGCTTTAACCCTTTCCGGCACACCATGCCTAGTCTGGGATACCTAATTTTAATTCCAAACTTGGAAAGGCACCAATAACATTTTAGTAAAATTTTGCTTTTACAATAAATGCTTAAGTTAAAGAATTCAAAATATCTAAAGTTTTGATCGTTTGTGAATTCCGGTGTCAGCCGATAATTTATCATTTTAGTAACAGATTTTGTCCGTGCCGGAAAGGTTTAACCTATTGAGCTCTGACGCAGCCATATGTCATGCTATTTTTGTTATATCCGAAAATGACGTACGCAGCGCACTCCTATATCTGAATGACTTTTTAATTAGACATTCCGAATTCTCACAAGAACTTTTTAGATCTTACTTTAACTTTACAAAATAATTGATTTCCTATAAATAATCTAAAAAAATTGCCAGGTAAGATTTTCTGGTGTGAATTCAAAGCTTCTATACAAAAAAAAAAGAAATGCGGCAATAACCCTTTGCTCCCCAGTGGTTTAGGTCTTAAACCACCGATCTTTAATTCGTATATTTCAGTTCCCACCAGAAAATTAAAACAACAATATTTGCTTTAATCAATAACAGAACATTCCATATTTAAATAAAACGAAATTAGCCATTGAATTTTTCTGGTGTGAAATGAACTACATAATTTCTAGAACGTGTTCTGGCATGGGAATTAAAGGGTTAAAGTCGGCTAAAGGCATATATAGTACAACAGCTCTAGAGCGCAAGCGATTAACGTTTATTTACCGTAATTTTTGGTGTATAATCCTAGTATCAAACAATTATTTTTTGACTAGAATTTTTTTGAATAAAATGTAACTTTTTAGATTGCGATAAATATTTGTCACCAATTACTGAATAAATTTTCTTGGTCCAAAAAAACTGTTTTATCTTCGGATTATACAGTGGAAATTGTGGTGATTAACACTAGAACCGCGATGACGGGTCATTTTGACCCGTACCAAAGGAATTTATGCTGATTCGAACCAGAAATTACTTTATGAAAATAGTTAAGTATATGTTCCACATACATAAGTAAAGTAATTAAGTTACATTGTCTTAAATAAAATTTCTTATGTGAAATATTTTTCTAAATCTGCAGTAAAATTTACCGCGGTTCTAGTGTTAAGTAAAGAAATTTATTCAATTTTAAAATATTGGTATACTGTTTGCCTCTCTGGCGGACGTAATGCTATACAAACTAAATTCACCTAACGATTTATGTGAATGGCAATGCAAACGGCCATTAGATATATGCATATAATAACAAACAATCTCTAATTATTTATGGTAATTTAATTGTTTGATATAATATGTTTCCATGTAACAAAATACTAAGAAATATATCAAAAATAGAAAAAGAGACGATTATGCAGTATAAAACATATCAGAAAATCGGAAATTACTTCATTTGTTTATTTTAATTGAGCCATCAACGCCACTTAATTATCTGTGATTAATACTTTTCTTAAAGATTTTTTAGCACAGAGAATTAAACTAAAAAATAACTTAAGATCTTTTCCAGCAAACCATCCAAATTAAAAACTATCCTACAGATTATGATTTTTAATTCAGATCAATCTTAAACTTTAGTCCAAAGGATTACTTTGCTTCTATTTGTAATACCTGGTATTAAAAGTATTTATAATGCATAAAACATAAAACGCAGTCATTATTATTTACTTAATCACATGAAAATTAAAACAACATCATATGTATTTAAAGCTCAGTTTCGTAAATTTACAATACTTTTCTCTAAATCAGATATATTTTTTTGTTTTCTAAGCTTTTAATGCAATAACTTAAGGTAGACATATAGATAATATACTTGATATATTCCGTTATGTTATATAATCAATAAGTTTCAGGAAAGTTGTTTATTATTGGAAATTCTCTTACTGCAATATATTATTGGAAAACAGATTTTAATGTACAGCGTATTTTTTATATTTTTTCTAAGCAATTCAAATTTATTTCTTAATTTAAGTTGATTAAGTTAATTGTCAGGAGAAAATCATTTTCGTTCGATATATTTCCCAAATACTTAATTGTAGTAGCCTCCAGATTGAATTCATTAGTGTAAAAGAGAGTTGGGTCTGCTTCTAGTTATAAATTTTTAAAGTAAGTTGGTCATTTTAGGAGATTAACTCTCTTTTTTAGTTAAAGTTATAAACATAAGTTGAAATATTTTGTCACAGTTTATTTTACTTGATGGAGTTTTCTATTATATACAGAGCTGCCAACCTCCGGCTTTTTGTAAATCATGAAAACGTACTTTGAACCAGAAAATTTATTTAATTAGAAGTGTCTAGCATTAACTCAGAGAGTCATTTGAAATTTATTTAATTTTGTTGACTCAATAAATTTCTGGTTAGAACTATAATTGTTTCATTTTTAAAAAGCCGGAGGTTGGCATGTCTGTATATATTTCTTGTACATTGATGAGATTTTCAAGCTTTTCATATCAGTATTTTGCTAGCGAGATGGTTATCGGATCATTTAATCGGGACTTTTTTTTTCGACTTAACTGAACAACAATTTTTCTGAGAAAATATTGGTGAGCAAAAACGCAGAAATCTCACCTCTACATAACTAGCAGAATGATTTATACATGAGATATACTATATTCAGGGCTGCCACAGGCGATTTTTTTTATATTCCGTTAGTATAAGTATTTTCCTTATAAAATTTTTTAAATAGATTTTTCTGGCAATTGTTGTCAGTCTGTTTATTAAATATTTCTGTTTTAAGAAAGTGGTGCCATTTAGAATTAAAAAATAGTCACCTGTGGCAGCCCAGTAAGTTAAAAGGCATTATGCATCGTTGCGTACATGTTTTTCATAATTGCACAGAAGTGTTTTTTATTTGGAAAACAAATTGAGAATATGCTATTAATGCCAATACATTATATGTCTTCCTTTCTTTATTCATATCTCCATTGTAAAATAGTGATTGTTCAAAACTTAATTGACGTGATGCAGGTATGCATCACTAAGCCTTTAACCCTTTCTGGCACGGACAAATTCGGTTAGTGAAATAAGAAATTATCGTCTGTCACCGGAATTTACAAACGACTTTCTTAGAAATTAAGAATTCCTTAATATAATTTTTCATTTGAAAACTAAAATGTTGTTAATATATTATTGGTGCCGTTTGTAAGTTTAGAATTAAAATTAAGTAACCCGGACTGGGCACAGTTTGCCTAAAAGGGTTAAATATTAAACATTTACTTGCGTTGTGGCTTATATGCAAAAATTACTAGGTAGTAAAAAAAAAAGTTGCGTTTGCTTATTTTCAGGTAAAATTGTTTGTATATTTCAGTTAGTTTTTAATATCTCAACATCAGAATATCTTTCAAGAAAGCGTTAAAAAGAAACCAGTGTATTTAAAATTTATTTCCAATTTTACTACTTGTAACAAAATTCAATTTTTTTTTAATGGGAGCAATAAAATAGCATAAACTATACGAATATATATATGTGTATAACGGCTACTATAATGCAAAAAAATTACAAAAGATTTGTTTCGACATAAAACAGAAAAAGGGAAAATTATGCAGAATAAAACATATTAAAAAATCGAAAATTACTTCATTTGTTTAATTTAATTGAATCATTAACGCCACTTAATTATCTGTGATTAATACTTTCCTTAAAGATTTTTTAACAAAGAGGATTTAACTAAAAGAAAAAAAACTTGGCATTTTCAAAAATCTTTCCCCGCAAACCATCCAAATTAAAAACCATCCTACAGATTATGATTTTAAATTTAGATTAATCTCAAACTTTAGTACAAAAGATTAATTTGCTTCTTTTTGTAATAAACGGGTCTTAAAAATATTTATAATGCATAAAACTTAATACGCAGTCATTATTAATTACTTAATTACAAGAAAATAAGAACAATATCGTATATATTTACAGCTCAGTTTCATAAATTTACAATAATTTTCTCAAAATCAGATTTTTTTCTCGTTTTCTAAGCTTTTAATACAATTAGTTAATGCAGACATATAGATAATATACATGTTATATTCCGTTATATCATGTAATCAATAAGTTTCAGGAAAGTTGTTTATTATTGGAAATTCTCTTACTGCAAAATATAATTGGAAAACAGATTTTAATGTGCAGCGTATTTTTTTATAATTTTTCTAAGTAATTCAAATTTATTTGTTAATTTAAGTTGATTAAGTTAATTCTCAGAAGAAAATAATTTTCGTTCGATATATTTCCCAAATACTTAATTAAAGTAGCCTCCAGATTGAACTTATTAGTGTAGAAGAGAGTTGAGTCTGTTCCTAATTATAAATTTTGGAAGTAAGTTGGTCCTTTTAAGAGAATAACTCTCTTTTTTAGTTAAAGTTATAACCAGAATGTATTGAAATATTTTGTCATAGTTTATTTTACTCAATTGTGTTTTCTATTATATATTACTTGACCATTGGGGAGATTTTCACGTTTTTGCATACCAATATTTTGTTAGAGAAATGGTATCTCGTTTAATCGAAACGCTTTTTTTCGATTTAACTGAACAACATTTTTTGTAAGAAAATATTGGTGAGAAAAACGCGGGAATCTCATCCCAACTTAACACGCAGAATAATTTTTACATTGGTATTTCCATGAGCACTTGTAGTGTAAGTCACATTCCTGGTAACTGCTTTATTGTCAGTTCTTGGCCACTGTTATTTTCGAAAGGTTTGCATGGGCTTACTCAATTAATGAAACATCTCCGATAAAATAAGTCAAATTTTCCCTTTCTTTAGAACGGGAAAATTGGTATCCAAAATCGTTGCATGTGACTTACACGACATGAGCTTATGGAAGTACCCGCATGATATATACATCGCTGCCAACTTTTACGCATTTTCCATACCACAAAAAATTTATAGTAAATATTGTCTTAATGTATTAGCATCGAAATCGTGTGATTAAATAAACAGAAAATCTCGATGCAATTTTAATGGTAGCAAAAATACGTAAAAGTTGGCAGCTATGGATATACTAGATTCAGGGTTTCCACAGGCGACTATTTTAATATTCCTTTTAGTACCAGTATTTTTCTTATAAAAAGTTAGAAATAGATTTTTCTTGCAATTGTTGTCAGTGTGTTTATTAAAGATTTATGTTCTAAGAAAGTGGTACCAGATAGAATTAAAAAATTACTTGCGAGGTGCACCCTGCTTTAAATTAAAACAAATTATACATCGTTACGTACATGTTTTCCATAATTGCACAGAAATGTTTTTTATTTGGAAAACAAATTGAGAGCATACTATTGATGTCAATGCATTATAAGTCTTCCTTTCTTTATTCATATCTCCGTTGTAAAGATAGTGATTGTTCAGAATTTAATTTAAGTGATGTAGGGGGGGGGGGGGTATGCACCACTAAGCCTTTAACCCCTTGGTGACGAGTAACACGTATACGTGCTGCAAAAAGACTTAAGAATTCTTGTTTATCCCCACCGGTAAAATTTTACTGTAAAATTTGCCTTATTTAATGGGAGTAATTTCTCGATTTAATAAGGCACAAGTTTCTGTTTTTAAAAACTGGTACAAAACATTAAAAATTTCGTAAAAAGCTCCCGCCGTCGCGAAGGGGATTAGGGTTAAAAATAATTACTTGCGTTGGGTGGCTAATATGCGAAATTTCTATGTAGTGAAAAAAATAAGTTCCGTGTGCTTATTTTCAGGTGAAATTGTTTGTAAATTTCAGTTAGTTTTTAATATCTCAACGTCAGACGATCTTTCAAGAAAGCGTTAAAAAGAAATCAGTTTATTTAAAATCCATTTCCACTTCTACTATTTGTAGCAAAATTCAAAAAAAATTTTAACACTAGAACACCCAGAAGGAGTCGATTCGACTCCAACCATATGATTAAATTTCAGTTTAAACCAGAAATTTTTTCTGGAAATAGTTTATATTCGATCCACGCAGATTTACCTTAAATAAATCAAAGAAATAATTTTGAGTAAAACTTCTGGTGAGAAATATTATTATCAAACTTGAGTAAAATTTCTGGGCGTTCTAGTGTTAATGGAAGCAATAAAATAGCGTAAACTATACGAATATATGCGTTTTTATAACGGCTATTATAATGCAAGAAAACTATAAGAATTTCGTTTCGACATAACACAGAAAAAAGGTAAATTATGCAGGATAAAATATATTAGAAAATCGGAAACTACTTCATTTGTTTATTTTAATTCAGACATTAAGGCTTACTTAATTATCTGTGATTAATACTTTTCTTAAATATTTTTTAGCAAAGAAGATTAAACTAAAAAAAAAAAAAAAGATTAGCATTTTTCAAAAATTTTTCTCCACTAACCATCCGAATTAGAAACTACCTTACATATTATGATTTTAAATTTAGATTAATCTCAAACTTTATTCCAAAGGATTACTTTGCTTCTATTTGTATTAACCTCGTATTAGGAGTATTTATAATGCATAAAACTTAATATGCTGTCATTATTATTTACTTAATCACATGGAAAGAAGAACAAATTCATATTTACTTAAATCTCAGTGTAGTAAATTTACAATACTTTTCTCTAAATCATAGAATTTCTTCCATTTCTAAGCTTTTAATGCAATTAATTAATGCAGCCATATAGATAATATGCCGGATATATCACATTATATCATGTAATCAATAAGATTCAAGAAACTTGTTTATTATTGGAAATTCTCTTACTACAAAATATTATCGGAAAGCAGATTTTAATGTACAGCATATTTGTTTTTAATTTTTCTAAGTAATTCAAATTTATTTCTTAATTAAAGTTGATTAAGTTAATTGTCAGAAGAAAATCATTTTCTTTCGATATATTTCCCAAATACATAATTAAAATAACCTCCAGATTGACCTCATTAGTGAAAAGAGAGTTGAATCTCTTCCTAATTATAAATTTTGTAAGTAAGTTGGACATTTCAGGAGATTAACTGTCTTTTTTAGTAAAAGTTATAATGTATTGAAATATTTTGTTACAGATTATTTTACTTAAAAGTGTTTTCTATTACTTAGTACTTGACCATTGATGAGATTTCTACGTTTTGCACACCAGTATTTTGTTAGAGGAAATGGTATCTGATTTAATCGGAGCTTAATTTTTTCTATATAACTGAGCAACATTTTTAAAGAAAAAAATTGATGAGCAAAACCGCGGAAATCTCATCCTTGCTTAACCCCTTGAAGGGCACCGGTATATTATATATACCACTTAATTTTAATTCCTTTATGCCACATTGGCACCGGAATTTTAGTATTAAAATTTGCTTTTGACAATGCACGCGAAAAACAGCTTTTTCTTTCTATCATATAAATTTGTTTGTGAATCCCGGTGTCAATCAGTCATTTGAATATTTTAGGAACATAAGTGCTTTGCCCCTCAAGGGGTTAAGATGCAGAATAATATATAGGGGAAGATGGGGATACTTGAGCCATTTTTAAAATTTTAATTTTTTTTAATTTTTTATAATTTCTTGGAACAAAATAAAATATTGAAAATGAAAATTTGATATTTTTTCTTCAATTGAAAACCGCTTTCAATTCATTTTGAACTATTTTTCTATGTCTAAAAAATGTTTACTTTTTCTTTTACATCGTGGCTCAAGTATCCCCATGGGGGGGATACTTGAGCCAGATGTCATATTCGCACCAGTATTTTGGAAAGAAAAAAACCGATTTACAATATACGCGAAAAAATGCATTAAACCTTTTTCAAATAAATTTGGTCGAATTTTCTGGTGTCGTTGTGACATTTCAGAATTAAAATTATGTGGTAGAAAATTCTACCAGCAGAGCTCAAAGGGTTAATCACCATACTTTCAAAATGGTACCAAGGTATGTGATTTCTTTTTTTACATGTTCAGAACTATAAATATGTTACCATGTTGCCAGTTTTAGAAAGAAAAATTGACCAACTGTAAAGATAATAGGGGTGGCTCAAGTATCCCCTATGCTCAAGTATCCCCACTCTCCCCTACATGTAATGCAAATTTAAAACGAATTATGCATCGTTACGTACATGTTTTCCATAAGTGCACAGAATTTTTTTTTTCATTCGGAAAACAAATAGAGAATATGCTATTAATGTCAATAATTATATTTCCTTTCTTCATTCATAACTCCATTATAAATATAGTGGATCTTGAGAACAAAATTTAAGTGATGTAGATATGCGTCATTATGCCTTTAAGGGTTAAACACACTTACTTGAGTTCAGGCTTATAAGCGAAAATGACTATGTAGTGAAAAATATTGCGTTTGCTTATTTTTAGGTGATTGTTAGGATAGTTAGGATTGTTTGTAAATTTGTTAGTTTTTAATATCCCAACATCAGAATTATCTTTCAAGAAAGCGTTAAAAAGGAATCTGTGTATTTAAAATTCTTTTCTACGTTTACTACTTGTAACAAAATTAAAAAATTTCTTTATGGAAGCAATAAAATAGCATAAACTATACGAATATATACATTTTTATGTAGGCTACTACAATGCAAGTAAATTATAAAAAGTTTGTTTCCACATAACATCGCATCATAAAGAACACGATATCTTCAGTAAATGTAAAAAGTGAAAGGCCATAAAATTTTTCTTAACTTTACTTGCTGTTTATTATACGCTACCTGTTTTTATCTTTTTGCTCATTTCACTTTTAAAGCTACTGTAAAAATGTACAAGTGCGCTAAGAATGGTAGATTCCTTAAGTATATAGTTAACGATAAAAAAGAAGATATGCAAAATTTTAGTATATTTTTGGAAAGTTATTTTTTTTTTAATTTCTCCTATCTTTACAAAAAGAAAGTACTGGATTTGTGAAAAATTTCGACTTTTTATTCTTGATGAATTTATATGTTTTAGAAGGTCCTGACACAATTTGATTTTTTTTAGAAAATATCTGTCGGTAAGTTTACCTGTCACTCTGTCACTCTAGGAGTCAGTATGTGACAAAAATCTTATATGACAAAAATATGGGAAGTCCGCTTCAAGAACTAATGTACGGGATTACAGAAAACTCTATAATCATTTAGACCTTGATAAAAAAAAAAAACTAAAGGTTATTAGGTTTTGCTGTATAGCGCTCGAAAGGTGGCGCTGCTACGCTGCATTAGTCACAGTTTCCACAATAGCCCCATCTCAAGACCTAATGCACGGAATTTCATGAAACTTTAGATTCCGTCAGTGCTTGATGCAACTAGGTGCTAATTACTGTTTGGTGCAAATTGCTCATGAGGGGGCGCTACTATTCTGCATTATTTATGTTTGTAGCATTAGCTGAATCTCAAGAACTATTGCACGAATTTTATCAAACTTCATATACAGTTAGTTCGTATTATAGATTAGTACTGTTTAGTTTTTGCTGCAAATCACCTTACAGTTGGCGCTACTACAGTGCATTTATCATGATTTCGCATTAACTGTGCCTGGAAAACTAATGCATCGATTTTCATCAAATTTCAGATTCAGTTAGAACCTGATAGAAATTAAGACTGATTAGTTTTTGTAAATCATGACTAAACACGTGGCTCTGCTATGCAGAAATTTTTAAGATTTCCGCAATAGATCTGTCTCAGAAACTAATGCACGTAATTTTATGAAACTTCAGATTCCGATAGAAGTTGAAGTAAGTTGTTGCTGACTAGATTTTGGTGTAAATCACCTAATTGGTGGCGCGGCTATTCTGAGTTTTTCAGGAAGTATTAACATGAATACAATAGAAGAAGAATTTGGAATTGCCCAGTTTTTATTTTATTATTATTATTATTATTATTTTGTTAATGGTAACATTATTTTCTGCATCTGAAATTTAAAATAAAAACAACAATATTCAAACAAGTGCAAATGAGGCTACGAAAATGAATTTCTGAGATAGTACACCAGAGAATGCACACAGGATTTACAGAATAATATGGAAAAATCCCGGAATATCATAAAAAAAAGAATAAGTATATAGTTATCTTTTTTATTTTCATTGGATGAAATTGTACAAAAATATTTCCACTTAGTTATTTGTTTACAAAATCAATATAGTTTTTGCAAAGGCTTCTATAAACATTCCAAGGCCAGAGTACTTCTTACGAATCCTCAAACAAATATCAATCCAAAGTCTGTAAAATTTCATTATAAATTATACTGATATCATTAACCCTTAACCGCATGAATTATTCTTTTATAATTGTGATTTGTATTCTTATATTAAGGATTAGACACCAGAAATTTTTTGATAGATTTTTAACCAAATATAGAGGCACATTTTTGTAATGTTTGCAGGTTTAATATTTCTATATAAATATAGTGGTTGCTAAGAACTTAATTTATTTTTTAAAAGTTAAATAAAAGGTGACGTAAATTTGCATGACTATGCAAAGAAGGGTTAAATGAAAAAAAATACGAAACGGCTTTTTTACTTGGTTAACATATTAAAAAAAAAAAAAAAACTAGGGGGCTCTGTTCCAAATGAGTTATGCTCCCCAATCTCGATTTAGGCACCTCATATTCTAAAATCTCGCTAATTTGATCAATTTTTAAAAGTTGCAGTGTAATGAAATAAACAGCGGCGATCTGGCTGTGAATGGTTTTCCATTCGTGTTCCTTTGACTGGAATTTTTTAAGACTAAATCAGCTGTTTTTAAGAGATACAATGTCTGTTTTTCTCTTTGATAAAAAAATAGTTAACAATTTGAAAATAAGCTAATTTAAAATAAATTAACTTACTGGCAAGACAATTGAACAGCATTAGTTTGAATGATCGCTATATGTCTCTTATTAAAAAGAGCATGTTACCATGTTACCAATCCTCTTCTTTATATTTCGTAAGACCTCTAAATTTCTGAATAAATTTCAAGGCCAAACTGGAAGTCCTGGTAGGCGGCCGGCTTTCTCAAAATTATTTCTCCAGACGATGTTTCACAGGGCCCGTACGCATCAAATGATTCAAGGCGTTTTAAATGCTTTAGTACAGAAATTCCGTATAATACTGGTCACTATATTTGAAGATAGATTTTTTTTTTCATTAACTGCGGTGGCGGGTGAATTTGACCTGTATCAAATGGAAATATGACGATTCGAACCCAGAAAACTCCTTATAAGATAAGATAAATATAAGCAGCACAAAAATCATTTAAATAAATAAGTTAAATAGCATTATATAAAAATTCTGATGCGAAATATTTTGATAAAACTTGAGTAAAATTCTCCGATGTTCTTGAGTTACCGTAATTTTCTGCGTATAATCCGCGGATCAAACAATTCTTTCTCGACCCAGAATTTTTATTTAGTAATTTAAGTCAAATATTTACTGCGATCTACTAAGTTGCATTTTATTTAAATAAACTTCTGGGTCGAAAAATGATTGTTTGATCCGCGGATTATAAGCAGGAAATTACGGTAAATAAGGCAAATATTACTTTTAAAAATTCTCATGAAATATGCTTGAATGTAACTGAAGCGTACGAACTCTACTTCATTTATTTGTCATTTGGAGAATATCTGCGCATAGTCGCTATAAGTTATGGATTTCGAATATTGCTATTATGTAAATAAATTTTTCTCTTTATTTTATCATAGATTTCTGAGATCAATTAAAAAGGTGTAAGTTTAAAAATAGTGGTGTTCAAATATCGCAATCCGTGGTATCGATAGGAGTGCAGAGCATTTGTTTGTTACTATTTCTGCACTTTCAACCCTTTACAGTGTACCCTTGTTCAGTGTGAATCGACAACTGTTCTCGCTATCAATATTTTACAAAATAGTAATACAACTCTTCTTCTATACATATGTCCACATTATAATAGTAATAGCCGTGAATATTAAAAGATAAAAATACAAAAGCAAAACGATAACAGCTCTTTGGAAAGAGTAATTCTCAAACAGTGGAATGGGTTAATTAGTCTGTACACTAGGATTTGACCACTGAGACACAAAACTGTGCAAACAAATTAATAATGTTATTATTTTTATGTAATACAGTTTTTTTAATATCAAATATCAAATATGAGTATTAGGCTAATTACTGCTACATCCATTCTATCTATATTAAAGTTAATTTTGATGATATAAATTTACAATTTGTGAAAGCAAATTAGGTTTTAACAAAGTATTTAGAAGTACTTTTTAATAGTGTAAACTAGAATTATTAAATTAACAATTTTCAGATTATTGATATTTTCAATAGTGAAAAAAGCTTCTAAGGAGCTTATGGAGTGTAACTGTAGCTAATTCTGAACAGTACTAACCATTTTAGCTAATGACAGAATTTTTCTGTTAATCCTTTCCGGCTCAGTGGTCCGATGTCGTGACTATCTAATTTTATAGCCAAACATACAAATGGCACCAAGTATATTTAAATAAAATTTTGCTTTTACGACAAAAGTTCTAAGTAGTGCATTTTTAATTTCTAAAAATGCCATGTGTAATTTCCGGCAGTAGCGACTTGTCAGGGAGTGCTGCGTCAGATTTTTCACACCACTAAAATTAAACAGAATCTTTTCTATTATTTATTCGACAAATTTTGTTGATTAAATAACTGAAATTAGCATACAATTTTAGTGGTGTGAATAAATTGATGCAGCACCCCCTGACGAGCCGAAACTAATTTTCAGCGTAAGCCAGTCATTTCATAATTTTACGAACACAACTATTCTGTGCCGGAAAAGGGTTAAATAAAGAGAAGTCATACAGATAAAAGAACGGTATGTAGATAAAGGAACGGTCATTTTTGCCAATTTAGCAGGGCTCCCAAATGCTCCGCGAACTGAACATCAATATTTTTTAACAGAAAATTTTATATTACGTTTCTACAGAATTTGCGCTAGAATAACCTTTCAAAGGTGGCTTTTTGGCAATTTGCAAGAAAAATCTAAAAGGAAAATTTCTCTAATAAAATTCTTATGTTCAGTCGGAGGACCATTTGGGAGCCCTGATTTAGGGAACTTTTCTTTTAAATAATCCACCAATTTAACCCCTTGAGCTCTGCTGGTAGAATTTTCTACCACATAATTTTAATTCCGATAAGTCACAACGGCACCAGAAAATTTGACCAAATGTACTTGTAAAACGTTTAATGCATTTTTTTCGTGTTTATTTTTAACCTGTTTTTTTCTTTGCAAAATACTGGTGACAATGTGTCAATTGGAATTTCGCAGAAATTTTCATCCCAGAGCTCAAAGGGTTAACGACTAATAATTTTCATTTCTTTTTAACATTTAAATATTTGTCTTTAAATAGAACGTGCCAAGATTTTAAGCAAATTGAGATTTTGTAAATGAAACCTTACATTTATACACTAATTTTTTTTAAAGTTCATTTTTTTCTTTCAAAGCAAGAAAAGAAAAGCTCTACTTAAATTTTAAAACTTAATAGCTCCCTCAAATGTGGTTTTTTTTTTAAATGCAGAGTTATCAGCATTAAAATATTCAAAATTTCCCGCTGAGTTTAAAAATATTAAAGGTTTTATGAACTTTCAAAAGCACTGTTTAATTAAAGGAAGACTTTACAGCTTATTCTGAAAATTATCATTTGTTTAATTATAAAACTTTCATTCAATTATTAAAGTAATTTTGATTCTAAATATATTCTATGAGTTTATGAATTTTAAAGAATTATTTATAAAAGGAACACGCAGAAAGACCCAAGCATGTATTTATTTATTTATTTATATGTATTTGTATGCATAATATGTCTATGCGGGAATATGGCGATTTTTATAGGCAAAGATTTAGTGCAGAGTTCTGAATAATTTAACCCTTTCTGGCGCAGACAAATTCTGTTCGTAAAATGAAAAATTGTCGACTGACACCGGAATTTATAAAAGACTATTTTAGAAATTAAGAATTCCCAAATTTAAGCTGTCATTGTAAAAGTAAAATTTTACTAAAATAATATTGGTGCCGTTTATAAGTTTGGAATTAAAATTAGGTGTTGCCGGAGTGGTAACACTGCGCCGGAAAGGGTTAATGAGTTCTACTTAATTGTATTTCAGATGGCTTGATTCTTATTGTGCAATTCTCCTCTCTACCATCTGAAATTAAACCTTCCAGGGGCAAAAGTAACATATATGGGCATTTCCATGCGGATTTGTTTGTCTGTTACGCAACTAAAAATCACTATGCTTGTTGGCCACCGTTATTTACGAAAAATTTGCTTCGCCTTATTCAATTGATGATATATCTTCGATAAACTAAGTCACATTTTCTCGCTTTAATATACTGGTAGCCAAAATTCGTAGTATGTAACATACAAACAAGTTCGCATGGAAATGCCCATATGCTATCAATCGAGTTATGAATAAAAGAAGCGGAGGCATAAAGGGCATTGTCTAGCAGTTGCGAGTGAAGTAACTGAGGAGGCTGTCACTAGATGACGGCTGCTTTCAACATTTTCGGATTACCGCTGCTGATAAACTCAAAAGATTATTTCGTAGTATTTAAAACGCGTTACTGACAAGAGGTTTCAATCACAAATATGGTTAAAATTTTCTATTTCTTTTTACTGGCGTGATTTTGGCTACAGATTATAATTTTATAACAGACACTGACAGGATGTTGTCTTGGATGTCACAGTGTGGCGGAACTACTACCGCCAAAATGAACTTCAACCAGTAAAAATAAATAGCAGTTTACGCCATTATTTTTCAGTAGAGTTTTCTATCAACGAACCGTTTAAATATGTCCGAAATTTCTACATATATTTACTGGTGGAAGTTAAAGATGTTGGTTATGAACGCTATGTGGAAGCGGTTACAGTTTGAGCTCTGCTATTTTATGGATGTGTTAGTTCATCTTTCTTAATAGTACCATGATACTAACATCGATATTTTAGAATTAATGATTTTTTTAAACTCAGATGTTCCAAATTCTCACCAGAAATTTAAAATAGCAATGATCGCTATATTTATTAACAGACATTCGATCATTAAATAATGCGAAGCACATTAACGAAATTTTCTGGATTGAATACAGATTATCTAAATTAAAAATAATTTATTGAATGTATTTTACCCTGGGTATTAGAGGATTAATCTATAGCAAAATAAGACAAATTTGTCTATTAGGAAAAACTCGTACTAATGTAGTACCGTAATTTTCCGCGTATACATCGCGGCTTCGTTAAGTAAAATTAGTTTTCAAATCGGAAATTATATTGAAAAAAGGAAGTCAAATAAATGGTAAGCAGAATTAAATCACGTTTAATTTAAAATAAAATCTGATTCGAAATCAAGTTATCTGAGGTACGGCGGATACGCGCAAAATTATGGGTAATCTAAATAAGAATAAGCAGATTCAGTAACACTTTTTAGGAGGAATTTGCCTGTAGACCACCGAATAGAGGACGTTTGAAGCATTTTATTTCTGAGATAGTAAAGAAGATTTTATATCCGGTCTTAATTTACATATTGTTTTTATTATAAAGCATTTCAAAATTATTAAATAACAAATGAGAACAGTCATGCGTTAAGCATCGATTACTAAACACTTTCCAACACTTCCTGAAATCTTTAATAAAACCTCGTTATTTAGGGAAATAAGATTACTGTCTAATGCCAAATATGGTTTCCAATACTTTTAAACAGTCCTCTATTTGATCTGTTGGTTGATATATGTAAGAAAATACAAAAAAATCAGACCTATTTATTACTTTTTTAATAAATCGCCCCTCAATGTGGATACGGGCCCCATGACTAATAATCACGGGTTTTACAGGGCAACAAGAAACCTAAGTTTATCGTATTAATTTAAGTAAAACACAGGGCCTTTTTAACTAGTAACCCCCCTCGGGAGATGAGAAATTTCTATACATCTACGCACTTGGTCTCCAGAACTCATGATGTAAAGACTTGCGAAAAGACTTTGCTATGTTTTAAATAAATCGTAATTAAAACTCATCCCCTTGAAGTCTGTCGTTTCATGAAAATGCGACAGTTCTTCATAGTCGGCAGTATGATACCTAGTGCGGGAAAATAATCTACGAAATATAAACATCATTAAAAATACCGGACCCACAAAGGAAAGCAAAGACAGTGGTCATTCTGACTCGAAACATCGAAAGAGGCCCTGAAAAGGAGCTAATGTCTCGTCATGAGTTATCATCCAGCAAACGTATTCCATGTTGGGATACTGAGATATTTTTCTACCATTCGTCGAGCCTTGCCGGATTTGAAACACGGGATTCGTGAATTTTCATCCAAAAAGTGGGTTGTATCGTGGAATACTAGGATGCTATTTTTCTGCCATTCTTCACACCTTACCAGAGCGATTTTTCTGCCTGAACGGGGCATGCAGTTGTGTGTTGATAGTTCATCCTCCGTAGTGCTATAAATCATTTCAGTCAAAGCGCTCCGATGACCGGGTGAAACTGATACTCAAGATGTTTGTGTTCATCTGGTTTCATCGAAGTGTGGTGCCGTATGTGTTTATTCTTCTATGGTGATAATGAGAGCAATGTTATCAGAAAAAATGTCGGGTACTTTGTGTTTTATTTCCAATAAAGTGTTTGAATGCAGTCATCGAGTCATCATGAAACGCGTAAATCTTTTCGATTTCAACAGTTCTGTTCGCTTTCTAGTGATTCATCAATAATCTTCAAATAGTGTTCCTGTAATCGCTTCGTTATTTATTGAAAGAAAAACTCGTGTTGCGTGAATTTATTCGACATCTATTACATGAGTATACTCAAGGGGTGGTACAGTGATTTATGATTAAAGGAATGTTTAATTTATAATATGTGAGCTCACAAGTGTACACTATTTTATTTATTTATTTATTTATTTGTTTATATTAGTGCGCATGTTTTTCCCCTAATTCCTTGATTATAAAACTAATTGATTAAGGTAAGTAATATATCTCTAGTGTTATTGTTTTTATTACTTCTACAAACCATGGTTTTAAGGTGTAATTATATTTTAAATTGAAAGAAAAAATGGATATCCATATTTACGTCTAATTCTTTTATATAATTAATTCTTTTTATTTATTTCATTTCACAATTCTATGCAGATGCTTGTATTATGTTGATATTATTATTATTATTTTTAAGGTCATTTAGAATTTGTTTATATTTAGATTTTAGGAAGTTGTCATAAAATTAATTAAAAATGGAAGCTATTAAAAAAAAAAAAACTGTTCTTAAGGGAAAAATCACTCGTATAAAAAATATTATAAATCCCAAAATTGATAATGAAACTGTAACTCTTGAAGAGTTAGATTTATATGTTAAACAGGTTCAGGATATTGAAACCGAATTAAATAAACTCCATGAAAATGCCATTCTTCAGAGCGATGCATCGGAAACTGATCCTATAATTGATGAATATAATGAGATTGCACTTAAATTAGATAATTTAACCATAGCAATAAATACATCACGTAATAAGTTAACTAAAAGTTTAAACATTCACGAGGGTGGTTCAGAAAGTCTAAATAAAACTACAGGTAATGTTTGTGTAAAAACTGTTAATCTTCCAAAATTTGAATTAAAACCTTTTCACGGAGAAGCTGATCATTGGCTTTCTTTTAAAGAGATTTTTCTTACAACTATAGATCAAAATTTGGAGTTGGGGGGTGTCTCAAAATTGCAATATCTACTGGCTAGTGTAAAGGGTCCTGCTCATAAATTAATTTCTGGATTTCCTCTCTTGGAAGCCAATTATAAAAATGCATGGGACACTCTCTGCGCTCGCTACGATAAAACTAGGGATTTAGCAATAGCACAAATAAGTAAGTTATACAATTTAAAAAACATGAAAAATTGCCCCTCTTCCTCTAAAGCTATTTTTGACATAATAGATACTTGTAATGAGTCACTTCGAATTCTAGAGTCTTTGAATTTGACTCAAAATGCTTTGGTGGATAACATGATAATTTATACTATAATTCAAAAACTAAGTGATAATCTAAAAGAACGATGGGAGCTCTCTCTTACTCATAATAATATGCCTAGTCTCACGGAATTTTTAAAATTTTTAGAGACTCATGCCAAAAGTATGCTAGCGTTGGAGAATCCAACTAAAACAGATGTAAGAAATGCAAATTATTCCCGAGATTCTTCCGATAGATATAAATTCCCCAAAAATCAAGAAAATGCTAAATGCGGTGTTTGCCTTGAATCGCATGCCACCCATACCTGCAGAAAATTAACAAATATGCCCTTAGATAACCGTTGGAGAACTGTCCAACTAAACAAACTATGTATCAATTGTTTGCGTGGTGGCCACTTTTCAAATAAATGTCCCTCCAAGATGAATTGTAAAAATTGCCAGCGAAGACATCATACTTTACTCCATAAATATGATGTTCAGGGCAATACAGGGACAACAATGAACCCCAACTTGACAACCCACAGCAATCAATTTCAATCACAAAATGCCCATGGGTATTCCCCTGATCAAGGAATACCCCATAATGTTTTATGATGGTTTATAGTCCCGGGGTACCTCAAATATGGGAATTACGATAATCATACGTATCCAAAAACTTGTCATGAGGTTCAAATACCATTTTTATTGGATAGCGGAAGTACCCTTTCCCTTATTCCGGAAAACTTAGTTGCAGCTTTGGATATGACGTCTATTCAGAGCTGTCATCCTCTTAATGTTAATCAAACCCAAGGACAAGTTCAGATTTCTGAAAAACTTCACGTACCCCTCAAAATAGGAAATATCAGGCAAAATAGCACCTTATACCTGGTTAGGTCATTCTTGCCCTATGCGATACTGGGAACCCCAGAATTACAAAAATTCCATATTACGATGGACTTTTACTCGAATATTCTGACTCAGGATGGAGTCATTCTTAAGCATGATCAAAATATTTTCAATCAAATTTCTCAGGAAAACTCATTCAATCATACATTAACTTTAACGAGTGATATGAATTGCAAGAAGCCGCTTCGTTCTCCTTCCAAATCAAATCAAGAAATTTTGTCGCAACAAGGACAATGTTATCTTGATACTCAAATTCTCTCGGATTATGATGACAAAAGTTTTAGTCATTGTACTACTGAAGAGAACTCACAGTTGGAAGGGCTTCTAAGCGACTTCAAGGATATTTTTGCGCGCAATAGATATGACGTAGGTAGAGTCAGATGGGAACCTCAGCGGGTAACTCTCACCTCGGAACTTCCTATCTCGCTTCGACCTTACCGTGCATCTCCTAGGGACAATGAAGAAATTCAAAAACAAATACAAGAATTACTGGAAGCTAAACTTATCAAAGAGTCCTGCAGTCTTTATTCCTCTCCCGTCACTCTGGCATATAAAAAAGGAGAAGGTAAAACGCGTCTCTGTATTGATTACAGAAAAATCAATGCCATTTGTAAGACTGACTCGGAACCATTGCCCCGTATAGATTGGCTTTTGGACAGACTTGTCAATGCCAAATACTTTTCCACGCTAGATTTAGCCTCTGGCTACTGGCATATACCACTTCATCCTTCAGACACAGAGAAGTTGGCCTTTGCAACCAATCAAGGTCTTTATGAGTGGTTGGTTCTTCCTTTTGGCTATAAAAATGCCCCAGCTCAATTTGCAAGAGCTCTTCGAAGAATCCTAGATAAACATAAAGTTAATTTTGCTACCAATTATTTTGATGATTTTATAGTTTATTCCGATTCCTATGCCGAGCATATGGATCACCTTAAAACTATATTTAACATTTGCCGTCAAGAAAATCTAAAATTAAAATTTTCCAAATGTAACTTTGCTAAATCTCAAATTGACTTCCTCGGTTATGAAATTAGTAACGGCCAAATAAAACCAGACAATGCTAACACCGAAACTATTAAAAAATTAATCCCTCCAAAAAACGTTAAAGAATTGCAAAGGTTCCTTGGTTCTGTAAATGTATACCACAAATTCATAGACAAGTACGCTAAAATTAGAGCCCCTCTAAATAAATTGTTAAAGAAAGATGCTCCTTGGGAATGGTCAGATGCCTGTCAACAATCATTTGAATTGCTTAAAAACGCATTAATTTCTAGGCCTATTTTAAAATTATTCAATCCTAACCTTCCATGCCATGTCTATACTGATGCCTCAAAGGAAGCCGTAGGTGCTGTCTTAAAACAAATGGATGAAAAAGGGAACTTGCATCCCATTGCGTTCCACTCGAGACAATTAAGGCCCTACGAACAAAATTACGCTATCACAGAACTGGAATGTCTAGCAATAATCGATGCCCTTGACAAATTCCATTATTACCTTCACGGAAAACCTTTTACAATACATACTGACCATGCCTCCTTAGTATGGCTTAAGAAGGTGAAGCATTTAACAGGTAGGTTATTCAGATGGTCATTAAAATTAAGTATGTATGATTATACTGTAAAATATAACAAAGGATCCACCAATTTTGAAGCAGACATGCTTTCAAGAAATCCCACTTTTTCTGTAAATCCCCATATTCATTTATTAACGTCAGATGAAATTAAAGAACACCAACAATTAGATAATATAACAGGGCCTAAATTTCAAAAAGTTAATGACATTGTAATAATTCGCAAAAAGGGTTTTCAAAAAATTGTAGTTCCATTCTCCTTGAGAGAGAAATTACTAATAAATACTCATACAGAATTTGGCCATCCCGGAATCCAAAAAATGTTAAATTTAATTTCCCCACAATACTACTGGAGCAGCATGACGCACGATATCACACAATTTGTCAAGCATTGTGAGGTCTGCCAACTGAACAAAAAATCACACCAACCAAAATTTGGTCTTCTGGAGGCATTACCACCTGCAGAACTACCTTTCGATATAATATCCTTAGATTCAGTAGGAGGTTTTAACTACTATAATTCATCTAAAAGGTATATGCACATAGCTATTGATCACGCTACTCGTTATGTTTGGGGTTTTGCATCTAAAAATGTTACAACTGAAGTCTACATTAATATTCTTAAACAGATGATGGGTGTAAAACCCCCACATCACTCAAACCAGACAATTCTGTAAAGTAAACTAACTATTCGAAATAAATTATAGAAAAAAAAGGAACAGAGGACAGTTGATGGACAGCTCAGACAAGAAATTTATAGCGGCAATAAGACTGTGACGGACGGCCATAAATAAAATGACAAAACAGAGACACTTTCACTAAGAGTGTATTTACAACAGGGCAAAAGGCGAAATCTCCGTGTGGGGTAATAATTATCAACCACATAGACATTCTGACGACTAGGCCGTTACAAGCCCCTAGAAAATTAAAATTAGGGGGTGTTCAAGTTAATAGTCAATTTAAGGACAGCCAATAACAGGGGACCGCCTTAAAATAAGCACAAATGAAATAACACGAGAATGGAAGAGGAAAAAAATATGTTAAAAAGAAAACTGTGAATGGTCGAAGGATATTCGACTACAGAATAATTATTATACATTTTTACTTCTTGAGTTTTTTTTTGATATAATATAACAGTCAGTCAACCAAGTGTGCTCGAGTGAGATGTGCCAATATGAGTAACGAAAATGTGCCGGACTTCTCCTCATCTGACCGGATATACATTTGCCTATAGTGTCAGCAACTTTAGAAAAGGTATGCTTTTTACCGACTTATTACCCCTTATTTTGCCCACAACTATAGAGTATGATAGAACAATCAAATAATGGTGAAACACTTGCACGCCAATTGTCCCGAAGGTTAATTCATTATGGTGATGATAACTAATGAATTTATGAAAGCAATTTCAATGTTGAAAATATCGTGCTACAAAGCATAAAATGTAATTATGCAGTGATGCCAACAGCTATAAAAAAATGAATAGATTTTGATTTGATTATTTTGTATCTTTGTAATTTATTTATGTGCATGTATATATTTAGTGTATTATGTGTGTTCTGTGTTGTACAAATAAATGTTTTTGTTTTATAAATGACAAAGCATGGTAATGATTTATGGAGTATGTGTCGAAATTACTCTAGGTGCATGCTGATCAACGTTTCATAAGGATCTGATAACATCGAAATAACACAACGCATAAATTAATCTAATTTTTTTTGGATGAGAATATTTTATTTTTGTGAGAAATTTTAATTGGAAGTATTTTGTAAGGAATGTTATCATTTTTATTAGGATTATTATTATTATTCCTTAAGCTGCAGAAAATATTCTTTTCCCTGATCAGATCCTAGAAACATAATACGATCACTAACAGATTTAATCATAATTATTATAAAATAAAAAAAATTGGTTGATCAAATTGATGCAAAATTTTGGGGAGAGAAATCTCGGAGAAGAATCCAAGGTAATAAGGAAGTAATATAATTATCACAAATTATTTTTAGGTATGTAAAAATCTCTCCATCAACAGATTTTTAATATTCAACTTCCCAAGAAAATTTTAACGGATAGAAATCCTGCGTTTACAGCGTCTAAACTTCGTAAATGGGTACATAAACATAATGTAAAAAAATTACTTACTTCTTCTCATAGACCACAGTGTAATGGGAAAAATGAGCGTGTGAATCAGTCAATTTGCACCCGACTAAGACTTAAAGTAAATTCTACCCCTTCAAACGTCCCATGGCCCAAAATTCTGCAGGAAGTAATTAATGAGTACAATAACACACCTCATTCAGTAACCAAGTACCCTCCTGCATATTTAATATTCGGCCAATTACCTTATCCATCAGTATTAGGCAATGAAAATTATTATCCCCCTGTAGAGGAAGCCAGAAAAGAGGCTTTCCAAAGAACAAGTGAACATCACTTGAAAAATAAAGTCAGGTATGATTTAAAGTTTGTGGAAGCGCCTTTTAAACCTGGTGACCTTGTCATAGTGGAAGAATTTCACTATCCGAATACTCGGAAGTTAAGTCCGCCTTTTTCTGGTCCATATCAAATTATGGAAAAATTATCCAATGTAAGTTTCAAAATTAATAAGCCTAATTGGCTTACAAAAAAGGATTATGAAGTAATACATGCTTCCAAACTAAGATGCTTTTTTCCTAGTAATCAATTTAAACTACTTACACCAATAAATTGAAATAGTTGGTATCATATGAACTGATATTATATTATATCTGATCTCGGTTTGCATTATTATGAATATTTGGAATTTTAATTACCTTTTTGATTTATTATGAATATTTGAATTTTAAATTATTTTTGCATTGTTGTGAACATTGTGTTATGTGTAAAAGTACTATTTCTTGAACTATGTCAGGACAGTTCCATACAAGTTTGAAAATGTAAATAACATTGGACTTTTCAGAATCCACCTGCAACATATTTCTTATTTTGATTATCTTATTCTATGTATAATATTTACTGACTGTTTTGCATTTATTAATACAATTGTTTTTATCATGTTTAATGGCGTACAATGGTACATTTTATAACAGTGTTGTTTTTAGATATGATATTTGTACATTTTTTATTATTGTTATTCTATTATTTGTTAAGTATACGAAAGAAATAACTCATCTCCCATTAGCTCACTTAATGTAAAAATTGTTTACCCTTTTCAGGTGAGTATCATGGATGGAAGCCGGCCCATCCCCGGAGACTTGTCTGGAAGGGGGGGAAATTGTAAGAAAATACAAAAAATCAGACCTATTTATTACTTTTTTAATAAATCGCCCCTCAATGTGGATACGGGCCCCATGACTAATAATCACGGGTTTTACAGGGCAACAAGAAACCTAAGTTTATCGTATTAATTTAAGTAAAACACATGGCCTTTTTAACTGGTAACCCCCCCTCGGGAGATGAGAAATTTCTATACATCTACGCACTTGGTCTCCAGAACTCATGATGTAAAGACTTGCGAAAAGACTTTGCTATGTTTTAAATAAATCGTAATTAAAACTCATCCCCTTGAAGTCTGTCGTTTCATGAAAATGCGACATATATATAATATATAATGGAGAAATTTAGTTTAGCAAGAAAATGCTTAGCAGGATGTAATTTATTTTTCTGCAATTCATACTAATAAATACTTGAATACATTTCAGCTCTGTAGTCTATCTAGTACCTTAATTACAAGCTAGTATTTAGCTAAAATTTATTTTTAACTAAAGTACCCTTAAAACTACTGAAATCCCATTCTCAGAAATTATCATTCATAAGAGTCTATGCACGGATTTTTATCAACTTTCGGATTCAGTAAGACATAAGTTCTTGCTAAATGGATTTTAATTTAAAGCACCTAACAGGTAGCGCAGCTATGTTATATTTTTCAGGAATTATTAACATGCAGATGCTATAAGAAACATTTAGGATTTTGCCTAGTTATCTTTACTATGTGATTCCGTCTTAAACGATTTTACTGTGTATCATTTTTCAAATTCTTCAACACATGGAAAATGGATTAACGATATTAAAGAATAGATGAAATATTTAAATATAAATCGGGATTCATTAATAAAATAAATATGTCACAGCCTTTGGAACTTTTTTAATAATACAAATTATAATTATGAAAACTGAAAATCTATAGTAAGCATCTTTGGTCAGAACTTTTCCCTACAAAACAATTTTTAACCATATCAAAGTAAAATAATAATAATAATAATAATAATAATAATGAAATTCAAAGCCGAGCCCGACTATAATTTTAACTTTTTTCCAGACTGAATTTTTTTCTATATGAGTCGGTTTGGGACCGAATCTAGATGTTTCGATCCGTGAGGCCCTCTAGGGCCGACCACCAGCATATTTTAAAAGTAGGTTTATCGTAAAATCTATACGCTGCTATTTTATGCTCAAGGTAGAGGTACCATCTTAAAACTATTTTTATTATAGTACAATTTGTGAATGATCCCTATCTTGTAGAGCCATGGTTAAGCGGTGTAACTCATGAATTTTTTGAGAATTTTGTATTTTAAAATCTTTGTGAGATTTGTAGATATTGAGATTGTTTTTTTGTTTGTTTGTTCAGTTCAGGAACGGATAAAGAAAAATTTCCTAATTGGAAAATTTATCCTCACGGGGGCACTATAAAAATTTATTTTTTGTATTTTCACAAATAGAACCCTAATGGAGTTGCAACTTATCTCATCAAAATTTGCACTTTTTATGATACTTTGCAATTGGAAGTATGTGCCTAGGAGCAATATATAAAGAGATATGCTATTATTTCGACATTTTTGAATCCCCCTACATAATAATTATGAAAATAGATAATATTATCTAGAGCTTCAGGCACTTCAACTTCAAAAGTTGAAAACGAACAAAGTGGCAACGATTTGAATAAAGGACTTTCCTTTTTTATACTTTGGAGTACTTCTAAATTATTATCATTATTATAATTATTTTAATGGTTAAAAGTTGTTAAAGCTCCAATAAATTATAAAACCTTTAGTTTAAATTAAGCTTAGAAAATACAGTTTAATAATTTTGCGTTGTCATACCTCCCAGTTTTAGAAAAGCCATTTTGAGTAAACTGAATTTATAGTTCTCAATAACAGTGTAAGTTTACGGATGCGGTGCGCTGAAGCACTAAATAGCTGCAACAATGATTACTTTTTAAAAAATTCAGATTTTTTTTTATCTGCACCGCTTCTTTCAAACGTAGATCGCTGGTTAGTTAATGACATATTTGTTAAATGCGATTACAAGATATCTGAATTTTAAAAAAAATAGTCCATTTGTAACATTGAACTGCCACAGACAATTAAATAAAATCATTTTACATGAATAATCAAAATACTATAAGGAAGAAAAAAAGTTTATTTTAACCTAAAAGATGTAAATTCCCTTTAATCTCCTAACTCGTCAGCGATTGTGTGAGTGATTTAGATGTTAAGAAGAATAATGAAATGTAAACACAGTGGACATCTCATCTTTATGTTATGTGCGATCATTAATAAAGACTAATAATACCATATATAATTACTCACATTATTCAGGGTGGCGAGTGGTCTTAGAAAAACACAGTAAAAAAGTGTTAAATACCAGCATTTTGTTAAAGAAAATTTCGCCTTTTATGATCCCTTTATATTAGTCTAACTATTTTCTGTAAGAAAATACTGGTAGTTTCCTCTTTTTATCACTTTATTTTTTCATGACCACTCGCCACCTTGTTATTGTTTCTGAGATTAAATAATACGAAATTCAATACGATTTCTTATTTTATTTTAATAAATTATTCAACAAATCATTATCTAAGCACAAAACAGCTTTAAAATTTCTATTATTAGGTTATTTATGTATGTAAATAATTACAGAATTTAATGTATAGCTTTAGAAAAATTACATTGATTTGAACGTCAACAAGCAAACAGAGGGGTAAAGAGGTATTGATAAAAAATATGCTCAAAGCAGTAAAATGTTAGTTTTCGAGATTTTTCATCACTCTCTTATGCTGAAATGGATAGACATGCATTTATTGAAAACTTATATTTTGCTTTATATAAAATATCTTCAGATAGAAAGAAAAGTTGTAGCTTACTTTTTGAGAAATTCTGATGAAAAATATAATCTGCTTTTAATGATTTATTTAATACAAAATTATTAAATATACTAAAAAAAATAATACCAAATATTTGATGCACCTTTTATGGTGTTGTTTTTGTTTCCACAAACATTAAAAATATTACTTAATTCAACAATAATTTATAAATAATTTTTGTTTTAGGATGAAACAGAATATTTCTAGAATTTTTTTTTATATTGATACTGGTTTTTCTCACAATTCTTTTCCACTTTGTCTATATCTTAATTTACAGTACACCTTGCAAATTTTAAATCGCATAGAATTAGCATCCAAATTTTAATTAGGGTAGAATTTGTTAAATGTCATATTTGTTGATATGCCTTTTAACAACTTATAATGACAAGAGACGATTCTGAATGAATTATTCCCTCCATTATTTTGTTTCATTTTTTATGTATTTTACATTGGTAAACATGATTTTACTTTTTTTTTACAATTTTCCTGCTGAATTAAAGAATCGATTTTTTTTAATTGTGCAATGTCCAAATGAATTAATTTAAATTATAATCGTATGAGAAAATGTAGAATAAATAAGGCATAAAAATTAACTTGGAAATTTGGATATCTTAAAAATTCAATACCTTATATTCGTATTGGGACTATTACCAAAATCTATAAAGATTTTCTTTAAAAAAGTTATCGAAAAAAAAAACGCGGTAGGGGGGTTGTTTTTCTTTAAAAATTTTTACTCAGACAACTATTACAACTTAGTTCAATGGTTTCTGAGGTGTACATTATGCCGAACGGATGTCGTTCCTGTAGCTCAGAAAAAGGAAAATTTTACAGCTGATGCCAGTGATCTTTAGTTCGATTATAGATCGAGATGCATATTTACATATTCTCGAAAAAATTAAAATCGTAATTAAACATTTATCAATGTATTTCTTTTTAGATATAAAAACATTTAATTTCTTAGATTGTGGGAACGGTTAAACATTAAAAAACCCACCTTTATTGCATTCACTTTACACAAACAAACGAAATAAAATTATTTATCATTCACAATATTTATCATTCAATTATTGTAAATTTCAGCTTTTGGCTTGTTATACTTATATTATATAATTAATATTCAAAGTATATTTAATTAAATAACAAAGACTGAAGATTAATTGTGTTTAATGATTAAAAGAGTTATTTTTTTATTATTGAGGAAAAAAGTTAGCCAATAATTATCCACCTGTCTGAATAAAGATAAACGAAACATCAAATTTTCTAAAACTCATTTAATGGGTTTTCCTTCTTTGATGACATATTTTCAAAATTTAAAATGCTTTTAGTATTTTTTATAATAAAATATATGATAAATAAATTCTTGAAATGCGATAAAATTATCCATATTTCTTAAGTTTATCAGACGAAATGAAAAATATCAAAATGAAATCCCCAAACCAAAGGGAAAAATAAGTAGAAGATTTAATTAAGTTTTTCTGCCTTTTTTTCTTACATAGGTTATGGAACCTCTTTTCTGAATTAAAATACGTTTGTGAATTGGAAATCATTTTTATATATCTGATTAATTAAATTCGGATTCACTTATTTGGGAGGATTGTTTTATGGAATTAATATCGAAGAAGATGAAATATATATATTACTTTATTAAAGATAGTAGCAAGTTATATCGGTATTGATTAATTTTTTACACAATGCATATTTATTTAAAATTATTTAAACAGTAAATAGAATTGGATTAATACATATTTGTTATCATAGACTTCCAACCGTTACCAATTTCTCCACGGAAATTTTGATAAAAGATCTTCGCCTTTTTCAATCACTTTAAAATTTGGTAACGATTACTGTTTCGACCTACTGGTGAGAAGCAATTACAATAGTTTACAAATAAATGGGATAAAGTTTAAGTTTCAATTGCAAGCGAATATATTTTAATGCTACATCACACTGCTTTTTAAAAACAAAATCAATAAATATATTAATAGTCGCCTATAATTGAACATTACAAATACCCTACGTATAAAGGTGTCAGAGCACGTGGGACAAATTTTAAAATTCTTACAAGTATCTTTTATTAATAAACGTTGAGAGACATTTTTAATAAGATATGCTATAAGGACTACCCTCGAAGGTTATTCATAAAAGATATTGGTAAAAGCAATAAAATCTGTCCTGTATGCTCCAAACCCTGAATATGAATGTATATTTATTGATGGAAATGTACAGTTATGGGAAAAAGTAAACATCCCCTAATAACTCCTCAATAAATTATCATAGAAGAACGTTACTGGTACTGATTCATTGGAAATAAAATCTAATTTTAAATGATGCACATGAAATTTGCTTAGGGGCTATCTACGTGTTAGAACGAAACTTAACTGTGTTTATTTCGGTAGCAGTACCCAATTCTGAAAGGATAAATGAACTCTACACCCTTCAGTGAGCCTAAAAACAAATTTTCACGCAAGTCATACCTTAATTTTCCGCGAAATTAAATATTTTAAAACGAACATATTTCAGGAGCCGTATCCAAATTGAAGTTCAGTACACGATTGTTGACTGAAAAAGCCCCCCCTCCTTGATCAAGGCATCTTAGGCGTCACTCAAGCAGTCACTGACTGCTAGATTACAGATTGGCATAAAAACTGTCAACATATCTACCCACTTCAATTGTAAACTGCTCCTTAAACCATAATTTTGCCGTTTTTTCAGCATAATTTAAAAACTGATTGGTAGAAAAATTTTAAATTTTGGATTTGAATAAAATAGGATATTATAAATCTAAATCCATCAAAAAAATATAAGTTTAAATTCATAATTTTTTTAACATGAATTTCACAATTCATGTCATAAAATTACACAAATTGCAAATTCAGCGAATTTATGTTTGGGTATTTTATTATTATTGATACAAAATATCAGCACACTAGGAGCATAATTTCAGTATATACTAATTGATATACTAAATACTAAGGATATATTAAAAAATATGAAAATGTAATTTAACATTAGAAGGTTTAAATTTTGAATATTTATTATTCAAAAATTATTATCCAAATGACTTGAAATTTGGTGTCTAGGCATAGACTAAACCAAGATTTGAAATATCTTGTTAAAATCGGGTATTGCCATTGAATAAAATGAACTTTGTATTCGTTTTAATATCTTGATGGCCCCCTAAGCAAATTTTTATATACATCATTTAAAAATAGACATTTTTTCCAATCATTCGGTACCAGTAACTTTCTTCTAAAATAATTTTTTACGAAGTTAGTAGTAGAGGTTGTCTGATTTTTCCCCCCACGACTACACATGCAATAAAGTATAAAATCCAATTTATTATTTCGTAAAAAATATTTTTTGCTAAACTGAAATTTCATACTAAATTTTTTTAAAGTTCTTCTTTTATAATCCTAACATTAATTAGATAAAATGAAAACTTAACGCGATAATTCTGAAAGAGAATTATGGGGTTTGTACATTTCTACCATCAGTTTTTAGCAGTTATTTCCGCCTTATTTAAACGCAGAAAAATATTGTATATTTTGGGAATTCAGGTAGCCGCTGTGACTTATGCCTTTTAAAATTTAAATAGAAAAGTTGCAGTTAATATTGTTGTCAGACTTCTTAGAAATTCAATTAAGTAAGGCGATATTTTAAGCCGAAAAAAGTGTTGTATGTTCCATAGTTTTAATTTACTGGGCAGATAATAAAAATCGTTAAGACGGTAGCACTTACGTTTTCTGAAAAGTGTTCTTACACCACTGTTTGTAAAGACCAATATTTGTGAAGTGTGATTTTCTACTTATATGATGACAGAAATCTGCGACAAATTAAGGTACATTTTTATTTATTGAATGATGGAAACTCTGACATATTTAGGTCGGGTAGTGAGTAGCAACGTTTTAAGAGGTTAAATAATCGGCTTAATATACACTAGTAATTTCGGACACAAACGTGTTTAAGCTTTATTCTGTTTTCCTACCTTAGAAGTTTTTGATCACAAAACAAGAAGTGCACTTCTTCGTTCTAGAATTCCAAAAAATTTAGCGGCATTGGTGTCCCTTTATGAATTCTATTTACGTACTCCAGTAGTCTGTATTCTGTTGACCTCAAGCAGATGCGTGGCTTGAAGACGGTGGGAAACTGATTTCGAGATTGGAGATAACGTGGTTGGATTCAAGTGCTGTTTATAGAGAAGCCCCAATTCCATCAGGATATAATATATAACATTTTTTGATATGGAGGGAAAGGGGAACTAGAAATAATCCCACATTCGTTCGTGAAAAATCACATTAAAAAAGAAGTGGGTTGCTGGTATGGACTGGGATCAGCACATGTGGACGTACGAACATCCATTTTATTCGGAATAACACTTTGACAGCCCCAAGGTACACAGACTAGATTCTGATATTCCATGTCGTATTTTACGATGAAGCATTTAGTTATTCTTCTTTTACCGTGTATGATAGTGCGAGATCACATAGAGCTCGTCTTGCGCAGAACATGTTTAATCCCTTGAGGGGCAGTAGTACATCTACGTAATCACTTAATTTTAATTCCGAAAAGCCCCATTGGCAATTGAATTTTCGTAAAAAGAAATCGGTTTATTAGATGCGAGAAATATAGCTGTTTCTTATTTACAAATGAAATTGTTTTTAAATTCCGCTGTCATTCATTAATATCAACATTTAAGCAATTAAAGGCATTCTGCGCCGCAAAGGGTTAAACCTGAAACAGAACCGCCTATGGAATAGCGAACACACTGTCCTATCCTGAATCCGAACAGATGCGTAGTCCGGATGGAAGGGGTACAAATTTTCTGCATATTACTAATTTTGATAAGTTGTGTTCACCTTATCTAATGACAGAATATTCTGCTATTAATCAAGGCCAAAATAACTTTGAAATATTACTGGTGAAAGAGCATTTGGACTCACCATCCCTTGCTCTGCCATCGAACCCTATCAAGCATTTTTTTTAGACACTCGGACGCAGGGCCTGATTATCAACGGGGCACTCTCCCACCAGAAAAAATAAATAGAAATTTTTTCCTTATTCATGATAGTAATTTTGACTGAAAAGGGCGTTTAAACAAGGCGAAAATTTCTATGTAATTTTACTGGGGAGAGAGTGCCCCGTTAGTAATCAGGCTCTGCTCGGACGCCGCATTGCAGCGAAGCTAAGTGTTTCGTTTATAGTCCGGGACTTGATGATTGGAGTTCTTGGGGCGAGTAACAGTAATCCAATAATTCTTATCATTAATGCCACCGAATCCATGGAATTCAGGTTGCAGTAGTTTTATCTATTCGAAGAGACCTCACGCCTTTATTAAATGCCTTGCATCATTCCCAAACAGTATGTTTTTGTCATTTATAAGTAACAAAATTGTTAACCTAAATCATCTTTTCATTTAAAAAAATTAAAGCTCTCGTGATTTTTTTTTCAGTTTGTTTTCGGTTTTGCGCATTGATATAAATGTACTCTCTACAGGGTGCACAGAAAAATCTTGTTAATCTGAAAATACTCTCGAACTGAGAGAGGTACAGCTGTGCAAGTGAGGTAATGGTGTAGTAAAGTGACAACGCCCAAACTAATGTGAACGACAGCAACGTTCCCTTACAGGCGAAATTTTGAAGCTAGCTATATAGCAAAAGAAATTATTTATAACAAAATTTCCAATTAGAAAGATTTAGAGCATGTCTTAGTTAGTCCAAAACGACATTTGGTTCACATGGATGAGATAAATCGGTTCCTCTATAAGCCAGAATCTCCGAAATCGGTGCACTTCATTTTGCGTAAACGTTTGAAAGAAATAGCCTGAAGTATAAAACAATACACATAATTTAATGCATAGATACGTATTTACATCAATAAATTTCAATAAAATCGCATAAAAAACCCTAAAAAAGAAGATTTAAATCGAACATTCGGATTAAAATTATTGTCTGTAATCGAAAAGTTCATGTTATAAGACATGTTGTTTGTATCAAACGATAGCTAACACCTTTTAAATTAAAATTTTAAGTGCATTAGAAAATAAATTTTTACGAAGGTTTCAGTACACTATAATGTCGCAAGTTTCAATTGCGCTCTGCTATTTTTCCGATTTGTGAATATGCAAAGTAGAATGATCACGCATCAATATCGGACATTTTGGGATATAAAGCAGTGTTGCCATATGGGCTACTTTTTTTTAATTCAAATTCTACATTGGCACCACTTTTTTGAAATGGCGAAATGTGCCTTACTTAATGGCATAGTAATTAAGGCGAGCATAAAAAAAAATTACAGTTTCGAAATAGTAGAGCCAGTCAAGAAATCTGAAATTTATAAAAGTAGCCTAATGGCAACACTGGTATAAAGGCGACGATTTATCGAATCCATCGTACCATATGTCGTTACGTACTAATTAATCTATATTCTAAAACTTTCTAACTGTAAATTTTGCTTTGTCTCTATTCGTTTTCAATTTACAGTGCCTACGTTTCAAAATTCGTCACTAGGGGGCGCTTCCCTCGCTTGCATTAGGTCAGGTATAACCTCTTTTATGCACCATTACCTTATTTTCATAGCTGTTGTATAGCTGCACTTAACAGCTGTTTCATAGATGTTAAGTGCCTTACTTAATGGCATAGTAATTAAGGAGAGCATAAAAAAAAATTTACAGTTTCAAAATAGTGGTGCCAGTCAAGAAATCTGAATTTTAAAAAAGTAGCCTATTGGCAACACTGATATAAAGGCGACGATTTATCGAATCCATCGTACCATATGTCGTTACGTACTAGTTAATCTATATTCTAAAACTTTCTAACTGTAAATTTTGCTTTGTCTCTATTCGTTTTAAATTTACAGTGGCTACGTTTCAAAATTCGTCACTAGGGGGCGCTTCCCTCGCTTGCATTAGGTCAGGTATAACCTCTTTTATGCACCATTACCTTATTTTCATAGCTGTTGCTCTCTCTGTTCGCAAATATTATTAGGTTAAGCGGACTTTCCTATGCACCTTGTACAATATGCTCTTGCATGGTCATCTCGCACCATTTTCTTTCATTTTTTGCTTTCTACTTTGCCCTAATTCTTTGCACAGTGAGCATGGTTTAACTGAAGATGTACATGTTAAATCTTAAAAAAAAACAATATTCAATTATTTAAAGTTTTTTGTAATAATTCATTATGAATATTTATTTCCAGTATCTTTTATAGGTAATCTAGAAAAATTATAAAGGGACTCAAATCTTTATTATTACTTTTTAAATATTTTTCACTACAAACCGGGGCTGTCCAACCCGGGGCCCGCGAAACACCAGAAATATTAAAAAAAAATTATCGTACTAAATCTTCGAATATCCCCGATTCAATTCACTGGTACCTTGTGGGCACCAGTATGAACAGCCTTGCTTTAGAGTTGCAATATCACAATCATTCAACGCAGCGTATTTGAGGTTTCTTACGCTTCAAGGCCTTTCAAGAACTGTTACCAGAATTTTTATAAAGTAACATTTGCCTTATTTAACAAAAAATGCTCTACTGCTTTCAAATATAGCGACCAGTACATTACAAAATTTCTTGTAATATAACAACTAAACTACCATGAATCCCTTGATGCAAACGAACCCAGTATTAATTACAGATAAATTCAAAACACATATAAAGCAACTTAATGACCCTTGCAGATATTCACTGAAACTATCGCATCATCTAGTTTTATTAAATATGCTGCTAATATTGCATATATCCGTCATACATCAGGATTTTGCGATGAAACATTTCTGAAATAAATAACTTATTCATTCGCTTTCAGCTCATTAACTCAAATAAATGTGCCGGTTTTATCAACATTCCTCAATACTGTATTTAATGTCAACGGAAATAAAAAAGGAGCATGGAACAATGGTTTATATTTTTTTCTTTACCAGAGCTGCCAAGTGAACCGATTTTTGGATACATTTATTTTATTACTGAAAACGTTGTTTTATTTAATTGGAACATTCTGCAGATTTATAAGAACAATTCTTTTTTAAAATGATACTTGTATGCAAAATGTCAAAAATTCGGCAACTCTTTTTATACATATAATTTAATTTCTTAAAGGATACTGCTAATTCAAGGTAGCTACCTTATTGGATTTTTAAAGGAATCAGACAACATTTGTTTTCCTTATAAAATATGGAATATACTAAATTTTGCTTTATTTAACCCTTTGAGCTCTGGGGTGTAAATGTCTTCAAAATTCCAAATGTCACATTAGCACCAGTATTTTGCAAAGAAAAAAACCGGTTAACGATAAACACGAAAAAATAAATTAAATCTTTTTCAAATAAATTTGGTAGAATTTTCTGGTGCCGTTGTGATATTTCAGAATTACAATTACATGGTAGAAAATTCTACCATCAAAGCTCAAGGGGTTAACCCTTTCCGGCACACTGTGCCCGGTCTGGGATGGCTATTTTTAATTCCAAACTCGCAATCCGCACCAATAAAATTTTAGCAAAATTTTGCTTTTACAATAAAAGATGCAATTAGAGATTCCGAGTGGTCTAAAAATTTCGTCTGTGAATTCCGGCGTCAATCGATAATGTCTCACTTTACTAACTGATTTTGCCCGTGCCGGAAAGCGTTAATACAAGCATTTTCGCAATTCAATTCTGGAAAAATTTCAGCCTTAAAAAACCGGTGATAAAAGATTAAAAATTCTGTAAAAGACACTCGTCCCGAAAGCGTTGAAAGGATATATATTAAGTTTCTCCTTTTTTTTTTTTTTTTTTTTTTTTTTTTTTTTTTTTTTTTTTTTTTTTTAAATTACCCATGCAAATTTCGAAAACCACGAGGTTTCATTGACGAATATCCGTGTATTCCGTTCTGCAAACCTTCTTCTACATTTTCAGGAGTCATCTAATACTTCTTTTGAAAAAGTTTTTGATTTAGAATCAAATACTTAACGGGACAATTTTTTATGTCATTCAAACTGTTAATTTTTTTGTGAAAAGAATTTTTGAGAGAAAAAAAACAAATAGTAATGGGATATAGCAATGTCCAAAGAGTAGAGAGGGCGCATCAGAACAATTCAATCAAACTCAAGGAATTTGTTTTTCCCAGTCAAAGTATGTCTCAAAAACTTCTTTTGTAATTTATGTGCTATTTTTAGTTCAACTGGTACCACTTTCGGAAAATAAAAGTCTTTTACTCACACTTTGACAAGATTTTCAAAAGAAAAATACAACAAAATGTGTTTTTAAAAGTATTATTTCCAATATAATATAAAAAATTGTTGCTAGTGGCCAACCTGCCCATGACCTGTTGGCAAGCAACTTTGTAGATTCCATTTTCAACACCCAAAAGATCTTTTTTTAACGATTGGTCGCTGTGGATGAATTTTCAATGCTTTATAACAATCAGAAATGCAAACAACCCTGATTCAGTCGAAATAAAGGCTCATTTTCTATCGCTAAAGTTGAACGCTTACAGAAGAAAGTTTTGGTCTCTATTTGACAAAATTCGATCTACTACGAGCGATATCCACCTAACTAGACAATCAATTCAGAAAATTACTATTACATGAACTGAAGGTAGCAATAGCCATGTAACAGCACGAGATAGAAAAAAAAATCATTATATTATATTTTCACGACTCCAATCCACATATACCTTTGACTGTAAGAAAAAAACTTCTTGCATTCGAATGAGAAATTCTGAACCATCTTCCTTATTCTCAGTTCATTGCTCCATCCGACTAATATTTATTTCTTTCTCTCAAAAATTCTGTTCACCAACAAATTTTAACACTTTTTAAATGACATGACAAATCACCTCGGTAAATATTTTGCGTTTTTTAAACCAAAAAAGTTTTGTAAAGAAGGCGTTAATAGACTACCGGAAACATAGAAAAACCTTTATTCAACAGATTGACGCAAGCTTCCCGCAATAATATATTGCATAATCAAAATTTCTATATTTTATTTTTTGGTTCGTTCTCATTGATTAGAAAATAGATAGTCTTTAAAAACAGGGGTAATTTTTTTCATGATATTTTAACAGTATGAAAACATTGAGAGCTTTGTAAACGATAAATGCACATTTTCATTTCAAAATTCGCGTTTTTTTTCTGGCATTTTGGAATTAATTAAATAAATTGGTATGCATACTATACCGGCAAGGTTAGAGGGTTAAGTGTGTGAGGTTGAGAGGTTAAATGTGCGATGCATATGCTGAATTTTAAATTTATATACCGTAATTTCGGGTGTATAAGCCGCGGATCAAACAATTCTTTTTGGACCCAGAAATCTTATTTAGTGATTGAAGACAAATATTTACGGCGATCTAACTAGTTATATTTGTTTCTTAAAAAATTCTGGGTCGAAAAAGAATTGTTTGATCTGCGGCTTATACACCCGAAATTACGGTAACTGTAACTGTTATATGCGAATATTAGATTTCGTTATAATTTCTAGATTATGTCGCTAAGTGTTTTTTATACATCCGTGAGGCACGATATTTGTCATTTTTTCTAATATAATATGCTTTTACTTATTCTTTTAATCTCTGATATGGGTGCACTACTTAAGCTTCCTACCCTGAATGTGTCTAATCGACCCTTAACTATTCTATGTTTTATACGATTCGAACCAGAACTTTTTTCACAAAGAAAGTTAAATAACAGATAAAGAGAAATAAGTCAATTAAATACTCCCTCTGTCCCAAATTAGTTGCGACATTTGAATACTTTTGTACGGATTATTGGTGTTTATGGCTTTATGATTTTGTTTGAACATTTCTCAGAGAGCTATACTATCAATCAACAATATTTACATACTTAACATTCCCTCCATAATTACATAAATAAGTAATTAATTAGTTTAAAAAATCCCGGTTCGCACGCTCTTAAGCCACGCCCTATTTTGTAAACATTTTTTTAACAATAATAGCTTAAAACTGTCTTCAAGTTAATTAATAGTGAATTCTGACATCTTCTTACTTCTGACACCTAGTATATACCGTAATATTCATTCTAGTATAATTTAACTGGTCTCGATGTACTAAACTGCATCAGAAGTTACTTATGACTCCGCCTACTTGAAATGTCGCAACTAATATGGGACAAAATTTTCATCCTAAATGTCGCAACTAATTTGGGACAGAGGGAGTATATTAAAATGTTCTAAATAAAAATTCTGGTTTGAAATGTTTTTATCAAGATTGAGTAAAATTTGAACAGGGTAGGAAGGTTAAAATCTAAATGTCTCGGTGCTAAATTTAAGGGGCCGTATATACGTTGAAAATACTCCGGCTGCAACAGCTGCTCATTTTTTTTTGCCAGTGCTGACGCGTAGTTTTCTGGAAGATAGGGGCAAAATTTAACACCTATGTTACAGAAATTATGTTAAAAATTCAATAAAATTCGCTTGAACTTTTCTTAATTTAATTCATTATCTGAAGTTAACACTAGAACCGTGGTTATTTTATTAAAGTTTTATAAAAAGTGCTTGACATCAGAATTTTTATTTAAATTTATTTTATTTGTTTAATTTGCCAATTTTTGTGCTGCACAGATTTAATAAATCTCATCAAGAAATTTCTGGTTCGAATTGGCTATTTTCAATTTAGCAGGGGTCCTAATGACCTCTAATGGTTGTTCTAGTGTTAACCAAAATATTTCCATTTCAAAAATTAATTAATTAAAATTTAAACAGCTTTGATATCATGTTTAAATGTTTTTGTATCAGGTGAACCAGAAAGTTTTGTCACATAATGTTATTTCACGCCAACATTTTTTTAAATTCTTATTTTTTCACTATCCCACATTCTTATACTGATAAAATTCGCATCTTTTTCATTTTTCACATTAAGGTACAAACAATGGGAAATTTTCTATTAAAAAAAAGTGCCAGCGAAGAAACCTGAATTTTACTAAAGTAGGCGTGAAGTAACTTATACGACAGAACTTATCGGTTGACCTAATAAATGAAATATCTATGTTAGAGCGGAACGAAAGTAATATAATTTAAACTCAAACAACCTCCTGCTAAATGTTATATTAGAACCAATATTTATAGTTGAAATGCAGATTTGAGATTTATAGAAACATCTGATCATCGATATAGGAATACTGCTCCTGGTTTTGCGTTTTCCCACAATAGTATTGCTTTTGGTTAATTAATATCCACAACCTTCTGAATTGTCATTTGATACGTCAGTTACAGACGACTGATTTTGAATCATTGTATAAGCGATATATTTCATAAATCATCTGTTATATTCATTACGAAAATTCCGGTTCAGATATTGCGTAAAGATCCTTGTTAAATGTTAAGGGTAAGTGTGGATTTAACTAGGCAGCTATGTACAAGGGTTCTTTTTTAATTAAGTACCGTTTATGGATTTAAAAAAATGAAAGCAATAATTTTTTATTACTTACATTTCAAAGGCACATTATGCAGCTATTTCGCAACCTAATCGGCCTTATAAATTAAAGCATTTATCATAATGTTCCGTAGATTGTTAATTCCATCTGCATAAAATTTTGGTGCTGGCCTAATCAAAACTCGGGTCTTTTAATTCTATCTCGCACTACTTTCTCAAAGCAGAATTTTTTAATACAAATTTTGAAAAAATGTCCAAGAGAAGTATGCTACAAACTTATTTTTTTTAAATAATGGTGCCGTTAGAATGTAAAAATAGTCAGCAGTGGCTGCTACTAATGAGTATTGATGAACAATGACCAATAGCATTGGCGGTAATTGTTGTATGGTTTTTGCATTACTTAAGATTAAGTATAAAAAATATTCTTAAACCTACCAAAAAATAATAACGAACAACTTATAACAACCATTAGGAAATTGAAATTCTAATCAATTTGACATGTTATATTCAGGTTCAGATGACGAAAGTTCACCTCATTTAAGTTTACCACTTACAAATTTGACTTCATGCAATGCAAATCGTCAGCTAATAATTTAATAATAATAAGCTCGAATCAATTTACCGTATTTTCGGGTGTATGAGCCGCGGCTCAAACAATTCTTTTTGGACCCAGAAATTTTATTTAATGATTAAACACAAATATTTACGGCGATCTAAGTAGTAACTTTTATTTAAAAAAAAATTCTGGGTCGAAAAAGAATCGTTTAAGCCGCGGCTTATACACCCGAAATTACGGTATGTCGTTCGAAAGGTTTTTAGACCCGAGCATACGCTTCCCGCTTTTTGGTGATTATAATTTAATAATTCCCCCCCCCCCTTCCCAAGACTCACTTCCGCTAGTGAGCCGCAATTAGAGAAGAAAAGCGAAAGTCTCATGGACTTTAAAAGAAGAAAAGTTAAAGGATCACGAACTTTAAATAGTGTAAAAAAATAAAATGGACACCACAAGGTCCATATCTGGAACCAAAAACAACAACCATTTTCCATTTTAAATATTAAAAATTCCGAAGTCGAGTCTCAGATGGATTGTTTTCTCTTATTAGGCTTATTTCATAAAAATCTTCGTAAATATTTTCCTTTTCTAACATCATTTTTAGATTTTAGTTTGTTTCAATGGCACTGACGTATTATTCTGCATTTAACCCTTTTAACGGACAAAGAATTTTCATTGCTAAGATATTGAAATATATGAGTGAAATCGTAATTGCGAACAAATATATTTGTAAATAATAAAAAGTGATTTTTCACATGCATAATAAAATGGATTATTTTTAATCAAAACTACAGTGTCGATGTTGCATATTGGAATTAAAATTTTGTAGATTCATAGCAAAAACAATGAACGTTAAAGGGTTTAACAGCGATGAAGTAAAATATTTAATTTGAATTATGACACCTGTGAATTTTCAACCTATAAACAACATGAAAACTTTTCACTTGTAAGAATATAGACAACTGTCAGTAATAATTCAAAATAGCAATGATCATATTATTTTTTCCCAGGAGACAACATATAAATTAAGCAGAGAACACTGTTCAGATTTACTTGAGATAGAAACTCGTAACACTTGCCAGCTATGCATAACAAGAAATCCTGTGTAGTTTTCTTCAATTTATTTGATGTTTAAAAGTAGAAACACATCAACAAACGTTGTATCACGTTATTTAACCCCATGAGAGGCAGTGTACTTCTGTTGCTAAAATATTAAAATGATTGATTGACACCGGTATTTATAAACAAATTGAAATGAAAGTAAGTGCAAGCATTTTTTGAGTATATTTTATAAAGTAAAACTTAATTTCTAAATGCTGGAGCCAGTGTGGCAGTTCGGAATTAAATGTAAGTGGTATATATTATACACTGGTGAACTTCAAGGGGTTAAACTTTTATCTGGAACTAAAAATTCTTCCATATAAAGCATGAATGTCAATCTGTGACCCTTTGGATACTGCTAAAATTTTATAAAAAAGTCGATTTAATGAATCGCAGATATCCGGTAATTAAGTATTTCAATGATTACCGTAAAATTATAGTGGCTTCCGTCGGGCCATAATTTGACGCCTCTTTTATGTCGCGTGTCCGAGAAAGATATTTATTATTCGAAACATTAATAACAATAGTATTAACAAGTGGAATGGTTTGCAAATTGCTTTTAAAGAATGGGGAAATCTAAAGTTATTTTCACAGTACCCAGAGTTTCCAAATGGACCGCCAACTGAACAGCAGTATTTTCTGCAAAATGCACAGAAATTACCTTTGTAGGCTAATTGATATTCAAATGTTGTAGAATACTACCATGCAATTTTTTGTTCAATACATATTAGTGTTTAGTCCGAGAACCATTTAGGAGACCTGCAGTATATTCAATGTAGACGAACGTTAGTAGCAAGAAGAATTTCGACTCTTGCACTCGATAATTCTTCAAGTTTTTTTAACATTTGCGATATAGCACTGAGAAGTGCAAGTTGTATCCTTTTTATTTCTAAATTAATTCTTTTTATTGAATAATTAATCATTTAATTAATAAACTGTTGGATTTCTTCATTCTTTTTCATAAAACTGTATTTTATTTCATTTACAGTTTTCGTGTGCATCAACGCATCGAAGGGATTTTAGGTGTTTTAGTACCAGAAATTTCGTTAAGTAATATTCGCTGTTTCTGAAGCTAGATTTATTTTAATTAAATAAGGTAAATATTGCGTTACAAAAATTTTGGTAAAAATTCCTTTAATGTCCTTGAAATGTACGACCCCTATGGTACTATTCGTTTTTATTAATGTCTAGAACGATAAAATCTTTCTCGGAGTGAAAGGCGTTTACCTTGCCAATGAAAATTTAAGCAAATTAACCTGGAATTTAAGTGTATCATTATATTCTGAATATTAACCCCTTGAGCTCTGATGGTAGAATTTTCTACCACATAATTTTAATTCCGAAATGTGAAAATGACTCCAGAAAATTCGACCAGATTTATTTGAAAAATATTTAATGCATTTTTTCTTGTTTATCGTTAGGCGGATTTTTTCTTTGCAAAATACTGGTACCAATGTGACATTTGGAATTTTGAAGAAATTTACGTCCCAGAGCTCAAAGGGTTAAACAGAATTATCATATTGGCTAACTGTACTTAAATACAGGGCCTGATTACTAATGGGGTACTCTTTTACCAGTAAAATTTTACAAAAAATATCACCTTATCTAAACGCCCTTCTCACTTGAAATTGCTGTCATGAATAAGGGAAAAAGTTCTAATTCTCTTTACTGGTAGGAGTTTGCCCCGTTGATAATCAGGCTCTGCTTGAGTATAGTGTTGTCAGACGATTATTTTTCACTCCAGTCTTACCATTTTGTGCTACTTTTTTACAAATTCTATTCTTGCTGCGATTTTTATCAAATAGCTTAATTCACATTACTTGCTACTTTTCTTTGCTTTTAAATAAGACGGATACTACTTTTTTCGAAACATTAGTAGCAATCAAGACATCTTAATTTAAGAAATAGCCTTATTGGAAGAACTGGAAAATTGCAAAAATATATGAATATGTTTAAAAATTAGAAAAAAATGTAGGGATTATTTGAAATAATATAATATCTCCCATAGCTTCCCTCAATATTAAACGAAAATTACTTTTCAAATATCGTTACAATAAAAATTATTAACTTGTATAGATAGATGCATACATATCTTTTAATATCATTATTTCGAAAGAGTAATCTTCGACTTATTTGATGACAAATTTTTCCACATTAAATATTTTTTGAATATTTATATTCTAAAATAGTAGTACTCCAAATTAAGATAATTGGCATCCATGTATCAGGGATGCAAAAATCTAGGTGCCAACAGGCATTCTCTCACCACTAAATTTATTTATTTTTATTTGTCTTGTTTTTAGTGTTAAATTGCTTCTTGAATGCTATTAAATTTCCAGCGAACAAAAATATTAAATTTTAGTGACGAGAGACTGACTCCTACATTTTTGCATCCTAGCTATGTATATATATATTTGTACTTAGATGCTATTTAACATTTATCCTTTTAATAAATTTCTATATCATACATATGTTTTTGCTTGTTTTAAAGCTCATAAACATATGTATGACTAGCAGAAACTATTAATTTAACTAATGACTTTTTAATATAACTGAAATACATGCTGGAATTTACGCCTCTTAGAGCATGCATATTGAATGAATCTATAATTATTCATATCTTAATTCAGTGTATCATCATGTTTCAACGTGTATTAGCATATTTACTTACTTTGATTTGCATCGAGTTTAACTCGCATTTAAAGCGAGATATGTGGTGAATGGAGATAAATTTAAGTGGAAGATAATGTGTCTGAATAAAACTATTAAATTGAAGTTAATCATGTAACCAATCACGCATAAATTTAATAAACCGATTAAATTAAAAGTTTTAGTAAACGCCAAATCATTTTATATCATGTGGTTCACACTGCAACATAACGGTGCGCAAATTTACCGCTAATGAAAAATATTCGTCTTAATAAGCCTCAAAATTTCTGTTTTTAAATAACGCAAAAACACTGTGAGAATATTTATCCCAAAGGAGTAGAATGCCACTGATTTGTGTTATTAAACTTAATAAAACAATTTGAATGTTAACCGGTTTGTTTCCTGAGTTATTTGTGTAGATTATTTGCTACTGAAAGACACAACTGATTTAATTGTTATTTAATGTGAATGTTTAATCTCTTAACCCTTTGAGGGACAAGCAAATGCGTTTGTGTAATTCTGAACTCCCAACGGAAATTTGGAAAAAAATTGTATTAAAATTGGAAAAAGCAATTTCTCGACCTTTTTTACCGCCAAAGTTAGAAAAAAAAAATTAAAAATTTCTGGTGCAAATCTTCATTAACCTCTTCGTAAAGGAAGCCTTTTACGAAATTTTTAATGCCTTGTCCCTGATTATAAAAAACAGAAATTCGTGCCTTGTTAAATCAAGAAAATGCTCAGATTAAATATGGCAAATTTTGCAGTAAAATGTTATTGGTGGGGATAAACGAGGATTCTTAAGTCTTTTTGTGGCACATATACGCGTTGCTCGACCCCAATGGGTTATCGTAGGTGAGGTCTAATATATTCAACCGCTCCTCGAGGGGTTAAGCACGGAGGAAATTATCTAGACACGAGCAGACAGTCTCTCACCACTAAATGTATTTCGTTATTTTCCTTTTAACTTTTCGTGTAAAATTCTTGTATGAATGCTATTAAACTTTAAGCGAAAAAACTTTTAAATTTTAGTGGTGAGAGACAGTCCGCTGGCACCTAGATTTTTGCGATTTTTGTGTCAGGCAGCACGGCGCAGCGTACTTACATATGTCATGAACTATTATATGGAAAACACAAAGACGTATGTATGTAAGTCAACATTTTATGTTAAGACTGAAATGTTCTAATCACCTGTTTTTCACATCATTAAGTGGTATTACGATTGGTTTTATACGGACCTCATAGCATAATCGAAGGGAGCCAAACTGTGGCCCGCTTTATACTATAAAATTTTTATAGAAATAGTCGACTTTTGAATCGAAGGGATTCTATTATTAAATAAGGAAATGATTACTATAAACATTTACTAGTACCCGGCAGGCCACAATTTGACACGTCTGGCATAAACTTTGGATTTATGAATTAAGATGAGGAGACATAGATATAGTGCATTGTCTAGCAGTTGCGAAGGAAGTAAATGAAGAGAATGGGTCAAATCACTGTATTAATACCATTGCCTTGATGGAATTTACACCTTGTTATTAATGTAAATCTTAAAATATACACATAATTACTTAAAATGCGTTCAAAAGCAGATATTATTTATTTATTATATATACCTCAGGTCATTTGGATGCACCCGCATTCATTTTCAAAGGCATAAATAGATCGCATAGAAAACCGAAGTGGAACTTCCCTAGAGCTTGGAGATATGATTTTAGTATATTCCGTCAAGCCATTCCATAATCTGTTTTAGAACATTCCGTTCTATGAATCCTGCATAATACTCTTCCAATAATAATTGAACCAAATTCTTGGGACAATGCTTTATATTTCAGATAGTTACAAGGTCTTAAATCCCCATGTCCTTTCTTAATATTAATTTTATGATTTAGATGTTGGCAATAGCTAAGTTATGTCCAGATTTTTCCAAATTTGCATCTGCGCTTTGCACAAATTATATCCCCCAAACTCTTGGGTAGTTCCGCTTCAATTTTCTATGAGATGTTTTTTCAGAAATATTTTCTGGAGGTATATGTTGCTTTTATTTTTTTTTTCAGTACCATTCCGCATCGTTGGGCCTAATCAGTTCAAAAACTAGCCATAATCTACTTCATCTTGTAGAGGCATACGGCCCACAAGCACTGTTATTTGAGTATTTACATCAGTATTCATCCATGTTTAAAATAACTTTTATAGAAAGATTTACTTTTAAACAAACAGTATACAACAAAAGTGAAGTAGCTTATGATTATCTGGTTTAGATACATCTTTTCACTTTATTTGCACTAGAACCGCGGGAAAATTCCATTCAAGTTTTATAAAAATATTTATAACCGGAATTTTCATTTAAAATTGTTTAAGTAAATTAAGTAAATTATTTTTGCTCGGCTGATATTTATTTTATTTCATGAAATGTCTTCTGGTCGAATTAACATCGCTACGCATGATGCGGGTCAAAATGACCCGTCGCCGCGGTTCTAGTGTTAAACAAAAATTCATTTTCTCTTCTCGCTACTACTCTGCCTCTAACAAAAACATTAAAATATTTATTGTTAAAGATAAATAATACAACTGATGTTAGAATGAAAATGTATATGCACTTCAATGAAGATCAATTCACTTTTCTCATCTCTTCACTTCACTCCCTATAGCAAAATAACTTTAAAATATTTATTATTCTACAATAAATAATACAACTGGTGATAGAAGAATAAAATATATGCATTTCAAAAATCATTCTGAAGTACTTTTATTCTTGGCAGTGAATGAATGCTATGGCCGTGGGAAGCATATTTCCTAAATGTGATTTCCCTTACCCTATGAAAACTGCTTTAGTGCCGATGATTATGTTTGGTGATTTTGAAAGATGAATAGTAATTGTACATTTCTAATTTTAATTTATAGGCTTTTGACTTTAATTCATGCCTGGTATACCTCGCTTAAAATAGGAAAAATACGTTTTTTTTTCTTTCTTTTTTTTTTTTTTAATTTGGCAAAAATTTTGGAACGCATTAAAGTCTGCCAGTGGAAGGGCCAACTTCTCTGTGTTTCATTTTACCATAGGAAAGCATACAGCACTTAAAAAAAGGGAGGATTTTAATGCAAAGTGCTACACGTGTCAAAACATTAGTGAAATTTCGAAAAAATTCAAATTTTGAACCCCCTTCCCCCTTAGCTCGCTGATTTACAGATATCCCATAATTTGTATTCTTGAATAGCAAAAGACGAACATTATATAATACAACCATACAATTTGTTTTGAGGGATAACTTCATTGCATATTATGAAAAATATTATTCAAAACATAAAATTTCAATTTTTCAAGCGGGGCACCGAACATCGCCCTCCCCCTAAATTAAAACCTATGGTCCCACAGCATTAATATTTTAGATTTCTTTCTTACTAATGGTCATCTCACTGCGAAATAAAAATCACAAAACTCTGTTTACCATTTAATCACAGGTCCATTGATTCTGGGTGATTCTTGTATGGAATGACTCTTAATCCCTTAACTCCTATGTCGTACGGGCATGAAAAGTTTACTTGATCCGTCACTTAAAGCTTTTGGTACAACTGAATATTATAATTTTATACTTTTAAGAACACAAATGTTTAGAATAAATATTTACGAATATTTTACCATATAAAAAGAGGTTTTAATCAAACATTTCCAATTCATTGTATTAAAAAAAGAATCAGTGAAGTGGTTTAAATCAAAAAACGGGGTAAAAGTGCACCCAAAGTTTCATTTATAATGGAAATAAATTTCAGCGTAGATTTATGGAAATTTTTCAAGAAAAATCTATAAAGAATTCTTTTCTTTCAAAAAGGTAGAAATAAAAAAATTAGAGAAGACATAACTGACAGAGTGGGACCCATGAAACGACTAGCAAGAAAATAAAATGCAGCTACATAGCTGCAGTTTTTACCCTTTCTTCATACCACTAAATTTTTATATTAAATACCATCTAGTTTAATCGTCGAAATCTCATGTTTAATATTAGAACTACCGGAAGTTTGTATCAAATTTAATGAAAATATTTTACACCAGAATTTGGATTTAAAACAATATAACTTTTTTGTCTGACCCTTTTTTTGTATCTTTTAAACTTATTTCATAATCAAATTTCTGGTTTAAACCGAAACTTATTGATATGGGGGCCATCAAAATGAGGCTTCACGATAATTCTATTGTCAAACCTTTGAGGGGCAAGCAATAATGTCTCTGCAATATTTAATTCTCACCATAAAAAAAGTTTTAAAATAAGAAAAGGCAATTTTCAACATTCTGTCGTTACAGTTAAAAATATAAAGTTTCATTAAAAGTTGGCGAGAATATCGTTTAAAGTAGGTGGGATAAAATGTATATCCCCGTCCATCAAGGGGTTAAAGAAGGCAAAAATTTCTACAAAATTTTACTGATAGCAAAAAAGCGTAAAAGTTGTCAGCTATTATACTACACCTTATGACATTATTATGACAACTAAGTAAAAAAAGAGTTAGTTTCTAAAAATGACGAACTTAAGTGCAAAATTTACAATTAGGAACAGATTCTGTTTTCTTCAGCGTTAATGAGCACAATCTGACAGGCAGTTTTAATTATTTTAGAAATTTATCGAACAAAAATGATTTTCTGCAGAAAATCAAGCACATTTAATGAAGAAAGTTATTAAAATTATTACGAAAATATACACAAAGGACAGTTCTTTGCATTAAAATGTCCTTTTTATTTTCCAATGATTATTTAAATATACAAAAGATAATTCAATTTCCAATAATACATAGCATTATTGAATGTTAATCATAACTCGTAAATTTTATATAATAATAGCTAAATATAAATATGATTTAAGGTGCTGGAAATATGTATTAATTCATTGTTTTTAAAACTTCTAGAAGGAAAATAATTATATGAATGTTTAGAAAAAATAAAAATTTTGTAAATTTAGCATTATATATGTTTATTCTTGTTCAATTATTTATAGAATGGATGTCTTCGCTACGAAAGTTCCCTATAATTAATTCCTTTCATTTTTGGAACCTTTTTTTCACTTTAGTATTTTTTTGTTATTTAAAAATAAAATTACCAGAAATTTCAGTCAAAAATTATAAAAATATTTCACTTCACAATGTTGATTTCAAACAGTTTACTATGTAACGTTTTTACTCTTTGTGTATTTTAAACTTATTTCCATAGGCAATATTCTAGTTTAAACCGAAACATAGCCATACGGTAGTCGTCAAATTCATGGCTCGCAATATTTCTAGTGCTGAATTTAAAATTTGGTCAAATGGTGTTTAAATTCAAAGATTTCTTTTCAACCTACAAGCATAGATGCCAACTTTCACGCTTTTTTCTTTCCACTAAAATTTAAAAGAAAATTTTGGCTTATTTATTTAGAGCTTTCTCCATTTAAATAAGGGAAAATGTTGTTTTAAATCTTAGAGGTAATAAATAATAGAGGTAAGAAAAAAGCGTAAATGTTGGAAGCTCTGAATACGGAACTTGTGCAGAAGAGGTGTATAAAAGGGATAAAATTATAGATTTGAGATTTCTGTAAGATAAATATTTATAATTTCACGGTTTAAAAAATCATCGAAAGCTTAGCTCCGCGAAGTTTGTACGTCTCAGGAAATTTCAATAAGAGTTACTCATAAAGTAATATACGTTTGATTTAATAAAGAAAAACATGGCTAACATAATTTGGGAAATTGTGGTATTCAAATCTCTCTATATCCTGAGGCGCACATACATCTCTGTACAAAAATCTAAATTCATAAACTGTATATTTTTCGAGGGTAAAAATGGAAGTATTTTCAGAAATTTTAGCGCTTACTTTTGGTATGTTAACTCTTAAAGGAAGAGCGCCATTTAACCATATTTAAGCCATATTAAGTATTTCACTGCAGAAAAAAATCTGAGAAATTTTAGATTAAAGGTAGTGGTTGAAAATTTTATTTTTAAAAAATTAATTATAAATTATCCTATCATTATTTGTGGTGCCAGAGTCCTTAAAAAATAAAAGGAGTGTGCGAACTTTGTAATGAGTGTTTTTTTTATGAGTTAAACATACGATACTTACGATTGTCAGGTTGTTTATGGAAAAAAATATTAAAACCTAAGATCACCAAAAGAGGCTAAATTTTTACCGACAGCTCTATCTTCTTATGAATAATTTCCAGCTATTTAATCTCGAACATTTAAAAGAAATTTCGCATTAAATTTATTTATTTTTGTATCTGATATAAGACTCTTATCAGAATATGCCCAGGATGAAACAAAATGATGTTTTAATAATAAATAAATAACAAATTGTTAATACGGAATTATCTCAAATTTCTACTATTACATTCCAAACATAGAGAAAGAAGAACAATTAGAATAAGCAGTAACAGAATACATTAATTAGTTTTTGGAAATTTAATTAATGGATGTTCTATTAGTACAAATTTTGAATTATTTTTAATAGTTTAAAAAGTAATATATTTCCAACTTTCATTTTCCATAAAAGTATTTGCTTCAATCTTGTGTAATGGTGTTAAACTCATGTTACTTTCCCACAAGTGAATCAAAGCAAAATGAACTACGAAGTAGTGTCACAAAATGAATATAATTTTAAATAGAGGAATTTGCGAAAACTTTTAGCATTAGAAAAGGCTTAGTTATTTGTTTGAAGCTTAAAATTCTAATACTTTGCTTAATGGCCCCGCAGCATTCTCACTAATTTGTGCATTTTAAGTTATTCTAAAATATTAGAGAACTTTAAATATGTTAAAATGGAAATAGTTTTGAGAAACTTCGCAAAATATTTATTTGACGAAATTTTATTTTTTGGATTCTCACAAGTTTCCTATTTTTGGAAAATCATTGTTATTGTAAAAGAATAAGTTATTTTAAATGTCATAGATATCTCATTCTACATCTAACTCATTATGTTTTTTAGTATTTCATAATTCGAATTTTTCTTTGTTATCCCATTGTATGCACCGGGTATCACATATATACATTAGAAATGAATTTCTATTTTAGATTAGAAAACATTGTCATATTTAGATTAATGCAATTATATACGCCGAAAAATTATGTCGAAAAATATGAATTTCATTTGGGTTAAATTTTGGGAAAACTGATGTAATCTTATAGTATTTTAATTTCTATATTTTTTGCATCATAAAATTTATAAATAAGGTATGTTTTCTTCAATCAGTACATGTTTTGCATTAATCTGAGATCACGCAATCCTTTTAACAGGTCGCATACACATATACCACAATTTTTAAAAGTATATTTTACCTTATTTATTCGCAAAAAAAACTTAACCAATTAAGAATTTAATAAACCGTTACTTATATATCAACCAGACAACCCTACACATAATGCTTAACCCTAATTTTAAATCTTATCAAACATTACATAAAATATACAGAACTTCGGATAAAATGCAGTATCAGAAATGTTTTGTGTGTCCCTGTAAATACTAAACACTTTCTGTTATACAGAAACAGGGGTCGCAGTGTCCCTAAAACTTTCATACTTTCCTACCACAATTTCATAACGACAATGTTTATCGTAGAATTCCAGTCTAGATGTTAAAAGAATTTGACTCGAAATTTTTTTATTTAAAACTAGAAGATAGCCCGTCAAAATGACGTGTTTGCATTTTTAACCCCTTGAGGGGCGGTGGTATATATTATATACCACCTACGATTGATGAAGATTCACACCAGAAAAAATTTATTAAATTTCACTTTTCTAACTTTGGTGGAAAACAGTCGTGAAATTGATTTTTCTCTTTTTGATGTAACTTTTTTACAGATTTCTGGTGGGAGTTCAGAATTACTCGAACGCAATTGCTTGCCCCTCAAGGGGTTAAAGGATGATTAAAAAATTACAACAACTGTGGTCAATCATAGCCACTTTAGGCTGAAACAATTTTGATAAATACAGCGATTAAACTTGGAAAGGGAAAAATCTAACAAAAAAAAGAAAGAAAAAAGAAAGAAAGAAAGAAAATTTCAACAGAAATCTGCATTTAAAACTATAGCAAAACTATCTGGTAGATGGGAGTGGGGATTATAATGAAATTTAAATCGCACCCGCGGTTTGCTTAAGTAAAAAGTTTTAATTAAATAGTTTTTTTGAAATCGTGAAAATATTTCAAAGCGAAGTAAAATGTAGTGACGTCATTTACAGCTTCCACTGTAAATCTGACCAATGAAAACGCTCCAGTACGACTATGAAACGTTTTCATTGGTGAATGAGTTTCTTTTTCTCGTGGATAGGTTGACCCCGAAATTGTTATACACGGAGGGGTTTTATATATATAATACTGGTAGAAAAGAGCGAAAATTTTAGGGACGCTGCGACCCCTGCAGAAAGTAACTTTTAATAAATCTCAGCAACGTATATCAATAATAGTTTAATGTTATTAAAACGCATTCCGAACAATATTTCCCAACTTACTATTATCTAATGGAATACTTTTTTGTGGCCCTGTAAATTAATAATAGATAATCTTTGCACCACAGATTGTACAGAATATATATTTTGATATATGCTTAATAGATCCATATCAATTTTATTATGTTTAAATGCGAAAACATCATTAAAATTCACTTGAAGCTATTTTTCCCCATTGACCGCACCGTAGCGGGATAATATTCATTGTCCCTGTAATTAAACAATTCACCCGATTTTTGTAAAATTTGAAATGACTCGACGAAAGTACGTAATAATTATATATTTTAAATTTCAAAAGATTCGGTTGGGTAGTTTTTAAGCTGTTATATGCGGGCAGACGGTTGGACAGATTGACAGACGCACAGACGGACGGACTGAACGACGATTATATGTGCTACTTATTTACATAATTATGAACGTACCTAAAAAGCCACCAGTCTTAGCCCTGAGAAAGTATGAAAAGTTGTTTTTACACCTCAAAAATAAGACTTAGTGAAATTTAGAATACGTAAAGGGCCTCTAATTCAAAAATTGCATGTATGTTTCAAAAGTACATAAAATGTCTAATCGAATAGCAGCTGCGATAAATTGGTAATGATATACACATTTATAGGGATTTCATATCTTTCGTATTTACTTTCTAGTTAAAACTTTATTGCGAATATCATAGGTGCTAACCTAACATCAATTATCCGCAATGCATGCGTTAATTTAACCCTGGTTTAATGAGTTTCGAACCAGAATTTTTTCAAAGAAATGAAGTTTGTTCCAGTAACAATTCTAAAATTAAATAAATAAAGATTCATGAAATATATTTTCTGGTGTGAAATGACGTTAACCTGGATCAAACTAATCCAGATATTACGGAAGATTAGTTGAAAGTTGGCAGCTATGCGCATATATTAAATGGTAATAAATGATTAATTTATTTTAACCCTTTGGGGCGGAAGGCAAATTCATTGCTTAAGTGTTGGAATTAATGACTGACACCGGAATTTGAAAACAAATTTATTTCTAAATAAGAAAACGCTATATTTCACTCATTCAATAAACCGTAATTTTTTTAAACAAAATTCCGGTGCCAATGTGACGTTTGAGAATTAAAATTAAGTGGTATATCTATGAAACCACCGCGCCGCGAAGGGTTAACCTGTCCATTGAGTGTCGGTTCAGTAACTGCACTAATCCCCTCCTCGACATGTTTACAGGGCTCCCACCAAATATAAACTGCCGAGGGTGATGAGTTCGTTGGTCTCGGTATTCAACAACATTTCGAAAGGGGGCTTTGAGCCGACCATCGCTTTTTTTTATCTACGTTTATTACATTTTCTCCCTATTATGTATATTTTTCCTTGTGGGGTGATTAAAACTTGCAGCGCCAGAAATTTTGCTCTAGTCTTTAAAAAAATTGTAAACCGGAATTTTTATTTAAAGCTTTTTAACTTGTCTAGTTAACTTACTTTTGTGTGATACATATTTAATTCTCTCTTAAAGAAATTTCTTGTTCCAATAAAAATACACCCATTTAATAGCAGTCAAATTGACTGCTATTGATCCATCCACAAGGTTCGAACGCTTTAACCCTTTCCGGCGCAGTGTTACCACTCCGGCAACACCTAATTTTAATTCCAAACTTACAAACGGCACCAGTAATATTTTAGTAAAATTTTACTTTTACAAAGACAGCCTAAATCAGGAAATTCTTAATTTCTTAAAAAGTCTTTTGTAAATTCCGGTGGCAGTCAACAATTTCTCATTTTATGAACAGAATTTGTCTGCGCCGGAAAGGGTTAAAGACATTTAAGGACTTTTTACCATATTTTTCGTAAAATAATGTTTGCACAAAAATGAATCTAGCTTCAGATATAGTGAGCAATGGTTTATGCATTTTCTTGTACTAAAACATCTTAATTCAAACTGAATTACTTGATGTGTACTTATCCTGCTCTAATGTTAAGGTATTTCGTCGTGTTTCGGCAAAGTTAGCAGAAATTGAAAAAATATATAAATTAACTGTACCAAGGGGTCAGAACAAGGATTCTTAGTAAGGGCCATAAAAGTGTTAATAACTAAAAGTTAATAAGAAAGTTAATTTTGATATTATTTTTAAAAAAGATTAACCTTTTATTATAACTTTCTGATACAACGGTAACACATGATCTCGTAAAATTCATTTAATGAGTTTGCTTCTGTGACATAATTTAAATAAATTAAATATTTAATATTTTAGTTATTAAAAGCAAATTCTTGAAGTATTATGCAATTCCCTATATTACACAATCTTATAAAATAAAATTCGAAAATATCAAAATGGAATCGCTTAATTAAATGAAAGGCTTCGCTTAAATAAGGTTTAATCATTTTTTATTATCTTTTTTTTCTATATATATTATGTATTCTATTCCCGGATTAAAGTACTCTTCTGTGAGTCGGAAATTTATTTCACCTATCTGATAAATATAATTCTTAACAAGAAATTTCAATGGATTATTTTTTATTTACAAAATTAATTTCGACGATGAAGTAAAATATCTTTAGAGTTTATTAAGATTAATAGAATAATTAGAACAATAGTTCTAAACGCTTTACATGATGCATTTTTTTCTTTGCTATTTAAATTAGATATTTTCAAGCAATAGACCTCACAAGGCTGCAACAGGACACTATTTTGCACTTCTAAGTGGCACAAAATTCTTAAAACAAAAAGTCTTAACAAACACTCTGGCAAATTTTGCAAGAGAAATATACTTTGATATCACAAAAAATAATGAGAAAAAACAGAAAAACATTTCTTGCGCGTTGCATTTCGCGGTTGGGCTTCGTTTTTTTGGCCACCGCTAATATTTTACTTTCTTCCATTTTTACAAGAAAATAGCATTGGATTCGTGAAAAAATTCGACTTCCGATTTTGAATGGATTTACACGGCTCAGTTTTTCCTGAAAACGATTTGATGATTTTCAGAAAATCCGTGTTTGTACATCTTTCTGTCACTCTGCATGTGACAAAAATAAAATCTTTATTGAGTTTACAGTAGATCGTCATATAAATAATTTGTTAAAATGCATAGTTTAGAAAAATGCATGTCAGTAACCTTTCTAAAATAAATAAATATAAATAATATTACAATAAAATTTTAAAACTCTTCCAAAAAAGAAGGAAACAAAACTCCTAATAGATTCTTTCATGCATGTAATATTTTAACCCTTGAGCTCTGCTGGTAGAATTTTCTACCACATAATTTTAATTCCAAAATGTCACAATGACACCAGAAAATTTGACCAAAGCTACTTCAAAAAAGTTTAATGCATTTTTTTTTCCTCGTGTTTATCGTTAACCGTTTTTTTTCTTTGCAAAATACTGGTGCCAATGTGACATTTGGAATTTTGAAGAAATTTACACCCCAGAGCTCAAAGGGTTAAAGGCTAAAATTTATTTTTTATAAAGCTGAAATTAAAAAGCTAAATATTCGAAATTATGGAAAGAAAATCTGTAAAATATTTAGAACTGTACACTGAATAGAATAAAATTATCTCTACAAAAATAAATCCCGGGTCCAACATCTTCTTTTGCATTATAAAATGCATCCGAAATAAGTAAAGCGTGATTTGAGTAATCCTGGCATAACGGTATTACACCGCAAACTGAAACAGGACAGTTCCCTTGTTCGATCCCCATGGAGGGTAAATCACATGTCTTCACTGTTGTTTGAATTAATTGTACATGTTCTGTCTGTGATGTTAATGTTTGAAGTAAAAATTAAAAATCATAAGGGTGTCAGTTTGGCCTGGAAAAATCATTTTTTCCCTTTCAAGGGGAAATTTTTATACAAGAAAATATGAAAACGAACGGAATTATTTCGCAAGAATTTTTTTTAAATCCAGGAAATAGTATTAGCGTCTAGATTACCAGTACGATATCCGTATTTTAACGGAAATTGTTTTTTAGCGATGATTAATGTTTGGTGTAATTCGCGTAACATTTGGCGCTGCAATACTGCCTTTTCACAATTTCGATAAAAGCTTTATCTCAAGAAGTAATGCACGGATTTTCATGAAACTTTAGATTTCGGTAGTATTTGATTTCAATTGGAGCTGATAAGTTTTTGTATGCATCGCTCAACAGGCGGCGCTGCTATTCTGCACTATTCTCAATATTGTGATAGCTCTATCTCAAGAGCTAATGTACGAATTTTCATCAAACTTCAGAGTCAGTTAGTACTTGACATAGAAGAGATGGTCTCGTATATATATATGTGCGTGAACATTTTTTATGTTGATGTAGCGTTTATTTTTGCCTCGTCATTTGTAACCTAAAATGACGTTAAAAGCCTGTCTGCAATTTCGTCATTTGTTTTATTGATCTATAACTCTATTATATTTTATTATTTATCATTTTTTTGTCTTTCTATGGTTTGTGCTCTGTTAAGAACACTAGGGTGCCTTTGTAATCTTTATTTAGTTATTTATTTATTAGTTTTCAAAATAATTGTCGTTGCTTTTCCAGTTCTATTTGCTTGTGGTAGCGTCGATGGTTGGCGGAGAGGGATTTTCTGCCCGGGGATCATGCCTTTGCCATTTCTTGGATGGCTCCCTGGTAGTAATCTGGTACTTGACATAAAATAGTGTTGTTTATTTTTCAGTGTAAATCTGACTACTGGTGGCGCTGTTTTGCTGCATTTTTCACGAATTCAATATACCGTAATTTCCTGCGTATAATCCGCGGATCAAGCAATTATTTTTCGACCCAGAAATTTTATTTTGTAATTGAAGGCAAATATTTACGGCGATCTAAAAAGTTATATTTTATTTAACAAAATTTCTGGGTCTAAAAATGGTTGTTTGATCTGCGGATTATACGCAGGAAATTACAGTAGTTTTATCTCAAGGACTAATGATTGTATTTTCATGAAACTTCAGATTCAGTTAGTAGTTGCTAAAAACTGTAGTTTTTTGGATGCATCAATCAACAGGTTGGCACTATTAGGCAGACTTTCTTTAAAAAGAAAATTTTTTGACATGTAACGTTGCTGGCTAGATTTTGCTGTAAATCACCTAATTGGTGGTGCTGCTATGCTGCATTTTCCCGGAAGTACTGGCATTTATGAGATAGGAGAATGTTTTGGGATTGCCACATCTGACTAGGTTAACCCTTTGAGGGGCAAAGCACTTCTATTCTTAAAATGTTAAAATGATTGATCAACACCAATCTTTATAAAAGAATTTATTTCAAAATAGATAAAAGCTTTCCTTCACATACTTGATAAAATTAAAATTTCCTTTTCAAAATTCTGGTGTCAATGTAGCATTTTGCAATTAAAATTAAGTGGTATATATTTTATGCCACCGCCCTTCAAGCGGTTAAAGCTATTTTTGTGCTGTTATTAGTGCAGGATTCGTACGCTTCAAGAACTTTCAAGAACCTTTTATTACAATTTTTTAAGTAAAATTAGCGACATTTAACCCTTTGAGGGGCAAGCAATTACGTTCGGGTAATTCTGAACTCCCACCGGAAATTTGTAAAAAAGTTATATAAAAAAGATGAAAATCAATTTCACGACTGTTTTGCACAAAAGTTAGAAAAGTGAAATTTAATAACATTTTTCTGGTGCAAATCTTCATCAATCGTAAGTGGTATATAATATATACCACCGCCCCTCAAGGGGTTAATGAAAAAGAATTTTATCTTTAGCTATATCGACCAGTATTTAAAAAAATTACATTTAAACACTAAGAATCCCCTGACTCCTTTGATGCGTACGCACCTTGTAATAGAATAACTGGAAGAAAGAAAATAAAAATCTGACAAGGAAGCAATTCGAAAGACTTTTCCAATATATCTAGAAATAAAATTTTTCGTAAGGATGTCATGATCGAAACTGAGATTTGGTCTATTTTAACACTAGAACCGCCATTAGGGGTCAAAATGACCCCTGCCAGAATGATAGTGGTCGATTCGAACCAGAATTTTCTTCATAAGATATGTTAAATGTAGGCCGCACAAAAATAGACTAATTAAATAAGTTAAATATTTTAAAATTAAAATTCTAGTTCGAAACACTTTTTATAAAACTTTAGTAAAATACCCGGCTGTTTTAGTGTTAAAAAACATCTCTCTCGAGGTGTCTCATTCTAAAAAAACCCTTATTTTGTATGTGTTACTAACATAAGCAAAATAGTAAAACCCTTTCGGGTCTGGTCTATCATTAATAGTACATGTATCTTAGAGGAGTATTATTTTGTTTTGAAAAATACTTTTGCTACTATTTACAAGTAATAATTTTAATATATGCTTATGCATTTATTATATGACTTCATTTATATTTAGGCATTTAGTATAATAATTATTATTATTTGCTTAATTCTCTTAGCGCCGTTTTCGATTTTGTTTTAATTTTAAACATATATTTAACTTATTTAATTTAATATAAAAATTACTTTCCTGGAAGAATCCCGTGTAGTGAAGCACCAAATGCATTAGAAAATTGTCATATGAATTAAATCTAATTCTAATATAATATTTTCCAAACATCTCCAAAAATTCTTCCTTAGCCTGTTGTCATACGAATATTAATTGAATAGTACGCAAAACAACGACATTCGTTATCTTTTAGGAAATTAAATATTCTTTAAACACCTATTAATGTATACAGATAGCTAGTCTTTAACGTAAAAGCAAGTATTGAAAAAATACTGGAAAAAAAATTCGGACCCGAAAGGGTTGACGTATATTAAATAAAAAAAAAAAAAGAAAAATAGAATTGTGTCACATTTAAAAAAAATTAAATCTCTAATGCTCATGGTAGCATTTTTCTACCATCAGTGTTGCAGGTTTAATGATTTTTTTAAATTCAAATATTCGGTTTTCACATCAGAAATTTAATGGCAGACATGTCAATATTAAATAAACCGAGAGGGTATAGCGAGGTAAGAATGGCGAAATGGCCCCCATGATCAATGATTGAATTTTTATTTGTACTTGTATCAGCATTCTAAAATTGTACGAAATGCAAGGTCATTGACCCCTGATCTTGACCTTTCTTTAAGATATTCGAAAAATTTCGCACGCGCGCCATTATTTTTTTAATGCATTTTTCTGAAAAACTGTAAAACCTAGAAAGATTTGACCAATTGCGTATATTGAGAGATACTTTGAAAATATTATTTATTTTTTTCAGAGTTCTCCTGAAATGACAACCTTGCAAAATAATTAAACAAAGTATAAATCTATTTTTTAGTACTGTTCTGTTATATCTGCCGCGCCAAAAAAAATATATAATATTCTCTAATTTTTATATTTATACCACACAAAAACTGATCAAAATTAAAGAGGTGCTTCTTTGAGTAATATCCAAGAAGAAAATAGAAAAGGAAAAAAAAAAGAGAGAAATTGATACCGGAGAAATTTAAATAAAATATAGACAAATTAAAGACACGAAACTTCGCTTAGGCAAATGTGGGTAAGTCGATGAAACTAGACGATCGCACAGACTTAACCCCTTGAACGGCGGTGATGCCGCCACGGCATCACGTAACTTTAAACCCTGAAGGCCACATTGGCACCCGAATTTCTTAGAGAAAAGTGCACCTTTATTAAATGAGCGAAAATACCCTTATTACTAGTTAGCAAATAATTTTTCTTCTAAATACTGGTGTCAATGAATTATTTCAACACTAGCTGTCCCGCCCGGCGTTGCCCGGGTCCGTATTAACAATATTAAACGAACTTGAAATTTGTATGATTTTATCATTAACTCGTTACATGCAGAAATTCATTGTCTGAAATATGTAGCCACTGGCTGTGTGAAAAATTGGTTTTAAAAACAACTAATATTAAGTTCTAAAAATACTCAAAAAGAGCAATGAAAAACGCAGGAGGGAACATGTATCCAACGATTGCATGATTATCGTGTTAAAAAGTTGATATTTACCCCTAAAAATCACTGTTAAGTCATGTAACTAATTATTATTTTCACATACAAATCTCAAGTGAAATATTTTGAATTTCAAACTAATTATATCACTCTTAAATCCGACTATACCATGAATGAAATCGATACACGATGGTAGCTAAAAGATTGGTATATAGTATTATAATTTAATATGTTAAATAGCAGAGCTATTTAATAAAAGTAAGTGTTATTTTAAATAAAATCTTACGTAATGTTCACTCTGTGTATAAATTCCTAACCTTAAACTTTTGTACCGTAGCCAGAAACTGTCTGTAACCTAACAGCGACTTAACAGTACCCTACCGTAAATTAAATATAACAGAAATGTAACTAGCCTTCACTTTATTGTAACATATCCTTATTCTAACCATAACATAAATGCAATTTAACTTTAACCTAACTTTAACCTAAATAATATAATAGAAAAAACCATTTTAAAAAATTACTATTTCTTCGTAAAATATGCTTCAGCTGTAATTCATTTCTTTCAATTCGTTTTATTAATAGAAAATTCCTTCCTCGTGCTTTTGTTTGAGACAATAAAATTTCAGCGATAAATGGTTTAATATAGCAAACCTTTTTTCCGGTTTACTTCGCCTCCACCTATCTTTTTCTCCATGGTGTACAGCTGCTGTGATTAAAAAAAAACCTCATTTAAACTGACAGTTTGCCAGTCTATGAATTTTAAAGGTCTTTTTTAATTATTTCTGCGAAAATTTTATGCAACCAATCAACCATAAGAAAATGAAAGAGGGAAAAAAGCGAAAAAAGGCGATTTTTTATGAGAGTGAGCTTTGGAATTTAATTAATTACTCAGTTAATAAATAGAATTTTGAAATTCTGAGCTTCAGGTGCATCAGGAAAGACATTGGGCTACTCTCAAAAAAATTTTGAGCTTCGTACGTGCTGTAGATTTTGCTAGCCATCGCAGACTCACAGACACACACACAGACAGACAGAGCGTTTTGTTCTTTTATTAGTATAGATTTTGTGAAGACATGTACCTTGCCCCTGAAAGGGTTAAATCCCGAAAATATTTGTCGTGCCGTAATTCTGCTTAAGATTTTTCAAATGATGAAGTCAATGTTGCAATAAATGAAAATAGTGGTGATGATGATTGAAATTATATTTATCATGTCTACCGCGCCAAAAAATTATAATATTCATTTATTTATGTACTTATACCACACTAAAGCTCGTGAAAATCAAAGAGGTGCTTCTTTGAGTAATTATGAATTTACTAAGCATGAATACGGATGGTGGGAACTAATTAAAGAGTTCTTCTTTAGAATTACTTTTTATACTTACATCATAAATATAATTTCAATTATCATCATCACGATTATATTTGGAACAATTTTGTCCGTTTCAGAATTCGCTCGGGTTAGATTTCGGGATTTTTCAAATTGAATTTTTATGTTCGGTTTAAATTACATGTATATACAGCAAATATTTTTGTCCGGTTCAGATTTGATTCGGGTCAAATATCGGTTCTTGTATCGGTATTGAACTTTTAGGTTCGGTTCTGGTTTCAGTTTTGTCTTGCTCGGATTGGTTTATATTTCACTGGGATGATTTTGCCGAGTTCAGATTTGGTACAGGTCAAAATAATAATACCACTAAATTTCTGAAATTCTTATTTCATTTTCCCACCCTATAGACTAATAATCTAAGAATAGGCTTAATACCGTAGTTTCCTTCGGATATAGGTTTATTAAGCAATAAATGCGCTCCTGGGAATGAAAAGTGGAACTAACATATTTTACAGAGCATGCACAGCTTGCCTTTTATTGGGTTGTTCGGAAAGTCCTTTCCGTTTGGGAAAATCAATTCGTACCAGAAAATTCTTTTACATAATTATTATAAATTGTTTCCGATATCTAATACTTAGATATTAACGGACAAAATTTTCCGGTACGAACTGATTTTTCCAAAAGGAAAGGACTTTCCGAACAACCCAATATTTCGTGAAGCAAACAGCAACGAGCCGAGTAGAATGCTCTTATAGATCAATATCGGGATCTTAATTGAGTGTGGTTACCATTATTTCCAAATAGAAATTTCAGAAAATTTCTTAAATTGCTATTCATATCCCCACCCCGTTGGGCAATATATCTACTGATAGATTGAAAATCGGAGTTTCTTTCAGATTGTAGTTTGTTTACGAGTATACTCATCGTGGTAATGGAAAGTGAAACTGAAACATTCAGCAAAGCGTTCTATGCCCGCGGCCGCGGGGGCGGTCATCCATGTTGGATGTTCCACAAAATATAATGCGCCCCGTGGCGGTGTAAAGTGAAACTAAAGTACTTTGTAGCACATGATGATTAGTATATTTAATTTATAATTAGTGTTAAGTTGGAATTTGGTTACGGTTAGGTAACAGTTAGGTTTCGATTAGGTTAGAATTGCGTTACGGTTAGTTTTAGGTTATATTTAATTTCCGGCTATGATACAATTAAGTCACGGTTATGTTACAGTTAGGTTAAGGATAGGCTGAAGTTAGGTAAAGGTTAGATTACGCATAAGTTACGATAAAGTGACGGCTAGGTTACATTTATGTTACATTTAAGTTACTGTTACGTTATGGTTCAGTTGCATTTAGGTTACAGACAAGTTATGGTTACGGTACAACTAGGTTACGGTTAGGATTTTGTCCACAGAGTGAATACGCATGCTTTGATTAAAAATATGCAATTATTTTTGCACAATAGCTTTTAACTTTTAATACTAAACACTAACCTTTTAGCTAATCATCGGGTATCGATTTCCTTCACGGCATAGTCGGATTTAAGAATGATATAATTAGTTTGAAATTCAAAATATTTCACTTAGGATTTCTAAATGAAAAAATTAATTAATTACGAGACTTAAAAGTAATTTTTTACAGATATATATTAAAACTTTAACACGAAAATCACGCAATTGTTGGACACATATTTCACTCCGCGTTTCCCATTGCACTCATTTTGAGTATTTTTACAGCTAAATATTAGTTTTTTTTCTTTTAACAGATATTTCACAATGTCAGCGACCACGCATTTCAGATAATGTATTTACACGTATTTCGAATTAAATATCAAGTCATACAAATTTGCAGTCTGTTTAACCCCTTGAGCTCTGATGGTAGAATTTTCTACCACATAGTTTTAATTCCGAAATGTCACAATGGCACCAGAAAATTTGACCAAAGGGCATAGCCGGATAAGCAATGAAAACATGCCTTTCAATCAAATTTCGTGATTTTTTTTCCCAGTTGTGTCTACCTAGCTGACAATGTATTTCCCCTACTATTACCTTATAAATATTGATATTTTATGAGATAAAAACGTTTTTTCAATTTTTTAAAAACCTCAATTTCTCATAAACTACTGTACCGAATAGCATGCCATTAATCGAGTTCATATAGACATCAAAGATGTATAACTGGGAAGTTTTGCATAATTTTCTAATTATAAAATGTGTGTGAAAAAGCGTTTAAAATATTTACAAAAATAAAAAGCATATCTTACAGTTCTCCGAAAATTACCATTTTATTGTAAAAAAATCCTCATATGTGCCCGCATATTATATATAAATACCGAAGTTTTTAGTTGGGTACTACATTTAAATATTTACAAAAATGTGTAAAAAAAATATTAAAATTCATTTAAAGGGGTTATTTGGGGCGGACAGGGCCTGATTATCAACGGGGCACTATCCTACCAGTAAAAAGAAATAGAATTTTTTCCCTTATTTATGACAGTAATTTCGAATGAAAAAGGCGTTTAAAGAAGTTGAAACTTTCCATAAAATTTTACTGGTGGGAGAGTGCCCCGTTAGTAATCTGGCTCTGGGGGCGGAGCTAATCAACTTCCACATTCAAAGAACTTTTGGAATATACACTTACAGAATTGGTGTGTTTTAATTTTAATGAAGACATAGACATCATTCCCAACGCTGAGGATACTGTTTCGTTATCAAAACTTGTTGTTAGCTTCGCATACAACATTAGGGAAGAATATTTTTGACACAGAATCTAACTACATTCTTCGATATCGAAATGTAACGATAGTGATCACAATCTCCTTAAATGAAAAAAGTTTTTTCCCAGTTCTTATAAAGAGAAATTATAATTTGTATTTTCAAGCTTTTTGTTTAACGTTTACACCTAAGTGTAAACGCTAAGTAGTTCCGAACTGCTGTTAATTATGATAAGGAATAGTCACGATCCGTGTGGCCGATTTTGGATTCTCATAAGAAATCCGGACAATTGTTGGAATTACAACAAGCTAAATCAAGCTAAAAACTCAGTCTAAAAGATAGTTGTCAGTCTATTGCAGTGTTGCCAGATGGGCTACTTTTTTTAAATTCAGGTTCTTGACTAGTACCACATTTTACAAATGGTAAAATGTGCCTTATTCATTGACATGATAATTAAGGCGAAAACAAAAGGTAATTTACAGTTTTAAAAAAGTGGTGCCAATCAACAAATCCGAATTTTAAAAAAGTAGCCCACTGGCAACACTGGTCTATTGATATACTGACCATCAATTGATGGCAGGACCATCGAATTTATTTTTAGCTTGTTGTCAATCCAAATCTAGCCTGCTTTTAGCTTGAATAAACGATCACACTGGTCACGATATGTTATAGTTTATTCTAAAGTTTTATTCATTCGGCAACAGTAATCTATTATCTGTCTTAAGGGAGGTATTTGTCAAAAATTCTAAATCCGTCAGAAATACTATCCAATCAATTCAGAAATGCATGCATAACTGTTGTGATTGATAGTGATAATGATTAATTTCCTTCTTCAATCTTTGTTTTTCTATATTTACTGTTTTTATTGTTTAAATTTAAATTTTTATACATAAAATAATGTAATAAATTATGAAGAGCCAGCAGTTTTTTTAAGTGTCTGTTCTTGAAAGTGAGGTCTAAAACAATGAAACTGACTATATCATTGATGTATACGTATTTGCATATAAGTTTATAATATATTCGCAAAAAGTTATCTGTCTTTACAATATTTTAATCTCCTCGTAATTTTCCAATTGTTTTTGGACGAATATTTATTATTTTTTTAAAGTTTTTATCCCATCAAACATTAAACGGTTCAAAAATATTACAAATATATTTTTCCATACAAAATATCATGCAATGTTGTCATCTTTCCTTTTTTCCTTTTCACTCAAATTATGTGCCTTTCTCTAATATTTATCTTTGAACTATATAGCACGGGAATTTGTCATGAGAAAAACAAAAAATTTCGAATAGCATGTACCGTAATTTCGGGTGTATAAGCCGCAGCTCAAACAATTCTTTTTCGACCCAGAATGTTTTAAGAAACAAATATAACTACTTAGATCGCCGTAAATATTTGTCTTCAATCACTAAATAAGATTTCTGGGTCCAAAAATAATTGTTTTATCCGCGGCTTATACACCCGAAATTACGGTACTTTGAAAAAAATATCGTCTATTAGTACCCAGTCCAGGTGATATCTCAGCATCAATACAACATATTAGGCTCTAATTCTACCTATATAATATCCATGCATATTTAACTTATTTTATTGTAACTGCGCACTAAAAATTTAACGGAACTACTTACTCGTATTACCCTTTGTTAAAAGTGGTGAAAATGTTTGAATAAAAATAATTCTATTAACTGTCGTAATATTTCGATGTCGAATAATGTTGTTTTCCGAGCAAAAATATTTTTCTCTACTATCTCCGATACAAAACCTTAATTTTCGATATCGAAATAGTATCTATAGTGTTGAAAATTATAGCCTATCTGCTTAATGAAATCTAAATTAAAGCAATCAATTCATTGTCTGATGACATTGTTCCAAAAATTCTTCAAATGTAGAAGTTCGTTAGCTCCACCCCAAATAACGCCTTTAAATGAATTTTAATAATTTTTATACATATTTCTGTAAATATTTATATCTAGTACCGAACGCAAAACTTTGGAATTTGTATATAATATACGGACACATATGAGGAATTTTTTACAAGAAAATGGTAATTTTCGGAGAACTGTAAGATATGATTTTTATTTGCGTAATTTTTTTAAACGCTTTTTCACACACTTTTTATAATCCGAAAATTATACAAAAATTCCCAGTTATGCATCTTTGATGTCTATATACACTGAATAAACGACGCGCAATTCGGTACAGTAGTTTTTGAAAAAACGAGGTTTTAAAAAAAATTGAAAAAAATATTTTTATCTCATAAAATAGCAATATTTATAAGGTGATACTTGGGGAAATACATTGTTTGATAGGTAGGCACATGTGGGAAAAGTATAAAAAAATTTGGTTGAAAGCCATATTTCCAATGCTTTATTTGAAAATGGTTTACAGAATTCTTTCGCGTTTATCTTATCCGGTTATTTTCTTTGCAAAATACTGGTGCCAAAGTGACATTTGGAATTTTGAAGAAATTTACACCCCAGAGCTCAAAAGGTTAATATTATTATTACGGACCAGAGCAATGCCGGGCAGGTCAACTAGTCTTAGATATTGCATAATAAATAAGGCGACTTAGAATCATTACCTATCTTGGGATATAAATTAATTTATTACGTATGATAGGATTTAATAGAATGAAGAAAACTTTCATTAATGTCTTTTTAAGTTTTGATATTTTCACAAAATTTGAAATGACTCGAAAAAATTTATTATATTAAATTTCAAACACTCGTCGGAAAAACATTTTCACAATTATATGCGGACAGAGGCACAAACAGGCGGACGAACCAGACGACGACTATAGTTGCTACATATTTATATATTTACGAACGCATCTAAAATGGGTGATACAATTTTGAAATTTTAAATCATAAAAATAATTTCAGATTTCGTACTTATTATAAAAGAAGATCATTACATGTAGCATTCATTTGCATACTTAACTATAGATCCCGCCATAATTCTGAAATCACAGCGATTAACTCTAAACTAAATTGATGTACATTTATTGAAATCTACCAACGTAAATGTAAATCTTACATGACCTCGTTTAGTAAACATACTCCGACTGGCATGCAACCGATAAGTACTATTTATAGTCACTATAACCATAGTCCAGGTATTTGGTAAAAAATAAATGCAAGTTTTGGTGTAGTTTTGATTTTTGTTTCCCTTTATGTTTTTTGGGTCGCTGAACACGAATCTGGCATTATCCAACAAAATTTCTCCCCGGAAACACGTTTTTTACTGGTGGCAGTTTGCATAAGTACTGTAATCTTTTCACTGACACATACAGTAGTTGTCTTGGTTGTCACAATAAGGCGCCGCAATAAATTTATACCACAAAAAATGATTTCTTGTTTTTGACATTATCCTTGATTAAAATTTTCAATGAATGAGGCTTTTAAATAGTGAGAAATTTTCCATTTAAATTTTCTGGCGGAAGTTTGTCACGGTGGTAATGAACCCCCACGAAATCGTTTACGCTTGAAACCTCAGTATCTTAAGGATATATCAATTCCTTTTTCTTAACAGTTCTATGGTAGTCCAGGCATTACGTGCTCAAAAAGGACAAATAAATGCAAGTTTTGATGTAGTTTTGATTTTTGTTTCCCTTTATGTTTTTTGGGTCGCTGAACACGAATCTGGCATTATCCAACAAAATTTCTCCCCGGAAACACGTTTTTTGGCAAAAAACGTGCAAAAAAAGTGGCATTTTTTCGTTTTTTCTAAATAACTTCAAAATTATGCATTTTACACAAAAGTCATCAATACATAAATTAAAGAACACAAAATTTCCTACATTTTATGTATTTAAAGTTTTTTTCTCTGATCAATGGTTTAGCCATGAGAGAGCCGCAAAAATAGGTGTGAAAAGCAAAAAATTCGGAAAAACGTGAATGAGAGCACCGTACATCGATGAAACTTGAAAAACAACCATTTTACGCAAATTTTCTCAACTTAATAATACTAAATATATTATTATTGACTATATTTTATTAACCTGATGTTCATTGTTTCTTTCATAGCTAAAAAATAAATAAAAATGAGCATATATCTGTGAGCAAAATCTTCATTTGTTATTACAAAATAATAATAGTAATAATTTCTTAATTTGACTTTTAAATAATGTAAATAAAATAACTAAAACAGGCTTTAACTGATCCCATCTGCACTTTCCCCCTTGATTGAAGGGGCGCATGTATTAAATAACGTTGGTCAAGCGCCCACCCCCGCATCCCATGTCCACGTTCAGTGGAATACTACCCCCCCCCCTTTTCCACCAGTCTTGCCTCTGTTAGAAATATGCGTCGCACAGATCACTAGCTTATCAGCAGGACATATTCCTCTCAGTTTCTATATGCAACTGCTTACTTATAATTTAGTAATTCACTGTTTGAATCTTCCTGAAGATAGTGAACATCTAAAATGATTTTGTGCGATATCGCTGAGTTTTTATGTGTGACTTTCTTTTAGAAGAGGGGTCAGTGAAAGTTAGTCGAGGTATTGCAGCGTTAATTAAGGCAAGTACAGAAAAAAAGGATGGAAAGGCAGTTTTCCTAAAGGGAAAAATCTCAGTAGATGTGCATGTTAAGTGTAGAAAAGCATACGTAAATGAACGTATGATTACTGCTTATCTGAAGAAGATTGAGGAACAAAGTGCTAGCACTTCTCAAATTTTAAGATTATCAACTCCTCAGTTTAATTTTCGAACTAGTTGTTTTATATGTCGACTGTGCATTTCGGGAGAGTTCATCGCAACACAAGCGAAAAATCCACCAAGCGAATGCAATATTTCATACAGTGTGCGACACATGGGATTCAAAAGTACAATTCTGAAAGCAGCAAGAGCTCGCAATGATGATTATGAGCAGGCTATAATTCAGCGCATCGAACCAGCGAATGATTTGATCACAGCAAATGCTCAATACCACATCAAATGTTTTAAATATATTTATGGGAGGCCGAAGGTCCAAGAACAGTAGAAACGTGGTCCATTTGCCGAGGCAATCGACAGAGCAATGATGGGAAAATCATGATGACGAGTGTCAATTCTCCATGGAAGAGCTAATGAAACAGGTTACAGAGAGTTATCAACCTGATATGAGAACTGTAAAGTTTAACCTCATTGAGATATATGGAGACGACATACTGATCACAAAGAATCAGAAAAAAGTTCATTGTGTGTTTCAAGAATATAGGAGGAAAGATACTGACTAATGCATGGTATCAGCAAATATGTAAATCTGATCGAGATGAGAGGCTGCGAGTGGTTGAAGCACCAGAAAAAATTATTTGCGAAGATATTAGATAGAAGATTTGCTTCGGGAAAGTGCAACAACATCACAGTTGTGTGTCAAGACGAAGAGGATGAGCTAGACTTTGAAACCGATCTGGAAATGGATTGCCCACACAATGAATCAGAGGTCCCAATGGAAGGGGACATAGTCATGCCGCGATGTATCAAATATTTACTATTAAAAAAACTTTTATTTATAATATTAATAGTTATAAAAAAAACCACTAATTCCATTCGTCTATTTTCTATTTTGTAAATGTGGGTTTAAAGCAGGGACCCTCAAATAAAAGAAAGCGGAAATAGTACTTTTTTTTAAAAGTAAATGTACTTACTAATGTACATAATTATTCATAATTAAATAATAATTCATAATGAGTCGTCGTTTTTATTGTTAGCAACTTCATTGTAAAATATAGTCATCATAATATCTTCAGAATCATTTAAAGTCAATCTTTGCGAAAAATGGTCAGTTTTCATATTAAATCTAATGTACAGTGCCATAATTCTTATTTTCCGGATTTTTTTTTTATTGTCACACCCACATTTTGAACTTCGAGAACTTTAAGAACTGGAATCCGTGTCAGCTTTTATATGTTAACCCCTTGAGCTCTGCTGGTAGAATTTTCTACCACATAATTTTAATCTCGAAATGTCACAATGGCACCAGAAAATTCGACGAGATTTATTTGAAAAAAAGTTTAATGCATTTTTTCGTGTTTATCATTAACCGCTTTTTTTCTTTGCAAAATACTGGTGCCAATATGACATTTGAAATTTTGAAGAAATTTACACCCCAGAGCGCAAAGGGTTAAAGCCTGTGCTAGTTATTTTATTTACATTATTTAAAAGTCAAATTAAGAAATTATTACTATTATTATTTTGTAATAGCAAATGAAGAGTTTGATCACAAAAATGCTCATTTTTATTTATTTTTTTGTTATGAAAGAAACAATGACCATCAGATTAATAAAATATAGTCAATAATAATATATTTAGTATTATTAAGTGGGGAAAATTTGCGTAAAAGGGTTGTTTTTCATGTTTTATCGACGTACGGTGCTGTAATTCACGTTTTTCAGAATTGTTTGGTTTTCACGCCCATTTTTGCGGCTCTCTCACGGCTAAACCATTGATCAAAGAAAAAAACTTTAAATACATAAAATGTAGGAAATTTTGTGCTCTTTAATTTATGTATTGATGACTTTTATGTAAAATGCATAATTTAGAAGCTATTTAGAAAAAACGAAAAAAAGCCACGTTTTTTGCACGTTTTTTGCCAAAAAAACGTGTTTCCGGGGAGAAATTTTGTTGGATAATGCCAGATTCGTGTTCAGCGACCCAAAAAACATAAAGGGAAACAAAAATCAAAACTACATCAAAACTTGCATTTATTTGTCCTTTTTGAGCACGTAATGCCTGGACTACCATAGAACTGTTAAGAAAAAGGAATTGATATATCCTTAAGATACTGAGGTTTCAAGCGTAAACGATTTCGTGGGGGTTCATTACCACCGTGACAAACTTCCGCCAGAAAATTTAAATGGAAAATTTCTCACTATTTAAAAGCCTCATTCATTGAAAATTTTAATCAAGGATAATGTCAAAAACAAGAAATCATTTTTTGTGGTATAAATTTATTGCGGCGCCTTATTGTGACAACCAAGACAACTACTGTATGTGTCAGTGAAAAGATTACAGTACTTATGCAAACTGCCACCAGTAAAAAACGTGTTTCCGGGGAGAAATTTTGTTGGATAATGCCAGATTCGTGTTCAGCGACCCAAAAAACATAAAGGGAGCCAAAAATCAAAACTACACCAAAACTTGCATTTATTTGTCCTTTTTGAGCACGTAATGCCTGGACTACCATAGAACTGTTAAGAAAAAGGAATTGATATATCTTAAGATACTGAGGTTTCAAGCGTAAATGATTTCGTGGGGGTTCATTACCACCGTGACAAATTTCCGCCAGAAAATTGAAATGGAAAATTTCTCACTATTTAAAAGCCTCATTCATTGAGAATTTTAATCAAGGATAATGTCAAAAACAAGAAATCATTTTTTGTTGTATAAATTGATTGCGGCGCCTTATTGTGACAACCAAGACAACTACTGTATGTGTCAGTGAAAAGATTACAGTACTTATGCAAACTGCCACCAGTAAAAAGAAATAGTAGAATCAGTTTCAAATATTTATCGTATTTGAAACTGATATTTTCTATCAATAAGGCAATTAAATTAAACAAAATATTATTTTCAAGTTTACTGGTTCTACCCTTCACCCGCAGTAATCAGAAATTACTAATACGATTGAAAGAAACAGCCATCATCTTGTGACAACCGCCACAGTTACTTCAGTCGCAATTGGTGGATAATACAAGCTATATCTTCTCCTCTTTATTATAACTTCATTACTATGATACGTTGACAGTTGAAAGTGAAGTATGTAGCATTTACTTATCGTCTAAAGTGGCACCTCGAAAATGCCGTTACATTATGATTTATAGTGAAAAAAATTTACGGTGTAGTTTAAAGGTGTTTTACTCCTTCAAACATACCGTAATTTCGGGTGTATAAGCCGCAGCTCAAACAATTCTTTTTCGACCCAGAATTTTTTAAGAGACAAATATAACTAGTTAGATCGCCGAAAATATTTGTCTTCAATCACTAAATAAGATTTCTGGGTCCAAAAAGAATTGTTTGATCCGCGGCTTATACACCCGAAATTACGGTAATGTTATTCGTAAATAATTATTAGGTGCGCTAAAACAGGCTTTTCGTAGAAGGTGGAGAGCAAAGTTTTCATCATTTATTTATAGAGCCACGCTAAAAATTAATTACATAATGGTGTTGGGGGCGGGGGTGGGTTAGTGCACCCAGAAAAAGGAATTTATTATAACTACTAAAAATGTTTTGTTGAGTACATTTTGGTTGTTTCAAGCGATTTTTTTTGTTAAAGTAAAAAATTGGTTTTGTTGACCAGACAAAAAAATGTATTGTTAACACTCTTATGAAATTTTCAGAAAATTTCATCAATTTTATTTGAGTCTTTCAAAAGTCTTGTACTTTCCATTTGTAATTCCAACAAATTTTGTTGCTTTTGCAAAATTTAAATTGGTGTTCTCTTAGCTGCCACTTTTACACATTTCTCCTACCACAAAAATTTTATAGTAAATAATGTCTTATTTAATGGTCGAAATCTTATGATAAACAAATGGAAAATCTCTGTACAATTTTAGTGGTATCAAAAATGCGTAAAAAATGGCAGCTATATGCGCAGTAGCCATAACGCTCTCACGTAACTTTATTTAATTGACTTATATAGCTATAAAGGATTAACATAATTTTTGGATAATAAAAACTTTTCTAATTGAGATGGATGAATAACGTTATTATTAAGTTATTATGCATTTCGGATGAAAATTGTGGACGGAAAATTGAAAAAAAAAATTAACATTTTTTTTTTTTCAAACAAAATTTCCATTGACCCATACTGGCGTTAATGTAAAAAATTTGGAATTAAGAACGCACCTAAAAAGCAATATTCGCCTCATTTCATGACACATTTCATGACACAAGTAAAAATAAAGCGAATATTACCAATTAACAAAATTTGCTAAAATCAAGCAATCCAGGTAAAAAAAAGAGCAAAATGCAATGGGAAAACTGAATATATTAAGCAATTCTAAAGGGAAAAAAGTTTAGAATAATCGGTCTCATTTCAAACAAAATATGTTCATTTGAACGTATTTAATGAAAATATTTCGATTCAAGCCAGAAATTTATTCATCAAATAAATAAAATACAATTAATGCAGAAAGGTATTAAATAACATTGTTAAATAGTTTAAAATAAAATTTCTGATTTGAATTCTTTACAAAACTTGAGTAAGTCTTCCAATGTGTTTAGTGCAACACCTGAGCAATTTCAGATGTAAATTTGATAGCGACCAAATAAGTTTATTTCGATTCGAATCAGAAATTTCTTCGAACAGTAATCCAAATACATAAGAGGCAGAAACAAATTAAATAATTATGTTAAATAATATTAAACAACAGTTCGAAGTTTAAATATTTTTATTTGACATGAGTAAAAATTCTGGCAGTTCTAGTGTTAATATTAAAAACAGTTAGATTATTATAAATTAGTGTGATAAATAAATTATATTTAATTGTTTAAAATATGTTGTATTTGACATGAATTTCATAGCTGACTAACGGTATGAACTTCTTTTTTATGAATATTTTTTATAGATACTTTTTCTGTATATTATGTGCCTTAACCCCTTGAGGGGCTGTGGAATAGATTATATCCCACCTAAGTTTATTTAAGATTTGCACCAGAAACTTTTAATTAAGGTTGTATGAGACATAAAAGTATTCAATTTTCAAAAAAATATATTTTATTTCATTAAAAAATTCCTTTTTTCTGCTTAAGATGACGGTTAAACAATGTTATCTTATCTACTGTTAGTCTTATCTGTAGCAGAAAATATTAATTTTTATGTTTTGTTTAGTTTTTAAAATCTATCTTTCAACCAATGGTTGTATGAAAATGACGTTTTCTTCATTATTCAATTTTTCACCTTTTCACCTAGTTAAATTCTCTTTTAACCCTTTCCGGCGCAGACAAATTTTATTCCTAAAATGAGAAATTGTTTACTGACACCGGAATTTACAAAAGACTTTTTTAGAAATGAAGAATTCCTTGATTTAAGCTGTCATTGTAAAAGTAAAATTTTACTAAAATATTATTGGTGCCGTTTGTAAGTTTGGCATTAAAATTAGGTGTTGCCGGAGTGGTAACACTGCGCAGGAAAGGGTTAACTGACTGTTCATGCCTCCGCCACTTATACAGAATCTATTTTAATTAATAATCACCACTCTTGACAAACCTCATTGGGGAAACTCCCCATGGGGCACTCTTTAACTTTTTAAAACATGCAGGATTTTACTTAGATATATAATCTTTTTATCTTAATCTTTTAACTCTGCTTAATTGACTATATCTGGATGGGATACCCCATCCAGATAGTTTGACCAATTTCTCTACTTAATTTTAGTATTTTTAGTCGATGTTTTTGCGCAGCATGTCCCTTAAGGGATTTTATGCCATTAAACCCAATACAACCAACCAACCTAGTTAAATTCTTATTATTCGAGACCCATTAAAGGTAAATGGTTCAAACTTAGAGCATGCCTGTCAAAACTGTTTCATTAAATTACATATTTTTTTTTTCAAATTTACAATTTAAATATTTTTAATTTATATTTTTTTAATGCTGAACCAAAATTAAAACTTGCATATTTCTGTTTATTTAAATGAAAAAAAAAATATTTTATATATGCTAAATTCTATCGATAATGGGGAGATCAAATAAGACGAGTTTATAAAAATGGCAGGGATTTCTCTTCAGCATAGAAACTCAGATCTACAATTGAAGATGAATAATATAAAAACAATCCCAAACTGTTCCAAAAATTAATGATGTCGAGGAATTATGGAATATTTGCAATCATTAACCCTTTGAGCTCTGATGGTAGAATTTTCTACCACATAATTTTAATTCCGAAATGTCACAACGGCACCAGAAAATTCGACCAAATTTATTTGATAAAGGTTTAATGCATTTTTTTTCGCGTGTGTGTGTGTGTGTGTGTGTGTGCTTAACTGGTTTTTTTCTTTGCAAAATACTGGTGCCAATGTGATATTTGGAGTTTTGAAGAAATTTACCTGCCAGAGCTCAAAGGGTTAAACTCATAGGTGGTTGCATAAAACATTAAATATTTTTTTCTTCGGCCACTATATTGAATTTATTTTACTGTTCTTAAAGTTTTTACACAGAAAAAAAACCAGCAATTTTTTGTGTAATTGCTTTATTTTTGTTTAAAATACTCCCAGTTTAATTTTGTTGACGTTTTTCTTAACTTTTCAGCCTGATGATACATATGATAACTAAAGAAGTTCCATTTGTTTTGAAATTTATAAAAAAAATGATATTTTTTGCTGTCCTTACAGATTTTACACGCGCTGTATATTTCATTTTACTAATTATTCTACTTACATACTTGAATTATGTAATTTTATTACTAGCATTGATATAAATGTATTTTCTAATAAATAGCCCTATACTAATTGTGCGTTTAAAACATATTATGGCTACGTATATATATATGTATTATGCATGCGTATTATTACTATTATAAATATGTATATTTATATATTTAATGTTAATGTTTCTTGATATGAATATATATATAAAACCACTAATAACAATTACAATTTACATTAAAGACAGTGAAAGTATAAATAATATATATTACGTTAAACGATTTCTGCAATGGTAATTTTGAGAACCCACTTCTATAAAAATTTCTGCTATTTCTTTCAAAAGAAATATTGCTTTAGGACTATTAATTCCTAAGTGAAGATCCTTCAAAGCTTCATTTTTACAATATATAATTTCGGTGCATTACCAGTATAGTTGCACTCCGTGTCAAAATCAGAAGACGATAAATTATCATTTGAGAGCTCAGTTTTCAAAGTGATTGTTTTCATTTTCTCCAATTTAAGGGGAGCCAAATAATTCTTTCTATCATATGTGTTCTCTTAAAAATTATTGAAAGTTATTTATTTATACTTTTAATATGGATAAGTATTCGTACTGTCATTATAATGTCATTATTTTTATTTACTTATAAAGGGTAGAACAGCTGTTCTCCCTGTTATTTGGAAAAGCGTTATTATACCACTATGTGAGTAAAGCAATATTATATTTATTTGATTACAAAAGTTCAGGCAATTATTTAGTTATGCCTGGTAGTTTGTACTATCAAGCCTCGTAGTGTTCGCATTGTTAGCCACAATGAATATTTTGAAATTGCTTTTTCGACAGCTCGCCGCAAGAATTATAAAAGAAAGCCTAGCATAAAGTGGTTTCCTTTAACATTTCCGTGATAAATTAATCCTTTGTAAAGGGACAGAAAATAAACTAGTCGTTGGTACAATATCAAACAATCTAGTATGAAAACAGACTAACCCGTGGATTACTGTTTTAAATTCAGATTTTTTCAATGGTACCACTTTTCAGAAACCGCAGAATTAACCTTGTTTTCACCTTATTTAATGTCCAATAAATAAAATTAAATGAGTCGAATTTTACTATTTCTAAAAAGGGGCGCAAATCAAGAACTCTGAGTTGAAATAAATTAAACAGCCGGCAACATTGTTTTCACACAGTGATGCCAGTGGTCAATCTTTTTTTAACTGAGATATCCAGATTGGCACTAGCTTTTCAAATTGATAAATTTTTTTTTGTCTTGATTATTTTGTTTTTAACTAAGGTAATTTTTATCATTTCAGAAAAGACGTGCCGAACAAGAAATTTCAATTTAAAAAATAGTAGCCCACTGGCAACACTGTTTTCATATTGAATAGATTGACCTTTTATAATGCTATAATAAAAATTACAAATCATGATAAGAATGCATCTGTGTTTGATTTTCTTATAAAAAACAAAACGATGAAATATTTATTGATGAGTAATGTTGCCAGGTGTTACAAGTGCTTTCGATAATACTGGTATTATAAACCTGCTGCTTTGTTCATTTCCAGTACACATCATTTCTAAGATGCAGAGTTGCCAAGTCTAAAACCAGTATTTTAATTTGGAAAATCTTATTTTGTTTCATTGGAACATATGGGTGAATTAAAAGAACATTATGGCTGCCAACTTTTAAGAATTTTTCCTAAAACAAAAATCTTATAGTAAATAATTGTCTTATTTAATCACCGAAATCTTTTGATTAAACAAATGGAAAATCTCTGTACAATTTTAGTGGTAAAAGAAATGTATAAAAGTTTGCAGCTATGGAACAACGATTTTCCAACGATAATAATTGCGAGCGCTATTACCTTATGCGAACGATAGATATGACTTGTCAAAATGGAATACAGCAGCAGATCTAAAATAATTTTCTTCGCCTTATCTAATGGCAGACATTTCTCTGATCGCCACTAGATAACACTGATAACACTAGATCGCCCGGAAATTTAACTCAAGCTTCAAAAAATATTTTAAAGCAGAATTTTTATTTTAGAATTGCTTAACTCATACATTCAACGAATTTCATAATTCTTTAAATTTAACTCATTTTCGAAAAAAAAAAATTCTAGCTCCAATTGATTAAAAAAAGTAAATTTTTTTAACCAAATATAATAATCTAAAAGCAACTATATAAAAAGGTTTTCGCGCTATTGTATTTTAGTGAGTGTAATTTAAAAAATAAATTTGATTATTTAGTTTTTCAGTTAAATCAAATATTTTATGCACTATAAATATTATGTAAACTGCATTTTTAACAATGTCTACATGGGATGGGCATTACTATGGAAAGTGAGTAATCAAGCATCCCTGTAAACAAAATTTATAGTTTTCTGTTACTATCAAACATAAAGCAGCGAAATTTACAAGACAATAAAGAATACATAAATTTATTAAATGAAACCAGCTCTTAGCATGTTGAATAAGATTTTCACTGAAAAATAATGGAATTTCGTAACATTATTTCTCACTTCCTGATTGATTTGATTAACCCTTTCCGGCACACTGTGCCCGGTCTGGGATACTTAATTTTTATTCCAAACTTGCAAACGGCATCAATACTATTTTAATAAAATTTTGCTTTTGCAGTAAAAGCTTAAATTAGGGGTTTCAAAATATCTAAAAAATTCGTTTGTGAATTCCGGTGTCAGTCGGTAATTTCTCATTTTACTAACAAATATTGCCCGTGCCGGAAAGGGTTAAGAATATCAACAATAATGCAAGATTATAAAATATGCAAAGAGGAGTTACGAAAAGAAATAACAGCTAAAATTTTATTGTTTACATTTTTATAAACGAAAAACATTAAAAGGCGTCCATTACCGGCACATCTATCCTGTACAGGGTGATTCTAAATTGTTTTTACAATAAAAGAGGGGTGATAGTACACATAAAGGCAAACAATATTAAACAGGAAATCAAGGGTCTCAAAAATTTTCCAAAGGAGATAACCGCCATTAAATTTTAGGGCCCAAAATTTCAAATAAACATAAAAAACGGAAAACTGATCGATTGATTTGCGGTTTTTACTAAAACTATTCTTTATGTCGGTATTTTCTTGAAAATAAATTACCGTAATTTCGGGTGTATAAACCGCGGATCAAACAGTTCTTTTTGGACCCAAAATTTTATTTAGTGATTGAAGACAAATATTTTCGGCGATCTGACTAGTTATATTAGTATCTTAAACAATTCTGGGTCGAAAAAGAATTGTTTGATCTGTGGCTTATACACCCGAAATTACGGTATAAAGATAAATTTCAAAAAATGCCGATAGAGGGAACTTTAGACTTTAGAGTAACGGACAGCTATTTTTTGCCGTTATTTTTTGCATCTCAATAAATGGTTTAATAAGCTTAGACTTAAACTTAAATTTTGAGCTCAAAATCTGAATAGTTGGAAGTGGTTAAGTAGCACAAATTGAGCTGTGTTCGAAGGGTTCAAATTTCAAATGATTATAATAAATAGAGAAATTGGTCGATTCGTTTTCGCTAAAACTACTCTTTAAATCAGTATTTTCTTAAAAATAAATTTTAAAGATAAATTTCATGAAATGCCAATAGAGCCTTAGACATTGGAGTAGCGTACAACTATTTTTAACCGTTATTTTTTTTTATCTCATTAAATGCTTTCGAATGCTTAGACTTAAATTTTGAGCTCAAATTCTGAATCGTTGGGAGTGTTTAACCCTTTCCGGCAGGGGCATAATCTGTTAGCGAAATGAGAAATTATCGACTGACACCAGAATTCACAAACGAATTTTTTAGATATTTTGATTCCCTTACTTAAAGCTTTTATTGTAAAAGCAAATTTCACTAAAATAATCGTTTTTCACCGTTTGCAAGTTTGGAATTAAAATTAGGTATCCCAGACCGGGAACAGTGTGCCGGAAAGGGTTAAGTAAAGGGCGAAATTGAACTGTTTTCGAATTTGGAGGGGTTAAACTTCAACTCCTGAACACACTTCCGTTTGCGCTTTTTAACCCCTCCTAACGATTCAGAATTTGAGTTCAAAATTTAAGACTTCGAAAAGATTTAATATGCTTTTGCAAGCATTTAATTAGATACAAAAAATAACGGTTAAAATTAGTTGTTGTGACTCAAAAGTTTAACGGGCCCTCTAACGGAATTTTTTGAAATTCAGCTTTAAAATTTATTTTCAATCAGACACTGACTTATCGAATAGTTTTATTTTAAACCGCAAATGAGTCGACCAATTTTTCCGTTTTTTATAATCATTTGAAATTTGAACCCTCTGAACACAGATCAGTTTGTGCTACTTAACCACTCCCAACTATTTAGATTTTGTGCTTAAAATATAAGTTTACGTCTTAGCTTACGAAAACATTTAATCAAATGCAAACCCTAAGTTATTAGTTATAAGTAAGTAAACCTAAAGTCATCAGCCATAATAGGGATTTGGGTATTTTCAACCAATATATGACTTTCAGACTAAAAAATTTATCTTTATCACATGGATTGTACAATTATTTTCGGCGTATAATCCGTGAATCAAACAATCATTTTTCCACCCAGAAACTTTTTCAACATATTAGATGGCCGTATATATTTGTCTTCAATCACTAGATAAGATTTCTGTTCTTTTTAAATAAATAAGGTATATTTATTTAAAAAAAAAAGAAAGAAAAAAACCGCAGAAATTTATTATCGATTTTTGACGTTAATTATCTTCCGTGTTTTTATTTATTAACCCCTTGAGAGGAACCGTTGCAGCCGGCAAACGGTTAATTTTAATACTTAGATAGCTAACTGGCGCTAATAACTTTTAAGTACAATTTTGATCTGATAATAAACGTGAATAAACGGTTTAGGTTATTTTCAACTAAATTTATTCATAAATTGTGGTGGAAATTAATTATTTGAACACTTTTGGAGCACAAATGTCTTTCCCCTAAAAGGGTTAACATGCATGAAATATTTATTTTAGATTCATGCATGTATCTCAGCAGAAAATATCGATTTAATTTTATCGATCAAAAAGTATCGTTACACCAAAAATACTATTTATTAAACGAAATTTATTCTGCTTTACCAATTTATATTTTCTGTCTTTCTACCAAATTATAGTTAATTTCGGTGTTATTTGTATCGTTCTATTTTAGGCACTTTTTAATAAAATACCGGTGCTAACAATTTTATTCATAATTGTTTTATCTGAATTTTAAATTTCTCTTTAAATAAAAGAGCTTAATGTAGAAAGGTTCTTGAATGAACATTTTTTTTTTCAATAGCCATTTTTTTAATATATGTTTAGCGAATATATTTTACTATAAAGAACCACTTGAAATTATTTTAAAAAGTCTTTTGTAGGCATTGTCATAAGTTTTCAATATAAAATATAAATTATTTAATTTTTATTCCTAGCTTTATCTCTTTTGTAAAATTGATTAAGTGCTCTTGTAACTGATTCCACAGTTTCTATCCTCTTTTATTAATTATGAAGGTATCATATTTTTATGATAATTTAATTTTTAACTTTTTTTCTGGTACTGTTTGAATTTAAATGAAACAAATGTCGGTCTTTTTTGATAGGACTAAAAGTATTACCAGTTAAATTTGTCTGCAGTGTTTATATACTATGATGAACATTATGTTGGGCATATGTTATATCACATACAAAATGCCAGGAGTACAAGTATTTTCTTATAGGAAATAATTCAAATAATATAAAGGGAACCAATTAATGAAATTAAGAAAGCCACTTAACTGATTTGCCGGTACGTCGTACGGGCAAGAAGACTTTGCTTGATCCATCACGTAAAGCTTTTTGATACCACTAAATATTTTAAGTACAATTTCATACAACTTAATAACCAAAATGTTTACCGTAATTTCGGGTGTATAAGCCGCGGATCAAACAATTCTTTTTGGACCCAGAAATCTTATTTAGTGATTGAAGACAAATATTTACGTCGATCTAAGTAGTAACATTAGTTTCTTAAAAAATTCTGGGTCGAAAAAGAATTGTTTGATCCGCGGCTTATACACCCGAAATTACGGTAGAATAATATTAAAAATATTTTAGCTTAAAAAATGGCGTTAATCCCGTATTATCAATTTATTGTGTGTAAATAAAAAGAATAAGCTGAGCAGTTAAAGAAAAGGATTTTCTCTTTAACAAAATACTGATATTTACAATCTTTTTTGACAGCCCTTTTTTTTGATCAATCGCCACCCTCTATTTAAATAATTTAACCCTTTGAGCTCTGGTGGGCAAATTTCTAATTCCAAATGTCACTTTGGCACCAGTATTTTGCAAAGATAAAAACCTATTAACGAAATACACGAAAAAATGCAATAAACCTTTCTCAAGCAAATTTGGTTGAATTTTTTGGTGCCGTTGTGATATATCGGAATTAAAATTATGTGGTAGAAAATTCTACCATCAGAGCTCAAAGTGTTTTAATCAGCATTCGATAAAAAGTAAATAAGCATGTGTTATATCTTAACTCTTTCCGGCGCAGTGTTACCACTCCGGAAACACCTAATTTTAATTCCAAACTTACAAACGGCACCAATAATATTTTAGTAAAATTTTACTTTTACAATGACAGCTTAAATCAGGGAATTCTTAATTTCAAAAAAAATCTTTTGTAAATTCCGGTGTCAGTCAACAATTTCTCATTTTACGAACAGAATTTGTCTGCGCCGGAAAGGGTTAAAGGGCGGTGGGATATATTTTATCTCACCTAATTTAGATCAGATTCTTACCAAAACTTTTAACGAATTTTTTTGTTTTTAAATTTGGCGCCAAAATGTTGAAAAATTGCCTTTTGTTCTGTTAAAACATTTTTTTTATATTTTTCCGGTGATAATTCAATATTACAAAGACATTAATGCTTGCCCCTCAAAGGGTTAATATAGTTTCATATAGCTACCAACTCGTCTGATTTTTTCTCGTCTGATTCTGAAACAGAAAAATTTAATAGAAATTTTTGTTTTATTTAATCGGCAGATCTCGCCGATTTAAAGTGGTAAAATTTTCTATAAAGTTTTTGTGGTACAAAAAGGTTGAAAATGTTGGAACCTGTGGCTTAATGCTGAAATTTTCTTTTATACAATTGCTGAATTTTTATTGTGACATTGGACTTTCAAATCAGCAAAATTAAAATAAAAATACGAATGACAGTTTTTGTGTTTACAGATGAACAGATCAATAAATTGCCTATTTCAGTACATGTTTTCATATTCCTAAAATGATGTAATAAAGGTGAAACAGGCTGGTACGGATCCATTATTTAAAGGAATTACATAAATATATATTTTTTAAAAAACTATAGTTCAAACGCGCAGGATTTCTCCTTATTAACGGAGAAATTTTCTATAAAAATAATATACTGCTACCGAAGAGTTTCGGGTCTGGAAATTCCTGAATATCTTAGCCCTTGGCACTCCGTTGTCTCCGCTTCGGAGATATCATCTTTCCTTCCAAAATTTGTTTTTGGCACCAGTAATAAAGGAAAATAAAAATTTCCCTATTTAATCAGAGGATTTTTCAAATTGTCTACTTCAAGGAAAGTTCTTTTAAAAAAGTGGTGCTAATAGAATAAAATTTATGTAAGAGGTACAACAAACGGGTTAACAGTTTCTGATTAAAAGTTCTAATTAACAGTCTCTTGACTTCTAAATAATAATTTCTGATAACTGCCCGGGTTAACTTCAATAGTAAATATTTAAATTTTGTATAAAACACAAATAAAGCGTACTCAAATTGCTTTTAAGTGTACAGGGTCTGTCCAGGAAGTAAAGAGGCTGAATTTTTCGCGCCAAGCAAGTGGTCAGAAGGGGGAGGGGTTATTCCGGGGTATGTTTGGTGGATGTCGCTTGTGAAGCAGACACGTGTTAGAAAGTTGTGTTATGTTTTCAAAATGCAGCGGGATGTCAGAGATACGCCTAAAGTTTTGTATAAAATTAAACGAATGTGCTATTGAAACAATTGATATATTATAAGAAGCGAACAGGAAGGTTTCTTTGTCTAAGGCTCAACTCTTTAGATAGCATAAATTCTTCAAAGATGGAAGAGAGGACGTCAATGACGAAAAACATGCTTTCAGACAACTTGACTGAAACTGAATGGCTTCTGGACACTGATTGTTTGATGTGTGACTAAATGATTCTGGACTTAAAAAATTGATTGCGCATGAAATCGTCAAAGAAGAGCTTCGAACTCGTAAAATTTGTGCCAAGAAGATTCAACATATCCAACAAAGCGACTCAGTCCTGACAAAACATAGCGTCGCAATGCTGTCCCAATCACCATACATCCCCGAATTGACACAGACAAACTTTTATCTATTCCTTCTGTTAAAATCCAGCTTAAAAGGGCATCTTTTTGACAATATGGAAAACTTGCAGAAAAATGTAACGTACTCTGAACAGTATACCATTTGAAGATTTCCAAGCAGACATAAATGGATAGCAGAGTCGTTGGCAACGGTATATTATTGCAGAAGGGGTCTATTTTGAAGAATACTAACCGTTTCAACTCCAGCGTCTCTTATACAAATTTTATTCAATCTGCAACACTTTGAAAAAGAAGTTACTTTCAATTTTAAATTATTAAAAATGCTCTAATTAAATAAAACATACTTTATTTTCCTGTAATACTAGTTTCAAAAACAAATTTTACAAACGAAGACTGATATCCAGTCATACTGGACATACGAGTAAAAAGGATTAAGTTTTTGTAAAATTATCTTCAAATAAACTAATTTTGCAGAATCATTCTCCTTACTTTCTGGACCAACTCTGTATATATATACAATAAAAAATAATTTAAGATACATTTAACCCTTTCCGGCACTGACAAATTCTATTAGTAAAATGAGAAAATATCGACTGACACCGGCATTTACAAACGACTTTTTAAGAAATCAAGAACTCCTTAACATAAGCTTTTATTGTAAAAGCAAGATTTTATTAAAATATTATTGGTACAAATTGCCAGTTTGGAATTAAAATGAGGTGTTTCCAAACCGAACACACTGCTCCGTAAAGGGCTAAATACCTTATCAGATTTGCCAAGTCTCCGGCTTTTTACACACTAGTATACTTTTTGAGAAAATCTTTTTCTATCAAATCCTCAGAGTGTTCCATTAAAATAAAGTAACATTTTCTGTATTAAAATATCGGTATCCAAAAGCCGGAGACTTCGCAGCTCTGCATTATAAATATATTACAAATCAAATTACAATCCCAAAGCGTTTTCGGCTAAATTCAAACGGCCTTTATTAGTGTTTAGGTGTATGTTGTCATCTCTCTTATAACTCTTTGCACTTATTTGGCAAATACAAAGAAATGTAACTGTAGAATGTTGTGCTAAAAAACAAGCTAAAAAAATAATTTATAAGAGAATAAACTTTCATCGACACTGACCGGAGGATTGTTTGGGATACCATTATATGGTTGGATCACAGAATTTGACTGACGTGGAAGGAATTTTCACCCAGTATAAATGAAGAAATATTTTGCAATTATTATGACTAAATTTTTAAAAAAGTAAGACGTTTATATAATGAGAAATTTTCTATAAAATCTTACTATGAAAAGTTTAATCACGCTCTGTAAAACCGGTTAAGTTTGAAGCTACACAGTTTTGAGGATTTGTCAATTTCTCTTTATTCATCCATGACACTGATTAGAGATTGTATTGGTTGTCACAATATAGTAGATATGAATTTGACTAGCTCCGTGTTAAACTTTTAGTAAAAAGGAAGTAGCCCTTATGATGACTGAAAATTGTCATGAATTAATAGTTTAAATAAGGTAAGAATTCTATTCAAATTCGGTAGTGTAAGAATGCTGGGTGATAACCCGCCCTTGCGGAGCCGGTTACAGTCTCAACAGGAACCATGAATAAAAAAGAATTGATCTATCCAGAAAATGGTTTAGCTTCAATTGTAATCGGTTCCGTAATGTTCCGTAATTCCGTACTGCTGGGGCAAATTTCCAACAGTATATGCGAAGAGAAATGTTCTGTTTGTTTCAATGCTTTATTCATGTAGTATTTTACTAATAATTATGGTTGATATATGTATATTTGACATGCAACAGTTTATGTGGGAGGTTATCAGGCTCTGTGATTCGACCAGATTCGGAGATTGGGACAACTCGAATATAGTGACAGTCAAAGACACTGACGAACTTCTGCAAGTAATTAACAATAAAATTTTTTAACAAATTTTCAATTCAGAATTAACAGGTGGGAGTTTCTTTAGGTAGTCATAAACCGTTGAACCGTCGTAAAAAATATGCGTTCATCGTATTGCACGATAAGTAGAAATGATTTTGTGGGTGTCTTATTCATGAAAGACATTTAAAGGCGTTTAAATTACGCAAAATTTTCAATTAAAATTTTTCAGTGGGAGTTCATTCCTTTCAATAGTGCAGTTGACAACACGTATGCAACATTTTATAATAGAAATCGTTGTTCAATAGCAAAAATTGTTATGCAAATAAAAATATTATACATCGATAAGAATTTTCTTCACATAACCTATTACTTTTGAATGTCATACTTCAAAGTTTTTCCATATTTTCGTGTTTTAATTAACTAATGTGCTTTGAAAAAAATTTTAAAAAATATAAAAAAAAGTATTTAACCCCTTGAGGGGTTGTGGTTTCATAGATATACCACTTAATTTTAATTCCCAAACACCACATTCGCACCGGAATTTTGTTAAAGAAAATTACGGTTTATTGCATGCGTGAAGTATAGCGTTTTCTTATTTATAAATAAAGTTGTTTTCAAATTCCGGTGTCAGTCATTAATTTCAATACTTAAGCAATGAATTTGCCCTGCCTCGCAAAGGGTTAAAACTAAGTATGACTAGGTATAGCTAGCCTACTGAAAATGTTGTAGGTATATACTTCGAAAATTACAGTTAAAAAATATTTTTGAGTAAACGAACCAGTATGACTTCTGCATGCCATATGCAATTGACATTATTGAAATAAATTGAAATATTTTGTTACAAATATTGATTTTTGTTCTTCATCAACCCGACGAGAACTGTTTGCTTAATTTTTAATCTTTTACCACAGGGTTTTTAAAAGGGAAAATTTTCTTAAATTGAGTCACAAAAATGTTTTGATTGATTAAGGTAAACTTTAAAATGATAAATAACTTGTGAAAATAACGAAGGTTTCTGAATACATTATGTAGAGCGTATACCAGTCACTCGTCTCTAAAGGGGGTTACACATTTCTAATAGAAAAATAATATATTTGAATTTTCATTAATATATGCTGTAATGGTATTTATTTAAAGTGGAAGAAACATAGAAAACAACACAAATAAAAAAATATTTTTAAACACTTTAATACTGTAGATATATATAAAGATCAATTCTAATTTGAGATATTTGAAAGGTATTTTAATTTACTTTCGTAAAAAATAATTTCCACTTTATATTAAACAATGAAAATGATAAAAAATAGCAGAAAAGAAGAATACGGCACAGAAATATTGCTATTTATTTTCTAATGAAGTTTTTTTAAGTATTAATTTTATTTCTCTTATTCTGCCATTCAAAGTTTCGTGATAAAATGACTATAAGCTAACGATCCACAGAATAAATTATTTTATTATTTTAATGAATCATTCATGCATGCAGAAAAGCACAGATGCCAACCTTTATTGTTTCAATTCGATTTCTACTCGATATTTTGTATCGAAAATAGAAGCTATATTTTAAGTAGAATCATTTTAAGAACTCCGTAAATATAAAAATTCTTTTTATATTCGAAATTACGGAGGGTAAATGATTAAAAATTTTAAAATATTGGAAATTATGCTCTTGATTCTTTTCTTATTTTACAAACTTCAAGTGGTACTTGATTAAACATACCTACAAATGTTGAAACATTGTTTTTGGTTTGGCCTCCATTTTTTATTCAGAAATTTAGTTTTTATACTTAAATCGAGAGTTGCATTTTATAATTTATATAATAAGAGACATTTAGAGATCGTCTAAAAAATCTAAATTTCTGATAAAATTTGAAAGCCAGACAAGAAACACTACTGCAGAACTGCCAAGTCTCTGGCTTGTTGGACACCGGCATTTTAATAAAAAAATATTTTATTTATTAATTTGAACATTTGGGGAAATTAAGAGTACAACATTTCCTGTAAAATAATAGTGGCATGACAAAATTCGGAGAAATGGCAAGCCTGCTAATTTGAAACTGGGTAATTCTATGAACACATGTCGTGTAAGTCACATACTATGATTTTGGATACCAGTGAATTAGAACGGAAAAATTTGACTTATTTTATCAGAGCTATTTCATTATTTAAATAAGGCCATGCAAACCTTTCGAAAATAACGGTGGCCAACAATTTAGAAGTTACTAGAAATGTGACTTACACGGCAAGTGCTCATGGAAATACCCAACTGCGCTTTTGCAGATGCCCGAAAGATTCATTAGATGATAAAAACATTCATTCTGCCATAACTTACTAAAGGGTGGCTACTAAATACTGGTACACCCCCCAAAAATAAGAATTAATTTTAACACTAAAACAGCCGGGTATTTTACTAAAGTTTTATAAAAAGTGTTTCGCACCAGAATTTTAATTTCAAACTATTTAACTTATTTAATTAGTCTGTTTTTGTGCTACATATATTTAACATATCTTATGAAGAAAATTCTGGTTCGAATCGACTGTTATCGTTCTGGCAAGGGTCAGTTTGACCCCTTTTGGCGGCTCTAGTGTTAATCGTTTTGTAAAATAATTTGTTTCTGTAAGTTGGCGTTAAGCAATTTTCTATTAATGCCGACAACTTTTGTAAAAAGCAAATATTTAGAGTTATTTTTAAAAGGGAAGCTAAAAGAATGATGATTAAACAGATCTTTGATCGCGGACTTTCCGCAGGTACAATCTTTAAGCAATTGAAATGCCTTTGTTTTAATAGATTATTTATATATAGAACTATAAATCGATTATTGGATACTAATATTTGTAAAAATCGACCCTGGTCTGATAGCCCACGATCAATTCATACAAAAGAGTGCATCAAAAGAATTCGTAAAAATACACGAAGAAATCCACAGCGCTCTGCATATAAAATGGCTTCAGAAAAAAACGTGAGTCGCAGCACTATGCAGGTTATTATACCGTAATTTCGGGTGTATAAGCCGCGGATCAAACAATTCTTTTTGGTCCCAGAAATCTTATTTAGTGATTGAAGACAAATATTTACGGCGATGTAAGTAGTTACATTTGTTTCCTAAAAAATTCTGGGTCGAAAAAGAATTGTTTGATCCGCGGCTTATACACCCGAAATTACGGTAAATGAAGACCTGGATTTTTGCCCTTATCGTAAAAGAAAATTTCAAGGTTTGACTGCTGCATAAAGGATAAAAATGCCACAAAGATGCAAGAAATTGCTGAGGTGGTACAGTAAGAAAAATATTGACAGAATGATATTTACTGATGAGAACCTATTTTGCATTGAACAGTGATATAATACTAAAAATGATGTCGTATTTTCAGTAAAGTTTGAGGATATACCTGAAACTCTCAGAACTGTTAAACACTTTCAGAACAAGAATTTTGTTATGGTTTGGGTTTCAGTGCCAAACAATGGGAAATATCCTTTGAAATTCATAGATAAAGGAGTAAAAATCAATGCGGAATATTACAAACAGAACATAATGGCAACACATTTATTGCAATCAGCTGACAGGCTATATCCAAAAAAGAATTGGATATTTCAGCAAGATTTTGCACCTTCACAACGAGTTAAATCAACACAGGCTTGACTCCAGGTCAATTATCCGAATTTTATCATGCACGAAGATTGGCCACCTTCTTCACTGGATCTAAACCCTTTATATTATTGCGTCTGGAGGATTTTAGCAGCTAAAGTAAATAGCAAACAACACAGAAGTTTGGACTCGTTCAAAGCATCAATATTGCGTGAATGGGTAAGATTACCTCTTACAGGGCTCCCAAATGGCCCGCGAACTGAACATCAGAATTTTTTTAGAGAAATTTTCTTTTTAGATTTTTCTTGCAAATTGTCAAGAAACCACTTTTGGAAGTTGATTCTAGCTCAAACGTATTATGAAATTTTCTGTTTAAAAATACTGATGTTCAGTTCGCGGACCATTTGGGAGCCCTGCTCTTAATATTATTTGTGCCACTCTCGGACACTATAAGAAATTATCGTCAGTAATTGATAAAGATGGCAGTCGATTTGAGTAAAATTGTTTCCAGGTAAACTTTCATGTATGATGTTTATCAAATTAGTGTATTAATCTTTTTCTATTTTATATTTGTAAAATAAAATGTCTAAGTATTTGTATTAGTATTTAGTAGCCACCCTGTATAATGTTTAAATTACTCCTTCACTAGATCCTTTCGTTTTCGGAGCACAAGTATTTCCAAGGAAATTTTTTATTGGTAGATTCTTTCAAAAATTTGAGAAAAAAAGAACTTTTCGAGTAGGTTTTGGCAAAACTTTCTAAAAAAATATAAAAATGAGATCAGTTTCGAAACAGAAAATTCTCATTAAAAATCAGACGAAGTGGTAGCTCGGAATGTATATTTTCTTTAAAAATTTGACTTAATGGATGAAAAGGGGTTGATACACAAAGTAATAGCCGTTTGACTTGCAAAAAGTTTAAAATTTTATCCCAAAATTTCTTTCTTTCTTTATGGAAGTTTCCTTTAACCATGGTAACTATCAAGGAAGAGGAACAGGCATAGCCTTAAAATATTGGAGCTTCAACTGAAGCCGTTTTCACAAGGGGTTCATTACTGACACGAAAATATCTACCAGTAAATTTATATAAAAAAAAATATCTTTTTTTGACCTCCTCAGTAACCTCTTCAGCCCCTGAGTACCCAAATGGGTACATCAGTTTTGCCTCATTTTATTAATGATACTCAAATATAAATGAAATTTCGATGTAAGAATAATATGTTTCAAATTCTAAGATTCGAGCTAATGATAAATAAAACAAAAATCTAGTTCTGAAGTCAAACGAAAGAAGAAATAATTCAGTAATAATTAAAAATACTGTAATAATCGCCAGTAGCGAAGAGGTTAACAGAAAATTTCAATCAAAAAATATGCCAAAAACTTTATTCATTTTTAATGATGGGAATTTACTTAACCGGCAGTAGGATTGCCACATTGTGTCAAACAAGACAATCTCTTAAATATCAGTGAAAATATGTTAATACCTTGGAATACATACTGGGAATACCTTGAATACCAATAAGATGAAATAAAATTCTTTTTCCATATTTGTGAGAGAAATTTCCTATCATTACGGTGCTAAAATAAGACGAATTTTTCTATTTATGTTTACTAATGGAAGTTTTCACCAAGGAAATAGTAAACAAAAAATGTTGATCCGATCAAAAGAAACAGCTGTAATTTTGTGACAACCTCCTCAGTTACTTCACTCAAAGCTGGCAGACAATACACTATACGTCTATTTCATTTTATGCATAACTCTATTACCGTAATTTCGGGTGTATAAGCCGCGGATCAAACAATTCTTTTTGGATCCAAAAATCTTATTTAGTGATTGAAGACAAATATTTACGTCGATCTAAATAGTAACATTTGTTACTTAAAAAATTCTGGGTCGAAAAAGAATAGTTTGATCCGCGTCTTATACACCCGAAATTACGGTACTTTAACCCTTTGTGGCGCAGAGTAAATTCATTGCTTAAGGGTTGAAATTTATGACTGATACCGGAATTTGAAAACAATTTTATTTGTAATTAAAAAAAGCTATTTCGCAAGCATTCAATAAACCGAAATTTTCTTTATCAAAATTCCGGTGCCACTGTAGCGTTTGGGAATTAAAATTAAGTGGTATATCTATGAAACCACTGAACCGCAAAGGGTTCACTTCGTCGCATAATCAAGCACTGCATTTTGTTAATTTTCGTACCTAAAAGAAAAGCAAATAAAGTCTTTGTGCAAGAATATTAAAAATCAGTTTATTTTAAACGTTGTTTTTTTAAATATCTTTTCAAGCGCTGAAGAATCTGTAAGTCGTACTTAGCTGAGAAGCCAGCCACATATTAGGCCAGTTCTATGCCAAAATCTTAACCCATTAGTGCCTAGCGTCCCTTTTTAGGGACGCTTCAAAAGGTGCTTGTAGCACTGTTTTTGACACCGGTAAAAAAGAACAGTAATCTTTATTTTATTTAATTGACGCATATTCGTAATTAGTAAACTAAACATAGTTCTTTAAAAAATAGTGGTGCCAACCGAATAAAACTTGCGCAAAAGGTGGTGGGCATGAATGGGTTAAACTCACCATCATTTCCTAACGTCATGAATTTTATTGTGATCATGATGTTCGGACACAGTTTGACAAAGAAGAGAACTTGAAATGTGCGGGAAAAAATGTTTAACTCGTCGAGAGTCTATAACCGTTATTCGAGGTCATTAATGTAATCCAGAAAAAATTATAGAAAATTTTGCCTTCTCAAATCTTTAAATATTTCCTATTCAATAAGGTTTTGATTTCTGTAAGAATGTTCTGGTATCCTGAAGGAGCCAGGTTGGACAGCCCTGCCGTAATCATTAACTGTCCTGTCGTTGATGAAATTGTGTCAGATTGGTTACAATGAAACAGGACGAAAATAAAATTACGAAATTAATGGTATCCACAGCATCAAGACCTCCTCCCTTCCGTAGTGCCTGCGTCTATGTATACGGAAGCTTTCTTGTATGAGTTCAAACTGTACCAGAACTCTGCTGAGACAACATGAAGTACCAACAAAGCATTTGTAGAGGTATCTACACTCCTTCAAAAGTTATTTTTTGAAATTTTGAAATTTTTTTCTTTATAATATCTTTTTATGGTTAATTTTAAGTTAAAACTTTGAAAAATAATGCAACATATTATTAATTACACAGAAATAGCTTTTTTAAAGCAAAAATATTCAAAATCATTTGAAAAATCGATATGTCTGCAAAACATATCTCTAAAATAATCCAACGTATGGACATTTTTAAAACTGAATAATAAAGGGAATAATTTTCAACAGCATGTAGACTATTTACATTATAATCTCATCTACATCTGAGATACTGTGGTTTTCAAAGCTTTATGAAGCACATTTGTAATATATATATACATGTTTCACAAAGTGAAAAAAAATTAAGGCGGAGTATCATTTTAAAATTTTCTTTTTTCAAATTTAACCACTAAAGTGTCATTTTTCTGTTTGCACTTTTTCCTTCACGCTATTTTTTAGGAATATTTAAAACTGATTTTACGATTTATTCAGATAAAAATAGATTTCAAACTACTGTGAACAATAACTTTCCTTCAAGAAATTCAAAGAGCCTTTATTATAGTTGTCATTTAAACTATGTTTTTCCCCCTTCCTTTTTAAATTTATAAGCAACAATAATAAAAAAAATTATTATTGTTTCTAGATTTTACATGCATATTAGAATTGAAATACTTATGTTAAGCATTTATAACGTAAAAATAAATTAAATAAATTAAATTAAAAAATTAAAAAATAAAAGAAAAATAAAGAAATAAAATTGCTAATGCTAAAAGAAATAAATTAAATAAATACATTAGACCGATGTATTTTTTATTTAAATGTGCTAAACAGTTATTATTTAACTTTAAATCCGTCTAAAAATTTATATTATAAGCTGATATAAATATTTAATAGTTGCGATTATAATTAAACTAAATAGTAAAAGCTATATAAGAGAGCTAGAGATGCATTTTACTGTCTATTCCAGGCCTATTCTTATGTCATTTTCTCTGTATTTACCTTGGTAAAAATGGTAACCTTATCGCCCTAAATAGCAGAATTTTCCGTCATTATTCTATAGCTAATTCACGTAGAACGATGTACTATGTACGAAAACCTTCCCTGAAATAATACCTATCTAACAGAATAAGTTCCATCAAAATCTCTTAAGTAGAACTGAATGAGTAAGCGGAAAATACAAAATTTCCGTTTGTATTTTATATATACAGTAGCCCCTCGTTATATCGCGCTTTTCGGGAGACAAGAAAAATGCGCGATATATCCGAATGCGCGATATATCCGGGGGAGCGGGTGATTTAATACAAATTTTACATCTTTTACGAGCATAAGTCTTAAAAATAAAATTAGTAATTTAAGTACAGTAAAAAAATAGTAAATAGAGTAATCGTAAGTAAAATAATAGCAAGTAAAAAATATCTTATAATGAAGACAGAGAAATTCCATTTACCTTTTTTTATTTTATGTACGATTACACATGTGTATTCACATTTTTCATTTTCTGCTGAAGAAGGAATCTAAAGTCGTCTGCTTAGATTTTTCTGAAACAACTTGTTTTCCAGAAAATATCAGTGAGCGAAAATTAATCAATTGCATTTGATTTAGATGAGTGGAGTTGCATCTTTCAAATGCAATGTATGCTTTCTCAAGCATAACAACGGCTTCCTTCATGGAAACAGGTGTCGTTTCTTCTTCATGATCATCATCACTGTCTGCGTCTTTAGGATCTTCGTCGTCCTTAGGATCTCGTACATCAGCTATGATCTGCTCATCTGTAAGAGTTTCACAAATCGGTTCGTCATCTTCTACATTTATCCAAGTTTTCAAATCATTTTCGTTTACATTCAAACCCAGTGACTTGGATTGTTGAACTAGAATATCTATAGAATCTTCTTCATTAGCATCGAGTTCGACATTGTTTAAAACTTTCGACCAGCATTTGGAAATGGTTTCGGATCTAACAGCGGACCACTCTTTTTCAGAGATGCACATGGCATCTTTTAAGCTCACATTTTTCAGAGCCTCAGGCAGTGGCCGTTCTTCAACGAACAACAGATTTATCAATAACTCCCGTCGATAGTTTTTTTTTTGAACGCAGCAATTATTCCTTGGTCCATTGGTTGAAGAAGACTTGTTGTGTTTTGCGGCAAAACATAGCTTTAATATTTTTATCTGATGACATAAGTTCTTCTTCACTGGGATGAGCTCGGCATTGATCTATTAAGAGCACAGCCTTTTCTTCTAAACCCTTGTCTCTGAGAAAACCACGAACTGATGGGATAAAATTATCGAAAAACCATCTCTTAAATAAGGATTGTGTCATCCAAGCATTTCTGGAACTTTCGTATATCAGTGGAAGATTTTTCCTATTTATATTCTTCAAAACTCTAGGATTTTTGCTCTTACCCACAATTAACGGCTTTAACTTATGACTTCCCTCTTTATTTTCTGCAAAAAGGAGTTTCACCCTGTCCTTTTGTTTTTTGTATCCACAATTCATCGAACTGTTCTTATAATCTTGTGTTCTGTTTGGCAACAACTTCCAATAAAGTGCAGCTTCGTCGGCATTGTATATCTGTTCGTCTTTTAAACCTAAATCATCCAGTTTTTTCTTCAGTTCAGCAGGAAATTTCAAAGCAGCTTCTTAGTCAGCTGATCGCATTTCTCCGTGAATCACACTCTGTCCAATGCCATGCCACTTTTGCCACCGCCAAAACCATCCATCGCTCGCTTCAAAATCGATTTCTTCATACGGCTTTAGCTTTTTCGCCAAGATTTTCGCATTCTCTTTTATGATGGGACCTGATAAAGGAACTCCCAGTGCACGTTGTTCTTTGAACCATAAGATTAATGCCTTCTCTAGCTCATCGTCATTTGCCATTCGAGCTCTTTTTCTATTTAGTCCTTCAGTTTGATCCACATTTTCTACAAATTTTCTTAATTTGGATTCTTCTTTTAGCCACCTTCTTACAGTAGAAGCTCCAACGCCTAGCTCATTAGCAATCGAAATTTGCGTTGCACCTTTTTTAATTCTTTCAATCGCGTTCATTTTTACTTTTAGAGGCAGACCGACTCGTTTAGCAGACATGATAATTCGAGAAGGGCTCCGAATTAACAAATGAACTCGGTGAAAACTCAACTGAAATAATAACAATAATAAAAATCCCCAGGCTTTTCCCCAAAATGCGGACAAAATCCCTAATTTCGCAACACTTGTCCAGATTCCTACCATTGAAGTGAAAGCAAAAATAGAAATTACATTATGGCCCAGCCAATGGGATGCGATTTATCCACCTGCTTTCTTTCCACCCTCTACCTCTCCCCCCCCACCCCTGTCTCTTATTATTTCATTTCAGGCTTTTTTCCACATTGCATGATTTATTATTTAGCACGTTAAATTATTTTTCGTAGCAGAAATATCGGAGAAAAAAAAAACAGAAAAAAAGTTGGGAGACATAGAACATGCGCGATATATCCGAAAGCGCGATATATCGAGGCGCGATATAACGAGGGGGTACTGTATAAGTAGAAGAACAAAAAAGATATTAAATTCCATTGCAAAATAAAACATATTCAATAATATCTTTCTTGTAACAAATTTATGTCATTCATACACTATTATTAATTAATATTAAACTCCAAGTTAACTCTTTGAGCTCTAGAGTGCATATTTCTTTAAAATTACAAATGTCACATTGGCACCAGACTTTTGCAAAGAAAAAAATCGGTTAACGATAAACACGAAAAAATGCATTAAACCAGAGTTGCCAACCTCCGGCTTTTTTTTAAATCATGAAAACGTATTTGAACCAGAAAATTTATTTAATTAGAAATGTCTAGAATTGACTCAGAGGGTAATTTGAAAGCTACTTAATTTTGTTCATTCAAAGAAATTTCTGGTTAGAAGTATAATTGTTTGATTTTCAAAAAGCCGGAGGTTGGCATGCCTGATTAAACCTTTTTCAGATAAATTTGGTTGAATTTTCTGGTGCCATTGTGACATTTCGGAATCAAAACTAAGTGGTCGAAAATTCTACCATCAGAGCTCAAGGGGTTAATGAAGCACTTTTAAATTAAATCGATAAATCTTTAACCCTTTCCGGCGCGGACAAATTCTGTTAGTAAAATGTGAAATTATCAACTAACACCGGAATTCACAAGCAACTCTTTAGGAAATTAAGAATTTCTTAATTTAAGCTTCTATTGTAAAAGCAAGATTTTATTAAAATATTATTGGTGCCAATTGCAAGTTTGGAATTAAAATTAGGTGTGTCCAGACCGGACACACTACGCCGGAAAGGGTTAAGTAAAATTTATAAATTTCGAAACAAAACAAGAATTGCATTCTATAAATTTCTAGAACAGTTTACATTTCAATTTATATAAAAAGAGAAAAAAACATTTTTGTTATCATTAATTTAAAAAATGAATTTAATAAAATATTACTTTTCTTTTACCTTAATCCACAAAATGTCACACGTCTTTGCTATATCTACTTGAATACAGGTTTCGTACGCTTCAAGCACTTTCAGTGACCTTTTACCAAAATTTTCGTAAAGTAATATTTGCCTTATTTAAAAAAAGTAATATTTCTCTCGAAATAGAACGATCAGTACTTTAAAAAATTTCTGATATTGAAACATCTAAAACCCCCTACATCTTTTAATGCGTACAAACCCTGGAATATACGTCGCCCCAAAATTCGAGAAAAATACCGCGCTTAAAGTTTAGGTATCCGGCGTGGCAACACGGATCATATTCTTCATATTCATTTTCAAAGAAACAAATTCTTTTATACAGTGTGTCCAAGATGTTACAAACTTAGACAGAGGGTAAGGTACATCTGGAAAACACGGAATCACATGGGAATACTGGGCCAGAAACGCTTCTTGACCAAGTAAAACCATTGAAAAGTTTGGAAGACAAGCAAAGCTGATCCTTATCTCAGCCAGTGCGTTAGTTTTTTTTTTTAACCGGTTTCCTGATTTTCCCGTACGTCATACAAGCAACGTGTTTTTACCAATCATGATTTGTCATATGTAGTAAGGCCATTTATATTCCAATCATGATTTATTATTCTTACCAAAAAAGTTTTATTCTAAATTTTGTATTAAATAATCCGAGCAATTTTTCTGATTCCATTAAGAAAAATTTCTATTTTGAAAAACAGGTGACAAAAGATTAGGAATTCTGTAAAAGACGTAAAAAAATAAGCATTTTTTTTTTTATACAAATACTGACCAGTTGAGTGGTTAAACTGAGATTTCCTGATTGACACCACATTTTTGAAACAATGAAATTTTCTTTATTTTCACCTTGATTAATATGGCTTTATATAAGGCGATTTTTATCATTTTAAAAATGCGATGCCAATCAAGAAATTTCAATTTAAAAAAAAAGTAGCCCACACAGGCAACACTGGCTCCTGATGTTGCATAAGTGATAACAGTGGGGATCATGGGACATTTCAAGTTCATTGATCAAACAATGGGATACACTAATTTTAATTCCACACTTACACGTGACACCAAGAATATTTCAATAAAATTTTGCTTTTTGAATTAGAGCTAAAAAAAAAAAATACAAATTTTCACTTTCGAAGAAGTCCGTTTGTAAAGTTTTGTTCAAGTCAATAATTTAATCATTTTACGAACCTTTCATAAAATGATCCTTAAAATAACCCCCACACTCATATTGAGTCATGAAGGCGTTTCAGACACGGCATTCTTATGTGATCCCGAATACTTTAGCTGTAATCTACCTCCACTCCAATTTTGTAACATCTTAGTTGGTCAACATTTTTTTTATCAAGTAGAAATCGGTTCTGAACATTATTTTTGTTGAAAATGTTGAACAAATCTTCCAATCTTCCACGACTTTTTTTTTTTTTTTTTTTTTTTTTTTTTTTTTTACTTCAAATGTACTGGTATTAAAAAACTGATCATTGGAACACAGGATTTCAGTATTTTCATATTGTAATCTTCGTAAAAGCTTATAGCGAACTCTCACACTAAGAAGAATATAAATTAAAAATAGTGACATTGAAATGGAAATAAAATAAAAAGAATATTGGCCAGTTAAACTGATGGCATTGAGCTCACAGGCTACGCATACTAATTGTACATTACAGCCTTGTATTTTCGTTAATTCCGTTCGAAAAAAAAATTAAGAAGGAGAAACAGCTCTCCCCTTTCTCCTTTTTTATACTTAATCATTGAATTTCCTAAACTATCAAATACATGCTTTATCGTATTAAAAAATCTATATCCAAAATTCAGAGCAAATCGGATAATTCTTAATAAAAACCCATTTAGCATTTATATAATTTAAGAGGAGTTACTCCCCTCTTTTATACTTAATCATTAAACTTCCAAAACTATTCAGAGATTTGAACGAAATCTGACAATTCTGATTGAAAAATCCATTTATGCAAGTTAAGGGGAGGGGCATTAGAACCCCCGTTCCCCCTGTTTATACTTATTCAATGAACACCTAATAACAGCCACGGTATTGCCTCATCCGAATGATCCTATATCTAAATTTTGAACGAAAACTGTTAATTCTGCATGAAAATCCCGTTTATATCAATTAAGGGGGCGGGGCATGAGCCCCCCGTTCCCCCTGTTTATACTTATTCAATGAACACATAATAACAGTCACGGAATCGCCTCATCAGAATGATCCTATATCTAAATTTTGGACAAAAACTGTTAATTTTGCATGAAAAACCCGTTTATATCAAGTAAGGTGAGGAGCATGAGCCCCCCGTTCCCCCTGTTTATACTTATTCAATGAACACCTAATAACAGCCACGGTATCGCCTCATCCGAATGATCCTATATCTAAATTTTGAACGAAAACTGTTAATTCTGCATGAAAACCCCATTTATATCCATTAAGGGGAGGGGCATGAGCCCCCCGTTCCCCCTCTTATACATATGGAATGGACTCCAAAAACTAATCAGGGAAGCGCCTTATCAGGATGTACCTATATACAAAATTTCAAGTGGATCCGATATTTTTATCATGAGTTATCGCGTTACGCACGAACGCACATACATACAGAACGGACGGGCACATAAGCTCTCAGGCTATGATAGCCTGTGAGCTAAAAAGTGTTAAATTCTTCCAACTTTGTGATCGAATTAAACATGAGTATTTGCATCACTAATTAGAAATTCTTTCAAACGTAATACATTACTTTGTTTAATCTTATACTATGTCAAGATATTAAATATATTTTATATATTTTAGTGATATATCGTTAGAGAAATTTATTCATTAGACATTACAAGTCTTTAAAAATGCTAAAAATAATATACTAATCCAAAATAGAATAACTTTCTATAAATTTTTGCGTATGGCTAATTAATACTATCCAGATATATACCCTTTAACCCATTTTTATCAAACCAAATAAAAAAATTTTGAGCTTAAAACTTTACTTAAAAAATGAATTCAGATAAGTACTACCGAGAAGCATGACACATTTTATTAAATTAAATTCTGGGGTTTATTTGATTTCTAAAAGGAAACAGAACAACGGACTATTCACTCAAATATGCTTAATACTTAATATTTAACTTGAAATCAGTCACAAAATCCCTTATCTTAAAAGCTGACATAAATATTTAATTATTGCTACTATATTTAAAGTAAATCTAAAACTTACAAAAGAACGCACGCAATGCATTCTGCTGAACTTTCCTGGACTCACTATATTTCAGGCGCTGAACTTCTGACTATGCCGTGCAGAGGGCGTTAGTATATTCGTAAAGAATAAAGCTCACTGTCTTTGCTCTTATTGCAGACTATCCGCTCAGCGTTGAGTGGTTGGTTTAGTAGCTCCGGAGAAAACTGACTGATCTTCTATTGTCGCTGCCTCAGTTTATTTGTTCTAGGCGCCAAAAGTTTATTTTAAAAACTTTTTAAGTTTTGTACATACTACTGTAATTCTACAAACTGAAAAGATATCAAATCGTCACTGTTTTGCACATAAATAGAAAATCACAGAGTGATTATTATACTGTTTCAAAACTTTTAGGATATATAAACAACTCGTTTATTTTTTTGTTTTGTTTTTGGTTCAATATTTTAAAATGTGCATATTATTTTCATGACGTCAAGCTGCTTCAGCGGTTACTTGTAATTAGTTACAACTGAGATATTTGTGGTACTTTATTAAAATATTTCGGCATACAAATGAGAAAAAAGGAATTTTACATCCCGATGATTTTCTGGTACATCCTTTTTCAGATTGATGGTAAGTTATTCTTTTAAGATTATTAAAAATACATTAATAAATTTCTAATAAATAAATGTCATGAAAATTATGTATCTGTTGAATAATATTCCCTCTTTTCTTTGTGGTGAAAAATATTCCAGTAAAATAGTTTAATAGAAAGCTACAAGCATATGTATATATAAATAAGCATGCAGTTATAAAAATTGCTTTGTAATCTAAAATAAATGTATGTGTGAAACAAGTAAAACAAAATTCATTATATTTCAACTCATCTTAAAACTGATTTCTCAGAGAAAGGTATGGTTTTGTTTTATCTGTTTATTTTTTGCGTCTACATATTAATTGCAGTTACATGATATTTATGCATTAGGGTATAAAATGTCGTATTATTCTTGCATGTAACTAATACTCACATCATGGGCGGAACAACAAAAAAATTTTAACGGAAATATTTGTGTTATTTAGTCGTGGAATTTCTGTTAGTAAAAAGTAAGAATCAGGTGATATTACTTTATGAAAAAAGTTGAGTCAAATGTTCTTTCTTAAATTATAATGATCACCGCTATGCTATTTATTTTAAAAACTAAGAATTAATTTTAATTTCACATTTTATGATGTACATGTCACGTGTTAAATACAATGATATTTTTAATTTAACAAAAAATAATTTTAAAACAAGATTTTAAGAAAGAAAAGACTAGAGAAAACGAGAAATGGATTTCAAAAACAAAGAATTAATTTTAATTTCATATTTTATAAAGTATATATCACATGATAAATATAATGTTAATTTAACAACCACTTGGTCATATCAATTTTTTTAAATGTGGTTTTTACGTGAATATATCCTTTGACATTGAAATCTTACCAGTTTAATAGTTTTACATTATGTTTTAAATATATAAGGAAAAATTAATTTTTATATTAATTTAATTAAGTGTATATCATCTTTGGCATAAAATATCTATGTTTTTTTCCAAATTATATTAAAATTTGATATTTATTATCATTATTTTTAAATATTCATAAATAATCGCATATTTTTAAAATACTTCCAATTTCAATATTACGATCGGTCATGGTATTATTTCGAAATATAAGCGACCTAACTGAATTTGGAATTATTGATAAAATACATTTCGTAGACGATGCATTAAACTTCTGAAATCAGATCTTGAGATTGATTGCATATGTGTTTATGCCATTTTAAAATTTCAAAATAAAGTTTTCAAGCTAAAAGAAGAAAACTACCTGTAATTAATACCGAAATAAAGCGCATGAAAGACATATAAACCTTAAAAAATCCATTCATATGTTTGTTAGAAATGCATTATTTATAAAAACATAGATTCGAAATACTCATTTTTTTAAAGTCAAACAAATTTTGAACCAGAAAATTTATTTACTAAATTAATTTAAACATATTCTTCATAGATTCTAGAAATGTTTCATGAAATTTTTTTATTCAATTTTAAGTTTTTTTTTTCACTTAAGAAAATCTAAAAGTTTTCCAGGTACGTAAAAATTACAGTATAGGCTAGTTCCATGCAAACTTGTATTCAGACTTGATTTCAGACGCTTTTTCCGGGAAGGATTTATGTGGCTCCAGGAAGGAAATCGCACTTTTTCACAACTGAAAACACAGTATCTGAAATCTTCTGGGGACTATGTCATTGTTCCGGGAAGGGGGGTGTCACCCCCTGGGCCACCATTTGACCACTCCAGCCACATACATGTAATTTGCTACGATTTTTGATTATCAGTGCTCTAGAATGAAAAAAAAATGTGACATTTTAAAGGTGCTATATTATTATTTGAATAAAGTGAAGAAAGCTTTTTGAAAATACATGTGACCAAAAAGCATAGCAGCTATCAACTACGCAACTCCACTAAAAATCACATGAAACTTGTCTATAGGGATTTTCAACAATTTTGGAACTAAACAGTTATCATGTAATTAAAAGTATCCCGTTTGTTTTTATTTATATTGGAAGAAATGCCAAGTCTCTGGCTTTTAGCTCATTATTATTACCAGAGAGAAAATGTTCCTCTTTTAAATCGCCTAAATATTCCACATAAATAAAACATTTTTTGTAGTAAAATATCGATATCCAAAAAGCCGGAGTCTTGGCAGCTCTGAGTTATTGGTGTTTTAAATATATTTGCACTCGAACGTTTATTTAAGAATATAGAGTCTTAACAGTTACACAACATTTTTAAAGAAAATTCACCCCCTTATTATGTGAAACATCTGTCTTGTTAACTACCACACGAGTAAAAGTAAAGGAGCAAAGAAAAAAAATTAAATAAATTAAACTTTTTTTGTTTGAAAAATAAAGAAACAAATTAGATCCTCTATTTGTGTAGTATTAAATAGATTTTCTTGATGCTGTAAATAGCTACAATCACCCCAGTACCATGAAGATGCTCAAATTCAGGGCTCAAAAACAGCCTTTAAGCATTTGTGATTAACTCCTTAAAAGGTACCGGTATATTACCGTAATTTCGGGTGTATAAGCCGCGGATCAAACAATTCTTTTTGGACCCAGAAATTTTATTTAGTTATTGAAGACAAATATTTACGGCGATCTAACTAGTTATATTTGTTTCTTAAAAAATTCTGGGTCGAAAAAGAATTGTTTGACCTGCGGCTTATACACCCGAAATTACGGTATATATAACACTTAACATACCCAACTGTCACATTGGCATCATTACTTAGAAATTAAATTTCGCTTAATATAATGTAGGCAAAATAATGTTTATACTTTTTTTATTAAAATTTGTTCTGAAGTGCCAGCGTAATTGAATCATTTTAATATTTTAGAAACAAAAGTATTTTCCCCTGAAAGGGTTAAAGCAATCGAAGATTATTTTTGAAAATGGTGGCATACAAAAATAAGCTCCTACAAACTCTGGCATTACATTGCAATAGACTGGGAATACAAAAGAAATACTAGCAGAGAATTACAAAGATCCAAATTGTTTGAGGTATTTCATCTGTGTTAATTTTCTCATACTACCTTAATTTCGGCGTATTATCTGCAGATCAATTAATCCTGTTTGGACGAAGAAAATTTGTTTAGTAATTGAGAATAAACATTTACCGTGACTTAAACCATTCTTTGGGGGTCTCTGAAATACTTAACCATCGTGGATATGCCTAATATAAAATATTAAAATAAGACATGTGTATTTTATTTATATAATTAATTGCAATTGCAAAATAAAATGTAAACGTTTGTATAAATATTTTAATACATAGTAATGCTCTATTACTGAGTTGCGGATACTACTCGATTATTCCATTGACTCATTTCGGCAAAATGTATACATCACCAAAGTATTCGTAAATTATACAAATCGGCCTGTTTTTTATTTTAAGTAACGAAAGAACAAAATAAATTAGTAAAAGATTAATAAAAATACAAATAAAACATCAAATGAAAAATCACTTGATGACATGCAAACACAAGTAACACATTTAATATTATAAGATAGAACCCGTCGACTTTCGACGAAAGAAAAAGTTTAAGTAGGAACCGTTTCATTGATTTATAATAAATCTATGAAATTAGTTACAATAAAAAATGCACTTTACATTGGTAAGTCTAAATCCTAAATAAATGCTATTTAACCTAAAATAAACAAAATGCTATAAAACTACGTTGTAAAAATTATTAAAATTAAACTTTAATCACAATGTAAGCAGTAAAATATAATAAAGATCAATTATTATGATACAGTTATCAATTCAGGCTCGTATGTTTCATATTCAAAAAAGAAAAACACCAGCATATATACCACTTTGACTCAATCATAGCCTTTTTCCCAATGAAATCTAAACCCGACTTTATTTTCATCATCTCAAAATTTACATATGCACTTCTCATATCCGTATTCACCTTTTAAACATTTTTATAGAAAAACTGTTTTATCGTGTGCAAAGTAAGTTTGTTTTAAACTAAAAATCATTTAATTGATATATAAAAGCGAAATAAAACTAAAATTCCCCTAGTTTTATATCAGACGATACTTTTTGACACGGAACGTATTTTAATTTCAAAAAATATCTCTTTTTATGAAAAAAGATTCAGTGATCACCGGCTTTTTTCCCCTTACTTTTAATAGAAATGGATTTCTTCTGCTGTCACAATTAAAAAAATCATATTAAAAACTACAAAAATAAATAGTATCTGGAAAATAAATTAAGATACAGTTTTCAAACAAATTGCATTTAAAAGTACATTTTTCCCCCTATACGACGAAGTTGAAAATGTGCGATGTATAGAAGTTTAAAAATTTGTAGTACAAAAATTGCAAAACCTAAATTTCATTTCAAATTTCAAAATGTTGCCATTCGCAAAATGACGTATGCGTTACCCACAGATACATTTGGCCTTTATAATATAGTTCGGTGACAGTTCTTTGGTCGATGGAATAATCAAGTAGTAAAAGAAACATCTTTGTAATTCCAAAAATTATAAACCTATTAACACTAGAACCGCGGTGAAGGGTCATTTTGACCCGTATGATAAGGAGAGATGTTGATTCGAACCAGAAAGTCCTTTATAAAATTATCAGATATAAGCTGAGCAAAAACAATTTCAATAAATAATTTAAACAATTTTAAATAAAAATCCCGGTGAAAAATATTTTTCTAAAATTATTTCAATCAATTTTCCCGCCGTTCTAATGTTAATTAATAGTTTAATGCGTCGGATGAAGTGTCTCATTTCCAATTAAAATATACATTTGATTGAAATTTTAATGAAATACAGGTTCATGAAAAATCAAAGAGTTTGAAAAATAAGATTAGAAATATCTCGCAACCCATTTATGATCGATTCATTCTTCATGCAAAATTTATGTTTTTGTTGTCTTTTAAAAAAAAAAAAAAAAAAAAAAAAAAAAAAAAAAAAAAAACGAAATTTTTTTTGTATTTTTTTATCTTAAAGAATATTTCGACAGTCCAAAAAAATAGCTTCGAATAATCGAGGTTATTGATATTTAATAGGCTTCTTTCCATTATTACATACTAAGTGCACATCAAATTTACAGTTTCTATCTCAATTTGTACGGCAGCTAGAGCGTTTACACACAGACGGACAGACAGACAGATGGACGGCAATTTTTTTCCATAAATATGTTTTTTCAATCTCTAGTGTCTTAAACGTGTAAATAAAAAAAAAAATCTTTTCGATTATTAAAACGTTTACAAGTTTTACTCTATACTACGCTTGATGGGTAAGTAAAAATTACAGTTTATTTTATGAAAATTTTGAGTCGAAAAATAATTGTTTGATTTTCGGATTATACCTCGAAAATTACGGTACTTTCATCCTTTCTGTTAATATTGAAACAGTTCGTGTGTGTTATATTGAATACACAGTTTACTAAATTTAAGTAGCCCATTAAACATCGATTGCAATCGACCATAAACTGCTCCAAGATTTAGCAAATATCGTTTTCCGCTGGTTAAATTTTATGTTTACTCATTTCGTTATATGGGTAGAAAAATAAATGAAATTATGAAACATTAAATGATTAGTCTGTAAGCTACGTATTTTCAAATCTTTTACAAAACAGAACTCGGACGTAAGGAAATGCTATTTTTCCTCATGTTTTTTCTTATCGAGACTTTTTAATTAACACCCCATACATTAAATAGTAACATTCGTCTTTTTACTAATTATATAATCCATCATTAACAAGCAGAATATTTTTATTTTTAAAAATGTTGTAATTAAGCAACTTCAATAATTAATTAAAATGAGCGTTTTCCTAGCCTTTCCAAAACAAAACTTCTTACAGTTATCAAATTAAGATTGCGCCGATTTTAACCCTTCAACGTTCATTAGTTTCTCTACGAAATCACAAAATTTTAACACCTGTATGCAACAACGATGCCGGAATTTTAATTTGACAAAATAATTTTATTGTATATATGAGAAATTAATATTTTATTATTTGCAAATATATTTGATCACAATTACCGGTGTTATTCATTTATTTCAACATCTTAGCAAATATATATATATATATGCTTTTTTCTAAAAGGGTTAAGCAATTTAAAATTATAATACGAAAGTTTATATTACAGGTTTCGCAAGGTATTTGATATTCTTCACAATATCTGAAAACTGAATTTCATTTGATTTAATTGCAGAATATTAAGGGGGTACAATATCTTTAAACTGGATTCGCACATTTCTACCACTAAATTTTAAGAATATTTTCAAAGTATTTCACAGCAGACGAATATTATAGAATCTGTGAATGAAGTTGGGGATGGCGAATATTGTGAATTAAACATTAAATATAAATTTTCTTATTTTTAATAATGGTGCCAGCGTCCTTAAAAAATATAAGAATTGTGCGAATCTTGTTTAAACCTCCAAATTTTTCGATTAAAAAAATTAGATTCCGTAATCATTTCTGAACAATATGCAAAAAACTGCATTAACACTAAAATGATGGTGAGGGGCCATTTTGGAACCGACCTAATGGGTGTATCTTGATTAGTACCAGAAATTTCTTTAGAAAATAAATTTAAAACATACCGTAATTTCGGGTGTATAAGCCACAGATCAAACAATTCTTTTTCGACCCAGAATGTTTTAAGAAACAAATATAACTACTTAGATCGTCGTAAATACTTGTATTCAATCACTAAATAAGATTTCTGGGTCCAAAAGGAATTGTTTGATCCGCAGCTTATACACCCGAAATCACGGTAAAAGGGAAAACAGAGTTAATTAAATAACTTAATCAGTTCTAAATAAAAAATCTGGTATTAAATATTTTTATAAAACCTGAGTAGAAATCATCGTCTTTCTAGTGTTAAAATCCAATTACTTTAATAATTATGACAGTTCTATTAAGACTACATATGTGATATGAAATGGGTAAATAAAACTTTGAGTCGCGTTAATTGAAAAAGAAGAATTTTGATACTGCGCGCAATGTTTCTAAAAAACTATGCTTGGCATTCAAAATATATTTTTACCACATATTCATTTCTGTATTATCTACAACTTAAAACAAACAAAAAAATTTAAGATTTTAATTTAATGTTTCTTTTGTACCCTGAAAATATTCTAAAAAAGATGAAAAATGTTATTTTTTTATTATCAAGGTATTTTTTTAATCAATATTGTTTACAAATATTCTGATTTTAGCACAAACGTAACACGATTATGTATTTATTTTCTCTAAAATTTCCTCTTTATATGAATATTTTCAGATTTTATCAAGCGCGCAAGACGTGTTACTTTTTTTTCTCATATTATCATATATATTTTAAACTTATCATTTCAATATTTATTTATGAATTCACAAGTATATATATTTCTTAAAATACAAACTTAAATATGGGTTTAATATTTAAATGAAGTTTGATTTCTATATTTGAATTATCATATAAATTTTGAATCTTCGGTCATAGTGATATATTTAGATTTTTGGATGTGTTCAAAAGTATCCTACCCCCTTAACCCCTTAAGGGTGGCACTGTTTTCGACAAAATAAATTAAAAATAGGGGCTGTAAACCACATTTTCCATACTAAAATAGTTGCTTTACTTAATCGAAAAAAAATCTGCCAATCCTTAAAGAAAAATTTTCAGTTAAAAATTAGTGGTGTCAAAAAGCTTCAAGGGGGCTCAGAGGTTGAAAACTTTTCAAAAAATCGATTTTTTTTATGATCTAATTTGATTATTCATTGAATTCTTAACCCAATGCCAAAAATCTCATAAAAATACTTGCATTTTTAACGGAGTTATAAGCATTTATGTATCAACACTTTCATAGCCGCATTCATATAATTTCAACTTTAAGTCGCGTTTTCTCAAAACTTGATTTTTGATGATTATTACCAAGATTTAAAAAAAACTATTAGATGGAATGGCTTAATTTTTTTTGTATGCATATAACATCATTATCTAGATTATGAATTAATATAGTTTAGATAGTTTAATATTTTGAGTATTTTTAATGGAAAAAAAGTTGTATTTTTTAGGGTTTTTTTAAATTTTTAACTTTGAGAGATTTTTTAATAATGTTTTTTTTAAGTGATACTTATATCCTTAATTCATAATCTAGATAATGATGTTATATGCATGCAAAAAAAATAAGCCATTACATCAAATAGTTTTTTTTTTTTTTTTTTAATCTTGGTGTTAGTTGTCAAAAATCAAGTTTTGAGAAAACACGACTTAAAGTTGAAATTATATGGATACGGCTATGTAAATATTGATACATAAATGCTTATTACTCCGTTAAAAATGCTAATATTTTTATGCGTTTTTTTTTTTTTTTTTTTTTTGCATTGAGTTAAGAATTAATTGAATAATAAACTAGATCATAAAAAAATCGATTTTTTGAAGAGTTTTCAACCCCTGAGCCCCCTTAAGTAACGAAGCGTGCAAAAGAGTTCCTGCCCGAAGTCAGTTCGGGCAACGCAGTTAAGGGGTTAAAGAAGGATAAGTTAAATATAAGAAATAGGGGTATAAAAACAATTACAAATATAAAGAAAGTAGGAATCCTGAATTAGGAAATTTTGAAAAACTACTACCTTTTCTCGTTCCAAAATGTAAGTTGAAAATGTTTAATAAATACAATATATATATGGGTATTTCCATGAGCACATGTCGTGTAAGTCACACACTGCGATTTTCGATACCAGTATTTTACAACGGAAAAGTGTGACTTATTTTATCAAAGATATTTCATTAATTGAATAAGGCCATGCGAGCGTTTTAAAAGTAACGGTGGTTAACATTTTAGCAGTTTCTAATAATGCGACTTACACGAAAAGTTCTCATGGAAATACCCATATATATATATATATATGTACAGGGTGTATCTAAACTACTGGACAAAACTTTAAGGGGTGATAGTACACATCAAGACAAATAATATTAAATGGCAAACTAAGGGTCCCAAACGTCTTCCGAAGTAGATAGGCGCCATCAAAGTTTAGTGTCCAAAATTTGAAATGATTATAAAAACAGAAAAATTAGTCGATTCGTTTGCGGTTTTCACGAAAACTATTCTTTATGTGAGTATTTTCTTGAAAATAAATTATAAAGATAAATTTCAAAAAATGCCGATAGAGGGCGCTTTAGACTTTGGAGTAGCGAAACACTATTTTTTACCGTTATTTTTTGCATCTCATTAATTTTTTTTGGAAGTTTAGACATAAACTTAAATTTTTAGCTCAAAATCTGCGGTTAAGTAGCACAAACTGAACTGTGTTCAATGGGAGTGGGAAGGTTCAAATTTCAAATGATTATAAAAAACAGAAAAATTGGTCAATTGATATGAGGTTTTCACTAAAATTATTCTTTATATCAGTATTGTCTTGAAAATAAATTATGGAGATAAATTAAAAAAAATATCGATAAAGGGCGCTTTAGACTTTGGAGTAATGTACAACTATTTTTTATCGTTATTTTTTGCATCTCATTAATTTTTTTTAGAAGTTTAGACACAAACTTAAATTTTGAGCTGAATATCTGAATCGTTAAGAGTGGTTAAGTATCGCAAACTGAACTGTGTTCAATGTGGGTGGGGAAGCTCAAATTTCGAATGATTATAAGAAACGGAAAAATTGGTCGATTAGTTTGCGGTTTTCTCTAAAACCATTCTTTATGTCAGTATTTCCTTGAAAATAAATTTTAAAGACAAATTTCAAAAAATTCCGTTAGAGGGCGCCTTAAACTTTAGAATAACCAACAACTATTTTTAACTACTTTTTTTTAAATCTAAATAAATGTTTTAAAAGCTTAGACTTAAATTTTGAGCTCAAAATCTGAATCTTTGTGAGTAATTAAGTAGCGAAAAATTGAACTGTGTTCGTAAGGTGGGCATGTTGACATTTCAACTCCTGAATACAGTTCAGTTTGCCTTTCTTAACCCCTCCCAACGATTCAGAATTTGAGCTCAAATTTTAAGTCTAAGCTTTTGCAAGTATTTAATTAGATAAAAAAATAACAGTTAAAAATTGTTGTTGATTACTCAAAAGTTTATGGCGCCCTCTAACGGAATTTTTTTGAAATTTATCTTTAGAATTTATTTTCAAGGAAATACTGACATAAAAAATGGTTTTAGAGAAAACCGCAAACGAATGGATCAGTTTTTCCGTTTTGTATAATCATTTGAAATTTAAACCTTCCCACCCCCATTGAAAACAGTTCACTTAGCGCTACTTAATCACTCTCAACAAGTCAGATTTTCGGCACAAAATTTAAGTTTATGTCTAAGCTTCAAAAAATTTAATGAGATGCAAAATAACGGTAAAAAATAGTTGTACGTTACTCCAAAGTCTAAAGCGCCCTCTATTGACATTTTTTGAAATTTATGTTAATTTAATTTATTTTCAAGACAATACTGACATAAAGAATAGTTTTAGTGAAAACCGCAAATCAATTGACCAATTATTCTGTTTTTTATAATCATTTGAAATTTGACCCTACCCACTTCCATTGAACACAGTTCAGTTCGCGCTACTTAACCACAGATTTTGAGCTAAAAAATTAAGTTTATGTCTAAACTTCTAAAAAGGTTTAATGGGATGCAAAAAATAACGGTAAAAAATAATTGTTCATAACACCAAAGTCTAAAGCGCCTTCTATCGGCATTTTTTTTAAATGTATCTTTATAATTTATTTTCAAGACAATACTGACATAAAGAATAGTTTTCGTGAAAACCGCAAACGAATCGACCAATTTTTCCGTTTTTTATAATCATTTCAAATTTTGGACCCTAAACTTTGATGGCGCCTATCTCCTTCGGGAGACGTTTGGGACCCTTAATTTCCCATTTAATATTATTTGCCTTGATGTGTACTATCACCCCTTAAAGTTTTGCCCAGTAGTTTAGATCCATCCTGTATATGTGTGTGTGTGTGTATTCATCTATTTTGTAATTTTTTAATACCTCTTCATAGGAAATCCCATTATGAGTTGCAATATATTCTCTAAACATGTCATATAGGGATTTAATATATTATTTATGGCTAATATTTTCCCCCATGGTTCAGTGTGGTAATTTTTTTAAATTCAAGGGTTCATATATTGTTTTACAATTAATAGTATAATATTAGCCATCAAATTATTATGCTGTGTTTAGCGCAAGTAATTATTAATGTAAGTCTATTTTGATATTTTATATTACGGTATCTTTTCATTTCGAATAAAATATTCATTATGAATTTTTTCTTATTAATGGTATTTTATACAGATTTTTTTAGTATATATAGCAGAAGTAGCTAAATGTTTTAGCAATCTTATAAATATTATGCGCTAAGGTAATCACTGCGTTGCGTAAAACCTTAGTGTATTGTCATCTGGATTTCTACTTTGTAGTTTTGTGATATCGCTTCATAGGAAATTCTATTATGAGTTGTAATATTTCATTTAATCATATCATATAGAGATTTAATATATTATTTATGGCTAATATTTTCCCCATGTTTCAATGTGGTAATTTTGTATTAATTCAAGGGTTCATATACTATTTTACAGTTAATGGTATTATGCATATTATATATGCACAGTTCGCATAAATGAAATGACAATGAAACGAACGACATTCACGCAAATAAAATTTTATAAAATTACTTTTTATGTAATGCTGGAAAAAGCATTCAAAATATTACATTCTAAGATAACTTCGAAGGAAATAAGAAGTATTTCGCAAATTCTTTTTTGATTACTTCATTAAAACGTATTTGTATTTTTTACAAAAGCTCAGTAACTTTTTAGCATTCGATTTAATTTGAAATAAAACACTTTTATTCATTATTCCGATTTCTGTTTAAATTTGTTGCTATTTTTTGGCAGTCATCTCATGTCGCATGCATATAAGTAGTCTGCTTAGTATAAGAATGGTCCTTTAATTAAACTATCAAAAATAAATTAGAAGAAATGAAAAAAAATATTTAGACGATAACTTCCAAATTAAATGATTTACCCCTAAAATTTAATAGTATACGTTGACATATTTAATTCATTAAATCTTCCATTAAAAGGCAAAATGATTTATTAAACAGAATTTGCTTCATATATTCATTTTTTAAAAAAATTGCCGAAAATTTTATACATATGTATAACATAGTTGCAAAATTTCTGAATTATTTCAGGATGTTTTCTGAACCAAAAAAAAGATGATTAAGAAATGTCTTCTATTTTTTGTCATACAAACATGGTTTCATTTATTAACACTAAATATATCTGAAGCCGGTTATTCGACCGGTACCAACTAAAAATATTTCGAATTGAAACAGAAATTGCTTTATTAAAATAAATCATCATACAAACAAGTTACCATATTTCCACCCTATAATCATTGTTCTCGCAATTGGCTGTTTTTTAAAATCTAGGTATTTTAAATTCTCACTAGTAAGATTTAATAATTACTTTTGCTCTATAAGCCATTAGATATTCTACAAATTAAACAGGAGAAAATTCCTATTCAAAATTTTCTGGCATGAATTCAGTATATCTAAATAAAATATTCAACAGATCTAGCTATAATCCTCGTATCAAACAATCATCTGTCGGACCAGAAATTTTATTTAATACATCGCAAATATTACAGTAATTTAGCTTTAGAGAGCGCGGTCTTACACAGGGATAAATGGCTTTTTCATTTTCAACAATAAATTCAAATAATTTGCGTGACCTTATTTAGTCGGAGATGATTGTTATAAACATGGTTCCCCGTTTATCCCCCGTATTTATTCTTAAATTTTGTCTTTAGACGAAATATTTTTGAAGAAAAAGTGTTACTTTAACACTAGAACCGCGGTGGCGGGTCGATTTGACCAGTATCAAATGAGAATATGACGATTCGAACCAGAAAACTTCTTATAAAATAAAATAAATATTAGCAACATAAAAATAATTTAAATAAACAAGTTAAGCAGTATTATATATATTCTAGTGTTAAACAATCGAAAAAACTCTAATCATTAAATAATTATGAAAATACTTTCTGTATTTTCTATCATGAATCTGTATTCTTTTAATAAAAATGAAGGCCTAACCGGCAACCTTGGTTGCGAATTCTGCGAGAAAATGAGCTGAAGATGAATTAAAAAATAGCGATGACAATTGTAAATACCATATGCACTCTTGGTCTATCAAGCCCAACCTGCGTCTTCCTGGGTTAACACTTTCCGAGGCAAAATATTGGTTTCTCTAAAATGTCGAAATAACTTATGGTTAACAGTATCTACAAGAACATTTATTTCTAAACTAGTGAATGTGTATTTTTCACGCATTTGATAAAAGTAAAATTTTCTTTAAAAGAATCTGGTGCCAATGTGAAAATTAGGGATTAAAATTATGTGACGCCGTGGTAGCATCGCCGCTCTTTAACGCCTTACGGGGTTTCATAGATATACCGCTTAATTTTAATTCCCAAACGCCACATTCGTACCGGAATTTTGTTAAAGAAAATTACTGTTTATTGAATGCGTGAAGTATAGCGTTTTCATATTGATAAATAAAGTTGTTTTCAAATTTCGGTGTCAGTCATTAATTTCAATACTTAAGTAATGAATTTGCCCTGCCCCGCAAAGGGTTAACCCTTTGAGGGGCAAGCAATTGCGTTCGAGTAATTCTGAACTCCCACCGAAAATTTGTAAAAAAGTTATATCAAAAAGAGGAGAAGCAATTTCACGACTGTTTTCCACCAAAGTTAGAAAAGTGAAATTTAATAAAATTTTTCTGGTGTGAATCTTCACCAGTCATAGGTGGTATATAATATATACCACCGCCCCTCAAGGGGTTAAGGGGCTAATAAGTTACATTTTATGAAATAAGATTTCCTTGTATTTCCATACTTGTTTGATACACGGATTTTAACCCATTCGTGCCCAGCATCTTTTGCGTAAATTTTATTTGGTTGGCACCACTATTTTTAGAAGATTTAAGTTTAGTTCATTAATCACGAAAATGCATAATTTAAATAAAATAATTATTGCTTTTCTTTGTTACCGGTGTCAAAAACAGTGCTAAATGCACCCTTTGAAGCGTCCCTAAGAAGGGACGCTAGGCATTAATGGGTTAAGCCGCAAAAAACAGTAAATAAATTGAAAAATGTTAAATAATCTCGAAAAACGCTAATGAAGTAAATTGGTTTTATAAAAAAATCGAGTAAAATTTCCGATATGTGGAGTTTTATGAAACATTTCTGATTAAAAATTAGATTTTGACTTTAAAAGTTTTTGAAAGTTGTTAACTATAGAATAACAAAATTTTTCTAAAGTCTTTGTGTTTATTAAATATTGAAAAGTCGTTGGCTTTATGGTAAAAATCATTTTAAATTGACTGAAATGGATTTTTAGAAAATAATCTCTATGGGATGAGTAATATTGTTAAAAATTATCCGATTTTGATCACATGCGACACTATGCATTGATATCCAAAAAGTTAAAAACTATAAACAAACTCATTTATAGTGTTATAGTCTTTCACATAAAAACTATAATGTTTTAAATAATTTCAAAAGAGAAAAAAAATAATTACAATTTATATCAAAACACAGAACTAATGAGAATGTATCAAGACTTTAGTATTCTTATATAGCAAATTTCTAAAATTTTAGCTGCTTCAGTTTTAACGTTTGCTTTCGTAAAATGAAATAAAAGCGTAAGTTTAATGTATTAATTGAAAAACAAATGTTTTTATCTACCTCTAATGATTTTTTTCTTACCTATTTTCTTGTAATTATTAAAATTTGACTGAAATTGTTTCGTCTAATATATCTGCAATACAATTCTGTGGTTGTCTGCATATAGTTAGTGCATGCAATATCAATATCTACGAATTAATTAAATAAGTGACGTGATTTAAATATGATTTTTAAGCAGTTTATAATGAGGCTTTGCGAGAGAAATACTTTAAACTATCACACATTCGGATTCTTAAATATTCTATTACAGTAGTATTTGTTTAAAGTAACAGTTTGTTTGTTTTGTTTAAATTTTTATGTAATTATTTATGTATTAAGTATTAAGTAATTAATTATTTATAATAATTATAGACATAACTAATAATGTAACATAAATAATAATAACATAACAATAACATAAATAATAATTATTATTTATGTATTAAGTATTTAGTATGTGTAAGATTGTTTTGTTTAAGTATTTGTTTTGTTTACTCTCAAATTACGGTCTTAATAAAACTCGAATTCCCACTATTTCCTATTAGTTTAAAATTGGAAGGATTGACAGATAAGAAAGTTCGAATTCATCCAAGAAATATCGTACTTGGGTATAACATATTCAGGGATCGTAAAGTTTTTTTGCAGTTATCAACATTAATTTTTATTTAATTTTTTTTTTTCTCGCACAATCTGTAATAACTGTCACCAACTATTTAATGTGACATTATTATTTGTATTTATTAGTGAAAAAGTTAAAGCCATTCATACCCTACATATGCGCGATTTCTCGAAGGTTCAAGCGCAATTTTTTTCGTTATCTGTAGAAGTTTTTTGTATTTAAGGAATATTTTAAAGTGTGATTTTCATTATCTCTCTAAAAATGTATTCGTTATATCGTTAAAAAAAATACAATTTTTAAATGATTTGAGGAATCAGAGTGTCAAAACGATTGTAAGAAAGAGGAAATTTTGAGAAGGTTTATGTATTTAAAGTATACATAGTTGCCACATCCTACTACTAAATTGTAATAACTATTTTAACCTTTTCAAGGGGCACTATTTGCAGCATGCTAACGGTTAATTTTAATTTAATTCCTCCAACTGGCACCAGCAAATTTTTTAAATATAATTTCGATTTCATAAAATACATGAAAAAGAGTTTTGGATTATTTTTAAATAGGTTATTTATAAATTGTGGTGTCATTGAATTATTTGAAAATTTTTTGGGCTTAAATGCCTTGACCCTGAAATAGTTATTGAAAGACAATGTAGACTACATTTTTTATTCACATTATCTGATTCAAACCATTCTTTAAGTTTAACCCTTTAACCTTTTCAGGGGCGCCGTTTGCAGTCTGTAAATGGTTTATTTTAATGCTCAACATTCCAAATGGCACCAGTATTTTTTTAATACAATTTGGATTTTATCATTTTCTTGAAATAGCGCGTTTCATTATTTTCAAATAAATTTGTACCGTAATTTCGTGTAGATACGCCGCAGCTCAAACAATTCATTTTCGACTCAGAAAATTCATTCAGTAACATAAGATAAATATATACGGCGATACAAAATGTTACATTTTATTTTTGAAAATTTCTGGGTCGAAAAAGAATTGTTTGAGCTGCGGCTTATCTACACGAAATTACGGTATATACCGTAATTTCGGGTGTATAAGCCGCGGATAAAACAATTCTTTTTCGACCCAGAATTTTTTAAGAAACAAATATAACTAGCTAGATCGCCGTAAATATTTGTTTTCAATCACTAAATAAGATTTCTGGGTCCAAAAAGAATTGTTTGATCCGCGGCTTATACACCCGAAATTACGGTAAATTGCGGTGAGAAAAAATTATTTGACCATATTTGAAGCACAAATTCCTTGCCCCTGAAAGGGTTAACGGACAAAGCATTTTCATTGATAAGATGGTGAAATAAATGAATGATACCAGTAATTGCGAAAAAAAAAAAATAACATGCATGATAGAATGGATTTTTTAAAATTAAAACTCCGGTGTCGTTTTTGCGTATCGGAATTAAAATTTTGTGTTTTCGTAAAGAAAGCTATGAACGTTAAAGGTTAAATTGGGTTTAATTCCGAAAAAAAAATTCTTATCCTTAAGTAAGGTGAATACTTTACTTTAGAAAAGTGGTTGCATTCAAACGATCTGAATTTATAAAATGCAGCCGGCATTCATCGGACGCAACACTTAAGGGGTTACATAGTAATTTTCGCTTTTTTTAATGTGAGTAATCTTTGTAATGCTTCGGTAACTTCTGAAATGCTATCAAAGAATAGTGGTGACAAAATTTCGTAGCCGTGAGCTACTATAAATACATGTTGTTTTTCAAATTATTATCCAATATTTATTTCAAAGTATTTTTCAATCAGCAGAAGTAGGATCTCTAAGTACATTTTTAAAAAATATACAATATTTATTACATTTAAATATGAAGTATACATAATTTGATAAAATATTTTTAAGCGTAATATGCATTCATACTAAATTAAATGTAATGTTTTTCGGAAAATGGCACTTTTATAACGAATTTTTTTACTTATCCCTTTTATTCATGTGGGTTTCATATGAAGACAGATACGTATTGCCCTATAAAGCAAAATAATTTTTAGCATTCATTTATGAGGATCTTATTTATGGACAGGCTTTATGGATAATAACTGGATGCAGCACGTCGGTAAAATTATTTTAAAATGGGTTCTCATGTATCACAAAAAAGATTTTTTGCGACTAACGAAATATAGTTTTAGCATAAAAGGGTTAATCCTTTAATGTTCATTGGTTTCTCAGCGAAACCACAAAATATTAATTCTGATAGGCGACAACAATACCGGGATTTTAATTTAAAAAAATCATTTTTACTATGTATGTGAAAAATCACTTTTGTTATTTAGAAAAATATTTGTTCGCAATTACTGGTGTCATTCATTTATTTCAACATCTTAGCAATGAAAATACTTTGTCCGTTAAACGGTTAAGAATGATACATTTCAAAATATTAATATCTCAATTTTTGAAACAAAAGTAACATAATTAATTACATATTTATAATATATTATGCTTTTTAAATTGCTTAGAACCAAGGCTATATTGAAATTTTGCACACATCATGTTGTGTACATTCGATAGATTTTCCAAGCAAATGCCTTCGATATTTCTGGTTACAAACTTTTACCGACTGTTTTCCTTTCAAACTTAAGACCTTCATGCAAATAACCGTAATATGTATAATGTTTATCTGTGATAAACCGCTTCCCTGATTTGTCCATACGTTATACGGACAACGTATTTTTACAAATCATGATTTGCCCATACCACGTACGGTCATCCTTATTCCAATCATGATTTATTATCTCCACCAGTAAAATTTTATTGTAAATTTTGCGTTACTTAATCCGAGCATTTTTCTTATTCAATTATGTAAAAAATTCTGTTTTGTAAAACCGGTGATAAAAGATTAAAAATTCTGTAAAAGGCTTGAAAAAATTGGAATTATTTGAAAGTTTTTTTTTTTTTTTCAGAAAATCCATTAGGTTGAATAAGACGGCAGATTTTTTTTTCAACGAAAGTGGGAGACCTGTACGCGCCGTGACGTATGATCCTGTTATGATTTTTCAGCATCCGTAAATTCGAAGATATCAAAGGTACCATGTCAGACAATCCAATATGAAAATCGTTTCGCCAGTAGGCTACTTTTTTTAAAATACAGATTTCTCTGTTAGCACCCCTTTCCCATAAAGTTGAAATTCTCCTTTTTTATTAGTCTTATTTGATATATCATTAAATAAGGCGAATTATACTATTTAAAAAAATTGTGAATTTTTCAAATATAATGCGAGAACAACACTGTTTTAATGTTGCATAGTTTGATATGTCAGTGACAATAAAGTGCCTTCTCATTTATCCGAATAATTCTGTAACTAAAGAAAGTGAATAGAAAGTAGAAAGCTGTATATATAAGAATTAATATACAGCGTTCGTTATAATTTTAAAATAATTTCTTATTTTAGCGCAGTCATTTGGTTAGTGTTAATTACGAACACGGCAATCTACCACCAGTAAAAAAATAGCTATTTTTTTTCTTATTCAATACATAAATTTTGCCTGACTAAGACGTTTAATACCTTAACCCATTGAGGGGTGGAGGAACGTCTATGAAACCACTTAACCCCTTGAGCTCTGATGGTAGAATTTTCTGCCACAGTTTTATTTCCGAAATGTCACAATTGCACCAGAAAATTCGACCAGATTTATCTGAAAAAGGTTTAATGCATTTTTTCGTGTTTATCGTTAACCGATTTTTTTCTTTGCAAAATCCTGGTGCGAATTTGATATTTGTAATTTTAAAGAAATATGCACCCCAGAGCTGAAAGGGTTAATTTTAATTACCACAAGCCACATTTGCACCAGAATTTTGGTAAAAATAATTTCCGTTTATCAGAAGCGTTAAATTTGCTCCCCCCCATTTCTTATTTTCAAATAAGGATTTTTTTTAATTCCGGTGTCAATCATTAATTTCAATACTTAAGTATTGAAAGTGCTCTGCACCGCAATGGGTTAAACGTTGCTACCGATAAATGTGGGCTTCTTTTTAAAATGTTCATATTTCATTTTATTGTCATCACTTTTGTGAAGTAGAAATAATCTCTTTGTTTAATAACAAATGAGATGAAGTGAGAATAAAAAAAAATTGGATGATGATGATAATAATAATAATAATAATAATAATAATAATAATAATAATAATAATAATAATAATAATAACTGTTCGGCATTTAACTATCTAAATTTTAACAAGGTACCCTACAGTGCCTCAGCAAGTCACGGGCACGAGAATTAAATATTAGGGCATTAAATAAGTCGAATTTTTTTTTTAATTTATTAGTGGGCATTTCCATGAGCATTTGTCGTGTAAGTCACATTTCCAGTAACTGCTAAAATGTTCTCCACCGTTATTTTCGAAAGGTTTGCATGGCCTTATAAAATTAATGAAATAACTCTGATAAAATAAGTCACATTTTTCCGTTCTAAAATACTGGCATAAAAAATCGTAATATGTGACTTACACGACATGTGCTCATGGAAATACCCTAGTGAAAGTTTGCGAGACCGGTAAGCAGGTCCAGTATTTAGTTATACACCTTTTATTTTTATTTTTTGTAAAACAGAAAATTCTATTACGAATGAACATCAAAACAATATTTAAATTTCTAATGCTATGCGTTTGTATTTTTGGATGTCAAAATAATGAATTTTACAGGAAAAAATCTTTTAAAAAATCCACCATTTTGAATGTAGCTCATTAATAATTAATTTAATTTTAAATTATTCCCTTCCTCTGAAGCAAAAATGTTATATATTATGATCTTTCATAATACATGAAATGAAGGTTTCTTTTGATAAGGGAATTTGAATATCTTTATTTTGAAATAAAATATCTTAATTTCGACATTAATTAGTAGTAAGGAAATATAAGTTTCTTTTTAAATAAACTCGAAATTTATTTAATGTTTTTAAAAATTGTTTTATTTTTAGAGATTTACATTCATTACAGTAAAAAATTATTTACGTTGATTTTCGGTCAAATATTTTATTGCCGTTAAAAAACCGGAAACTTTTTTTCCCCTTTTTATGCCATATTAAATAATGGCGACCTTGTTATAATTTTTTTTTTTTTTTTCAAATGTGTTTGGATTATACTCGAGACGTTTCCAATTAGAAATTTTGTTCTCAAAATAGAGTAGCAAACAAACTTATTCAATTTCATACTAAAAATCGATTAATTAAAATGCTGTAATACTTATTCACATTGTCTTATTATTCCGGAATTAGTTAATAATCTACTGTATATTTTCCAATTATAAAATCATAAATATAATGAATCCATATAATTAATTAATATAATTATCCACTGTGGAAATATTTTATATATTTTAAATGGCATTCAGTGAAAGATGATGCATTCGGAAACAACTTCTGAAATTTATTATGTGCATTTTTCATTTTTTTTTTTTTTTTACTTTTTTGTTTTTATTTAAAAGGTTTAATCCACATTTCATTAAGTATGATTTTTGTTCCAAAACTATTACCGAATTTTATTACCTAGATTGAGTAAATTACTTAGAAATATTAGCAGCGGTTAAATTTTTTGACCACTTAATTTTAAAGCCAAATTTGGGCGCGACTGAGTTTTAACCCCCTTCTTTGCGCGTTTTCAAAATATTGCCACATTGGCGCGCTTTTGCGTTTTGTCTTCCGGAGTTTCACTCCAGAAGACACTGTTCAAAAGAGCGCAATTTAAAGTGGCGATAATGAAAGTAAATCAAAAATACATGTTTTAAAACATGGAAATTTAAAAGAATTTGAAATATCACACATAAGAAAACAAATAATCCACTTACCGACAAGCTAGGTTTTTAACGGAGTTTGAGAGATCGCAACAATAAAAATAGAGCAAAAATACATATATTAACGCAGAATCTTAAAATATTGCAAAAATTAGGATGTAAAAAGCATGCATATTGCGAAAAATTAAAACAAATATCTCATTTACATACAAAATTATTTCATAAAATTTAAGATTCCAAAATCGGATGACCATAACCAAAAATTTAATTTACAGAGATTTTTTTCTTTAAAACATGTATAATATGAAGATATACAAGATATATACAAGAAACAAAGAAATTGTACACATACCTTTTTTAAAAACAAAACCAGTCTTTTTTTAAATAAAGAAAAAAAATCAATAATAGATTTTCTAAAGAAATACATTAAGTTTTGAATTCAAATGGTCATTTTCATTTATATTTAATATGTAATTACTCGACCAATTCTCATCGTAATCCAACGGTCTAATAACACACAAGAAATTTAATCAACTTCAAGGCACCAGAATTAAAATTCTACAGTTTCTCCTCTCCCTCTCTCGTCCAATAATAAAGCTAGAAAAGAAAGAACGAACAGAGCATGCGCCGAAAACTCCCGCAAACGAGGGAGAAATCGCTTGTTTACTCCGAGGGTTGCCATGAAGGGCGATATCGAAAAGTAAAGGAAAGCAAGGCGTGGCGTAGTTATCGCGCGCAGAAAAAACGCTGCCAAGAAGTGGGTTAAAACTCAGTTTACCCCAAATTTGCTCAATAAATTTTGAATGCATTTTTTTTTACTTATATTAATCTTTTGAAATGTATGACGTACACAGCACAAAGACATGCGTACGTCATAGAGTTTAAGAGATTAATACAATGTCTTATTATAGCAACCTACAGGATGTTTCAAAAATGACCGGTATATTTGAAAAATCAATAAAAATTAAACGGGCAGCGATAGAAATACACCGTTTGTTGCAATATGCTTAGGACAATAGTAAATTTTCAGGCAGGCAAACTTTCGAAATTAGTTACAATTTTCATCAACAGATGGCGCTGCAGGCGATTTGAAATATATTGAAGAAAACGCAGTCTATGAGTCTGCCTTTTTGTAAGTCGTCTTTCTGCTGTTAGTGTGTGTTGTTCAGAGATTGCAAAGTTCACTGGGAAAAAATAGTTTATTCCTTAGAACAGAGGATTTTTGACTTGAAAGACTAGGTTTACCGCCAAGTTCCAGAAACAATCAACCCATTAACGCCCGAATTATTTTCTTTCCTAAAATTTAAATTTTGTATTTCCCACCACTTTTAAAACTCAAATTAACTTTTATCTAAATTTATCGAGGATTCTGTCTCGTGAAATAAGGTACATATTTATCTTCCCCTTTACTGGTGGGAAAAGCGCTTTCTTGCTGTTTTTGTAACCGTCCTCAAAAGAGGACACTGGGCGTTAATGGGTTAAACAACTGAAGCAATTACAATTAATGGTATTATATATATATATTTGCCAGATGAGGCAATACTAGTTGCTAGTGACATACATCTGCAAGCAGGTCAAAGATCACAGCTGAAGCCAGGAGCGCAAGGGGCTAATACATAAAGTAAATAATTTGCACATTCTCAAATAGATCTGTTCTACAGCTGCCAATGTTTACGTTTTTTCCTACCACTATTTTTTTAACAGAGAATTTTGTCATATTTAGTCATCGAAAAGATAGGACTAAATAAGATAAATTTTTCTTATGAAAAATGAGCGGCAGGAAATAGCTTAAAAGCTGGAAACTATGTAATTTTTTAATTCTAGTGTGATTCAGTCATTTCGAATTTTTACGAAAAAAACACGTTTCCCATGCAATAGTTAAAATATTTTTATCTGGCGTCAGTAAATTTTCAGGAAAATATGAGTTTAATGTTATTTTTTGACTGGCATATCATTTTGCAGGGCGTTTAATATCTTTACTGCCACTATTTTTAATTGAATTTTTTGCCTTAATTAAGAAAGGAGATGCTTCCAGAATCCGCGATTTAAATATTAAATTTAAAAATAGTTGTCTTTATTAGTGGTATAAGAAAATAATATTAATGTACCTCTTTTGTAATGCAATAAATGAATTTCGAACAGAAATAATTTAACCCCTTGAAGGTCAGTGGGATAAAATGTATCCCAATTAATTTTAATTTAGAAATGCCTCATCGACACCAGAATTTTGTAATGAAAATTTTAATTTACATACATACTATACTTATAAAAATGAACAAGTTCTATTATAAATAACCACTTAATCATAATCTGAAGTTTGAACGCTTTTGCTGTATTAGTTTTGTTGGGATTATCCAAAAGATCTTCGTTCTTTTTCCATTTTTCGTCTGTCCCTTGTGGAATTTCAGGTAAAAATATTCGCAAAAATATGACTTGTAGTATATTGTTTACACACCTGAATTTTCCAGACAATTCCTCGTGTATTTTTCCTGTCATTAATGGCAATATAATAGCAATGTCATTAATGGCAATATATTGTATTGTACAGCTACGAATGTTCTGTACATTATATTATACGTGACACATTAAATTAAATTTCATTAAGGTTAAAGCGCGCTTAAAACTACTGAAATCACATTTCCAGAAATTATCCTTTAAATGCGACCATAAATCTACTTCTTTGCATGGCTCGTTATATAATTTTTTTAATGTATATAACTAAAGCTCAACTTGAAAATGCATGGCTATAACTGTCAATCTTTGCTCTTATCATCGAAATCTTGTGATTAAACAAAGCGAAAATTTCTATTAAACTGTAGATGTATCAAATTTAGCGTTAATGTTGGCAGCTATGCATAACTCAATTAAAATCTTTTATAAGTAATTCGCGTTTACAGTTAGCAATAATGTATCTTTCGGCATATTATCCACATATCAAGCAATGATGTTTTAACCCAGAAATTTTATTTAATAATTGAAGTCAAATGGTTACCGCGATCTGATAAGAGGTGATCCATTAAATAAAATTTGTTAGTGTAAAAATGATCGTTTGACCAGAAAATGTTACACCGGAAATAACGGTACTTTTGAGTTCTTTTGTTAACAATGTATATAATTTATTTCTATAGCACTTACACTCTGCATATTAAGGTTGAATGAAAAAAAAGATATCTTTTTTTATCAAAAATTGGTAGGTTCCAAAAGTTACCTTTAAACTAGTTCTTCAACTGCGTGAAATTTGACCGCTGAAAAAAATGATTTGAGTCTGCGCTTTTAGTCCAAAAATCGAAATTTTGGGTAAAATTTTACATTTTTTCAAAAAAAAAAAAAAAAGATTAATAAAGTTCCTATAGAAATACTTGTTATTTAAAAGTGTTACTTAAACCTTTATTATTAATTACTTAACATATTTAAACTGTAAAACAATATTTTTATTCTTCATAACTGAAGCAAAACTGACGACATTTGGTGAAAAAAAACGGCGTTACCAGTCTATTCTGGCATGCAACGAATTGTTTTTTTAAATACAATACTACAATACTATACCAATATTATTTTTTAATCCTTCTACTGGGTTCGTAGACCTCAAGGGCAGTAAAGCGCCTTTTATCCCATTGTTTGTGAAGTAATATTGGCTTTATTTAATGAAAAGAAAGGCCCATCTTCAGATATAGGGACCGATACAGTACGAAATTTCTGGTACTAAAACACTAAAATCTCGTGAATAGCTTGATGCTTATGAACACTGTTCTAGTGCCTTCTTTTAGTATTTTCTCAAGATTCTTAGTTTTACATGATTCGAACCAGAAGTTTAATTTTATTACATGTAAAATTTTCTTTTGGAGCAGTGTTGCCAGATGCTCTATTTTTCTAAAATTCAGATTTTTGATTGGCACCACTTTTTTGAAATGATAAAATGTGCCTTATTCAATGACATGATATTTAAGGCGAAAACAAAAGGTAATTTATCGTTTCAAAAAAGTGGTGCCAATCAAGAGAACTGAATTTTTAAAAAGTAGCCCACTGGCAACACTGTTTTGGACTGTCTGTTTAATGTCATATATTAACCCTTTGAGGGGTGATGGTATAATCATGAAACCACTTAATAGTTCCCGAATGCCACAATGGCAACCAAATTTTAGTAAAACATTGCACATTATGTACACTAAATTAAACAATTTCATTTTCATAATTTTGTTTTTCAAATTCCTGTGCCATTCATTCATTTGAACATGCTACTGACGGAAATGCTTTCTTCCTGGAAAGGCTAAGTAAACATTATTCATTTTTTCTGTGGTGAAACATTCCAATTTCCAAAATGAAAATTAACTGGTGTCAAATAATGTCCTCAGTCTTGATGTCGTCCGGAAGTGACACTAAAAAGCCCCCTTTAAATTAATTTAATTGCTTCTAGACTTGTTAAAATTACATTTAGACCTTTTTAATGAATGTATGCATAGTAGATCCATCGATACATAGACTGACTCTCCTTATTTGGGGATGTTTTTTTAACAATTTTAAGCTGATTTTTGTAGTCCCACGTATTATTTATTTCAGGACTGAGGAGGATAATATCCCAATGAGATTAGGAGGATTAAAGGAACAAAAGATGAATTACCTGAAAAAAATATTTTTCTTTCAGATATAGCTACCATTACTATACGGAATTTCTGGTAGTATATCAACTAAAATCCCGTGAATCCCTTGATGCGTCTGTACACTATTCTAGTATCTGCTTTTAAAAGTTTCTGAGGATTTTTTGTTTTACATGATATGAACCAGAAATTTAATTCTATTATATGTAAGATATTCCTATGAAGTGTCTGTATAATTTAATCTATTAAGTAAAAACTATTCCTTTTTTCTGGTTTGAAACATTAAAAATTTTCCAATAAACTATTACTAGTGTCAAATAAGTCCCCAATGATATTAGGAGGATAAAAGAAACAGAAGATGAATTGTCTGGTTAATAATAGAAAAATAGAAATTATAAACCCTCAGAAAGTCTTAGAATTTTATTATTTGACGTTTATTGTAGGAATATATTTTGATTTCCCTAATAGTCTCAAATAGTCTGTGCTTCACGTTTGATATAATGCATCTATTTATAATTAAATAAGATGGTGAGTTTCAGAAATAAACCTTGAATATATATTTTTTTATTTTAATAGAAATGAGATTTAAAAGTTGTATGACTCGGTGTATAAATTCTTAAGAGCATTTTAAAGTACTTTTGCTGTGGCAAAAATTTTTAAAATATAACGTCTAATTCTTCAAAAAAAGATCCCCTTAAGCCATCAATCTTTTAAAAATAGTCCTGTAAGAGATTCTTACATACATTTGTGTCTAATTACATTTGTTTCTAGTAATAATAAATTTTATCTGTATTTATTAATCCCGTGCACTGTAAAAATTTCATTGCCTACCTTAAACTATTTAAATTGTAAGTATATTGAATAAGACAACATTAAACTAAAGTTTTGACATGAATAAAATTTATTATAAGAAATCCAGTCAAGGATTAAATAGTATTTAGTTCTTTATAAATGTGAATAGACGTAAGTTCAGTATTTTGGACACAGAAAAAATAATTTCTTTTCTCCGTTAATTTGTTACATTAATTTAGTCTGTTAATTTTCCAATTGATCGTCTTGTTTGAATTCTTCCTTTGAAAAATATTCTCCAAATAAAGTTGTTCATATTATAAAATGAAATATGAGACTTCCATATCTTTCCATTCATTTAATATATTCGAGAAAATTTTAGAATTTTATTTTAGAAAGAATCTTTTCGTGCTCGTAATTGCTGTACATCATTCATGAAATTTGAAAGATTTTATTAAAACTTACCTTCATGTCTACAAACACGAATTATTATGAATATGTCAGTAGAGCCATATCAAATATAATGACTAAAATATTAATTTTAGTTGTTATAGCTAACATTTTTTTAGAATGCCTTTTGTGAAATATTAAAGATGAATTATGATATAAATATTTAATAAAATTGTTACAAAAGATTAATTCTTGCAGAATTTTACTCTATATATTTTCACGATAAATACAGATTTCATTTAACATTTCAGATAAAATTAAAATTTATGGATTTTTTTCCGTAAACATATTGGGATATATCATATATTAAATATATTGTTCATATATTAAATATCATGCATTGATTATTATGAAATGTCATGTTTATATAAAATATTTTTTAAGAGAATAAAGCGTGGATACATGTCGTTGCATCACTAGATTCTAGAAAAAAAAAAAAAAAAAAAAAAAAAAAAAAAAAAAACCACGGTTTACGCCAAACACGAAAAAAATGCGCTAAACCTTTTTCAAATAAATTTGGTCGAATTTTCTGGTGCCATTCCGACATTTTGGAATTAAAATTATGTGGTAGAAAATTCTACCATCAGAGCTCAAGGGGTTAAAGTTTGTATCTTGGTTATTTGTATTATCTAAATAAGTTTTTTTAATAATTCTGACATAAAATATATTTTTATGACTTAGGGCAAATTGCATGATTACTATGGAGAACATCAGTATGCAGGCACATATATGAATTCTTTAGAAAAACAACCTATAACTTCTCCAAGGACGGCTGTATATTCAAGGTGTTTTGCTACTAGTCCGACAAACTTGCAGGAGATGTTGGGGGCACAGAGACGGCTCGGAATCACATACCAACGCAGAGTCCAAAATACAATAGTTGTGACTTATGGTACAGAGCAATTTTGCCAGTGGGGTACAGTTTTAAAATTCAGATTTCGTTATTAACCCTTTCCTGCGCAAGCAAATTCTATTAGTAAAATGAGAAATTGTTGATTGACACCGGAATTTATAAAGGACTTGTCTAGATACTGTGAATTCCTTAATTTAAGCTTTCATTGTCAAAGCAAAATTATATTAAAATATTACTGGTGCCGTTTGCAAGTTTGGAATTAAAATTAGGTGTTGCCGGCCCGGAAACACTGCGCAAGAAAGAGTTAATACCCCTTTTTGAGAATGGTAAAATTCCCCTTTTTTGACATTTTAATTAAGTCTAAAATAGGGGGAAATTTACATTAAAAAACTGGCCGATCAAGAAATCTGGATTTAAAAATTAGCCCCCTGGCAACACTGGTAATAATGAGCTTAGAAAAAGAATAGAAGCAGTGACATGTTACTAGGGCTAAAAACATTTTACTTAAAGGCTGTGCTACGGAAGGTGGTCGAAATTACGACCAGAAGTTGTCACGCAAGTTTGAGAGCGACCAATTGTTCTTTCAGTTTAATACCTCGTCGCTCGGATGTATGTAGCTGCCGGTATGATACCCGACGCGTCAGAAATCTTCTAGAACTTCAGGATTTCTATGCGGCGCCGTTATCAAGCCTGCTTAACGATTTCTGGTCGTAATTTCCGCCAACTTCTGTATGTACAAACTTTCAATATATTTTTCGTTCGATTAATGTTCCCCTTTGTCTTAAGAGTTTATACTGGACATAAAACCTAAGCTGTTCCCCATGGGGAGGGGGTGCTATCCTACCCATCAATGTGTTTCTGATGCCGTTATTTTTCACTGCTTCATTGTTCTAGGGCTGCCAGTGGGCGACCTTTTTAAATAAAAATTTCTTGATTTAGACAAGTTTTTTGAAATTGTAAAATTCCCCTTATTTTCACATTAATTAATATGTTATTTAATAAAGGGAAATTTACCATTTTCAAAAATGGCGCCGATAAGAAAAATCTAAATTAAAAAAAAGAAGCTCACTGGCAACATTGCTGTGTATCCTAACTTGCAGCTACGGCATGACGGACAATGTATGGTTCCAGATTTTAAAAAACATGTTTTCTCGCAATAAGTTTATTCATATATTTATTTTAAATAATACTTTTATGAAATTTTATTTACCTCATTTTTTTCTGTACACTGATAAAACTTCACCGAATTTCTTACATTACTTATAATATAAGTATATTTATTAAGACTATTGTAAAAGAAGAAATTTGGCATAGATAAAACTTATAATAAATCAAGTCAAGATTTAGTATAAACCTAGTTCTTTTTAATTTTGAACAGTCGTAAGTATAAACTTTTATGTATGTAAAAATTAATTTCGTTCGTTCGTTAATTTGTTTTATGAATGTTATCTGCATATTTTCAAAATGATAGTCTTAAGTGAATTCATTCTTTGAAAAATATTCTTGAAATAAAGTTTTTCTTACCATAAAATGAAATGTGAATCTTTCATCTTTTCACATTCATTTAATATCTTTTGGAAAATGTTTGAATTTTATTTCGTAAAGGCTTTTTTCCTGTTCACTATATCTAGGAATCCTTCATGAAAATGCAAAGATTTTATTAAACTTAAATTTATGTCATGAAATACGAAATATTATGAATATGTCAGAAGAACCATTGTATTTAATAACTACAATATTAGCCTCACTCATTGCCAAGTACATTTTTTATAATGCTGCTTTTAAATTGTTGAGTATGATTAATAATGTAAAATTTCAGCAAAATCGTTTACAAAAGATTTATTCTTGCAAGAATTTATTAAATCCATTTTCCAGATATATTACACATTTAAACTTGAAGTAGGTATCTTTTTAATTAGGAATAAAACTTATGAAAATTGTGTCGTAAATCTGTTAATTATTTTTCTTCTTATGTCATATATTTTGCATTGATTATTAATTAATATTGTGTGTATATAAAGGGTGATTTTTCTTTTACATAGTATGTAGAATGTGCGTAGCTGTCATTAACTTTCAATACCACATTTACCTAAGCGTAATCTTAATCATAATTAGTCGCAGATTTCTAGGATTAAATAAAAGAAAACTTGTACCGGAATAAGATTTTAAATAAGCCAAAAAATTTTCATTAATGATTACAGTTGAAAGTTTGCAATTCCGGCATTAGGATTTCTTCCTACTCCCTGCAAGACATCTGTGTTTGGATTCGTCCTTATTTTCACCTAGATTATTTTCGAATAAAAGAAAGCAGGATAGTAAAATAAAAGCAAAATTTTGGATAATTTCTGTAAGTTTTGTCAAGTTCATCTAAGCTAAATAAATATTTTAAGTATTTTTTTAAGAATAAAGTAAGAAGACTCTACAAAAATTTTTTTTGTCCGAAAAATATTAATGCACTACTCGCTGCAGTTTCAATGACACAACAGTAAAAATAAGTGTGCATTCGCCAACTAAGTATAAGATACCACTATTTTTTATTTGCAACATTCGCTTTATTTAATAACAGAAAATGGGATCTTTAAATAAAGCAGTTTATCTTTCACAATTTCTGTGGTTATCATTTTTTGAAAAGAAAAATCCCTATTGCATAGTTTTGGCAGCCAATGTATTAACCCTTTCGTGCCCACCATATTTTGCGTAAATTTTATTCGGTTGGCACCACTACCTTTAAAAGAATTAAGTTTATTTGTTAAATTACGAAAATGTTTCAATTAAATAAAACAAAAATTGCTGTTCTTTTTTACCGGTGTCAAAAACAGTGCTACACGCACCTTTTGAAGCGTCCCTAAAAAGGGACGCTAGGCACTAATGGGTTAAAATGGCACAACCTTCTTATGTAAAATTAACTTAAACCCTTGCGCTCTTAAACTCTTAGTGGATGTATGTCACTAGCCATCAGTATTGCCGCATCTGGGTGATTTTTTTACGAATTTTGAATTTACACAACAGAAAATGTAAATGGTGATTTTTATTAACTTTATTTAAAATTTGTAAACTACAAAGAAAATTTAAAATATTCTCGTGAGAATTCATAATGTCTAATTAAAAAATCAGCCAGATATCAGGATTTACGTTGCATCGTCATTGTCGGAAATTAGCACAGTAGCATAATGTATGTTGGGTACGTCATAGAACTCAAGGCGCTAAGCCGGCTATGCGCCCATTTTGCCATGACTTCACATTTATTTCTAATGCATTCTGTTTTCGTAGAATTTTCTTAACTCTTTGAGCCCTGATGGGTAAAATTTCTACCACTTAATTTTAAACTACGAATGTGTTCTCATTGACACAGGAATAGCCAACGAAATTTATCTGAAAATAGTTTATAGGAGATATAGGATATATTTTATCCCACCTAGTTTAAATGAGATTCTCACCAGAAACTCTTAAAGAAATTTGATATTTTAAACTTTGGCTTTAAAATAGTGAAAAATTGCCTTTTCTTATTTTACAACAATTTTTTTTCGATTTTTCTGGTGAGAAATCAATATTTAAGACACATTACTTCTTGCCACTCAAGGGATTAACCCTATAACCGACAAAGCATTTTCATTGCGAATATGTTGAAATAAATGATTGACACAGGTAATTGGAAACAGATATATTTGTAAATAAGAAAAAGTTATTTTTGACATACTTAAACCTTCCGTCTACCAGACAAAACACCCATTTATCTACGGCAACACCTAATTTTAATTCCAAACTTGCAAATGGCACCAGTAATATTTTAATATAATTTTGCTTTTACAATGAAAGCTTAAATTAAGGAATTCGTAATATCTAGACAAGTCCTTTATAAATTCCGGTGTCAATCGACAATTTCTCATTTTACCATTGACACCAGAAATATTGCTGTCGGGTCCAATGGACCCGTCTGGTAGACGGAAGGTTAATAAAATGGACTTCCAGTGTCGTTGTTGCATATCATAATTAAAATTTTGTGGTTTCGTAGAGAAACCAATGAATGTTAAAGAATTAAAAGAAATATTACTATTAGATGTCATACATTTCGTGCTAAAATCAAATTAATATGTTATTTTCAAATATAGGTGTGAAATGCAAATTTTCCATTGTAAAGAAGAAAATAATTCTGGTTTTTATGCGTTAAAACATTCCTCCTCAGAGCATAACTTGTAGTTCAAATATTTGACGTTAATTTATCGTTCTGAATTTAGAATTAAGATTTTTTTTTTTTTTTACTTGATATATAAATTTCTAGTCAGTGCCATTTCAAAGTATCCAATACAAAAACATTGTTGCCAGTTTGCAACTTTTTTTTTTTATATAATTCAGACATCTTGATTGATGCCACGATTATGAAATATTAAAATGCGCCTTTTTTAACCTTGTTTAATGACATAATAATTAAGGCCAAAACAAGGGAAGTTTACCATTTCAGAATAATGATGCAAATCAAGAAATCTGAATTTTAAAAAAGGACCCCACTGGCAATACTCTTTTCATATTGGATAGATTGAAATGGTACTGACGATATCATGCCATGAAATGTAACAATTTTTATGAACAATGGAATATCAAAATGTGTCCCCAAATTTAGCCACCACTCAGTGGTTCATTTAGTTCTATTTTTGAAAATCAATAATTATTAAGGTAAAAAATTGGGATAGGTTTCTGCAGCTGATGCATGAAAAGTTCCTAAAAAATTGTTAAAGGGATTCTTATTTGAAAATAATGGTGTTTAAAAGACGGACAGAGTTAGAACCTGCCGCACCTGTATGTCCCAAGTCGTAATGAAAATGTTAATCTTTTCAACGGTAAGGTATTCATACTGCTAAAATATTTAAATGGTTGATTTTCCAGGAATTTATGAGCAAACTAATTCCCCCCCAAAAAAAATTCTCCTGAAGCATGTTATAAAAGAAAAATTTTAATCAAAAATTCAATTCGCTATTACATGTGTAAAATTAAAATTAAGTTTTATAAGTAATATATGTTCAGGTAATGTATGTTCAGGTTTTATATGATTGAATAGAATACGAATGCTGTTAGCTATGTTCTTGCGAATTTATCGATTAATTTGAATATCAAAATAATTTGTGATACCTATCAAGGCTTAAGCACTGTCATACTTTGAAAATAAACTGCAGCTAAATGGCACCACGTGTTATTCAGATCGCTTCGAAAACTTTTTTATAATATTAATATTCCCCTTATTCCATTAAAAAATAAATTATGCGAATATATATACATATATATATATATATATATATATACATACATATATATATATATATATATATATATATATATATATATATATATATATATACAGGGTGATTCTAAATTTTTTTTACAATAAAAGAGGGGTGATAGTCCACATCAAGACAAACAATATTAAATAGGAGACCAAGGGTCCCAAACGTTTTCCAAAGGAGATAGCCGGAATTAAAGTTTAGGGACCAAAATTTCAAATAAACATAAAAAACGGAAAAATCGGTCGATTGATTTGCGTTTTCACTAAAATTATTCTTTAGGTCGGCATTTTCTTGAAATTAAATTATAAAGATAAATTTCAAAAAATGCCGATAGAGGGCGCTTTAGACTTTGGAGTAACAAACAACTATTTTTTGCCGGTATTTTTTGCACCTCATTAAATGTTTTCGTAAGCATAGACACAAACTTGAATTTTGAGCTCAAAATCTGAAAGTGGGACTGTTAAAGTAGCACAAACTGAATTGTGTTCAGAGGGTTCAAATTCAAATTATTATAAAAAGACGGAAATAATGGTTCATTGATTTGCGGTTTTCACTAAAACTATTCTTTATGTCGGTATTTTCTTAAATATAAATTATAAAGATAAATTTCAAAAAATGTTGATAGAGGGCGCTTTAGACTTTGCAGTAACGAACAACTATTTTTTGCCGTTACTTTTTGCATCTCATTAAATGTCTTCGGAAGCTTAGACTTAAATTTTGAGCTCAAAATCTGAATAGTCGGAGTAGTTAATAGCACAAACTGAACTGTGTTTAAGGGGGGGGGGCTGTTCAAATTTAAAATAATTATTGAAAATGGAAAATTTTGTCGATTCGTTTGCGGTTTAAAATAAAACTATTCTTTAAGTCAGTATCTTCTTGAAAATAATTTTAAAGATAAATTTCAAAAAATTTCATTATAGGGCGCCTTAAACTTCAGAGTAACCAACAACTAATTTTAACCTTTATTTTTTTATCTAATTAAATGCTTGCAAAAACTTATTAAATGTTTTCGGAAATTTAGATTTAAACTTAAATTTTGAGCTCAAAATCTGAATAATTAGGAGTAGTTAAATAGCGCAAATTGAAGTGTCTTCAGGAGTTGAAATTTAACCCTTCCCTCTCCTCGAACACAATTCAAGTTTTCGCTACTTAAACACTCCCAACAATTCAGAATTTGACCCTAAAATTTAAGTTTATGCATTTGAAAGCATTTAATGAGATTAAAAAAATAACAGTCAAAAAGAGTTGTACGCTACTCCAAAGTCTAAGGCGCCTTCTATCGGCATTTTGTGAAATTTATCTTTAAAATTTATTTTCAAGAAAATGCTCATTTAAAAATTAGTTTTAGCTAAATCCGCAAACTAATCGACCATTTTTTCCGTTTTTTATAATCATTTTAAATTTGAGTCCTCTGAACACAGTTCAATTTGTCTACTTAACCACTCCCAACTATTCAGATTTTGACCTCAAAACTTAAATTTAAGTCTAAGCGTAAGAAAGCATTTAATAAGATGCAAAAAATAACTCCAAAAAAGAGTTGTTCGTTACTCCAAAGTCTAAAGCACCCTCTATCGGCATTTTTTGAAAATTATATTTTTAATTTATTTTTAAGAAAATACCGACATAAAGAATAGTTTAAGTGAGAATCGCAAATCAACGAACCAATTTTTCCGTTTTTTATAATCATTTGAAATTTGAACCCTCTGAACACAGTTCAGTTTGTGCTACTTAACCACTCCCACTTTCAGATTTTGAGCTCAAAATTTAAGTTTTAGTCTAAGCTTACGGAAACATTTAATGAGATGCAAAAAATACCGGCAAAAAATAGTTGTTCGTTATTCCTAAGTCTCAAGCGCCCTCTATCGGCATTTTTTGAAATTTATCTTTATTATTTAATTTCAAGAAAATACCGACATAAATAATAATTTTATTGAAAACCGCAAAGAAATCGACCGATTTTTCCGTTTTTTTAAGTTTATTTGAAATTTTGGTCCCTAAACTTTAATGGCGGCTATTTCTTTTGGAAAACGTTTGGGACCCTTGGTCTCTTATTTAATATTGTTTGTCTTGATGTGTACTATCACCCCTCTTTAATTGTAAAAAAAAAAAATTAGAATCACCCTGTATATATATATATATACAGGGTGTCCCAAAAGGTCGTTTACAAACTTAACATGCTGGTCTGTCATATCATGATGAACAATATTAAATAGGAAACTAAGGGTCCCAAACGTCTTCACAAGGAGATATGCGCCATTAAAGTTTAGGGTCCCAAAATTCAAATGATTATAAAAAATAGAAAAATAGGTCGATTCGTTTGCGGTTTTCACTAAAACTATTCTTTATGTCAGTGTTTTCTTGAAAATAAATTATTAAGATAAATTTCAAAAAATGTCGATAGAGGGCGCTTTAGACTTTGGAGTAACGATAAACTAGTTTTTACCATTATTTTTTGCATCTCATTAATTTTTTTTAGAAGCTTAGACATAAACTTAAATTTTGAGCTGAAAATCTAAATCGTTGGAAGTGGTTAAAAAGCGCAAACAGAATTGCGGGGAGAGGTTCAAATTTCAAATGATCATAAAAAACGGGAAAATTGGTCAATTGATTTGCGATTTTCACTAAAATTATTCTTTATGTCAGTATTATCTTGAAAATAATTTATAAAGATAAAATTTAAAAAATGCCGATAGAGGGCGCTTTAGAATTTGGAGTAACGTACAACTAATTTTTTCCGTTATTTTTTGCATCTCATAAATTTTTTTTTTGAAGCTTAGACATAAACTTAAATTTTGAGATGAAAATCTGAATCGTTGAGAGTGGTAAAGTAGCGCAAACTGAACTGTGTTGAGGAGTTGAAATGTTACCTTCCCCACCCCTCGAACGCAGTTCAATTTTTGGCCGCTTAATTACTCACAACGATGCAGATTTTGAGCACAAAATTTAGTTTGAAATTTTACAAGTATTTTATTAGATACAGAAAATAACGGTTAAAAATAGTTGTTGGTTACTATAAAGTTTAAGGTGCCCTCTGACGGAATTTTTTGAAAGATATCTGTAAAATTTATTTTCAAGAAAATATTGATATAAAGAATAGTTTTAGCGAAAACCGACCAATTTTTCCGTTTTTTATAATCATTTGAAATTTAAACCTTCCCACCCCCATTGAACACAGTTTAGTTTGCGCTTTTTAATCACTCCCAACGATTCAGATTTTTATCTCAAAATTTAAGTTTATGTCTAAGCTTCTAAAAAAAAAATATCAGATGCAAGAAATAACGGAAAAAAATAGTTGTACGTTACTCCAAAGTCTAAAGCGCCCTCTATTGGCATTTTTTGAATTTTATCTTTTTAAATTATGTTCAAGATAATACTGACATAAAGAATAATTTTAGTGAAAATCGCAAATCAATTGACCAATTTTTCCGTTTTTTATGATCATTTGAAATTCGAACCTCTCCCCGCAATTCTGTTTGCGCTATTTAACCACTTCCAACGATTTAGATTTTGAGCTCAAAATTTAAGTTTATATCTAAGCTTCTAAAAAAATTTAATGAGATGCAAAAAATAATGGTAAAAACTAGATTATCGTTACTCCAAAGTCTAAAGCGCCCTCTATCGACATTTTTTGAAATTTATCTTAATAATTAATTTTCAAGAAAATACTGACATAAAGAATAGTTTTAGTGAAAACCGAAAACGAATCGACCTATTTTTCTGTTTTTTATAATCATTTGAATTTTTGGACCCTAAACTTTAATGGCGCATATCTCCTTTGGAAGACGTTTGGGACCCTTAGTTTCCAATTTAATATCGTTCATCATGATATGACAGACCAGCATGTTAAATTTGTAAACGACCTTTTGGGACACCCTGTATATATATATATTCGCATAATTTATTTTTTAAAAGTGTAAAAAATAAATTAGTTTCAATCCATCAGTCTGATATAATTAAGCTGGCCCTATTGTTCAGAGCAACAATGATTCAGGGAGCTGTAACCTTTAATGGATATTTGTAAAACTTTGACACTTGAGTATTACATTAGATGGAGGGCATTTTTATCGCTATTGATTTACAGACAATTGTATCAATTATTATCAATTAGTGGATAATTATTATTCTAAGTAATAATTATCCGCTATATTTCTCTTGCGAATGGTAAATGCTGAAGGTTTTTATTATTTTTTTTAATTTTTAATATTTCCTAATGCATGTCGGTATATGCAGTGTTACCGCATATGGCGGATTTTTTATTTAGAAATATTGAATTATCTTTAGAAAAGTTTTAATAGCAACTGTTTTCACTTTATTTGTGGAATATATATCATTTTATAAATCAAAAATAACTGTCAAAATTTGCTGGTAGGAATTCAGAGTTCTTAAATAAAAAAGGGTAAATGACTAATGTGGTAGTACTGGGCATAGGCATCACTGCATTGCCATACTTACCTAAATGCAGGGCTGTCAAGTCTCTCGCTTTTTGAAAAAAAAAATCTGTTTTAAAATTCTGGTATCCAAAAATCCGGAGCTTTTAGGCAGTTCTGCCTAAATATAACTTTTATCCCATATTTACATATGGATATAAAATAATTTCAGTAGGCACCTTTAATTAAAAGTATATTAATTAATTGAATGTAAATAATTTATTTTATTTCATGTAAAAGACAGTCAAGCGTTAAAACTGACAATTGAAATGCGAATTACTAAGAGAATGTCTGATATATTCAGTTTTATATAAGAATATATCTCGGATAACATAAAGCCCTTTCCATTGAAAATGCCACTTAACTTTTGACAAAATGTCGAGTATGTAATGCCATCAAATAGGGTAAAAGTAAGCAACAGATATTCCCCTAGAGAATCACTTACAGAACATCATGATATCTTACTGGGAATAAAAAGAAATACTGTACATTAATATTTTTGTTTTTACGCATCTCTGATACATATTATGGGATATAACAACATTGAGTGACAGCGTAAGAAGTTAATGCGGACTTAATATTATTTTATTTACTGTGTTATAATATAAAATATATATTTAGATTAAAATCAGGAATAGTTTTGAAAATCATATACATATATTTTATTTATACATTGCCCAAATATTTTTAAGATTGTAAGTCTTTTTTAACAATATTTTAAATATTAGCATAAAACTTCAAATTAATAAATATATTTAAAAATATATATAGTAAAACGTTAATAAAACAATGATGTGCCTCTTTTTAGTATTTTGAGTCAGTCTGCTACTAATTAATTTGTAAAAGCTTAGTTACATGACGGCACTCTGAAATTAAAGATAACTACTTAAAAGGCGTTGGTTCATTTTTCGGATACTTCATTCAAAGATTCACATCTTCACTAAAAAAGATGGATTTTAAAATTTTGGAAAATTAATCTTAATCTGAAAAATTAAATTAGCTCATCTGGCACTGTTGATTAAAAAGACTTAAAGTTGAATAGCTGAATACTTTATAAATGTCTTCTAGATTACATTATGATTACGATTTAAAGCTTATTGTTTACATAGAAAAAAAAGCATAGCCATTATATCCAATGAAACATTTTCATGTTACAATGCTTAAGAACGACTTCTAAGACAAGTGAGCCATGTCTGTAAAGCATAGTGTCTCTTCCGGTCACTTTTATTAAAGTCTTAAGAAAATTAAATTTTCGGTCAGAAGAAAAATATTAACCACTTAATCGTCACGCCCGAGACATTCACGGGCTACAAGCTTCACGGCTTTTATTCAGAATTGTTTGATTCCCCCAGTTTCATAAAATAGTATAATTGGTTTTATTCTGGGATCATTTTACTTGTCAGTAACCGTTTCCGGCACATTGTGCCCGGTCTGGGACACCTAATTTTAATTGAAAGCTTGAAAACGGCACCAATAATATTTTAGTAAAATTTTGCTCTTACGGTAAAAGCTTAAATTAAGGAATTCAAAGTATCTAAAAAACTTTTTGTGAATTCCGGTGTCAGTTGATAATTTCTTATTTTACAATCAGATTTTGCCCGTGGCGGAAAGGGATAAGATGGATATTTTTTTTAAGTTGTGGCAGTAATTAATTTGAATTTTTTTAAACCGTAATTTAATGCGACCATTAAGGGGTTAACAAAATAAACTCTGCCACAGACTGCACTATCGCGACAGAGAGCGGAAGCGAAAGATGAAATGTTCTTGCTTTTTCAGATGCCTATTAGGCGCTTGCCCCCTCGCGACAGGTAGCGTGTTTGATGAAAATGGTAGAATAGTGAAGACTATTCCTGACCTCCTGCTACTTGCCAGACAGACAGACCGCTAAGAAGTTACAATGGAAATATCAATTAAGTAATTGTAGATGTTTTTTAGTTTGGCCGGAAACGCTAGCACATAAAGAATCCCTTGCAACCAGGACAAAAGAGAATAGGGTGATATCTGAGATACCAGGTTACCTTCGCCACATTCAAAGAGTTGAGATAAGGCGCAGTAGAATTACTTAAGATGTTGTTAAATGGGTCCGTAGCCAAAAAGGAATGTTGTGGTGGGTGGGAAGAAAAAATAAAGCTCTATGGGTATATTCTGGATAAGTTTTTATGCATGGATTTCCTTGTCAGACTCGTCCAATATAGCCTGACAGACAGGAAGAATTCTCTTTTTAGGACTCTTTTGATATGGGGGAAAGAGACTAGGAGTCCAAATTCTATTGTTGGATTTTCTACTGCTGCCTTGGCCAGAGCATCGGCCCGTTTATTGTCCTCAATATAAATATGGGCAGAGACGCGGTGAAGGGAGATTTTATGAACTAAGGTCATTAATTGCTGTTTGGTTTTTAGAACTACGATGTGTTTAGTGCAATTTGTAAAGAAGGCTTGTAAATTAGCCAAGCTATCATTTTAAATCCTGGTTAAGGGATATCATTGCCAAAAGGTCCAATTCAGTGCCTAGAGAATTGCAAGTAGCTCCGCTTGGTATACGGTGTTAAGGTCACCAAAGCATATAGGAAAAATCCATGTTTATCTAGTTATTTATGAATTACATTGGTTATTAGTAGCCAGAGAATAGGGCCCAAGCAAGATCTCTGCGGCCAGTCTTTTTGGAGATTGTGGCTCGATGAATCAGAATCTCAGATACTAAGGATGCTCTCTGTCATATATGAGCTGATAGTGCCAGCTACCTTTCCAGGACAGTCGATTTCAATTAGTTTCAGGAGGATATCCTGCCATTTTACGTTGTCAAAGGCACCTTTTCTGCTTAAGGAGACCAAGGAAGTGTAATTTCCAGCCTTTAGGATTAAAAGGCAAAAGAATAGAATTTTATTCAAGACTTTTTCGCAAGATCTGCTTTTGCGGAGCTCATATTACCTGTGATGAATGATATCATTTATTCCCACAAAATGAAACAGTCTATGGACTAGAAATTTCTTTATTAATTTGCCTACGATCGGTAAGAGGCAGATTAGCTAATAGTGGGGAAAGTTCAGAGGCATCCTACCCTTGCTTCTAGAAGTATACTACTTCCTCTTGCCTTAGAGGGAATGGGAAGTAATTAAAGTTTAAAAAGATATTTGCTCAGCGAGTGAAAAGTTTAGGGATAATTTTAAATGTTAATTGAAGATACTAAAATCTATACAGTTTGGACCTAGTGCTAAAGTACCAGGTACAGACTGTTTAGTACTGGGACAATTCGACTTTTTGGAAGGGAAGGTCTGAATTATCAGTGTTGAGGTATGCTGAGGGGCCAAAGAGTTCTGTAGTTAGTAATTCAAGTTTGGATTGCTAAGGTGAGTTATGTGAGGGCATTTCAATCCTAATTTCGTCAGGTTGAAAAACTTGCTCATGAAGAATTTCATAGCAGTGTCATTAGAATCTGTCTGATTGCTGCAGAACTTCCGCCATGCTCATTCCTGGTATCCAGAACAATTCGCTTATATTTTGCTGCCAGATTACGAAAGTGTGTACGCATAGTTTCTCCTTAAAGAGACTAAGGAACTGTAATTTCCAGCATTTATGTTTAAGAAGCAAGAGAATAGAATGTTATTCAATACTTTTTTACAAGATCTGCTTTTGCGGAACCCATATTACCTATGATAAAGGATATCATTTGTTTCCAGAAAATGAACTAGTCTATGGACTAGACATTTCTCAAGTAATTTGCCTACGGTTTGTAAGAGGCAGATTAGCCCGTAGCGAATAAGTTCAGAGGCATCCTACCCTTGCTTCTGGAAGCATACTACTTCCTCTTGCCTCGGAGAGAGTGGGGAATAATTAAAGTTTCATCAAAGATTTGCTCAGCGAGTGAAAAGCTTAGGGAAAATTTTAAATGTTAATCTAAAATACTCAAATCTATAGTCTGTATCTGGTGATAAAGCACCAGGTACAGACTGTTCAGGTATTTGGGAAGGGAAGGTCTGAATTATCAGTGTTGAGGTATGCTGAGGGGCCAAAGAGTTCTGTAGTTAGTAATTCAAGTTTGGATTGCTAAGGTGAGTTATGTGAGGGCATTTCAAGCCTAATTTCGTCAGGTTGAAAAACTTGCTCATGAAGAATTTCATAGCAGTGTCATTAGAATCTGTCTGATTGCTACAGAACTTCCGCCATGCTCATTCCTGGTATCCAGAACAATTCGCTTATATTTTGCTGCCAGATTACGAAAGTGTGTACGCATAGTTTCTCCTTAAAGAGACTAAGGAATTGTAATTTCCAGCATTTATGTTTAAGAAGCAAGAGAATAGAATGTTATTCAATACTTTTTTACAAGATCTGCTTTTGCGGAACCCATATTACCTGTGATAAAGGATATCATATGTTTCCAGAAAATGAACTAGTCTAGACATTTCTCAAGTAATTTGCCTATGGTTTGTAAGAGGCAGATAGGCCTGTAGGGAATAAGTTCAGAGGCATCCTACCCTTGCTTCTGGAAGCATACTACTTCCTCTTGCCTCGGAGAGAGTGGGGAATAATTAAAGGTTCATCAAAGATTTGCTCAGCGAGTGAAAAGCTTAGGGAAAATTTTAAATGTTAATCTAAAATACTCAAATCTATAGTCTGTATCTGGTGATAAAGCACCAGGTACAGACTGTTCAGGTATTTGGGAAGGGAAGGTCTGAATTATTTGTGTTGGGGTATGCTGAGGGGCCAAAAAATTCTTTAGTTAGGTATTTAAGATTGGCTTGTTAAGATGAATTATGTGAGGGCATTTCAAGCCTAATCTCGTTAGGTTAAAAACTTCCCCGTGAAGAAATTCAGAACAGTGTCATTAGGATCTGTCTGATTGCTGCAGAACTTCTATCATGCTCCATTCCTAGCATCCAGAATACTAAGCTTATATTTTGCAGCCAATTTTTTACAATTTGCTGTCAGATTACGAAAGTGTGTCCTCATTGTTTCTTTTGACAGCTCTTATTTTCTTTTGCCTTTCGGTCAGTTGATTGCGTTTGGCCTTGAGATCAGTCGTCCAGCAGGAGAAAGTGACAGATCTTTATGTTTTTTATATATGAAAGATAGTTTTGCTACATTTTGCATTGTTTCAATGAAGACTTGTCAGTGTATTTAGGTATTATTTACCTTTTGCATCTTTCAGGTGTTGGGTGTGGAAGGGTTTTTGGTTTTAATAACTTGTATGAATTTGCGCACATTCCCCGTAGATGTATTGAATCTGTGCCTCCTGTAGGTGCAGATTCAGTGAAGTAGCCATCACCAATAAAATTATACGGACAGTAAGTAAAAAAGATAAAGGAAAAACGATAATTTGCACATAAGTTATTTACGATATATGAAAGACTAGAAATTTGTACCTCTGCTGTCTGCTTTTTGAGAATGCTGGAAGGTCACCTTCTTAACCTTTTCCGGCGCAGTGTTACCACTCCGGCAACACCTAATTTTAATTCCAAACTTACAAACGGCACCAATAATATTTTAGTAAAATTTTACTTTTACAATGACAGCTTAAATCAGGGCATTCTTTATTTCTAAAAAAGTCTTTTGTAAATTTCGGTGTCAGTCAACAATTTCTCATTTTACGAACAGAATTTCTCTGCGCCGGAATAGGTTAAGCGGTAGCATCCAGTGGTTGAATAGTGTTAGTCCGGAGTCCTCTCAAGGCATTCCTAATGTATAGAGGCCTTCAGTTGTTAGTGTCCTTCTGGTCCCTCTTATGGTGTGTGCCTTCTTCCTTATTGCTCTAAATACATTTGATACATTCTGATATGTAATCGCACACCCTACTTTCATTTTTGGGCGGAGTTTGGACAGAGAGTTCTGTTTTGACAAAAGTTGGTGTGGTGCAAAAAGTCCTCACCATTTCGCAGCATTGTACCGAGGTTTGCGGTTTGAGCCCACAGAAGTGCAGGCCTATTGTCAGTCCATTCACTTGAACAGTATATTTCTCCAGGGCCAATGGAAGTACTATGTTCCAGTCTTTTGTTTCAGGTTTACATTTTAGATTTGTGTTCCACTAAGACGGTTATCTCATCTTCGTATGGCTTGAAAAGGGTGAGGATAGCCTCTTTTGGGCATTTTACATTGTGCTGGAAAACTCCCAGCAAGAGCATTTTGTGCGACGGGACTGTCTTTGATACAAAAACCAGCTCTCTGTTTAGTAGACTTTTTTTGGCATTTTGTTGTTGAGTTCACCACATCTACTGTGATATTGCACACCACATTTAGATGGGTTTTTTTTTATACTGAAACCTTTTTGAACAACTTTACAGTGCCAGTCCTGTCTTTTGTTAGGATTGTCTGATCTTCTCGCAATCTCTGCTTATTTTTTTTATAACCAGCGTTCATTTGTAGACCCTATCCAGGACCGGAGAAGGGGATATGCAATTTGTCAATGAATACTGTATAAATCTACAAAGGAAAATATTTGAAGTAATTGTTTTAAAAATGTTCGTGATATTTTTCCACGCTGCAAACCAAAAACCCCATTTACAATAAAGTTAAATGAAGTAATTCATAGAATTAAATTTAACTCATGTGTTGATAGCAACTTTCTTTTTTGTCCTGTTCATGGAAAGGAAATTCAAATCTATTCATAAATTTCTTTTAATTTTTCTTAATAACTAGTTTATATTTAATGAAATTATTAAATAACTGTTTAACCATTTATACTGCGTATGATCCAATCATTTTTTTTAGATTATAGCATGAAATATATCTATTTAACCGATTAGTGCCTGGCGTCCCTTTTTAGGGACACTTCAAAAGGTGCATGTAGCACTGTTTTTGACACCGGTAAAAAAGAACAGCAATCTTTATTTTATTTAATTGAAACATTTTCGTAATTAATCAACTAAACTTAATTCTTTTAAAAATAGTGGTGCCAATCGAATAAAATTTGCGCAAAAGGTGGTGGGCACGAATGGGTTAATACATAGTCACCTTATATATTCAAATTAGTAACTTCTTATAATAATTATACATCAAACTTGTAAATGTTTTAACAAAATTTTTTAATTTAGTGTAAATTGTATTTGTTTTTAATACAATTTTTTAAATTTTTGTTATAAAATGTATTAATCACATTTAATTCTTTCACGTTGAAACAACTTCACTTGGTGAAATGTGAAAATAAATGTCACGTGGATTTACCTTTTTTACAGACAGTATATAAACCAAAATTTAGATTTAAAATTCTGATACCAACATAAAGATTTAAAATTAATTGTTACATAGTTACACGGTACCGCTTTTCAGAGTTTTACACATTCAGACAAATTTCAGATTTTCATTCTTAATAAACATCGATTTTTTTTTTTTTTTTTTTTTTTTGAAATAACACTTTTGCCATAAATTATGGAAAATATGGCCCTTCATATTTTAGGCTTATACTTAGGTTTTGTTTATTTATTTATTTATTAACTGAAAAAAATATACAAAAGTTTTTTTTAACCATTCACAACTGAATGTTTCGAATAGTGCAGATGATACTTTTGTACATTTCTTTTCTATGTTAAGTTATAATCGGATTAAATGAGCATTACTTTGACTTCATTTTATCGACACAGATTTTTTGCAGATTTATGCAAAAAGAATTCAAATAATTAAAAAAAAATTTACAATATCTTTTCTAGAATAAATTTTAACTCATTACATTTTTTTATTTTTTATTTATTTTTCCTTATCATTTATAATTCCATATTTCCAGTTTTTTATTTCTTTGCAAAAACACTCAAAAAAAAAAAAAAAAAAAAAAAAAAAAAAAAAAAAAAAAAAAAAAAAAAAAAACGAAATGAATTATAAACCACGAGAAGAATTATTATTAGAGATTTATTTAAAACTTCTTTTTTAGGGTTTTCGATATATTTGGTCCTAGAAGTAATATTTTGAAAATATCCAAATGCTTAATGTTATATAGTAACATATTTGCCAACTTTTACGCATTTTTCCTACCGCAAAAAATATAGTAAATACTGTCTTATTTAATCATTGAAATCATAAGATTAAACAAACGGAAAATCTTTGTACAATCTCGGATACCTTTTTTTTTAATTTGAAGTTCAAATTTTTTGTGGCTTGGAAAAACTGAAAGATTTAAATCTATTTGAAGTTAGGGCACCTACAAAAAAGATGCCAACTCTTACGCTATTTTATAAAATAAAGAAAATTAATAGAAATTTCTGCCAATTTGAACCTCTATGTTCAGACCGCTTTTTTAAATTACGGGCTTCTATAAAAGATTTCACTGCATTTATATATTATGCAAGCACGTACACGCTTCAGCCTGGTAGTCATCTAAGATAAATTCAGGGCCTACGCATCTTACCTCCTGGATTTCAAAGACTTAACCCCTTGAAGGGGGGTGGGATAAAATATATCCCACTTAATTTTAATTGCAAAATGCCAAATTGACACTAGAATTTTGAAATGAAATTTCAATTTTATCAAGTACTTGAATAAAAGCTGTTATATATTTAGAATTACTTTATTTTTAAAATTCTGGTGCCATTCAATCATTTTAGTATTTTAACCCTTTCCAGCACACTGTGCCTGGTCTGGGATACCTAATTTTAATTCCAAACTGACATAAGGCACCAATAATATTTTAGTAAAGTTTTGCTTTTGCAATAAAAGTCTAAATTAAGGATTTCAAAATATCTATAAAATTCGTTTGTCAATTCCAATTTTGATCGATAATTTCTCATTTTACTAACAGATTTTGCCCGTGCCGTTAAAGGTTAAGAGTGGAAGTGCTTTGCCCCTCAAAGGTTTAATCGGTAGATTAACACTAGAACACCAGTTATATATTTTTTATTAATTCAGAATTTTTTTATTTCCGCCAGTTTTTTCAGCTTCTTATTTTCGTGTTATTTAATCAGTAATTGAAAAAAAGGGCAATTTCTAGTTTAAAAAATTGTGGTAAAAAATCAATGTGATTTTTAGAAATGTAGTGTATTGACACTACTCGTAGCATTATAAAGCTATCTAATGGGTTAGAAACTAAGTTCCCACAGTTTTTTTTTAAATAGAAGTTTTCTACCAGAATCTATATTTTGTTTTTTGGATACTAGAGCCAATTTGTGTTGAAACTCAGATCTATAAAATGGAGTGTCAAGTTGAGAAAAAGGAACGTTTTCGACACGTCCTTCTCTTTGCTTTCAATCAAGGTTGTAAGGCCGCATAAGCTGCTCGTGACATTTGTGCTGTGTATGGCGAGGGTGCGATAGCTGAAAGAACCGCCCATGATTGGTATGCCAAGTTCAAAACTGGAAATTTTGACATCAAAGACGCACCTCATTCTGGCCGTCCAGTTGAGTTCAATGAGGAGCGATTAAACCAACATTTGCACGAAAATTCGCGTAAAACGACAAGAGAACTGGCAAAGAAAATGAAATTATCCCATACTGCTATAGTGAAGCATCTTCACTCGATGGGAAAAGTTCAGAAGTTTGGAGCATGGGTTCCGCATGTTTTAAGTGACAACAACAAGAATCAACGAGCTGCAATCTCCGCTGGTTTGCTTGCTCGTCACCGCTCAACTCATGGAAACAAGCAACGATTTCTTTACCAAATCGTTACTGGCGATGAAAAATGGTGCCTGTACATTAATATGAAGCAACGCAAGGAATGTCTAAGCCCTGGTAAATTAACAACACCGCGTGTAAAACAAGATCTTCACCCACGTAAAACGATGTTGTGCGTATGGTGGGACTGGGAAGGCATTATCCATTACGAACTGCTTGAACGGAACCAAACAGTCAACGCGGAACTCTATGTTCGACAAATGGAACGACTCAACGTAGCTATTCAAGAGAAAAGACCTAATCGGCAGCATGGAGTCCTTTTGCTGCACGACAACGCCCGCCCTCATATGGCCAATATGACCAAGGAAGCCATTCAAACGCATGGCTGGGAAGTACTGCCGCACCCGCCGTACTCTCCTGATTTGGCACCAACGGATTTCCATCTCTTTCGATCTCTATCAAACGCTATGCGCGGAGTTTCGTTCAATACTGATGCAGACTTGAAAGCTTGGTTGGATGAATTTTTCGAGTCGAAACCAGGGGATTTCTACCAATGAGGTATTGAAAATCTTGTTGAACGTTGGGAAGAAGTTGTAAACAACAAGGGAGAATACATTGTTGATTAATTATTTATTTTTTATTGAAAAATAAACTTTGAAATAATTTTTAAAAAACGGCGGAAACTTAGTTCCCAACCCAGTTGGCATTCCATAGTTGACATTCCATTTAAACCCTTTCGACTCGGGTGTCACTTACACAAATTTTATTTGTTTACACCACTTTTAAAAAAAAGTTTCCTTCAAGTACACAATTTCAAAAATGCTGTAATTAAATAAGGCAAATTTTATTTTCTTTTATTACTGGTGCCAAAAACAAATTTTGCAAAGAAAGATGATGTCGAGTCAGACTGGACATACGAATGCAAAGAGTTAATGATCTGAAATTCAACATCAATTAACTCGATCAAAAAAAAAATGCAAATTTGGCAGAACAAAAACGTATTTAAAAACACGGCGGGAACTTCGTCGCCAACCCACTTGCTACTTTATCGCTGACATTACATTTTAACAATCAGCATTTTAACATGAATTAGGTCGATCAAAAAAACAGAGTATAGATTCCGGTAGAAAAATTGTCTTTAAACAAACGGCGGGAACTTAGTTTCCAACCCAATAAATTGAAAATGTATCCTAACTTGTAACACCGCTGTCAGGAGATAAGTTATTCTATTACTTTTATGCTGAAAATTCATCAAAACATTCGAATAACATTTAATTGAAAATAAATAATGCAGTTTTGATTTTTTTTCTTCATGTTAATGCGTATAATTGTTAATAAATATAAAATTTTTATTAAAACCATGTGGTTTATATATATAACACTGCACTTCAAGAGATTTTTAACTACAAGAAATAGCAAAACGTGAGTATGCTCAAGGAGAAAAGTACACCAATTGGCATTTTTACACAACCAAATGTTTTATTTTTATTAGTAAATTTATTGCACGATTCTTATTAAAAATCTTGATTATTCTTAAAGTTTCTTGCAGAGTTGCCAAACGGGGTGGGGCTTGTTGCGCTTTAGTCGTTTGATAGTCCATCCCAACCTATCTGATCCTGTATAGTTTTCAAGTCTTCAGATTTACACGTACTACCCATTTCGAAATGAAACATTTTATATTTTTATCACTTAAAATTTTCATCAGGATTGTCCTCTTTATTAGCGATTATTTTTATATAGAATTGAACGACAATTTTAACCACTTCCCTGTTTTGCCAGTACGTCGTACCGGCAACGTGTTTTTGCCAATCATGATTTGTCCGTACTACGTGCGGGCTTCTGTTACTACAAGCATAATTTATTATTCACAGCAGGAAAATTTTATTGTAAATTTTAGAGTATTTAATCCGAGCATCCTTATGATTCAATTAGGCAAAAGCTACTGTTTTGAAAAACCGGGGATCAAAGATTAAAAATTCTGTAAAAGACATAAAAATAGACATTATTTGAAACATAAGTATGCTCAAAGAGAAAAATGTACCAATTGGCATCTTTACTGGACCATTTTTTTTTTTAAATATTGATCAGTTAAGTGGTTAAAAGAAATGTGGAAGATAACTCTTGAAAATACCACTTAAATGGTTTGCTCATATTCCGTACGCGCAAACAGTCTGCTAGATCCATAACTTAAAACTTTTTGATACCACTAAGTTTTTAATTACAATTTCTTCCTATTTAAAGATGGAGATTGTAAAACTAAATATTAATAATATTTTAGTTTAAAAAATTTTGTTTCCTACATTTTCAAATTACTGTAAAAAAAAAAAAAAAAAAAAAAAAAAAAAAAAAAAAAAAAAAAATGAAAAGAGAATCTCTTAACCCTTTGAGTTCTGATGGATAATTTTTTTCAAAATTCCAAATGTCACATTCGCACCACTATTTCGCAAAGAAAATTTTCGGTTTACAACATAGACGGGGGGACGGGGAGGGGACATTAAACCTTTCTCAAACAAATTTAGCTGAATATTCCAGTGCCATTGTGACATTTCGGAACTAAATTTAAGTAGTAGAAAAATTCAACCATCAGAGCTCAAAGGATTAAGATGACTCAGGGGTTGAAAACTTTTCAAAAAATCGTTTTTTTTTAATGATCTAATTTGGTTTATGCAATTAATTCTAAACTCAATGCAAAAAACCGCATAAAAATATTTGCATTTTTAACGGAGTTATAAGCATTTTATGTATCAACACTTTCATAGACGCATCCATATAATTTCAACTTTAAGTCGCGTTTTCTCAAAACTTGATTTTTGATGACTAACACCAAGATTTAAAATAAAAAAACTATTTTATGGAATGGCTTAATTTTTTTTTTTTTTTGCAAACATATAATATCATTATCTAGAGAATGAATTAATATATTTTAAATAGTTTAATATTTTGAGTATTTTTAATTAAAAAAAAAGTTTTATTTTTTAGACTTTTTTTTTTTTTTTTTTTTTTGAATTTTCAACTTTGAGAGAATTTATAATAATATTTTTTTAAGTGATAGTTATATCCTTAATTCATTCTCTAGATAATGATGTTATACGCTTGCAAAAAAAATCAAGCCATTCCATCAAATAGTTTTTTTAAATCTTGGTGTTAGTCGTGAAAAATCAAGTTTTGAGAAAACGCGACTTAACCCATTAGTGCCTAGCGTCCACTTTTAGGGACGCTTCAAAGGGTGCATTTAGCACTGTTTTTGATACCGGTAACAAAGAAAAGCAATAATTATTTTATTTAAATTATGAATTTTCGTGATTAATGAACTAAACTTAAATCTTCTAAAAATAGTGGTGCTAACCAAATAAAATTTACGCAAAAGATACTGGGCACGAATGGGTTAAAATTGAAATTATGTGGACGCGGCTATGAAAGTATTGATACATAAATGCTTATAACGCCGCTAAAACAGCAAATATTTTTATGCGTTTTTTTTTTTTTTTTTTTTTTTTTTTTTTTTTTTTGCATTGAGTTAAGAATTAATTGAATAATCAAACTAGATCATAAAAAAATCGATTTTTTGAAAAGTTTTCAACCTTTGAGCCCCCTTAAGTGGTAAATATAAAAGAATAAAGGTAAAAAGTATATAAATATTGGTTTTCAAATTGAACGAACTGGTAAAACCGCTGAAAAAATCCACCTGTGGTAAGCATTATATTTTTGTTATAATGGTTACCACAAGTAATTATTATATGTGTTAGCCAAAAGCGTTGAATTCAGGAGTTGATGAATTTGCTTGAAACAATAACTATGAACAATTATCGATTTCTGATATTCTTTTTATCAAAAGTGAAATTATTTTATAAATTCACAGATTATATATGATATTAAGTTAGAATAATTTTGCTATTGAAATAAAGTACTACCAAAAATCCACAATAAATTGTAGGAAAGTGAAATTATAAGTTTCACAGTAAAAATAAGCACATCTACGTATTCTAGTAATGATATAAAACTGTTTTGTCTCTGACACTTTGAATTTTTACATAGAATTAAAATATTTTAAAAGCATTGATGGAATCTGTGAGTGAAAAGAATGAATAAAATATTCTGTAATATCTTTGATCTTTTTGAAAATTTTAAGAATTTTTATCTAAAATGAATAAAAAGAGAATTAAGTATTTACCTATGCTGAAATTGATAAAGAAATCGGAATTTATGCATTGCAATAAAAAATTTCCATCTAATTATAAAAAAGAATTGTGAAGGATAAATGCACAAAATCTATAAAGAATTTCTCTAATGGAATATTTGAAGATATAATGAAAGTCACAAAGCTTCATGTATTATTAATCGCGTTTTTGCTGAAATTGTATTTTATTACTTGCGTCTAACAAGTACTTTGTTTTCTGTAAAATTTTCGTTTTAGAAATTTTTAGATTAATAAATGACGATGGAGTTTAACACAATTTTTTCCCGTTTATGCGACGTTATTTCAGTAAACTAAAATTGTGATATCATATTTCAAGGGCTTTTGTATGAAACAAAAACTTTAATATATTTAATTGAATTCTGTTTTTCATATAATTATTTATTCATGTATATGTACATAAATAATAATATATATATAATAAAGGTTCGTGTTTCTTAATTTTTTTTCTTATATTCGTAGCTGTTAATACTTCCTATTTTTAATACTAATATCTATGAATTCAATTCTTCTCCTTATTTAACTTATAAATTCATGCAAATATATGACAGGAAATTTTTACTAAGAAATACTTTTTTTTCAGATGGTTTGATAGAGATACGCCACTGACAAATATCTTTATATTTTTTTCTATACCTTTGTTCCCAAACCATATTCCATATGTTTTATGCCTACAAAATGTTTAATATATGTCCGGCGCGAAAATTTTTATTTATAACTAGTAGTTTGAATAAGTTAAAATAATAATATTTGCGATCAACAAAATAAAATGCTCGAAAATATCTGTAGTTAAAGTTTATGTCAAGTTATTTCTTCTAGAACATTTTTATTCATATGTAGCAGTTTCCACGAGTAATTGTAGTGCAAGTAACATGCTACAATTTTTGGATATAAATATTTAAGTTCGGAAAAATGTGACTCAGTATACCGGAGATATCTCATTGATTGAACAAGACTAAGCAAACTTTTCGAAAATGACAGTCTCCAACAAGCATAGCAGTTATTAGGGATGTGACTTGCACTAATAAACCCCATGGAATTAGGACCATGGAACTCCATGTGTATAATAGTAGCACATATATTCATGATTATACAACAGGTTCTTCCTTTTTACAAGCAAATAAAATGTTTTTGTACTGTAACATATCTGGTGGCCCGAGGCAGTTTGCAAGCAACATTTAACCATTTAACAAATTCATGTATAAATTGTTTTTCATTGTTTTTAATTATTCGCAAATTCCTTCTGTGATAAATGAGAACCCATTATAAAATGAATTTATTTTTGCGCTGCATGGTAGCTGTTATGTGTCCACAGATCAAATCTCTATGAATAAATATTGATTTTTTCTTTTTTGCTTTATAAGGCAATATTTATATGTCTTCATGTGAGAACTGTATGAATGAAAGAGTTAAGCTTTCGCTCTATGCAAATGGCACCTCTGAAAGCACCGGGGTACCCACAGGGGCTGTGGGGGTCCTCATTCGTTTGACACTAACCGCTAATTTTAAGTTTTATTTGTCTTACGTAATCAGTGAATTTTAAGCTATTAATCAAGATGAAAAAAAAAAAAACTTTAAAAATTTATTGTTTTAAGGTGCATCTGTACCCCTACTTTGGATACGCCACTGTCTGAGAGGGTTAAAAATAGCAGCACAATTTTTCAAATGCAATAGTTTATACAATATTTAACACTACTCACCAATTTAAAAAATCTTGACAATTTTACACTGGATATTATTTATCCGTGTTTTTTACATAGTTTCGTTTATTGCTATATTCCAGGGTATAACGTGCTTGTTAAACTTATGTCCAAAGAACAAAATTTTACGGAAATTATCGCTATGTTGGAAGCTATGAAAAATCAAACAAGAACCATAAATTTTATTTAATATAATGTAATTTCATATAGCTGCAAGCTTCCTTAGGATTTCTGTAAAGTTGTGACAATTTGACCTGTGTAAAACCTCGCGCTTCTGGGGCATCAGTATTTTCGCACAGTTATCTTTCTCATATTTAATCTCTAATTTTTTTAGAATAAATGTGAAAAAATATTACTGTACGAAATTCTTGGTACTACGTGACGTCATGCTTAAAATCCTTGACATGTAGAGAGTCTACCTGGGCTATTGCCATACGAATTTGTCATGTCCGTCATACAGCTGAAAATCGCTATGCTTCTTAGTCAAAGTTACTTTCGATAGATATGTTTCGCCTTATTTAATTGATGAGATATCTCCAATACAAAGAGTACATTTTTCGTTCTTAATACTGGTAACCAAAAATCGTAATATGTGACAGACGTGGCAGTTTCGTATAGGTACCGTTATTTTCGCGGGAAAGTACCAGTATTGTTACATTAAAATTAAAACCAACTCAAACGTGGGTATTTATTAACACTTAATCAGTGATATACCACAAGGAAATACTGGCACGGAAGAATTTCCTGGTCGTGAAATTCCAGGATCTGTACGAACCCTCTGACAGTCTTGCAAAAAGTTAAAATTGTAATGTTGTTTTCTCTTTTATAAGTTTTAAATGCTTAGAAAATATGATTCTTTTAACATTATATATATAAAAAGAAGAATTACTAATTGCAAATATGAATCTAATCCTTGAGAGTATTAATCATTCTTCAATGCACTAAAAATTCATTAAATCTAAAGAAGTATGTTTTCTTAAATATTGCTTATATTAGAGTGAAAACTGTAGCTTATTGAACGGTATATTATGTGTAAACACTTAGAGGATTAAACCACGAAAGAAATCATAATTTTACCGGTGATTTTTATGTAAATTCATAATAAATCTGAAAAAATCTCGCCCGTCCAAAATATGAATTATTTTTTTTTCTACTCTATCAATTAAAAATTTAAATATAGCCGGAGTTTTTTTTATAATTCCGAAAGATCTTGCGCACGTGAAAATTTCCAATTTGAGCTGATTCTCACTGGAAATATATTCGCATTTTTGAGTGAATAATAATAAAAGTAAAATGTAAATCGATAAAGACAATCATTTTAGGTTCATTTCTTTCAACCTTTTAAACATAATTAGCTAAACTATTATTTTGATGAAATAAAATTTTCATAATTATTTTTATGAATTGCATCTAAATGAAATATTTTCAGTTTTGTATGTTTTATTTCATTGTATTAATATTCTCGTGAGATAGCAATAACTGACGCCTACTGTTTAAGAATGTATTTTATGAATACGTTTTTCCTTAATTATTTGCATTAAAATAATTGATATTTAAATTTATAAAAATAATTTTACACGAAACGCTATGAAATTCAAAATACTTATTCAGCATTCAAAATCATGTCATGAAGATTTTAATTTTATTTTAAAAGAAAGCTTGCAGAATATTGAATTTTTCCATGATAAACAAATCTTAAGAGAATATATTTTAATTGGAGAGGAAAATAAATCCTATCAATTCATTTTATGTATTTCAAAAGTTAACAAGCTTGTTTATCAAAGATAAAATGTTAGTTTATAATTTTCTTAACAAATGTACTATTTTTTTTATTTAAGTATACTTATTGACAAGTGCATATTTTATGCTAAATATTTTTATCATTTTTCTTTTCAGCAATAGCATTTAACTTAAGACGGTTTCTGTTAAAATTAAAATAATGTATTTATTATTCGTAAAACATTATTTTTTATCTGTTTTATATTTTTAAAGATATAAAATAATTTTGTCAAATATGTAAAAGAAAGAGATTTATAAGAAAACATAACGTTTGATTAAATTTCCATGTTCTAACTTTAATGTTGTTACCAACACTCATACTTATCGAGTTCCGTTATTGTTGAAATTTGTTTATTTTTTTTAGAAATACTGCACATTGTTCTATAATAATTATTTTCTTTCTTTCGTTTGCCACCGTAATAGGCGAATATTATTTTTCAGTAATAGTAATGAGTTTCTGAATAAAGAATATTTAGATATTAACACCACAATGCTTACAACAATGCTGTCAGTTGAACATTTTTTTTGTTTAAATCACTTAATTAGTGCCACATTTTTAATTAGTAGTACTAACTTTATTAAATCTGCCAGTGGTTCGTGATGGAAATACGAATACCGCAATTTTTGGCCTATAATTCGTTGATAATACTGTCAGGTTCTGATAGCACCTGTGCTAAAGAATGGAATTTCTACTATTTCTCTATTTGAATATTTCGTATTGTATGGTTGTGTACAGAATTTCCAAGGTGACATTCCTTCTTTGTGGAAAGGGGAATTGCCAGATAATCCTATGCAGGTGGTGTGTTAGAGGAAGAGAAGATTGCTGACAGGCATTTCCATCTGTCAGTGAGGTATGCGGATGGTCAGCGGATAAGCAACATGTCACTAGGCAAGAAAAGAGTGGGGGAATGTGTCCTATGAGGAAGCTCCAGAGGGGGTTGGCATTTGTGTGACCCCGTGCGTTAAGAGCATGTTTGTCTCAGAGGAAGTCATTCCGTTCCTGGGTCTCGTACCTAGAAGGTGTATGCCAGAGGTTCTGGTAAAGTGTGCTCTGTGTTGTAGAGCGTAAGGCAGTGCGTTTTCTGGTGAGCAAAGGACACAGACGTCCTAGTGTTTAGTGCTCTGGGCTAAGAAGTGCAGGCCCAGTATACTTGTGTTGGGAGACTCAAGGTTGAGCTCCGATAAAGTGAATTTAACGTGTATTGAGAGTGAGGTGGAAAGTGTAAGTGGAATAATACACAGCCAATCTTTACTGTGTCTAATTTAATGTTGAACCGGATCACCTATATCCGAGTTGATATTGTATATATTTGTAAATAGCGTATTTAGTGTGTACATATATTCTTAATAAACTGATAATTCAGTTACTTGACAGCGTAAGTCTTCATTTACACAAACCTCACAGTGGGTGACCGATATCACCTAGTAATATCGGTGGTGGCAGCTATATCTACCACGGACATTCTTCAAAGTTGTGTGGACTGAGAGGAACGTCCGACAAATACAATCATGTTTCGACTCAGAATATGTAGTTAATAATTGATTTCATGTATTAACGGTGATTTGACGAGTTGAATTACCGCAATTTCCGGCGTATAATCCGCGGTTAAAACGGTTCTTTTTGGACCCAAACATTTTACTTTGTGATTGAAGGCGATCTAAAAAGTTACTTTTTTTTTTGAAAAATGTCAGGGTCGGAAAATAATTGTTTGATCCGCGAATTATACGCCTGAAATTACTATATATCAAATTAAATTTCAGTGTCCAAAGGATGAAGCATTAAATAAAGAGCAGGTTCCATGTACTCTGTTTAAAATTTTGCTCTAGTTTGAACCAAATCATGGTGTTCAGTAGCTGCCATCATAAGGGGGTGAAATCTCGTACCAACTTTTGGAGCATTCTATTTCAACCTCGTTCCAAGTATTGGAGCTATGCTTCAACATGAGCTCCAAATATTGGTCAAGGTTTCACCATCTAACAATGGAAGCTATTGAGCACCAAAATTTGGTTCAAACAATGAAAAGATTTTTAACAGTGTAGTTTCCCATGTACCAGTTGCAAGTGTAGTAACTGAGGACGTTATCACAAGACGGCAGCTGTTATTTTTTAATCGTATTATCAGTTTATAATTAGCGCAAGGGCTAACTGTTTACCAGAAAATTAGAACCGTGTTTTTCTTATTTAGATTTCGTATTCATGGAAATATATTCTCACAAGTATGGTAAACATATCTATTTGTTTTTCCTGAAATTAATTTGCCGAGGTATTGTAAACTTTTTCATTGGCTTTGTCAGTTTAGTTATATAGGTTGTACATGCATGACTGAAACGCAGGCCTGTTTACTGCTAACCCTTTGAGCTCTGAGGGTAGAATTTTCTACCATATAATTTTAGTTCCAAAGTGTCACAATGGCATCGGAAAATTCTACCACATTTATTTGAAAAAGGTTTAATGCATTCTTTTTTTTTTTCGTGTATATCGTTAAGCAGCTTTTTTGTTTGAAAAAAAAAAAAAACTGGTGCCAATATGACATGTATAATTTTCAAGAAATTTACCCACCAAAGCTCAAAAAGTTATAGCAATATTACTCCAGAAAAATTAATAACTGTTTCTACCATATATTAGGACTGAAATTTGTATTAATAAAGCGTTTAAATAAAGAGAAAATTTCTATTTAAATTTAGTAGCGGAAATTTTCTCAACCGGTAATCAATCCCTGCAAAAGCGGTTATAGTCAAAGCTACACATTTTAGAAATACGTCAGTTCCTCTCTATTTATAGTGCTTTATAGTGCCAAATTCGAAACATAATTATATGATCTGCAGATTATAGGCCAGAAATTATGGTACATTTCTTCACAGAATGATTCAATGAAATTAAAATTTACGAACAGGTTTATTTGAAAATAATTAAAAAGGTCTCTTCACTGACATTTTTAAATCAACATTTTATTCCAAAATTCAGGTGCTCTTCATAGTAATTAAAATTAATTCGATTTGAAATATTCAACAGACCTTCACAGACTTAAATAAGGCAAACGTGATTTGGAAAGAGCGTTACCAATTTGGTGATCTGATTTAAAAAGTCTCACCCGACTGAAAATAACAGCAATGTGAATCCCTGATTTTATAAATTTCACATTGCTTGATAGTCAAAACTAATTTGAAGCAATATAATCCAACTTAGGTAATCTGTCATTACCTAGGCCAACATCAAGCTATCAAAAACGTTATGACAATCATGCAATCTGAATTTGAAAAAATAGTGAACTAGCGACACTGACATTGCATATGAAATTATCAATAAAGAGAAGGAGACAGTGTAATGTTTATCAGTTGCAAATAAAATAGTTGATGATATGGTCACAAGATGGCGGTTATTGTTTGTTTACAATGCATCAGGTCATCATTAACACTGAGGTAAACTACCGGTGGTAAAAATGAACATAATTTGAGTGTTATTTATGTGAGAAATTCCGTATGAACAAAGCGTTTAAAGAAGATGAAAATTTCTATTTACATTTACTGATTGAAGCTCGCCCTAGCTGCCAACTAATTCACTACTATTGACAGCAGGATTGTTTATATTGACATATATGGCGGAACTCAGAGGCGTGCCGACCCGGTGTGCGAAGTGTGCGGCGCACACAGGCTCCGAAGTAGTAAAGGCGCCAAAAATTTCAGTTGAAGAGAAAGTACATTTAAAAAAATCCTTAATGTTATTAACCTAAAATGTATCTCAATTTCTTAACATCTGAATTAAATTTTATAAATTTACCTAAGACAAACTTTTTGTGTATATTTATTTTTTTTATTATTTATTTACTTTGTTTTATTCGACTTCTGTATTTCCTAATAAGTTAACTTAGACGTAGACCAGTCCAACATTTCAATAAAAAGAAGCGCACCTCATGGAGTTGCAAACGATGAAAGGCGCCAGGTTGTTGAAAGCATTCAACATTTATCTCACGGTAGTAGTGTTAAAGCCTAGTACAGTTTTATTACCACAAGAACTAAATTTCACCTTTTTTTTTAAATAGCAATCTTCTCCTTGTTGCAGAGGTCCTGTTAGAAATAAAATGAAAATTATTATTCGGAAATATTGGTAAAAATTTTCTCTGTAGTAATAAGCCCATGAATAGCGGTAGACTGAAGCGTCATAAGCGTCTTAAGTCTGGCCTCAAGCCCGATGTAGCAGTCAAATGCCGATCTCTAATCTGGATATGTTATATTTCGGTATTGTTGTTTTTAAACCAACATCGCTATTATACTAACCTCTGTTATACCAACCACTATTATACTTATTCATAAGTATATCCATAAAAATATATTTTATCAATTACGTGTAAATTTTTATATCGGCACAGCTGTTGTCTTTATTCTGCCGGCTCGACTCGACTCATTTGAAAGTTTACTTTCATTTTTCTAGACCGGGTACGGACACGCACGGACATCTACCCTGATTACAGAAACAACTTAAAACCTAAAATATTATGGAGTGTGCTGTGCATAAGCCATAATATTATCATTGTAAAGATTTTATTTTTGAGAGACTGACCTCAGTTATAAAACAAATTTCAATTGGTAAGCATCAACCGTTTGTGACAATTTTGGCATTCCATGTCGAAGGTTTAACACTAGGCGGTTGAAGCAATATATTTTTTCAGCGCTTCTACAAATGATCACTTTTGTAGAGATTATTATTTATTTGGCCAAAAATTATACGTCTTTTAGGACCATAGACTTTCGAGCAGTACAAATACTTTTTATCTATATTTCTTCTACTCTGGACATATCATCCTGACGGAAGCAAAACTTTTGTTAATGAGAAAAGGATTGAAAAACTAGGCTAAATTTGGCCATAAACGTCCAAAGATTCTTACTCTTGCAAAGATTCAGAGGGACGGCCTTTCCTTGTACATCCTTCATAGGGTTCGTATTCAATCATAGACTGAACAAATATAACTGTGATGTTCATTTCAATACAAAACATAAAATTCAAAGTATTGAAATGTCAGCTCTTATTAGCTTTACATATAACCGTAGACGCTTGTGAGACTAGAAAGGCAAAATTTTTAATTTAGACATAAATAAGTTAGCAGCTAATATGGTCACTGTATTACGAAAAAAATATATAGATTTATGAAATAAGAGTTTTAAATTCTTTGTCTTTATCTTACTATCCGACCTGCCCGACAAAAAATAATATTCTTAATCCTTAACTGATGTGACAGAAATTCTCATACAATTACTGTGTAGCAGTCTGTGAGACCGCTCCATCGAAAGATGAATAAAAGGCGCGATTAACTCTAAGGATGATGTTTTATACTAAACTTTATGGTCAGGGTTGTCATATTTAAAATTCACCTACTCAAAAGTCTTTACTGATAGTATTTACTAAAGTTCCAAATTAAACAAAATTTCGGTAATGTTTGTACTTAAACTGAAAGTTACAAGCTAACCCTTTGCACTCGAGAGGTGACTCTCACTCACAACTAGAGTTGCCAAGTGTCTCTCATAAATCGGGAAGCCAATTGCTTCGGACACCTCTAATATCTAAAAGTTTATTTTGCCATCTTTTATCAGAGACTATTCGGCCATTAGATAAAGCGAAGAAAATTAGTTTAAGATACTGGTGTCCAGAGCATTTAGAGCACCCATTTACGCGGGGCACTAGTGGTCAGTGAGAATCACCTCTCAAGGGAAAAGGGTTAACCCTTTCCGGCGCGGTGTCCCTTAAAAAGGACACCTAATTTTAATTTTACTGGCACCAAGAATATTTAATTAAAATTTTCCTTTGATAAAATGCCTGAAAATAAGCAAGTTCGTATTCTCTAATAAATTCGTTTATAAATTCTGGTGGCAGATAATTATTTCAATTAAACTTACTCCGCGCCGGAAAGGGTTAAACTATAAAAATTCACGCAGAGTAAAGACAAACGTCTTTCTTTTATTAACCTTTAACTGGTGTTGCCGGTCTCACAGACCACTGCTTTTTCTCGATTTTTATAGTTTAACACTTAACTTACAGTTCAACTTCAAACACTATTGAAATTCTGTTTCATTTGGATTATAGTACTATCAGAGACTTTTGAATATGTGAATTTTAATCATAACAGCCCTATACATAAAGTTTAATACAAAAACAAAATCCAATGAGTTAACTTCGCTTTTTATTCATCTTTCGATGGCGCGGTCTCATAGATTGCTTCACTGTAGTTGTGTGAGAATTTCTGTCTCATCAGTTAAAGGTTAATATAGATATGCAAATTAGAGATGACAAACAACTTTATTCTATTAGAATGGATGCAATCTAATGTTATTGTAATGTGTTATTTTCTTTGGTACAATGGAATTTTGCCGTTTAATGTAGGATTCTGATGCAGACAGATTTTATTTTCACGGGCTTTATTATGTTTCAAATTTTATTTATATATATGCCAACCTTCCTTATTTTTCAAATAATTTACACATGTTTTGAACCAGAAATTTATTTAATAAATGAAATAAAATACGAACCCTGCTGAAACAAGACGCTTCTTATTAAACATTTTCTAGTTCAAAAAACTTTATTTGAACTGGGATAAAACTCTAGCAGGATGCAATTTATGCATCTATAGGTACTGACAGAGATTTTTATTAGGTTGTCCCAAAAGTTTCTTTTGTTTTTTGCCAAAATATAACCCCTTCAAATTTCGAAAACAGCGTGATTTTACTAAAGAATATACTATTCTGTTCAACAAGCCTTCTCCTTTCTTTCCAGGAGTCTTATAATGCCTTCTTTCCAAAACAATTTTGATTTGGTTCCAAAATGCTAACCGAGATGATTTTTTATGTCATTCAAACAATTAAAATTTTTTGTGAAAAGAATTTTTGTGAGAGAAAAGCAAATAGCCGCCGGAGCAATGTCTGAAGTGTAGTGAAGGTGGATCAGGATAGTTCTGTCGAACGCAAGCTATTTGTTCTCCCACTTATAGTGTCCGAAAAAAACAATTCATGTGCTATTTTTTAATTCAATTGGCACTACTTTCTGAAAATAAAAATATTTTACTCACACCTTGACAAAATTTCAAAATAAAAATTAGTACAAAACGGTTTTTTTTTTTTAAATACTGGTGCAAATAGAATATAAAAATAGTTAATGGCGGCCAACCTGTCGGAGTGTAAAATTGTAGACAGCGTTTTCAACAAGAAAGATCCTTGTATGAAAAGATTGGTCCTCATAGATGAAAGTTGGATACTTTATAACAATCAAGAATACAAACAAGCCTGATCTAGCTAGGATAAAGATCCCATTCCTGTGGCTAAAGCCGGACTTCAATAGAAGAAAGTTTTGGTATCTATTTGGTGAAAATTGGATCTGTTACAAAATACCAGATCATCAAGTCTAAAAATTACTTTTCGCAACTGGACGAACAGAAGGCAGCAATTGCCAGGAAACACCCCCAAACAAGCAAACAAACGAGGTATTATCTTCCATTATGATAACTGCATTCACATGTATCTTTGACAGTCCGAAACAAACTCCTTGGATTCGATTGAGACCAGTGTTCTCGCTGACATTTGACCAACGTTAGTAATTTGGCTAATAATAGAAAAACATTCGCCAAATGAAAAAAGTATTAGCCAAATAATTTAACCGTGTAGTACAAAAAAAAAATCTTTTATTTTCTAATGTATTTTCTTTTTTTCAATATGTTCTACAATAACCTAAGTTTTTATAACTGCGACAATGGTTGTTATTAATCTAATTTCAAATATCCTCTACAAATATATTAGAAATATGTATAGATGTATATGTATGAAAAACGAAAAAGAAAAAAAAAAGAAAAATGAAAAATTGAGCACTAGCAATTTGGCGAATGTAATTACTTGTTTACTCGCCAAATGAAGAATTTAGTCGCAATTTGGCGAAATGGCGAGCGACAGCGAGAACACTGATTGAGACATTCTGACCCATCCTCCCTACTCTCCGGACATTGTTCCGTCCGACTATTATTTGTTTCTTTCTGTCAAATATTCTCTTCACCAAAACAAAATTAACTCTTTGAAAGACATAAAAAAATCACTTCGATAAGTATTTTGCTATCAAATCAAAAACGTTTTAGAACTATGGCATTATTAGACTGCCAGAAAGATTGAAAGTTTATTCAACAGATTTTCACAAACATATCGCCACTATCGATCGCCACTATTTCCTTGGTTTGTCTTTTGTAAAAAAGCAAGTGACGATCTAATATAAAGTTTTATTTTCGAATGGGGGGGGGTAAAAGGCGCCAACTGAAATTCTGCACACAGGCGCTGGATACTGCTGGCACGCCCCTGGCGGAACAGTATGTCGATGGAGTTAAGAATATAGAGAGAAGACATGTTGTGTATTGTCTACCAGTTGTGAATGAATTAAACGAGAAGAATGTTATGATATGACGACTAATTTCTTTTACGTGTAATAAGTATTAAGTATACATGATTTCCACCAGTATATTTTGAATAGAAAATTTTGTTTTATTTTAGCGGCTTATTTATTGAAAAATGCTCTTGCAATTAGTGTTAAAAATTTATTGGTGTTAACTGGGGGTAATTTACCGAAGTGTTATACAATTTTCACTGACTGGTTGTGGTCTAGGTTGTCATAAAATGGCGTAAAAGTGGGGTCTGATGATTGCCGAAGGAAATATCCACGAGTAAAATCTAACGTTTGTTTTTTGATCATTTATGAGTGAAATTTTTAGTTAAAAAGGCATTTAAATAAAGAAAAAAAAATTCAATTTGATTTTACTGGTGGAAATTTGACCCAGCCTCAATGAATCACTGCGAAAGCAGCCATCGTTGAGGCTTCTTTATTTTAAGAGTATGTCAATTCCTCTTTATTATAGTTCCATGGGTCCTCTATAAACTTCCACCAGTAAAAACGAATAGATATTTGCTTATAATTATGACAAATGTTATGAATGAAGAAGTGGATAGATATATTCACATAATTCATAAATGGGTTACATAAAAAGCAAATATTTATTGATTTCAAAATTAAATATTTCGCTCAAAATGATGTAAAAAATATAATCTCCTTTCTGAATGGATAAGAACAAATAAAATGCGGAAGGAATCCTCTACATCTTTTATAAATTTACTATTGAAAGTCTACACCGAACTTGCTCACAATGCCTTAAAAATTACATGGATAAAAAAAGGCTATAAGATACTTGTAGATTAAATTTACTATACATTTTCAAGTGCATTCAAAACTCTGAGATTTCGGCATTTTCTAAACTGAAAATTCAATAATGTAAAACATTCGCTTCTTAGCTTGGCATGGAATAGTACATTGACTACCAATACATCTTTTCTCAATTTAAACTTCTCTACTTTTGCAATCGGCTGAATTCTAACATATTACTCTTCCAATCCACGTCTTCTTTGTTCCTATTCGATAAAGTCTCCGTGGACTATCGCCTTTCTTTAAACTTTTTGCGATTCAGTGAGCCAATAAAATACGTTATATTCTTTTTTGTGTGAGCTCTGGAATGTTCATATTCTTTCAGATTTATCATATACACTAATGCTGTTTGTCTAAAAAATATGAATTAACATACACTATAAGATAAATTAGTTTTTATATACTAAATTAATCGTAATATAAAAAAAAAATTATTACCGCACGCCTAGAAAATATACTTTTTTGTTACCGTATAACTCACGAATAGATGTCTCCCGAATTCAAGAGGAATAATAAACTCAAACCAGTATTTAGAAATAATAACTTTCGTTTTAACTGAACGCGCAAACTGTTGATATTAAGTAATGCTAATATAGTTACTAGAAAATAATGGTGTGCATTTTTTTCTGTAATTTAGGGGTCGATGGATACGCGAGTATATTCTGTGGTTCTTCCCGGAAGTCTGAAATAGAGAGAAAATATCCATTTATTCCTTGAATACATGCGTATTGGCGGTATTAATACAAAAATTCGAATTAATTTTAAAAATAGAAAACCTAAATTTCAATTTATTGAAATTTCTTATTTATACAAAATCAAAAATACAAAAATAATGCTTTCACATTTTATAAAATAGCGTGTTTCTCAGTCATTTAAACTTAATCGCAATTTCTTTCGTGTTTTAACCCTTTCCGGCACGGGCAAAATTTGAAATAAAATGAGAAATTATCGACAGACACCGGAATTCACAAACGAATTTTTTAGATATTTTGAAATCCTTAATTTAAGCTTTTGTTGTAAAAGTGAAATTTTAGTAAAATATTACTGGTGCCGTTTGCAAGCTTGGAATTAAAATTAGGTATCCCAGACAGGGCATAGTGTGACGGAAAGGGTTAAAAAAATATATTCGCATGCAAAAAATTTTCTAAACGGACGCATTTAATAAACATGCGGTAGTTCAATCAAATTAAAAAGATGATTATATTAAAAAAGTAAACATGTCATCCCGAATTTATTTTTAAAATGTATCATTACAATTTTACATCTGACAATCAAACTGCGTCTTATATCTATATATCTAATATGTAAACTTTTTATCCTGTATTATCAGGGTAAGGAGCAGTTAGGAAAAAACACAGTCAAATAAAAATAATATTGCCCACTTAAACTGATGGCACTGTCTACGCAGGCTACGCATACTAATTGTATATTATAGCCTTATATTTTCAAGGGTTAATTCTGATCAAAAAAACAGATTAAGAGAGGGAATCAGCTATCTCCATTTCCCCGTTTTACACTTAATCATTGAACCCTTTAACCCCTTGTGGCGCGGTGGTATATCTATGAAACCACTTAATATTATTTCCCAAACGCCACACTGGTACCGGAATTTCGGTAAAAAAATTTTGGTTTATTGAATTCCTGCAAGATAACTTTTTTTCTTAATTGCAAATAAAGTTGTTTGCAAATTTCTGTGTCAGGCATCAATTTCGACACTTAAGCTTAATTTGCTCAGCGCCGCAAAGGGTTAAACTAATCAGTGGTATGATTTATCATGTAAAACATCTGCATGAATAATATTAATAATCACGGAGGTGCTCATCAGAATGGACCTATATCTAAATTTTAAACAAAAACTGATAATTTTGCATGAAAAATCCATTTATATAAATTAAAGCGAGGGGCATTAGACCCCGTTCCACCTGTTATACATATCGAATGAACCCCAAAAACTAATCAGGAAAGTGCCGTTTAAAAATATACATCTATCCAAATTTCAAGTGAATTGGATATTTTTATCATGAGTTATCGCGTTACGCACATACGCACATACAGAATGGACGGGCACATAAGCTCCCAGCCTTTAATAGCCTGTGAGCTAAAAAGATGTTAAATATCAGTATTTTGTTACAGAGAAATTCGCCTTCTTTAATCTCTTTATATATTTGAAGTATTTTCTATAAGAAAATAGTGGTACATAAATTTCTTTTCACTGTATTTTTCCCTGATCACTTGCCATCCTGATTATTCTACATGTGTATAAAATACAAACCATTATTTAATATTAACGAAATGTTCCTACAATTAAGTTTAACCCCTTGAAGTGCGGTTTTGGCATATGACAACACCTAATCTTAATTCCAAATTGCCACACTGTCACCGGAAATTTTATAGGGAAATTTCACTTTTATTAAATACTCAAAAATACACATTTATTAGCTTATAAATAAAATTTCATGTAGATACTTGTGTCAATCAATTATTTAAACATTTTACGAATAGAAGTATCTTGGTTCGGAAAGGGTTAACACAAAAACCGTGGAAAATTTTCTCAATTATTAAAAATATTTCACCCAAAATTGTTATTAAAAAATTTTTACCTTGTGTTTTAAAATAATTTTTTGCATAGCAAATATATAATTTATTTTATAAAGGGTTTTCCAGTTCGAATAAACATTTATTCATTTAGTATGGTTTAAAATGACCCATCGCCACAGTTCTACTCCTTAATTTCCCAGCTTTCAGTGCAATATATATATACATATATATATATATATATATATATGCTTTTTCACACCATTGATAAATTTGCTACGACGTCACTTTCTTTTCAAAATTTGTTGTTGGCGCTAGTAACGAAGATAAAAGAAATTTGCCTGATTTTATTAAATAATTTTTGACATAGTTTAGTTGTAGATAAATTCATTATCAAGAGTCGTGCCAACCGAATAAAGTTTGTATTGGTGGATTCGAAAGGGTTAATAAACATTATCCATCCTCAATTTGAAGAAAACTATAAACTTTTTAAACTCAACCTCTGCTCGCTGACTGAATGGTTGAAATACTTCATTAAAAATTCACAGTCGCGGGTTTAAAGCAAAGAAAAAAAAGTTTTTTTTTTCAGATTGTGGAATTTTTTTTTTGTCTTGGAACAAAAATGAAAAAGAATGGAAATTTCTTTAATTCTCGGGCATATAACGATAGCAGTATTGCAAGAAATATTTTCGTGAATTGAAAAAAGTACGTCTTAGAGTGCACAGATTGGAATCCTGTTCCCCACCTGATAAGAGAGATAAAAGAAAGAATCGTGTAGATATTTCAAAGAACTTAAAAAATTACAAATGTGAGTTGAATTAGTAAATTTAAGATTAATTTAAGAGTAATAATTATATTTTATTACTTCTACATTGCTGCCAACTTTTACGCATTTTTGCTCCCACTAAAATTGTATAGAGATTTTCCATTTGTTTAATCTTAAGATTTCGACGATTAAATAAGACAATATTTACTATAAAATTTTTGTGGTAGGAAAAATGCGTAAAAGTTGGCAGCTATGCTTCTATACTTTAAAACATACTTTTCCAATCAAGTGCTCACGTGTCTCGATTCTAAAACTACTTCTAAATACAATATATGGCCATTGATTATAGGACACTTGCGATTTTAGACATTTTGTTAAATATCTAGAAAAATACATGAACTTGAAAATTCTGAAAATAATCGTCAATTGAATAAGTTGAAAATCCGTTATTATCAAAATGAAGCAAAAACAAGAGGGGTTGTATCCATATATTCATTGATTAGTGTCAATATAGAATGCACAATACGGGATGTACTACTACATTTGGATAAAATCCCTCATTTTTTTGCTTCATTTTGGAAACAACGGATTTTGTCCTTTTTCTATAGACGATTACTTTCAGAATTTTCAAGCTATAATTTTGAGACTTTTGCACAAGTTGCTCTATACATTTAGCTAACATAATATGCAAATGAAATTTTGATATCTTTGACGCATGCGCAGTAAAAAATTATTTAGTAAACCTACTCATTTTTCATACAATTTTTACTATTTTTTAATTCTGATTACAGGGTACTATGTGCAATGTTGTTTGTCATATTTTCTGAAGAAAATATTACCGTAATTTCGGGTGTATAAGCCGCGGATCAAACAATTCTTTTTGGACCCAGAAATCTTATTTAGTGATTGAAGACAAATATTTACGGCGATCTAACTAGCTATATTTGTTTCTTAAAAAATTCTGGGTCGAAAAAGAATTGTTTGCGCTGCGGCTTATACACCCGAAATTACGGTATATTATAAAGAACTCTGAAAATTATAAAGGAAAAACTTGGAAAAATTTGGGACCATTTTTATAAAAACCTTAATTACTCTGCGAGTATGCATGCTATTTGCATAAAAATGAACACAGTGTATTACAATAAGGCATTCAGTCATAATCTAGAGTTTGAGCGCTTTTGCTACATTAGTTTTCACAGGGTTATTCAATAGATATTCATTCTTTTTTAATTTGTTGACGGTCCCCTATGGAGTTTCGGTAAAAAATCTTCACAGAGATGTATGACGTATACTATTATATTTATACACTAAGAGATTCGAGATGATTCCTCATGTATTTTTCTAGATATTTAGTAAAATGTCTTAACTCGCAAGTGTCCAGTAATCAATGGCTATATAGTGTAGTAATGTTCGTCTTATTTAGCGACTGAAATTCTGTAATTAAGACATTATATTAAAAACACAAAAAAATGTTAAACACTCTTGATTTAAATTTTGTGAGTTAACTAAAGTCCATGCGTACAAACTATATACAGGGTGTTCAGCAAATAACACCCTGATTTCATAATTAAATTTCTCAAAAACAAAGCTCAATAGAATTATGCAGTAAACGGTTTGTTTATCAGGTAAGCTGTAAAAATCTTATACAAAAGTTTCGAACGGTAAATATTTTAAAAAGATTGTGTTCTGATTGCAAAGAATGATTGATTTGACATTTTCCTTCTTTAGATTGCTGCCAGAGAATGCGTTTTTCGGCTTAAAGTGCCATATTTCATAGTTTTTTTTTAAATTAAATTTTTGAAATTTCGAAATTCTAAAAACTTACTTTGAAAAATCTTTAAAATATTGCACTGTAAGCTGAAAAATTATATCTCTGCAGGCAATCCAAAACAAGAAAAATGTCAAATCAAAGCATTCTATGCAATCAGAACGCAATTTATTTCAAAATATTCATTGTTTCAAATTTCTGTATAAGGTTTTTACAGCTTACCTAATGAAAAAACCGTTTACTGCATATTACTATCGATCTTTGTTTGTGAGAAATTTAATTTTGAAATCAGACTGTTATTTGCTGGACACCCTGTATTATTGTAAAAATGAGTTTTATACATAGTAAAATTTCTGATAATTGATGTATCATCCGAATGCCTCTTGTGGATGCAAAAACCAATGACTTGATTTTCTGTTTAGCATCGATATATTTTATTTTATTTATTATTTTAGCGTTGTGGATAATTTTTGTTTTACATTAGTGCACCCAGTAATATGTGTCTTGGCATACAAGGTGATTAAAAAATTGCTTGGGTTGTATGAGAATGTATTCATCGTTTGTAAAATTGATTGCATTTTCATACGACTTTTGTTTAAAATGCATTTTATTTGCATTAAAATAAGCCCAAGAGTTATGTACCAAAGTACTGCTACGAAAATTCAACAAACAGTACAACTGTACTAAAGCTTAATATGTATGTAGTATTATCCATGATTATTATAAAAAAGGTATCTTTAAATTGAATGATTCAAGTGATTTTTTCTATACTCTTATGATTAAAGTTTAGAAATGCTAAGTTCAAATATTAAATAAAATGTGTATAACATTTCAAACTGTCCAATACGAAAACAATGATGCCTGCGGGCTACATTCAAAAATTCAGATTTCTTGAAAGACATCACTTATAAGAAATGAAAAAATACCTCTTCTTTTCGAGCTTAATTAAAATATTAATAAGTAATGCTAAATAAGACGAATTTTACTATTTCAAAAAAGTTAAGAAAATTGGAAAACCTGAATTTAAAAAGTAGTCTACTGGCAACGTTGTTTGCATTTCAGATAGTTTGGCTTGGTACCGACGATATCAGTAACCAATCATTTAAAAGGCACCAAAAATATTTCTATTTCAGGTATTTCTTCATAAAATGTGTCTTCTTAAAATCGCACTGTAGGAATGTAAATAAGATATTTAAATAGTTTTAGTGAAAATTTTGGTGTAAAATATATTTATAAAATGTAAATAAATTCTTCTGTATCTTTAGTATTAAGTACTATTGCTTGATATTTGTAAAAAAATAATTTTTCATTCTCAGTCTTCTTGTACTGACTGCTACTTGAATCAAACATTTTCTTTCGAATATTTGCAAAAATCGAGAGTTGACTTATTAAATTAAAGAAATTGTGTGGTTATATAAAACAAAGATTTATTTTCTGTAAAGTTAGTTTCACTTTCACCAGAAAACCGCTCATTCAGTACTGCTACTCTGCATGTTATTTATTTTACTGCCAACTGTCACTACTTTTAAAAAAAATATTTTTTATAACATAATCATAGCAAAAAAAATGTTTTAATTGTTTAGGTTTGTCATAGTTTTACGCATTGTATCATAACAGTAAATGCTTATTCTTTATTTTTATCATTATAATTTAATCTTAAATTTAGTTTTATTTAATTGACAAAGCCTGTCATAAGCAAAAAATTTGATTAAATATCTTTTATAGTAAAAACACTGTCAGGAATAATTATATAAAAGAATATATATGTATATATATTTTTTTTAAATGCAGAATTATTAATAGTTAATACAGTATTTTTAAATAGAAATATATTTGAACTTTTTTCATGCGTAAACTATTATTAATGGAATGCTCTTACATGAAAGTTACATCTAAAAAACTATAATCACGGAATAAAAATGGGGGGGGGGAATATAAAATTTTAGTAAAAGGAAACTATCAACTTGAAAATCAAGAAAGATATGTTTTCTATAGCTCCGAAGTTCGAAGTATTTTTAGAACTTTTAAAACTACAGGTTTAGAGTGCAGTGCACACATAACAGCCGATCAAAATATCGTAGCCCAGTGTTTGTATGCATCGAGGGATTCCAGGGAATTTAGTTGCTTCAATATCATAAATTTCCTAAAGTTTTTGGTTCCTGTATGTGAAGATAGAAATTTTTTCATTAAATAAGGAAAATTCTTCTTTGGCTAGTTCCATGAAAAATTGTCTTCTCTGTCACATACAACGATTTTTGACTGCTAGTATTTTTAACGGAAAAATGTGACTTATTTTATCCGAGATGTTTTATCAGTTGTATAGGGCAAAGCAAACTTTTCGAAAATAACGGTGGCCAAAAAGCATAGCTATTTTCAGCTCTGTGACACACATGGCAAATTTTCATAGAAATGACCCTTGATGAAAATTCTAGTATAAGACCTTGAAGCATATAATATGCTGTAGTCGATTTTGATCAATTCTGTAAAATATTTGTATTAGTACCATGAGTTTTAACGCCAATACATTAAAACAGTTGTTCTCGCATCATTTTTCTCGGATTACATAGAACCACTGAAAAAACAAATAACGTTTGATAGCTTTGTGTCAATACGCAGGCCTAAAACTCAGAAGAGTCTGGTCACATTCTTAAAAATTATCAAAGTGTTAAATATAAGCAAACCACTCTAATTAGAATTTATTATTAGCGGCTGTTTGTTTACAGTGCCTTTTCTTTCAACAGTTGAAAAAAATTTATATGCAAATTATTGTGGAACATATAGAAGAAATCTTTCAAAATAAAGGCGCGCCCAATCCAAAGTTGCGGGTGTGACATTTACACAACTTAAATTAGTCACCAGCAAAAATATTTTTGAGCAATGGTTTCAATTTCTATGACTTTCAATGTAGACCACTTACACATACATTTATTCAAATCTGAAAATTGTCTGATGTATCATTTATTTATTTAAAAAAAAATAATTTCCTCCTGTTGCGGGTGTGACATAAAAAGGACATGCATTTTCATCTTTCAGTGCAAAAACGCAAAACTCTGTGAATTATGACAACTGAGTGAATTGATTTTTTTAAATATTATACAGTAATACTTAAATAATTATTCTATGAAAAAATTAAATTACTTACTCAATTCTTGCTTTTGTAGAAAATATTCAAAATTTTCGTTGCGGGCGTGACGCCCTGTTGCGGGTGTGACTTGTATAGCCAATAAAATAATCACATACACAAATATTTTCAAGGCAGATTATTTTAAATTAAAGAATTAATCAACATTACAATTATAATATCAGAGAGGAAAATATCAAACAAATTTTATTTCCAATCTTGAATTTATAATTTCTGGTGGTGGTAGTTTTTTTTTACAAAAATGCTCTTTCTTTTCCTAGGATACATCTGACTGACTGGACCAAATATACATGTTTTCTTAAATTTTTTTCAAACATTCTAATTCTATATCGTCACTATCGATTTGTCCATCGAGGTTTTCACTTTTTTAATGTCAAGAATAAAACAACTTCTACAAAATCTCCAACTGCACATTCATCGTTGGATATTATATCCTTGTCAAAGTATGGATATATCTGACTGACTGAGCCAAATATATACATTTTTTTATTTTTTTTTTTTCAGATATTCTTATTTTATATAATCCCCATTCATTTGTCTTATTTGTCCATCAAAGTTTTTCCTTTTTTTTAATGTGGAGAATAAAATAACTTCTACAAAATCTTCAACTGTACTCTTATCATTGGATATTATATTTTTGACAAAATATGGCAACAAACAAATTCTCTTGTGATCACTTTCTGAAGTTATTGCGACATTAATTGTTCCTACATCAATGGAAACAACATGATGTATCGATTGAATGTTGATCTCCGATTGTGCTTGGTGCCAGCATGCATAAAGCATTTTCACAATATCTTCTGAAATTTCACATTCAGCAAAATTTTTATATTTTTTTGGACTTTTTCTACACACATGGCTAAATCTGATGTTGAATTTATAGTTGCAGAGCGTTGCTAGTGTTACCATTTTCTTGGCAACTGCACCAACCCCGTCGACAACTCCTTTACCATGTGAATGCAAAAGGATTGCCCTCCTTTACCATGATTTTTTAAAGTAGTCTATTCTTTTCTCTCCTTGCTTTGTCTCTTTTCTTCTCTTGTTGTAGATATTCTTCATATTTAAAAGGGTTTTCTTTAATCTTTTCCCGGTGATATCGTGATCTTTCTACACTCTTCATTCTCTGCAAAAGAGAAGAAATTAATGTGTAAACTGAATAAATATAGCACTTCAAATCCAAAAATATATGCTTAACAAATTGTTGTTATTTATCCCTTGAAATTTCTAATCTTTCGTAAAGTTAATTATGTTAAATTTTGGTTAATTTCAAACTGACTATATACATTTTATGCTTACTTAATAAACATTTTAACAGTTTCTATTATTCTTACTTCTACTTTTTATTTAATTTGAATTAAAAGAGAGAAAAAATCAATCTTCCCCTAATATTGATTTACTTATTTTAAAAAACTAAAAATATATATATTAGATAAATACTATCAAATAACAAAATTAAAAAAATGTATATAAAAAGCAAAACAAAATTAACAAATTTAAAGAAAATTGCTAAAATATTGTTTCGTAATTTTCTTTTTTTAATTTCTATAAAAATCTTACCTTTTAAATTAATTTCTTAATCATATATCACTAATAAAATTATTTTCTTGCAGTAAAGCAACAATTTTATCCAAACTGAATAAATCAACTGCATACAGTGTCACATGCTCAGATGATGCAAATTTTTATTTATTAATTGGAATTCCCTCTATTAAATCAAAGGGTATAGTTAAAGCTGCCAAGTACATGTTTTCCAGCATATTATTCTTTTATAAATTTACATATAATTTGTTCAAATATGCATTTGTAATCAATTTTAAAAGACGTTGCGGGTGTGACTTTAATTAAATGTCACACCCGCAACAGGGACATGTCACGCCCGCAACGCTCAATAATTATAATTAAAATAATAATTAATTTCTATTGTGTCTGTAATTCAAAATATCTTAATAAACTATTTTTGAATATAAAGTTTCATAACTTTAAATCAAAAATATTTTTCTGCAGAGATATAAATGTAACTTTTTGTTGCGGGTGTGACACAATAATTAAGAGTAATTAAATATGCTTACCTTTTGTAATGAAGATTAGTGAACACTTCTCTGCAGACAAAAACTCTCAATAATAGCTGTCAGATCATATATATCCAAGTATGAAGATTTTCAGAATGTTTGTTCAGCTGTACGAGACCATGAAATGTAAAGATTTTTGCCGCAGTCTATTTTACAAAGTCATAGTGTCACTTTATTAATTAAAATAAGTATGTTAATGACAAAAATTTAATTCTTTTTTGATAAAATATGAAAAAGTACACTCTTAACAGTTAATATGCAAAATTTCAATCATATTTAAAGAAATTTAAATTTTCAACCTCATGTCCATTTTTTCGTGGATTGGGCGGGAGATCACCTCACTAAGTATTCCGATAATAATGAGTCAGTAAAGTATTTTCTCCGAAATCAAAAATTCATCACATAATTTACAGCGAAACTTTTATGCAAGAGAATAAAGAATATTGATTCTTTATTGCAATAATAACACAACGCGTTTAAACCTGAAAATTCTGCTTTTTTATGGCTCAAAATGGACGTTGTTGTTTTCAAAATACAAACAAGATGCGTACAATTTTTATATTTTAGAAAGAGTTTAGCACAAGATTCGTACGGGTCCAGGAATTTCCAAACTTAAAAAGTATTCTGTACAAGTGTTTTCTTAATAGAAAATCTCTGCTTAACCCATTAACACCACAACGCCCAAACGGAGTCGCTTAGATTGGGACTAAATGATTAAATAATGTGATATTTCCCATGCTTAACCTAAATTTACTTATCTATTTTTCATTATTTCTGATACATAATTTTTAACAGAAATTTCCTGAACTTGCAGGGCTGCCACATACGACAATTTTTATATTCTGCTCGAACCAGTGTTAATAAAAATACATTTTTTTAGTCAATTTCTATTACAAGTGATATCAAAGCGATAGTTCAAACGTTCTGTTTTGAAAAAGTGGTGAGAAGCACACTTAAACAATAGTCGCCTGTGACAGACAGCCCTGAGATAATTGTTATTTTTCTGAATTTTTATAGCCCTGGACTAATCATCCTTTTTATTACTGATGTTTTATAAATTAAGATTTACCAATCATTAAAGTAATAATTACAACTATATCTACTTATTAACAACAACTTTTTTTACGAATTTGTATCTAATAAATAAATATAGCTATTAAAAACACTGATTTTACTAAAACTAGTAATTACAAACTTCTTTTAAAATCATTAACTTAAGTATCTTCAAATTTTTTAGAATGTTCCTCAGTCACTTAAGAATCGAGTATTTTCATCATATAAAACTTTTGTGATTCAAACGGTTAACCCCTGCATTTTAACGAACATTTAGAAATGATGATGGTTTTAAAGTTGTAACTTGTCATTGATTCAAATTTTAAAATAGTAATCAAAATTTCCTTCGTTAATCCTCTAGGGTAATAAATTTGAAGTACAAGTAAAATTGCGCTTTTCTAGTTGCATCATGTTCAATGCTACTATTTTTATGAATTTACATAGAGAAGTTAGCGATCCATTTAGGTAAGGATTTCACAGAATGTTTATGCGCTTGTGACAGCAATTATGTTGATATTGTTGTTTACAAATATTCTAAATAGTCTTAGAAATAAAAGAATCAAATTGTTATTAATAAAAACAAATAACGATACGGATAATATAGATTAAAATTGCAATGTTAAATTGTTAAATTTTGAACAAAATATTATGCATCTAACTTAAACTTATTTATTTGATATGACTTCATTTTTCACTGTCAAACAAAGAAATAACCCATTATATCTTACAGTGATAACCTGATAACTATTACTAATAAAACTATAAATTAATGTTACTATAAATATATGTTAATATGTAATGTCTTTATGTTACTATAGAAACATAATTTTAAGATGGAAATAGATACAGAGATCTGGTAATCTTGCTATTTTCTGCCGAAAACGAAAATATTCAAAAAATTGTAAAAATACGCGCAAATTCATAATACACACATACAATACATACATAAATATACCTAATTATTAATTATACATGCAACTTAACTTGGCCCTCTCTGCCTGAGATCAAAATTTTTTACTATCATAAAAAATAAATACCGTATAAACTCCTCAGACTTCAAGGTAAATTATCATGGCCCCCTGATATTAAAGCAGGGGGCCATGTTAATTAACCTATTATTATTTAGAAATTCCGTGTTCGACCAGAAATCTCAAAGAATAATTTTATCTTTATATCATGACAGAGATTTCACGATTAATTAAAGTAAAATAATGCCTTTAAAATTTCTGTTAAGAATTTGGAATTTCTGAATATAATCTCCTAGGTTAAGAAGTATCACATGAGATTCTTCAGAACCATGGAGGTTATATTCGTGTATAAGCAGTTTTGCCAGACGGATATTTTTTTTAATTCGAATTTTTGTATTTGCACCACTTTTTTTAAATGGTAAAATACTGTTTGTGTTTGTCTGAATTAATATGTCGTTAAATAGGATGAATTTCACAATTTCAAAAACCGGGTGCCAATCAAGAAATCTGAATTTTAAAAAAGTAGCCCACTGGCAACACTGTGTATAAGTTGACCCCGAAACTCGAGAGAAAAAATTGTATACCAGTACTTTTTAAAACTGTATTAGACTTATTTAGTATCAACTAATTTTGCATTCATTGAAGACGAAGCCAAGTCTGTTACGATTCCAGTAAGAAACCTTTTTTCTCTCGAATTTTTATGGGGCGGTACTCAAGAGTATTTTCGATAGAAATTTATTCTTTAATGTCGTAGAATGTTTTTCTTATAATATGGATTTTAATTTAAAATGTTATTAGGTATACTATACATACATCGACTTGTCTTTTATCATGCTTTTTTCTTTTTATTTATTTATTTATTTTTATTTATTTTTATTTTTATTTTTTTTAAATAATCATCTGTTATATTAGAACTTTCTCAAAGAGTATACAGAACAATTTCACGATTTCAAATAAATTTCCTGTTACTGTTTAGTCTGTCGTTTTTTATGAGCACATAAGAAAAGTTTTGTCCCCTATGAATTATTTGATTTATAATCTGCACTGTTTTGAGTCAGTCATGACTAGTAATTAGAAAAATTGAATTCCATAGAAATAAATTAAGTGTATCGTTTTAGCCGATACAACTCAAATCAATGAGTAAATTAAAAATTTCAGAAAGTGAAAACGAGGTCTTTGAAAAACAGATAGTTTCGGTCCGGTCCAATTTTCGACATTATTTTCGGTGTAGAATAATTTTCAGCAAAACTCCTATTGTGGGCCGGAAACGAACACGGATATCTGTAATTATTACAGCTGTATTTTATTAATATTTTATTTTAAAAATAAAATATAAATATATAATATTTTATTTTAAAAATATTATATATTTATATTTTATTATAATATTTTATTTTAAAAATAAAATATAAATATATAATATTTTATTTTAAAAATATTATATATTTATATTTTATTATAATATTTTATTTTAAAAATAAAATGTAAAAGTCTGTTCAAAAATTTATCGGATCATCAATGTAATTTTTATAAAATGCCTTTTCTTATATTTCTAGCTTCCGGTAATAGCCATTTAAAGTACATTTTTGAAAAAAAACTGATATAATTTGAAAAAATGTGTCTTTAAAAGAGTACTTTCATCTGCCATAGTACTGAAAAATGAAAATTGAATACTTCCCGTCATAGGGCGACCAAAAATTTTCATTTAAAAATTTAAAAAACAGTAATAATCGGATAAGTGCATAAAGAAATGGTAATAACAAGAAAAGATTTATATTTATTTCTTTAAATCGTCTACAATTATAAAAATAGCATAAAAATGGCTTGTGTAACTTATAAATTTCTCTAAATAATTAAATTAACGTCAATAAACTATAAAAATTACATATCAGTGATGGGAAACTGCAACCAGCTAGTGGATGATCTGGCTAATGTTATGTATTCTTTTAATATAATATAAATAAGCAATTATACTAATAAAAGTTGATAAAAAATGAAATATTTTTTTTCATATTTAGAACAGAAATTATATATTTGAATTAGTTATTAATTAACATTTTTTTGACAACGCCACAGATGTCTGTAGATTCCGGCAATAACCAAGTAAGGCATATTTTTAATATTTTGAGTAATTAACGTTTAAAATTTTCAAAAAACTTTTTTATCATTACTTTTATAAAATAGATTAGAACTTAATTTTTACAACATTCAATTAAGATATAAGAACCTCTTTTTTTGCCTAAATAGCATAAACCTATATATAATAGCCTAACATTTACATTTTTAATTGGTTCTCAATTAATAAAAATCATAATTATATAACTATTTTTGTGACGGTTTTTGCGTCACATATTATCTTGTCTTCTCTTCTTTTCAAAAAACTGAACAAATAAAATCGAAACTTCAAAATTTTAACTGGAAATTACCCCCCCCCCCTTAAGTAAATACTTCGAGTTAATATTCCTGCATGTAAGGTTGTAAATAGTTATACATAATTGTACGATTATTGGCCACATACTATGGCCTTGTAAGCCAAGTATCTGGGTTCGATTCCCTGCATGGGCAATTTTTCCACTCAGTTGGAATTATTCAATTAGTACATAAAAATGGTTTTTATTAACTGAGAACCAATCAAAAATGTAACTTTTATCTGGTTATTACCATTTTATATTTATTAAAAATAGAAGTAAAACGGTAATAACAAGGTAACATTACATTTACATTTTTAATTGGTTCTCAATTAATAAAAATCATAATTATATAACTATTTTTGTGACGGTTTTTCTGTCACATATTATCTTGTCTTCTCTTCTTTTCAAAAACTGAACAATTAAAATCGAAACTTCAAAATTTTAACTGGAAATTACCCCCCCCCCCTTAAGTAAATACTTCGAGTTAATATTCCTGCATTTAAGGTTGTAAAGCAATACTTAATTATTTTCCCTTTTATAACTTTGTATGTGAAATTAATTCTTTTACAAACCCTCTTTCATATGATGAAAAACATCATTTCATTCTCACTCTTTGTTTTTGATTTTTATCACTTTGAGAAAGATCTGTTAATTCTTTCTCGTCACAATAAAAGTAAACTGAAATTCAGACTGCCTAAATTTGCACATTTTGCAGTCTTTCCCATGTTAAAAGATGCAGCTGTGGTTTATAATACGTTTTTCCGTTAACATTCTCATGCACTCAGCTAATCTTTAAAATCTCCCAGATGTCATGAATCATTCGGCATGTACCTCTTTCAGCTTATCTGGAAACACACGTGCGTATGCAATCGGCACTCCTTAAGAACCAAAGACTTCAATATTATAGCAACCCTTGCATTTTCTGTTACTAAGCATTAACGGATTCTCATAACCATGACGATAAAAAAGAATAGCGCTGTACATCTTGCCTCCCTCAGTCACTCATTTCCACTCAAACCATTGGCCATGTAACATCACACAAAAAAGAGGCGCTCTGCCCCTCTCCGGCTAATGCCGTGCCTTCCGGCAAGTGGTATGATTTCCCGTATTACCAGCGTCTTAGTATTGTAAACCTTCCATATCATTCATCTAAATAAACACCTTATTCTGTCTACAACTATGTTGGAGTTTACTTCTCTGCGCTCTCAATCTCTCTTCCTGGGTTTTTTTGAACGATCACTGCCATAATTTTGGTAAAAAAAGAGGTTTTTATATCCTAATTGTCTGTAGTGAAAATTATTAAGTTCTAATCTATTTTATAAAAGTAATGATAAAAAGACATTTTTGAAAACATTAAACTTTAATTACTCAAAATATTAAGAATGTGTCTTACCTGATTATTACCGGAAACCACAGATATAATTTAATATATATATATATATATATATATATATATATATATGACCGGTATTTTTGAAAAATCAATAAAAACTAAATGGGCAGCGATAGTAATACACCGTTTGTTGCAATATGCTTGAGGCAACAGTAACTTTTCAGGCAGACAAGCTTTCGAAATTAATTACAATTTTGAACAATAGATGGTGCTGCAGTCTGGAAAAATCTAAAATACGATATTTTCCGCGTATCCACCATCATCAGAAATAATATGACGTAGTCTCTGAACGAAATTACCAGAAACCTTTGTAAACATGTCAGGCGGAATGGCTTCACATGCAGAAGAGATGTATTGCTTCAATTGTTCAATTGTTTCTGGATTGTGGCGGTACACCTGGTCTTTCAAGTCAAAAATTCTCTGTTCTAGTGAATAAACTATTTCTTCACCGCAAACTTGCAATCTGTGAACAGCATACGCTTACAGCAGTAAGACAACTTACAGAATGGCGAACTCAGAGTGTGTTTTCTTCTATATATTTCAAATAACCTGCAGCGCCGTCTGTTGTTGAAAATTGTAAGTAATTTCGAATGTTTATCTGCCTAAAAATTTACTTTTATCCCAATCATATTGCAACCAACGGTGTATTTCTATAGCTTCCCGTTTAATTTTTAGTGACTTTTTAAGTATATCCGTCATTTTTGAAACACCCTGTATATATAGATATATTTATAGATATAGATATAGGGAAAAACAATGAAAAATACGTTAACAGAGTTAACGTAATGACATATTTCTTAAATATCTTATTACAGAGTGATTCTCAAGTCATGGTACAAACTTCAAGGATTGTAACAGGACACTGTAACAATCATTTATTGAATAGGAATGTATAGGCGCAAGTTATGCGTTGAAGTATAAACACCAGGGTAGAAATTTGACCCTTATTTATTTCAAAATTTTCCATTCACAACAGAAAATTTCTATACTATTCTTTTCTTTACTTAAGAACAATATTTTATGACTATTTACAGAAAAATGCTTTCTTTGAAAATTTCTGGTCTGAAATCGTAGTTTTTTAACTAATATTAACGCAAAACTGGGAGAGCTGACAAACATACAAAGTTCATAAATTTGCGTTTTTTCTTAATTCAAAAATTTTGATTTTAGACCGGAACATTTCAAAGAAGAACTTTTTATCGTGAATTATAAGACGTGTCTTAAATAAAGAAAATTATAGTACAGAAGGTTTCTGTAAAAAATGAGAAATTTTGAATAAAAGGGGCCCAACTAGCCCCTGGTGTTTTTACCACAACGCGCCACTTGTGCCTATACATTCCTATGCATTAAATCCTTTTTCAGTGTCCTGTACTAACTTTTAAAGTTTGTATCTTGAATTTAGAATCACCCTGTATACACTATGTAGAATAGGGGGGGGGGGGGGTTTAACTTTAACATGACAGTTCTTTGACACAGAAAATTCTGAAAGGCAGTCTTAGCTATAGATTATCTCAAAACATCATATTAAATGTTGGAATACATTGGTGCGCAGAAATTAAGAACGAGTTTTTTTAATGTAACGCCGCACAGTTTTTCACATCGGCCGAAGTCATACTATTATGTCTCCAAGATGTGTAAATATGGGACAAGTGATCGAAACCATCTAAATTATGAGTCAAAAGAATACAAAAGCATTTTATTGGAAAAACTATCTTGGAGCACAACTACGGAGAAGACAGAAATTTCCATCTGACAGGCACTGAACAGAAACAATTTAGGGTTTAACTTGTGATATGATCACCTCGGACTGCTACGCATGATTTGCAATGTCTGTGTATGCTGAAGAGGATGTTTTTGTGTTGCTGTAGACATCGAATCCCATTAATCTTTTAACGCCAATTTAAATTGTGAAACCGCTTTTTTGCCTGATCACGTGCTTCTAAGCATCTACCGAAGAAGTCCCACGTGTGATCTATGGGATTTACGTTCGTTGATCTTGCAGGCTCATCCAAGCGTTCAATATCTTTACTCTACAAGATCTCTGCAACACGCACTGTACGTTGAGGTACTTTATTGTCGTCCATGGAGGGGAAGTCCAGGCCCATTAGCACCCCTGTACATCAGCACGTGAGGGAAAATGATCTCTATACAGAAGAGGACGCGAGTGGTTGAGCCTTCTTGGAAGACGTAGAGGACTATACGGATACTAAGCATGATGCATCCACAAACGTAAACTCCGATACCTCCTAAGTAACCCCTTTCGATGATGTTGGAAATCAGAAATTCGAATTCCGATATGCAAGTGCGACACCGGAATTTTAATTTTAAAATGTCCATTCTATTATGTATGTGGAAAAATATATATATATATATTTCTTATTTAAAAATATATTTGTTCGCAATTACCGGTGTTAGCCATTTATTTCAACATCTTAGCAATGAAAATGCTTTGTCCATTAAAGAGTTAAATTGTGCTCAACCACAGCCATCGAAATCCTCAAAGCGAGAGGAAACGAGGTGAGATGTCATCAATAATTGACCTACTTCTCAATAGGGTTGGAATGTATACCAGGAAATTTTGAGTAGCAATTTTCATTTATTTTATTTGTGAAATATCTATCATCTTGTAAAACAATTATAACAAGTTAAACTTACTGGTGAGAATTCGGATCCCAAAAGCAAAAATTAAGCCTGATGCGGAATGTCACAGTATTGCTGTATCCGGGTGAATATCTGCATGTCACAATTCTGCCATTAGGCAAACAACATATTTCCCGTCACGTTACAATACAAATTTGTAATGCAACACAACATATACATGTCCATAAAGCGTTTTATTTTAATATACTTCTACCTGAGGTAAGTTGCATCTTTTTTTCAAATTTTGTTGATATTTGTAATAGCGCTCATCATTTTAAGGATAGCAAATTTTGGCTATTTCCAAATTTTAAGAATAATATGATTTTTATTGAATTGTACCAGTAAAAACATATTTTTATTATTAGGAAAAAAAGCATGATTAAATGCAAAAGTCTTTTTCTTCAAGCTAAAATTCTTCGTTTGAGGTATCCTTTTTCGGGAAAAATGAATCTGAAGTTAAGCCTAGGTATTAGTATTCTGGGAAAGAGCTTACGCAATGGGATAAAATTAGCTTTTAAAACCGCACATTAAATTATTCCCAGCTGTAAAAGTAATTGTGCATGTTAAATTTTGCGGACAAGAACGAATATTTTTTTACGGCACTTCATTTATTTTTTTTTATGTTCCATTTCTTTATGATAGGATATACAAATTTCGGTACATTTTTAAAAAGTTTTAAATTAAGACATATTATTTTAGATTCATTTTTAAATTCTTTTGACGGTTTATTAATACTAATAATACTTTAGTATGCTTTGAACATAAAGCATGGTAATTACATTTATTCTGTAGTTATTTTCTTTAGGGAATTGTGGACGTTAATTTTTTTTTTTAATTTTCATCAAAGAAATATGAAATTTTGTGCATATATACATTTCATCAAAATAATATAGAACACCTTCTAAAAAATGTCCAATCTGATTAAAATTAAAAAAAAAAGTAATAAATTTTTAAACGAATTTTAACATATTCCTCGTGTTTTAATGTTTGAGATATTTTCTTGCCTCCTTTTGCATTTTTATTACTTAAAACTATATTAGAAACAAATTAGTGTAAGATTTTTTAAATCTCTTTGATAGTTATTATTTTACAGATTACTTCTAAATTCCATACCGATTTTCATCAAAATTTTGCTTTTTAATAAGTAAAAAAATCAATTTTGGCCATCTTAATGAAGATGAATGTTAAAAAGCTTACACAATTTCTTTCTAAACAATATCAAGATACTTCCTTGACAATTTCATATATATTGATCAAAAATTTCGACGCAAGTAGCATTTCAAAATTCTAAAAACGCTGAAAAATTAGTTTTGATAAAAACAGAGAATTAAAGTGTATAAATACACTTACCTTTATTTATATACTTTACCTTTAAATTTTATGAAGATTTTACTTATTAAAATCTTCATAAATGATATTTTAATACGAAAAAACTGTTTTGGTACCATTATACCACAGAAATATACCTTTTTTAACAATATCACAATCAATAAAAGGATTTCGTTGCATTTTAAAAATTCGAGGCAATTTCATATAATTAGTCAGGGCCTGATTACTAACGGGGCACTCTCTCACCAGCAAAATGTTATAGAAATTTTCGTCTTAATTAAGCGTCCTTTTCATTCAAAATTACTGTCATGAATAAGGAAAAGATTTTTATTTGTTTTTCCTGGTGTGAGTGTGCCCCGTTGATAATCAGGCCCTGTAATTAGTGTGTATGTAACTGATAAGTAATTTTTTTACTAAAATACACACGTATTGTTATTTTTATGTTTCCTACAATGCACTGCATTATGCTTTTGTAATATATTTAGAAATACAGTTGTAATTTTTTTTCTCATTCATTTATAGAGTAGGTAATAATTTGCCGAATATTGTTCGGCCATCACCATCATGGATTCTTCATTCATTACTTTAATACATTTCATTAATTTTAAAATATATATATAGCATTAAACTAAAATACATTCCTTCCTCTCATTTTATTTAAAATGTCCCCCCCCCCCTCAAAAAATCCCGAAAGAAATAAAATCACAGACCATACTTATTTACTTCCATACATTTCATTAATTTTAAAATACATATATAGCATTCATTTAAAATACATGCCTTGCTCTCATTTTACTTAAAATCCCCCCCCCCTCAAAAAACCTTAAAAGAAATAAAATCATAAACAAAAGTATTTTATTTCAAGATCAAACCATTGTTTCTGATTTAGACTAGTGAAATATAAAGATTAGTAAAAGATGCTATTTGCACTTTTTTTTGGGGGGGGGGGATGGTAAAATTTATAAAAGAAATGTAATTTATCATCAAAGCATTGTTTGTAATATAAGCCTGTAAAAAATAAAAGCTGCTATAGTAGAATAAAAGATGCTATTTGCAAAATTTGTACTTGACTAACATAAGAGTAGTGAGAACATATCATTATAAAATCTTCAAATTCATGGAAATGTTTTCAGTAAAATAGTGTTTAGTACATATACATGTAGTATTTAGTTACATACATCTAAAATTATTTGGCAATACTTTATGCAAAGAAAATTCATCGCTTTTATAAGCTGTACAAGCAACTTTTTCACTTTTAACCATTTTCGGCACGGGGAAAATCTGTTAGTAAAATGAGAATTTATCAATTGACACCGGACTTCACAAACGAATTTTTTATATGTTTTGAATTACATAATTTTTGCTTTCATTGTAAAAGCAAAATTTTACTAAAATATTATTGGTACAGTTTGCAAGATTCGAATTAAAACTAGGTATCTCAGACCGGGCACAGTGTACCGGAAAGTGTAAGGGCCAAAAAATTGTTTGTGTACAAAATTCAAATGCTTGTAACTTTGAGAAAAATAATCGCATCTGCATGCGGCTTTTTGTAAATGGCTCAGAACAAACTAGAAAATAATAATATGCACATTTATTTTTCGATTTTTGGTCGATTTTGCTCAAATAAAGGTCCACTGTCCCCTTAAAATATTTGCTTACTTGGATTGCCTTCAGAGGAATTAGTGTGAACGATATTTTTAAGAACATAGTTTTAATACTAACTTGTGATGAATAAAGAAAATGCGATGGCATTTTTAATTTATTTATACTGCAACAGGAGAAATGCCGAAGATGAGCAAAGTAAATGGAAGAATTACAAAATATTATGTATAAATTCGTATACACTGTTACAAAAATTGGAAAGGAAATAATACAAAACTGCCGTGTATGGATATAAAATTGAAAATACGCAATAAAAGTCATAAAGAAAATATGTCACATACTCATGATGTAAAACATGATACACGTGTTTGTTAGATCATCAAATGATTTTTAACTTATCTTTTTGTGTGTATTTTAATAAATATTTTACTAATCTATTTATTTTTTCGTTATTTACTATACAAATTATCTCAGTTTGTATAATTTGGCGAATATATTAGCGTTTCGTATAATTTAACAAAATTGGTCGACGAGATAATCAAGTAGCACTTTTTGCATATAAAATTATAAATGTCTTTTTTACACTAAATAAATCAGTTGTATAATTCCTTAAAAATTACCTATTTACTAATTGTAGTTACAAACTTGGAATCAGTACAAGAAAATTTTAATAAAGTTTTGCTTTTATGATTAATGATTCATTATGATTAGGGAGTTCTTAATTTCTAAAAAAATTGTTAGGATTATCAGGTGTCAGTCAATAATTTCTCATTTTACGTACAGAATTTTCCCGTGCAGTAAAGTTTTAAATAAATAATTGTCGTATGGCTATACCAAATTTTAAACAATTCAATTTACCCATTAAGAAGACAACCACAAATTAATTTACAGTTCAAGCTCCCGACATCGCTGAATGATTAGCATAGGTATTTACATCAAAACGACAACACGTAGCTTTTAATGCACCAACATACAATAAGCATGGGCAATTCTTATAATAGTAATATATAATATTTGTGTATGGTTTAGATATTAAAGTTAAATATCTTTATTTATGTTAATGAATAAATGTCATAAATGTTTAAAAATAAATTTATTATTATTGTCAGGAATAAACAGATTGTAAATTGCGTGTATTAATTAGAAATTCAAATTTTTTGCACACATTTTTACTTGAAATTTTTTTTTTAATATTTAACCAATTAACGCTATCCAGCATGGTGAGTTAGTTTCTGTTCCACTTAATTTTAATCCTTCATTCCCACATCGGTACCACAATTTTGAAAAAAAAAAAAAAGTTGTTTTTTCCAGTATATGTGAATAAATTTTTAATTATTTTTATAAAATTGCTTTTTAAAATCCATGTGTGAATCAAATATTTCAACATTTTAATAACAGAAGTTGTTTGCGTCGGAAAGAGTTAAATGTGTATATCCATAGTCAACTTAAACATGCGCATTTAATTTTACCATTGTAAAATTCAACGTTAACCTAGGACCTATATAATGTTAAAAGATAATAGGTTAAATCAGGGTTATCAGTTTTGCCTACACTTTTATTTAGAAAAAAATTATATTTACACCAGAAAATGCAAAAGTATTTTCAGAATTAATTAATGTAAAATTAATTTGATTACATAAAGTAAAGATTCTAATTCGAAAAGTTCCGGTCTAATTTCGGAATAAATATGGAGGCAAAGCTTACAACTTAGCTTAAACCGTAGATGTTGTAAACGTATGGGAACCCACATTTTTTGACGTAGGTCTGGCACTTGTTTTTTCTAATTATTGGTATTTAAATTCCAAAGTAACCCAAGTTTTTTTATCACTTCAACTTGTTATGCTACAGAAAATCCCCCAAAATGTAGATACAAAGGAAAATAAAGAAAAATTACCGAATATATTATTCTCACAACTACTGTCTATATATGTATTACTATAAGCTATATTGTGTTCATACAAATAGTAAAATCTTTTTAAAAAGTAAAAAATACATATTAAGGTAAAAATTTCTGCTTGTAGTATTTCCTGGAATCTTCAATTTGTGGACAATTTCGCTCGTTGCTCCAACAATAGTCAGCCATCATATGTTTATACCATTTTCATTGATACCATTCTTCCATGAGTTTCAAATGTCGTTGGAAACGCTTATCCTGATCATCACTGACAGTACCAAGATTTTCCGGGAAGTCATCAAGATTGCAATGAAGAGAGTTAAATTTGACGCTCATGTTACAAACAAGCATTTTTAAGCTCTTTAACCCTCTCGTTGATTATCCCGCATTTCACGTGAGGATGCGTTTTTCATTCTAAATAATCCTGCATGATTATTCACACCAGATATTTTTTATCGTAAATTTCGCCTTGTTTAATCAAAGAATTTTCCCGCATAAAATAGAAAAAAATTAGCCTTTTGAAAACCCGGCGATAAAGAATTAAAATTTCTGTCACTGTTCCGTTGAAATATTTTTCCTAACAAGCTGCCGAATTTGTGAACTGTAAAATACACATACCTTTATCTTCTTATAAGACAGGCATGTAAATTTCAAAATGAGATACTTGAAACAGTCGCCTTTAGTTGACAAAGATTTCACAAATTGCTTCATTGAACCCAGTTTTATATGCAGGGGTAGTTATATAATGTTCGATTTTTCGACAAGTGGTTCATGCATCACCATGTTTGGATCACCATGTTTCAAATCAGATCTTGGATGCCAATTTGACTTCAATCGAAGCTTCTAACGCTCTATGCTGTCCCACATACACATAAACCAAGCATACTTTTTATACCTAAGTTTTTATCCAAGAACGAAAGAAATCATTTTAACTCCTTGAGGGGCAAAGCACTTCTGATACTAAAATGTTAAAATGATTGATTGACACCGGTATTTATAAACAATTTTATATGAAACAAAGTAAAAGCTTTTCTTCGAGTATATCATATGAAACAAAAGTTGATTCTTAAATTGTGGTGTCAATGTGGCATTTGGGAATTAAAATTAAGTGGTACATAACATATACCGGTGCCCTTCAAGGGGTTAAGGTGAGCACAGATTATTTATTTTTGCATGTGATATTACGATAAATCAGAGGCTCTTTTTATGCACTCATTCGCGCGAATAAAATTAATGGCCGATTGGCAGTGCTCCAAATAAATTTTGATTGTGAAGTAGCATGCATTTAAAAATTCTCTTTGAGCTATCGTTGAACAGCCGCAACTCAATTGCAGTATAGGATAGAATTCTCCTTTCCCCTAAACCATTAAGGCCCCTGTCCTCGCTCGAGGAAACGCTGGCGAGCTAATGCTATTCCTATGGGGAAGCAGTTTTCTAATAACTCTTTCGCATTTTGACATTTTTGAACAATTTTTTTTGCATTGGATAGCTGAGGTGCATGCCGAGAGAGCACCTTTTCTACTTTTTCGATTTTGGTTGCAGATATTTTTTACAAAGTTAGTTTCACTTTTAAAACCGGTTTCGAAACTGAAAGTGCTTTTTAAAAAATATATCTGCAACCAAAATCGAAAAAGTAAAAAAGGTGCGCAATCGGCATGCACCTCAGATATCCAATGCAAAAAAAATTATTAAAAAATGTCAAAATCCGAAAGAGTTATTAGAAAAATACTTCCCCATAGGAATAGCATTAGCTCGCGAGCGTTTCCTCGAGCGAGGACAGGGGCCTTAAACCATAAACAAATATACATAGCTGCCAACCTGACATCGATTATCCGTAATACGTGTGTTAATTTAACCCTGGTTTAATGATTCGAACGTTTAAAGTTTCGAACCAGAATTTTTTCAAAGAAATGAATATAAGTATGTTCCACTGACAGTCCTGAAATCAAATAAATAAAAATTCATGAAATATATTTTCTGGTTTGAAATGACGTTAACCTGGATCAAACTAATCCAGGTATCACGGAAGATTAGTTGAAAGTTAGCAGCTATGAATATATAATTAACACTAGAACCGCGGGAAATTTTGCTGAAATTTCATTAAAATATTTTACTCCAATATTTTTATTTAAAACTATTTAACTTATTTATTTATACTATTTTAATTCAGGACATATGTACATTATTTTGTGAAGAAATTTCTGGTTTCAATCGGTGCGTATTCACTTTGTACGGGTCAAAATGACCCGTCACCGCGGTTCTAGTGTTAAGTTCACCGTCAATACGAAATTTTGGAAGAAATACACTTTCTCTTGATTGGAAGTAGGATACCCTAGCTAATTTTTCAAACCAGTTTTTCTCATGCAATCTTGATGCTAAGAGTTCTGAAGAATTTTTCTTCCTATGACACACGCCTGATTTAGCGTAGAGTGGTCGCAATAATATGAGCTGTAGAAAGAAAACGTAACGTGATAAAAGAAAACTAATTGCAATTTTGAAATTAGCATGCTTTTTTTTTACTTAAAACAGCTGAAAAAAGTCAACAGAAATTGTGTTAAAAACTGTTCCTCATTGTTATTTGAATTTGAATAAAGCACAAATTTCTAGTAAAAATTTAAGGTTAAATGTGAAAGGTATTACCGTAATTTCCTGCGTATAATCCACTCATCAAACCATTATTTTTTGACCCAGAGATTTTATTTAGTTAGAAATTTTATTAGTAATTGGAACCAAATGTTTACCACGATCTGAAAAGTTATATTTTATTTGAAAAAAATCCTGGGTCGAAGAATAATTGTTTTACCCGCAGATTGTGCGCTGGAATTTGCAGTAACATAAAGAACCTGCATTAAATGCATGAATAGGATTAGTTAAACAGACTCTATCCATACACCTGCGAGGAATGTGTCTATAGAAATCTGAATTAAGAAAAGGTAGCCCACTGGAAACACTTGTATAAAGGAGCAGAGAAAAACATCATAAACTGCAACACATAATGGAATAAAAAAGATCTTTTGAAAAGTTATACTGCAGAAGGTGGCCAAAACTACAACCAGAAGTCGTCAGGTAAATACTCAACAGAGGCATCTCATAGTTTTCCTTGCATTTAGGAAAATTCCTTGCATGCCAGGTACCATCCCGAAAACTGCAGATATTCAAGTGACGAAGTTATTCAACTTAAAGTACATCGGCTTGCTCTCAGTCCTGTCGTACAACATTTGATCGTAAATTTGACCACCTTATGTATACAACGAATACCAAGGATTACTTCTTTTACAATCGAAATTTAAGTATATCTTTAAGCAAAAAAACTCTGGATGAATGGCAATTTTCATGCACTCAGTCGAACAAGAGTCGAGAAACTTACGTTATATTTAATAAAGTTGACATAAAGTTCATCCGTGACCGCCCTACGTTAGCAAACTATGTCATCGGCCATGGAAGTTTCCCATCATTTCAGCACAAAATTGCGAAAAGAGACTCGCAACTTTCTTTGTCCATTCAAAACGAGCATTGGTAATTCTACCTATTATATTTTTAGAAACTGTACCATTATGAAATATCATTTTCGTCTTGATAAGAACAAAACTTTGCGTGAAAATCTGAATGAAACTCTTTTTAAGCCAGACAGTTTTCAAAAACGTCTGGAAAACTATGATAGTCTAAACAAAAGCTTCGTTTATTTCTAAGGCATTGGTTTAAACATATTTCTTTTACATTCTATTTAACTTACACATACATTTTTCCATTTTTCTATTTTTATTCATTTTACATTAATGTATATGTATCCGCGCTGCCTTCAAATAATAAGGCAGTATTTGTAAGCTATTGAATTCTTTTATATCATAATACATGTGTGCCACCCTGCCTGCTGTGCTGGGTAACCCTTTATTCCCCACGTGGACTGACTGTTCCTATAGCTCGCGGTTGGCTGTCCACGAGTGGGCGATTTCTGTATTTCACTACAACCTTTCAATAAAAATTTTCTGCCCCATTAATGTGTTGCTTATTCGTACATTTTTCTCTGTTTATCTGTATGAGTGTTGCTAATGGGCTACTCTTTATAAAAAATGCATTCGTGATTGGTACTATGTTTTTGAAATTGTAAAATGTCTCTTATAATCATCTTAATTAACATGTTTATTATTAAAGAGAATTTTACCATTTTGAAAAAAGTGGTGCTAATTAAGAAATTTGAATTTAAAAAAAGTATCCCGCTGGCAACATTGCATTGTACTATAACTCGCAACAACTGCTCATTGGACCATGTATTGCTATGTGATTCTGGGTCATCTCTGTGACTTCTACATCTCCTGCAAGTTTGTCAGTCTTGTAGTGAAACTATAGTCCTATATAACATTATACATGCTGCAAACAGAGTTTCGAAGTTAGTTTCTTAATCAGAAATATCCCGTTCATACAAGAAAGAAATTAATACTAATTTTCCTTTATTTTAATCATGAGAAAATCATAATTTTAATAATCAAAAATAGCTTTCTAAACTTTATGGCAAGAAGTTAGGCTTTCTTAACTCTAGATTTATAAATAATTTATAAATGCGTCAGCAGTTTGTACAACAATAAATTAAAATATTTTAAATGGACGCATAATGCTGCAAACTTTAGATTTAAATTTTTTTCACTATTATGAGCTAACATATTATTTACAACATTAGTAAATGTTTTAATTCTTCTCCTATTCTTAGTGCACAAAATAATCCTCAAAATGAGAGTTATGAAAATTAATCAGCTTAATCCTATCCCATTACAGCACATATAATACAATTCAATATCAGCTCATTTTAATCATTAAGAAGACAACCACAAATTAATTTGCACTTCAAGCTGATGACATCTATTAATGATTAGCATAGGTATTTCCATCAAATCGATAATGCATAGCTCCTAAATGCACCAGCATTCAATAAGCACGTGAAATTCCCATAATTTTACTATCTAACAATTCTGCAGAGTTCCTATATGAAAGTGAAGTTAAAAGATTTTAATATATAAGTTTAAGAATAGAATCGTAAATCAGGAAAATATTATGATCATAAGTATTTTGTGGCAATTTATTTCAAACCTTTCCGGCGCAGACGAATTCTATTAGTAAGATAAAAATTATTTACTGGCACCGGAATTTGCAAACGTATTTTTAGACATTAAGAACTCTTTAATTTAAGCATTTCAAACTGATATTTTGTAAAAATACTCTTGGTGGTTGTGCAATATTGAAATTAAAATGAGGCATACTCGGAGCGGGACCAGTGAGCCGGGAAGGGTTAGCTTACCGGATGATCCCAAAGTCAGGAAGAAATTTACAAATGAGTAATTTGAAAACGAATCAGGATACAAGGACACGGTTTGCACCAAACTGATGTTAAAGAAACCGGGTTTTCTGTGATAACGAAAAAAAATGTTCTGTTGGAGACCAAAAGATCGTGCTATAGTGAATTAATGCCCCTAAAGATGATTTACAAATAAAAAAAATTTAACGACTTACAAGTCAGTTTAGTTATAGATAATTAAAGTTCTACAATAAATGTTCAATTTGAAGTCCATCAGTCAGAAGGACAGCTGTGAGACGAGGCACCACACTGTGCACAGCATTTAATAGCATTTCTTGCGTTATGGCAGACACATTTTGGCGGATGGCATCTTTCAGTGCTGTTAGTGATGCCGGTTAGTCGAGGTACACCTTTGACTTCAATAATCCCCACAGCCAAAAGTACTAGGATGTTAGATCGGGAAATCCCGTTGGCCATGCGTGATTAAGGTTGTACTTCGATTCAAAGTGCTTATTTTCCGATTTATTTTTAAATTCATTTTTGATCTCATATGCATCAAACTGGCCAATTGTCTTATTTAGAATGTACACAAGGTGCCGTGACTGTCGATTCTTGGATAAATGCAGAAAATATTGAAAAAAAAAAAAAAAAAAAAAAAAAAAATCAAAAACGGCATTTTGAACAGATTTTTATGAAGTGGGTCATTTGGGAACGAAAAAGGGGTCCTACTGGGAAGATAATTGTTCATAAATAAAATTCTAACGAATTGAGCGTAAAATGGCATTACACGGCACCTTATTACGTCTCTTTAGATATCCCCTCAGCAAGTTTCATGTTTCTGCTTTTAAAAATGTATCTGAAATTGTATCGGAAAATTTCGAGCTGTTGAAGGTGGAAAAGCGTTTTTTCGAATACACCCTTAAAGTAGCGACTGATAATCCGATCCACTCCCAAATATTGAGCGTAGCAGGTGTTACACAGGCAGAGTAATATGAGGTGGTGCTCCATCTTGCATTAAGACCGAGTTGCCAAGTCTTCGGCTTTTTGCGCACCGGATTTTTTTAGAGAAAATCATGTTGTTTTAAATCATCCAAATGTAAGGATGAGAATTTTCCGCGGTTTTCCGAGTTTTTTCCCAACAGTATAATCTTAGAGAAAATGTTATTTTACTCAAACGGAAAATGCTGCGATTTAAGAAAACAATATTTTCTCTAATATTATATTGGTATGTAAAAACGCGGAACGCCCTCATACTCATCTCTACAAATGTTACAATTACTTAAAGCATTTTTTTTGTATAATAATTCCGGTATCCAAAAAGCCCGAGACTTACCAGCTCTGCATAAAGGTGACTGTTTGGATTTGGAGTGGCTGTCGCGCTTGCAATTCAGAAATCCGACAGCGCCATCTCTTGGTTGCCAATAGAACTATTTTTCCTGACACACAAAACCCGGTTTCTTTTCCATCCGTTTGGTGCAAACCGTATCTTTATATCTTGATTCTTTTTCAAATTATTCGTTTTTAAAGTTCGTCCTGACTTTTGGATCACCCGGTATTTAAGCAGGTTAATATTGCAGCCAGTGATTTAACATTAAAACGGCCGGAAGGAGTCGATTCGACTCCGACCATGTGATTAAATTTCAATTCGAGCTAGAAATTTTTTATTGAAATAAGTTAAATTTAAATCAAGCAGCTTTACGTTAGTTAAATCAGTTAAATAATTTTGAATAAAAATTCTCGTTCGAAATATTATTTTCACACCTGTGTAAAATTTCCGGGCGTTCTAATGTTAAAATTCTTACTGAAAGTTACTTTTGTCTTACTTAACCCTTTGCGACGCAGGGCAAATTCATTGCTTAAGTATTGAAATTAATGACTGACACCGAATCTGTAAACAACTTTATTTGTAAATAAGAAAACCCTATATGTCACGCATTCAATAAACCGTCATTTTTTTAACAAAATTCCGGTGCCAATGTGACGTTTGGGAATTAAAATTAAGTGGTATATCTATGAAACCACCGCACCGCAAAAGGTTAATATTAAAATCTACGATTAAATACGATGTAAAAGGTAGATAATTTAAAATTATCAGTTAAAAAATGAATTCATAAAAATTAAGGTATTTCAAAATATGCATAGAAGTATTATATATTCAAAACGAAACAAGAAAAAATCACTGTAATTTTCATTGTGTGTTAAGATGCATGGGCATACATTCCAACTACCGTAATTTCCAGCGTATACGCCGCAGCTCACGTTATGCACATCTTAATAACGGATTTAAAAACTTATAGGAAGTCACTTGAGTACTAAACAACACAAAAATTGACATAAAACAAATACTAAAAATTAATTAGAACAATGCTTTATGCACCAAAATGTACAGTAATTTCCAGCGTATACACTGCAGCTCAGATAATTCGATTTCCTACCACAATTTGTTCTAGATAAAATGTGACTTGCTTTTGCATAGCAATTATTTAACTTCATTTTATAAATACATTATCCGGTATAAAAATGACATAACTAAGTATACGCGGGAAATTACGGTAATTAATTGAAAAATGTTGGGGTAATATAACTCCCAATCATAATGCATTAATTGCATGAAATATTCATGAAGATAATAGACGGCTGAATAGATTACATTAATAATATTTCCACTGCATTACTCCACTTGTCTTGTTTTACAAAAATGGTAAGAATAATCGTGAAGGAGTCACGACGGCATATTTCAAACTCTGTGTGCGCAAAGAAAATATTAACTTGATTGATACAGAGAAAATTTATGCCAGTTTTCTATTTAAAAAAAATCAGAGTTCAATGGATAAAAAAAAGGCTTTGCCTAGATGGTTGGGTTGTTGGGACGAGTGGGGCATGAAATGCAATCACATCCACGAGGTATGTCCAAGGTCGTTTTGAAAGCAACTAGACAAGAGTTGTATTCAAAAAAATAATAATAATCCCTTGTATGCTTCAACAGATTGGTAAAACCATTTTTTTACCCAAATATATATCAAGTTTTCTCTAGCTATACAGAATAAAGATATCGTATTATAGTTTAAATATGTTAAATAGTTAATAATAAAGGTTTAAGTAATAAACAACGCAATACGATTTTTTTTTTTTTTTTTTTTTTTTAAATGTCAAATTTTACCCAAAATTTCGATTTTTGGACCAAAAGCACAGATAAGCAATTTTGTTTCAGCGGTAAAATTTCCGCAGTTGATGCATATGTTTAAAGGTAAATTTTAGTATTTACCCGTTTTTGACACAAATTTTTTTCACTATACCCTACTGTACAAATATGTGTTTTTTTTAATATTATCTTTATAGAATCTGTCACTTTTCAAAAACAATTTGAAAAAGAATTACATTATTTTTGAATTATTATAACATTTAAATCATCTAAAATTTCTCTACTAGACGCTACAAAAAATAATCATTTCATTAAATAAAATAAATAAGCCTTTATACATTCTTGGACGTTACATCATGAATGGTCATTTAAGAAACATTTAGGAAATAGTTCTCCTGACCACAGAAATAACGGGTTTTATCAGCAATATTGGCTGTTACTTGTGTTCATCAGAGAGAAAGATAAGAAACCAATTAGAAGGATGTACACACATCGGGTAGAAGAAAATAAAAATATCTCTGTAAGAATGAAAGTAAATCCTGATATATAGAGTGGTAACTAGAGAACTGGAAGAATGCCATTGTCTCCGATAATTAAAATCAATCTCTTGGTAGATTTCAGGCACAATATGAATGGTTCACTGAATTATGTGTTTGGAATAAAGAACATATTGAATAAATAAAATAAGGAAAGAAAGGAAAAATTCTTCGAGTATATTACAAAAATATTTAATTAAGAAATGAATGTGCATTATAACGTGCCTATACGAATTAGAATTTTCAGGGAATATGGCAGTAGTATTTCATACTAAAAATATAATTATGTAACAGCTTACCTTCAGATTAAAAAAAACACTATTTATCACAGTATCGCGATATTTTTCTGCGATTGAGTAAGATGAAGATTACCTTTGGTAATGGCGGTTTGGCTATAAGTATCCAGTTGTTAAAGTTATTAACTAATTAAAGCAGAAATTATTTTCTTCTTTAAAATTTAATTTTTGAATTTTCCATCAGTTAAAAAAAGAGTAACGTTTATCTTATTCTATTAAGGAAGTTGTCTCACGAAAGAAAATTTATATTTATTTTCATATTTAATTTTATGAAAAGCGCTCTTTTGTCACTAAGTCTACCGATATAAAAATATGCCTCTAGGCGTTAACATTTTAAGCCCTGGCAGGTAAATTTCTTCAGAATTCCAAATGTTACATTGGCACCAGTATTTGCGAAGAAAAAATTCAGTTTACCATATGCACTAAAAATGCATTACACGTTTTTCAAACAAATTTGATCGAATATTCCTGTGCCATTGTGACATTTCAGAATTCAAATTAAGTGGTTGAATATTCAACCATCAGAGCTCAAAGGGTTAATGGATTAATACGAATGACATATCTTTAATTAACCGCTTAACTGATCCAGGGCCTATTTATCAGCGGGTCACACTCTCGCCAGCAAAAATAAATGAAAAATATTTATTATTTATGACAGTTATGGTGAATGAAAAGTGCGTTTAAACAAGGCTTAGATTTCTATAACATTCTATTCATGAGATCGTTCTCGTTAGTAATCAGGCCCTAAACTGATAAATATTTTTGAAACAAAATCAAATAATGCTTTTATTTGTCATGTATTTTACAGAATTTTTTATCCTTTACCACCGGTTTCAAAGCAGAAATTTCTTCCTAACTCATTCTGAAAAATGCACTAATTAAATAATATAAAAATTACAATAAAAATTTTCTGGTGAAGAATGATAAATCATGATTGGAATATTGATGTCCGTGCATGGTATGAGCACATCATATTTGGCAAAAATACGTTGCCCGTATGACATACAGGGAAATCAAGGGATCGGTTAATGAAGCCTCAACTGTAACAACAGTTGCAGGAGTTGAGTGGTGAAACTTCAGCCAGTAAATTTAAATAGAAATTTTCTTTTTATTTAAATGACTGTTTAATACAAAATTTGAATTATAAATAATACTGAAAAACATTTATTACAAAATTTTCAATATGTTCTCATTGGTAAAATTTTAGATTGGCAATAATCATACCCTGCGTTGTCGCCATGTTGTGACAACCTAGACAACCTCCTGTCAGTGAAAAAATTACACAATACCTAGACAAGCTGACACCAGCAAAAGAAATTGAAAATTTAAAAATATTTGTGAGAGAAATGTTCCATGAGAAAGCAACTAACGTAAGCAAAATTTTCTATTCAAAATTTAAAGGTTCAAATTTAATTTGGCCGTTATCAGAAATTCTTTATCTATTCTATAAAGTCCATCACAATATTGTGACGACTCTTCAGGTATTTCACCAGCAATTAGTAGACAAGATACTATACGTTTCCATCTCTTTATTCATTACTCTATTGTCACAGCAGCTCTGGTACACTCCTTTATGGCAGCCATGAAACGTGCCTTTAGACTTAGTGAATACATGGTTCTGTGCATCGCCCGTATTTATAGGTCGTATATCTCTCAATCATCAATGTTTTGAATTTCTATGAACTATTTAAGCTAACTCTGTTTTGACGCATGTAGACCCTAGATTCAAACACTTACACGTTTTAACCCATTAGTGCCTAGCGTCCCTTTTTAGGGACGCTTCAAAAGGTGCATTCAGCACTGTTTTGGACACCGGTAAAAAATAAAAAGAATAAATATTTTATTTAAATGATGCATTTTCGTGATTAATGAACTAAACTTAAATCTTCTAAAGATAGTGGTTCCAACCAAATAAAATTTACGCAAAAGATGCTGGGCACGAATGGGTTAATTACTAATAAAAATTTTTTGAGTAAAATTTGCCTTATTCAATAGCCAATATTTCCGATTAAATAAGTCAAAATATTCTATTAAACTTTAGTATTATAAAAAATGCAGCATTATGAATCTTTCTAAAAATACTTCTTTAGTTACGTCTCTGCGTAAAAGTAAATTTTCGGCTCTGTTAGATTTTCATGTTTTATACTAGATGCTTAATTCAATAAAATAAAATTTATGTTTACTTCACTGTTGTCCAGCCTGGCGCCCGTGAAACACCAGAAAAAAATACAGAAAATGTTGCCTTACTAAAACTCCGAATATATCCGATTTGTTTCTGTCTTTATTTCTGTAAGAATTTTCTGGTATCTCGCGGGCGCCAGGTTAGACAGCCTTAGTTTACTTCTTATTTATTTGATTTAATTTGTTAGATTTTTCAGGATGGAAACTTAGATGCAAAATACATTTGGTTTTTAAAATAAACCACTTTTAACAGTAAAATTAAAAAATATTTAAACCCTTTGAGGGGCAAAGAACTTCTATTCTTAAAATGCTAATATGTTTGATTGGCACCAGAATTTAAAAATGGACATATTTCAAAAGAGATAAAAGCTTTTCTTCAATTTCTTGATAAAATTAAAATTTTTATTTCAAAATTCTGGTGTCAATGTAGCATTTTCCAATTAAAATTAAGTGGTATATATTTTATACCGCCGTCTTTCAAGGGGTTAACCCTTTCCGGCACGGGCAAAATCTGTAATAATATGAGAAATTATCGACTGACACCGGAATTCACAAACGAATTTTTTAGATATTTTCAAAGCCTTAATTTAAGCCCCCTTTTTTTTTTTTGTAAAAGCAAAATTTTAGTAAAATATTACTGGTGCCGATTGTAAGTTTCAAATTAAAATTAAGTATCCCAGACCGGGCACAGTGTGCCGGAAATTGTTAGATAACACCAAACTCTTATTATTTTTAATAACTTATGGCAACATGGTTTTCTTTTTTATATCAAATTAAGAATGATTTACTTTATAATATTTCTTTATGGACTTAATATAATATTTTCATCATCGTCGAGCAGCGTAATTTGTATTTTTACACTCACTGGTATAATTTTAGATAAGGCATATGGATTTTCTTTCTAGTATCACGTTCTTCAAATCGAAGTTCAATAATGGTAGATGCTTGTAATGTTGCTTTTCCATATTGAGGTCATTTAGAGTATTATTCGTTAATGCTGAAAAGCAAAGTTTCCGTCTTAGATATTTTATAGAAAACATTCAAAGTACCCTTAAAGAAAGAAAATCTGATATTTCGTGATCTATTTTTAACCATATTTTCCTATTTGATAAAATGTGAAATATTTTTAGATATTTTTTTGAAGAAAAAGATTATTTAAAACGGTGTTAATTTATTTGCCGACCCAATAGTATAGCTTCAGGGTGGCCAGTAGTCAAGGAAAAAACAGTACAAAAAAGGTAACTACGAGTTTTTTCTTATAAAAATGCTTGTGATAATATAAAGGGATTAACCCAATCCGGTACGGGTCGTAAAATGAGTAATTACTGACTGCCATCGAAATTTAGAAACGACCTTTCAAGATATTAAGAGTTCCTTAATTTAAGCATCCCTTGTAAAAGCTAAATTTCAATAAAATATTATTGATGCCGATTTCTAGTTTGGAAATAAAATTAGATGTGCCCGGATTGAGCACCATGTGCCGGAAAGGGTTAACACTTTGAGGGTCAAAGCACTGCTATTCATAGAATGCTACAATGATTGAATGGCACCAAAATTTAAAAGCAAGTTTATTTCAAAATAAATAAATGGTTTTCTTTACGTACTTAATAAAGTTAAAATTTCAATTTCAAAATTCTGGAGAAAAAATACCGCCCTTCAAAGGATTAAAGAAGGCGAATTTCTCATTAACAAAATATTGATATTTAACGACTTTTTAGAGTGTGTTTTTCCCAGACCATTCGCGACTCTTTGAGTTTGTATAAATTATACAGTTCATACAATGGAGTTATGAAAAAAGGAAGGATACGTACAGTGGTATAGGTTCTACAGTGGTATATCTAGGTTGCCACAAGGAGACAACTGTTTTTTTTATCGTATCAACCGTTTCTGATTACCGCTGATGAGAACTTCCACAAGATAACTGCAATAGAAAATATCGTCATATTTTAATGCATTATTAACGGAAATTTTCAAACAAAAATATGCTTACAGTTTTCAATTTGTTTTTAGTGATGTCAGTTTGGCTAAGTACTATAATTTTTTACAGACACTGACAGGAGTATGTCTTTGTTGTCACAATGTGGCAGAACTACTACCGCCAGAATGAACTTCAAACAGTTATAGTAAATAGCAATTATCACCGTTATTTTTTATTGGTATTTTCCGTTAATGAGGCCTTTAAATACGTCGAAATGTTGAGTATAAATTTATTGGTAGAGCTTTAAGGTGGTGTTATGAGCGCCATGTGGAAGCGGTTACAGGTGGAGCTTTATTATCTTGATGTTATGTCAGTTACTCTTTCTTAACCACTTAATCATCGCGCCCGAGACATTCACGAGCTGCGAATTCAACATCTTTTATTGAAGATTGTTTGATTCTCACCAGTTTTATACAATTGTATACTTATTTTTATTCTGGAATTCTATTGCTTTTCATTAAATAAAGTGAATATTTCTTTTTGAAAAAACTGACGGCAATAGCCAAACTCAATTTTTAAACCGTAATTTGATGCGACCATTAAAGGGTTAATAGTTCCATGTTTCTTACAGAGGCGACACAAAATAATTTGAAATGTTTAAAGTCACTCGACATGAATTGATTATTGGTTATTTTTATTTATATAATGCATTTTATAGCTGAATTATATTAGAAAAAATACATTTGAGAACTATAATTACATTGCTATATTTACTATGAAAGAACTTATTACTTTTCCGCCTGTAATGGATTATTGCTGGAAGTGCATTTTTAATTCATTTACAGGGACACCGAAAAGATTTCGTAAAAAACGGCTTCATTGCGATAATTACTGCGAGTGAGTTTTAAGTTATATTATGTATTTTTAAGTTTATTTAAATTTTTGTGTACTTAAATAGTGTAAATCATACGCAGCGCTACAGAAAATAATTAGTAAAGAATACTGAGATCGAGAGGGATTTTTTTAAAGGTTTGATTTCCGAATGAGCTATACGTTTTGAATTATGCAACCTGAAATATATTTTGTGTGCAATTTTTTTCATAAAAACAGTAAATTCATGTACAGGGCTACTGGAGAAAGTGAATCCACAGTCATTTGTGGATGTTAATTTTTAAAAGCGTGATTTAGTAAAATGGTACTGTTATATTTTGTGGTCGAATTAAATTTTAGTTTTATATGGTGTGAGTATAAAAATATCTAGATAACATAGAATCAAGTTGCTTTTCGTTCAGTGCCAGAAATAGCTGACATTGTCTTTCATCAGTGTTATTTACCGTAATTTCTGGCGTATAATCCATGGATAAAACAATTCTTTTTTGACCCAGAAATTTTATTTAGTGATTGAAGACTAATACTTACGGCGATCTGAGAAGTTACATTTCTTTTTCAAAAATTTCTGGGTCGAAAAATGATTGTTTGATCAGTGGATTATACGCTGAAAATTAGGGTATTTTAAAACCAAACTCAAGTACGCTTACAAATCTATTCATCCTATACCGGGATGACGAAAGAATTCGAGACCTTTTACTACTAGGGATTGTAATTGCTGAAATTGAGTTTTCATGTACAATGATTTTTTAATTGTATACTTAAGATATTTTTTTAACCATATTAAACTGTGAAGTTTAATTATAATATTCTGGAAGTGTTAAAAAATGTTTACTAATTACTGCTATACATAACTTCGTTTCTAAAACACAGTTAATGTTAGACCTCTTTTGAATACTTTTGTTTATCTTATGCACATTCGTAAACTTCTTTTTATATAGGAATCGGAACATAAGCCTTAGATGAGAAATAATATTTAAGATATAAGGAATAATATTTGCTGTACTTAAAAGGTACTTTAAACACTTTCTCGAAGATCATAGATATTTTCATATTATTATATCTGGTTGAGAAAAATGTCTTAGCGTAAGATAAGTGTTTGCAGTACAAGTTTAGAACTGTATTTTACGATTTAAATAGAAGAGATTTTAAACAGCAGAATGTAAGAAAAACTCTTTCGTACTATTTATGTTTTCCTTTGTATCCGTTTTCAACAGCCGATGTTTTTGAATTTAATGACCCAAACGGCTTTCATAGATAGAAAATGTAGGGTTTTGATATATTTTTTGTTACATTGAAAAGAACAAAATGAAACTACAGTATAACATATGTTTTACTGTTCAAAATTTTAAAAATAGGGATTTAAAAATTTTTCGCAAAATAAAAATGATGGAATTTGAACTAAAAATATATTTGTATTGCTTTAGATTAGAACTAGCCAATATTCGAATCGCATCTGAATAACGACTTTTTTAACCCCTTCCGGCACACTGTGCCCGGTCTGGGATACCAAATTTTAATTCCAAAATTGCAAACGGCACCAGTAATATTTTAGTAAAATTTTGCTTTTACAATAAAAGATTAAATTAAGGAATTCAAAATATTTAAGAAATTATTTTGTAAATTCCTGTGTCAGTCGATAATTTCTCATTTTAGCACAGATTTTGCCTGTGCGGGAAAGGGTTAAAATAGTAAACTTTATTTTATTCCAGTATTTTTGCCGTTACGTAATGTGACTATCACCTTTCACAAATGGTGGTAGGCGTATGTTTCGCAAATAATTCACAGTAATATTTTCAACTGCTGTAGACTACGTAAAGTTTTGACCTCAAATTACATTATAATATACTTATTGATATTGACTATTTATAAAACATTTAGTCTTCAGAGATTTTTTTTTCTGCATTTTGTTACCATTATTTTTTTAAACGTCTTAGTGGATCATCTGCAATTGAAATATATCACAATTTTTAATTTTATTTTTTTATAAAGGTAGTTCAGGGAAAAAAAAACATTAGGATTATTGAAGAATCCCTGACCCTTGCATATTGACATTTTTGGTGCGTACTGCTATTTTTAGCAAAGGAAGAACCGCCTATTCAAACAATTTTCCGTATTTTTTATGCGCATTGTATCAATCTTTTAAAAAGGTGTTATTGCTCAAAGAAAAGGAAATTATTCAGAATCTAAAGATATATTTTTTATAAACGATTTGAAAATAATAGCATTATTTTTCACCGGATACCTTATTATTTACTATCTCTCATACCTGTAATTTTAAAAGAAATTTTATCTTACGTATTTGCAGACAATATTCATAATTTCCCCACATACGTCCCGGCTTAGTTAAGTCTTTTCAAAACGGAAGTTTTACTGCAAACAAGAAGTCCTAAGAAGAAGAATCTCACATTTCACATCAGTGTTGCCAGTGGGCTACTTTTTTTAAATTCAGATTTCTTGATTGGCACCACTTTTTTGAAACAGTAAATTACCTTTTGTTTTAGCCTTAATTACATGCCATTGAATAAGTCAAATTTTATCATTTTTAAAAAGTGGTGCCAATCAAGAATCTGAATTTTAAAAAAGTAGCCCATGTGGCAACACTGTTTCACATCTCACATTTTATCACTTAACTGCCGTGGGCGTATATATGCGTCTTTAGAAAGTATATGTGTAGTTATTATAAACGTTTGCTCCGTCGCATGAGGAGGGCGAATTTTCCCAGTGAGAGCCTTTTTTCATACACATAACTTGTGCACTTTCTTCCGTTTATTTCATGAAAACATATTTTGTCTTATTTATTCACAAACATAAGTGATTAAATAAGACTTCGGTGGTTGCGTCTGATTTTGTCAGCATTTAAGGGGTTAAAATAATTTCTGGATCAAAATACAGTTATCTGATGTGCAGGTATATGCGCGAAATTACAGTAAGAGAAAACAAAATATGAGAGACGAATCGTCCATGCTAGAATACTAATTTCTACCAGTGTTCATGAATATTTTTTCGTCTTATTTAATCTCAAGTCTTCAATCAAAGGTGAGATAATTTTCAGAAATACAAGTGTTAATTAACTTCAGCTGCGCTTTTCACAAATTTTATTTTAATCCTTCTCCACCATCTGTTGCGTACTAGGCCTGAATGTAGGAAAAAAAAAGGCTGCCGTAGGCCGATCTTTCTTGGATTTTTGTGATTTCTTGAATGTAAGTATCGTGAATTAGTAAAAAATTGTTGCGCTTTAATTTTCTTAGATTAAAGATGTCAAATATAAATTTTTGAAAAATACTCGTGTGTAAATTTTGGGGACTATGCAGACAACTAAAAAACTCTTCCTACAATAGCCGCCATTTTTGGACCAGTGTTCAGACCTATTCAGGAGTCACGTTGTGCCTTATCGATCCTCTCTCAGTTCCTAGGGACGTCGGCCATATGGTGTTTGTCTTGCGACAAGATTAACAGTTCGAGACAAGCACAAATTTCCCACCTTCTTTTATAAATACCGTCTGAATTAATGTGTGTGATTTGAAAAGAAGGCGTGAAAATTGTCCGAGACACGGCTCATATATCCGCCGGAATATGATTTTGCCTTTATTTAATATGATGCACCATACGTGGAAAGTTGAAATTGATAGTGAATATGCATCATGTCTTAGTATTTTATGAAAAAAAATTAAGGTGGTCACTCAGAAATTTCAGTTTATTTTTAATTAAAATGTTCATTTAAAAACAGGAAAAATGTTAGAAAAATTGTTCTTTTGTTTAAAAAAAATCTGAATTTTTTTTCAAACATTCGTATGGCGGTTTTTTACATCCGTTATTTTTTTCGTGGAAATTTCATTAATAGTTTCGTCACAATACGCACTTTTCCAAAACAGGCATTTAGAGTCATTACCCCCCATAGTCTTGAGATACAAACTTATAACTGGGGAGAAATGAATATCTTTTTATGAGCTATCGACCCATGTAGGACTCGATGTGGTTGACTCAAGGGCATATTTTACTATGAAACCCGGCTATACCCTTTGTTGCTGCATGCATTTTTTATTTTTATTTTTATTTTTATTTTTTTTTGTGCATTGCGAATAGTTGTCACACTTCTCTTGAAATTTCAAGACCAGAATATTCTTCGGTACCAGAAGTTTCTTATAGAAAACAACTTAAATAGGGTACAATTTTGCCTTGAATTTAGATTTATTTATTTAGAAAAAAAATACTGATATATGTCCTGAAGATTTCTCGGAAACGTACGGCCCCTGATTGCAGTGTTGCCAGTGGGCTATTTTTTTTAAATTCAGATTTCTTGATTGGCACCACTTTTTTGAAACAGTAAATTACCTTTTGTTTTAGCCTTAATTACATGCCATTGAATAAGCCAAATTTTATCATTTTTAAAAAATGGTGCCAATGAAGAATCTGAATTTTAAAAAAGTAGCCTATGTGGCAACACTGCCTGATTGCAAAATGTAAATCTTGGTTTCCCGATTTGGCCTCTTTTTTAGTTCTGAATTTTGTCTGTCATCAGAAATTTTATATGGTATGGTTTTCTTTACTTAATGACAATTATTTTATGGTTACCAGAAATAAAAATTCTTCTTTTAAATTTTCTCGGGTGAATTTGAGTTTTTTAAAATTGAAAATTGAGGCCGAACTGGCAACTGAGTTGTGAATAAATTCTTTAGATCATATACAGGGCAGAATGATAATATTCGGACACATTACCGGACGTATGCAGCAATTGTTTGAAACAGAATTTTACTGCGTTATTTTCTTTTAGCAGTTTTTCGAACAAGTTGAAAAGTGTTTACGAGTTCGGTTTGTCTGTCTGTCCCTTCATGCTCTAACGCACGTAACTATAGCTCGACAGATATGATATTCGTAGAATGCATGTTTAGTATTGAATATGAAAGGCGTAGCATTTAACGGTTCATTTGCAAGTTTCATTTTAGTCAAACGAAGTCCATTATGTTACCATATACGAGAAAAAAATTGTTTGATGTGTATTTTAATGATATGACACTATTTTTAAAAATTGAAAAACTTATATATTTCTGAGGTAACTAACGTCACATACTGTGGCATATGGTGTGCATGGAGTATATCGTTTATTTACAGGGACATGCAAAAGAAAATGGCTAAAGAAGAATTTTTACTATTAAAATGTATGAAGAATAATTTCTGCATTTGCATTTTCAGTTCCGGTACGCGTTTTTAAACTGAACATTTAAAAAAGTATTACTTGGTGTGTAAATTCTATAGATTATATACAGCAGTGCACAAAGAAGACTGATATTTTACAGAGTTGATTATAAAAGCAGAAATTATGTTAAAAATGCGGTATGAGTCTTTCAAATAGTTGATTTTGACATCATACAGGGTGGTTAGTTATTAACGTGAGGTGTTCAAAGCCCTCTAGCGAGTAACGTTATGGGCGATACATAACCAAATTTTATTAGCATACATAAAAAACCATGGGATTTCGAATTCTTAAAAAAAATAAAAAATACATAAAAATTTAAAAATCGCCACTAAGGGCAATTTTAGTGTTGTTTATCTACTAAAATGCATTATTTTGAATAATATCAGTTCTGTGTAGCGATCATAAGTATAAAAGAAAGGCTGGGAGAGTTCTCGTCATTTTCAGACAAACTGCTTTGCGATGGCTCTCACCTTACGGGATCATGCTTTGATGGTCAAAAAAGAAAATCGCCATTAGGGGAAAGTTTGCCGTAGCAAAAATTACAGTAAATGTTGAATGATTAAATGCCAAAAAATACAGTACAGATCAATTTTATACTGCTGAGATACTGCCTAAGCGCTGATGGTACCCAGCACATTTTTCACCTCTTGTTCGACAATAGCAGTTACAACTTCGTCAACTTGTTATTGACTAGTCACTTTCGTCCTTGGCCTTGTCGCCGCGTAGTTTCAAATCAATGAATCATCTTTTGTAAATTTTTCATGCTCATCGATCTTTTTCGCAAATTCTTTAATTGGCAAAATTTAGAAAGAGCAGCATTGCAATTCTCGTTCTGCTGATAACACAGCTTAACTAGCAAAGCATGGTCCCGTATGGTGAGAGTTGATAATGATGAGAACTCCCCCATCCATTCCTTTTTTACTCATGATAGCTACATAGAACTGATTTTATGCAAATTAAAGCATTTTAGTTGGTAAACAATGCTAAAATTGCCCCTGGTGTCATTTTTTTAATTTTTAATGTAATTAATTTATTTTTATGAATTCGAAATCCCATGGTGCATTATGCATGCTCATGAAATTTGAACATGTTTCGTCCAATACTTTACTCGCTAGAAGGCTATGAACACCTTACGTTAATTACTAACCACCCTGTATTTCACCTCAACACTATCATTAGCGATAAGGGGTCATTTTGATACCTGATCATTTAGATCAAATGTTAATATGTCGATTAATAAAGGGTCATTTTGATACCTGATCATTTAGATCAAATGTTAATATGTCGATTAATAATCATTTTGATACCTGATCATTTAGATCAAATGTTAATATGTCGATTAATAAGGGGTCATTTTGATACCTGATCATTTAGATCAAATGTTAATATGTCTCAAAATATCGCGAGAAGTTTGGGATCCAGAGTGTTAACCTTAAGTGGTAAAAATCATCAATTTTTGGCGCAGCGATTGCATCACTGAAGTTGCCTCCAAAAGTTGATGAATACAGAAAATTAACTAGTGTAAATAAACACCTCTTTTGGTGTAGAATTATATCACCACTGAAATGGAGTTATGAATAAAGAGGAAGAGACAGATTGTGTATTGTCTATGAATTCCGAGTGCAGTAATTGAGGATGATGTTACAAGATGACGGTGGTATCTTTAAACACTACAACCGCCATGGCGGTCATTTTAACCGGAACCAAATGAAACAAAACTTCGATTCGAACCAGTAATTTCTTTCTAAAAAATGTTAGATATGAACATGGAGAATTAAGTTAAATAAACAATTAAATAGTTTTAAAAAAACATTCTGGCTTGAAATATTTTTGCAATACTTGATTAGAATTTCCGGGTATTCTAGTGAAAATCGGATAAATGGTTTCTGATTACCAGTGGGAAAAACGTCTAACAATAGTTTGAATAGAAAATTACGTCTTATTTCAGTGCCTTATTGCTGAAAAAATTATCTCACAAATGTGATAAAATATTTTGTTTTATTCTTACTGGTGTGTGTTTCCCCATTACTATAATCGTTTTACTGACACTGATATAATGGTGTCTCGTTGTCAGAATATATTGGAATCACTACCGTTGAAGTAAACTTACACTGCACAGTTTCAATTTGACCACGGAGAAAATTTTCTCTCCTACTCAGTAAGTTTTTGACCAAACTTACTTCATTTCTCCAAATTAAGATGAACTTGTAAATACTGGCGGATCTCACTGGTCAGCATTTTGTAAACCAGTAATTTTTAATTAAAAAAATCGTGCTTGGTTTCTGCAATAGTTATAAGGAAAACATTGCTTCAGGTAATTTTCTGCGAAATTTCTAAAAATGTTTCTCTGTAGAGGTGTTCAAAAAACGGACTGAGTGGGATCACTATCTGTTATCTCTTACCCATGGAACTAATAATAATGAGAAAGTGATATATTATTAAAAAATAGTGAAGCTTCCACTATAACTGCATTCTGGAGGCTTTAATACAGCTGAAAAAACTTCCTTCTATAAATTCAATTACAGATTTTCTCCTTATTTAGACGCTTTATTTATGCAAAATATTTGATCATTAATAATGGATAAAAAAGATTTTTTTATTGCTAGAAATTGATTTTGGCAGTTATCAGTCTCTCTGTTTCTGTATATTATGACAACCTAAACAACTTCCTGTCGTTTTCCGTGAAAATAATAATAATATCTTGGCAAACTGTCACCAATTAAAAAAAACACTTCTTTTATGAAATTTGTAATAAAATGTCATTTCCATGAAAAAGCGCTTACAGAAAACGAAATTTTTTAATATTTTTTTTTCTTTTCTGATGTTTACTCCGGCGGTAATCAGAAACTGTTGACCGATTTGAATGAAACAGCTATCATCTTGTGCCAACCTTCTAAGTTACTTTACTTGCAGCTTGTAGACCATTCACTATATGTCTCCTTCTATTTATTTGTAAGTGCATTCTATCACTAACTCAATTTCTCTCTTCAGGTTAGAAATTACTTTTATAATTATTTTCACCATTTTCTTATCTCTTTAATTGTTTTTGTTAAAAAATTCTTTTGCTTATCTTACTCTTTTTATTATTATTCTTATTATAATTATTTTTATTATTTATTTTATTTTATTACTCATATATTTATTTTTGATTTTCTTACATTCTTTATGTAATTTAATTTAATTTTTGTTTTTTTCGTTAATTTCCTTTTTTGTTATTTTTTTCTATCACTGTGGCAACGCTTTTGAATTCTACATGTACTTTTTGTGATTGGTGCTTACCTGACAGCTAATGCCAATTAGCTGATGCCGATCATCTAATGTCAATTTACGCTAGAGACATCCCCCTTGGGACCTCGTCTTCTTTTTTGAAAAACCAGTGATAACACATTTAAAACTCTGTAAAAACATGAAAAAAAAATACATTACTTTTTGAAAGTTTTTTTCAGAAATATTGATCAGTTAAAAGTGTATCGATAGTTGATACAAGCGGTCGAAAGGGGCCAAACTGAAATAATGTAGCTATAGCAAATTAATGCGAATGAACAGTATTTTAGTATTGTTCTGTGTACCATATTAAAATAGCAAATAAAGCCTTTGTGCAAAAATGTTTAAAGATAGAAAACCAACGATTATAGATGCACAAATAATGTATGAAAAGGTATCAAACAGCTCTTTCGAATCTACTATCCAGATACTTCATCAGTGCAAAACTCGGCGAGCAAGAAAAAGCAAAATTGAGCAAAGAGGCAGAGAAACGCAGGTTTGTATACACGCTACGGAACAATCTCTCCAAAAGAAAAGCAACCAATGAGAAGAAAGCAGCTTGAAAAACTGGGTGGACAAGCAGATACATCTACCGGAGAAAGAACAAAACAAAAACTAAAAAGTGAGAAAAAAAGGCTTTAAAGATTTCCAAATGCTTGGAAAATAAGGAGTACTTGATAAATCATTGACTAAGGAGTGAGAATTTTTAAGGATGTGGTAAGCTTGTGAGGGAGTGTCCTTTGTGATAAAGGAACTGTAGCATTTTAGTGAGATCGTGACGTTAATGTTTTAACATGTGTAGCGTGAAAGCGACATCTATCCTTTATTGAACTTTAACTTTCCAGAGCGTGTGTGTCGCCCTGGGTTCTACAGTTATGTCGCGGTTAGGAGTAATATGCAAATTCATAGCGCCGTCTTCAGTTTGCAACATATAAAAGCTTTGAGTTGGAGTGTGTGGTGTGGTGGAGTGGCGAAAGCCAGCTAATAGTAGTGAGAAGGTGGCGTAGTGGCGAAAGCCAGCCAGTGTGGTGAGAAGGTGGCGAAGGCCAGTACTGGTGGTCAGGCGGCAGTAGCCCACAGAGATAGATACATAGCTAGTAGTGAAGAGATTAGCCTCCAGTGAATTAGATGGTATTTTAGAGTGAGCTAGGCAGCAGCGTGCGCCGAGTTAGTTTATCACGAGCGGAGCAACCCAGGAAGAGTGCCGGTGGTAAGAAATAGTTTAATACGTTGAGTATTTTAATTAATAAAGAGTGTTTGCAGCCACGGGATGTCTTATAAAGATTTAATCTAGCGTTTAGCCGAAGTCCGAACGAGAAGCTGGTTTGAAGTGCCCCTGCTGAGTCTAGAGCCGAGGTTGTGAGTATAGTTTCGACTTAATTTCTTGATATTGTGATTACCGTAATTTCGGGTGTATAAGCCGCGGATCAAACAATTCTTTTTGGACCCAGAAAACTTATTTAGTGATTGAACACAAATATTTACGGCAATCTAAGTAGTAACATTAATTTTTTTTTAATTTCTGGGTCGAAAAAGAATTCTTTGATCTTCGGCTTATACACCCGAAATTACGGTAGTTATTGAAATTCTTGAACTGGAGCTCCAATTTCCCCAAGTCCTAAAGGTTTGAATAAACTGTTGATTTTATCCTATATTTAGAATAATGTTTTCATTTCATCTACATAACCTCCTACACGTTATAAATGACACCTAGCGTGTGTACTTACCCGTTACAAGCTTTCCAAAAATTAAGATTAAGAATAGAAGGACACTTATGGATAATGGTGGCTGAAGGAAAGTTGAACTTATGTTGTGAAGGTCAACAATGTTGAGCAATAGAAGAGCGTTTAACTTCTCGATTTTTAACATACCTCTTATTCTCCCTTAAGGGAGCTCAGGGGTTGAAAACTTTTCAAAAAATCGATTTTTTATGATCTAATTTGATTATTCAATTAATTCTTAACTCAATACAAAAAACCGCATAAAAATATTTGCATTTTTAACGGAGTTATAAGCATTTATGTATCAACACTTTCATAGCCGCATCCATATAATTTCAACTTTAAGTCGCGTTTTCTCAAAACTTTGATGACTAACACAAGATTAAAAAAACTATTTGATGGAATTGCTTAATTTATTTTGCATGCATATAACATCATTATCTAGGTTATGAATTAATATATTTTACATAGTTTAATATTTTGAGTATTTTTAATGGAAAAAAAAGTTGTATTTTTTAGGGGTTTTTTTAAATTTTCAACTTTGAGAGATTTTTTAATACTGTTTTTATTAAGTGATAGTTATATCCTTATTTCATAATCTAGATTTTGATGTTACATGCATGCAAAAAAAATTAAGCCATTCCATCAAATAGTTTTTTTTAAGTCTTGGTGTTAGTCGTTAAAAATCAAGTTTTGAGAAAACACGACTTAAAGTTGAAATTATATGGATGCGGCTATGTAAGTATTGATACACAAATGCTTATAACTCGGTTAAAAATGCTAATATTTTTATGCGGTTTTTTGCATTGAGTTAAGAATTAATTGAATAACCAAACTAGATCATAAAAAATCGATTTTGTGAAAAATTTTCAACCCCTGAGCCCCCTTAAACGAAATCTGAGAGCACGTTTAGTCTGACGAATATAAGAAAAACCACATTGGCGAGAAATTTGGTAAATACCCAAGTTATCTAACGATCAATGGAGTGCTTAAGATTTGAAAAAGCAGTTTTATTAACAAGAGAAAAAATAACATGGAAATTGAACCTTTTTAGAATTTCAGCAACTTGACTGATTTTAGGAAAAAAATAACAATACAACCAAAGTATTGGAATCCGAATTAAAAAATTTTCTTCCAGAAAGGGTGGATTTCGTCAAATTTCTATGAATTGAATCTATAATATTAGGGGAATAGACACAATCAACAGCAAAAGCTTTAAGATAATTACGTTCATCACTGAGTAACTCAGGAGTTGAACAAACATTGGAAGCCTGGAAAACAAAAGTTTTAAAAGACCCAAATTTCTAGTTAGGAGGGTTAGAGGAATATCTGTGATGTGGAAGACTGACCTCAAAAGGTTTGCGAAAGACAGTAGTCTGAAAATTATCTTCATTACGAATAACAAGGACATCCAGGAAATAAAAGCAATTGTTGGAGTCAACTTCAAAAGTAAATTGAATGCGAGAATCAATAGAATTCAAGACGGAGAGATTATGATTAATATCTGAATTCACTTCAACTAAAGCATAACTATCTTCTACGTAACGGACATAAAACTGAAATTTTAAGACTTCAAACATTTTTATTTCAAAATAGTGCATGTACAAATTGCATAAAATCAGACTAAGAGGATTACCCATAGCTAAAACGTTAGGCATACGAAAGAAATTCCCGTTAAATACAAAAGTATTTTGAGATAAGCAAGCACGTGTGAGATGAACGAGCTCCTCAATTTCGAAAAAAGAAAAATGAAATTCAGAGAGCCTTTTCTTCAGACAATTTAACACCCCCTTCGACTGGAACATCAGTAAATAACGAAGAAACACCGAGAGAAACCATCATGTGGCCCCATGGCTGGAAACTGTGAAGCTTCTCAACAAAAAAAAGAAAATCCCTAACCGTGAAAAATTGCTACTTGACTGCTACTTGTGAAATGAAATTCTTGGTGTGAAATGAAAATATGGAAACTAGATATTTTGCAAATTATACTTTGCAAGTTTGTACTATATTGTTCTTCTGCTGTTAAAATGATCAAATTTTCTTCCTTGTCCAATATTTTCTTAACCCATACTAACCTAGCGCTGCATCATGGTAAAAATATATCTACCAATACATTTCGTGTTTGCACAAGAGTAATTGTGAAGAGAAATATTTGCTTTCTTTAATGATAAAAACTGCATGACAAAATAAGAAAAAGAATCTATTCTGAAAATTGGTATGAAATGAAATTCTTCCAATCGAAAAAGAAAAATTATTCTGGATATTTCTACAGGTTATTTCTATAGGTTATCTAATTGAAAGTTTTAAATTTCTAGAAAACGTGAGAACGTTATACACACAGCAGGCGATAATTACTAAACGAAAACGTTCCAATAGTACTTGCAGAAATTATATTCAGAAAATAAACCAGTAATGAAGTTAATGAAGGCTAATGCAAATTTTCTTTCCTGAACAATAGAAATATTTTAAAAAATAATTTAATTATCCTCATCGGATATTGTTACCTAACGATGAGAAAATTATCAACTTAAAGGAACTCAGAATTTTATTAAAAATATTCAAATTGCGAAAGATTAGTTTCTTTAAAAATCTGTAATTTTCATAAAGTGTTCGCATTCCCAAATGAAATCCTTTCTGTCCATCTCTGTAAATTTAACCGACATTGTAAGAAATACTTCTCTACTTTAAATGCAGAATTTCGAAGAAATACATTTGAAATAAATACCATTTGCATTTTAACATAATTACGTAAGTGCTTTCAATTTTATAAAAATAAATCCCATTGGATTTGAGCTAACTGCTTTTAAGTATTGCATAATTTAAACGTTTCACTTTTATTTTGTTGTTGTAAAACTTTTCAAAGAAAATGATTAGCGTCTTGGGGAATTAGATATCCATTCAATTGTAAATCCCAAGCGAAGTTTTGTGATACTGTTCACTTAAATTTAAACACAGAGACCTACATACATGTTAAGTGTTTAGTCTTTTATAAGAGAATCAGATGAGTTCGCTTTAAACTGATTTCATAGGGCTAAAAATCAGTGACCTTATTTTTTGCTAACGCAACAAGAAACTAGTTACAAGCATATTTAAGAGCAAAAGTAATCACAGAAAAGATTTCATAAGAAGAAATGATGTGCCCCGTATATTGAATATTTCTTTTCAGGTAAAATCAGACAGGGCTCCCAAATGGTCCGCTAACTGGACACGAATATTTCTTAACAGAAAATTTCATAGTAGGTTATTTACACAGCATTTGTGCTAAAACATGCATCCAAAGGTAATTTATGTGCAATTTGCAAGATAAATATAAAAAGAAAATATGAAAAACTTTCTAAGAAAATATTGATGTTCAGTTTGCGGACCATTTGGAAGCCCTCTGCATATATATATAAATATATATACAATAAAATAACAAATCACTTTGTATGTAAGAGGGGTCTAATCTAAAGCACCTTCTATCTAAATTTTTTTAATTTATCTTTATAATTTATTTTCATGAAAATACTGACATAAAGAATAGTTTTAGTGAAAACCGCAAGTTAATCGACCCATTTTTCCGTTTTTTATGTTTATTTGAAATTTTGCACCCTAAACTTTAATGGCGGTTATCTCCTTCGGAAAACGTTTGGGACCCTTGATTTCCTATTTAACCCATTAACGCCCAGCGTCCTCGTTTGAGGACGGTTACAAAAACAGCAAGAAAGCGGCTTTCCCACCAGTAAAAAGGAAGATAAATATATACCTTCTTTCACGAGACAGAATCCTCCATAAATTTAGATAAAAGTTAATTTGATTTTAAAAGTGGTGGGAAATACAAAATTTAAATTTTAGCAAAGAAAATAATTCAGGCGTTAATGGGTTAATATTATTTGTCTTAATCTGTTCCCCCTTTTTTGTAAACACAATTTAGAATCACCCTTTATATATACTTATGAAGTAATGTGCTGTGCAGCCGCATTTTTTGTCAAAGAAACTCTGATGGTATATATTGTAATATTTTATTTGGTATGATATTTCAAAAGATTTTTTTGGTGAAATATATAACAAAAAAAAAACGCAAAGAAATGTAAACGATATTTAAAATGTAATGTTTGTTTTAAAATGTTATGTAATACACACACACACATATATATATATATATATATGCTATCATGTTTATAGAACAAAATTATTCGCAAAAATTAAATCAAAACAAAATACCGTAATATGGGTTGAATAGGAACTAAACTTCCCGGTCATACAAATAAATTCATTATAAATATATGTGATGATATTTTTAGTTGCCAATTTTTTTATAAGAAGGTAATAACATTAAGAGTTGGGAAATTCAGTTTCGACATGTTGGCACCACTACTGGGGTATATAAAAAAACTTCAAGAGGATCCTCAAAACCTTCGTTTTTTCAACGTCTTTAAAACTTTGTCTGTAACTATAGTATTTTCGTACTTTAAACCTTGGAGAGGTGATTTTTAATTAATGATAGTCCTGTAAGTGATATGTTGTATTAAATTCTACTTATTTCTAAACTACAGAATGAAAAAAATGAAAAATGGTTTGTAACATCAGAGGTTTAAGATTTATGGGATGAATCGGACACGTTTTCTCCCATGGTTTATTTTTCTTTCCAGTAATAGTTTCATGTAATATAGGAAAACATATGTCTGAAAATGTATTGTAACAATATTTTGTTTGTTTTAATTACTTGAAGAGTTTAAAGGTGCCAAGAAATTACTTGGTTAAACAAAAAAGTCAACGCCTAATCCAACAGACATGGAACACACAATAAAATAACTTAAAAATTGCATAATTAATTAGAAAAACTGCACAAAATTATTCTCTGACATCCACAACGTTACATAAACATCGCAAAATGAAAAACTAATTTAAAAAAGAGAGGAATGCAAATAGTACTAAGGGTTGGGGATGAGGACGTATTAGCAGATCGTATTAATACATGCAGCGATTGGGACTACTCAATATTTTCACTTACCCAATGACTACTAGTAAAGGATAACACAGAACAGGGCTGAATTTGCATTAAATTCTACTTCTGCAATTCGAATATAATTTCGTAAAAGAATTTTAATTTCTCTTGATTTCAAATTTGTTTTCTAATTTTTAAAAATGCATATCTTTACTTGTATATAAAATAAAGGCTTGATTCACAGTAACTACTTGTTCCTATTCCTCCTTTATCATTATTACCTGTTTTTATTAACCATATTAACGTGTGAGTCGGAATAATTAAAATTTATAACATTTGTTCCGATTCACCCCTATCTGCGGGGTGAACCGGAACACCATTAAAAAATTAAGTAATACATACATAAACAGTAAAAATGTTTCTTTTTTGCTTGAAAAGTAAAGTACAAAACAAGACCTAAGTTTCTAGTAGAAAAATTAAAAAATTAAAAAATCAGTTGTTACTTTTTTTAACGTTAAAGTTGAAAAGTGTTCCGATTCACCCCATTTTACGGTATAAAATTGTTAAGGATTCATAATCCCTTTACTATCAGAATTTTAATATATAAAATTTTACCTTATTTAATCGTACGATATTTCGGTCTTACACAAACCAAGAAATTTAGTTTATCAATTTATTGGTAGAAAAGTGATTATGAACACCTAGACGTTCCCTTACTATAGAAACTATATTAACCCATTAACGCCTGAATTATTTTCTTTGCTAAAATTTAAATTTTGTATTTCCCACCACTTTTAAAATCAAATTAACTTTTATCTAAATTTATCGAGGATTCTGTCTCGTGAAAGAAGGTATATATTTATCTTCCTTTTTACTGGTGGGAAAGCCGCTTTCTACCTGTTTTTGTAACCGTCCTCAAACGAGGACGCTGGGCGTTAATGGGTTAATATTTTAAACTCTGACGGATGCTTATCATCAAAATATCCGAATGTCACTTTGACACTAGTATTTTGGAAAAAAATAAACATTAGTTTATTTTATACTTTAAAAAATGCACTAATTTATTTTCAAATAAATTTGGTCGAAGATTTCGGTGTCAATGTGACATTTGGCGATTCAAATTAAGTACGAATAAATATGCCCTCTAGAGCCCAGATAATTTTAATAAGCAAACGCAAATAAAATATTTAATGGAAAAATATATTAGTCTTTATTATAGGTTTATAGTATTTAACCTTCCTACCCTGGATGGGTCTAATCTTCCCATAGCTATAATTTGTTTTATACGATTCGCAGCAGAAAATTTTTCATAAAGAAAGTTAAATAAGAGATCCAAATAAATGAGCCAATTAAATACATTAAAATGTTTTAAATAACAATTCTGGTGTGAAATGTTTTTATCAAGTTTCAGTAAAATTTGAACAGGGTAGGAAGGTTAAATGTATGCTATGAAACTATTATTTTACAGGTTGCTTGCTATCTTTCTGCAGAATTATACGCAAAATTAATATATCTTCTTAAACTAACAATTTGCAGTGTTGCCATATCAGGAGGTTTCTTATTTTAAAAATCTGAATTCAAACCAGGATAATTTGAATAATATATTTAACTATTTTATTTGTTTATTATTATTTACCATCTTTTTAAAAAACAATATCGACTATTTAAGCTTTTTGGTAAGTATTCACAATGATTAAATAAAATACCTCCAGCTTTGGCACTTGTGATAGTTTATGTGCTAGCTAACTGACAAGAGGTCATCCAATATAATAATTTTCATGAAACATTTTAACTTAAAGCTTAACTGATACTTTTTTTACGTACTATAAATTGGAAATATGGAACACGACTATCTTTTAGCTAAAATATTTTTAATATTTAATCTAAGTGGTGTCAAAAAGCTTAAAGTGAGGTTCCAAAGAAAACTCTTCTTGTCCGTATGTAGTGCAGGCAAATGAGTTATGTGGTTAAACTGCAAAAGATAGAAAACTAAACTGATTAACGTATTCGCAAATAATTATTTGTCCTTTGACCTTTCCCAGTGCAGAGTGCTTCCATTGCCAAGATGATTCTATGAATGATTGACAGCAAAAGTTTACTAACAAATATTCTAGTTTTATAGAGAATAAAAAGATTTATTTCTCTTACGTAATGAATGGAAAATCCCGTAATAAAACTCTGGTGCCATTATCGAATTTCTGAATAATGTTCGATATTACATGTAATGGAACACTGAGCAACAAAGGGTTAACCGTTTTTACCGAAAATGTATTTTATGTAACTAAATATAACGACCTTTACTACAAATACTTTTCTTTTCATTATGAATCTATGGAACATTTATAAAGAGTAAAGTAGAATAAAATTTACGAGAAATGACATGACGTAAATAATAAATGTATTTGAATTCTTAGTAATTTTCTCGGTTATTCCGTAAAATATTAGGTAACTTCAAGAGCATCACAATTTCCCACGAAGTGAAAGGATACAAAAGTTCATATTTTCGGAAGATGAGATCTAATAATGCGAATGTGGGGTAACAAATCACTTGGAACATATGTGAAGGATGCGATTAGTTCACAAGATTTGTATTCAAGTGATTAATTGAAAATGTAGTAAACATAGTTTTTCCTTAACATTTATAGATTATGTTTATTCAGAGTGTCTTTTCAGTTCTGTATATTAATAATATGTCGTTTAATGTCTGTTTTTAGAATACATTGTGAAAGCACTTAAAAAGCATCTTTCTTTTTAAGGTTCATTTTTATACATGTATTTTTTGGCTACGTTGTTTATTTACAAAAACTGGACTAGTTACTATACTGTGTAGAAAGCATTGCGATAAATACAGTGCACTTATGATGAAAAAAAGTTATAAAATGTTTTCGTTTACTTTTCATTGAAAAAAATTGAAGAATACTTAACTGCTATTAAAAAATATGACATATTTAATAGAGGAAATTTTGCGATATCTCTATTACCGTAATTTCGGGTGTATAAGCCGCGGATCAAACAATTCTTTTTCGACCCAGAATTTTTTAAGAAACAAATGTTACTACTTAGATCGACGTAAATATTTGTCTTCTATCACTAAATAAGATTTCTGGGTCCAAAAAGAATTGTTTGATCCGCGGCTTATACACCCGAAATTACGGTAATATTAATTGGTGTAGGTATCGCAAATGTATTTTTATATGTTTTCATGCATAGTTTAGTATTAATATACATTTTTAATATTTATTGCATATATTAATTGCTGTAAAAAATTATTTCTCACGAATAAAAGATGTAAAATCATATTTTTACACTTGATGACGCATTAACATAGCTGCCAATTTTCACGCTTTTTTCTTACCACTAAAATATAAAAGAAAATTTTGCCCTGTAATAATGCAGATTTTACCGATTAAATAAGGATAAGTGCTCTTTTAAATGTTAGTGGTGAGACAAAGAGCATAAAAATTGACAGCTACGATTTCCGTTACACTACATTAACACTATAATGGACATGATTGCATATTTTCTACCGTCAATTTCCCAATTTAGTGAAATATTTTATTCGGATATTTCTTTTTCACATCCAAAATTTAAAATAGAAATTCTATGTAGAATTTATTTCTTTAGTAGACATGACATTTATTTATTAGTTAAACCGAAATGTGCTGTTTAGATTTTATGGTTTCGATCTCAATCTTCTGAATGACGCAGACTCTGGAACGCACTCTATAATAAGAGTGCTATAGAATTAAGAAGAATTCATAGTTCTTTTTTCTTCTCTCAAATGACAAAATTCCTCACTTTAATTCGGGCCCCACCAGTGGCCGAGAGGTTCGGACCTCTCAACTGGTAGACGGCAGATGCTGGGTTCGAGCCCAATCGCGGCTGTCGGCCTAACCGTTCGGAGTTTTCCGTGGTTTTCTTCGAACCTTGCGTAAATACGGGTTAGGTTCCCTTAGAAAGACCCCCACGGAGGGCATTCCCCCTGGTCCTATATCCCTAGCGTAGATAATCGGACGACAAAAATCAACCAACCAACCAACCAACCTCACTTTAATTCGAAAAACTTTGTTCGGACATTTTTACAACAGTGATTTTTCTATATTTTGCAGACAAAATGTGCTTTTATAATTTTGTAGCACATTCACAAGGTTGTGACAAGCTACTGCGCATTCTGGTCCTGAAAGTACATCGTAAATCTAACTCATTGTTTTTGCCAATGGGTCATATTTTAATCTATACTATCGTTACACTGATGAAATGACTTTTAAAAATTTTTACGGCAGTAAAAATTAGACACAAACTAGAGACGATGCTTTGTGAATTTTAAGAGTTTTCTAATTTTCTGCAGTACAGTAATCCCTTAACATTCACGAGGGTTAGGTTACGCAAACGTCAAAACCGAAATCGCAAAACTGCTATTTTTACATTCTGTTCGCACCACTATTTAAAAAAAATCTTTTAATATACTGTCCTTGAAAATGTTGTCAATGCATATGTAAAAATCTTTTCTAATTAAAAAAGGGTGTGAATGTTGAAATGCTCTGCATTATCTATTTCAAAACTCGCGTATGCTAACCTTCCTACCCTGAATGGGTCTAATCGACCTATATCTATAATTTGTTTTATATGATTTGCGTCAGAACTTTTTTCATAAAGAAAGTTAAATATTCAGAGAAATAAGCCAATTAAACATATTAAAATGTTTTAACCCTTTCAAGGGTGGTGGCTGGAGGGTCTAGCCACCTATTTTTAATTCCAAAATTGACAAATGGCACCAGTAATATTTGAATAAAATTTTGCTTTTCTAATGAAAGTGCAAAATATTGGATTTTTATTTTCTAACAAATTCGTTTGAATATTCTGGTGTCAGTCTGTTAAATCATCTTTTTACGAACAGAATTCTTTTGCCCCTGAAAGGGTTAAATAACAATTCTGGTGTGAAACGTTTTTAATCAAGCTTGAGTAAAATTTGAACAGGGTAGGAAGGTTAAGGAATTACTGTAATTTAATTCAGGACAGGGGTGAATCCTAGGATGTCAAACTCCTAATTGTCATAACTAATTCCAGATAGTAAATTTTATTTTATTTTTTAGAAGAATTTCTATAATTAAATGAAATACTATTAAATGGAATTTTTAATAATAAATATAATTAAAAATATAATTAAATGGAATACTATTCGGAAATAGCAGTGACTGTTGGCTCGCTCGATCATCACCTCTAACACAGGTCGACAACAAAAGTTGGGGATTTGGCAACTCGACTTAGGTGAAATATGCAATCTTTATGACCCGATTATACGGAAACTACACTATTGATTTTGATGAAATTTTGAATCCTTATTTACCGGATTTATTCTCATGACTTATGCCAGGACTTTTGTGTTTCTTTGCAACTAAACCTTTTTCATTTAAGGCCAATGGAAAATTTTCCGAAATTTTCTATTGTTCATGGCTGTTACAGGCAACTTTTTTTATATTTTGTTCGGCCCAGTATTTTTCTGTTATAACTTCTCAACTATATTTATCTTTCATTTTTTATAGGAAAATGGCATATATGTATTGTAGGCGTGGGAATATATATTTTAATGATTAACTAGTTACGGAACTACAAAATAACAAATAGGGTAGAAATTTTTTTGAATAAATCTAATACAAACTTTTAGTCTAACATTTTTTCACAATTGCAAACGGTAGAAATGTTTAAATTTTTGAAACTTTTTAATTAAAAAAAATAATTTAAATCTTTAACACTTTAGAAATTTGTGATGAATATATATATCTTGAAAAGTTGTATGGTTAGAATTTGTTTTGAGTACCATTAATAAATAAAAAAATAATATTTTATCTTTTTAATTAGAGTATTTTGTTTATATTTCACAAATAAATGGGACTGTTTAAAAACACGGTGCAAACCAAATAAAATTTGTGTACGCGATACGGTCTTGTTATGGTTAAGCTTTAACAATTATTTGCTGGGGGACTCGAAGTTTTCATTTTCATAACGGTAGTAAGTACTACTTTCATAAAGTAGAAAATTGTTTGATTACTTATTGATTATAAACAACAAATGTAAATATATATATATATATATCGGATGTCCAGTAAATGACTGACCCATTTTGAATGCAAATAGCAAAAAAACTGTTTGAGATAAAATACGCGGCTTGCTGTATTGTTATTAGAATATAAATAAATTTTAAAATATGTTCTTTGTTAATGTAATATAATAATATTTAAAATAATATCTCAGTCTCAAGACTGAGGAGGTGAAGTATAATACAGATGGTTCAATCATAAATATTATTTTAAATCACTTTCTAACCAACGTACCCTATTTCTGAAGCTGATTCGAGAGTCGATTCAACATATAGATTCAGATCCGACAACATATAGATTCAGATTCAGCCGAAAATCTCATATTTATGAAAATTAGAGTCATGTCTCTATTTGAACAGCCTGTTACCGCCAGCGCGATATTTTTTTCCGAAATTTGAACTATATTAACAAAGTACATGTTTAAAAATTTATTGATTTTATAATAACAATACCGCAAACCGCGCATTATTATCTCAAACCGTTTATTTGTTATTTAAGTTCAAAATAAAATGGGTCAGCTATTTACTGGACACCCAGTATATATATATATATATAATCAAAATCGTAATTTTCAACAAATAAAAAACAAATAAGTTTATCTGCTACATTTTTTAAGCCCAAGATGGTACATGTATCAGTATATTTTACTCAGTTAATTTTGCGTTTAATGTTCAATTTTTGTAACAAATAAAATAAATCAATTGAACATTAACAAATAAAAACAAAATTAAATCATCATGGTAATTTTAAAAGCCTGAAAACATAGAAAAAATAAATATTAAAAATAATCTTAATCGAAATAAATAATAATAATATAATAAATAATCTAATCGAAATAAATCTTAAAATTTTTAATTTTTATAAAGTTGTATTTATTTTTAATTTTATTTACTTGGTTTTTTGTATTTTTTATGTGCTTTATCATTTTGTACACTCTCATCATAAGCGTAATACAAAATATGAACAAAAATATTTGCAAATTACAAATGAATAAATTCTAAAATTTATTTAAATTTCGTTTTAACGGAACCTAAATTTTTAATATGTTTTAAGTCTTATTTTTTAATATTCAATTATTTCAGCGTATTTGTTACAAAACTTTTACATTAAATGTATAAGTCATTGAGTGAAACATATTAATAAATATTACTTCTCAGGCTTAAAAAAATGTAGTAAATAAATAGGTTTGATTTTACTTTATTCTGCAAATTACGTTTAAGTTTATATATTATTTCACATTATTTATTTTCATGTAAAATAAAATAAATATACAAACTTCTATAGTATTGTTCCGTTATAAAAATTAAAACTTTATATTCCTTAACACAGTGATGCACAACATTTTTGCCAGAAAATTGTTTCCTACCAGAATATTTGAAAAGAGTCGTTTGTTTTATTTAATAGCAAATATTTCGTCATAACTATAAAGAAAAATATTCTGCATAAAAATAGTGGTATCTTTGTGGCCCGCGGGCCAAAGGTTGTGCACCGCTGCCTTAACAAATAAGAGTTACCTTAATCCATTAGAGACCATATCATGTTCATACATTTTATTTGGGATGCACCATGTTTTTTAACCCATTAACGCCCAGCGTCCTCGTTTGAGGACGGTTACAAAAACAGCAAGAAAGCGGCTTTCCCACCAGTAAAAAGGAAGATAAATATATACCTTCTTTCACGAGACAGAATCCTCGATAAATTTAGATAAAAGTTAATTTGATTTTAAAAGTGGTGGGAAATACAAAATTTAAATTTTAGCAAAGAAAATAATTCAGGCGTTAATGGGTTAAACAGTCCCCTTTACTTATGAAATACCCCCCCCCCCCAAAAAAAATACATTAATTACAAAAATAAAATATGTAAAATATTGTTTTTCATGTATTAATAGTACCCAAAATAAATTCTACATGCAGCTGTTGATTAAAAATATGTATCACAAATCCCAAAAGGTTTAAAGAGTTAAATTATTTTTTTAATTAAAAAGTTTCATCCATGAAAATTTTTATATTATTTACAATTAAAATATTAAATCGAAAATGTTGAATAAAATTTTAATAATTTAATAATTTCAAACTGTTAAGTAGAAAAAATATATTAATTTACAAAAATAAAAATAAAAATAGAAATATATTAGAATTATTATAATAAAAAAAACCACCCTGTTTTTTATTTTCAAGGTGCAGTTAATAGTTAATCACCAAAACGTATAATCCCATCCCCACACGAAATTTACGGTGCTTCCCCATTTAGTTTATTTTCAATATTTTGTCTTCTAGTAAAAAAAAAAAAAAAACAGTTTTATTAGTTGCTATATCCCCCTCTCCTCCCGAGTTAGATGCATGCGGCTTCTGTTTTATTGTACCACACAATTTATAGTAAATTTTGTCAATGAAAATCGCCGAAATCCGTTGATTAAATAAGAAAATATATTCTTTTTTTTTTTTTTTTTTTTTTTTTTTTTGTCTAAAAAGACGAAAAAGTTGGCAGCCATGTAAATGGTTTTCAACACCTTGTGAGCAAATGACCGGTATACTTACCGTGTAAAATGCTCACATTTCATGATTATTCTCACCAGTAAATTTTTTTTGTAAAATTTGCTTTTTTAAATCTGAGCATTTTTTGCGATTCGATTATCGAATATTTTCTGCTTTTAAAAACTAATGATAAAGGACTAAAAATTTATTACTTTGACTGGAAATAATTGATTGGATAAAAATATATGCAAACCAAAAAATAATTTAATATATTTATATTAGTGTTTTATAGAAAAAGCACATGAAGTCTAATAGTGAATTTATGTATTAAGAGTAGAAGGATGTAATGCAGCAGCGGCTCGTCAGAGAGTGCTGCATCCAATTTTTCACACCACTAAAATCTAACAGAATCTTTCATAATATTTATTCGGCAAATTTTGTTGATTAAATAAAACTGAAATAACCATACTATTTTAGTAGTGTTAATAAATTGATGCAGCATCCGCTGACCAGCCGCTACTGATGTAATGCATTGTCTAGAAATTGCGAATGAAGCAACTGAGGGGTTTTTTTCACGGGTTGGTTTGTGTTTATTTAGAAAATCAAATGGTCGCCGGTGGAAATTTTCATCAATAAACTTTAATACAAAATTTTATCTTATTGAAGATCCTTTTTCTAGAGAATTATCTTTCGCAAATACGGTATTTATATATGTATACTGGTGTTAGATTTTCATGGTATTATAAACTTTTCTCTGATACTACAGGAGGATACGTTGTCACAATATGGTGAAACTAGTGCCACTGAACGAAACTCCTACCTGTAAAAATGAATTTCAGATTTTGCCATTGTTTTTCACTGGAACTTTCCATTAATAAGATGTTTGAATAATGAAAACAATTCTGCATAAGTTTACTGGTGGAAGTTTGTTCCGGCGGTAATTTACGCCTAAGAAAGCGGTTTCAATTGACGTTTCACTATTTTAAGTATATGTCACTTCCTGTTTTTTAACAGTTACATGAGCGTCATTCAATCAACCGCCATTGTTGTGTTTCGAGAATAATTATTCCGGCAAAAAACAGCAATTTTGACGTCAAAAGTTCTCGCCAATCAGATTTCAAGTTGTCAAGACCTTGTTGTAAAATCTAAAGTATGTATCTGTCGAACATGCCCGGTTGCACGGTGATGAACGAGAATACGAAAAAAAGGTTAAATACAAATTTCATGTAATTTTGCCCTTCGAATCCAAATTTGTAATAAAAAGTGGGATTTATCATTCACGATTTTGATTGTTGGACACACTCTGATCCCCAGGGATTTTGGTTGCCGGGGTCAAATTTGGCATCATTGTGTAGTTTTTTTTTAAATATTTAGCGCGTAATTTTTCGTTTTTTAATCTCATGTGTATGTCTGGATTTCTTCTTCCATTTCCAGACTTTTCGGACACGGTGTATATAGTATAGATTTTCGCTTTTGGAAAACATAAAAGTTCTTAGAATATGTTCTCATCATTTAATATCATTTATATATTTTTGCTACTTCTCCGGTTAAAGAAATATGTTTTCATTACAATTATGCTTTTTATTTCTTCAAGAAAAATAAAAGCAATGCTATAAATTGAAGATTATTCTTTAAGTTTTCTTTGCAATGTAACATTAATTTTGTTAGTGTTTCGCTCATTAAGCAGAATCATTAACAAAAATAAAGTAAAATTTTCCAAGGAAAAAAATAAAAGAAAAACAGTAATTAACAAACGAATATAATTTAAGTCAAAATTAAAAGCGTTAAAACTCTGAGAAAACAAATAAATGCGCAATTAAAGTTTTTAAACGATAAATGATCTAATTTTTTTTTCTGGTTATTTATTTCGCAACATTTAAAAGCATTTAAGGGTTAAATAGAATGCATTTCTCAGCATTTGTGGGATTAAAAATAGATAAAACAACATTTATTTTGAAGGAAAATTTATAGTTAAAATTTGTGTTTGAGAGCATTTAGATATTTACTCTTAACAAGTATTTTGCTTTAAAAAAAATGCATAGTTTAAATTTAATATTTCTTCTTTATCTGGCTTGTTAATTAGTCGGTTTTTTTTCAGAAAAAATTAAACGCATTATCCAAAATCTTTTGGCTTGTTTGTGTATGTGTAATTTTCTCAATTTCTTCATATGAATATGTTTCAATCTAAACCAGAAATTTGAATCTAAAAAACGTTAAAAAGAAAGAGTTAAGAAAAACGTTATATAATAAAGTTAAACTGTTTTAAATTAAAATTCTTGTATGAAATATTTTTATAAAACTTGACTCAAATTTCCGATAGTTATAGTGTTAAAAGTTGCGACTATGGCATTTTATAGTGTCAACAAGTTTAGGAGACTAAAATGTTTTTTTTCCATTTTGTTATTTATTAATAAATACGTGGGGATCCAACAGATGGTATAAAATTCACTGGTGCACAAAATATAATCAAAAGTCATTTTTAAAAGTAAACCTATATTGATTTTTTACACCTCCTGTAGATTGCTCAGAATTACTCTTTGCAACACTAAATTTAAATGAAAAAACGTTCCAGACAAAAATTCCAGAGCTCGTGTAATAAAGTACAACATCACTACTTTAATTATGATTATATTACTTTTAGAATCCACCAGATTGGCTTATAGGGAAACAGATCCCTTCCTTTTTTTGTCAAAGTTGGTACAAAATATGTGTTGCAAACATAAAATGAGATTCTAATGAGTAGCAGTCTATTCAACAAGAAGTTGAATCGACATTAGTTGAGAAGGAACCGCCGCAGTGTCATCTGTATGAATGTGATTTAACCCTTTCTTGCGCAGTGTTGCCGGGCCGGCAACACCTAATTTTAATTTCAAACTTGCAAACAGCACCAGTAATATTTTATATAATTTTGCTTTTACAATGAAAGCTTAAATTAAGGAATTCTTAATATCTAGCCAAGTCCTTTATAAATTCCGGTGCCAATCAACAATTTCTCATTTTACTAATAGAATTTGCTTGCGCCGGAAAAGGTTAATCAATGTTCCATGCTCTTATACGCAGGACTGCCACAGGGGACTATTTTTTAATTTTAACTGGCGCCACTTTCTCAAAGCTAAAATCCTTTTTATGAACTTTGACAAAATTTGCAAGAAAAATATACTTAAAAATTTCTGTTAGAAAGATACCGGTGTGGAGAGAATATAAAGATAGTTTTCTTGCGCTCCTTTTAACTCTTTGAGCTCTGATGGTAGAATTTCTCCCCACCTTATTTTAATATACAAATGTCACAATAGCACTGGAATATTCGACCAAATTTATTTCAAAAGTAATTAGTTCATTGTTTCATGTTTATTATAAACCATACCTTTTGTTTGGACATTCCTGGTACCGCGTAACATTTAGAAATTTCGAAAAAATTAACCCAAGTGCTTAAATACTTAAAAGATTCTTAATATTCCTCCTTTCTGTGCCTCTCTGAAATTACATCAAAACAGAAAGAAGGGCATTCGATGCTGGTGATGAGGAGAGTGAATGATTTTACTACTCAAACTCATCTTTAGGCCATGCTTAAGAGCATAACTAAAGAACCCCGTTTTCTTTCCTTTTTAGGTGCGTTCGTAATTATGTAAATACGTAGCACCTATTGTTGTCGCTCAGTCCGTCCGTCTGTCTGTCTGTCCGTCTGTCTGTCTGTCTGTCCGTCTGTCTGTCTGTCTGTCCGTCCGCATATAACAACGCAAAAACTACCCAACCGAGTCGTTTGAAATTTAAAATACATAATTATAACATAATTTTGTCGAGTCATTTCAAATTTTATGAAATTCGGATGGATAGATCAATTACAGGGGCAATTAAAAGGATTCCGTTACATTACGGTCAATGGGGAAAAAAGTTTCAAATGCATTTTAATCGTTTGAAATTTAAAACATATAATTATTGCGTAATTTTGTCGAGTAAATTCAAATGTTATGAAAATCGGATGCATAGATCAATTACAGGGACCATCAAAAGGATTCCGTTACATTAGGGTCAATGGGGAAAAAAATTTCAAATGCATTTTAATCGTTTGAAATTTAAAACATATAATTATTACGTAATTTTATCGAGTCATTTCAAATGTTATGAAAGTCGGATGCATAGATCATTTACAGGGACAATCAAAGTTATTCCATTACATTACGGTCAATGGGAAAAAAAATATTCAAATGCATTTTTATGATGTTACACTAATTCGAACATAATAGAATTGGTATGAATGTATGAAATATATACTAAAATATGCATTCTGTACAATCTGTGATGCAAACAATTATTATTATTAAATTACAGGGCCACACAAAAGTATTCCACTACATAATGCTATACGGGGAAACAATGTTTGGAGCGTGTTTTAATTATATTCAACTATTTCACATTTTATGAATAAGATATACGTTTCTGAGGTGTAATTAAAATTAATTTCTGCATATTTACAGAAACACAAAGATTTCGACTACTATACTGTATCCGGAGTACGCTCTACTATATCAGCAAGATCTGAATATTTTTAAAACTTCGTTATGGCACGAACGCACCTCATTTGCTACGTTCACGTGCAATTTCCAACTTGTTTCTACTTAATAGATTTATTGCTTACTCTACTAAATAAATTACTGTTATTTAAAAATGTAAAATTTACTATAATTTTCTGTGGTAAAAAAGCGTAAGATGGTAGCAGCTATAAAACTGCCCAGAAAGGGTTTTTTTTAAACCTCGCGCAATTTTTTTTAAAGAAATCTTGGAATATAATAATAGATCAAGTGACAACCGTGTGTATAATAACATTCAGCAAAAGGTTTAGGTCTATATAAATAATTAAAATAAAGCAAAACTTGACCTAAATTCATCTGTTAACCCTTTGAATAAGATCTAAACTGGAGATTATTTTCATATTGAATTACACCTCAGTTTAAAAAAAAAAAATTGTGATAAGTTTCTCTTGAAAATATTTCATTATACAATTGCAAGAAATTTTAATCCCCAATTTAATGAGAGTAATGATCGTAAAGTTTATGACGTTAAATTAATAATTTTTGTCCCTAAATGGCTTCGTGCACGCTTCGATATAGAAGACTGGTACCACCAGTGAACACTACAAACGTCACCAACAACAACCATACACACAACACGTTAAGTAGTACTTTTTCCAATCCGCAAATTTGGACTATTTTATAGTTTAATTTTCACCATTTTCTTAAATAAAAATCCTTAACATGAGTCTAGACAACGTGTGCAAGAGTAATATACTACAAAATATATTTTTAAAACTAGTGGTGGAAATAGAATAAGAAAATTGTCGCCTGTAGCACACCTGCTTTTACAACATGTGTTGTCAGTTTGGTGTCCATTTATTTTGAAATTCTAAATTAATACGGGAAATTTTCAAAGAAGAATCTTTTCTTAATGTAATTAAATGTTACTTAATGAAAAATTTATGTCATTAAACCAATTAAAAAAAAATTATATGTATTTTTTTAATTCCTGGCACGAAATCAAATTTAATAATTAACAAGTTGGAAATTGCACGTGAAGCGTAGCAAATGAGGTTCGTTCGTACGATAAAGAAGTTTTAAAAAATATTCAGATCTTGATGACATAGTAGAGCGTACTTCGGTTACAGTATAGTAGTCGAAATCTTTGTTTCTGTAAATATGCGGGAAGTAATTTTTATTACACCTCAGCAACGTATATCTTATTCATAAAATGTGAAATAGTTGAATATAATTAAAACACGCCCCAAACAATGTTTCCCTGTATAGCATTACGTAGTGGAATACTTTTGTGTGGCCCTGTAATTTAATAATAAAAATTCTTTGCATCACATATTTTACAGAATGCATATTTTAGTATATACTTCATAGATTCATGCCAATTCTATCATGTTCGAATGAGTGTAACATCATTAAAATGCATTTGAAACTTTTCCCCATTGACCGTAATGTAATGGAATACTTTCGATTGTCCCTGTCAATGATCTATGCATCCGACTTTCATAACATTTGAAATGACTCGACAAAATTACGTAATAATTATATGTTTTAAATTTCAAACTATTAAAATGCATTTGAAACTTTTTCACCATTGCCCGTAATGTAATGGAACCCAGCTAAAAATGAACTGCAGTTTTTTTATAGAAGTGAAGAGTTTTTGAAGTTTTTCTACCGTTGACAATAGATTTTCTATAGTGCAATCTCGACTCTAAAAATACTTCAGTTTTTTTGTGGCTAGAGTTTGGTGTTTTTGTAGTTATTTATTTGAAATATTCCGTGAGTTATAAACGGCAAAAATTCTGTAGTTTTTGTAAAGTCCTTCTATAATCATAAATTTGAGAGAGAGAGAAAAAAAAAAAAAAAAAAAAAAAAAAACTTGATATTTCCAGTTAACCGTAATTTTCCTTAATCGGAGAAAAATAATTATATTTTCGAAATCGAAGCAGGGACCTCCCACACTACTCACCTCCTTAACGATATATTTTTTAGTTCCTGTTTTTTTTTTTTTTTTTTTTTTTTTTTTTTTTTTTTTAATTTGACAATTATAAATTTTACTAAATTTAAAAAAAATGATTAAATTTTTAAATTTAGGCAGGAAAAATATCTATCCCATATGCTTCCTTCATCCTAACGTAACTTTTTTAATTATAAGATAAAGAAAATAAAGTTAAAATTTAAATTTAAGGGAGGAACAATGGTTCTCACCTAATGCCTCCTTCCCCTAACAGAAAATTCTTTGTTTCTTTAAGTTAGTCTAAATAAATTTTATTTTTTCAAAAGTTGAAAAGAAAAATTAAATTTTTATTAAATTTAATTTTTATTAATTTTAAAATACAGGGAGGGGCAATATGAACTTCTCATCTCTCCATTCCGCCCTTTTAATAGAAAATTTCTTAATTTTTTTTTAATTCTAAGTTATTTGAAAAGCAGAAATTTTTCTACGTTTTTTAAAAATAGAAGAAAAGAAAGAAATAATTAAATTTTAAAATATAGGAAGGAACAAGCTCTCTTCTACCTTTTTAGCAACAAAGAATATTCCTATTTCCTTTTTCATTTTAAGCTAAGAGTAAAGATTAAATTTTACTGTGATTTTCAAAAATGGGGAAAAAAAAATAGTTATATTTCAAAATTAAGGGAGGGGCAATGGCTGACCTATGCTACCTTCCCCTAACAGAAAATTCTTATTTTTTTTTTAAGTTACTCGAAAAGAATAAATCATGTTTTTGTACACCGGATTAAAAAAATAAATAAATTACTAATTAAATTTCAAAACCCAGGGAGGAGTGATGAGTCTCACCCCCCCCCCCCCTTTACTGAAATGTTTTTATTTCTTTTCTGTTTAAGTTTTTAATTTACTCGAAAAATTCACATTATGTTTTTGAAAGTAAGAGACAAGGAAATTTTAATTATTAAATTTTTAAAATCTAGGGCGGGACAATAGATCTCCCTTGCTTCCTGCCCCTCCCCCCCCCCATCTTCATGACTGAACAATTTTAGTTCCTCTTTTATTTTAAATTATTCGAAAAAAATTGTGTTGTTCAAAATCGAAAAAAAAGAAATTTTAAAAATCAAGGGAGGGACAGTGGCTTTCCATTCTTTTTCATGGCGCCCATAATTCGAGCTTAAAAATACAGGGTGGGTTTATTCCTTACTCATTGCATAAATTGTCCTTATTCCATATCGGACATGACTTCCATTTTTCCACGTTTATTTCATAAAAAGCAAGATTAACACCAAAAAAATAATATACTTTTCTTTTTTTATTTATTAAGAATTCTTATGATTTCTTTTTCAAGCTCTTACAGTGCATTTCTGACTCCATGGTCTGTTTCCCCTGGAATAGACGTGCAACTCAACTTTCGGACCGGTTTATTTACTTGCAAATCGATCGACGCGCGGCGCCGGTGTCACGTTGTAATCTGAGATCGTAGAAATAGTTTAATTAGTTTATTTGCGAAGATAATTTGTACTGTTTATTGAAATTAATTTAGAAGACGTGATTAATATTTTTGTAAACTAAATTAAATAATATTATTAAATATGGAAGAGTTAGTGCATTTGAATTAAAGTTATAAGACCATTCGATTTAGTAGCATGCTTGCCTTTACCTGATGCTTTTAAAAATTGAGCGTTAGGCACGCCACACACTAGCGAGACATGCGTCAAAAATCGTGCAACATGTCGCAGTCAAACCGGTTTTTTCTTTGTTATAAGGGTGAAATTGTCGCATGTCTCATGTTTTTTCGCTCAATGTTTCACAGGTGTGTGGCCTCCCTTATTGTGAAATAAAATATGTCTCGTCGTGTTCTCTTCACTAAACGTACCAGGGTGGCTAATATAAAAATAAAAATACTGAAGTGGAAGAAAAAAGAAACCACTTTGTTTAGAAAAAAAAAAAATCCTATAAATATGTTTATCTAAAGTGTTATCCATTTTATTATTATATTTTTTTTACATGATTTAGTACTTTACGGTTCATAGTAATAATTAAACAATGTTTTATTTTAGATTTGAAGTTGTTCCAATCATTATAATCTTTAAAAAAAAAAAGAATGTTTTTTATTAATGTTTTCTATTTCTATTTAATGTTCAGTTATATAAAAAGTCAATACTAAACTAAAAAGTTTCATTTTCATATTATAAATAAGTACAATAAATGCCATGGATTAGCATTTTATCGGTAAGTAACTTTTCTTTTTTAAGAATCAAACAAATTGTGTGATTATAAAAAAGACTACCATGTATATGCTGATTTTCTCACATGAAATGCAATGTATTTCTGCAGAACATAAATTTCTTTTAAAATAACATGGTAAACTGCATATATGAAGAAATTTTCATTTATTTCTATCTATAAATTCGTCAAGCAATAGCGGACTATTTTCTTCAAAGAATTGTGAGCGATAGTGTAATTTCTGTGAAAGGATTACAGAAAAAAACTCTAATTTTTGTTAAAGGATCACAAAAAACAGGCAGAACGATTGAAGGGGGGAATGCAGTTTTTGTGAACAGAAGAAAAATACTCTAATTTAGTGTTTTTGCAGAAAAATACTCTAATTTTGTCAAAGAGTCGCAAAAAATACTCAAATTTTGTCGAAAGATTGTGTGAAAATGCATGAATTATGTCGCAAGATCAAGGAAAATATGCAAATTTTGTTGAAATATTGCAGAAAAATCAAGAATTTTGGTGGAAAAATCGACGAAAATATACAAAATTTGTCGGGAGATTGAAAAATAAGAGAATTTTGACAAAAATCGAGGAAGATAGATGCATTTCGTAGAAAGATCACACAAATTATAGAAATTTCGTCGAAAGATAGTACAGAACAGACTTGTATAAAACCAAAAACTTTCTACGCACGTTACATTGGGTCAAAAACTTTCTGCAAATTAATTTAACATTTAATAAAATTATGCATTATATTACGAAATTTCCTTTTATTATGCAATTCATGGGTATAATTCAGGGTTGCAAAAAAGCCGGCTAAAATTAAAAAAAGCCAGGCCGGTGGCTTTTATTGGTTTTATCCGGCTTTTTTTGGCCAAAATTGGCCTTTTTTGGCCAAAATTGGCTTTTATGCAGTGAAGAATTTTAATTATAAGCCACACATTTTTAAGTGTCTTTTAACTAGTTTTAATAATGTTTAATTTACTTTGAGTTTAATAAATTGATTTATTAAAATAAAAAATAGGGATTTTAATTATGATTCAGCATGAAAAATTGGGTTATAACCCAATTTTTCAATATTGAAGACAATAATACTAGAATGACACATTGATGGAATTGATAATGGTTTATAGTCACAATTGCAAATATGTCAGCTAAATTATAAAATGGCCATACCAAGTGCTTTTTCTATCCCATTCTTGTTTTTTTCCATTTTTACTGCTTTATAAAATTAACTGGGGCAATGGTTACTTAGTTACATGTTTTATTACTTAACTAATTTTAAGAGTTATTAAAATGTCATGTTTTATTCCCTATAAACATTTAAAATCATAAAAACAGCATTTCTCACGATTGAAAATAGTATTATGAATTATGCATATTTCATAATATATTATATTTCACAATTTATTTCAGTATTATCAGTTAGCATATGTATGAATATATTCATGAAAGAGGGCATATATGCACTATTAAATAACAAAGAGCTATTGAAAATTTTAATTCAAAAAATCTTATTAGAGCATTTTTTGTTGTTGTTTAATTTTATATAATTATGTATTAAACTCTCCTCAAACACTGAATCCTTCCTAATTTCTCTTTCAACATTGTTAATTATATGACTTAATCTTTACATATAAGAATGTTTCTATGAATGGTTTGATGTGTTACATTTTGTCATAATTCAATTAAATATAATTCTTAGGAATGTGCAATATAAGTAGAACTATGAAATATAGAAGTTTAAAACACATTTTTTATTATTTTCTTTTTTCCAAGATTTATATATTTTTTCAGACATAATGCCTTCACAGTTGACTTCTAGCGGTTATAAAGACTTATTTATTTGAAAAATTAAATAGAAATTTATAACTATTTTAGTAGTAAATAATTAAAAATGTATTAAAAATAAATCAATCCAAATTTAAGATGGATTCGATACAAATTAACACTTTAATAATAAAAGCCGGCTTTTTTCAATTTTAGCTTTAGCCGGCTTTTTTAAAGTGGATAAAACCAAAAAAAGCCGGCCGGCTTTTTTTGGCCCGGCTAAAAGCCAGCAACCCTGGTATAATTCAAGGTTTTTGCACGATTTTTGGACATAATTTGTGTTTTTCATGCAATTCATGAACGTAATTTGCATTTTTTAAAGCAATTAATGGACATAATTCGCTTTTTTATGCAATTCATGGATGTAATTTGTGTTTTTTAAGCAATCAATAGACGAAATTAGTGTTTTTTGAGTGTTCTGTTGACCAAATTTATGTTTTTTGAGCGATTCATGAACCGCAATTCGCGTTTTTATGCAAATCATGTATATATTTTGCATTTCTTATGCAATTTATGAACGTAATTCACTATATTTATGCAATTTATGGGTGTAATTTGCATTCTTTGAGATTTCAGTTGACAACATTTGCGTTTTTTGATCGATTTAAGACATAAATGTAATTTGCGATTCATGGATGTTATTTGTTTTTTTTATGCGATTCATGGACGTAATTTGTGTTTTTCAGCAATTCATAGATGTAATTCACATTTTTAGAGTGATTCATAGATGAAATTCACATTTTTTATGTGATTCATGAATGTAATTCACGTTTTTTGAGCAATTCATGGGCATAATTCTAATTTTTCCAGTGCTTCATAGGTGTAATTCGCATTTTTTATGTGATTTATGCACATAATTTGCATTTTTTGAGTGATTCATGGACTGTTATCCACGTTTTTTATGCTATTCATGAAAGTAATTAGCATTTTTAATGCGATTTTTCGACGTAATTTGCTTTTTTCATGCGTTTTTTTGAGCGATTTGTCAACAAAATTCTCATTTTTTTTATTAACGATTCATGAACCCCAGCAGCATAAATTTTTTCTGCAGTCTGCAACACAAATAAAAACTTAAACTGTCTGCAAACCAATTCCTCGCATTACATGCACTCAAACCTCAAAAGTATTTGTGATAGACGTAAAAGAAAAGTATTCTTTTAAAAAGAAGTTGCCTTTGTTCTCAGAATTTTTACCACCTCATACATTGTCCGAAAGAGGGGGGAGGGGTCTCCCCTTTGACAAAATTGCGGTTTTTCACGATCTTTTGGATGCAATGTCATTTTTGGCGATCTTTGGACGAAATTTCTTTTTTCGCACTCTTTTGACAAAATTTGACGTTTTTTTATGATCTTTTGTCGAAAGCCGTTTTTTTCACGATCTTTTAAATAAATTTGTTTTTAAATTTTGTTAAATTGTTTTTCGTGATCTTTTGAAGAAATTTGCCGATTTATCGTGATCTTTTGACGAAAATTGCTGTTTTGTCGCGATTTCTTGGAGAAATTTGCCGTTTTTCACGGTCTCTTGAAGAAATTTGCCATTTTTTCGCAATAACAACGTTGCTTCATGATCTTTTCACGAAAACTGCCATTTTTTTTCGTGACCTTTTGAAATTTTCCGTTTTTTGTGACTTTTTGAAGAAATTTGGCGTTTCTGTGATCTTTTGATGAAATTTGGCATTTTTTTTTATCTTTTGAGGAAATTTGCCGCTTTTTGTGATGTTTTGAAGAAACTCGTCGATTTTTTTTGTGATCTTTTTGAAGAAATTTTTTGAACGAAATTGATTTCTTTTAGAAGAGTATTTGTCGAAAATCGCGATACAAAACATCGCAATTTTTGGATAAGGTCTGAAATTTTTTAATTTTTGCTAAATTTTTAACAGTTGAAAAATAGTCTGCAGACCTTCTCAAGAATCTGCGACGTACATCGCAGCGGTGCGCCGATTCTGCTCTCGGGTCATGAACGTATTCACGCTTTTATGCAATTCATGGGAGTAATTCGTTATTTTTGTACTATTTGTGGGCATATTTTGCACCTTTTTCAGCTTTTTTCTGACGAAATTCGTATTTTTTGAGTGATTTATGGACATAATTCGTGTTTTTTAGCTATTTATGGGCATTATTCGCTTTTTTTAATGTGATTTATGAGCATAATTCATTTTTTTTTGTGATTCATGGACATAATTTGTGTTATTTTATGCGACTCATGGACGTAATTTGCATTTTTTGAGCAATTCGTGGGCATAATTTGCATTTTTGAGCAAGTAATAGATGTAATTCGCCTTTTTTACAAGATTCATGCACGAAATTCTTGTGTTTGATTTATAAATTTTGTCAAAAAATCAGGAAAATACAAGAAAATTGATGAAAATCGATGTATCTTGTAGAAAGATTTCATAAAATATGTGATTTTTGTAGAAAAATCACAAATTTTATCAAAAAGTTGGGGAAATATGTGAAATATCATGGAAAATACTCAAATTTTGTCGAAAAATTGAGAATTGTCATTAAAAATCAAGGAATATTTTGTCAAAATATCACAGAAAATATACATATCTTGTCGAAAAATCTGAAAATCTGAGAATTTTGATAAAAATTGAGAAAAATAGGTGTATTTTGTCTAAAAATCATTAAAAATCACTAATTTTTTCGAAAAATCAGTGAAATGTCGATTTTCTCGAAATATCGCAGAAAATATGCAAATTTTTACAAAAGATTGCAGAAAAATTGAGACTTTTGATGAAAGATCGAAGAAAACATGCGAATTTTGTTGAAAGATCAGAAAATACGATAATTTTGATAAAAACTGAGGAAAAAAGACATATTTTGTAGAAAAATCGGAAAAAATTTGAGATTTCGGTCAAAAAGTTGGGTAAATGCATGAACTTTTTCAAAAGATCACAGAAAATATGCTAATTTTCTTTAAAGATTGTGACAATATGATAATTTTTATGAAATATCACAGAAAATATGCAAATTTTGATGAAAGGTGGCAGTAAAATATGCTCAACCGTTCTCAAAAAGACACTCTTGCTTCACTGTATAATAGGGTGGAGCGAAAAAAATTTTTTTTTGAAAATCAAAAACGGGTAGGTGCCAAAAGTTGCCTTTATACTAGTACATCAACTGTGTGAAATTTTACCACTGAAAAAAAATGGCTTGAGTCTGCGCTTTTGCTCCAAAAATCGAAATTTTGGGTAAAATTTGTCATTTTTTGACATTTTTTCAAAAAAATTAAGAAATTCCTACAGAGCTGGTTAGTATTTAAAAGTGTTGCTTAGACCTTTATATTTATCTGCTTAACATATTTAAACTATAAAACAATATGCTTATTCCCTATAGCTGGAGCAAAACAGGCAACTTTTAGTAAGAAAACAGCATTACCACTCTATTGGGTCATACAACGAATTGTTGTTTTTAATACAGCTCTTGTTTTCAAAACTACCTTGGACATGCGTCGTGGAGGTGGCTATATTTCCTATACCACCCGGCCCAACTATGCGATCATCTTAGTACAGTGTTTTATTTATACATTGATTTGTGATTTTCTTTATAAAAATTTGGCATGTTTTTGATGATTCCACCTTGTTCATCTGTTCTTTGCATCCACATGCTGCTGTAACTATCTTCAGGTATATTTTTACAGTTTATACAAAAAAATGACAAGCAGAGTAATGCACGGGAATCTATTAAAGGGATCTATTCGGCCATCTATTATATTTATCAAACTTACATTCAGTTGATGAATAGTGATTGGAAGTCCACAACATTTTTTCAGTCAATTGTATTTTTTTTACGTAATGATTTGCTTCAAAGATGATTTCAGATATTTCAACTATAAGTATGCCATCATTTATTCTACTTTTGCATTTTTTATATGTTGAGAAGCGAGCTGTTTAATGTGATGGTGATCGTCAGCGAGAATTGCAATGAAAATTTGTTCTTCATGTGTAAAGCAACCGCTGTTGTAAATAACTTTTTTTTGCATTAGTTTTATGCCGTTTTCTAAGTGTTTTCGTATCCAGATAATTTCCTATTAACTTTTAGATCCTCTTTTTATGAGTGGACAACATTTGATGGTGAAATGTCCTGCGCATAAACATATAATGCATAGTACTTTATGAGGGAATGTACGGACTCTAATCGACTATAAGTGCTCATTTAAAATTAGGAGAATTTTATTTGTCACTGTGAACCATTTTGCATGGGGTAAGCTTAGAATTGTGTATAATATTGAATTATTCGCTACTTCAACTCCAGTGAATTTCCTCTGCGCCAATTGTTAGAGAAGTCGATATAAAACGTTCTAAGCTACATGGATTCACTGGATCAATAAGGAAAATCTTTGTCTACGTACTATTCACTTCCTATTGCAAATTTTTTAAATATAACATAGAGAATAATTTTGAAAAATTATTTTCTCAAATTGAGAAAAACATACTCAGAACAGACTAGAAATTTCTGTCAGAGATTGCAAAGCTAATTCATAAGGAAAGCTATTTCTCAGAAAGAATGGGGAATAGGAGTTTAGAAAACATCTCACACAAAAGACAGCTCATAAAGTTAATAAAATTTTCCGTTTTATATAAGCGCAGATTGGCAATCAGCGTCTATATGTTCACTCACAAAATGTATAATCCAAGTTTATACCGCGGGATGTTATATACCAAATGTACTAACACCTAAAAAATAGATCTAAAATCTTATTAGAAATTACTAGACTATGGAACAACACAGGAAACGACATAAAGCATACTAAAACTTCTTTAGAAATATTGTTGTTTTACACGCAAATTTTGTTTGCAATCCTCTGTGACGATCGTCATAATATTAAGCAGCCAGCTTCTCAAAATATATTCAATGTAAAAAGTACAGTAAATGATGACATACTAAAAATTGAATTCATACAATCAATTTTTAGGAAAATAATTATATATAAAATGTAATTGATTGAAAAAATGCTGTGGTAACAGAACTTTCAATCATAGTGTATTAATTGCATGAAAATTTAAGGAAGATAATAGACTGCTGAATAGGTTCCATTAAGAACATACCCAATACATTACTCAGCTTCTCTTCTGTTATACATGGTATAAAAATATACGTGCAGCAGGTCACACCAGCAATCCAAATCATCCAAAGTCAGTGAATACAAAAAAGAGATAAATTACTTTGATATATATACTCGTCTTCGGGAAAAAAGTAACAATTCAATACATAAATAAAACACTGGGCCTAGATGATTGGGTGGTTGAGACGTGTGGGATATGAAATTCAACCACCTCTATGAGTTATATAGAGAGTAGTTTTGAAAGCAGCTAGGTAAGAAATGCATTCAAAAGAACATTTCGTTGTATGCTCCAATAGAGAGGTTAACGCTGATTTTTCACAAAAAGTTGTCAGATTTGCTCCAATTATACACACTACAGATATTGTTTTATAGTTTAAAAATGTTAAGCAGATAAATATAAAGGTCTAAGCAACACTTTTAAATACTAACCAGCTCTGTAGGAATTTTTTAATTTTTTTGAAAAAATGTCAAAAAATGACAAATTTTACTCAAAATTTCGATTTTTGGAGCAAAAGCGCAGACTCAAGCCATTTTTTTTCAGCGGTAAAATTTTACGCAGTTAATGTACTAGTATAAAGGCAACTTTTGGCACCTACCCGTTTTTGATTTTCAAAAAAAAATTTTTTTCGCTCCACCCTACTGTATAATTTAGAGACACTTTCACTGTTATTAAATAATTTTCTAATCTGCTACTAGAAAAGGTAATGAATTGAACAGCCACGTCAATAATGGCAACAAGACTCAAGTAAACATTCTGAAAAATGACCTTTCCAAAGTGCAGTTCATCATGCCGTTTTGAAACGTAAGGGTATAAAGTGTGGTCTGTTAAATATACAAATGCAAACTGTTGCAATATCCTTGTGAACTTAACTGGGTATTTTGTCTGTATAGGGGGCTATAATTAAAGTATCGAAATAGTCACCAGGCATATAAAAAGTGAAGCAGTCAGTTCAGAACTGTTGAGGACAATCACATGAATTTATAAGTTTTTATTATATAGATTGGATAGTAGATTGTGCACATGGGTGATTCTCGTCCGAAAATTCCGAAATTTCCGAAAATTTAAGGCATCCTCTTCCGAAAATTTGAAATTGTGTTATCAGTTCCGCATAGTTGCCAACTTGTACGGTTTTGTGCGCGGGAAAAACAATTGCATAGAAATGCAAATTTCGGGATAGGATCGCGAAATAGCATACATTTCGGCAATATTTCGTAGAAAAACGACGATTTCGTCAATGTTTTTGTAAACGAACTTTGTCAAAAGATCGATGAAAAACGCGAATTTCCTGTGCGGATCGCGGAAGAAACGGTAATTTCACCAAATATCGCACATAAAACGCTGATTTCTTCTAAAGACGGCGGGAAAACGCCGATTTCGTTAAAAGATCGCGGGGAAAAACGCCGTTTTCGATAAAAGATCGCTTAAAAATATTTTGTCAAAAGAATATTTGAAAAAATACACCGATTTCATCAAAAGATCACAGAAAAAACGCCGATTTTGTCAAAAGATCGCGGGAATAAAACGCCGTTTTCGAGAAAAAAATCGCGTAAAAAAGCAAATTTTGTCTAAAGATCATCGAAAAAACGCCGATTTCACTTTAAAAAAAACATGGGGAACCCCGATTTCGTCAAAAGATCGCGGAAAAACCGCCGATTTTGGCAAAAGATCGCAAGAAATCGCCGATTTTGCTAAAATATTGCTGATTTCGTATGAAGATAGCAGGAAAACGCCGAATTTGTCCGAAGATAGCTGGAGGGGGAACCCCCCTCCTTCCCCCCCCCCCCCGCCGCCGCCGCCGCCGCCGCCGCCGATTTCCGAAAATGCGATGCGAATTTCCGAAAAAAAAATTTCATCCAGAATCACCCCTGAATGGCAAACCACATTAATGTGAATCTCACGGTTTTAAATTTCTGTGTTTTCAGTAATTAACCGTTTCAGGGCCGAAACTAGAAGGGGGCACATGCCCCAGGTGCCAGCAGAACAGAAGGTGACGTGATGCCAAATTAAGATTTTGTTTGGTGTGATTGATATAAAAAATGCATATATGTGGGGGATGGGGGCACCAAAATCCATGTTTACCCCAGGTTCAAAAAAGGCTGAACCATTTAAAGGCCAATATTCCCAAATGGGAGCGTTCCATTATTTGTAATACATAACATATATTTTCCAACATAATAACAATAATAATGTCCTTATTTTTCCTTTAAAATATGAGGTTGATTTCAACTTTTGAAAAAACAAAGAAAAATAGATTTAAGCATTTATCACAGATATATATGGAAAAATGTAAATTCGTTATTTTGCATAAAAAAATATGGTACTACTTGGTTATCCCATCGACCAAAAAACTACTACCAAACTTTAAATGCTAATAATGGATGATCATGAATGTCAAATTCAATAACATTAAATATGATCCACAATTAAGTGATTTTTATTTGGTTTTTATTAATATTCTACTAATTAGTTGTTTTTTCATTATTTAAAATAAAAATTATGTCAATATATAGTATAATTTGGCTATTAGTTTTTCGATTTGTATAATTTGACAAAACTGGTTGATGGGATAACCAAGTAGTACCGAATATATTAATTTGTTTTTATCGTTTTCTCTATATTACTTACATTTGACCGCTAGGAATTTTAATGTTTTTGGAATTTGAGAAAAAACTCAAAAACATCATACAATAGCATAGAACAGAAAATAACTTGTTACATTTGTATAGGCTGTTAATAATCATGTTCCAAAATGCGAAGACTGAAATGGAAACAGCAAAAAAATCTGTAGAATTTTTTTTGTTATTTTAAAAATTTGTATGCATAATTACACGCATTTGTCTTTAACACTGGTTCTACGAGTGACAACAACAGTTTTAAAGTATTGATTTATGTTTATTTTGCTTGTAGTTTTTAATTTAAAATAAGCATAACAAACAATGTTTTATGTGTTAAAAATGTTTTTCAATTGTTTCATTCTAAAAGTTAAAAAATTTAAACTAAAAATTGAGATTTTTTAAAAGATGCCTCTTGATATTGGTAGAAATAGTGTTAAAAGGCTATGTGCAACGTGGCGGAATTTGTGTATAATTATTTTCAAAGTCACCAGTAAAACTAATGCATATTGTATGTAGTAAACTGGATTTTATTAATAAAGTTGGGGATACCAAACGTATTTATAAAATCCAGTTTTATAGATCACAATGCTCTTTTAAATGCTATGTGGGTGTGATGCATAATGAATTAAGTTGCAAAATTTGAAAAAAGAAAATAATGGTCATCAAATAGGATACAAAAAAAACTTCATTGTTGACATGTAAAAGAAAGGAACCAATTAAGATTGATTTTGAAAGCCATAAAATTATTCAGCTAGTAATCAGAAACAAAAAAAGTTTCTTCCGGCATGTCTTGCAAGAAATAAACAGCAGAAAATTTTTAAAAAATAGTGCAGTTGGAAAACTGCGGTGATTTGGCCGATTCTACTGTAAAATTTTTTAGGATGATACAACTACAAAATTACTGCAAAATTTTTAAGGTAGATACAACCACAAAAGAACTGCAGTTTGAAGACTGCGGTGAATTGGCCATTTCCACTACAGAATTTTTGTGGTCGATACAACTATGGAATTACTGTAGTTTGGAAACTACAGTAATTATGTGGTTGTATCGACCACAAAAACTCTGTAGTGGAAATGGCCAATTCACCGCAGTCTTCAAACTGCAGTTTTTTTATTAATTTTCTGCAGTTCATTTTTAGCTGGGAATCCCTTTGATTGTCCCTGTAATTGATCTATCCATCCGACTTTCATAAAATTTGAAATGACTCGACAGAATTATGTTATAATTATGTATCTTAAATTTCAAACGATTCAGTTGGGTAGTTTTTGCGTTGTTATATGCGGACAGACAGACGGACGGATTGAGCGACAACAATAGGTGCTTCGTATTTACATAATTACGAACGCACCTGAAAATGGAGACCAAGTTGGCAAACACTAACATCAAAATCGACATTTAGCATTTCTTATACTTCTTTATTTAGTATGAAATAGAGAATCGCTTTACAATTAAAAATAAATGCTATATTGTTTTAAAAAAAACAAGTGATGTGAGTGTTATTCAGCCTTTTAACCCCTTGAGCTCTGCTGGTAGATTTTTTTACCACATAATTTTTATTCCAAAATGTCACAATAACACCAGAAAATTTGACCAATTTTACTTCAAAAAGGTTTAATGCATTTTTTCGTGTTTAACTTTAGCCGGTTTTTTTCTTTGCAAAATACTGGTGCCAGTGTGATATTTGGAATTTTGAAGAAATTTACACCCCAGAGCTAAGGTATATTGTAAACACAGTTCAATATTTCTAATTGTTTTAGTGAACAAACAATTTTCATACTCACTAAAATACAACTTCCGGTGTTTATTTAAGTTTAGATAGTTCTACTGAATTTGTAAAATATAATTATTTTGTCAATGCAATGACAGTGGTATAGTAAGAAATCACTTTAAAATTTAATCTTTCACTATGATTTTTAAAGAAAACTTCCTAGTTAAAAAAAAATATTCAATATGAAAAAATATATTTATTTAAATTTCACTATGTGACACGATACCGATGAATTAATTGATTAATCAATTGAGGGTGGTATAATTTATTGCATCCCGCCTCATTTTGAGAACGTTATACAACAGAAACTTTAATTAAATTTCTTAATTATAACTCTGGTACAACAAAAATTGTTTCTCATTATTTAGAAATAAAATTTCTCGAATATTTCGGTGCAGATTCAACATTAAAGAAACACAATAACTTGCCCTTGACAGGGTTATGCAATAATATGAATTTATCCAAAATATTAAAGTTTATGGGAAATATTTTAAGGAATAACGTAAATGAAATGGCGAGAGAAATCGAATTTCTATGTTCGATGAAACGCTTTTTAAATCTTCACACGTTCTGGCTGCACTGCCTCAGAATATTAAGTACAAAGTTCAGAATTGCAAAAATTATAAAGATAGTTTCAACTTTTTTTAAAGTCTGCTTATACACTCAATTAATCTTACTGCTTATTTACCGCTAGTGAAAGTAGTTCAGCTTTCATTGTTGTATGGAATACGAAGACTTAGGTGAGAATTTAAATAATGTCGGAATGAGTGAAAAACTTTATGACCCGTTTAAATCTTTATTTTGGCATTTTGTCAGTATGCAAAGAATGGTGCATTAATTAGAGAAGATTGGGTTTCGGAAGAATATCTAATTTGCTGCTTTTCACATTCAGAGCTACGTAATATTTAGCTATTGCTATTTATCAAAGTATATGAGAAATTATTTTTTGAAATTAAAAAATATTTTAATTAACTTTATTTTTGTTAAATAATCTACAATGAGAAAAGAATATTTTTATTTTATTTTAAGTACTAAAATGTTTCAGTTGAAAATGAAAAAAATATATTAATGGCATAAATTTACGTAATTACTTATTGAAGTATTTTCCATTAAAGAAAATACTAATATGAGTACAGTACCTCTAATGTGTGTGTGTCCATTTATTGTATTTAATTGAAAAAAAAACATGTCAATCAGTTAAATTTTCTTCAAAACACATCGATTGTAAACTTTACCATTTTCATATCAGGAGTCACATTCTATCAGTGTTGCCAGTGGACTACTTTTTAAAAATTCAGATTTCTTGATTTGCACCACTTTTGATAGTATGAAATTTCTACTATTTAATACCATATTAATTCAGACAGACGCAAACAGTATTTTACTATTTAAAAAAAGTGGTGCGAACACGAAAATTTTAATTAAAAAAAAGTAGCCGCCTGGCAACACTGCATTTTATAGGAGAAATTTTATTGTTTCTACCACTATTATGGCAATAATATCGTAGACGTACCTTACTACTGCATATTTTATGTAAAATTATGATGAAGATTACTGATAAAGGATTCTTGTAGAAAAAAAATCATTACAGAATGCGACCCCTGTATATTTGAACGCTTAGAATCGCACGTTGTTTTAATGCATATAAACGTTTTTAGTTGAACAACATCATACATATTTTACTTCGATAGCTGCCAAATCTTCTGTTTTACGATTACAAATATTTCCAAAAATAAATATATTCGAGGCATGAGTTTACAAAATTATTAAATATTTGACCAATGTTCAAAAAGGTCGCTACGAAAAATTTGGAAGTTTACCTCTTGTGAACTCTAATAATTATTCTATAATTACTATTCAATATTAGATGTTCCTACTGGCGATTATAATCATGAATGCTGAATAAATCTGAGGCCAGCATATTTAAAAAAATGGGAAAATTACAAATGCTGGTCCGAAAATGTTACATTCGGAGTATAAGGAAGATACGCGGGTTTTGTTTAACGATATTTCTTTTTCATTAAACTTTTCACTCGAAAAATTTGCATTATTTCAATGAAAGATAGAAACATTAGTATCGGAATGAGAGTCAAGTCAGACCTGTTATAATTCGCCCCCCCTCCACAATAAATTTGATATAATACATTATTATATCTGCATTTTGTTCATGGAAAATGACACACACAACATCGTGAAACCAAATAATTTTACAAATTACCAGATTAATTTAGAGTTATTTCAAATGACTTACAGTATTTGCTACAATATAAAAATTTGAGCTTTTTTGTGTCATTGAATACTCAAGGATAGAAATGTCCGGTTGCATAAATGCATAATGTAATCCAGTGTTGCCAGTGGGCTACTTTTTTTTAATTCAGCTTTCTTGATTGGCTCCACTTTTATTGAAACGGTAAAATTCCCTTTATTTTTTTCTTTATTAATTCGTCATTAGATAAGGCGCATTTTACCGTTACAAAGAAGTGGTGCCAATCAAGAATCTGAATTTTAAAAAAGTAGCCCATCTGGTAACACTGATGTAATCTACATTCTATATAATTACAAGTTTTCTAAGCTGTAATAATGAGACTAAACTAATTAATATTTATTGGCGACCATTAGACTATATTGCTGCAACGCCGTCGACGACTGTAACGAAATGCCCTGTCCACTTTGTTTCCATGATCATCTTAAAAAAATATGGCAACATGAGTCAACCATAAGGTGTATTGAGAATAGTTAATTATGAAAATAAAGTATGTTTTCGAATAATAAATTCAATGTTTACCAGTTTTACTATGTGTGCGATTCTTTGCATAGCTGTATAATCTTAGTGAAACGTTTATTCTCTTAAATCTCAAAAAATTGCAAGAAAGTTTTTCCTAGAGATAACATTTTGATAACATATACTCTTATGAAAAGATTCGAAGAGCTCATTCCTGTGTTTGAAACTTTGAAGTGTTAAATTTTCAATAATTGTATAGGGCTTTTCACTACCAGACAAACGAAATTTCAGGAGATGTAGGGGGCACAGTGTCGACTCTGAATAGCATAGAAATGCAGGGTCCAACATGCCGTAGTTGTGAGTAATGGTACAAAGCAATTTTGCCTATGGGCTACGTTTTTAATTCCAATTTCTTGCTTGGCACCATTTTTTGAAAATGGTAAAATTCCCCTTATAAATAACTTATTAATTAAGGCGAAAATAAGGGCAGTTTCACAATTTCAAAAAACTTGTGAGAATCTCGAAATCTGAAGAAAAAAAGTAGCTCACAGCGAAAGGGAACAGATTAGACGAAACTTAATTAGACGAAAAAATATTTATTGAACACTTGTATTACAGAAGTTGGTCAAAATTACGATCAAAGTTGTGAAACAGGCTTGATAGAGATCCGGTATTCCTTCAGTTGAATATCCGGTCACTGAAATACTAGTGGCTACAAGTGAGGTATGCGACATGCCTAGAAATTTCTAGAACGCAAGGAATTATATGCGGCACCACTGTGAAGCTTGCCTTATGACTTCTGATCGTAATTTCGACCATCTTCTGTAGTAGAACCTTTATTTAAAATGTTTTCTTTCCCATTAATGTGTTGCAGTTTCTTTTCTTTTTTTTTCTTTGAACCTATCAGGGCTTGAAAAATCTACATGCCCAAAATCAATGTTGCCAGACGAGCTCCATTAAAAAAAATCGGAATCATTTTTATTAAAGGATTAAATTTCGATTGTTTTATATTCCAAAAAATAAAACTAATTTTTACCATTCCAAGGTAGTGGTTACAATCTGAATGTAAAAAATTAGCTCGTCTAGCAACTAGCTCGTCTGATGTCAGAAATGTCGATGTTTTGAGACCTGTTGTCAGTAATCACTTTTCTTTAGATTCAGATTTCGTAATTGGCACCAATTTTTCGAAATTGTAAAATTTCCCTTATCCTTAATAAATATGGTATTTAATATGAGGAATTTTACCATTTTCAAAATGGGGCTGTTGGCCATAAAAAATCTGAATTTAAAGAAGTAACCCACTGCCAACATTACTTTGTACCATAACTCAAAACTACGGAATGCTGGACCCGACATTGCTATATGATTTAGAGTCCTCTCTGTGCGTCTACACGTCCTGAATGTTTGTCAGTTTGGTAGTGAAAAATCCTGTAGAATACAATAACCAAGCTTCAGGAATATTTCACAAGCAATTTTACGCTGCAGTTAATAAAAAAATTTACGAACATATTTTTTTTGTACATTTTAAAATAGCTTTTTTCAGTATATTTATTACATAAATTCTCCATGTGAAACGATACGAAATGTGATTAGATTACTTAAAAATAAAGAATATTTTTAACATACGTTTTAAGATTTTGAAGAAAAAAAAATGAAGAATAAATTATCAATGCCAGTGCAACCCACTTTCGTCTTTGAATGAAATCTAGGAAATGCATAAATTTTTTTAATAAATAACATTTTCAGGATTTTTTTAGAAACAATTATAGTGATGCATGTAATTTAAATACAGATACTTAATTTTTATTTAAATTAAAAAATAATTTCTTTGCTTACCTTTATTTTCAGTACAAAAAAGTGTTTTCTTTACGCAGGACAAAAGTAAATGTGACTAGATTACACTCTTCAATGAAATATTTACATTAGTATGAGTTAGAGCAAAGAATTTATTATCGACAAGCGTGATGCCATTATTGAATATTAATTAAGGTAAGAGAGCAGATTATTTTTATGGATAATTATCCGCGAACAAGTTACAGTTTTCCTGATTAGATATGCAAGAATAAAAGAAATTTAATAGTGTAGAAAAAGTAAAAGGAATTACAAATTACTTTAACGTATTTGAAGTGATTTCACTCTATATTTTGTATTTCTCAGATTTAAACGTTTCTATTACTTACGTGTTGCAAAGCTTTATTTTCGTTTATTTATTATAAACCATGCTATTGAAAACTATCCTTATTTTCACTTTAGGTATTTCTTCCTGGTTTTTCTAAGAAACTATTAATGAAAAAGATTTTACATAGCCTTGATACTAGAACTACCCTGAACCGTCATTTTAATGGTCACTATATGCATATTTTTCGGTTCAAACTAGAAATTTGGTTATGAAATTAATTTAACACTGGAACCGCGGGAAAATTCATTCAAGTTTTATAAAAATATTTCTCATCGAAATTTTAATTTAAAACTGTTTAAAATATTTATTGAAAATATTTTTTCTTTCCTTATATTTAGCTTATTTCATTAAGAGTTTTCTGGTTCGAATCGTCATCTTTCCATACGATACGGGTCAAAATGACCCGTCGCCGCTGTTCTAGTGTTAACAGATACAAAAAAGAAAAACTTTAAATAATAAAATTAAACTGTTTTCAATGAAATTCTAGTGGAAAATATTTTTACTCAACTCAACTTGACTCAAATTATTTAAACTCGACTCAAATTTCCGGTGGTTGTAGTGTTATAATCAGGTTTCCCACTCGGTCCGTTTTTCGAGCACTATTTCTTTTCTAAGTGAATTATTCTTTATAAACTTTGTAAAAACATTCCTGGATTTGCGTTCTTCTTACAATTGTTGCAGAAAGTTGATTTTTTTTTCAATTACTAGTTTAAAAAGAAACAAAAACGCATCAGCTCGATCCGTTCTAAACCCATTAACATCCGAAATGTTTTCTTCGTTAAATATTAGACTTTGTATTTCCCAACACAAAGAAGAAGAGAAAGATGGATAATTATCCATAAAAGAAGAGTAACTTATATCTTATTTTATTAAACAGTTTTTGTACTGAAATCTTTACATTTACTAATGCGAAAATTGTTTTTCAACCACTAAGTCTAGTGACTAAAAATATGCTTCTGGGTGCTAATGGGATAAAATACTAGTGCCAAAGCACGTTTTTCTAATTCAAGAAAAAAAATAAACTTTGCCTTTTGTAATCACCATAATCTTCGATTTAACTCCTTCCCTCGCAAAATGAGAAATTGTTGACAGACACCAGAAATTTCAAAGTATCCAGTATAAATATTAAACCAGTGTTTGTGCATCCATAAACATACATTTCATTTAATTTTAATTTTAATAATAATTTAAAATTCGCCAAAGTTTCTTTCAAAATTCGCGAAAATTTGCTGTTTAACTTTCTTTTTCATAATTACAGCGACTATTTTTATATTCTGTTTGCACCAATATTTTTCTAATAAAAACTTTGAAATACATTTTTCTTGCAAATGATGTCAAAGTGTGTGTTAAGGATTTCTGTTTAGAGAAACTGGTATCAGGCCAGTCTGAATTAAAAAATACTCCCCTATCACAGCCCTGTAATTACAATTTACTTCAGCCTTTAGCTTTGAATTCCGCTGCGTCCGATATTTTTTTGGGAAGTAATTGCTTTTTTGACCTTATTCATCTTTGAATTTGTAAAAAATTCTACTATTAACTCTAGGGCCGCCGCAAAATTTTACCCATGTGTTCTAAAAATATTACAAACTAAAATTTTTATTTTCAACTTTTTAGCTTATTTATTTAAGTTAATTCAATGTGGTACATATTAAAATTATTTTAGAAAGAAATTACAGGTTTGAATCAAAATGTTTTTATTTGGCAGAAGTAAAAATGTCCGTTAAGGTGTTTCTAGTGTTAAAAATTAGTCCTCTGAAATACAGGTAATCAAAATTATGGAAGCTGGGAACATATAACATTTTGAAAGTACCATCAATACCAGTCGTATTTTGCAGAAGATTGTACGTATTACATGCAGATTTTTGTCACTGTTGATTCGCCAATAACTTTTCAAAATACTTCTTCTCCTTTTGCAGTAACTAGAATCAGCGATTCAATTTGTGATTAAATAAAGTGGAGGTATATAAGCTGAAATAGCTTTAACAAAAACTCGTAGAATTTTGACAATTACCGTAATTTCGGGTGTATAAGCCGCGGATCAAACAATTCTTTTTGGACCCAGAAATCTTATTTAGCGATTGAAGAGAAATATTTACGTCGATCTAACTAGTTACATTTGTTTCTTAAAAAATTCTGGGTCGAAAAAGAATTGTTTGATCCGCGGCTTAAACATCCGAAATTACGGTAGGTTTAATGTTAATTATGTTTTTGAAAATATGCTGTTCAGAAACTTCTGTAATAACTCCAATTCGCGGGGTTGAATGTGTTCTGGGAATTACTTTGTTTAAAGAGTCTAAATTCATATAAAAAATTTCAATTTATTTAAATACGGAAGGTCTGTTATTGACTAAATCAAATATTCTTAATTTAAATTTCTGGTGGGAATTTGGAATACCCAAATAAAAAAAAAACTACTGATTTCGAAACACTATTTGTAGTATGTAGCCAGTATCATGTCAAACTATCCATTATGGAAACAATGTTACCAATGGGCTAAATTAAAAAAATAAATCAGATTTCTTGATTGACACCACTTTTTGAAAGAGTAAAATTAGCCTTATATAACCTTATTTAATAAGCATATTAAATAAGAAGAAAACAAAGGGTGTTTTTGTCATATTTTAAAAATGGTGTGAAGCGAGAAATCTGAAAATTAAGGAAGTAGCCTGCTGCCAACTCTGTTATCATATTGGATAGCTTGACATGGTGCTAACGATATTTGCTACCATGGACATTAGTCGGTTGAACTTGCAGGCCTCGGAGCAGTCACGACTTTGGACATCAGTATTGTTAAAAATTATTTATGGCAGATTAGTACAAGAAATGCAACCAAAAATCTCACAACGTAAGGTGTTTTATGAAATCTTCAAAAAATAAATATAAAAAACAATTTTTTGTACGAAAATAGTGGTGATAAATTTTATGATTTAATCTCTATTTACAAAAAGCCCTTCGAGCTCTGAACTTTCTAAACGTGTAAGTTACATCTTAAGAAAAATGATTTAAACGATTTAATGATAAAAACGATTATATATAGAGAGAGAGACAGAGAGATATATACAAATGCACTCGCTAAATTTATATTTTCGCATTCATCCATCCGAATTTAAGTTATAGACAGTATTTTGAATTTTGTTTTCTGCTCTAAAAAATACACAACTACCAACATTTCCGACTATTTCTGACTACTAATTTTTATTGCTTTTTTTTCCTATTAAATTATCGAAATTCGACATACGCATCAAATTACACAGGACAAAATTACCATAAATAACTATTGGTTACAAAATATTGTAAACTATGGCTGTAAACTGTTATAAAAAACATATGGTAATTTATGTATTTGCATATTTAATTGCATAACACATGTAACTATTGGAGAAAATTAATTCTTGTCAAAATGAAATGAATCTCTCATGCTTCAGTGGATCTTTCTCATCAGCTATTAGACTTAATGCTTATTTGCGCTTAACAGTCAGTGATTTTCACTTCATTTGTGGTTGCTGAATGCGTGATGTGGATAGAAGAATTTAATTAATGCTTAAAGGAGGGCGTTCATTCTTTTGTACTATTAAGACATTATCTATGGTAAATTTGTCATGAACATAAATCTATGTTAATTAGAGATATCGTTAAGTCGCTCATTTTTTTAGAATTTTTTTGGTTTAAGGTAATTTATTACTGTATTTACAGATATAAAAGACATTGATAAATTATCATATGCAGCGGTGGAAAACTGGCGCTGTGGTAGAGACTATTCACCTCACAAATATGTTGTAGTATTATTTCTTTAACCCTTTGACGATCATAGCATTTTCATTGCTAAGATGTCGAAATAAATGAATGACACCGGTAATTAAGAACAAATATATTTCTAAATAAGAAAACGTGATTTTTCACATACAAAATCAAAGAGATATTTTTAGATAAAAATACCGGTGTCAATGTTGCGTATCGGAATTAAAATTTTGTGGTTTCGTGGCGAAACCAATGAACGTTAAAGGGTTAAATCATATTCTGAAACTTTGACGCTACAATAAGTTAAAAAATAGTGCTAAAATTTGTTGGTGTCAATAGGTTCCCCCGCTGCGCCAGTATTCATCATTGGAGATGTGATAAATGCATACTCCCAAAAAATGGATAATTTTCGTGAAACATTAGATATTAAGTCCAGTAGATAAACATGCTAAGAGTGAAAAAATTCTTTAAAAAACTTATTTTTTATTTGAGGTTCGCATTTAACTTAATTTATTTTGAGAGGCTTCGCAGTTTGAAGCATATTTTTTTAAGCTAGTTTAAGTTCAAATAATGGCATTGTTACGAAAATTATCGTTAAGTTCGCTAACATATCGATGTATTACGAAGTATTGAGCAATATATTTTTTGGCATGTGAACACAACAAACTTCAAGGTTCCACGTATTTTTTTCGAACCTTGGATTTTCTTGCGTAAATACGGGTTGGGTTTCCTTAAAAATATCTCCACGGAGAGCATCCGGCCTCCCGGGTCCATATCTCTCATGTAAATAACAAGGCATCATAAACAACGAAAACAACGCCAAGGTTCCAAGACTCCTTTTAATTTCAAAATAATCATATGTTGTTATTTAAACCTTTAAGGAATAGAAGAATTCCGTTCATAAAAATCTGAAATAATTCACTGACACCAGAATATTCAAATGAATTTCTTTGAAAATAAAAATCTGCTATTTTGCTCTCTCATTACAAAAGCAGAGTAAAAATCGGAAAATTTTCGAAAAAAATAGAAATTGTGTCAAGCCGAGACACGGTCCTTTATAAGCAGGACCGGGGTGGGCCCACATTAGTTTAGAATATAAACGGGCTGGGATGAGCTCCGGTCGAACTTTTGATTTATTCACCGGGCCAAAATAATTTTTTTCAAGCCCAGGCCTGGAAATTTCGGCCCGTGCAGACCTCTTATACACCGAGTGTTTTCTTTAACCTTCCTAACCTGTACAAATTTTACTCAATCTTGATTAAAAACATTTCACACCAGAATTGTTATTTAAAACATTTTAATCGAGAAAATTAACTTTTTTTCTCGGAATCCTTTATTTAACTTTCTTTATGAAAAAAGTTCTGGTTCGAATCGTATAAAATAAAATTTAGTTATGGGTCGATTAGACCCATTCAGGGTAGGAAGGTTAAATGTGCACATAGGTGTTGAGAAGTACGCTAGACCAGTGCTGGCGTACCGTTGGATAAGTGTAGCTGAGTTTCGGCCAATGTAATAGTCCGTTGAAAGATAGCACAATGCGTAAATAATATTCCAACGTGCAATTTGAATTAGTGAAAGATCTGCTGGAAGAGGGGCTATAAATTAACTTACTACGTTTTAATGTAAATATTTAAATAAATTGCAAATATATTTTCTTTGTCATATAAATTAAAGAATCCTATTGACTGATTCTTAACATTCTTACATAGTGTCTGGCATCGCATAACATATATCGGCTTCACATGTGATCTATTAACCCAGGAGAACGCCTGCATACGCTACCATCGAAACCATCAATGCATTACTGTGACATTCCATATCTGGCTGAATTTTTATTACGAGAATCTGGATTCTCATCAGTAAATTAAAGAGTTATTATCCTTTTATAATATGATAGATTTCCAAAGATAAACTGCGCCACGTATATGTGTCGCTCGTCTCCAAGGGGTTAACGGACAAAACATTTTCATTGCTAAGATGTTGAAAAAAATGGGTGACACCGATAACTGCGGACAAATATATTTGTTAACAAGAAAAAAGTCATTTTTCGCATACTTAATTAAATGGATTTTTTTTATTAAAATTCCGGTTTTGCTGTGCATATCGGAATTAAAATTTTGTAGTTTCACCGAGAAATCCATGAACGTTAAAGGGTTAATATCCGTGAGGGTCATTTTCCGGAAATCTCCGCGAATGTCGAAATCGCGACCGCAAAGCTACCACAAGCAAATATTTTTATACTCTGTTCGTATTACCAATTTTAAAAACTGCATTTTAGATTATACTTTTCTCTGAGATATTGTCAACGTGTTTATAAAATTTGTTTCTTTTTAAAAAGTGTTGCGAAGCATTTGCGATTGTTAAAGTTCTGCATTTTCTATTTCACGAATAATCAAAACTCGCGAATGTTACATCCGAGAATGGTAAGGGATTACTGTACTTTTGAACAGAGCTGTTAAAATCTTGGCGCAGTGGCCAGTTCTCTCACCACTAAATTTTGTTCGTTAATTTTCGTCAAAATTTTTTTGCTGGTAAAATTTTATAGAATAAAGCTAATAAAATGTAGTAGTGAGAGACTGCTTGAAAATAATAAAGCTTTGTATAAATGATCATTTTATATGACAAGTTATGCAAAGTTTAATTTTTTAATTGAGTTTAACTGCTAATTTTTTGATAGTGTTTCACTTAATATACATTTTGTGTGCCTAGAAATTGCATTAGGTTCAAAGCGTGATAAGTTATTTCAATGTTTTAACATAACTTCCCTTTAGTTTACATTTTTTAAATATTTAAGAATAAGAAAATTTATTCGCATACTTTTCTATTAATTAAGAAGAAATATCAAAATAGTCATAGTTGTGAACCTTCCGATTTTTTTCATACCATCATTTTTATGCAGAAATACTTGCTTCAAACAATCAAACAATTTACGTAATTATTTAAAAATAACATTTTTGTAAGATTTTACTGGTGTCTAAAAAATCGGGAAGTTGGTTACAATGAAATAGCATCCATGAAAATGTGAAATTTTTGGCAGCTAGATGCAAAAAAAATTATATAAACCTGACCACAAAAAAATTATAAAAAAACAGTGGAGAAAAAAGAGGTCACTTCCATTTTTCACTAAATCTGACGAGTGTGCTCTTAACACTTAACCTCTTAACATTTATGCGTTTCCGTCATTCACAAAATGGAAATTTCAGAAACTCTTCCACATTCGCGAATAGTTCGCACCACATTTAAAAAAAGACTTTTGCATAAGCTTTGGCAATATTTGAAATTAAATTATAAAACAAAATGTATATTTTAAAAATAGTGGTGTGACCAGAAAATAAAAATAGTCGTTTATGAGGGCTTTGTGGCCGCGATACTGACATTTGAGGAGATTTCCGCGAACGTTAATGTTAAGTGATTTCTGTATTTACAAGGATCATACGAGGTCACATTGTTGCCAGTGGAATCCTTTTAGAATTCAGATATTATTATTGGTACCACAATTCAGAATGGTAAAATTCGCTCGATTTAATTACATACTAATTACCATAGTTTCTGGCGTATAATCCGCGGATCAAACAATCATTTTTTGACCCAGGAATTTTTAAAAATAAAAAGTAACATTTTAGACCGCGGTAAATATTTGGCTACAATTACTAAGGAAAATTACTGGGTGAAAAACGATTGTTTGATCCGTGGATTATACGCTGGAAATTTCGGTACGCTGAACACTCGAGAATGTTGCCATTTCAAAAAAGTGTTGCCAATCAAGACGTCTTAATTTAAAGAAAGTAGCTTTCTGGTAACACTGCAGGGTCCAGGAATGTGCATGGGCATATAAAATAGTTTTTATAGAAAAGCAAATCCGGGTTGAACCACGGCCAACTTTATTAGAGGGCTCGGAAGCTTTTGCTTTTTAGGCGGGTCTTAGGACTGAATTAATGACGTAATCTCCGTCTATCCAATCTCGTGAGGAAGTTGTCCTTGTAAGGGCGTTACAAACAAGAGTTGTCTTTGCCGATTGGTTAAACATGATATGATGTCATAAATTCCATCCTAACAGCCAAGAGCTGCCAAGTCCTCTAATGAAGTTGGCCATGGTTGAACACGTAAAATTTCGCCTTTTTTAAAGAAATTTTTCACGTAGAAAATACCGGTACCAAAGCATTTACTTCTCCAGAGGTTCCAGAACCCGTACAAACTCTGATTTAGACCTAGCCAACCCGTCAAGCATCGATACATTACACAGACAGATGGTACTAACATTGTATAAATTATGAAATTGTATTTTTTTATACATTTAATCTGATTTTGTGTAATTTTTTATTTTTAAATAAAAAAAATTACGAATAAAATATGGATATTTTTTGCAGAACAGTGATTTAGCTCATCCCTTTTCTTAATATAGTTTTGTTTAACAGAAAAAGCTTCTTTTAAGTCCGAATTATTTGAAATTTAAATTTGTTATAAATAAAACATATTTACAACCCGTATATAATTTCGGGAAAGATGTTGATATCAAGTTGTACAAAGTATTTTTTCTTCTCGCGATTTTTTTTTCATTCACATTGGATTTTTAAATATAACAAATTAAATAGCCCTTGTCATCCGAACTGTGGGAAATTTTAATCGGTTATAAATTTAACTGTATTCAAGCACTTTTAAATGTTTTGCAAAACAATATCATATTTAGTCGCGAAAACATTAGCCGACGCACGCGTAAAAACCACATTTTGGGTTTTCATCAAAAATTTCTCGGCTTTTGTTTTGCCTAGCGCAGAACTATTCCGAATCTTTTCGAATTTATTTTTAAATTATGTAAATTCCATCTGGAAAAATACTCTAAAACGATTCTGTCGAAATGCGGACGGATCTTTATTAACCCTTTGCTCTCTGGTGGGTAAATTTCTTCAAAATTCCAAATGTCACATTGGCACTAGTATTATGCAAGGAAAAAAATCGGTTAACGATATACACGAAAAAATGCATTAAACCTTTTTCAAATAAATTCGGTCAAATTTTCTGGTGCCATTGTGACATTTTGGAATTAAAAGTAAGTGGTAGAAAATTCAACCATCAAAGCTCAAAGGGTTAACGAATCTGGGATTCGTATGCTTCAAAGACAATTTACCAAAAATTTTGTAATTTATTATTTCCCTTATTAAATAAAAAATCCTAGCTTCCGATATATTGACCAGCACTTTATGAAATTTCTTCTAATATTATATTAAATATCCCTTTAAGACTTTCAGGGGTGCCGTTTGTAGACTGCAAACGGTTAATTTTGCTGTTCCAGTTGTGAACTGCACCAGTAAATTTTTAATACAATTTTGATCTCATAATATACGTGAAAAAGAGCTCTTGATTATTTTTAAAATAATTAAATCGTAAACTGCATTTTGAATCAACTATTTGAATATTTTTGGAGCAGAAAGACACTGCCCTTGAAAGGGTTAATACCTTGATGCGAACGAAGCCTATGATACACTGTAAAAAAACGGACGTTTTAACGGAAGTATTACTGGTAATCTAGACGCCAGTACTATTTACTGTTTTTTAACGGAAAAATTTCCGTAAATTCCGGGAAAAACTCGAAAAAAACGGAAATTTTGCGGAAATTTTCCGTTAAAAAACAGTAAATAGTACTGGCGTCTAGATTACCAGTAATATTTCCGTTAAATCGTCCGTTTTTTTACAGTGTAGTGTTGAAAAATAGCTGTTTCGTGCGTCACGATTTGATCTGCTGTCGGATCTTTTTCAAAAGTGTTAAAATTCGTATTTTTTTAATCCTATCCGGCGCAAACAAGTTTTGTTCGTAAAATGAGGAATTGTTGACTGACGCCGGAATTTACAAAAGACGTTTTTAGAATTTAAGAACTCCCTGATTTAAGCTGTCATTGTAAAAGTAAAATTTTACTAAAATATTACTAGTGCCGATTGTATATTGGGAATTAAAATTAGATGTTGCCGGAGTGGTAACACTGCGCCGGAAAAGGTTAACCGATTGCATCACTAGAGAGAAAAATGTGTGAGCATTACATATGTATTTTTTCATGAATCAGTAATTCTGGAAACGAGCTTCGAAACAGTTTCCGACAGGTAGAAATTTTCAACCGCGATAACGAATCATTTTGAAATTTTTCTTTCATAAAACTGTCAGCAATATATTTTAAAAACAGTTGCGCTCTGCAATCCTTTCAGCGACAAAGTACTTCTCTTGATGAAATGTTAAAATGATTGAGTTACACCAGTATTTATGAACAAATTTATGTGAATGTAATTAAGAGCCTTTCTTAACGAACATTACTTGCAGTACGTGGAACACTCAACATGATTCCAAAACAGCACAATGATCCCAGAATTCAAATGTAAGTGTTGTCTATTCCGGGGAGAAAAAATCAAAGATTTTGTCATATTTTGAAATAAATTTGTACATAAATTTCTGTGACATTCAGTTACTTCAACATTTTCACAATGGAAGTGCCCTGAGCGGCCAAGGGGTAATCATAGCAAATTATGAAGTGAAATTATCATACACCTTATTAATTGAAATTTGAGCTGATAAGGAATTACTCCATGCATAAGACGAGAAATAGTTATTAGAGAATTTTGAAAGTTAATTAGATTCACGTAATGACTTGGCCAATTGTCAATTGCCTGATAATTATCATTATATTAACGGAATTATTAAACAGAATGAATACCTACAAATTTTGCGAGAAAAGAAAATAGAAAAAGTAACCGGAAAGACGCGGCGAGAGCTTGCATGTAACAAAGGATGACACATGTCACCCCAATTTTAATACAATATGTGTCTGTAAAATCAACATTACAGCATAAAAATTAATTTTAAAGTTTAACATGCCTAACTCTTATCTCTAAATGTATCAAAAATATTTATTTAAACATATACAGTGTTTAAATTCTGATACTAAATATTTAACATATTCAAAGATACTATAAATAAAGGCAAACATTTAAATGTTTTTAAATTCTCAACGCAAAAAGACAAAAAACAACACAAGTTTAGGAAATGAACACATACTTAAATAATTTCATTTCTCTTTAAAATTTTCGTTTAGTCTTTGCGTTTTACATAAATTAGAATAATATTGAATGTTTTCTCTAAACTGTAACAAACAGGAAGGAAAGCTTTTGTAATTGTGTTTATTTTAATTTCAACGGAGTAAATTTTACATTTATTTTACTAGATACCTATTGTGAACTAGTTTACTTTACAGTCAAAAGGTATTCTGATGTAAATACGTAATATAAGCTTATTTAAAATACGCCAGTACAAGTTAATTAAAATAGAGATTAAGTTGATCAGATTGGAATATTGTCCAACTTGTAGAAGGAAATAAATTCAACACCGTTGTTGTCAATTATCGATTGTCTAAATCTGCCAAATATTCATTACATTGTTTCTCCATTGAGGATGCTAAATTTAATCATAGACAGGCACAGTGTTGAATATTATAAATTCAACTAGTTTAACGATTATTTTACAGTTTATTTTTAATGACATAGCTAAAAAGCAAATGTGAGGAATTACAATAAAAATAAATATGGATAACATTTAAAAAATATATATATTCATTTTATTTATTTTATTCATTTTATTAGATTTTGGTTGGTTGGTTGGTTGATTTTTGTCGTCCGATTATCTACGCTAATGGGATATAGGACCAGGGGGAGTGCCCTCCGTGGGGGTCTTTCTAAGGGAACCTAACCCGTATTCACGCAAGGTTCGAAGAAAACCACGGAAAACTCCGAACGGTTAGGCCGACAGCCGCGATTGGGTTCGAACCCAGCACCTGCCGTCTACCAGTTGAGAGGTCCGAACCTCTCGGCCACTGGTGGGGCTATTAGATTTTGAAACTGCAAATAATAATTCTCTTATGAAAAGAATAATTCCTCTTTCAACCCTATTCGACACAGAAAACTATTTTCGTAATGTAATGAAATGATTGACTGTCACCGGAATTCATAAACGAATTTTTTGTTTAAATTAAAAACTTGTTACATTAAATTTTCTTTGTAAAAGCAAATTTATTAAAATATTGTAGGTGCTGATTGTAAGTTTGGAATTACCGTAATTTCGGGTGGATAAGCCGCGGATCAAACAATTCTTTTTGGACCCAGAAATCTTATTTAGTGATTGAAGACAAATACTTACGGCGATCTAACTAGTTATATTTGTTTCTCTGGGTCGAAAAAGAATTGTTTGATCTGCGGCTTATACACCCGAAATTATGGTAGTTGGTCTCGATGTGGGACTATGGCGCCGGAACGGATTAAATCTTTTCGTTACACAATGCTCCTAATTTTTTTTTCTATTTTTGCTACTACTATTTTATAAGTATAAACTTCATCATGCATTCTATTTAAGATGCTAAAGGAATACAGCAAAACGATTATCGTTTTCAAAAATTGGCACCGAATGTAAAAATTTTAGAAATGTTTCAAAAAATAAAGTATTCGATCTGTTTTCAGTAACCCTACACTGGCGGTGGGAATATACATTCCATACACATTTCATTCGACTTGACGGATATGTATTCGAATTTTAGAAAAGAAATATATCGCATTTATAACGCACGTGATAAAAGTTATTATTGTTTTTTTAATTAAAGTGTTCGTAGATTCTGGTAGCAGTCAATGATTTGAACATGTCAGCCACAGAACAGATTTGCCCGGGTAAGTCTTAACAGTACTAAGTGAGCGTGCAACAAATCGTCGTTTTGTGTGTATTTTTAACACTACAACTACCGAAAATTTGATTCAAGTTTTATAAAAATATTCCATACCAGGATTTTGTTTAATACTGTTAAACTTTAAAATTTAACGTTTTTCCTGTTCGTATTTTTTAAACATAATTATTAATTAAATTTCTGGTTTCAACCGAAACATATTCATATGATAGCCCTCTAAATAACGGGTGACGGTAGTTTTATCCTTTAGACAGGGTGCGTAGTGTGGAAGCACCTTGTAAGCACATTTTACCAGAATTTTTACAATGTAAAATCTGTTTTATTCAACGAAAAAGAAATCCTTTTTCAGATGTAACAACCAGTACTTTAAAGAATTTCTGATACTGAAAGAATTAAAATCCTCTGAATTTCTTGATAACTACGCACCCTGTTAGAATATTTTCATGAGTATTTGAGGAGTAAGTTACATGCTACGAATTTTGGTAACAGTATTTTAGAATAGAAAAGTGTGACTTATTTTATCGTAGATATCTCATTTATTGAATAAAGATAGGCAAAATTCCCAAAAATAATACAGGCTAACAAGCATATTAATTATCAGACATAACAAAAATGCAAGCAATTAATCATTACTAGTATTTTCGAAAATAAATGCCCGTTATTTAATCGCAGAAATCTGCTGTTATATATTTCATAGTTTAAAAAAATCAACTCTATAAATAAATTAGTATATATTGTTATTTACCCCTATTTTTTGTATTCAAAAATTTGGTTTAATTATTCACATATTCGACATATAATTTAGGTTTTATACAAAGTATTTTTTAACATCTAAAGTAATCTATAAAAACAATAAAAATTTTAAAGATATTATTCCAATGTATTTTTTTTTTTTTTTTTTTTTTTTGCCCGTCAACCACTCAGCCTATATTTTTTCAAAAAGAAAAATAAACTAACGATCTTGTGTGAATTTCAAACACATCCACTAACTTAACTCTCCACTTCAATTACTTAATCTTTTCCGACACACTGTGCCCAGTCTGTGATACTTAATTTTAATTCTAAACTTGCAAGCTGCACCAATAATATTTTAATGAAATTTTGATTTTACAACGAAAGCTTAGTTAAAGATATCTTGGTTTCTCAAAAAGTCGTATCTAAATTCCGGTGTCAGTTGATAATATCTCATTTTGCTAGCAGAATTTGTCCATGCCCTAACAGGTTAAGATTAATAAATATTAACTTATAGTAAAAAAATTCTACTTGTAAAAGAAACCGTTCCTTCGATTTATATTTCTTAAAAGTAAAAAAAATCTAAAACAAAATATCTTTCATATAAAATTATTAAATTAAATATGTTACTCAATAAATGTTATTTTTTTTTAACAATGATGATAAAATATGCGTGTGTTCGTATTCGATCTTCCGATTATTATTTTTTTTTATTAGAGGATAGGAATAAATAGAAGTCTTATAGATAATGATAATAATACGAAAATGTATGACGGAACGAAATTCACCGTCTTCAATTTTGGAGTTCTCAAATATTTTCTGTATTATTGAATTTTTTACATATTCCTTAAGGAATAAAAGAATGCCCCCAAGCAAGTTGTACTTGCATACTTAAGATAGCAATGATCTTTTTTATTATAAGATGACCTTTTGAATGTGCATATGGCTTTTTTGTTGTTAATCCATTTTATCTTAATCAGTTTTTGATAAATTTTTCTCCTATTATTTAATTTTTTTTGCAGTTGCTAAATCAATAATGAATTAATTTTTTTGCACATACGTATCGGTATAATTTAATAAATATTTTTTAAATGCACATCAATATAACTTAATATAGATGTAATTTTTTAAATAGTAGTTAAAATTACTCAATATAATAAATAAAATTTAATATCAATACAATTAAAAAATAATGAGGGAAAATTACAACAATTACATTAAAAGCTTTAAAATGAAATGTAACGAATTCACAAATAACGATATGTATGCTTTCAGTGCAGGGATGTCCTGGGTGTGCCCCACTGTCGAAAATTTTCCCTTATTTTCGTATAGAATATTTCCCTTTATATACAAAAAATGAAATATTGTCATTTAATAGATCGAAGTTTTTATTCAGAAATAATAGTAACAAAGTGCTGCAAGAAATTTAAACACACCTGCTTTCATATAAATTTTATTTGATCTAATGTAATCTTGAATTATTCCAATGTCCCAGTAAGTCTAAGTAACAGCAGGGCTCCCAAATGGTCCGCGAACTGATCACCAATATTATTTAATAGAAAATTTAATGGTAAGTTTCTACAGAATTTTCACTAAAATCTATTCCCGATGCTGCGTTTTGTGCAATTTGTAAGAAAAATATAAAAGGAAAATTTTTGTAAGAAAATATTGATGTTCAGTTGGCGGACCATTTGGGAGCGTGACAGTATAAAAGTTCCCAATCCCAACAGTGACCAAAAGTTTACTTCTTTTATTGGGTGAGTGCAAAAGTTCTGCCCTTTTTCTGACGAAAACATAAAGGCTGAGAACTCAAAATATTAAGCAACTATGAATTCACATAATTGCCCTCATTATATATATTCTCTTTCCATTTGTCTGGCAGTAAAGGACTGCCACGTGCATAACCCCCTCCCCCCGCTTTAGAATAAAAATACTGATGTAACGCCGTTTTTACAGCCTCCATATCCTTGAAGATTCGTCTATCAATGGCGTTGCGCAGCGATCGGAAAAAACAATAGTTTGAAGTTGTAAGGTCGGAATATACGCCAGATGAGTAATACTACCCGACAAACCTCCAGTAAATTTTTCCGAGTGCTTAACACAACATGATACAAGGCATTATTGTGGTGAATAAACACCCTCTCTACGACTCATGAGTGCTGACTACTTAAGACGGAGCTGTGCTTGCATTCCGTTAAACTGTTGGCAACAGAGTTCTGCATTGATCGTTTGGTTCGGGGAGAGGAACTCCCAGTTGATCATTCCTTTGGCATCCCACCATAAGCTGAAAAAAACCTGTTCGAGATGAAGTCCTCCTGTTCACGTCGATGTAGTACCTTCTGCAATTCAGCAAAGTGTCCTCTGACGCTTCACATAACGTTACAGTACACACTTCTGATCACCCGTTAAATTTCGAACTGAAGGTTTCCCAAATGTTAAGGGAAAACAAAGAAACACAGCTCAGCTGATCTTCACTTCTCGCTGCCTTGCTTAGGTGGAGTGGTGATCACTGATGTAGCTTGACGATGAAGCTAAGCGCATATATCCGTCTTCCGATGGCTGTCCTGTGTACCGGGAACGTTTACGATAATTATTCAACGGTTAAATGGGAATAATTTATTATGGATCATTCCAGATCCTGATGTTCCTCAGAAACCGCTGATGAGTGTCCCTAGGTGCATGATCTTCACAGCGCCTATTACTGTCCCGAAAATTGCCAGGTCAATGACAAGCAGGTACTACCGCTAACAGAATTCTCCTCATAAACTTTACAATAGCTAGAACAAGCTGCTGCTGATGTTACGTCTTCATCATTTTCGTATAGAAAAATAATATCTGGTATGGTCTTTCTTGCTTACCATGTTGATTCTAGCTCTGTGTGAGTTCTTTCGACAAACGTTGTGCCTAAATATAATTTACTCTCCCACGCGTTGATGGTTACTTTCCTGTCATTGAAACTTTAGCTTTGGCATTAGTAAGTCTCTTTATATTTTAATATGATCAAAACAACGAGAACTTTGGCACTCACCTAATATTTGTCACGTTTTAGAATGATTTTCCGTATTCTTACTCAAAATGTGGGTTAATTTGATCCAGGATAACAATGTTTTTAGCAAAATAAAAAATTAAATATTAAATAAAGGCAAGAAAAATAACTAAACTGCTAAATCATGAAATTAAATAAATAAAAATATATGAAATAAATATTTTTGTTCGAAATGGGTTTAATCAGCGTCAAATGAAACCGTATTTAACGGAAGAATAGTTGAAGCTGACGAGTATGTTCTGATTTTTGGGTGAACATTACTTTTTTATCACAGAATGTCTTCACCTTCTGTGACGCTTTTTGGAACTCATAAAAGTCTAGGATATATCCAGGATTCATATGGATGTTTACTTTTAAATGCTAATTACTACCATAAGATATTTTTATTCATATTTAATACCAGATTCTTGAAACAAAGTAATGCAAAAGTTACTTTTTATGTATAACAGTATTCAAAAATAAAAACCACAGGAAACTTGATTACTTATTAAACCAGGAGGCAGCAGTGCAAATAATCACCTCATGTAGTTCACAGTTAAAGTTTCAGATAAAACTCGATTCGCATATTAAAAGGTAATCAATCTGTCAAGTCATATCACGGTGGAAACATCTGAAAAAAGGATCTTAATGGTTGACTCGTCGATTTAACATTGCATTTACCGAAACCATTAATGATAGGAAGCAGGCAAACACAATGGTGAACCTATGAGTAAAATAAATAAAATCGGATTTTTATATATTTTCCAGCAAATTATGACTTGCAGATCCAATTTCTTTTTAATATACTATTCAAGATTTAACTGATCCTTGAATTTCATCCGTAAACACGATGAGGTGATCGTACGTGCTGCAGCCTCTCTGTCTATATACAAATGTTACAATGATATTAGTAATTTAGAGCATTAGATGTTAGAGTTTCTGTAAAATATATTGTCATGAATCTAAAATTACTGAATTTTGTTTTCATATATACTCATCAGTCACATGTTTTGAAAAATTTCTAAACATTAAAGACTGGTTTTTAACAAACATTCGCAGTATGCATAGTAAATCATGTTTTACTTATGTGCAGTGTTGCCAGTGGGTTACTTTTTTAAATTTAGATTTCTTGATTGGCACCACTTTTTTGAAATCGTAAATTATCTTTTGTTTTAATCTTAATTACATGCCATTGAATAAGCCAAATTTTATCATTTTTAAAAAAGTGGTGCCAATCAAGAATCTGAATTTTAAAAAAGTAGCCCGTGTGGCAACACTGCTTATGTGTCTAAAATATCATTTGAAATTTATAACAGCAATATTTTGCCATACATCTTTATAAACATGTAAATCATGATATATTTTTTAATCTTTTGATTGCGGCAATGAAGTTTAGACTCTGTGGCGTAGCCAGGGTGGGAGTGCAAATGCTCTAAATAACACTAATTTTGTAAAGTTGTGTTGGGGTAATCTAATTGAAAAATTGTTTGCTCTCAACCAGCCGGAAAGCACGTGGGGTGTATTATACCCCACTTCTACGCGTCCTCTCTAGTAACTTCCTTGACGCGCGTTCCGCCAGGCTTTAATCAAGGCAAAGGAAATTTTACAATGTTACTGGCATCCGAAGCACTTGGACCCCCTTCCTGGCCACGGCACAGTAGCGCCTGATTTTATATTCGATTTATTACAACAGACACATTAACTTTTAAGAAGGGGGACGATATCACATAGAAGTATCTTTGTATAAGTTATTGCTCCCCCATGTTCAAGTTTTGGAAGACCACTTTTACTTAACCCTTTGATCTCTAGGGTCTAAATTTCTTCAAAATTCCAAATATAATATTGGTACGAGTATTTTGCAAAGAAAAAAACGGGTAACGGTAAACACGGAAAAATGCATCAAACATTTTTCAAATAAATTTGGTCGAATTTTCTGGTGCCATTGTCACATTTCGGAATTAAAATTACGTGGTAGAAAATTCTACCATTAGAGCTGAATGGGTTAGATTTAAAACTTCTTTATATTTCGTAGTAATTTACCAGGAAGAAAATTTTTCTTGTATTTCTAGCAGAAACCTACCACCAATTTCTTTATTTTTTCTTTTAAATTACTCTTTTTGAATCAGCGAAACAGCTGGAAACCTGATTAACCCTTTCCGGCACACTGTGCCCGGTCTGGGATACCTAGTTTTAATTTCATACGTGCAAACGGCACCAATAATATTTTAGTAAAATTTTGCTCTTACAATAAAAGTTTAAATTAAGGATTTCAAGATATGTAAAATATTCGTTTGTGAATTCTGGTATCAGTCGATAATTTCTCATTTTACTAACAGATTCTGGCCGTGCCGGAAAGGATTAATGTATGAGACAGATTTTTTTTTTAATTCAGTTCTCCTACTTGTTTAGTTTTTGGAGCACTACTTATTATTAAAGAAAGATCTTGTTTGTAAATTCCATGGAAACGTTATTCTTGCAAGATTTGCCAAAAATTACCCATGGAGTTATGAATAAAGAGTATGAGACAAGTACAAGTTGTTGAGTTACAAGTACAGTAAATGAGGAGGTAATTACAAAATGACGATTATTTCTTCTAAACGGATGAAGAGTTTTTGGTTACTACCAGTGAAAAAATTCGCCAATGATCTTGAATGGAAGCACGTTATTCATCTCTCTCTCTCAAAATTATGGTAAAAAGTTTATGTTGCATTTTACTGGTGTTAGTTTGCACAGGTTGTATGTTTTCAGTGACAGGAGATTGTCGTGGTTGTCACAATGTAGTCAAAGTAAATTTCCACGAGTAAAAATGAATGTAAGTTTTGCAATTATTTTTAATGAAATTTGTCATTAATGATGCACTTTAATAAAAGAAAATTTTTCTATTTAAATTTACTGGTGGAAGTTTCCGACCGACGTAATGAACTCTTGTTAAAGCGGTTACAGTAGAAGCTTCAGTATTTTAAAGATATGTCCGTTCCTCTTTCTTAATAGTTTTATGCATCTACCATGAATTTTTCCTGAAAAAATCTGGGACAACTGGGAAGCCTGAATGTTGTACGAGCAAAATAAATAATGATTTGGAAAGTATTTACCTCGAGTTATAGTCAGAAGATTAATAAGCATCCTTCACTTTAACTACACATACAAATATGTTATTACAACAATTGTTTATAAAAGTGTTTTTATACACGTAAATTTTCCTTTACATTCTTAAAAAAATAATAAATATCGAAGAATTACTTATTAACAAGAAACAGTGCTTTAAATTAATAATATATTATATATATTGGCATTTTTGTAAGTTTAAAAACAAATATGAAAATCTAACATTAAGTTTATTATGTTCCTTAAGCAAATTGGATTTACGCTCTTTTGTCCTAAATATAAAATTAAGCAGTCACACGCGAAAATCAATGAAATATGCGAGCAGGAGACAAACATTCCAGAAAGTAATCTTTATCAGCATTTTTGAAACTTTCGGTAACCGCGATACCAGATCGCTAGCTTTCACTAATTGAATTACTTGTCTCTCACACTTTCTTATTTTCTTGAATATAATAAAGCAGTAGAGAAATTCCATCGACAATCTTCGAAGTTAAACAAGATCGGATAGCGTTTGTATTCAAATATTTGCCGTAATGAAAAGGAAAGAAATTGGAACCAGGCGAAATCTAAATCCTAAACACAATCGGTATCAAAATACTGTTGTTAGGGAAAGGAGAAATATTATATCTTTAAACAATGTAAGTGCTTTTATTAAATCTAAATATTATATCAATAACAATGTTTATTTTATTCGAAATGAATTCAAAGCGACATGATGCACTTTCAGTTGGTCCGTTTTTCGAATTTTAGTATTTCCGAAGAAAGTTTTTGGTATATAGGTTTTTAGAATGCTTCGAACTGCCTTCGAAATTTTCAAAATAATTCTAAAAATAAGAATGGGAAAAACAGCCTTAACCGTTTACCCGCTGCTCTTGCGTTGACGCAACGGTCAAAATAAACGTGCATGTTTAAATTATTTACATACACACCATTATTTTCTATATTTAAAAATTAGCCCTAAAAAAATAATATTAAATTTTAATATTAAATAATACATATATTTTTTAATTTTCTGGTGAGAAAGATGTTTAGCGGAAAAGCTGAAATATTCAACCTTATAGTTTTGGCGATTAATGGGTTAAAAAAACACCGAATAGGGCCTTTGTATATGCCAAAGTCCTTTTTGCTTTATTTTAAATTGAGGAAAGAAATTTTAAAAAATAAAAATGCAGTCGAACCTCTATATAACGAAACTCCATATATCGAATTTCTCCATATAACGAATTTTTAGTAAGAACGGTCCCCTTTTCGCATGATTACATTAAAAACAGACTCTATATAGCGAAATATCTATCTCCATATAACGAATTTTTTCATAAATTGATCTTAATTTATTCAGTTTTAAAAAAGCTTCGAAATCATATGGAATCAATTTTCCATCACTTATTTTTGATTTATCGTTCAGTGGAGAGATTTTTTTTATAAATATTACTTCTCTCCTTATTCTTTAAATCTAACAAGTTCATCCCACCTCCCACACACCTTTCAACATCCTTCTCAAAACACAGTCAATTGAATTGTTACACATATAAGAGAGGAATCAATGAGAGCACATAAGAGAGACCTTCAAATGGAGGAAAATATCAACTACAATTTTTCATTCCTTGCTAAAATTTGAGAATTTTTTTTGAGAGCGTAACAATTGTAATTTTAAAATCAAAACAACAAAAAATTAGATTTCTTCCTCTGAAATTTATGTAAGTCTTCCTCATTTGATTTTCATTAAGCTTTCAAATAAATGTCTTTACTCTTTTTTGAAACTGCTTAAATAAGTAAGAAATAAAATGTTAGGTTAATATATACACTGGTGTCCAAAAGTTAAGCATAATTGGTAATTAAGTAGTTATTTTTAAGTAATGAAAGAAATATGAATCGGAATGTGCTGAAACTCCAGGTGTGTAAACAAAATAGTACGCGTCACATATTTTCGCGAAGAGTTTTCCCCGAAATCGAACAGGGGACCGTCAACAAATTGAAAAAGAACGAAGATCTTTTGGATAACCCTGTCAAAACTAATGTAGCAAAAGCGTTCAAACTGCACATTATGATTAATTGGCTTATTGTAATGTACTGTGTTAATTTTTACAAGGATAGCATGTATACTCGTAGAGAAATTAAGGTTTTTATAAAAACAGTCCTAAATTTTTCCAAGTATTTTGCTTATAATTTGCAGAGTTCTTATTATAAAATAATGTTCTTTTCTGAAAATATGACAAACATCATTGTACACAATACCCAGTCATCAGAATTTAAAAATAATAAAAATTGTATGAAAAATGAGTATGTTTAGTAAATAATTTTTCATTGCGCATGCGTCAACGATATCAAAACGTCATTTGCATATTGTGTTAGCTAAATGTATAGAGCAACTTCTGTAAAAGTTTCAAAAACATAGCTTGAAAATTCTGAAAATGGGAGCCTATAGAATCAACTCAAAATCCGTTATTCCTAAAGGAAGCAAAAAAATCAGGGGTTTTACCTAAATATAGTTGTACGTGCAATATTGTGTAGGCACTAAACAATGGAATATGGATACAGCCCCTCATCTTTTTGCTTCATTTAGGGAATAAAGGATTTTGAGTTGATTCTATAGGCTCCCATTTTCAGAATTTTCAAGCTATGTTTTTGAAACTTTTACAGAAGTTGCTCTATACATTTAGCTAACACAATATGCAAATGACATTTTGATATCGTTGACGCATGCGCAATGAAAAATTATTTACTAAACATACTCATTTTTCATACAATTTTTATTATTTTAAAATTCTGATGACAGAGTATTGTGTACAATGATATTTGTCATATTTTCAGAAAAGAACATTATTTTATAATAAGAACTCTGCAAATTATAAGCAAAAAACTTGGAAAAATTTTGGACTGTTTTTATAAAAACCTTAATTTCTCTACGAGTATACATGCTATCCTTGTAAAAATTAACACAGTACATTACAATAAGCCAATTAATCATAATGTGCAGTTTGAACGCTTTTGCTACATTAGTTTTGACAGGGTTATCCAAAAGATCTTCGTTCTTTTTCAATTTGTTGACGGTCCCCTGTTCGATTTCGGGGAAAACTCTTCGCGAAAATATGTGACGCGTACTATTTTGTTTACACACCTGGAGTTTCAGCACATTCCGATTCATATTTCTTTCATTACTTAAAAATAATTACTTAATTACCGATTATGCTTAACTTTTGGACACCAGTGTACTTTTAAACATTTCAAATTCTTAATTAAAAAGATCAAAAATAATATTTGTTCAAAATTTACACATTAAATACTATTTTTAACATCATACTCTATACATCGAATTTCTCTATATAACGAATTTTTTACTGGAACGATGGATTTCATTATATAGAGGCTCGACTGTATATGCATACATATCGACATGTTTCTGATGTGACTAAAATGATAATTCGTACCTAAATAATTTTTAATTGTGATTCAAGGAACATATGCAGCCGTTTTCTTAATCTGAATAAACCGAATTCTGTTCTTCATGATTACATGTTTAACCACTTGAAGGGCAGTGGGATGAAATATATCCCACTTAATTTTAATTAGTTAATGCCACATTGGCACCAGAATTTTGAAATATTTTTTTATTTTATTAAGTATGGGGGTGGGGGGAAATGGGGGGTATCTATTTTTATTTTTTTAAGTCCGGTGTCATTCAATCATTTTAGTATTTTAAGAATAGAAATGCTTTGTCCCGAAAAGGATGAAAGATTCACGAACAATTAAATATTACTTGATTCAGGTAGTAATTTTTGCCTCATTGATCTATGAGTAAAAATAAGAAAAATTAGTATAAAAAATATTTATGATCTATGTCTGAAAACTAGCTATTTTATCATCATTAAATATTTCAGGCAAGTTTACACAACGTTGTAAATATTGATGGTTTCTCTCATGTTTTTAAAATCCGAATTATGGTTAAATTGAGAAAACCGTCGCTTAATTTGTAAAATATTGGTAGAAATAATATTTGATTACGTTATGTAGTATTCTTAATCGATTGGTGAATAATTTTCTGCGAATTTATTTTGAATTGTAAAACAAAGTTACGGAATAAATAAATACCAACAATACACCAAACATTAATATGTTTCCTATACTACATGCAGTGTTCTCGCTGACATTTGACCTACGTTCGTAATTTGACTAATTAAAAATAAAAAACATTCGCCAAATGAAAAAAGTATTAGCAAAATAAATTCGTAGTGTAGCACAAAAAAATTATCTTTAATCCTTTAATGTACTCCCTTTTTTAAAAATATGTTCTAAAATAGCCTAAGTTTTTATAACTGCGACAATGATTGTTGTTAATCTAATTTCAATTATCCGCTACAAATATATTAAATATATATGTTAAAAATATGTATACATGCATACGTATGAAAAATAAAAAGAAAAGAAAAAAAAGGAAAAAATTGAGCACTAGCATTTTGGCGAATCTAATCACCGTTTTACTCGTCAAATGAAGAATTTAGTGTCGCAATTTGGCAAAATGGCGAGCGACAGCGAGAACACTGACTACATGATATACATGAAGGTTTATAATAAAGTCAACCGCAAGTCACAAATATACCTCAAATTCTGTTAATCTTCTCACCATAACTGAAGCAACTAGCTAATTTTCTACTATTACCCTCGAAAGAAGGCCTCGATTTTAATATCAACACGTTTTTATTATATTTTGAAACCTACGGTACTGTAAAAAATTACTTGGGTGAGCTATAGAGGAATATTTACTGTTTCTGTATAAAAAATTTGCACAGAATTTTCAGTCAGACGCCTAGTGTTTTGTCGTATGTCAAGAGCCGGGATAATTCTTCCATAAAAGTTTCCCATTTGAATTTGAAATTTCTTACTAAAATTAGAGGCCAAATTAGTAACTATGGAATAGAATATATGTATTCTATGGTATAATATCCAATAAACAAAGACATATTCATAGTGAATCATGTGTAGAAATATAGCGTCCGAAAAGGATAAATATAGAAGATCCTTCTTTAATGATGACTGACTTACATTCTACATTAGAAAAAATGTCTGAGCTTCAACAATAGAAACTTCCAATTGTTTAACCCTTTCAGCTCTGGGGTGTAAATTTCTTCAAAATTCCAAATGTCACATTTGCACCAGTATTTTCAAAGAAAAACAGTGGTAAACAATAGACACGAAAAAATGCATTAAACCTTTTTCAAATAAATTTGGTTGAATTTCCTGGTGCGACTGTGACATTTCGGAATTAAAATTATGTGGTTTAAAATTCTACTATAAAAGCTCAAGGGGTTAACACCACAGTATATATGAACCTGTCAATAAATCTAAAATGGAAATTCTGATTTTCCTTTTCATCAAGTTATTATGTGGATAATACTATACATTTCCATTAGATTTTTCAGAAGAATACAATTATCCTTTTTTATAATGTTTCTTCTTATTTTTCATAGAGGAAAATGAAGCATTTAAATTCAAATACTTTTCTAAGAGGGCTTCGAAGGTTTATAGGTTTTGTTCTTTTGTTATTCATTTGATAAAAAATAAATTATTTACTTAACACTAGAACGCCCGAAAAGAGTCGATTCGACTCCAACCGTGTAATTAAATTTCATTTTGACCCACAATTTTTTTCTTGAAATAAGTTCAATTTCAAATACGCTGATTTACGTTAAATAAATTAATTAAATAATTTCGAATAAAAACTCTGGTGTGAAATATTATTATGAAACTTCAGTAAAATTTCCGGGCGTTCTAGTGTTAAGGTTCATTTAAACTGAACTTTCTGATCAACTCTGGCATTTGTTCATTTGAAATACCGATTTATTTCTGTTTACGATATGTTTTTGGTTAGTAATACTAACAAATTTCGGATTATGCGTTAAGATGATGCTGTTTCTTCCTGTATGTCAGTTAAAAATACTTTCCCTTTCAACATTTTAATTAGTTATAATTTTATGCAAGAGTTTGTCAAGAGAAAGTTCATTTGGTGGAAATCACCCCCCCCCCCCTCTCATTTTATTAACAGTAATTTACTCTTTATTCAAGAAAAGTTTTTTGTTCTTAATATCTGCTGTAAACTATGGGAACGACTTGTATTCAGATGAAAAGTTTTGAGAGGAACACATTGATCTGTCCACATGCAATGCGACATAGTAGATGAAATTTCTTGCTTAAACTTTCACTTTCCTTGTGTATAAGTGTTAACAATCAGAAATAATTTATGCTAATGATGTGTATTTTGCAGTATTTTTGAACTAGGACTACGCTCTGACTACTAGTGTTAATCCTTTCCGGCACAGTGTGTCCGCTCTGGACACACCTAATTTTAATTCCAAACTTGCAATTGGGACCAATAATATTTTAATAAAATCTTTCTTTTACAATAAAAGCTTAAATTAAGGTGTTTTTGATTTCTTAAAAAGTCGTTTGTAAATTCCGGTGTCAGTCAATATTTTATCATTTTACTAACATAATTTGTCCCTGCCGGAAAGGGTTAAGAGCAATCACAAAAATGGTGACTGTCGTAGGTGGATATTTTAACCCCTTGAGGGGCAAAGGACTTATGTTCCTAAAATGTTCAAATGATTGACTGACACCGGGATTCGCAAACAAATTTATGTTATAGAAAGTAAAAGCTGTTTTCGCATACATCGTTAAAAGAAAATCTTAGTACTAAAATTCCGGTGCCAATGGGGCATAAGAGAATTTAAATTAAGTGGTATATATAATATACCGGTGCCTTTCAAGGGGTTAAAAGCTAGAACTTCAAAAACTTCATTTTGGCAACGGTATTTTCCGAATGTTTTTGTTGACTTATTTTACCTCAGAAAAAAAGAAGGAAAATACCTTTTTTTAATTACTAGTATCAAAATTCAGATGACCATACAAAATCTTTCGACAGCCTCTAATTTTATGTCAGCACGCAGGTCTAGTATCCAGGGTGATGTGCGCTGACGCAAAGTAACGGTTATTGAGAGATGAATTTCGAAAGCATTAGTTGTGAATACGACATCCTCTGTTATCACAAAAATCATCGTTTTACTTATTTGACAGGCGTTCCAAATGCTCAGCGAATTGAAAAGAAATATGTTTTAAGAGAAAATGTCATAGTAGTACAGCATTTGTGCTGGGGATAACCTCCAAATGTGATTTCTGTGCAATTTACAAAAAAATCTAGAAGGGAATTTTTACTCAGAAAATATTTGTGTTCATTTGGGAGGCCTGATTTGCAATTAAAAAGTACCAAGAAAATGATTGGAAAATAAAGTTGCACCTATTCAAGGGAGAGTAAAATGCTAAAATACTAAGAGCATCAACGTCATCAACCATTTTTAAGAAAGCGTATAGGGAACTTTGAGTAATTTTAACACTATAACCGCCGGGTATCTTACTCAGTTTTTATAAAAAGTGTTTCTTACCAGAATTTAAATTTTTGGCCATTTTGATCCCTAATGGTGGTTCTAGTGTAAATAAAACTTTTAACCCTTTGCCCTCTGGTGGGTAAATTTCTTCAAAATTCCAAATTTCACATTAGAACCAGCATTTTGCAAAGAAAAAAAACGGTTAGCAATATACACGATAAAATGCATTAAGCCTTTTTCAAATAAATTTGGTCGAGTTTTCTGGTGTCGATGTGACATTTCGGAATTAAAATTATGTGGTAGAAAATTCTACAATCAGAGCTCAAAGAGTTAAACACTAAATCAAGTAAGAAATTCAAATTTGTAAAAATAATGTAACTTTATGATTTAATTATGAATTATAAAATTATTGTTAGATTCAATTCTAGATACAGTAAATTCAGCCGTATAATCCGCGGATCAAACATTTTTGTTTGGACTCATAAATTTTATTTAGTATTTGAAAACAAATGTTTAACGCGATCTGATAAATTTCATTTTATTTAAAAAATCATCTGGGTCGAAACGACATTCTTTGATCCGCAGATATTACGACGGAAAATATGATATGATCCAACAGAAATACTTGTTTCATAGCTGCCAATTTTTACGCGATTTCGTTAACATTAAAATTCAAGAGAAAATTTGCCTTATTTAACCTTTTCCTTCGCACGTTAATTCTGTTTGTAAAATTATGAAATGATGGATTGGCACTAGAATTAACGAATGAATTTATTGGAAAATAAAAAATTGTTTATTTCCTTGTTCTTAGTAAAAGGAAAGTTTTAAGTAATTATGATTATGATTCGTGCCAGTACTCTTAACTCGCCTGAGGGGCGGAGGTATGCCTATGAAACCATTTAATTTTAAATTATCAAATGCTATATTGGCATCATAATATTGATAAAGAAAATTTCAGTTTATCATACGTGTGAAATTCTGCGTTTTCTTATTTATAACTAAATTTGTTTTCTAATTTCGGTGTCATTCATTCATTTCAGTACTTTCGTAACGGAAATGCTCTGCGATGCCGAAGATTAAAATTAGGTGTCCTTTTTTTTTGGGGGGGGGAGGGGAACACCGCTCACTAAAGGCTTAAACCGACAGTTTCTAATTAAATAAGGGGAAATTTTCCGTTAAATTTTAGTGGTAAGAAATAAGCATAACAATTTGCAGCTCTGCTGGTCTTTCTGTTCGACTTTTTTTTTAAATAGCTGATTTTTAAATATCACTATCAAGAATATGTGAAAATAATTTATAAATCTAGAGATAATGAAAGATAGAAAGGAAAAGAGACACAAAATACATATCTATTTATTAATGATCTGAAGTAATCTTTCTAATTTCTTTTTCAACTATGTTTCTAAATAAAATTTAATATCTACATTCTAAAACGCAGATATTTTTTCAAAAATTGCTTTAACGAAAAGAACATCGCAATCTCTGTGAATCGATTATGTACTTAAAAACACTTATAACTTATTTATATGGCCTAAACCTTAAAAAATCAGGAAACGCATGTGCGTGTCAAAACATAGTTATCTTAAAATTTCGAATTCCGAAGCATTATCTAATACGTGTATCCATAACAAATACGCTGTTTATTCGTCAACAATACTAAAAAACTGATATTTATATTATCTGTTCGTAGAAATGTTTTCCTTCTCCTTTTTCTTCTCTGGAAGCCATGCAAGCACACAATTTGTACATATTATCTTAATTTTTACTTTTACATTGAAATATTTCTTGAGTGAGCACATTATATAAACTCTTTGCATAAATGAACATAAATATAATGATTTTTTATGCGTTAAATATCAGAAGAAAAATTGCATTTACTTAGAGAGAATTTATTTGCTTTCCAATTGTAGTAAAGGTAATAAACACTGTAAACCTTCAAAAAACTTACTAAAAATAATTATAAATTACAAATTTTTGTCCTTTTCTGCTTAGATTTTTAAAAGCCTGTCAAATTTTCTCGAGCAAGATTCCTATAATTATAACAATAATAACTATTTTCTGTAATCAAAGAACCATTGTGACTAAATAAGGAATCAATTACTGTTTAACAACAGTGGCGTCATGTGGGTTTGAGTATGACGCACTTTATATATAATTCATTCACCAGGGAATTTTATTTAGAAATATTCGCAAAAAAAGTTACCATAATATGAAATACTCGAAATAATTAAACAAAAAAAAAAAAAAATCATACTATTGCACTGTATTTATCACATTGCTTTGTAGCAGTAGATTTCACTGCATGTCCTGCCGAGTAACCAGATTTTAATATAAAAAATCTTCTCCTGAATATATCGCTGTGTTTCTAAACTAAGTAAGGCGCTTATTAATATTAAGATTAACTGTATGAGTAAGAGCACCTTTCAGAAATATCAGGGAATAATAATGCTATATACTAGTAAATCTGCCTCAAATACTAGTAAATCAATACCCTCAACTTCAACTTTGTAAATCACTGCTCATTACCTCGTTTTGCGTAATATTTAACTCCATACAAACAGCAACTGAAAGTATTCAAGGAGCATGAATATTTATAAGAATAAAAAATTCATAGGAAGTTTCAGGAATTATATGCGTTAAATTGGTCATGCTATGCAACGATATTCTAAAATTCTGATAACCTGCAAATTATGATATATTTTTATATAAAAAAGTACATTTCATTAAAGGGGCTTTGCCCAGCCTGACTTCCCTGAGATTTCATTAAATTTACATTCGTAATTTTCTATTGATTGTGCGAATAGTTAGAATTCATCTTAGATTCCATTTTACACTAACATTTTTAAGGGTAAACAATAGTTTAGAAAAGCCTTTTATATTATTCTAATTAGCAGGGTTTTTTTTACCAACTAAACATAAACTATATTTAATGTATTAGTAATTTATCGAAATGTAAAGGAGTTATCTAATTTAGCATCTTGTATTTTATACAATTTTTCTTTCCCAAAATATTTTTTTTTTTTTTTTGCCGTTTTACATTACTTATATCAAAGATCTTATCTAAATACAAATCATAATTTATTATAGAAATTCTTTATATGCTGCTCAGAAATAAATGGATATCTGTTGTGATTGAAGATGAAAGTGAAAATGAGTAATATTATTTCGGTCTTTATTTTGTATATTCACTATCCTATATCATTTCAATATTCATTTTCAAGTATGAAATAATGTAATATGTTTACACAGTTTCAGCTATTTTTTCTCGTAAAAGTCACTATTCTTGAAAGTGCGGCTTATATCACTAAACCCGACTATGTATTTGCATATAAGTTAATAAATGGGTATTTCCATGAGCATTTTAGCTCTTTTTCATGAAAGTTATAAAAACAAAACTTAATTAACCCTTTCCGGCACACTGTGCCCGGTCTGGGATACCTAATTTTAATTCCAAACTTGCAAACGGCACCAATAACATTTTAGTAAGTTTTTGCTTTTACAATAAAAGCTTCAATTAACCCTTTGCGGCGCAGGGCAAATTCACTGCTTAGGTATTGAAATTAATGACTGACACCGGAATTTGAAAACAACTTTATTTGTAAATAAGAAAACGCTATATTTCACGCATTCAATAAACCGTAATTTTCTTCAACGAAATTCCGGTGCGAATGTGGCGTTTGAGAATTAAAGTTAAGCGGTATATCTATGAAACTACCGCCCCACAAGGGGTTAAGGAATTCAAACTATCTGAAAAATTCGTTTGGGAATTCCGGTGTCAGTTTATACTTTCTTATTTTACTAAGAGATTTTGCCCGTGCCGGAAAGGGTTAAAATTTTATGGTACAAGTCTGATTAAAATTAGGTGGGCTATAATATATCCCCCTAAACTTCAAGGGTTTGAATAAAAGTGGTGCTCAAAAACGTATGCAGTGGAGCCATGCAAATAGAGGAGTGATATTCACAAAGTACATACCATTCTCAGTAGAATGGTATCATTAACTTTATTGCGACTTTTAATATCAATATACCATGTTAGTGACATGATTTTTTTTTATATTTCTTTATGGATTGTAAATAAATATCAACAGTTTTACAACTTATTTCACATCTATTGTTATGTACATTTATATGAGTGGGATTGCTTTTGCAAACAGTGCATTAACCCTTTGAGCTCTGGTGGGTAAATTTCTTCAAAATTTCAATTGTCACATTTGCACGAGCATTTTTCAAAGAAAAAAACCGGTTAACGATGTACACGAAAAAATGCATTAAATCTTTACAAATAAATTTGGTCGAATTTTCTGGTGTCGTTGTGACATTTCGGAATTAAAATTATGTGGTAGAACATTCTACCATCAAGAGCTCAAAGGGTTAAAGTGACACACTTAGCAGTCAAGCTTTCACTTCTCAAATTTTCTCTCCCCTTTAAGTATTTGGAGATAAAATAGCATGGTATGATATTTTAAAATTTCTCCAGAGTCTGTACATTGATGTCAGTTGTTTTACAAATAGTTTCATAGCTGTTGTTTCTCATTAAAATTAAGTTGCGCAAGATGTCCTGCAGGCTAATTTTTTATTTCAAAACTGTTTCGAAATTTGTTGAGTGCATAGTTTTGTAATGAATTTTTTTATTTTAAAATTTTAGTGATTATAACTGTAGTTTATTAATTTGTATTATGTAGTATTTATTAAAGGATTTTATATTGATCTCTTATTAAAATACAATAATATATTTTAGGTGCTATAGCAAACTGGGAGGAATGGTGGACATACGATGGTATATCTGGTATGTATGCATATTGTTTCTCTGATATTATACATTTTCGAATTGCAAGGATGAAAAATGAAGGTATTTTTAACATAAAACAATAGATTTTCGAAACAGAAAGGTCTAACTATTTAACGCTATTTCCCTGCAGAAAAAATTGTATTATTTAATGACAGAATTTTGTTTAAAAGTTTCTTTATTAAATGAGTGTATCTAACCGTGTTGCAATTCCCCAGGTAAATATTTAATTTTGAAAAAGATACAAAAACCAGATTGGTTATAAGAGAATATGAGTAAATGATTGTTTTCTTCTTCAATTTGAATACCAATTTATCTGCATATTACAATTTCGCTTCAATTCTTTGAGCTCTGGTGGGTGAATAGCTTCAAAATTCCAAATGTCACATTGACATCAATATCTTGCATTAAAAAACCCCTCTTTTTCTAGTGTATACACAAAAAATGCATTAAACCTTTTTCAAATAAATTTGGTTCAATAATCCAGTGCCATTGTAACATTTGTATTTAAAATTAAGTGGTTGAAAATTCAACCAACAGAGCTCAAAGGGTTAAGTATTTTTAGAGACATTAATTCAATACAGTCAAATTTGATACTAACAAGGAAGGTCTCCATACTGGGCATACTCAGAATTTTTTGAAAAAAATACTAATTAAAGTACTTATGTATGTAATAAAGGATCATTCAAAATTAGCGGCGGAATCACATTATAATGTATGTAAAAAATAAAATATTTTCGAATATTTAGCATGAAAAGACGAAAGAGTCACTCGATTTGGCGAGCAATAATTTTCCACGCCAAAAGCAAACGATTATAATGCAACTGAAAACTGCTGGATATTTAGAATGCGTGCAAATGGTATTTAATGAATTTAAAAATAAACAATGAGAGACTTTAATATATTATGTGCATATGTATACATATTGTACTACATGTATATATTACTTGTTGAAGTAGCTATTTAATTAATCACTGGAAAAAATGTTTTCATAGATTTTAAAAAATCATATTGAGAAAATATATCTTCATTTATTAAAACGTTTTTAAAAATAAAAGCCAGGTGTTTCCATAGCAACAAAATCTAATCGACAATTCTCAATTTGACTTTGAGCTTGAAACAAATTTAATTAATTTACATTATAAATTTAGTTTTGATCTCAATTCTTGATGATTAAATTTGAACATAAATACATATAAATATCAATATAACAAAATTATGCTTAAAACAAACTAAAACTTACAAAACTAAAGTTATTTAAATTAAACTTATCAAAGCAAGTTCAACATGAAACTTTTCTTTTCTTGAAGTATATTTGACATAAAGTATTTTTTGAAATTACATTCCTTCGCCAACCGGCGATAAACGGATACTGAATGGAGGTTCCGCCGAAAATTTTTTATAAACGTATATATCCACACGAGAAGAACATTCTGTAATTTTTTCAGATTTTTACGGGTACGCCCGTATGGAGACCTTCCTTATAAGATTGAGTAATGCGTTTAATACTGAATAAATGTGGGTATTTAAAAAGATACTGCATTTTCTTTTTTATTGAGATGTCATCGTAATAATAACATTTGCTGCTAATTGCGTTGCCTGATTTTTTTTTCGGCAAAAGAACAGAAAGATGATTCCTAAACCACGGCTGATTTTCTGCAGTAGTTTGAATACCACAATTACACGTAGTGTATTTTCGCTTAATTAACTGGAAGGTATTATGAGTGGACAAACTCTTTGGAAATAGTACTATTTGAATAGCACGAATCATCATTAAATCTGTTAAAACGACGATTTTGCAATTTACCGTAAAAACGCTCAATAATATACAGGCTGTCGCAGGCGACTATTTTGAAATTCTATTCTCACCACTACTTCAAGAAAATAAATTTTATAGTTAACTAAAACACTGTTAAAACCACTGACACAACATATCCGGAAGTTATCATCCATAGACTATCCTGTATATAAATTTATCTATGTTCTAAAAAACATTTCTTGATAATTTAGAAGCCATATGGCGCTAAAACACATAACACATTAATAACCATCTTTTAACAATTTACGCTTATACTCAGTAACCTTTATGAATTCTCTTCTTTAGCTCTGTATATCAACTATCACATTTATACACACCATGTACTAGAATGCATGATCATAGTGAAACTTAAAAGTATATACTGTAATTAAAAATGCATTTCCATACCTCATCGCTACTGTATCCTATTTCGGATAGAATACACAAACTAAAATCTTTTGCGTGGCCCAGAAAATGCTAGGTACTTCATATTATCCATGAAATAACTTATAATAAGCATTGCTGACCCAATGAAATTCCATTATATATAAACTGTTTAACAGAATTAAAATAAGGCGCACAAATTTAACCCTATAGCATTATGAAATAGAATTCTTTTGTGTGGCCCTGTAAATGAATAATTACTATTCTTTGAAATGCATGTTCTACAGAATGCATATTTTAGTGCACTTGATAAATGTATGTATTTTTTATGTTTGAAAGGGTGTAACGTCTTTAAAATATATTTGGAACGATTTTTTCTCTTAGACCGTAATGTAACGGGAAACTTTTGACTGTCCTAGTAAACAGTGTTGATTTCAGGGGGTGGCATGGGGGAAGATGCTATGCGCTGCACATACAATTAAAGAACTCGATGTAGGGGATGCAGAATGTGGTCACCCTTAGCGCATTTTTAGAATATAGTCAGTAGATGAATATATGGCAAGGATAAAATGTAATATGCTTGAGTGGGTCTCATAGAAAAAGTATCAAATATGCAGAATTTTAAATATTTATTGCTTACTCGGATAAAATACACATATTTCTGAATAGCCGAATGGTGCATTCGACAGAGCGCCAGATTTCTAACTTTTCTTTCCTAAACTCCGTGGATACTATACTCCGACAAGACTTTTTATGATTTTTTCTTTCACACAGTCAAAATAAAGAGTAATTAAATTAAAATCATAACAATATATAAATATATACATATACTGTAATCATTTAAATTTCAGCTATTTTTAGAAAATATGCTTCTGCGTGCTCACATATATACTTATGTATATACAAAAAAATTGCAATTCTGAGGCAGTTTTATGGATCTAATGAAAAAAATACATAATTGGTATTCTTCAGACGGAAAATGTTTTATTCTATTTACACTTATTTACAGTTTTTTATACGAATAAATCTCTATTCTTCCAAAAGAAGTGAGTTAAGTTGTGCTACATAAAATTAAAATATGGTATTTTAACTTCGCCTTTTCTAATAAAGAGCAAGTATTTATTTATTTATTTATTTATTTATTTTTTAAATGAAAAGTCGTTTTCTTTTTATCTCGAGATGCTAAGTTTGGAATTAAAACAACTGTTTTCGAAAAAAAAAAATCTTTTCATGGACATAAATATATATTAAATTCGTCGATTTGTAGGTGGTTTTTAGCAAAACATGTAAACACAGTGAGTTTGTTCTGTTTACTCTTTTCCGTGTTAAAGTTTTCGAATTTTTCTTCTGCAGACGAGTGAGTAGGGCATTCTCATTTAAAGTTTTGCTGAGATTATACTTTTTTTAGAGTATTGTTGTAATTAACCCTTTCCGGCACACTGTGCCCGGTCTGGGATTCCTAATTTTAATTCCAAACTTGCGAACGGCACCAATAATATTTTAATAAAATTTTGCTTATACAATAAAAGCTTAAATTAAGGATTTCAAAGTATCTAAAAAGTTCGTTTATGAACTCCGGTGTCAGTCGATAATTTCTCATTTTACTAGCAAATTTTGCCCGTGCAGGAAAGGGTTAAAGTGATAAAAGGGGTCTAATGAAGAATTTGCTAAATTTACAAGCGTTGGATAAATAATTTCAGAGGACTCAATTCATAGCAAAAAGAAAGTCTAGTCAAGGTATCGAACTCACCAAGTTAAGGGAGAGAAAATTTAGAAGTCTAGAATTCTGCCAACTGTACTATCCGCAGCTCAGAAATGCGTGAAACATATCCAATTACAAAGTAAGACTTAAAAATTGTGCTACTTTGGATTTTTTTTTAACACCCCCTCTGAATATTTCAATTTACCTTTGTCATATGATTATCTCCTGACTATAACTCCATCTAAAAACAAAGGGTCTCAAATTCTGTGCCACCGACTTCTGGTCTTCTCCATAGTTGGACTTTAGAACAGGGCCTGATTATCAACGGGGCACTCTCCCACCAGAAAAAGTAAATAGAAATTTTTTCCTTATTCATGATAGTAATTTTGACTGAAAAGGGCGTTTAAACAAGGCGAAAATTTCTATGTAATTTTACTGGGGAGAGAGTGCCCCGTTAGTAATCAGGCTCTGCATTAGAATTAACTAACGGAATTTTTTTAGTGATCATCCCGTATTTTTTCATACATTGCCATATTATCCAATGTCTTTCATATTAATCCTATGAATATTAGGTGTACTATCTGATTCCAAAAAAGCATGACTAATGAATTAAAAGCTGAGTCTATTTATATGGAAACATTTCTGTCACTGAAGGCAATTTATCCAATACGAAAATAATGGTAGCCAGTGCAGGACTGCCGCAGGTGACCATTTTTTAATTCTACCTTGCACCACTTTTTCATAACAGAAATCAATAACACATTCTTTGAAAATATTTTCAAGAGAATTGTGCTTCAAATTTATTTTAGAAAAAAACTGGTGCGAGCAGAATACAGAAATAGTCCCTTCTGCAGTCCTGGCAGTGGCAGCTTGTAACTGACTTTATCGGGGGTTTTAAGTACATTTTTCTCAAATTTACTGTTTCATTACTACTTTTTTTTAAGAAATAGTTGCTTTATTTATAAGCAGAACATCTTGTCCTCAAACCAAGTTTTAAATTGCATTTAAAATTTTATTGTAAGGCAATAATAAATTTTACAACATAGTGGTTCATTTATGATTAACTTGCGGCAGGATGAACATTCTTCATTTAAGCAGGGTTCGTACGCCTCCTGGAATTTTGCAGATCAGAAACTTCTTCGACACCAGTATTTTCCCATATAAATTTATTCCTTAAAAGAAGGCGAAATTTTGCCCGTATAAACGGGATTCATTTTCCTATAAAAATGTACTGGTGACTCTTCTGTAAAATTCCCTGAACTGTGCAAATCCTGTATAAGGCATTCTGAGAAACTTTTAATCAGTTCATGGCTAGTTCCATGAAAACTTATCATGTCTGTCACACAGCTAAAAATCACTATTCTTGTTGGCCACCGTATTTTTCGAAAATTTTCCTTCACCGTATTCAACTGATGAGATATCTCTCCGGGGGGGGGGGGGGGGAAATAAGTCACATTTTTTAATTCGAAAATACTGGTAGTTCGAAATCGTTGTATCTGACAGACATGACAAGTTTCATGGAATTGGCCTCATGAGAAACATTTAAAAATTAAAAAATAATTTTAATTCTTTATTATAAGTATTTTAATTCACTACAAAAACTTTTAATTTTGCTTTACTTTTTTTTATTTTATAAATCTGAAGTGTCTATATTTAAGAAAAACAGTGTTATTCTACGAATAAAATAGGGGTGTTAAAAATAATTAATTAATTTTAGATAAATGTGAAATGTGCTTTAAATAAGGGATATTTTAAGATACTTTAAAATAAGTTCCATGTGATACATTTAATGAAAACCTTTTCTTTAGTTTAATTTGAATATCCATTTACGCTTTAACTTTTATCAACATAAGATTAGTAGGGGTAATTACTACTGGAAACAGAAAAGTGACGCTATTAAATTGTTGCCAAATTTATTTTAGCACCTGCTCTCTTTCATACATATTTAATATATTTTTTAATTATTGCTGGATAATACGGAAAATAATTTTCATTCTATCAGAAAATTTTGCATAACCAATTTCCATATGCATAAATATGGCTTTAAAATTCATTCTGATATCTTTCTAATAAAAAAAGTATTATGAGGACGCGATAAATGTTTAATGATGCGTATAAAATTTTTAGTAAAATGTAGAATATTAAAAGTACTCTCTATTTAAGCACTAAAGATGGGGAAAAGTTTTGAATTTTTTAATCAGAGTTTCATGAAATAAAGAAACACTTGAAAAATAGAAAGAAAAATTCTCACTTTGGTTGAACTTACTTCCCAGTAAAACTTCTTACATTTTTCTCAGTTTTTGTCGTTATTTTCAGTTTATCATTTTCCAGAGTTTCGTTTTTAATTACCGTACTTTGCATTTTCAAAGTAGCGGATTTTGGGATTATGTTTTTTTTTTTTTTTTTTTTTTTTTTTTTCAAATTAAATGTAATCATACTTATCAATCATTCTGTTTTATATTACTTTTCGTTGTCGCTTTACTTTCTTTTTTATGTGACTTTTATGTGATGATTTTTATGATATTTATCTTTTCTATGAATTGTGCGCAGTGTGAAGTAATGGGCATTTAACATCAAAATGTTAAACAAGGTGAACGAAACCGAATCTAGTTATGAATAAACAGGGGAGACATACAGTGAATTTTTTAGCAATTGCGAATGAATTAATGTTGCGATGTTGTTATAGGATGATGGCTGTTTCTTTTAATTCGGCCAACCGTTAATGATTCCAATAGGCGAATACTTCCACCAGCAAATTTTAATAGTGAATATCTTCTTCTTTAAGAGCCTTATCAATAAAAAATTTCTCTTAAAATATGGTATAAAAAATTCTAATTCTTTTTACTGATATCACTTCGCTCAAGTATTATAGTCATTTCACCGAGATATAAAGAAGGTGGTTTGGCTGTCACAATGTAACGGATCTATAAACTCACACCAGTAAAAATTAAACCAATTTTTATAATCAATTTATTAAAATATATCATTAAGGATGCACTTAAAGAAGTAGAAATTTTCTAACTAAATTTACAGGTTGAAGTGTTTTGCGGTAAAAATGAATCCCTGCAAAAGCGGTTATACCTGAAACTTCACTATTTTAAGAGTCCCTTGAGAAACGGTTGGATTAAAATCTACTTTTTTTTTCAAAACACCTCCTCCTAGAACATGAAGCGTTGCGCAACTAAAGTTAGTTATTCGCATGGTTCCGCTCATGTCACAATATCGTCGGTACCATATCAAAGTATCCAATATGAAAACAGTGTTGCCCGTGGGCTACTATATTAAAATTCAGATTTCTTTATTGGCACCACTTTTCTGAAATAGTAAAATTCTTCTTATTTTTACCCTAGTTATTCTGTAATGAGATAATGTTAAATAAGTTTTTTTTAAGTAGTGCCAAGCAATAAATCTAAATCTTAAAAATGTAAGCACTAGTTTAATCTTCAATAGTTTGATATAGCATAGCTGCCAACTCTTCCGACTTTTTGGCCCAGAAAAATTTAATAGAAATACTTTACTTACTTAATCGGTAGATTTCGGAGATTTGAAATGGTAAAATTTTCTGTAAAATTTTTCCGGGCCAGAAAAGCGGAAGATGTTGGCAGCTATGGATATGGTACCGAAGATATGTAAAATCTACGAACCGTAATTTCCCGCGAATAAGTGTAAGCTCAGATAACTAAATTTTTTACTAAAATTTGTTTTAAATAACACGTGACTTGCTTTTGCTTAGCATTTATATGAATTCATTTTTTAAATTTATTTTACAGTTTGAGAAAGACTTAACTAAGCCGTGGCGTATATGCGGGAAATTACAGTAGTCTTTTATAAAATTTTTACATCTGTATTAGGTTCATACCGAAACCTTTTTTTTGCTGAGTGCTCCATTAATTGGAACACCTAGCTTGATTCCCAAATGCCAAAATGGCATCCGAATTTTTATAAAAGTATTTTCCTTTCATTATGCATGTTAAAAAAGCTTTTACTCAATTCCAAGAAAGAAAAAAAAAGATCCTAATTTCCAGTGTCACTCATTTATGTAATCATTTAACCCTAATAGGAATACCGTTTGCAGTCTGCAAACGGTAAATTTTAATGCCCAAATATCCAATTGGAACCAGTAAGTTTTTAACACAAAATCAATCTCATAATATGAGTGAAAAGCAGCTTTTGATTATTATCAGATACATTTGTTCGACAATTGCGGTGTGAATTAATTATTTGAAGACTTTTGGAGCAGAAATGCCTTGCCCCTGAAAGGATTAATTTGCTCAAAATTATCCAGCGAAATTCGGAATATATTTACAAAACTTCGGTTTTATTATGAATGCTAAAGAATGCAAAGATTTTAAGCGAAAGCAACCGAAATCTTACCATTTAAAAAAAGTGGTGACAATCTTCATATCTGAATTTTTAAAAAGTAGTCGTCTGGCAACACTGTGCCACAAACAAATTCTAATAAAAATCTTTACCTTATTTAACCCTTAAAGGACGAGCGTCTCGTACACGTGCCGCATGGGATGCTCAAAATCCTTGATTATTGTCACCAGTAAATTTGTATTTTAAATTTTGCCTTATTTAATCGCAGCATTTTCCGGATTTGATTGGGTAAGAATTTCTGTTTTGAAAAACCTGTGACATAAGATATAAATGCTAAAAAAGACGCTCGTTCCGAAGAGGTTAATGACACCTGACCATTACTAATTTTTAAGAGTAGTAATTTGAAGATAATTTTTTTTAACATTAGTAGTGACAAATGTATAAATTGTACGGTTTCTATTCGTGTCAAGCAATATTATTCCCGCGTTGCCAGCGTGGCTACGTATTTGAAATTGAGATTTGTTGACTGGCACCAATTCTTTGAAATATTAAAATTTGGTTTATTTAATGAATTATTAAAGCGAAAGCAAAGGTAATTTTATCATTTCAGAAAAGTGGTGCAAATCCACTTTTCCACTGAAATATGAATTAAAAAAAGCGCTGCCTGCTGGCAACTTTGTATTTTACAGACATTCCTGGTTTAACCTTTTGCTTACGGGCTAGAAATGGCGAATTTTTTATATTCATTCGTACCACAATTTAAGAAAAAAATTGTTTTTCATAGATTTCTCTTGAAATTTTTCTGGTGCAAATATATCGCGCGGATTAGTTTTAAAAAAGTGGTACGAATATAATAAAGCAATCTTCTCTGGGACGACATATATCCCAACCCCGAAAGCAAAAGGTTAAATAAAGCAAGAAATATTATTCGTGATTCCCGGTATAAAGTTGGATTTTTGAAAATATAAGATCGAGTTAGCATCAGTAATTATATATATAAAACCCCTCCATGTATAACAATTCCGGGAACAACCCATCCACGCGAAAAAGAAATTTATTGCAACCACGTTATGCTTAAGTATTCCGAGCCGTTCACAAATATTCTAATTGTTCAACTTATGGAAATATACATGTAAAAGATTTATTCTTACTCATTTTCTTTAAAACCTAAAAAAACTATCTAATTATAATGTTTAAGTTCTAAAGAAAACAACTAGCAATAACGTGAAAAGCAATCGGTCTAAGAATATTAATGCTGTTGCCATTCAAGAATGACAGATTCATAGTCTATAGAAAATATTTAGAAAAGTTACCTCCAGTTTTAAAGGTTATCTATTTTCTGACAAATAGAAATGTCCCATAGTCTTAGTGAAGCGTTCTCAATGGTCAAATTTACAGTTGTAAATGATGTCACTACATTTTATTGCGCTTTGAAAACTTTTCATGCTTTCAAAAACAATATTTAATTAAAGCTTTTTTTAAGGAAAGCGAAGTGCGTTTTAAATGCAATTTTGTTAGAATATTTATACTCAGGTTGCCTTTTTTTTAGAGCAGTGAATGACTTTTGATAATGATTACATTGTCATATCACGACTCATGAGTTATTGTTTACTCTTTACTGTTTACATTTGTTTTCGATCTTAAAAAGTGTTTTCTTTTAAGTATTAGCTAAAAAAATGAAGCTTTACATTGTTATAATTTTTTGTAATGCAATGAGCGAAGACGAAAGTCCCATTGCAAGAAGACGACGTTGAAAAAAATGGCCAGAATATTCTTTTAAAATTTATGTATTTACCATTTGTTCATTACAATCCCCCTATTCACCAGATAGTTTTGTTATAGTTTTGAATGCAGATTTCTGTTGAAATTTTCTTTTCTTTTTTTAGATTTTTCCCCCATGTTTAATCGCTGTATTTTAAAAATTGTTTAAGCCTAAAGTGGCTATAATTGACCACAGTTGTTGCAATTTTTTATCATCTTTTTAAAAATGCAAACACGTCATTTTGACGGGCTATCTTCTAGTACATGTAATAATATTCCAGAAATTTTCACATATTTTTTCAACACTCAAAACGGTTTAACTAATGAATCGCACTTGTATCAGGAATGCAAACACATGGCACAGTGAGCGCTCATCACCACTGAATTTTTATAGTGTTAGTACCTTTATTTAATGATGGAATTTGAGAAGTTCAATAAAGTGAAAATACTAAACTCATAACAATCAGTATTGACATATTTGGCAGATTTTTTTCTTTAGCTATATTGTATTCACCACAGAAAATTTAAACAGCAATTTTTCTTCTTTTAACTTATGGTATATCCATAAACATGTAAAGCAAAAATAATTATTAAAATTTTCCGGTGAGAATTTGAAATGCCCAAGTAAAATAAGAATCAGCCAGATGCGGAAATAGTTGCGACAATGGGCCAATTGTATTGCAATGCTTTTATCCATGATCGTATCAGTCGAAACGTTGCCTCACGTGTTAAAAAGTTGGATATATTCTAAGATGTGAAACTCAAAACATAATATCTTAAATCCTGCATAATAATTATCAAGCTGACTATGCGTATCAAAGAATTAAAGTTCTTTTTGAACACGCGACAGTAATATTTTGTTCCAGTTTGATTAGAGTAAAATATCTCGAGAAAAATTTTGAACATAAAAAACATTCGTAATTAAACTGCGATTAAACAACCCGAAATAATTAAAGGACCATTCATTGGTTATTGTAAAGTAATAAAGAAGGAAAGTCTGCTAAAATCCTTACAAAATGTTTTTTAAATAATTAACGCTCAATTACTATGGTTAATAAAAATGTTTTTTATTATTATTAGTGATCATAAACCCTTCTTATTAACTTAAATTAATTATTTCATACTTCACTGAATAAATAATTAAAAATTAATGAAACGCTTATGGTAAAAAGCATGGCATAAAACTTAACAACATTATTTTGCAAATTATGAAATGCAAGAAAATAATTACATAGTAACTTCATTCAATTTAGATAATTTATAAGTTTGATGTATGTGTTTTAGTATTTTTTTAAAGATTAGAATAGGTCCGCTAGTATTCCGGAATTTATTATTTTAAAATACTAATGGAACTGCTTATGTTAATTCTTTTATTTACTTAAATAATATTTTATTAAGGTTTTGATCAGTGGCCAGCTGCGATATGTTTTTCGTAAACCAAATTTGGATAACAAAAGAACTATCCTTAAAAAAAAAATTGTTAAAATATTACTTTAAAGAAATATATTTTAGTCAAAAATAATGCATTGTTAAAAATTAGGTTATTTCTTATTAGTTACTATTGACAAATATATATATACAGGGTGTCTAGCAAATAACACCCTGATTTCAAATTTAAATTTCTCAAAAACAAAGATCAATAGAATTATGCAGTAAACGGTTTGTTTATCAGGTAAGCTGTAAAAATGTTATACAAAAGTTTCGAACGGTAAATATTTTGAAAAGATTTTGTTCTGATTGCAAAGAATTCTTTGATTTTCACTTTTTTTTTGCTTTAGATTGCTGCCATAGAATGTGTTTTCGGCTTAACCCTTTGAGCTCTGGTGCGTAAATTTCCTCAAAATTCAAAATGTCACATTTCACCAGAATCTTGCAAAGGAAAAATTCGGTTTACGATATACGCGAAAAAATGCATTAAACCTTTTTCAGAGAAATCTGGTCAAATATTCCGGTGCCAGGTGATAATTTTGAATTAAAACTAAGTGGTAAAAAATTCTATCATCAGAGCTTAACCCTTTCCGGCGCAGTGTTACCACTCCAGCAACACCTAATTTTAATTCCAAGCTTACAAACGGCACCAATAATATTTTAGTAAAATTTTACTTTTAAAATGACAGCTTAAATCAGGGAATTCTTAATTTCTAAAAGATTCTTTTGTAAATTCCGGTGTCAGTCAACAATTTCTCATTTTACAAACAGAATTTGTCTGCGCCGGAAAGGGTTAAAGGGTTAAAGTGCCATATTTCATAGTTTTTTTTTAAATTAAATTTTTGAAATTTCGAAATTCTAAAAATATACTTCGAAAAATCTTTAAAATATTGCACTGTAAGCTGAAAAATTATTTCTCTTAAGGCAATCTAAAACAAGAAAAATGTCAAATCAAAGCATTCTATGCAATCAGAACGCGATTTTTTTCAAAATATTCACTGTTTGAAATTTCTGTATAAGATTTTTACGGTTTACCTAATGAAAAAACCGTTTACCGCATACTACTATCGATCTTTGTTTTTAAGAAATTTAGGGCACCGGTATATGTTATATACCACTTAATTTTTATTCCCAAATGCCACATTGACACCAAAGTTTAAGAATGAACTTTTGTTTCATATGATATACTCGAAGAAAAGCTTTTACTTTGTTTCATATAAAATTGTTTATAAATACCGGTGTCAATCAATCATTTTAACATTTTAGTAGCAGAAGTGCTTTGCCCCTCAAGGGGTTAATTTTGAAATCAGGGTGTTATTTGCTGGACACCCTGTGTATATAAATATTCATTTTGTATAGAATAATTAATAGTTATTAAAATTGGAATTTTTATTGTAAAATTATTTTGCAGCAGTATTTGGACTTTAAGTAAAACGATACTTTAAGTAAAACTACGTTTTAATTAGTTAATCCTCGGTGTAGAAGTATTTTAGCCATTTATATTGGAAAATATTCTCTTTAATAATATTTATAATATAATTTAAATTAAGAGTTAATACATTTTAACTACATATATTTTTTTGTATTTAAGAATACAGTAAAACCTCTAAATAACGGACACTTCGGGAACGCAGAAATTGTCCGCTATTCGGAGGTGTCCGCTATTGGGAAAACCTCAAAGATACAAAAAACACTAAGAAATGCTTAATGTGTCATGAATTGACTTTTATATGCCCTATAACTTCTACTATATGATTAATCAAAAATTAAAATTATTTTTTAAACAATAAAACTGAAACTGAAATAAAATTGTGCACACCTTCATCCACTGTTTATTACATTCTTATGAAAAAAAATCTGTTGCAAAAATTTTCTTTTGCTTGCGATGACATGTAATTTGTTTTTCAATGTGACATTATTAGACATTATAAAGTTCCGGGCGGGAAAGGGGATTTGCACTTTTTGACCATTAAAAGAACAAAATCTCAAAATCTTCCGGGGGGAGGGGCATTTCAATGCTGTGGCAGATGTCCCATCCGGGCACCCCCCTGAATTCAACACTGAACGTTGAGAGGTGATTTTCCCCAGACCACGATCTACATTTATTTGTGATCACAAAATTTGTGACACATTGCCCTGGTAAATTTAGAGGCCTTTTTACTTTCTTTTTTCTTTTTTTCTTGTTAAAAATATATTTTTCATTCTTTATCGCCAAAAATAGTGTCCGCTATTTAGAATGTCCGTTATTCGGAGGTTTAACATACAAAAATTTAGGTTTTGGGAGTGGGGATCGGAAAACTGTCCGTTAAATAGAGGTGTCCGCTATTCGGGAGTGTCCGTTATGGAGGTTTTACTGTATTAAAATAGTCTCATTCATTGCATCCTAGCTGCGAAAATTCTATCCTTTAAATCTTCTCATTTTATTCTGGTTTACAGGAACAACTGAATTTATTCTTTTTTCGGTATATAAAAAAATTATGTAAGCAACTATTTTTTTAAAACATTTCTTTTATTTTTAAAGTGCATAAAATTAAATTTCTTATTACGCGGAGAAAAAAAAATTATACTCCTTTATAAGGTACTTTATACCTTACTTTTTAGAAACATTCTTTGAAGCTTTACGAAAATTTCCTTTAAACTGTCATCTTTCATTTATTTAGAGTTCTACCTTGCTATTATTTTTTCTACTAAAATTTACCTTAAATATTTAGAAATAAATTAATTTTTAAATCAGAAAATTTCACATCATGGCCAACTAAATGCATTTGTTCAAATAGTTTGTTTTTGCAATATACTACTGTTCACATATTGTCATGCTACAATTTAAATTTTAATATTAACTATTATATATATTTTTTATTCATCTAAATAAACGAGAAATATCATCAACCACATAATTCCTACACATTAGAATAATTCATTACGTTATATTTATCATAGCATACATTTTAATATGAATGCCTATGTAAAATTATAAAATGTAATGGTTTAAATTGACTGACATAAAAACGGCCTGATTTTTTTTTTTTTTTTCTGCGGGTGTACCGTCCTATAGCATTTGTCACCAATAATTTCTAAGAAGTTTTTACACTTTATTTTTCTCCAACGAAAGAAGTCAAAGACGTCTTTTATAAAATACTTGTATTTTTTATAAAAAAAACAAGCCTTCGGTAGCCGTCAGTTTGGCCTCAGCACTCAGATCTTCAAATACATGGGGCATTCATAACAGCTGTGAGTTAAGTTATTCCAGGTTATATGTCATTTTATCGTGTGTGCACTTTCCTTTAATTATGTTGCAGGTAAGTTTACCGCTTAGGTAACAAAAAAAGTAAGAAGATTCAATATTAGTCAGTTTGGAATTAAAACACGTTCAAAAACTTCAAGGATTTTTAAGCACACCAAAGCAATACATGCTTTATTTAAAGAAAAAATATGTATTTGTTCATTTCTATGAAAACTTGCCATGTCTGTCACACAGCTATAAATCGCTATGCTTGTTGGCCACTGCTATTTTCAAAAAGTTTGCTTCGCCCTATTCAACTGACGAAATAGCTCCGATAAAATAAGTCACATTTTTCCGTTCTAAAATATTGGTAGCCAAAACTCGTTGCATGTGACAGACGTGACAATTTTTCATGGAATTAACACTTTAGTTCTATTGACCATTTTTTACTAAATTTATGGTGTTGATGCACATAAAATCCCCTAAATAAAGTGATTCATGCGAACTTTGAACTAGAAAAACAGCAACCTAATTTCGTACGCATACTCCGCTGTTCAGATAACTCGATTTCGAAAAAAAAAAAATATTTTGAATAAAATCTAGCGTAATTCTGCTTAGCGTTTTTTTACTTTGTTTTTTCAAAACTATTTCCGGGTTTATCAGACTAAGCCGCGGCGTATATGTGAGAATTTATGGTATTTTTCATTGTGAATCTTTCCATACTCTTATAGGAGTTCGCTTAATCAGAGTTGCCAAGTCTCCGGCTTTTTGTACACCAATATCATTTTACCGAAAAATTCATTATTTTAAATAGCCGAAACGTTCCAATTAAATAAAACTAAATTTTCTGTATTAAAATTCTGGTATCCAAAAAGCCGAAGAGTTGGCAGCTCTGTTTTAATAGACTTCAGTTTAGTCAATATTTCTTGATACTGAGGTTACAAGAATCTCGCCTCCAGTACCTGGGTTAGTAGACCCTTTTACACGCATTCCTGTCGAAATGAGTTGTCCCCATTACAACTCTTTGGTGCCTTTCTGACTTATGAAGGATAGCTCCTCGTGCAATCTCTCCCAGCTCTCAAGTTATGGTCAGTTCGTCGGTCACGGTAGTCATTCCTAGGCACTAGAGGATGTAATCGAAACTAATCAATTTTCCGCCCGGATCATAACTTGGAATCAACGGATACCGAACATCTGTGAAAGGAGTCGATCCAGGAAGCCTTTCCCGAATCACTTTAACCCTTTCCCGCACGCTGTGCCCGGTCTGGGATACTTAATTTTAATTCCAAACTTGCGAGTGGCACCAGTAGTATTTTAGTAAAATTTTGCTGTTACAATAAAAGCTTTAATTAAAGAATTTAAAATATCTAAAAAATTCCTTTGTGAATTCTGGTGTCAGTCAATAATTTCTCATGTTACTACAAAATTTACCCGTGCCGGAAAGGGTTAACCCTTTGAAGGGCGATGGTATAAAATATATACCACTTAATTTTAATTCCGAAACGCCGCATTGACACCAGAATTTTGAAAGGAAAATGTTTATTTTCTGAAGCACGTTAGAAAAGTTTTCATCTTTTTTGAAATAAATAAGTTTTTAAATTCTGATATCAATCAACCATTTCCGCATTTTAAGAATAGAAGTGTTTTGCCCCTCAAAGGGTTAAAGGAACCTTTATCAAGTCATACTGTCGGAACCATGTCAAACTGCTCAATATGAAACCAGTGTTGTCGGTGATTTATGTTTCTTTTCTAAAATTTCCTTTTATTTAATGACAAGCAAAATGGTACAAGAATAAAGCTAATTTCACTATTTTATAAAAGTGGTGTGAATCAAACAATTCTAGATAAATAACGTGAAGCTCGCAGGCAGTGAATATCCCGGGAGCGAGAATTAATGATTTAATGATATATTAATTAAGGAGAAAGCAAGAGGAGTTTTACCATTTGAGGAAAGTGATGCTAATTAAGAAATCTGAATTTTAATACGTACTCAGCTGGCAGCACTCTTTTCCGTTGGATAGTTTGAAATGGTACGAACGGTATGAGAACAAAAGCATTTTTCTTCGGTAATCATTGGAAAGAGAACGTACCACTTCTGATACCAGAGGAGTTGCTGGAAATCCCTTTCTAAAGGCTTAGACATCATCTTGCTAAATCTTGAGTTTGTTAAAGTTTCCTAGTCTTCTGGGCCGGTGCCATCTAGATTAGAAAAAATCGTGATGCGCTTTGTCGTTACATCACGAAAGTCACAGGAAGCAGGCAAAATAAGGAAAAAGAATTGAACCCTTTTGATTTCTTTGGCTTGTGGAAATATCGAATATTATTTCCTGATATTAACCAATTAACTCGTCAATATTTTTGAAATTTTTTTTAATTAATGCCTATTTTTGTGTTTTTTACAGAATTTTAAATCTTTTATCACCGGTTTTTCAAAACACAAATTTTCGCTTAACCCTTTCCGGTGCAGTGTTACCGGTCTGACAGCACCTAATTTTAATTCAAAACTTGCAACTGGCATCAATAATATTTTAATAAGATCATGCTTTTACAATAAAAGCTTTAATTAAAAAGTTCTTGATTTCTTAAAAAGTCGTTTGTAAATTCCGGTGTTAGTCGATAATTTCTCATTTTACTAAAATAATTTCTCTGCGCCGGAAAGGGTTAATTGAATTAGAAAAATGTTCGGATTAAATATCATAAGTTCTAAAATAAAAATTTACTTGTGAGAAAAATAAATCATGATTGGCAAAAACACGTTGCCCTTACGTCATACGGGCAACGTGTTTTTACTCGCCTGACTGTTAGATGCCGTTAATTAATATTACAAGAATAAACGAAATCGTAACATGCAAGTTCTTGGAATTCGTTCCTTTGTTTTTCTTACTTGGTATGATATTTCGTGACGTCACACGAAGTGCAAAACAAGAGGAAATTTACCTTTTCTGACCAGTGATGTTAATCAAGAAATCTGAATTTTTAAAAGTTGCCAACTGGCAACATTGCTTTCCCATTGGATAGTTTGACATGTTACAAACTATATGGCAGCAAAGGCATTTTTCGTCATGAATCATTGGGATGAGAACGTGCATTTTTTAAACCAAAAGAGCTGCTGAAAATGTCTTTCTAATGCAGGGGTCGGAGCATATATGACAAATTTCATTTTCTTACCAGTATTTTTTATTAATAATCTTCAACAGACATTTTTACATAGTATGCCGTAGAAATATCTCACTGAGATTGTTGATAAAATATATTGGTATGAACAATAAAATTTGTCCTACATCAGGGTTCGCACAACTCTACCACTAAATTTTTACAGTATTTTCAATGTATTTCACTGTAGAAAAATAATGCGAAAATTGTGAATCGAGGCGGTGATTGCGAATTCTGTTTCTTAAAAATTAAATATAAATTTTCTTATCATTAAAAGTGGTGTCAGAGTCCTTACAAAATATAAGGAGTGTGCGAACCCTGTATATGCTTCGACAACTGCTCTAATGGGATAGACATCGCCTCACTAGGGCTCGAGTACGCAGTTAATTTTTTCTCGTCCTCCGGACTAACGCCCTCTAGATTTGAGAAAACCATGACACGTTTCGTTGTGACTCACGAAACGTCACAGGAAGCCGGCAAAATAAAGAAAAAAACATGCTTTTTTATTTCGCTGGCTCATGGAACTATTAGTTATTACTTCTGAACTATAAGTAATAATTCCAGGAATCAACGAAATCGAAACACACAAGTTGTTAATTTTTTTTTCGTTTATTTTCCCAGCTTCGTATGACATTTTGTGACGTCACGCGAAGTGTATGCAACTTTTTAGTGCTATCGATAGAATTACTATAACATTTAGCTCCCAATTCTTCCTCTCCTATACACCACAAAAATTTAATAGATTTTTTTTATTTAATCGGCAGGTTATTGCGATCTAGGAAAATAAAATGTACTATAATTTTTTTTTGTATTGCAAAAAAGCTAAGTGTTAGCTATTCTATAATTTGAGTTGTTACATTTTAGATGACTAACATCAGGATTTATTAAAAAAAATTATTAAAAACATAGCTAAAATTATATTATATATGAGTCCAATTATGAATTATTTATCACGGTACACTCTGTAAATAGAATTTGCGTCTGTTATTAAATAAAATACGGTCATCAGTTGTTTCTGTTTTATTTAAAATATTTTTAGCTGTAATCTTTCAATTAAGTGGCGTATGAGTGAACATAAAATTCATTACTAACACTTCAATATACTCGATTTCTTACAAGAAGCACAACTAGGTTTTTTTCGCTAAGAGGCAATTTCATTTTCTCTCTTGCTGATGCTGTTATTAAAGATTCAGATATCACATTCTCCCACTGCTTTTATTAAACTTGCTTATGAATTCCATTTTGAAGGCGTGAATATTTCTTACGTACAAAAAGAAAAACTCGACTAACACGTTTTAATAAAGACTTTCTTCTTAGAGACAAGAGTTTCAATTGTCTTCTTTTTTGAATGCTTACAGTTAAATTCGTAAGAGAAACAATTTGCTCACATGTAATGAAAAAGCAAAATAACTTTTATTTCGAAATATTTGCTAAGGATAACATATAAAAATAATACTATGTCTGAATCCTTATTTTTTATTGACTTGAAAAATTAAATGAAAAACTGTATATTAAACTATGTCGACATGTTTAAGAATTTTTTTTGGAAATAACTGCAACTGTTTCAGAATAGTGAACTTCATGTATTTTAATGACATACATTCCTTGATTAAATAAATCAAAGATTATTTTCAATAATGAAATTTTCCAATATGTCAGCGGTGATAATGGAATTGATTTTTTTGTAACATGTATTTGATTCTAATTTTGTATCGAAGCAGAAAGCTATCAAAGAAAAGACAAAAGTTTAAATTCCATCGGCACGTTAGTTTGTTGACTTTTTGAAATGACATAATTTCTCTGAAAATTATTAGGATAAGTTTAATAAATACATTTAAAAAAATATTTTTACTTATATCGTGCATGAATTATTTTCATATTCGAATGAATCATTTGTTCATGAGCAAAAGTATAACCTCGAATTTTCAGATTTTAAAAATTAATTACTACAGAAAATTTCATAAAAATACAGTATATATATATATATATATATATATATATATATATATATATATATATATATACTGTATTTTATGTATATATGTTACATAATGTCGTGTGATATTTAATTCACCCTCTAATGCCCGTGATTGCATACATGCTACTTAAAAATTTGTGCATTTCTAAATCAGATATTCTGAATTCTTACGAGAAATTTAGCCTAACCAGTGATCGAGAGGTTCTGTTCTCAGAGATAGTAGATGGGGATGCTGGGTACGAATCCAATTGCGTCCGTCGTCATTATCGTTCAGAGTTCAGTTGTTTTCTTCTAGCCTTGGATTTCCTTGCGTAAATGCGGTTAGGTTCCCATGGATGATACCCCCTCACTTTCGTGCCCGTATCGCTCGTGTAGGCAATGGGCCACTTTAAACAACATAAACACATACACACACAGAGAGAAATGGCTAATTCCATGAAAATGTATCACGTTTGTCACTTACAACGAGTTTTAGCTACCAGTATTTAGAACGGAAAATGTGACTCATTTAATAGGAGATATCTCTTCAGTTGAATGTGGAGAAACAAACTTTTCAAAAATAACGGTTGCCAACAAGCAAAATGATTATTCGCTGCGTGATAGGCATGACTTTTTTGCATGGAAATGACAAAATACGAGATTATGTGATTGGTGTTCGTTGCATTGTGTGCTCTATTTATTAAGGGACCTTAAATTATGAAAAAAAAATGAAATTTATTATTGGCATTTTCTTGTATGAATTTAGATTTTCTTAATCACGGAATTTTTAAAACGTATTGTGCCATGGAAATAAGAGGGTTAAAAGTTGACGCATTTCTGCGTTATTTGTAATACAATCGTTAAAAATCCTTTAACCCTTTCCGGCATGGGCAAAATATGTACTAAAAATGAGAAATTATCGACTGACACCGGAATTCACAAACGAATATTTTACGTATTTTGAATTCCTTAATTTAAGCTTTTATTGTAAAAGCAAAATTTTTCTAAAATATTATTGGTGCCGTTTACAGATTTGGAATTAAAATTAGGTATCCCAGGACAGGGCACAGTGTGCCGGAAGGGGTTACCCCATAACTGCTGTTAGCGTTCTCAGAGACCGCTGAGTGTTTCAGGTTTGACAGTTTAACTTGCAATTTAGTTGCTTTTTAGTTTGACTTTAGATACTTGTGAAATTTATTTCGTATGGAGCTTTATTACTACCTCTAGATGCTTTTGAATATCTGTATTTTATTTATGTTAGTCTTCTGTATAAAGTTTAATACATAAATAGTAATCTGAGTTGATGTAACATTTTATTCATCTTTAGATTAAGCGGTCTGACAGACCGCTTACAGCAGTTATGTGACAATTTTTGCCACAGCAGTTAAGGGTTAATTCTACCAGAGAAAAATTAAATAGTTATTTTTCGTTTATATAATCATAAATATTTGTTGAATAAAATAAAGGAAATTCATTATTTAATTTAAGTATTCAAATATAAGAAATTTTAGTATTTAATTTTGTGGCCTGTATATTTTTAAGAAGTAATTTTGCCATCCCCTTGAAGGTTGTAAGTATAGTACATATAATCCTCAATTTTAGTACTAAAATTCAAAAACCAGAATTTTTTAATAAATCTTCAATTGATAATATATAGGGAGGAAATATTTTTCTTGTTTTCAAACTGATTTCTGCGTAAATCCTCATAGTATTCAGTCATTTAACTATTTCAGCGACAAGAATACTTTGCACTTGAAAGCATTATGAAGCATTCTTTTTACAAAAATTGTTCTGAGGCTTTGAGGTGAAAAAAAGGTGGAGAAAATACCATACACTCTTTTTTAGCCCTTCCAAAATTTTTAAGGGGTGAAAATGGTCATTTTTTTAGAATCATGCCAAATTACAGAAGTTGTATATACTCATTAACCCCTTGGGGACGAGCGACACGTATACGTGCCGCAAAAAGGCTTAAGAATCCTTCTTTATTCCCACCAGTAAAGTTATGCAGTAAAATTTGCCTTATTCAATATTATATATATAAAATTAATATTTCCCGATTCAATAAGACATAAATTTCTACTTTTTTAAACCGGTGACAAAACATTAAAAGTTTCGTAAAAGGCTCTCGTCCCGAAGGGGTTAATCGACCTGAACTTTTTTACATAATGCAACTTTGAGGCTAAAAGTTGAAAAATATATCCCTCCCCGTCTTTTTTGCCGGAAGGCTATGAGAGTTTGAAATTGTGCAACTCTTGACTCGTCCTCCTAACGCCGACTCAGGACTCACCACGGGGCTGTAGCTGCAGCGCGAATCCCATCCACTGCCGTACCCAGGCTCCCAACCAATCAGCCAAAATATTGGCGGGATAACATAAGCCATGTTTAGATTAGATCCATATTTAGTCATAGCTTAGCCATATTTTGGCGTGGACAATAAGATCCACATGTAGTGTCAGGTCAAATTTTAACATAATAGCATGAGAAGTAATGGTGGTTCTTATGAAATCATGGCTTTGCTCATGTCAAGAAACTTTTAAGATGACCTGTGTTACCAGTTTTACATTGTTCTCTACGGCTTACATATATTATGGAATTTTCGTCGAAGTAGGAGTTGGTCTCTCCCCAATCAAAATGAAGTGAAGAAGTGTTTACCAGATTAGATTAACAGGTAATCTTGGTCTCAGACCAACTTATTATGTCGAATTAATTATTAGAGTAAAAATTTATGGTTCGATAGAGAAAATTTCTTTCAGATTTTTTCTGTGTGAAAATGTCTTTAAGTTTCAGTACCCATCGTAACCGAAGCTCTCAAACGTGCTTCTTATGATCGACTACCATTTAACCCTTTCAGGGCAAGGTATTTTTGCTCCAAAAATGTTCAAATGATGAATTCACACAGCAATTTACGAACAAATTTCTTTGAAAATAAACAAAAGGTCTTTTTCACGTATATTATCCTATCGAAATTGTATTAAAAAGTTACTGGTGCCATTTCGCAGCTAGGCATTAAAATCAATGGTTTGAAGACTACAAAAGGTGCTCGTGAAGGTGTTAACCCTTTCCGGCGCAGTGTTACCACTCCGGCAACACCTAATTTTAATTCCAAACTTACAAACGGCACCAATAATATTTTAGTAAAATTTTACTTTTACAATGACAGCTTAAATCAGGGAATTCTTAATTTCTAAAAAAGTCTTTTGTAAATTCCGGTGTCAGACAACAATTTCTCATTTTACGAACAGAATTTTTCTGCGCCGGAAAGGGTTAACCCTTTCTTGCACGGGCAAAATCTGTTAGTAAAATGAGAAATTATCGACTGATACCGGAATTCAGAAACGAATTTTTGAGATATTTTGAATTCCTTAATTAATGCTTTTTATTACAAAAGCAAAATTTTACGAAAATAATATTGGTGCCGTTTGCAAGTTTGGAATTAAAATTAGGTATTCCAGATCGGGCACAGTGTGCCGGAAAGGGTTAACGGAAGAACAAACTTCCAGAATTAGATATTCATTGCTTCCATCGTTCATAAAATTTTCAGAAGAGCAAAGAAAGCATTCGTCTTAATGACCTTGTTCACCACATCTTGGAATTTCACAGATCAGCCTCTGCATTTGCTGATGAATTAATTGAAGAATATGTTTATGTTTCTTGAACTTTCAAGATTTTGTCTTATTTTCGAGCCATAGAGGTACGTCTACTGTCATAACTTATGTGAAAATGTTGATGAGACTTCCAAGTGGGAGTTTTTAATAAAATGTATTATCTCATCAACATTGTGACGTACTTTATGAGAGTATACTTACTTCTGTGGCTCAGTTTATTTTTCTGACATTATTTCCGCCTTTTAGTCTCAAGGTTTAACCTACAAAAAATTCAGATCGATTGGTCAATACCTACTCGTAATTAATCTCGTGAAATTTGGCTTAATTCTCTTCAGGAGCTTGGTAAGGGATAGCGGAGGGGTGTGCGGGTATTTACCCTAAAATCTACACTTAAAGGCCATGCGTTTAACAAATGGGCTTGATCGGACAAAATGTACATTATTTTATGATTTTTCTTCTATCTGTTCGATTTTTGTTAAAACTTCAAAAATTTCAGCGGCATGCACGAACGGAAGATATTTTTTCGATTACAAAAACTCACTTGCATTTGTATTGAGACGTAGCAACTATTCCGCACAATATCCGCACGATTCTCAGTTTTTTTCCGCTCCGGTCTATTGATCATGACCTATACTAAATAAATTAAGAGTTAATTGAAAACGTTTATGAGTTAATCTAAATTTATTTGAAAACCACTCATTCAGTTTTATGTGACATAAACGCAATGCAAATCTTTTCAATTAAAATATTTTCACAAACTTATGTCCAACAGCTAATTATAAAATTAGTTGGACATTAAACAGCGTTTTCGTACATTCCATTGTAATATAAGAGTATGAATTATTCGCAATGGATAATATTTTTCATGCCCTTTATTTTATAATTCCTATATTTATAGATGAATTCTTATTTCAAGAATTTAAACCCTTGTACTGATATTACTTCTATTTTTGTGATTCATAAAGGCGGAGTTGCATTATATAGTGAAAATTTTATTGTTCCTAGTAGAACCTTTAATCAGAAATCTTCATGAATTTTTTTATTTAAGATATTCAAGAGTCAAATAAAAAGAAGATATTATTTTCAAAATATTGATACAAACAATAAAATTATCAGTATAGAATGCAACCCTTGTAAAGGCAAATACGTCTGTAAAATATAAGAATAATCATAAATACAAATATTTCATATTCTCAAATATATCATTAAAACGTTTATACTTATAGTTAAATTATTTCTGTTTACTGAAAATCACTTTAAATTAAATATGAATATAACACAAAATTCATGGGTAAAACATATAATGCCTTTTATTTTTATATAAAAAATACTTTGAAAATTAAACGGTTTATTTTAGTATTTTAAAAGATTAAAATAATCTTTTATCTTATGAATTTATAAAGATAAACCTTCTTGAAAAAAAAATATTTAAAAATGCAGAATTTTATAACATTTGAATATTATATGCGTTATTTATTATATAAATTTTTTTTATCTATGATTTTATAATATTCCTTAAGTAATATTTTATGTACAGTAATATAACAAACACCTTGAAGAAATATTATACAACGTTAAGAAACGATGTATGCCAGTGTTATATATCAAATATATAAAAATAAAAGTTTGTCTGCGTGTCTGTAATTCCATACAAATCTACAGTTTGGAAATAAGAATCGGTAAATATTACAAACATGCGTATTAAATCTGTCAGGGGCAAGCTACTTCTATTCGCAAAATTCTAAAATGAGTGATTGACACCAGAATTTATAAATAAATTAATTTCAAAATACCCAAAAACTTTTGTTAACGCACTTACTTAAAGGAAATTTTTTATTTTAATAATTTGGTACCAAAGTCGCATTGAAGAAGTAAAATTAGGTGGTCCAAAAATGAACCACCGAACTTAAAGGGGTTAAAATACGGCCGAGGTAACTAAAGTAATTTTAAATCGAAATAATATATAATTAATTTTTAATTAATAAAAAACGGCCGATTTCACAGCAAATTCCTATCAAATTTAAACAGTTTTCTATATAGCTGCTGGCAGCAATTAAAAATCCACAATAAAATCCTTACCACAACAATTAGTTTTTTATTGCAAGATCTCCACGCGGAAAAGAAAATGAAATAAATATTCTGATGGTTAAAATAGTGAATATTATGTCATAACTTTTCTATTGCAAGATTTCATCGTGGAAAGTAAAAAAAAAAAAAAAAATAGTTTGATGAATTAAAAAGTGAATATTGCGTCATATTTGAAATATGGACGTCAGCAGGTGAATATATAACGGCATATGAGTTTTTAAAAATGTATTGAAGCATGATAAAAACCCGGTTGTGGAAATATTGCGATATTTTAACATTTTTATATTCTCTGAATTTATATTTACCATTTTTAAACCAATTTCATACATATATGTGTGTGTGCCTGTATATTGAAATTTCCACAAAGGTTTACGTCCGTACAGTTCATTCTTAGTGAAGAACTGAAATAAAGATTACAACATTACAAAATGAAACAAACATTGTTAAAATTCGGGACAGCACCAGGTACTTTAGATTGCACTATTATGAAGATTTTTTCGGTAATGAATGCATACACTTTTTTCAGTTATTTTAAGTCTTTCCTGCTCAGTGATCCCACATCTGGACCACCTAATTTTAATACCAATTTTAAAATTGTCACCAAGAATATTTAACAAAAATTTATTTACCGTAATTTCGGGTGTATAAGCCGCGGCTCAAACAATTCTTTTTGGACCCAGAAATATTATTTAGTAATTGAAGACAAATATTTACGGCGATCTAACTAGTTATATTTGTTTCTTAAAAAATTCTGGGGCGAAAAAGAATTGTTTGATCTGCGGCTTATACACCCGAAATTACGGTATGTAATAAAAGTTTAAAACAACATGTTTTTATTTCCAAGAAGTTTGTTTGTAAATTCTGGTATCAGTCAGTCCTTTAATGATTTTACAATTAGAGGTTTCGGTGCCGGAAAGGGTTAAACATTTTTGTTATTGTTTGACAAATAGAATTATGAATAAAAAGCGGGAGACATAGGCATAAGTGCAAATATCTCTTAATTATTCCGAAGTCTAATTGTAGATGAAAATGTTTTGGACCGGAAAACTTATTTAATCGAAAATTTCAAAACGAAATTTGAAATGTACCTCGTAGAAAGAACACACATTTTCTTATATATTTTTTCCGGTTTGGAATTGCAAATTTTGGATTAGACTCCGAAATAATTAGGATGTTGACATCTATGCATATAGTGTATTCTGTAACAGTTGCAAGTGAAGTAAAAGAGGAGCTTGTTATAAGATAGCTGCTATTTATTATAAGATGGCTGCTATTCGGAAACTTTGTGCGGCTAATCGGATACAAAGTTTCTGAATACCGCATATGAAAACTTCTAACAGATAACTTAAAAGAAATTTTCGTTCTATTTTAGCACTTTATTAATAGGTAATTTCTCTCATTAATTTAGTGAAAATTTTCTATTTATTTTTACTGGCACAATTTCGCCCAGGAACTACACTCTCTTCACTGGCACTGACATGTGGTTGTCTTGGTTGTCACAATGTAAATTTAATTTGTTGTATTTAAAGCTTAAAAAATCTGATACGTATTGTGAAGTTTATATCTATTGATAAAATGACTACAATATATTAAGTTGTCCCAAAACATTTCTTTTGTTTAAAAAAAAGAAAAAAAAATGAAAATTTCAAAAAAAGCTGAAGAGCTTTATTGAAGAGCACTTAAGTCAATCTGTTGAGCAAACCTCTTCTATCTTTCTGGTAGTATAACAACACCTTCTTTCCATAACTTTATTGATTCGGTGGCAAAAATATTTACCAAGTTGATTTCTTTTGGTATTCGAAGAGTTCATTGTTTTGTGTAAGAACAGAAGTTTTGAGAGAAACAAACAAGCTATAATCAGATGGAGTATTGTCCGAAGAGAAAGAAGAATGGGCAAGAATGTCTCAATCGAATGCAAGGAGTTTGTTTCTGAAAGTCAAAAATATATGTTGAATCGAGTCGCGATAATGTAAGGTAATACCTCGTTTGTTTGCTATTTCGGGATGTTTCATTTCTATTGCTACCTTCAGTTCGGCTAATTGGTTGTAATAATTTTCAGATTTAATGATTAGGTGGAAGTTGCTCGTAGTGCATCCAATTTTGCCAAATTGGGACCAAAACCTTCTTCTGTAAGAATCTGGATTTAGCGACATGAATGGGATCTTATTTCGACTGGATCAGGATTGTTTGCGTTCCTGACTATTATAAAGTATCCAACTTTCGTCCAATGTGACAAATCTTTTCAAAAAGCATCTTTTTGATGCTGAATATGCGATTTACAAAGTTGCTCGTCAACAGATCTATCGCCATTAGATCGCCTCTAGAAAATCTTTTATATTCTACTCGCACCAATATTTTTAAAAACACATTTTTTTTTCAAATGTTTTCTAATTATCAATAAAAGATTTTTATTTTCAGAAAGTGGTGCCAGTTGATTAAAAAATAGCACATGAATTCAAAAGAAGCTTTTTGAACAATCTTTGACTGGGAAAAACGAATTCATTGCGTTCAATTGAGATGCTCGGACGCAATCTCCCTACTCTTTGGACAATGCTCTATATGATTGCTGTTTGTTTTTATCTTGAAAATTCTCTTCACGGAAAAAAATGTTAAAATAACATAAAAAGTCATCTCAGTAAGTGTTTTGTAAGCAAATCAAAACATTATTGGAAAGAAGGCATTATGAGACCCCTGGTAATGTAGACGAAGTTACGCAGAACACAACAGCACTGATATACTTCAATAAAATCTTGCCGTTTTCAAAATTTGCTTGGGTTATTTCTGGTCAAAAAACGAAAGAAACTTTTGGAACGACCTAATATTATCTTGTCTGAAATATAAAGAATTTTTAAAAACTAGATACTGATTTTTCAAAATATTTGGATCTCAGACAAACCATGATGTATATTTCCAACTTTTACACTCTTCTGTTACTGTTCTGTTACTGTCTGTTACTGTTCTGTTCTGTTCAGTTTGTTTCTGTTACTGTTCTGTTCATTACAGTTATATTTTGCTATTTAAACCCTTAAATTTCTTGTCCCTGGCTTTCACGGGATGTGTACTTTAAAATTTTAAAATTCAGATTGTTTATTTCCCTCCAATTTTTAAAATTAAGTTTATTGTTATAATTTTATCTGCTAACTTAACATGAACATTTCTACTTAAAAATGCTTCTTAAAAATCCAATAATTTCAATTTCCAAAAAAGTAGCTTACACTTATCCGGTGCAGAGTTTAATCCTTACAGGGGCACCATTTGCAGTGTGTAAGCGATTAATTTTAATGCTCAAATTACCAAATGGCACCAGTTATTTTTTAGTTCAATTTGGATTTCATAATATACATGAAAAACAGCTTTTCAATATTTAAAAAAAGATTGTATGTAAATTGCAGTGTCAGTTAATTATTTCAACATTTTTCGAACTGAAATACCTTGCCTCTGAAAGGTTTAACCTTTCCGGCACAATTGTTCCACTTTGGGCACACCTACCATTAATTACAAACATGCAATTGGCATTTTTGAAATTAGAATGGTAATTTTTTTAAAGACATTTCGCTTTAAAAAGAAAGTTCAATTTAAGAATTCCTTAATTGCTAAAAAATTTGTTTGGAAATTCCGGTGTCAGTCAATATCTTCTCATTTTACGAACAAAATTTGTTTTTGGTGGAAAGATTTAAGGGATTAATTATACAAGTCTCCAGCTTTTTTTTTTACCAATAATTTAATATCGAAAACGTCTTTTTTTAAAAAACTCGAGCAATTGAATGATTGGGAAATGTAACATTTTCTCGAAGATAATAGTGGTGTGCAAAATGCAGGAAACTTGGCAACTCTGATTACGGAACTTCTTCGACTAAATACAGAAATGATTTCTACTAAAAATAATGATAAAAAAATAGCTCATAATTTACAGATACATAGTTTACAGTTTTTACAGTGTGTAAAATCTTTTCCACTAATCCCAATGAAAAACTTTATAGAATTATTAGTGTATAATGTAGTGCTTAATTTTGAGAATTCCTTATGTGGAGTTAACATTATTCACTCTTATTTAAACACAAAACCATGCGATTAGACAAGACGAAAATTAAATTCGGAATTAGTAGCTGAGAAAAGGAATCACATCTGTTCTCTTTTGTTTAATACTTTCTGGCGAAGTGGTTCCACGTCGGTACCGCCTAATTTTAATTTCAAACTTACATATGACACCAAGATATATGTAATGCATTATTTAAAGTAAGTTACAGCAAAATAGTAATATTATATATTTATTTTTTCACCAGATTTATTTAAAGCAAATTTAGTAACATAACACAGGAATAAGAGAAATTGCACTACATTTTTTTTCCTTTTTAGGTAATTTTTCTTTGAGCCGTTCATTATGTATGATCAATGTTTATTTATTACAGAGCAATTTTCCTTTAAAAACAATATAGCCACCCTCCTTCCTACACACATTGAAACAGATTTTATGTTCCAAATATCCACAAAAATTAAAAAGTGCATTTTCCTTTGAACGGTTCGATTTAAAAAAAAAAATGCCACGATATAAAAAAATTATGCACATCTACGATTTCGTTTATTTTACATGCTTCTTACGTATCTCTTCAAGTTACAGCATGCAATGTTTTAAAATTTGTATTTCTAAAATGATTACAGACACGAAACATTATCATTTATTTTCTCGACGAGTAGTGAAATGGAAAGTTAGAGACTCGTAATTCATATAACAATTTTTAAAAAATATATTTGTATATTTTAGAAGAGCAAAAAACTTTTCTGAAAATGAAAAGTAAAGTTAAAATTAATAAAGACGAAAGGTCTAATTTTTCTTATTGCAGAGAAACATACCTGATTTTTTATGAATATTTTTCTTATACATTAAAGTTTCTTGCTTGAAATATTTGAATAGTATAAATGGATAATTATTGCAGTGTTGTAGCATCTTACTGTTTTCTTTTATTCTGGCTTTCCGAACCCTCATCAATAAGTTTTGATAGTTGTTTTTGTTTTATAAGATAAAATAATATTTTATAAATAAAGTAAAATAAAAGTGCTATCCAAAAACAATGACGTTATGAATGAAGATGTGGAGACATCCTATATATTGTCTGGCAGTTGCATGTGAGTAATTGAGGAGGTTGTCACAAGATGGTTGCATTTTTTAAACCAGATACATTGTTTGTGAAGAACACGTGTGAAAACTTCCAGCAGTAAACTTGAATAGAAATTTTGTCCTAATTTAGCACTTTGTTGATAGGAAAATTATCTTAGAACTATGTTAAATATTTCTATTTCTTATTACAGTTGTCACATTGCTCAGTTATTTTAAACTTTTCATTGACTCTGGCTGGAGGTTATCAACGTTATTTTAATATGGCGGAACGTCAACTGCTGAACTAAGCACTCATCAGTAAAAATGAATAACAGTTTTTTTTGATTATTTTTGACTACATTTTTGATTGTTAAATTTTTTGTATAATAATAATATTTCTTCTTAAATTTACGTAGTTCTCACCGACCCTGTTGTTTTTCAAACGCTTTTTTACAAAAAGTATAAAAGATTTAAAAAATGAAATCAACGCCAGTTATTGAAGACTATACTAGTTCACATCGCATACTTTTTCATATTTTTATACAATTGAAAATACGCATACAAAAAATATTTTTTTTGAAATTTATTAATGTAGTAATTTTATCGTTACACCAACCAAAATTTTATAGAATAATGCACATAATATATATTTTTAATGAAAATATTTCGTTAAAATCGAAGATGCGCTTTTGAACTATAACAAAAATAATGCTAGCAATTTTCCAAAATATCCCAAACTTATCCAGTTTGTATCCGCCGAAATATGTTGCTATCAATGGATTATTAAATTCGTGCTATTTCAACTCGGAAAGTATGCACATTAAGTCAAAATAAGAGAATGTTGCCGTACATTTCAATTTCATATATATTCGTTTCATGTTTGTAAATAGTCTATTATTTAGACTTACTGCGCATGCTGCCCGAGTGGAAACGTCAAGAATACAGACAAGAAAATTTTGGTATGGTTTAACAAATTGTTGGCATTATTTTTGCTCAAAATCAAAAAGCGCATCTTCGATTTAAACATTTTGTTTTTGTTTTTGTTAAAAGTACATATTTCGGGCATTATTTTCAAATTTTTTGGTTGGTGTAAATATAAAATTAATACTTTAATAATTTTTGTTTATTTTTGTATGTTAAAAAATGCTTAAAAATGCAAAAGTAATGTGAACTAAGATATTCTTCAATAACTGACATTCGTTTGATTTTTTTTTTTTTTTTTTTTTTTTATACTTTTTCAGAAAAACGTATTTTTAAAATAGTGGCCCCGGCGCTAACTTCTCTGATTATCTGAAGAAAAGTTCAAGATCAGGAGGCTAAAAATACTCTTTGTTGTATTCTCATAGTGAATGTATTCTCATATTAATACACATGTTCTTTCGCCATTTCGCCTACCCGGCTATACCCCTTTGTGAAAATATTGATTTTATAAAATTTAGAGAAGATTTTCTTTTTCATATTATTTTGTCTGTAAATTCTAGATAGATTCAATCATTTCAAATTTTAACAATCGAACAATTTAGCTACTGAAAGGTTTTACAAATTTCCATAAATTGTCATTATAAGTATTTCACAGGGATTCCAAATTATCTCTTTTATGACTGCCACTTTTTTAATTTGAAAATCTTCCTTTTAGATTAATTTGTCTAATTCTTTGAAACCAACATCGAAAATTACTTTGTGTAGAAACGTTATGGAAGCCTATCAGTTATTTTACCCTTGAAGAACAGCGGTATAATATATATGACACTTAATTTTAATTCCTTTATGCCACATTGGCACCGGAATTTTGGAATTAAGTTTTGTTTTTTAGAATGTACACGAAAATCACCATTTACGAGCTTTGATGTAAATTTGCTAATGAATCCCGGAGTCAATTCAATCATTTTGACATTTTAGGAACAAAAAAACTTTGCCCCTCAAGGGGTTAAAGCAGGGATGTAAGCGCTGCACCAGGTATGACTAATTTGTACCACTAAATTTTTAAAGTATTTCTAGCATTATTTAATGACAATATTTCTGAGATTAGATAAAGCAAAGAATACAATAAAATTTTAGTGATTAAGATCAGTCATTTTTGACGCAGCGCTTGCATCCCTGTGTTCAGAAAACATAGGTTCGGATCAGGATTGCCGCTTTGACCACCATTTATTCAATCAAAATTTCAAATTCACAGCAGAAATTTTGAAAGTTGAATGTTTATTGTGTAAAATTACTAAATTTTGCTCATAAAAAATGCTATTTTTAATTTATTTAAGAATTAAGATTTTCTGAAGACAATTTAAGGTCCTACTGGTTACCCTGGTTTAGATCCAGTGCCGTATTCAAAGGGGAAGGGGGAGGTACAATTTCTCTTCATAACACTAAAATTAAAAAAAGTTTTCTTTTGCGTAATTAGTATCAGATAATTCTCTGATTAGGCAAATCGGAGAAAACAGTATGATATTAGAGTTGTCCAGTGTATTCGGATTCTCCACAATGGCCACTGATTGAATTACTTTGTATCTTGAACCAACATGTACATTTTACGCATTAACTATTCACAAAAATACTCTATATTCTACTTTTTATTATATTACACGCATAACATTGCCGCTTAAGTATAAACAAAACAACTGAGCAAGCAAACACATAATTTTATTCATATTATGAAATAGTGGCAGTAAGAATAAATTACTATCCTCATAGTATAAAAATATATGACTGAAATCACATATAATGATGTTAAATGTAATTCAAAAGAGTAACATGCATGCAATTGTAATGATCTATTAAAGAACATTTTCATCGCCGTTTACGGCGGTTAACTGTATGTACAGCTATATTAGTTCACAAAACTGTAGGTTTACGAAAATAGAAGCATTCTTTTAATAATTTTGATTCAAAAGATATATGGCAATTTTAAGACTGAGTATTGGATAAAATTATCATTGTAAACTGAAATGTCTGAAATTTACGCACATGTGCCTTAAACGGAGTGTTCATTTTTAAGACATTGGCTTTTACAGGATTGTCCAAAAGATATTGTTTTTTCTTCTTTTTCTCCACGATTCCTTAACCCCTTGGGGACCAGCGACACGTATACGTGCCGCAAAAAGGCTTAATTATCCATGTTTACTCCCACCGGTAAAATTTTACTGTAAAATTTGCCCTATTTAATCGGAGCATTTTCTCGATTTAATAAGCCACAAATTTCTGTTTTTAAAAACCGGTGACTAAACCTTAAAAATTTCGTAAAAGGCTCTCGTCGCGAAGGGGTTAAGGGATTTCTGGATTAAATCTTCGTGGTTATATATGACTACTACAGTGTTGTTTACACTCTTGAAATTTCAGGATAAATCCTCATGGATTTTCTAGTTCATACATGTTCGGGATGAAGGCAGGGGAAATCGATAGCTTCAGAAGCCCGCCCGCCCACTAACCGTCTTTCAATATCTTTAATCTTTCTATTTCCCCAACCGCCGCGGTGAGCGGCCAATTTTCGTCGACGACCCCTACCCACGACCCAAACAGACCTAGTCTCTTGCGCGAAGCGCTGTCGCCGGCAGGCGACCACGGATAGCGCCAAAATCCCTTGTTTTACGACCCGAATAGCCTTGGACACTAAATAAAAAAGGAAAAAAATAATAAGAAAAATTGAAACCGGACAAATTTAACAGAAAAAACAGACAAATTAAAGATATTAAAAGACGGTTAGGTGTGGGCGGGGCTTTGAAACTATCGATTTTTCCTGCCTTCATATCGAACATTTGTCTATGACATAGATGTACATGACATAAATGTCCCGAACAAATTGTCTAAAATCGAAAGTGACCGATCATCATTGTCAGTAGACTACTTTTTATAAATCAAAATTTCTTGATTGGCTTCACTCTTTAAAACGGTAAATGTAGCCATAGTTAACCTTGTTTGAAGTATTAAGTAATATAATTTTACAATTTCTGAAAAGTGGTGCGAATCAAGAAATCTGAATTTTAAAAATTAGCCGATAGGCAAAACTGATTCACCTAAGCAGGGTTCTCACCGTTCCTGAAATTTTCATACTTCCATACCACAATTTTAAAACGTTAATATTTATTGTATAATTCTATTGTAGATGTTATAGGAATCTTCCTCGAATATTTTTATTTTAAAATAGTGGTAGCACTGCGTGAAAAGTTTAGGAACGGTGCGAGCCCTGCATAGGGTGTATTTGTATCATAATTTTATTCCCCAAATTAAAGAATGACAACATTTGTTTGGTATTTTTTTCTCCTAGAATGTACGTGAATGTAATATTTTACATATATTGTAATAAAATTTCTTATAAAGTAAGATGAAGTTCAATTATTACAACATTTTATCAACATAAGTATTGTAACTTTTAAAGGGCTAAACATGTAAAAAGATACATTCAGAGAACTCTCAAATGTCCTAAAAAATCACCGTGTCGTTAGAACCTGTCTTTAAATCCATGCAATAAAAAGATACTTTTGACTTAGTGGCTAAATTAATAAATTATATTTTGCATATTATAAATTTTTTATTGCCTGAGTAAATCTTTTTACAAAATGTTGTAGCATTTTTTATTTATTTTTTATTTCAAATGTGCTTTTAACGTATGTGCTCTAGTTATAACCGACATATGTATAAAAATTAGAACATTTACATACGCAAATTAATATATAGTGTCTAAATGTTAATTTGTTAATAAATGTCAGCATACTAAATTTTTTAAATATTAATATAGATTCCTTGCACAAATTAAATTATCAATTCTATAAATACTAAGTATAGTACAGATCATAAATCTACTCTTTTTTTAATGAACAGTTAATAATAAGATATAATAAAAGTTACATACAAATACTTAAACTCTGTCAATTATTTTTAATAAAGAAATATATTTGATTTATATTTTCAAAAAATTCATAAAGTAACACTTTTTTTAATTGCATTTATTTCTTTATTCAGAAAAAAATAATAATAAAAAGATATAAAAATTTCATACAAATACTTAAACTGTCAATTTTTTTAATAAAAAATATATTTTGTATAGATTTTTTCAAGAAATTAATAATGTTACACTTATTTTTTAATCGCATTTATTTCTTTATTTAGAAAAAAAAATAATAATAAAAATTACATACAAATACTTTAACTCTGTCAAATATTTTTAATAAAGAAATACACTTTATTTATATTCTCAAGAGATTTATACTGTTACACTTATTTTTTGAAAATGCATTTATTTCTATATTTAGAAAAACATTTTATTTTGTTCCATGCACCACGCTACATAAATATTTTAGAAGAGAAAGAAAAACACTTAAAAAGTAAGTACTGTGTTTGACAGATTTTAGAATGATCGCAGCTTTCAGAAAATTGGACAAAGATTGAAAAGCGTTGCTTTGTCATGAAGAAAACTGGAATGTTTGTGTTGAATATCCAATGGTTGAAAATCTGAATTCATAAGCATACACCGTTAATAGAAACTGTCTTTCGGAGCTGTTCCCTCTTCTAAACGTGAACAGCCGTGGAAGAATAGTCTTTTGATATAACAAGGCTTTTCAATTTAAACGTTGACAGAAAATATGGGAAAGAAATTCCTCTTGAATAATGTAAGAACATCATTTTTCTGTTATAAAAAAGAATTTATATTGTTACATTGAAGAATCTGTATAAGTGTTCGTCGGATAAAATACATGAATGGGTGTGTTTTTTTTTTTTTTTTAATGAGGAAATCGGATTTCTAAATTTTATGCTCTTTATATATACATACATATATATATATATATATATATATATATGTAATAAAATAAAATAAAAAATTTTTGCGCCATTTTTTTGTTCTCTCTTAGCTTCAATTCTAAATTTGTGGAACATATTTCAATCTTAGTTTCGTAACTTGTAACAGCTAAAATTCTTTTTCTTACTTTAGTTATTAATAAATTATTACTTGCTTCTCAAAAAGGCGGGAAGCATTTCGTAAGCTTTTTACTTTCTGGCATATTCCTGCGATTTTAATCTTATTTTTTTTATTTTTAACATCGCGTGACAGGTGTTACTACGCGTTGCTAAAGGGCTTAGTCTTCCGAGGAAAAAATATAGTTCTTGCCAATAGACCGCCTATTACGGCCAATTAGAATTGATCATTTTATCCGTTAGAGGCTCGAGTCCATCCTGATTGGATTTTTAAATTGATTGACACGAAGTAGGAGGGCTCTAGTTTTGTCGTGAAAATGATTTTTCATTTGGCTTTTCAGGAGAACAGAATGCACCTTTTCTTTAAACTATCAAGACGCGCGTTTCATTGCTCCGCTGAATTAGAATGCATTTTTTCTTAAAAACTACTCGGAAGCCATGTCATGTTTCCCGAGAATGCGATTGACTTTCAAAAATTATTAGGATGCTGTTTCTTTTATCTCCCCAAAATTCTAATATCGGGGAATGCAGCTTAATCACGAAGTTGGTGAAGTGGAAGTTATTCGATGAGAGTGCCAAGGTGATTGCGTGAAAGAACTTAACTTATTTATGAGTTCTAATAAAATTAATTTAAAGACTGCTTGATTGAACTTTCTTATGGGGAAATAGCCCAATAAACTCATCCACTGCTGGTCAAATTGCCGGAGCGACTGCTCAGCTCGTCCCACTGTTGATTCTTGGTAGTAGTAATCTGTTCTGCCTCATAGATGGTGTGCCACTGGAACTTGTACATTGTTATGGAACATCGCCTTCGTCGATTTATCATTACAGTGGAAGCCGGCAGGATTTTTCAAATGAACCTGCATACGTCTCTAGAGAAACCTTTTCGTCACAACGCTAATTGTGTACGCGTCATTTTCGCAGAGTTGGAGACTGGTTACTGAAACGTCTGACTTCTTTATCTTCAACCTAGAAAATCACTAGTTATCAAAGTGATGCCACTGGTGTTGCAAGGAATGCTGTCGAAAGAAAAAAAAAAAAAAAAAGAAAAAAGATCCCAGATAAATAGGAGTCTTTAAACGATCTTCATCAGAGCTTAATGATAAGGAAGAATCCTGTGAAAAAAAAAAAATCATAGGAAATATGTTGTGAAATTTTATTTGTGATCATTGTTGGCACCTACAGGAAGGAAATTCTTTGTTTGTGAATATGTCTTACAGTATTTTTTTTTCTTCATAAGTAACAGCTACGAAATCATCTACTGATTATTACTTAATCCAAAGAACAACTGCACGACAAAATTCAACATCATTTTCTTTTATTTATTTATTTATGTATTTTCTAGATAACAGTACTGAAATAATTTGAAAACTTTCATTTCATAATCAATGAACACCTGCAGCATGATTGCGAAACTAAGATTGATTCCATCGGTAATATAAGTCAATTGAAATTTGCACCTGTGAGTCGTATCTACGAAGTGCTTTATTTTTTGTTTATTTTAATAAATTTAGGTATTTGAACAAGGCCACAGCGAGGTGTCTGTAAGTTATTATTTTATTTGTTTATTGGCTAAGAAATTTTAATAATCATTTCTTTGTTTAAATTCTTGATTTTTTCTTTCTCTTTTATTACAGATATTAAAAAATAAATGTGTTCTTAATTTATAATTGAAATTTTATGCTCATAGAAATTTTATTTAGTTTTAAAGGTGTTTTTTAAAGCGAAAGATGGATTAATTAGTTCTTAAAAAAATTCTCTGTTGCTAAATTTATTTTCCATACGTAAAGAAAAGTATTTTTGTTCTTAAAATTATTTGTTATTTCCCATGTATGGAAAACCGATATTTATTATTTTATTACTTATTTATTTATTATTTATTTATTTCACATGAAGTCAAACAGAATTGATTTATTTATTATTTTTATTGTTATTTATTGAGGTATTTGAAGTATTTGAAGTATAGTAATTGAATTTTAATAATTGAAGTATAGCATTTAAATATTTTCCATATGAATTATCCTCTTTCATGTTATTAAGGTCAGGATTAGTAAAAGAAGAAAAAATGTCAGAAAATAAACTTGATATTGTCCCTTTTGAATTTGGGTCGGGCATGGATATTTTTAAATGGTTTAAACATTTTGATCGAGAATGTTCTGTAGAAAAAAAAGATAATGAGTGGAAACACCAAAATATTTCAAAATATTTAAAGGGGGAAGCGCTAAAAACTTATATCAATGATTGTTTGGATTGTGCTACTTATGAGGAAATTGTCGAGATTTTGACTGAAAAATACATTCAGGTTAGAGTTCCAAAATTTTCTGAGTTTACTTCCTTAAAGTTAAATGATCTAAGTGATTTGGATTCTTATTTTAGAAAGAAAGTTGAGATTGGAAGGCAACTTCAGCTTGAGGAAAATTTAATTATACAGGGATTAACAGATGGACTTCAGCCGGAGTATCAAAATTGTTTGATGGTTAACCCTCCTTCCAATACTCGTGAATGGTTTCGCATTGCTAAACAATTAGCAGCGATTCCAAATCATACCTCTAATAACGGCAATAGAAATTTTCAACAAACTAGACCTATGCACAATCCCAATCCTCAGCCCAGACATTGGACTCGACCTACTCTAAACAATCCATTCCAAAATTTTAATCCTAGGTTTTTCACTCCTAGAATGCCTACGACTCATTATCAGAATAACTACCCAAGTCGTCCGTGCAGAATATGTTTAAACAGAGGCATAGAAAATGCATATCATTGGGAGAGGAGTTGTATATTTAACACAAATTCCTTTCAAACTCAAACTCCTGCTCATATTCAACAACCCCCTAATCAACAACAACAAACTCAAGTAAAAACTGTAGCTTAGACTATATCTCTAGTTTATCATTTTATAATTTTTTTCTCTTAAACAGTAAATTTCTTTTCATATTTTAATTCAGATAATATCCTGTAATTCTTACAGAATGGCAATGATATCTCTTGACTGCAGCGAGAGTGTCACTTGTCTGGAAATTTTTATATTTGTTTGTTTATGCCGGCGTAGACGAACAAAGTGGAAATTTCTTATTCTGTACTGAATTACCCTACTTAGAATAGTTTAATAACAAATAAATATTTAAAAATATACAAAATTTTTTTTTCAACTGAACCTATTTGTAATATTAAATTTAAGCTATCAATTAATAAATTAATTATTTGCCAAGTAACAAAATTTTTATCACTTTATTTTAATTTTTTTTTCTTTCTCTCTCTCTTTGCTGCTACATTCCAGTCCAAGTACATGTCAATTATAATATAATTTTGTTTCTTTTTCTCTTTTCTACTTGTATCTTGCAATGTTTTATCACACCGAGAGAATATTTATTGCGTAATTATTTGACATGAATAGATCTTGTTTTTATTTTTATCATTTATTAATATTTCTTTTTAAGAATCTTAGTAGTTTAAAGGTCACGTGCATTCTCAAACATGAACAAAATTTTTATTTATCTTTATTTTATTTTAATTTATCATATTATATTTTAATTTTTTTTGTACATATTCCTACTTAATCCTGTACTCGAATTACCAGATTAAGTAAATGATTTCATAATTGATTGTATTTTTATTTTATTTCACTTCTCTCTATATTTCATCCCAAAAATATGAGATGAGATAAACGAGATTAAGTATTTAAAGAATGTCTTTTGTGATATTTATTATTACTTATTAAGAGATTTACTTATACCCATTATGAGATTTACTTATACTTATGATATTTATTATTATTGATATTTTTCCTTATTATGTTTCTTACTTATATTGTTTATTATTTACATTGTTAAAGTTTATTATTATTATATTATAAAATGTCTTACTATATTGAATTTGGACGATTAATAATGATATAATTAGACCTCCTTGAAAAGAGGCAATGGACTATACCACTCCAAATATGACTCTTGGACAAGTAATAAGATATAATTAGACTTCCTTGAAAAGAGATCATGAATACTCCAAATATGACTCTTAAATGGATTTTTGAAACAAACTTTCAACATTGATTTCAAGAAAGTTCTATTAAATTCCTTCATTTCTAGATTTGACATTGTTAAAAAAGAATTCAACGTTATTGTTTTTCATTTTTATGTTATTACTATGGGTAATTGCTTATATTTTCAAATTACTTTATGATGTGTACTTTAAACAAGATTATATCTTGTATTTGTATTGATGCCTATTTTATGGTATTTAAATTTGAAGTTATTCCACGTATCACCTTAGTGTTTTTAAATTTGAATTCTATATTTATATAAAAAAGAGAAATTAATTTAAATTTTTTTTATTTAGTATCTAATTATTATTACTTATATCAACAACTTCGTGAGCTAAGTCTGCATCATCTCCCTTTCTGTGAAATTGCAGGTCTCAGACCTACTTTTTCACCCGTCTTTCTGGGAGGGGGGATTTGTAATAAAATAAAATAAAAAATTTTTGCGCCATTTTTTTGTTCTCTCTTAGCTTCAATTCTAAATTTGTGGAACATATTTCAATCTTAGTTTCGTAACTTGTAACAGCTAAAATTCTTTTTCTTACTTTAGTTATTAATAAATTATTACTTGCTTCTCAAAAAGGCGGGAAGTATTTCGTAAGCTTTTTACTTTCTGGCATATTCCTGCGATTTTAATCTTATTTTTTTTATTTTTAACATCGCGTGACAAGTGTTACTACGCGTTGCTAAAGGGCTTAGTCTTCCGAGGAAAAAATATAGTTCTTGCCAATAGACCGCCTATTACGGCCAATTAGAATTGATCATTTTATCCGTTAGAGGCTCGAGTCCATCCTGATTGGATTTTTAAATTGATTGACACGAAGTAGGAGGGCTCTAGTTTTGTCGTGAAAATGATTTTTCATTTGGCTTTTCAGGAGAACAGAATGCACCTTTTCTTTAAACTATCAAGACGCGCGTTTCATTGCTCCGCTGAATTAGAATGCATTTTTTCTTAAAAACTACTCGGAAGCCATGTCATGTTTCCCGAGAATGCGATTGACTTTCAAAAATTATTAGGATGCTGTTTCTTTTATCTCCCCAAAATTCTAATATCGGGGAATGCAGCTTAATCACGAAGTTGGTGAAGTGGAAGTTATTCGATGAGAGTGCCAAGGTGATTGCGTGAAAGAACTTAACTTATTTATGAGTTCTAATAAAATTAATTTAAAGACTGCTTGATTGAACTTTCTTATGGGGAAATAGCCCAATAAACTCATCCACTGCTGGTCAAATTGCCGGAGCGACTGCTCAGCTCGTCCCACTGTTGATTCTTGGTAGTAGTAATCTGTTCTGCCTCATAGATGGTGTGCCACTGGAACTTGTACATTGTTATGGAACATCGCCTTCGTCGATTTATCATTACATATATATATATATATATATATGGGTGATTCTCAAAATAGGGGACAATTTCAAAAATGAAATCTTAAAAAAATTACTGTTAGCAAAATTTTTGAAAAAAATATGTGTTGTTAATATAGTATTAGGTATACTTTACATGTAGTCAGCAGAGCTAAATATTTAAAAATTAACTTTAAAAAAAATAATTAGCATTTTTTGAGCCATGCTAATGACAAAACAAATTGCATGGAATAAATATATTAAGAAATTTTTATTTTCTTCCTGTTTAAATATTTTTTTTCTACGTTTATTAGCCTTCCTTTCCAACAAATGGTTTCCATTTTTACATATATACATATAAGGAGAATAAAAACATTACCAAAGAGCAAACTTTGTTTACATGAACAACATTCTGACACTAACAGTGTAAGAAGCTGTCTTAGTGATTTTCTGACAGATTTAATGCATATTTTAGGGATAATAAATGTAATACCTAAATTTATATGTAAAATTAAACTTTAAAAAGGATACAATATAAGTACTGGTTACATTTATGGACATAGGAGCCTTTAGAATGGATAGAAAAACCATGCTAATGACACTGATATTTGTCCATGCTAATGACAAATTTTAATTTAAATAAGATTATGAGCCATAATATAATCACAATGCAATAGTCCTTTCTGGGGCTTTTTAAAACACAAAAGTTCTATGCAAATAAGTAAAATAAAAATTTTAACTTTAAAATAAACATGAAAATTATTATCCATTCTAATGACATACAATTGATGTACTCGCCTAATATTCAACTTCTATTCTTAAAATACAATACATGCTTCTATTTTCAGGCTGGAATAAAATGGCTACTTGTTGCCATGGAGAAACTTTATATTTTCAAAGTATTGTCATATGTAAAAATGAAATTTTGATTAATAAACAGCTGTTATAGTATGACCTTGTTTTGAAAACAGAATATGGAGGACAAACTTTAATTCTCTTTTTATATACTATAATTTTATTTTTAAAAAGAAATTTATTGGATAAATCCTCTCCTTGATTAATTTAAAGAAAGAATAACATTTGTTTTATTTTATAAGCATGATATTAACTCTTGAAAAAGCTAGTATATACAAGACACAGCTGCTGTGGACATCCATGCTAATGACATTTTGAACATTTATTCTTTTATTTTAAGGTGTTTTTAACTAAAAAGTGAGTAATTCTTGAGTGCAAATAATGAATAATATTAAGACAAACATATCTAAGTATAAAAACATGACAGAAAACCTCTCAATTTTTTTTGTATGCTGAAAGACATAAATTGTCCCCTATTTTGAGAATCACCCATATATATATATATATATATATATATATATATATATATATATATATATATATATATATATATATATATATATATATATATATATATATATATATATATATATATAGTATTAATCGGAATGATCATTTTTAATAAATCTTTAATTTTAAAATGAAATTGTAACAGTTTTACTAGTTGTAAATAAGAAGTTGTTTTTTTTCCGTCAACATAAGTTTAATCATACAATAAGAAAAAGTGCTGGAGTGTGTTTTATTTCGTATCTGAAAAAAATCATACGATATGGCTGTCAACGTTCAAGTAATCTTCTTAAATACCTGGATTAGTTTGATCCAGGTTGACTTCTATTTCTTGAATCTTCATTTGTTTAAATTCAGATTTCGAAGTTTATTAAAACAGGGTCAAATTAACACGCGTATTACTGAAGATTAATGTGAGGTTGGTCCCTATGTTAATAAATCAACACGGAACGCACAAAAATAAAATAATTCCATGAAAACGATGAAAATAATAAAATTTAAAAATATATTAAAAAGAAATCTTAATTAATGTGCACATGCACACTCACATTGAAATCAATTAACATATACGAGTGCTGCGTATACATTTGAACGGAGGTAGTTTTGGGGTCTGGGGGTCATGATCGGTGAAAATATACCGAAATCTTCCGGAAGTGCTTTCCTTCGGACCGCTGCAATAGGTAGCTTTTTACTTTTTGTAATGAAAGCTACCTAAAAAACAAATTTAATATAGATATTTAAAATCTTGAAATCGTATTCCTTTTACGAAAATCATAAAATTTGCCCCAGAAAGAAAGATATCTTTAAAAATTGCATATAAAATTCACAAGAAATTAAAAAATATCTATAGGCATTTTCGATAAAACATATTTTAACCCATAAGGCATCAAATAATTGTGTTTCTGTAATGCTGAATTCGGAATAGAAATTTGGAAAAAAAAAAATTAAATCAGGAAAAGCATTTTTCCAGCTCCTTTCCGCCAAAGTTATAGAAGTAAAATTTAATTAAGTGTCTGGGGGAAAGTTAAAGATTAAAATCAGTCGGGAAAATCCTTTGGTTTGGTAAAATCCCCCCACCACCTCTCAAGAGCTATAAAAAGAAACTGACTAGCCAGGTAACTGAAACTATCATCATTTTATGAGCTTCAAAATATCGCAAAATAAAAATTCTACGAGCTAAAAATTCACTATGGTCTTTATTTTCTATATTTTGCTAAATAATTGAAACTATATTACTTATACTACAGCGAAAAGATCGCAGCGAAACATGAAAAGGAGATATAAATGTGTATGAAACATTTTTATAAATTCATTTTTTTTTCAAAATTTATTATAACGGAATACACGATGAAAACGCATTGCCTCTACTTGAGGCTAATTTTATGCTCTATTATCACCTCTATTTAAAAAAAAAATTCTAGTAATCGTGTCTCCATTATGTAGTTAAAGTGTATGTGATTTTTTTTATTTGAAAAATGGTACGAAATACAATTAAAGCATCGTTGCCAGTTTCAGTACTAAATATGAAATTCCTTTTACGAATGTCAAATAAAACCTCTAAACATAAAACAAGGACAAAAAAACATAAGAAATTCTCAGAAATTTCAAAATTTACATTACAAATCTGAAAAAAAAAAACTTGATCGAAAGGAAGGCAAAGTTTTCTATAAAGGGCTACAAGTTGAAAGCAGATTTCATTTACTAATGTGGAAAAGTTGCCACTTAATTGTAAAAAAAAAAAAAACCATAAAAAAAGAGAGAAATTTTATGATATAATTCAAAAATTTACGTAGTGTGCATAAAATCAGACACACAGCTGCTATCTAGCCAAATCTTGTAGCATTGCACAGAACAGCGGAAGAGACTTTAGTACAGATTTATTTATTTATTTATTTAGGAAATTTGGATAATTTAAAACAACAATATTTTTTTCTAAAATGATAGTGGTGTGCAAAGAAGATGGTGACTTGGCATCACCCTTACTAGTATTAATCGGTTGTCGCATTGGTAGCTCGTATGAGATCTGTGGATGAATTAGCGTTATTCCCGTCCTTTCTTTTTAATCCTTTCCAGTTGCAACATCGTACGAACGAACTCAAACAGACAATTAAAAGTAACCTAGAACATGGTAGAATAGTAACTACCATAATTTCGGGTGTATAAGCCGCGGATCAAACAATTCTTTTTGGACCCAGAAATCTTAATTAGTGATTGAAGACAAATATTTACGTAGATCTAAGTAGATACATTTGTTTCTTAAAAAATTCTGGGTCGAAAAAGAATTGTTTCATCCGCGGCTTATACACCCGAAATTACGGTAATATTATAAAAATAATAGCGATACAGCCACAATCGGGTAGATCTTAGCTTGTGACAATCAAGCGGTTTCTGCCCCGCAGCCAGGTAAAAAACTCGTTAAGCTAGACATATTGCCCGGCAAGTAGGGGCCTGGTTTGCGGTATTTTAATAATAATAATAAAGATCTAACAAAATAGTAAATAATTTTAACCCCTTACGTGCCGAGAAAAACTTACGAAATTCACTCTCCAGTGCCACAGTTAGAACTTAGTGGCCTTACAAAATGGGGCGTGGCTTAAGAGCATGCAAACTCTGTAAATAATCATTGAGAGATAGATGTTCCATTCAATTTTTAATTTTTGTGGTCTCACTATTTACTGAAAGCTGTGACCTTAAGCTACCGATAGGAAACTATTGTATATATATCGAACAACAGAGTCAGGAGTGAGTTTTACGTGAAGAAAACCATATTTCCGAAAAAAAAAAACTTTTTATATAAAAATTCATCTAGGTAAATAATTGATATTTTTCGAATATGATTTATTAATTCTCTTCCGTTAAATAAGTACGCTTTAGAACCAAAAATTTGTTGGTAACAATATTGGTTCTATTCGTTTCATTATGCGAAAAAGTTTTTCTTTCGTTCATTTTAGTCGGATTCTTTATGTCTTTATGCATTATTTGATTTTTTTTTTCAAAAAAATATGACATGTGATTTAAAAGAAAGTTTATTGCACTGAAAAAATAATGATAAAATCAGAGATGTGTTTTTCGTATAACGTCAACTTTTTTCTTGTACTGCACATCTACAACATGAGCAAAAATTACTCTCATAAGTAAAATATTAAACAGTTAGTAGTTATTGTAATCTCTTACCTGCCGAGAAAAACTTACGAGATTCATTTCCCGTGGCACAGTTTTCCAAACAGGTGCACGTAGTTATGCGGTGTATTGGGGAAAATAAGTGACAAGCTTTTAATATAAACATTGTGTACTTCCACGAAAATATAAAAAGAAACGAAAATACAAAAATTATACGAAAAATGTAAAATTATAGTGTAACAATATGATAAAAAAGATTTTAGAACTTAGTGGCCGTGTGATATACCCTGAAACATGATTGGACACATAAACCCACATCACATTCAGTGCATTGATAGCGGGATTCACGGCGAATTTTTTTCATTGAACAAACCGCACAGTTTCTCGATGAATTTTTCTTTGAAGACGTTGATGTTACTAAGTCCGGAAAATGTCTAGCAGAAAGTCGTAAAGGTCAGCCATTAACTAATTTCTGTCGTTTTGCAGGTTGTGGGGGAGTAATATGAAATTTCTCAAATATACGTTCTGCCAAATTAATGCGGAAGTTGTAATTATCAACGTTACGGGGTTGTTTCTTTTGTAATGCATTCCAAATAGCCATATTTAATAGATGGCGAAATATTGTTAAAAAATACCTCTTTCTTTTTCGTGTTGTTGAATAACAAACTAATGCCTGATCCGCTCTATCAACCCCACCCATCTTCAAACTATAATCTATAAGAATAGCTAGCTTCATAACACTTTTTTCAGTTTCAGTGCAATTTGCTGTATGGATAGAACTAAGAAGCGAAACATCTTTTTTGTCACGCCATTTCAACGCGGTAATTTTGCCTCTTTGGAAAGCGGCAATTTCTCCTTTCTTCAAAGTAAGTTTGTTGAAATTTTCCGCCAAATCATGTCGATTAGGACGAAGAGTTCCATATAGGTCAGTTGAATTTTGGATAAGAAGCTCTGCTAATTCTGGTGAGAGATAAAAATTGTCCGCAATTACACAATAACCTTTTCCCAAAAAAGGTTCAATAATCGTCATCACTGCTTTTGTTGCGACTCCATAGTTCTCATACTTTTTATCAAGGATTGTACTCTGCCCTGTGTACACGACCGTATTGTGAATATATTCTGTCTCTACTTCAGCAAGTACAAAGATTTTTACTCCAAAGCGAGTTCTTTTCATTGGTATGTATTGTACCCATGATAGCCTGCCTTTGAAAAGCATCAAGCTCTTATGAATACTCAGGTCCCCTTAACCCTTTCAGGCACGAGCAAAATCTGTACTAAAATGAGAAATTATCAACTGACACCGGAATTCACAAACGAATTTTTGAAATATCTTTAATTCCTTAACTTAAGCTTTTATTGTAAAAGCAAAATTTTACTAAAATATTACTGGTGCCGATTGCAACTTTGGAATTAAAACTAGGTATCCCAGATCGGGCACAGTGTGCCGGAAAGGGTTAAGGTGTATAGATACTTGAAAATTTCTTCATCATGTCAAAAAAAACAGGCCATATTTTTCTTAGTTTTGGATTTGGATGTGAATTTTTATCAAAAATACTGTTATCAGGAAATTGCAGAAATTTCATGATAAGTTAAAAGCAATTTCTGCTCATAAATTTCCCAAAAATTGGAGTTTCGATCAATTTGTTTTTAGAGCAGTAAAGCGCAACATGAGGTTTTACAAGTATTCCTTGCAGAAGAAGTGTACCTAAAAAACATATATTTCTTCCAAAGTTGTTGGACGCCACAACTTTGTCCTTGATTTATCTTTTCCAGGATGCTGGTTGTTATACTGGTCTGCAAAACGGTTAGTTTCTGAAACAATATGAAGCACTAGCTTCTGATAAAAGAATAATTCAAAAAATAAAAGTGGGTTCGTAACATCTGTTACATTTTTATTTATTCCTGGTTTTCCCGAAAATGAAAACCGTGAAGGTAGCATAGGTAAATTTTTTATATCCTACCGTATACAGTTTCTGGCATCTTTCATAGAATAGTCGTTATCTGAATCCTGTTCATCTGATATATCATATTCTGACGTCTCTAATCCAGAAAATGACGGAAAGTCGCCATCCAACTCACTATCGGACATACTCCAACGAAATTCTAGAAATTTCGAGAAGCTGAATGGCTTAAGCTACGCGACTGAGGCAGTGACATCAAAATAGCAATGGGATAGAACGCCGATAAGTGAACGGCAAACCAAACAATATTTTCTCTAAAATAATAGTGGTGTACAAAGAGGGCGGAGCCTTGACAAATATGGAAAAAATTCGCTTGTATTTTTACGTCACTAGCTCAGTGCGATAGCCTTTATGAAGGTGGTTCCCTTTACTCCTTCTCCTCTGAAATAGGTCAGTCTTTCAAAAACACCTTCTAAGCCTTTTATTTTTTTAAATCCAAAGCCGTGGACGTGGTTTTACTGGTACAGCGCTGTATAAAGGACATTATTTTGGGCTGATATATATATACGTCAGTTGCACTTAACGCATCGACTATGCACGACGGATATATTCGTCTGTGGCGCTTAAGGGGGTAATTAAGCTGAATTAGTTAACATTTTGCAGATTTAGGTATTAATTAACTATAAATTTTTCAGGTACGAATTAAAAATTTATTTTAACTAGACAGGTTTGAAAACTTTAATAATGGAATTATGAATAATTAGGAAGTGAAATACAGTGTTTTGCCTAGTAGTTGCCAGTGAAGTAACGTTTTAACTTTACTGAAGCCAGGACATTTTTACAGGATGACAGCTGTTTCTTTTAATCCAATCAATTGTTTCTGTTTTCAGTAGTTGAAATATTCCACCAGAAAACTTTAATAGAAGATATCGTTCCCTTTAAATGCCTTATTATTAGGAAATTTCTCTTATAAATATCAAAAACGTTTCTAGTCATTTTTACTGGTGTCAGTTCGCCCAAGTATTACAGTATGTTCACCGAGATAGAACGTAGATTGTTCTGGTTGTCACAATATGGCGAAACTACTACCACAGAAATAAACTTACACCAGTAAAAATTAATATATATTTTTAGCATTATTTTTTAATAAAATTTTCCATTAACCCTTTGAGGGGCAAGCAATTGCGTTCGAGTAATTCTGAACTCCCACCGGAAATTTGTAAAAAAGTTATATGAAAAAGAGGAAAAGCAATTTCACGACTGTTTTCCACCAAAGTTAGAAAAGTAAAATTTAATAATATTTTTCTGGTGTGAATCTTCATCAGTCGTAGGTGGTATATAATATATACCGGTGCCCCTCAAGGGGTTAATGAGGCCTTTATGTAAATAGAAATTTTCTAAATAACTTTATTGGTTGCAGTTTCTGCGGTGAAAATTAACTTCTGCAGAATTGGTTACAGTTGAAATTTCACTATTTTAACTCTTTGCGGCGCGGTGGTTTCACAGATATACCACTTAATTTTTATTCCGAAATGCCACCGGAATTTTGTTTAAAAAATTATGGTTTATTGAATGCTTGAAATATAGCGTTTTCTTATTTACAATTAAAGTTGTTTTCAAACTCTGGTGTCAGTCATTAATTTCTATACTTAAACTATGAATTTGCCCTGCGACGTAAAAGGGTTAAATATAAGTCAGTTTCTCTTTCATAATAGTTCTATGGCTTTAATTTCTACTTTATTTACTTTTAGACATCTTATGATTATCCAAAGTGACAACTCTTATTTCGGAATCTCCATTATGAATTCGTAATTTCAGAATTTAAGTTAACCTCTTTGCTACTGGCGATTATTACAGTATTTTTAATTATTACTGAAATATTTCTCCTCTCGTTTGACTTCAGAGCGAGACTTTTGTTTTATTTTCATTAGCTCGAATCTTAGAATTCGAAACATATCATTCTTATACCGAAATTTCATTTATATTTGAGTATCATTAATAAAATGGCACAAAACTGATGTACCCATTTGGGTACTCAGGGACTGAAGAGGTTAAGGGTAAATTGATAATCCTGAAATGGAGTTATGAATAATGAGGGGGAGACATAGCGCAATGTCTCTCAATTTCGTAAAGTAATTGAGAAGGTTTTGGAAAGATGGTGGATATTTTTTTTTAACTGGATCTACATTGGGATCTACATTTTCATTGGATCTACATACCCACGTTCCATCAGTAAAATGGAATAGAATTTTTTTTCTTATTTATGCTTCTCTATCATGAAAGTATTTTCTCTTAAATACGATAAAAATTCTTCATAACATATCTGCACATTGAGAAGTTGTCATGGCTGAAATTCAGGGCCTGACTAACACAAAAGTAATCTTCCTCCAGTAAAAAGGAAAGTTTGTTTCTGCCATTATTTTTAAATAAAGTGTTGTCTTATTAAGAACTTTAAACGCGGAGAAAATTCAAATTAAATTTATTGGTGGAATTTTAAATTGGATGCAAGAAAGAAGTTAGCCCTACGAAGGAAGTTACATTTAAATCTTCGCTGTTTCAAGAACATTTCATCAGTGGAGTTATGAATAAGGAAGAGGAGCCATAAAGTGGAGTTATGGAGAAAAAGGAGAGGACATATAGTACAATTTCTAGCAGATGCAAGTGAAGTAACTGAGGATCATTTGGATTAAAAATAAGAAGATTAATTAATAATAAGAATTAAGCGGATCAATAATTTTTGATTCCCGGCTATGAATACTTCCACAAGTAGACTTCAATAGAAAATTAAGTCGAATTTAAGCACCTTGTTGATAGATAATTTCTCTCACAAATATGGTAAACCGTTTCAATTTCTTTTTACTGATATTAGTTTGACGACGAATTGTAGTATTTTACACTGACACAGACAGTAGTCTGCTTCGGGTGTCACAATTTGACGGAACTACTACCGCTGAAAGAAACTTCCTGTGGCAAAAATCAATAATAGTTTTTGCCAATATTTTGATTGAAATTTTCTAATATTGAAGCGTATAAATAAAGAAATATTACTACTTAAATTTACTAGTAGAAGTTTTTCGCGGTTGTAATGAACACTTGCTAAAACGAATACATTTGAAACTCCAGGATTTTAAGGTTGTTTTAGTTTCTCTTTCTTAAAAATTCCCTGTAACATTTAGTGTACTGTCTACAGATGAGAGTGAAGAAAATGGAAATTTTCACACATTGATGGCCTGATGTTTTTAATTGGATCTACTGTTTCTGATTACCGCTTGAGCAAACTGTCCACCAGTTGAAATAGAAAAGATAAAATTGAATAGAATTATTTTTCTTATTTAATCCCTTGCGGCGAACTTGTATATCTATGGAACCACTTAATTTTAATTCCCAAACGCCACATTGGCACCGGAATTCTGGTAAAAAAAAAAAAAAAAAAATAGTTTACTGAATGCGTGAAATAAAGCTTTCTCTTATTTACAAGTAAAGTTGCTTTCAAATTCCGGTGTCAGTCATTTATTTGGACACTTAAGAGCGTACACTAGTCACGCGGTAAAAGCCCAGCGCTAATGTAAAATCTATGGGGGCGTTCTTTTCGAATATCTCGCTCAAATTTTAATATTTTTGCATGATTTTTTTTGCACAAGATAGCTGAGGGAGATCCACAACCGGCCTAGTTTATACTTTTTCGATTTTGATTATTTATTTTTTATATTACGATAGTTTCAATAAGTTCCGAAATATTAAGTAATTGTTTAAAGAAAATCTGAAACGAAAACCGAAAAAGTAAAAACTAGGCCAGTTGTGGATCGTCCTCAGCTATCTTGTGCAAAAAAAATCATGTAAAAATAATAAAATTTGAGCGAGATATTCGAAAAGAACGCTCCCATAGACTTTGATTTAGCGCTCGGCTTTTACCGCGTGACTAGTGTGCGTTCTTAAGCAAAGAATTTGCCCTGCGCCATAAAGGATTAAGCGACTTGTTCATTGAAAGGTTTTCTCCCAAATACGGTAATTTTTTTCTATTTGTTTTACTGGTTTCAGTTTATTTCACTGGTTGTCACAGTATGGCGGAAAAGTAGGACCTGACTATCTCCAGAGTAAACTTCTATCAGTAAAGATGAAAATATGTTTCTGTCATTGGTTACAACTGAAATTTTGCTATAATAACGCAGCTAAATATGGAGATATTTTTTGTATAAATTAATTTGTGGAAGTTTCCGCCAGCGGTAATCAACCCATGCGAAAGCTGTTACAATAGAATTTTTATAATTTTAAGCTGTTTATGTCTTAACTTTTGTTTTCTCATTAATCAATCGTTAAATCATTTAAAAATGTAGCAAAATAAGTTAAAATAATAAAAATAATAAAATTACGCTGTTATTTTATATTTTTGTACTTATTTGATAAAATGTAAAAAAAAAAAAAAAAAAAAAACTAATAATATTTATAATGCAAAATATTTTTAAATGTATAACAAGTATAATTATGTGTTTTATTTTTAAATTTATTTAGTATAAGATTTAGATAACATAATATATACTATAAAATCCTTTTTAAAAACCATTAAAAATACATGTATTGCTTTACAGAGACTAAGCCCAATATACTAATTATTTATAACAAACTAAGACTAATCGTATTTGAAATTTAAAAACAACTAATTTCATATTAATCGTGAAAAGGACTTTACACTCTAAAAGTGGAAGGAGTGAAAAGATGCATTTTCACTCTTTTTAGAGTGACTTTTGTAAAAATACACATCTTAAAGAGTGGAATTTTCCACTATATAGAAAGGAGTGAATTATCTCACTCCATAATCAAGAGTGAGAGAGTCACTGCACTAATGAGCGTGACTGTCTCACTCCGCTATCGAGAGTGAGAAATTCCAATGATGAAAGTGAAATACAGCATTGTAAACTTTTAAAAATTCCCATTCAAGTTTGAATAAATATATGGATTAAAATAATAAAAATCAGCAAAATGTGGTATTTTTTAGCAGCAGTGTGCGAAGAGAAAACTGCACCCGGGACAAAGTTTAAATTTGGCGCCTCCCCGCCCCCGCCGTCTTCTTTTTGTGACAGGTGTTATAAAATGGAAAAGTGTGGAAACAAAATTAAATTCTATTGAATGCATGTTTCACATTTACTTTATAACTTTAAAAGATTTAATTTTAACAACTAAATATTATAAGGTGAAATTTCGCTTATATTTTGGGAAAGGGTATTTGGAAAACAGATGTGGAATAAATGTATCTACAGTAAAGTATATTTTGTAACTAATCCCTTTTGGATTTTAACACTAGAACCGCTGGAAAATTCATTCAAGTTTTATAAAAATATTTCTCACCGAAATTTTAATTTAAAACTGTTTAAAATATTTATTGAAAATATTTTTGCTTTCCTTATATTTAGCTTATTTCATTAAGAGTTTTCTGGTTCGAATCGTCATCTTTCCATACGATACGAGTCAAAATGACCCGTCGCCGCGGTTCTAGTGTTAAGAAAGAAGTCATATGTTATTTTGAGAATGCATATTTTTTCTCACAAAAAAACCTACCCTTTTTTTACAAAAAAAGAAGAAACAAATCAGGTTGATTCTATAAATTTTGCGCTCCTCACTTTCCGTGTCCGGGGCGACCGCCCCCTTCGCCCCCCGCTTCGCACGGCCGTGATTTTTAGTTTTCAAAACTACATTTCGTAACTTAAATTTGGAAATTGCATAACACCGATTTGGTATTAAAACTTTAAAACGCATTCTTTTAAAAAGAGATCTTTTTAAAAGTCACTCTTAAAAGAGTGACTTATGACGTAGTGAGAGAGTTACGTATGCATTACGTAATCAACTAATCAGAAGAGTCTTCTGTACAAAATTTTTTGCGAGATATGAAATTATCATCGTTCGCCATTTTAGAATCGTCTATTCTTCAAAGCCACCCTTCTTTCCCCTTTTAGCCCTTTAACGTTCATTGGTTTCGCCACGAAACCACAAAATTTTAATTCCGATTCGCAACATTGACACCGGTATTTTTATCTAAAAATATCTCTTTTATTTTGTATGTGAAAAATCACGTTTTCTTATTTAGAAATATATTTGTTCTTAATTACCGGTGCCATTCATTTATTTCGACATCTTAGCAATGAAAATGCTATGATCGTTAAAGGCTTAATAGTGAAACGAAATTATACCTAAAAACGCATACTATCAGCGTTGGGATATATTAAGGGAGGCGCAGAGGATATGTATTGTCATCGTGAACGCTCATGGATGGGGATAATACGCTGTTTATTTTGAGAAACAGAGGAAATACGGAACTTCCTTACTCTCCTTACCCTCCACTAATCTTTGGATAGTACTTCACAGATAACTTTTGAAATTTTAACGGTAAGTCGTAAGTCGGACGTTCCTCTCAGCCCGCACAACCTTAAAGAAAGTCCGTGGTAGTTATAGCTGCCACCACCGATATTACTAGGACATATCGGTCACCCACTGTGAGGATTGTGTAAATGAACACTGTCGCTGTCAATTAACTGAATTAACAGTTTATTTAGAATATATGTACACAACAAATACGCTACTTACAATTATATGGATATAGATGATCCGGTTCAACATTAAATTAAATACAGTAAAGGTTGGCTGTGTACTATTTAAATTACACCTTCCGACTCACATTCAATGCATGTTAGATTCACTTTATCGGAGATCAATCTCGAATTTCCCAACACAGGTATACTCGGCCTGCACTTCTCGGCCCAGAGCACTAAACACAAGGACGTCTGTGTCCTTTGCTCTCCAGAAACGCACTACTTACACTCTACAACACGGAGCACACTCTATCAGGACCTCGGTCCTACGCACACCTCCAGGTACGAGCCCCAGGTACGAACTGAACTAATCTGAGTCAAGCCTTGCTCTTCTCAAATCACTGTTTTCCCAATGTCAACCCCCTTTGGAGCTCGCTCATTGGGCACATTCCACATTCCTTTCTTGATTAGTGACATGTTCCTTGTCTGCTGATCATCCACATACCTCACTGACGGATGAACATGCCTCTCAGCAATCTCCTCTTTCTCACACACCACCTGCATAGGATTACCTGTCACTTCTCCCTTCAACAAAGAAGGAACGTCACCTTGAAAATTCTAGTACACAGCCATACAATACACAAGAGTTTAAGATAGAGAAATATCGGAAATTCCGATCTGTAACAGGTGTGGTCTCAGAACATGACACCCCCCACCTTAGCGGAAAATATGCCTTTTAGGGGCTAATTTTCCCCAAACATATAGTAATATCGCAGAAGAGTTCAATAGTCTCTTTAAAGATTTCTTCATTATGCTTATTACATAGGTATTTCCAGGTGTCTGAACATTATTTACTGACATCTCTACTGAACCTTGTACTAATATTAATATTACATAAACAATACACGTACTAATACACTATTATAAACACAAAATTCAAAAATATTTACACATACACAAAAAAAATTAAACATGTGATGACATCCCTTTAAGGTTGTCCACTACTTAGTCGTTGATGCTGATGGGCTAACAACTGGTTGGTCTTCCTAGCTGTTTCTATGTAGCCCAGAAATTGCGTCAGCATTCAAATATTGAGCTCCTGGAAGATGAGAAATACTCAGGTTCCAGTGTTGCAAGGCAAGAGCCCATCTAGTGAGTTTGGGGGACCTTGGGATTGTTTCAGTGAGAAATTTTAATGGATTGTGATCTGTAATGATCTCAATTTGAGATCCATAGGTCCACTTTTCAAACTTTCGCAACCCAAAGAGAACACTCCAAGCCTCTTTCTCTATACTCGGCCAAGCACGCTGAGCCCCTGACAATTTCTGACTGGCAAAAGCTATCGGTTTAAACTGACCCTTTTCATCTTTTTGAGTAAGACAACATCCTACTGCCAGGTCGGAAGCATCTGGGTGGAGCTGATATTCCCGGCCTACGATAGGTGTAGCCAAACTCGTCACTTTACATAACTCATCTTTAAGGGTATTAAATGCTTTTTCTGCTCTTTCATCCCATGGTATAGTATTTTTAACCTTCCCTTTAGTCAATTCGGTTAACGGTATAGCAATTTCGACATAATATGGAATATAAGATCGGTAAAATCCCATTAATCCCAAAACAGATCTAACTTCCTTTTTAGTTTTTGGTCTTTTTAAATCCCTTATTGCACCTATTTTCTCCTCATCAGGTGCATGCGTTCCACCTCCAATTACATGGCCTAAAAACTTAGTCAATTTCTCTCCAAATTTACATTTGTCTAGCCTAATCGTAAAATTTCTATTTTTCAACTCTTCAATGACAGCCCTAACATGCTCACAATGCTCTTCCCAGGTGTCGGAGAAAATGATGACATCATCAATATATGCTTCCGCATACCTCCTATGACCTTGAAGAACCTCATCCATATCTTTCTGAAACGTAGCAGCCGCCCCGGATAATCCAAACGGCATGGTACGCCACTGATAAGTTCCATTATGCGTTGTAAAAGATGTCAAATAATTACACTCCTCAGTCATTTTAATCTGCCAATAACCCCTCAATAAATTAATCGATGATAAATACTTAGCCGCCCCTGCGGTATACATGATTTCTTGAGAGTCTTTCATCGGAAAGGTTGGAACCTGAGTTACCGAATTTAAAGCTCTATAATCTATACAGAGTCGAACGGTTGCGTCTTTTTTCGCCACACAAAAAATTGGATGACTAATTTCAGCGTTTGGCACCTCGATTAGATTTAATTCTAATAACTCCTGAATCTGCCTATCTATTTCCTCTTATAAGCTACCGGTACACTATATAACTTTGGCTTTTTCCTTGTCACCCCCGGTTTCAGATCAATACGATGCTCCCCTACTTCAGCTGGTCGTACAGGACCCATAAACACCTCTCTATTCTCCCTCAAAATAGACTTTATATCTTTAACTTGATTGTTAGATAACCCTTTTATTTCGAACCTCTCTATATCTCGTCTTACTTCTTGATCCCGGTTCAAAATAGGAATTTCCCCAACTTCTCCAAATTCCTCATCACCCTCAAAATCAATATTAACTATATTACATTTAGCAATAAATTCTCGTATTTTATTTTGGTGCACGTGCTTCCTACTCCCGTCGGCTAACTCAACTATAAACGAATGCTGGTTTCGTTTTTCGACGATAGTTTCCGGCCCTTTCCACCTAGAATATAACTTATTAGTTGAATCGGGGATTAACAGTATTACTTTATCACCTACTTCAAACGTTTTTCCTTTGACCTTAAGTTATAATGATACGCCATTCTATTTTGTTGCACCTCGGACGATAATTTTGCCTCATTTGCGGCTCTTGCTTAACGTCCCCTAAGTTTATTCAAATACTCATGAATCGGCGTAGTATCTAACTGCGCCTCCTTATTTTCTCCTGCCCAGGATGACTTGAGAATCGATAAAGGACCCTCCGGCGCTCTACCATATAATAATTGGAAAGGTGCGATTCCCGTCGTAGAATTTGGGACTTCCCTATAGGCCCATAATACAAATGGTATTTGTTCATGCCATCTTTTCCCTTCTTCCCTAATAGTATGATGCAACATACGTTAAAGAGTCTGATTAAATCGTTCCACAAGCCCGTTAGACTGTGGATACTGTGGGGTCGAAAATCTAGGACTAGCGCCTAACCTTTTCTCAAATTCTTTCGTTAAGTCGGTAGTGAAATTGGTTCCATTATCACAGGCAATTATATTCGGAATTCCTGTCCTCATAAATAATTGAAGTAACGCATCACACGCGGTTTTAGCAGTTAAAGTTTTTAGAGGGATCGCATCCGCCCACCTGGTATGCTGATCAAGTACGAACCCCAGGTACGAACTGAACTAATCTGGGTCAAGCCTTGCTCTTCTCAAGTCACTGTTTTCCCAATGTCAACCCCCTTTGGAGCTCGCTCATTGGGCACATTACACATTCCTTTCTTGATTAGTGACATGTTCCTTGTCGGCTGATCATCCACATACCTTACTGACGGATGAACATGCCTTTCAGCAATCTCCTATTTCTCACACACCACCTGCATAGGATTACCTGTCACTTCTCCCTTCAACAAAGAAGGAATGTCACCTTGAAAATTCTAGTACACAGCCACACAATACACAAGAGATTAAGATAGAGAAATGTCGGAAATTCCGATCTGTAACAGGTGTGGTCTCAGAACCTGACATCGTATTTAATTTTAATCTTTTATTCTGGTACAGATTGAAGGTCTTGACTTTCAGTTATATAGGACTTTCATGTTATATAGGAAACAATCGATCAGGAATTGTTTTCAGAAGCGGTTATTTTTTTTTAAAACTATGATGTGTGATGTAAAACATCTGCCTAACCGTCGCATGAAAACTAACTAAAAGGGCTGTTTCAAAGTCCATTCAAAGTAAATGTAAACAGTAATTTCAGTTACTTAAAAGATTGAATCAGTTTCTTCTTTGGAGATTTTTTTTGTTTTTTACTGTTTTCGGATTATTAACACTTTAGTTTGGAGTTAAATAATAATATTCGATTACAATGATATAACGAAATGATTTCAGTTTGAAATTTAGCATTATACTACAAAAATATCTTCTTGATCATGACAGTTGAGACTCATTTCAAAGATATTTCGTTATTACTAATAATATTAAAGTCAAGATTACAATAGTAATAATAATAGTTTTAAATTATTATTTAAAATCCTAAATCTTTATACTAATGTTTTCAGATTTAAGATTTGGCAAATTTATAAAATAATAGCAATTTCTTATAACATATGTCAAGATTTTTGAGAAATTTCTAAACCTAATTATTCATTTAATTCATTTACTGTAGCTTGTTGTTGCTTAATATAAAACTATAAAAAATTAATTATATTTTAAATATTTTTATAATATTTTCCTATAAAACATGCGAAATCTTTTTAAATGATATTCATAAAATTCAATAAATAACTCGAATAAAAATTTATAATTTAATATGACTTATTTTTCTCCGGGAGAAATTTTGTGGCGGGGGGGGGGGGTGTATAGACTTCTGGTGGCAAATTGCAGTTTTTTAGGATTGAAAACAGACAATCTCAAATTTTTCAAGGAGTTGGCAGCAATAAAATTTAAATTACCCATGAAAAAAAAAAGCATAAAAAAGAATAATGATTATTGATTAAGATTTTGATTTAATACTTGTCTTTATGGGCATTTTAAAACTATCATGTACTTATAGGGCTTCCAATGAAAGTAACACAAGGTATAAACTCGAAATAAAATATTTTAGTTTATTTCTGTAAGTCATATATTTCAATGCATATGTAACTTTAAATAAGTTTTTCCTTAAAAATTCAATCAATGTTACAAATTATGAATTAAATTAATATTGTCTATAATGTATTTTTTTACAATGTCCATAAAAAAATCATAAACAAACATGAAAAAGAATATAAATAATTAAAGAATTTAAGAGTTAGTATTCACTCCTCTGGAGTAAATAGTCACTCCTTCTTATTTAGAGTGTACATAGATAATTGTCTCTTAAAAGGCAAAAAACAATACACAGTGAAATACGTTTAACACAAAACTAAAGAGACCGTTTTTTTTTGTGTGTGCGTGTAAAAAAAGAAAACTTGTAGAAGTTCGTATACAAATAACAAATTTCAATAATATTTTCGATGTTGTCATATTTTATTTCGTTTTCCTGTTTGACTACTAATAAGACACATGCATTAGGATAAAAAGCAAGTAAATAAATTATAATTTTTAGAGGGAAAAACAGATTTTTTAAGTCTCTTTATCAGCACCATATTATCCGCAAATTGTTCAAGATCATCCATCGTTCTATTAATCTCTCCATCCGAATGTCAATCTTAATACCTGTATTCAAATATTTTCTGGGTTTGTTTAGCAGAGGAGAACAGGAACTGCATCGTTTATTCTGTTTTCAGATTCGCCGTAGGAATCTAGTACATAGGTGGAGTTATTTGGATCATGAACTATCTCAAAAATCCCTTTGTGTGTCAGAATCAGTTCTGTAGATATATTATCATCGATTGAAGCACGCTCATTTAATGATATTGTAAAACAGTCTGGAAATGTTGAAACTTCCTCAAGCGTTTCTTTAAATGTCAGCTCAGTCTCAACCACGGTCCATTTTTGAAACGCCAAAATATCTGCTACTTTGCTGAATCCCGCACAGTGAAAACAAATATTAATTATCATAGTTTTACTAAATTCTACGCTGAATTCAACATATTTATCGCATCCGATAAATTAATGGACAAATCTTATTTTGCTAAAAAATTTGTTTCATGTTCAACGATTTTTTTTTATGTGCCCAGTCCGGGATACCTAATTTTAATTCCATACTTGCAAAAGGCACTAAATACATTTTAATAAAATTTTGTTTTTACTATAAAAGCTTAAATTAAGTGATTCTTAATTTCTAAAAAAGTCGCTTGTAAATTCGGGTGACAGTCGATAATTTCTCATTTTACTAACAGAATTTGCCCGTGCCGGAATGGGTTAAAAGAAACAAAATGCAATAAATTGCAAAGTATACTCTCTGGACGGCTGTATCATTTCGTGTTAACCAATTGATCAGGTTATTTATTTTTCGTATAACACTTATATACCACTTCGTTCCTAGCGCACTACCCATTGTACATTACAGAAAAGCATAAAAAATACGTTTAAATATATAGTTTTACAATTTAAAAATGTACGCATTTCAAAGGTGTCTACAAACTAAGATAATGACTTTTTAAAAAAGTCCTTGAAAGAAAATACATAAATAAACCTACTTCTTACATTTCGTCATCATAAAAAATAAGAAATCTAAAAAAGGCTTCATTTAAGCAAATAAATGTCTATCTAATGCTGATACCTCACGGTAAAAGCTATCCCTTTCCGGCGCAGGCAAATTCTGCTCATAAAATAAGAAATTTTTGATTGACACTGGAATTTAAAAACGACTTTTATAGAAATTAAGAATTCCCAAATTCACGCGTTCATTGTAAAATATTCTTATATAATAATTTCTGTAAAATATTCTTAGTGCCGTTTGCAAGTTTGGAATTAAAATTAGGTGTTGCCGGAGTGGTAACATTGCGCCGGAAAGGGTTAACACTTAACCCTCTGGATCCCAAACCGCCCTAGACCGCCCGAGATATTTTAATTCGTATATTTCAGTTCCCACCAGAAAAATAAAACAAGAATATTTGCTTTAATCAATAACAGAACATTCCGTATTTAAATAAAACGAAATTAGCCATTGAATTTTTCTGGTGTGAAATGAACTAAACAATTTCTAGAACGTGTTCTAGCATGGGAATTAAAGGGTTAATGGTGGCATTAAATTACGGTATAAAAATTCAAATTCATTATTCCCACCACTTAAAAAAAAAATCTTCTTATTTAATGGCAAATAAAACGATACCAGATTAAAACCAATTACGCTATTTTATAAAACTGGTGGAAATCAAACAATTTCAAATAAAAGCCGAGAGACTTGCAGCCCGTGAATGTATCGGGCGCAACGATTAAGTGGTTAAAGACATTTATATACATTTTATGCCCTTTTCATGTTATAAAGGCGAAAATTATATATATGCATTAAAATTCGAAATGTCCTAAATTGAGACGCTAGGCACAAATAAGTTAAAATTGTGTCAGTTCCTCTTTAATAGTACTTCCACCTAAATATCCAAGTTAAATAAAAGGACATTTCTGTATTATAATACCAATACGTTGAAATAATGTATGTTTGAAATGAACACAGCAGCAAGCTTAACCCTTTCTGAGGCGTCGCTTGTAGTCTGCAAACGGTTAATTTTAACACCCAAATTGCGAAGTGGCACCTATAATTTTTTAATATAATTTTGGTTTCATAATATATGGAAAAAAAGCACTTTTGATTAATTTCAAAAAATTTTCCATTTTAACCCTTTGAGCTCTGGGGGGAAAATTTCTTCAAGATTCAAAATGTCACATTGGCACAAGTATTTTGCAAAGAAAAAAATCGTTTGACTATAAACACGAAAAAATGCATTAAACCTTTTTCAAATAAATTTGGTCAAATTTTCCGGTGCCATTGTGACATTTTGGAATTAAAATTAGGTGGTAGAAAATTCTATCATCAGAACTCAAGGGGTTAAACTTATATCAACATAGCTGCCAACTTTCAACTATTCTTCAGTAATACCTGAATTAGTTTGATCCAGGTTAACGTCATCTCAAACCAGAAAATATATTTTATGAATCTTTATTTAATTTCAGGTTTATTACTGAAACATGTTTAATTTCATTTCTTTGAAAAAATTCTGGTTCGAAACTCATTAAACCAGGGTCAAATTAACGCATGTATTATGGATAATCGATGTTAGGTTGGCACCTATGTATCAGTTTATATTTCTACAGAGGTTTTTGCTAGTGATGGATTTAACCCTTTCCGGCGCGGACAAATTCTGTTAGTAAAATGAGAAATTATCGACTGACACCGGAATTTATGAACGACTTTTTAAGAAAGCAAGAACGCCTTAATTTAAGCTTTTATTGTAAAGGCAAGATTTTATTAAAATATTATTGGTGCCAACTGCAAGTTTGGAATAAAAATTAGGTGTGTCCAGACCGGATACGCTGCGCCGGAAAGGGTTAATGAGTTTTTTTTATATTCGAATGAATCATTTGATATATCGTCGATACCATGTCAAACTATCCAATGTGCAAAAATGCATTTTTCATATTTTGTGCCATTTTGTTTTATTATGCAAGATATGTACTATGCAAAATCGGCACGGTCCTAACTCGCTTAGAAACTTAGATAATGTCTGTGTCAAAGTATCCAATGTGCACTTTGTTCTAAAACGTACCATGTCAAACTATCCAATGTGCGTATTCGATCGTCTGCCACGAAAATTGTAATAATTTTCATTTTCTGATTATTTGTACCATGTCAAACTATCCAATATGAAAACAGCCATTTTTCGAGGTAGCAAAAAATTTTTGATATTGCTGATTTAAAATCAGCTCCAGACAGAAATAGGAAATTTGCTGTTTTTTATTCCATTTAAGCATGATGTCACTTTATTGTTCTTACTAACAAAAATAAAATAAAATAAAATAAAAATAACTTTCATTCGTTTGAATTCTTTACTTGTACTTATCTGATGATCATTGCTTCAAATTAGTAAATCTGTCGCATTCAATAGTTTGGATTGTATAAAATTTGGTATTTACGTATTCAATATTAAGTACTTAATTTCTTATAATAACTTAAAAAACGAATGTACAGTAAATTGATAAAAAAAATCATAAATAAAAACTTGTTTTTAAATGTTGTTTAAATTTTTTAAAAATAAGATAAGAAAAAAAAATAAAACAAAAATAAAAAAATAACCCTCAAATAGAGAAATGGAGAATAACGGTAGAGTTTACTTATTTATTTATTTTTTTATTTGAATAGTTACCTTTGTCTTATTTAATCAATGAAGTAGTTGGGCCAATGACTATGAAATTCCGAAGAGTAATAATGTTATTATTAACGATTATTGTTATTTCCAAAGTGTAGTCTTGCTTTATTCAATCTCTATAATATGAGTTCGAAAAAATGCCTTCAAAGAATATTTGGAAATCATAATGCATGATAAGCTCTTATTAGGTGCATTCGTAATTATATAAATACGTAGAATTTATAATTGTTGTTCAGTCCGTGCGCCTGTCTATGTGTCTACACGTCCGTCCGCATATAACAATGGAAAAACCTCTCAAACCGAATTCTTGGAAACTTAAAGTGGATAACAATTGTATATTTTTGTCGCGACATTTCAAGTTTTATGAAAATTGGATGTATGATTTAATTATAGGGACTATCAAAAATGTTCCGATACATTACGGTCAATTAAAAAAAACAATTTGAAGTGGTTTTAATGTTACACTGTTTCGAACATAATAAGACTGATATGCATTTATGAGTAACACGAAAATATACATTTTATAGAATCTAAGGTGCAAAGAATATTTATTATTCATTTACAGAGCCACACAAAAGTTTTTCGTTACATAATAGTATAGGGGAAACATTGTTTGGAGCGTAATTTAATTATGGTAAAATATTTCATCATATACTGAAATTGATATTCGTTACTGAGGTTCACTACAAGTTATTTCCTATGTATAATAGAAAATGCAAAGTATTTACAGGGAATTACGAAAGATTTCGGCTGCTGTGTATCCGAAGTACTGTACATTACAGATGATTGCTGGAAGTGTATTTTTATTTGTGATATGAGTTTTTAAGTTTAAAATATTTCGTTCTATGTATAAACGCTCCAGATCATATACAGCGCTATGCAAAAAAGCCGAAAGAATTACTACATAAGAACGAAAATACATTTTTTTTAAATGGGAAGGATTTTTACGCTTAACTGCATATAGTGTACTAATATAACTTTATATAACATTGAAAACATGTATAAAATACCACGCAAAGAATTGGATAGATGGCCGTCTATGGATGATCTCTGGAAGTTTGATTTTAGAAGTTTTAAAGTGTGTTTTGATCTTTATTAAATTTTAACTGAATAGTTAAGTGTATATAAAGATTGTAGGTTTGTATAATTTAGGACTGTACGAAAAAAAAATCGTCTATCGATAATTTCTGAAAGGAAAATTTGAAACTATTATGCATTTGTAGCACTTTCCAACATAGTTAAGTAGTGTTTGTGAATTCCGTTTGTCTGTTCATGTGATTGTCGGTCTGTCTGCCCGAACTGAAACTTGCATTAGTATATTAATAGTCATTGCATTAGTTTAAGATTAGTAATTGCATTGTTAGTAATGCATTAGTTTACATATATGGAGATTCTTCTTTAAAAAGTTCTTTTGAACACATAAGTAAATAAACTCGGAGGTAAATTAAATTCTGACACCGTTTTTAAATTTTTAAATGACTTATATTAAACGTTAATATTTACAAAAAAGATATTTACATAAGACTATTTACAAAGCAAACAATCATAACTCTAATTAATCAATTACATCTTATACGGGAACTCGTCTTCATCTTACGTTCTTTTTACACCACTTAAAACTAAAAACATTCCATTCTCCTTTCTTCCGTTCAGTTCTTTTTTCTACCGCTTAAATCGTCTGGCGTCTTAGGAATTAATAGTTTCTTCAAAATCGTCTGCCTCACTGAGAGCCTGTTTATCAGAGTTGCGATGCGTAGAAAATAATATGCAGATCTAATAGTGGAGGAGATTTCCCATATTTCGGCCATACTGATGAGACATTCGTCCTCGAATGTATTCTTGTTGGCTGGAAACAGCAGCTGGATCATCTGAAAAGATAAAGAAAAAAAAACACAGCAGCGTCCAAAGTCTAAATTGAAAAAAAGAAGTCATCATTCAAATTGTTTATCAAAGCTTAGATTATTTCTTGAAAAAATTCATATATTTTTTTTCGCGTCTTTTCGTCTTCTCTTTCTTACGTCCTTTCATCTTCTTTTATCTTACGTCTTTTCGTCTTCTTCTTTCGTACGTCTTTTCATCTTCTATTACCTTACGTCTTTTCGTCTTTTCTTTCTTACGTCTTCCGTCTTCTTTTATCTTACGTCTTTTCGTCTTCTTTCATACGTCTTTTCATCTTCTTTTACCTTACGTCTTTTCGTCTTTTCGAGAATAAAGTTAAAATTCTATTAGTTGTCAGTCCAGAGGTTTGTCATAGTTGGTATAGTGTCACAATCGGTGAAATTCTTTTTTTTTTAAGCTTCGTCCGTCCACGGCTTCATGTACTCTGCACATGTACTGGTGACCATGGGTCCTTCGTTGAATCCAAGTTTCTTTACATCGTAGGTGTCATTATTTTTTACTTTTATGACTTTGTACGGACCTAAATATTTTGGTTTTAACTTCAAACCTGGACCTTGTTGTGTGCGTTTTATAGCAACCACATCATTAATCTTAAATTTGTTAGCTTTCTTTCGTCTGAGGTTGTAAGTTTTACGGTTCTCTTCTTGGACTTTTAAAATCTGTTTTTTAGCATTTTTTCTCATATCTTCGCGATTATTTGTAAAATCAGATTGTATTTCAGCATTCAGAAGACTAGTAATTTCAATGTTATTTTTTAGTTTCATCTTAGTACCAAACATCAATTCAAAAGGAGTTGTGCTTATACTTCTCTGAAAAGTCGAATTTATCACCTGTTGGACGTTGCTTACATGTGTATACCATTTTTTAGGATTATCGACAGACAATTTAGACAGAACAGATATTACGACAGAATTTAGACGCTCAACTTGGCCGTTAGACCTGGGTAATCCAGTGGTAATCGGGATATGTTTAATATTTTCATTGATGCAATAATCTTCAAAAGCTTTAGAGGTAAATGCAGGACCTTTATCTGATATAATTCGAACTGGATTTCCAAAGATAGATTTTTGGATTTCTAATTTAGAAATTACTTCGGCAGCATCGGTAGATTTTGTGAGATACAACCAAACAAATTTTGTGAATGCGTCAATGACCGAAAGGATATGTTTGTAATTTTTATTAGTGCTTTCTAATGGACCTAAGTGATCAACATCGTACGTATGTAATGGAGTTTCTTCTTTTTCTATTGGGTGAAGTAAGCCTTCTTGTTTACCACATTTTCTATTAACTAAAATACAGGAAACACAATTTGCTATACATTTCTCAATTTTTTGTTTAACTTTAGGGATGTAAAAATCATTTTCTAAACTTTTCTCTGTTCTTGCAACTGCGTAATGACCTTTTTCGTAAGCGGCCTTGATTATATTCATTTGCATGTCTTCCGGTACAACTAATAAATCATTACCATTAACACATTTATAAAGAACATCATTTTTAACTAGATAATCATCATAAGATTTCACCTTTAGGATTTCTTTTATTGTTTTAATATGGTCATCGGTTTCTTGAGCTTGGATAAATTTTAAAGTTAAGCTATCTTGGATTACCATGCAAATAGGATACCTACTTAATGCATCGACATGTCTCATACTGCTACCCTGTCTATGTTCAATAACATAATCAATATCGGATAACATTATTGCCCATCTAGCTATTTTTGTACTCATTTCTTTTTTATCCATAGTCATTTTAAATGCATTACAATCGGTTACAATTTTAAATGGGATACCTAGCACATATACTCTAAACTTTTTCAGGGCTTCAATTACAGCTAAAACTTCTAATTCGTAACTAGTGTACCTCCGTTCAGCTTCGGTGGTTTTTTTACTTGCGAAATAAACTGGATGAAATTGATTATCTACTGGAGATTGTTGCATTAAAACAGCTCCATAGCCATCAATACTGGCATCACAATGGATTTCGGTCGCACTTTTGGGATTGTAAATTAAAAGTACTGGTTCTGACGACAAAATACGTTTGAGTTCATTAAAAGCTCTTTGTTCTTCTATATCGAATTTAAATTTTGAATCTTTTCTTAGCAGGTCACTTAACGGTTTAGCTATAACCGAATAATTTCTTATAAATTTTCGAAAGTATCCTGTCAATCCTAAATAACTTTGAACATCTTTGGTACACTTTGGTTCGGGAAAATTTATTACTGCTTTAGTCTTCAGTGGAGAGGGATACAATTTACCATTTATGATTCTATACCCCAAGAAATCAATTTCACGCTTCAAAAAATTGCATTTTTTAAGATTTAATTCTAATCCATATTCCGATGCAGTTTCGAGTACAAGTTTTAATTTTTCTAGACCTTAAGCTTCGTTTTTAGCAGGTATTATTAAATCATCCATATAAATGACAACAATGTGATCTTTTAATAGGTTTCGAAATACATTATAAATATACTTTTGAAAAACACTAGGGCTATTGGTCAACCCGAATGGACATTTCAAAAATTCGTATTGTCCTTCATGAGTAACAAACGAGGTGTATTTCCGCGAGTCTTCTTCAACATCTACATGAAAGAAACCGTTTTTCAAATCTATGGTGGTAAATACTTCGGCAGAATGTAATTGGTCTATTACATCATCAATAACTGGCAAGGGGAAATGCTCGCGTACTGTCTTTTTGTTAAGACATCTGTAATCAACACAAAGTCTCATTGTGTTATTTTTTTTTCTTGACTAACACAACCGGCGAAGAAAAATTAGAAGAACTTTCTCGAATTATTCCCTGAGCTAGCCACTCCTCAATTTGGTTTTCGACTATTTTTTTCTCGCATGGCGGTAATCTTCGAGGAGAAGAACAAACTGGGATTTCGTCAGTTAAATTAATTTTCATTTTTACATCTACTGTTTTAGTTTTAATTGGTACATAATTTTCAATTAAAGTGTATAACTCTGAACGTAATTTTTTGTCAGCAATGTGAGTTAAATCAATTTTAGGCTCATCCAAAACATTTACAATATTAACTAAAAAGTCATTAGACTGAACTTCAGCTTTAAACAGTTTCACTTTATTCTCAGAAATAGTTAATGTACCTTGATGAATAACATCAGTGCCAATAATTAAATCGAAATTAATGCAACTGTCCTTAACGACAAAAATAGTAACTTTAAATTTTGAACCATCTACTTCGATTTCTGAATTGAAACAACCTTCTGGTTTAATTGAGGCTTTTCCTAGACCGGTCAAAGAGATACTCGTAGGTTTTAATTCTACAAAGTTCTTCAAATTATCATAAATACTTTTCTTTAACAAAGTCTTTTGGCTACCAGTATCTATTAAAGAGATTAAACGCAAAGAATAAAGCTTTATCTCTTTCAGAATTAAATCTTGGGATGTAATAATGTTTACTTGTGACTGAGCATTTTTAACACTTGTATCTTTAGATTTATTACATTGAAATGATTTATGACCATAAGCGTTACAAGCAAAACAAAGCGGCTCTTTATCTTTATTTACACAGTTAATACTCTTATGATTATTCCCGCCACAATTAAAACAACGCATATTTGGCTTTACAGGCTTAAATTTGTTCTTAACTTCAACTTCGGATTTAATTTTAGGCTTAGCTCCTTCATATTTATGAAATTTTGCATTTTCATACTCCGATCTTATTTTTTCATAAATCTTTAATTTTTGTTTAAATTCAGCAATATTGGGACAACCATACAAAAAAGATTTTTTAGAAATGGGGTCATTAATTCCATTTATTACATACTGAATAAGGGCAGAATCTTCAATATTGCCTTTTGAGCATAATTGTTTCATATTTAAAAAATATTCATCTAACGATTCATGTGGTCTAATTTTTCTTTTGGACAGCAATTCGTGTAATTCAGCTGAATTGCACGTTTGACCAAATTCAGATATGAGTAGGGCTTTTAATTTAGACCACGAATTAATATTTGTTTCACTTTCAATAAATAATTTTGCTTTGCCTGTCATACGGCGTTTAGCCAAAATCAATTTGTGCAAATCACTAACGTTAAATAATAAAACAATATCTTCAAAATCGGCAATCCATTTATTAATATTTTGTACTTGAGTACCTTCAAACATTGTAATCATACTTTCAATATCATTAATAGAAATGCTTGGTTTAATAACATAATAAGGAATCAGAATTTTCTGATTTTCATTACTTTCACAATTAGAACTACCAGAATCATTTCTCATATTATTCTCAAAAACAGTTGAAATATTTTTAGTTTTATCTTGTAAATCATCATTAAATTCATCGGCACTCTCGTCATCACTAAGAGTACCTTCATCGGGTATCATATTAATTTTCAAAATACTAAAATCACATAAACTAGAAATTATTCTGGCAGCAATTTCATCAAAAGTTCCCGAATTATTTATACACAAAACATTGCAAATGGTAATTAAGTCGTTAACAGAAAAATTATCTTTAATTTCTTTGAATTTAGTTTGATATTCATCGGAATCTACTTCAAACGTAAACCCAGTAAAATTCCGAATTCTACGTCGATTATTTCTGTCACCGATTTCTCCAAAAATTAATTTGTGCAATGTCTTAATACTAGCTGATTTTTCAGTTTTCAAAGAAAACTCTAATTCCTTTAAATCAACTAATTTTTCCATTATTGAAAAGAAAAATGAAATAATAAACTCACTTCATAATCAGATGCTCAGCTTCACACACTTTGATTTCACTTTCATCGCAAAACTTTACCTCTTCTGAAATAGCTTTGTAGGCTTGACATTCCATCACAGTTCTAAAAAATATCGGCTTCCAAGATATTAAAAAATATATATTTCCACGAATGTGGGCGTGGGTTCGAATCCCACTTCTGACACCAAAATTTATGGAGATTCTTCTTTAAAAAGTTCTTTTGAACACATAAGTAAATAAACTCGGAGGTAAATTAAATTCTGACACCGTTTTTAAACTTTTAAATGACTTATATTAAACGTTAATATTTACAAAAAAGATATTTACATAAGACTATTTACAAAGCAAACAATCATAACTCTAATTAATCAATTACATCTTATACGGGAACTCGTCTTCATCTTACGTTCTTTTTACACCACTTAAAACTAAAAACATTCCATTCTCCTTTCTTCCGTTCAGTTCTTTTTTCTACCGCTTAAATCGTCTGGCTTCTTAGGAATTAATAGTTTCTTCAAAATCGTCTGCCTCACTGAGAGCCTGTTCATCAGAGTTGCGATGCGTAGAAAATAATATGCAGATCTAATAGTGGAGGAGATTTCCCATACATATGTCTCTGTAATTGATATATGTTATTCAGAATTGCAATGCCATGTTCGGTATCGGAAATAGAGTGTGTAGCGTTCACAGTTTATTTACAGAGACAGTCAAAAGTATTCCATTACATTATGGTCTATCGGGAAATGTCTTAATTATTTAAATACGTAGCACCTCAAGTCGTCATTTGATCCATCTGTCTGTCTATCCGTCTGTCTGCTTAAAACAGCACGAAAACTACCCAACCAAATGATTTCAAATTTAATATATGTAACTGCTGCAGAATTTTGTCGAGTCATTTAACATTTTATGAAAATCGAGTCAAAACATAAAAAGATATTAATTAAAGTTTTCTTTATTCTATTAAATCTTGTCATTCATAACTAATTCAATTACATCCCATGATAGGGGATGATTCTAGGTTGTTATGGCGCCCTATTTAAGGTAGAGACATATTATTTCCGTATTGCTGAATTTATAGAACAAACAAACAAACTAACAGAGAAATAAACAAACAGACAGGCAGGCAAACAGACACACACACAAACAAAACAGCAGACAGACACACAAACAAACAGACAGACAGTAAAAAAACCGACAACCAGACAGACAGACAAATACACAAACAAACAAACAAACACACCAACAGACAAACAAATAAACAAACAAACAGACAAACAGTCAAACTGTCGAACAAACAAACAGAGAAAAAACAAACAAGCAAACAGACAGACAGACAGAGAGACAGACTAAAAGACAACCAAACATAAATACAAGCAAACAACAAACCGACAAACAGACAGACAGACATACAAAAAAACAAACAAGCAGACAAACAAACAAACCGACAGACGGACAGACATATAGGCACACAAACAAACGAACAAACAAACAGACAGGCAGACACAGACAAATAAACAAAAAAACAGATAAGCAAACAAACAACAGACAAACAGGCAGAAAAACAAACAAACAGACGAACAAAAGGACAGACGGACAGACAGGCAGACAGACAGATAAACCAACAAACAAACAATCAAACAAACAAACAGACAGACAAGCAAACAGACAATCAAACAAACCGACAAACGAACAGACATATAGTCACACAAGTAAACAAACAGACAGACAAACAAACAAACCGACAAACAAATAGAAAAACAGATAAACAAACAAACAGACAAACCACCAGACGGACAGGCAGACAAACAAACAGGCAAACAAACAGACATACAGGCAGACAAACAAACAGACATACAGGCAGACAAACAAACAGACATAAAACAAACAGACAGACAGATAGGCAAACAAACAACTCGACAAACAAACAAACAAACAAAAAACAGACAAACAAATAAACAAAAAGTCAGAGGAAAACAAACAAAGAAACAGACAAAAAAACCGACAGACAGACAACACACAAACTAACAGATGGACAGACAGACAAACAAAAAATCAAACAGACAAATCGATAGACTGACGAACAAACAAACTTACAAACAATCAAGCCGACAAACAAACAAAAAAGCAGACAGACAGACAAATAAACAAACAAACATACTTACGTACGTTCTTCTTTTTAAAGAAATGCTAGAGATCCATTTACATCTTATAAGTAATTACCGTGCTAAATTTATGCTTGTAGTCCCTTTAGTAACACAAAAATCGCATTTTAAAAATATTTTTTTCTCCTGCATCTCCTTTGGATTTGTGGCACCGACATAAGATAAATCCTATCTTTGATTCCGGGCGATTACCATCATTTTAGTACCCTGGCTTTTGAAATCGGTTCGGTAGTTCCAGAGATTACCACCAACAAACAAAAAAAACAAACTTTTCCTCTTTATAATACAGAAATAGATTATTCTATAAAATAATTCTTTTTCATGATAATGAAATTAATTTATACATTCACACAATATGCTACAGAACACAAGTGTTAGTGCACTGAATAACAACATATCAATTTGATTATGTTTGTTAAAATACACTAAATCATACCTTATTGAATGGAATGTAATGTGCTTATTTTGAGAGTCCCTGTAGATGACGTAATTCTATACAATCCATTTTGATTAAAATATGTATCATAGTAAATGATAAAACCATATAGAAATCCCATATCAATCTGAGTATGGTTACGAGAGTTAGAAAAAGATGAGACAGCAGAGAAGCAAAACAAAGTCATTAACAATTTTTAATAAATATGGCGAAGCATTTTTAAAAAGCTCTACAACATTTTAATAATTTATCACGTGGGAGAAACTTTTGAATTTATTGCATTAAAAGATCCTATAAAGATTTGATCTTTACATTCAAATTTTATTAAAAGGTAAAAAATCCAAGTTGTTTTAAAAGGCATTAAATAAATCGACGATTACTATTCAAAAATACTGGTAAAAAATACCCCATCAATTCCGCTTATTAGTTAGGATATGCATAATATTCAACAAGTTGGAAATTGCACGTGAAGCGTAGCAAATGAGGTGCGTTCATACGATAACGAAGTTTTAAAAATATCACTATCATATATCAATCTCATAAAATTGTAAATAGTTAATTACAATTAAAATGCGCACCAAACAATGTTCTCCCTATACTATTATGTAATGTAATGGAATACTTTTGTGTGGCCTTGTGAATCAATAACAAATGCTCTTTGCATCACAGATTATGCAAAATGTATATTATAATATGTACTTTATAGATGCATATCAATTTTATTATGTTGGAATGAGTGTAACACCATTAACATGCATTTGAAACATTTTTCCCCATTAACCGTAATGTAACGGAATACTTTTGATTGTCCCTGTAATTGATCTATGCATCCGATTTTCATAAAATTTAAAATAACTCGACAAAATTATGTAATAATTATGTATTTAAAATTTCAAACGAGTAAAATCCATTTGAAACATTTTTCCCCATTGACCGTAATGTAATGGAATACTTTTGATTCTCCCTGTAATTGATTTATGTATCCGACTTAAAAAAAATGAAATAACTCGAAAAAATTATTTAATAATTATGTATTTTAAATTTCAAACGAGTAAAATGCATTTGAAACATTTTTCCCCATTGACCGTAATGTAATGGAGTACTTTTGATTGTCCCTGTAATTGATTTATGCATCTGATTTTCATAAAATTTGAAATAACTCGACAAAATTATGTAATAATTATGTGTTTTAAATTTCAAACGATTTAAATGCACTTGAAATTTTTTCCCCATTGACCGTAATGTAACGGAATATTTTGATTGTCCCTGTAATTGATCTATGCATCCGATTTTCATAAAATTTGAAATAACTCGACAAAATTACATAGTAATTATGTATTTTAAATTTCAAACGAGTGAAATGCATTTGAAACTTTTCCCCCATTGACCGTAATGTAACAGAATACTTTTGATTGTCACTGTAATTGATCTATGCATCCGATTTTCATAAAATTTAAAATAACTCGACAAAATTATGCAATAATTATGCATTTAAAATTTCAAACGAGTAAAATCCATTTGAAACATTTTTCCCCATTGACCGTAATGTAATGGAATAATTTTGATTCTCCCTGTAATTGATTTATGGATCCGATTTTCAAAAAAAATGAAATAACTCGAAAAAAAAATTAATAATTATGTATTTTAAATTTCAAAGGAGTAAAATGCATTTGAAACATTTTTCCCCATTGACCGTAATGTAACGGAATACTTTTGATTGTCCCTGTAATTGATCTATGCATCCAATCTTCCTAAAATTTGAAATTACAGGAAAAAATTATGAATATTTTTATGAATTATTTATGAACTATATTTTAAATTTCAAACGATTCGGTTGGGTAGTTTTTGCGTTGTTATGTGAGGACGGGCGGACAGACAAACGGACGGACTGAACGACATCTATAGGTGTTACATATTTACATAATTACGAACGCACTTTACAACAGGACTGGGAAACCTCTCGTGCTTGTCCGTGTCTTTGTTAGAAAATTGTTTCCGTCTATTCTTACATTTTGTAAAATTACTTACATCTAAAAACAAAGTTTTTCTTTATTAATTCCCTGTATATTTGTTAATAGAATTATTGAAGAAAATTCCGAAATGTTTAAAAATTCAATATGCTAATAACAAAAATTTTACAAAACAAACTATTGTTTGTGGTACATTCGTTACCATGACGCAGTGAACCTGGGAAATTTACAAAGTCAAACTATCCAATGCGCACATTCGATACTTTGAAACAACGAAAATGAAAAAAGGACAAAATTTGTACCATGTCAAACTATCCAATGTGCGTATTGGATAGTTTGAAGCTGAAAAAGTAGAGAGAATCTAAAAACGTACAAATAATCATACCATTTCAAACTATCCAATGTGATTTTTATACGAGAAAAATTATTGAAATGATTTATCTCGATAGCATGCTTAAAGAGGATATAAAACAGCACCCGAAAAACGTAATAATTGTTTACTACTGTTTAGCGCTGATTTTGAATCCCCAATTAAAACTGTTTTTTTGCTCTCCTGAAAAGTGGCTGTTTTCACATTGGATAGTTCGACATGGTACCGACGAATGTGTAAAAACATATATGCATATCTTCATGTTCTTTTTAATAAGTGCACCAGATTTTTTAAAAATTTAAACGTTGGGCGCGCGCGCGCACACACACACACAAACAATCCTCACAGAAATATGTTATTTTTATGTGGCTTTTAACCTTATCTTCCAACATCTTACGCTTTTTTATACCCCAAATGTTAATAGTAATTTTTTTTCTTTTTTACTCGGTATAATGTGCCTATTTACCCCCTGAGCATCTTGCAAATGGATAAAATTGTAATGTTGTTTTCTAAAAAAAAAAAAATTTAAGCGCTTAGAAAATATGATTCGTTCAACATTATAAATAACCTAACTACAAATACTAATGTACAGTAATTTCCGGCGTATAATATGCGAATCAAACAATTCTGTTTGACCCAGAAATTTTATTTAGTATTTGCAGCCAAATATTTATCGTGATTAAAAAAGTTATACATAATTAAAAAAAATTCTGGGTCGAAAAATGATTCGGATTATACACCAGAAATTACAGTAATCTTTGTGAGTATTAATCATTCTTAAATGCATCGAAAATTCATTAACCCTTTCCGACACACTGTGCCCTTTTCCGGGATACCTAATTTTAATTCCAAACTTGCAAATAGCACCAACAACGTATTAATAAAGATTTGCTTTTAAGATGGAAGCTTAAAGTAAAGAATTATTAATTTCTAAAAAAGTCGTTTATAAATTCGGGTGACAGTCGATAATATTTCATTTTACTAACGTACTTTTTTTGTGCCCGGAAAATGTTAAATGTATAGAATTATACAGTAGGGTGGATCGATTGTCTATGGCGAAAAAAAAATTACCATTCTTCAAAATCTACCTATGCGGAAAAGATGTTCCATTGTATGGAGATTAAGGAAAAAATAATAAAAAAAATTAATTTTAAAATTTAATACTGCCACAAAAGGGTTGAATTTTCGAAAAAAATTGAAAAAAGACCGAATTTTGGTTAGGTTATTTTTGTCCAAAACTAATTATTTTAATAATTTTTAAAATCCAACAATCCGGAAAAGATGTTATATCGTATGGAGGGTAAGTAAAAAAGAATAATAAGTAATATAAATTCGATATTTAATACTGCCACAAAAAAGTTGAAAATTCGATAAAATATTGAAAAAATGGAAAAAGATCTAATTTTGGTTAGATTTATTTTTGACGCAAAATAATCATTTTAATATCAATCAAATCTTACCTTTGCGTAAGAAATATTATATTGCATGGATATTAAGTAAAAAAAACTAATTTCGAAATTTAATACTCCTGCAAATGATTTAAAGTTTCGAAAAACTGGCAGTTCCAGTTTTTTTAGCTAGAATTTGTCTGCTTGTATTGTGTAGCTTAGTGTACCTTGAATATTACTGTACCATGGCGTTGTTAAAAAAATAAAAAGAGAGAGAGATATGAATTACACCCTATTTGGGTCTAGCTTTGATATGCCAGTAAATATGCTCCCTATTACAAAAAGTTATAAAATTTACATATTGGTATTTAAAAAATAACCGAAGAAAGGAATCGGTCAACATCTATTTATTTCCTGCCAATGAGAAGGAGTTGCTAATAAGTTATTAGTGACCTGTAAATGAGATTGAATCTCAATAGCTTACCACAGCAGCATTTTAAGAAAAATTAAACTGTTTAACGACAAATATTGCGCTCTTCTTAATTTTTGTAAAACAAAATAAGATACTGAAAGCTACTACAGACTTTTGGACCATTTCCGAAAATACTGCTTATTTTTTTCAGTTAAATAGATTTGAATATGAATATGAATATTGAGTGTAAACTAAACCGACGTATTGAGAGCAAACTCACTTTTCTGCATCATCAGCTATATCATTGAAAAGCCAAACTGCTGCCGAGCTAGGTGTCACATCATCAGAATATTGGACAGTTTGTGCACTTTCGACCAAGCAGGTGCTGCTATCGTGTCTGGTGCACTTCAAGATTTGGGCATTATCTCACAAAACTATGAATCGAATGCTACTGACAGAAAAAATTCGGCATGACAAAACAAACCAAAGACCACTCCATCGTTTTAGTCATTCTCTTTAGTCATTTGTAAAAGATTTAATCATGGCCATTTTCTTTAAACTTTGATGGGTGTAAAGACTGACTACATCACTAGAAAACAACAGAAGAAAAATCATAATGGAAGCAGACTTGGGCTTGAAAAAAGAACTGGGTTCCGAATACATCGGTCACATATATGTAAATTCTGGGAGAGTACCAAACAATTTGAAAACACGACGCACATTTTTTGTCATGTGTTAACAATAATATACATGTAACAAAGTTAGTTGCGACAGATTAGTTGACAAATTTCGTTAGTTGACAAATTTCGGTTGAGACGGAATATCTGTTAATATAGATGATAAAGAATGTGTTATTTGAAATATGGAATTGATCTTCAAGCGTCCACTACAATGGTTTTTGTGCTAGTTACACACCAATGAGGTTCCACTATGTCATCTTTTTGCAGCGTGGATGGAACCGCGGCTTGGCACAAATGTTTCACTGGTGAAATAGAAAGATTATTCGCAGCATATTAGAAGCTTTTTGTATTTTTATTTATCTCAGTATATGAATTCTAAAAGCGCGCGAGTGAAATCAAACGGTCTGCTGTAATCCTAATCATTACATTAAAAAATATCTATATTTTCCATTTACCAGCTTTTTGACCTTTTGCGACGGATTACATAGATTTAATTAAATAGGAAAATGTGTCGAAAATCCACTAACTGAGGGATTTGGTAACGACATGACTTCAGAAGCAATATGTAAATCCAGCAATCATTCCAATGGCAATGACATCTACTATCAATAATATCTATTCACGCAACGCTCATTCTACTAAACTAATAATCAAAAGAGTCACGGAAGTATTTCTGCTGTGTATGGACAATAGTATATAAGAGACGGTTTTACAAAAATCAAATTGAATTAAAAAATCTCATGCCGATTTTCAATACCGAACTTCATTATCGCCACTTGCAATGATGACGATTTTTCTTGATTTAATACTAATGAAGCTGTTAATTAAGAAACTAAAGTTTTTATCTTGTAATCAATCAAATATCCCCTCATTGCAATAAATGTTAAAAATTCATATTTTATTTTACAAAAAAACGTTGATTTTTTTTTACCGTAAAAACGTACAAATACATAAATTTGAACCACATTGCGGCATATTTAAATTTTGAAATTATTTTTTTAATTATTTTTCTCATACTCAGCATATAATATAACATCTTTTACGCATAGGTAGGTTTTGGACAATTTTTTAAACTATTATTTTGAATCAAAAATAATCTAGCCAAAATTAGGTCTTTTTTCACTTATTTTCGAAATTCAACCTTATTGGGGCAGTAGTAAAATTTAAAATTAATTTTTTTAATTATTTTTCCCTTAATCTCCATCCAAGAGAACATCTTTTCCGCATAGGTAGGTTTTGACACTGTGAAAAAAAAATTTCGATCCACCCTATTATACAGGGTAGTCATAAAAAAACTGTCGGTATATGGAGTTCTAGCGGCCAGCCCGTTCAACCTATCGAGGTGAAATTTCAGATATAGTTATTCAGAGGCATAAGCTCGAGATTCTGTGAACGACAACAAAATGGTACTCGCGGTTACGGTTATAGTTACAGAAACTCGAAATTTTCCAATGGCAACACCCATTTTTTCACCGCAAAATGCTCAGCGCTTTCGAAAACTCTACGAAAACAGTGCATTGGAACCGTACGCGCATCGCAAGAAACGGACACATTATGCACGCACAAAAAACTGTTCTGCGAACCCCCCCCCCCATAAAAAAACAATTAAAACAATTAGGGGCGCGATTAGGAAATATGAATAGGACACAGAGTCAGTACACTAATCTCTGATTACAACATAGATCAGAGAAAAGAAATTTTTTATTTTGATTACATATTTTGCACATGGGTGCTATCACAGGAAATTACACATTGCATGGTAGCGATTCTGGACAATACAGCCGAACGTTACATCGCATGAGGGATGTTTGCAATCTCATGTTTGATAGAATCTTTTAAATCCGGCAAAGTTTGCGGATTGCACATGTACACTCTAGATTTTAGATATCCACAGAACCTGAAATCCATAGGAGTGAGGTTGGGGGATCGCGGAGGCTATTGACTTTATCAGTTAAGGTGAAATGCGTCTCGTCCGTTCATAATATGCGAAGATGCCGATCGTTATCTCCATCATATTGGATAAGAAATTCATTAACAAAGTCTGCATGCTGTTGATGGTCTGTTACTTTCAACATATGGGCGCGCTGGTACCGGTAAGGAAACATGCGGATTACAGAGCGCAGTAATTTTAAGACCATTTATTTCGGTATATGAAATGCAGGAAATGCACCTTTTGTAGTTTGCATGCGTCTTCTGGTCACTATGTGATGCACCTTCATAACAGTAACCTCAGGAACAGTTGGTTTTCCGAATCGCGGACTATTACAGGTGCAGCTAATTTCTTCCAACTTCATTACTAAATCACGAAGAGCTTGTGAAATGCATAGGCCACGTATTTGGCGATGGTTTCGACGGTAAACGCGCCAGATTTTCGCAGCATTCATCTCATTTTGATAAAATTTTTACCAACTCACCACGAACGAAGTCATTTTATTGGCATCTGCAAGCTCCTACTGAAGAACTAACTTTCCCACCCCACTTTTTATCCGTTTTCTACGCTGATTATCTAACAAACAACGTTCCGCGAATGGTGGTTTGTCTCTGTCATATTCAAGTTTTCTTCGTGCTCCTTGGTCGTGTTTTTTTTTGGAGCCGTTCTTAGAGCTGATTTTGTGCGAGCATAACGCGTCCGTTTATTGCAATAACCATACCGTTCCAACGCTATTTAGGGTTTTCATATGCACTGAACATTTTGCGATGAAAAAAATAGGTGTTGCCATTGAAAATTTTTGAGTTTCTGTAACTATAACCGTAACCGTGAGCGCCATTTTGTTGCCGTTCACAGAATCTCGAGCTCATACCTCTGAATAGCTGTATCTGAAATTTCAACTCGATCGGTTGAACGGACTGGTAGCTAGAGCTTTTATTTATAATTTGACAATATGTGACAGAGAAATTTTCAATATAAAATACTTTGTAAAATAGCGATACAAACAGAATATAAAACTGGAATCATAAGCTATAGTCCTTTAGGGGTTAATTTATTCACACTTTATTGTTTTTTTCTTTTCTGAAATTTTTTAATAATTTTTCTATTAGAAGCAAGCTACATTAATAATTTCATTTAAGTGCTGTGGTACGTATTTTTTTTTCTTTTTTCTTTTTTTTACGAAATTTCTCATTTTACTTTATTTTAAAAATATGACAGTTATGCTTTTGCGCATGACCAAATGATTCATTCGATATTCAAAATAACTCATTATGCTCATCGCTACTTCAAACAGATGTTATTCTTTAGATTTTTGTGATATATCATTTGATGTATTTATATACTATCCGCAGATTTGTAGTATCGATTATTCAATGATATAGTATTATAAAAGTTGTTTGGGTATTCTTCAGTGTCATTAAGACTCTCAAAAATATCTGTTTCGCCGTGTTAGCTATAAAGAATGAAATTTTATAAATATTTTCGTAGCTGTGTTTTGTATGCCTGGATCAGGTGCCCATTTTGTCTTAGTTATGCCATAAATTAAGTCAAAACATTGTGTTCGAAATTAATGGTATTTTATGGTGCCTACTATTTAGCATTCCTTGCTGAGATCATGGCTGCAAACTTTCCGATTTATTCGTATCAACTAAATCCTAAAAATTTTCATTTTTGAATTTAATTAAATAGATATCCAGGGTTCGCACAGTGCTACCACCAAAATTTAAGAAAATTTTCAAAGTACTCCACTGCAGAAAAATATTGTAAAATCTTTAAATGAAGCTAGTGGCTGCGAGTTCTGGGTTATAAAAATTAAATATAAAGAGCATAGCCGGATAAGCATTGGAAACATGCCTTTCAATCAAATTTCTTGATTTTTTCCCATGTGTGACTACTTATCTGACATGAGTAGATGTATCACAATGAGACAATGTATTTCACTTGTTATTACCTTATAAATATTGATATTTTATGAGATAAAAATGTTTTTTCGATTTTTAAAAACTTTCATTTTCTCAAAAGCTATTGAACCGAATAAAATTCCATTCATTGACTTTATATAGGCATCAAAGATGCATAACTGGAAATTTTTGTATAATTTTCTGATTGTAATAAGTGTGTGAAAAAGCGATTTAAAATTTTACAAAAATAAAAATAGCATCTTATAGTTGTCTGAAAATTACCAATTTCTTGTAAAAAATTCCTCATATGTGCCCAAATATTATATAAAAATACCAAAAGTTTGCGTTGGGTACTACATATAAATATTTACAAAAATTTGTATAAAAATTATTAAAATTCATTTAAAGGCGTTATTTGGGGTGGAGCTACTCATCTACGACGCCTGAAGAATTTTTGAATTATACACTTACAGAATTGTTGTATTTTAAACTTTAATGAACACATTGCCATCATTCTCAACACTGACGATACTTTTTCCATATCAAAATTTGTTATTGGTGTTGAATAAAACAACTGGGAAGAATATTTTCGGACTAGCAACGGAACTACATTCTTCGATATCGAAATATAACGACAATGATCACAAGCAATTTAAGTTAAAATGTTTTTCACCAGTTTATCTATACATAAATTAAAGTTAGTAGTTTCAAGCTTTATAAACTATTGGCATGCCCTGTTTACCTTACTGTGAAAAGCGTGAGTAGCTGTTAGCTGTCGCGATCAGAAACTGGTTAATTGTAGTGAATAGGGTTATTTGTTATGATGTCATCTAAAAATGGCGATCTGTAATATGATTGTCATGGACGAGTTTTGGAAACAAAATTATGGTTACCGAAAAAAAATTAAGTTTTTATTTTTATGTATAAAATATTTCAATACATTATCACGTGTCAGCTGTTTTCCCCATAAATGTCGCTGTTCTTGAATGTGAAGCCTAAAGCATTTAACACGACTATTTATACAGGGTGTCCGAAAAGTCTGGAAACGGCCGAATAATTCGAGAAATACATATGAGATTCAAAAACGTAAATATACGTGTTAAATATTTTTAAATAAGCTACTCAATGATACCAAATTTGACCTTCGCAACCGACCCCCTGGGGGTCAGAGGGGGTTCAACTTTGAAATCTTAAATTATAACCCCCATTTTTTTATTGCAGATTCGGATTCTACGGACAAAAATACGTAACTTTTGTATTTGATGTTTATTTCAAATCCTCGTTTATCACGGTGTATTCGAGCATATTAAATCGATACATATTTTGGCTTTTCCAACGGGATTTTCCCTAATCGAAACTGATTGGGCAGAATTTTTGACGTCAAATTCCCCGTCTTTTGCAGAAATAGCGTTTCCTGAAAATCACCCGTGGCGATTATTTCAATAGTGCTACACTGTTAAAAATCTGACCCATTTGCTGCAGCGTCACTCCACAGCTATTATAGAATATCTCTTTTGTGACCAATGAGAATGCTCCATAACACAGTAAAGTAATCGTTTTCTATAAAAGTGGTGGAGTGACGATGCAGCAAAAGTATCAATTTTTTACAGTGTACTTTACTATGTTATGGAACATTCTCATTGGTCATGAAACAGATATTCTATAAAAGCTGTGGAGTGACGCTACAGCAAATGGGTCAAATTTTTAACTGTGTGTAGTACTATCGAAATAATCGGCACCGGTGATTTTCAGGAAACGCTATTCTTGCAAAAGACGAGGAATTTGATGTCATAAATTCTCCCCAATTAGTTTCGATTAGGGAAAATCCCGTTGGAAAGCCGAGAAATGTATCGATTTAATATGGTTGAATACACCGTGATAAACGAGGATTCTAAATAAACATCAAATACAAAAGTTGCGTATTTTTGTCCGTAGAATCCGAATCTGCAATAAAAAATGGGGGTTATAATTTAAGATTTCAAAGTTGGACCCTCTCTGACCCCCAGGGGGTCGGTTACGAAGGTCAAATTTGGTATCACTGAGTAGCTTATTTAAAAATATTTAACACGTATATTTACGTTTTTCAATCTCATATGTATTTATCGAGTTATTCGACCGTTTCCAGACTTTTCGGACACCCTGTATATGCATGTACCGTAATTTCGGGTGTATAAGCTGCGGATCAAACAATTCTTTTTCAACCCAGATTTTTTTTTTAAAATGAATGTTACTACTTAGATCGTCGTAAATATTTGTGTTCAATCACTAAATAAGATTTCTGGGTCCAAAAAAAATTGTTTGAGCCGCGGCTTATATACCCGAAATTACGGTATGTTATAATATATTCGTAAAGAAATAGCTATGTCTTTACAATATTTTATTTTCCTGGTATTTTTTCACTGTGTTTTTGGGCTAAAATTTATTTATGAAAAAAAAATATTTAAACCTAAAAAAAACATTTTTATTTTATTTTATTTTTAAATATTAAAAGGTTCAAAATTACAGAAGTATACTTCTTAGTACAAAATATAATCCAATGTTGTCAGTATTCTTTTTTATTTCTTTTAACTCAAATTATGTATCTTTCGCTCATATTTATCAACAAATAAAACAGCCACAAAAATCTGCCTATAGAATAAACAAAAATTGCTAGTAGCGTATACCGTAATTTCGGGTGTATAAGCCGCGGATCAAACAATTCTTTTTTGACCCAGAAATCTTACTTAGTGATTGAAGACAATTATTTACGGCGATCTAACTAGTTATATTTGTTTCTTAAAAAATTCTGGGTCGAAAAAGAATTGTCTGAGCTGCGGCTTATACACCCGAAATTACGGTATATTGAATAAAAAGTTGTCTATTACCACACATTATAGATAATATGTCAGAATTAAATGAACTCATTATGGTTTAATCATAGCTATATAACGGGTATGGATTTTTGCGAAAAAAAATAATAATAACGGTACAACTTATTCTTATTATCCTTCGTTAAAAGTGGTGAAAATGTTGCAATAAAAATCATTATAACTGGCGTTACATTTTGATACCGAAGAATGTTAGTGTTTTCCTAGTAAAAATGTTTTTCTCTGCCGTTTCGAAAACAAAACACCAGTTTTGGATATCGAAACAAAATCGACAGTTTTGAAAATTATAGCCTATATGCTTAATGAAATCTAAAATTCATTAATTGGCACATCGTCTGTTGACATTGTTCCAGAAAGCCTTCGGATATCGAAATTGAGTAGCTCCGCCCCAAAAAATTTTAATCAGTTTTAAACACATTTTTGTAAATATTTATATGTAGTACACAACGCAAACTTTTGGTATTTTTATATAATATTTGGGCACATATGAGGAACTTTTTACAAGAAAATGGTAATTTTCGGACAACAATAAGATATTATTTTTATTTTTGTAAAATTTTAAATCGCTTTTTCACATACTTATTCCAATCAGAAAATTATACAAAAATTCCCAGATATGCATCTTTGATGCCTATATAAACTCAATTAATTGCATTTAATTCGGTTGAATAGTTTTTGAAAATATAAAGTTTTTAAAAAATCGAAAAAACATTTTTATCTCATAAAATATCAATATTTATAATGTGAAAATGGGAGAAATACATTGTCAGATAAATTGCCACACATGTTGAAAAAATAAAAAAAAAATAATTGAAAGGCATGTTTCCAATGCTTATCCGGCTATGCCTTTTTCTCATTTTTAAAAATGGTTCCAGAGTCCTTAAAAAAATATAAGGAGTGTGCGAACCTTGATATCTGTTGTCTGCAGCGAATGTTCGATCATTATACTACAAATATTATTATATGCTAAATTCGGTTTTATTTAATCTTATAATATTTAAATATTAACTTTTTAAGGACACTGATTCGTTTTTCGTACACTTAGTTTTAATTCCCCCAAATGCACCAGAATACTGGAATGACAAATTTCCTTTTATAAACCCGTTCAAGACCTTGAGTGAATGTTTACACCATCAAGAAATGCATTCAGAGTTTCTTTTTGGGAACAGTAATAAAGGAAAGTGTTTTTTGCCGTGTTTAATTTAGGATCTTTCATAAATATTTAAGTAAATGTACTTTAAAATAAGTGGCGTCAATTGAACAAATTTTTGTAACTTATATCAGTCTCGAAAGAGATGAACAAAACTACATATACTTAGATACTGAACAAAACTTTTTCTTGTATGGAAATAAGTTTGTTCATAAATCTTAGTAGAATTCATTCATTTCAGCCCTTTAGGGGATATAAATACCTTACTCCTGAAAGGTAAGGCTAAAATTATTATAATTGTTACATTTACTTAAATGATACGATTCAGCACTTACTTAAATTGAGCCAATGGTATGTGGAAGCCATTTTAATCAGCTTTTTGCGGCTCATGGCAAATTCATTGCTTAAGTGTTGAAATTATTGACGGACACCGGAATTTAAAAACAACTTTATTTCTAAATAAGAAAAAGGCTATATTTACGGATTCAATAAACCGTAATTTTTTTTAACAAAATTCCGGTGGCAATGTAATGTTTGGGAATTAAAATTAAGTGATTTCATAGATATACCAGCGCGCCACAAGAGGTTAATCCATTAACGACGAGCCTCTTTTACATCCCTTTTTAATCTTCGAAACCAGTTTCAAAATCTGAGATCAGCTAATATGGAATATTTCTATCTAAAATACTGATGATCAAATTAAAAAATTTTGTTCGCCTTACAAGGCAAGTTTTCTTGCCAAATGTTCTAATGAGCTAATATAATAAACTTTTCAGGGGCAAGTAATCGCGTTTCTGTAATGTTGAATTCTCGCAGAAATTTTAGAACAACTCTGTCACAAAATAAATAAATGCAATTTTTCACTTTTTTCCATAAATCTGTAAGAATAAAATTGAATTAAAAGTTTTTGGTATGAACCTTATTAAAATTAAGAAGGCTATAATATATCCCATCGCTATTAAAAGAGTAAAATCAATTCGTCTTGTAAAAGTGATTGTTTAACTTGAGAAATACGGAACGTTGCAGATTTGGCTGAGATACATCTTAATAAAGAACTATAAATTTATTACTTTTAAAAAATGTATCATTTTCTATTTTTATTGCGAATATGATGCTTAAAAAAAACTTCAGCCTGTTTGATAGAAAGTGTCATTTCGTGAATGTACAAGGCTAAATCTATTGAACTAAACTCGACACACTAAACTGTCGTCTCAGATCATCCCTTCAACCTCATTTCACTTCACTCTTTTTGTTTTCTATACAATCGAAATTCTTTCCTCAGATTCTTTTTTATTTTTTAAATGCCTTTCTATTATTTTCTCTTTCTTCTTAACTTGTTTGTCCTGATTTACAAGATAAAGTTATACCTTTTTTTATACCTCTAAACTTATTGTTCTTATGTACATAAACTCCGAAAAAATTCCTAAGGTTTTTATTTTTTGACTATAGACACATATAAATCTTTAGACTCAACCTTTCTTAGCGTTAGAATATATGTTATTTTCTTGAAATATTTCTCCATTATATATATTGCGTTTCTTTGTTTGCTAAGGAAGAGTTTAAATTTTTCTATAAATGGTTTTATCTTTTTAAAACGCCCTTTTGTGTAGTTTTCTAGTTTTTTTTTTTTTTTTTTTTTTTTATTCCGGTCGTAGATTTGTTTTTGATATATTTTAACTTCTCATATGTTATATTTTGTACGTTTTTTTCTATTAAAAAAACACGATGTAAAATGCTGATTTTCCCCCCCAGAAATAGATTTCAATATTTTTCTATAAAGCGTTTTACTATTTGTTTTTTTATTTCACTCTTACTAAATTTATAGCTGCCAACATTTATTATTTTTACTCACCACTAAATTTTAATAGTAGTTTATTTATTATTTAATTGCCAAAATTTTTTATTACATAAGACCATGTTTGCCAACCTCCCTCTTTTTAAATGAAAAAACATACTAAAAGTCATAAAAGTTATTAAATGTAAAAGTATCTTCTCGCTATGTTGTAGTAATTTGAATCATATAGTATACAATTCATGAAATAAAATTTCTGGTTAAAATATGTTTGGTTAATTTAAAAAGAATCAATAATTTAAAAAATTAGTGATAACATAACTGCGCAAAAGTTAGTAGCTCTGTAAATGCACAGTTAAAAACCTAAGCCTATAATATGATTTTTCACCTAAAAACTAATTTCATGTTAATATAAACTTTTTTAATTAAAGTTGAAAAAATGAAAAACATTGGTTAGGTTTTTGGTAAAAAAGTCAATTAAATAAGATTTCCGACTTTTCACTTGTGAAAATAAATTTAAAGAAAATGTTGTTTTGTTAAATCACAAAAATGTTCCGATTAAATAAAATAATATTTTCTCAAGGATTTTACCAGTACGCAAAAAGTCGGTAATCTTCAACCCCCCTCCCGATTTAATAATTCCAAAAGCACCTTCTGTTTCTTTAAAGCAAATGCCACCAATAAATTTATGACCATAATCTCTCCTTACTTAAACACCCCATTAATGGAAATTATCAATCAAAAGTAAATAAAAAATAGCTATTCATTTTTACTGGTGGAAGTCTACTTCTGTGGTAATTCTTCCACCTTATTGTGACAACGAAGACATCTTTAAGTATCAATAAAAAGATATAATACCTATGCAAACTAACACCAGTCAAAATAAATGGACTTTTTGAAATTATTTTATGACAGAAATTTCCCATTAATAACGGTGTTTTTATAAAACGAAATTCTCCATTGAAATTTACTTGTGAAAAGTTTCATCCGATTAAAAGATACAGCCATCTCAGTTACCGTAATTTCCGGCGTATATTCCATGGATCAAACAATTCTGGTTGGGAACTTTAACACTTATACAAGCAATTACATGTTCCCTAACTGAAAAGCGTTTGTCACCGTCAGAGAACAGATTTTGTAACATGAACTTTGTAGAAGCCGTTTCATGTAAAACATCAAGATAAAAAACTGGCCAAGCAAATTATACACTAGAAAGAAACACTTGTACTTCATTAAATAGTATTTGTGGTTTTAAATACTACCTCTGACAATAAAGTTCGGTGAATAGTCCTGTAGCATTAATGTAGATTAAAAATTAACGAAAGTTACTATGCCATCCTTCAAAATAGTCATCTCCTATAAATAGTCATGCACCGCTGAGATCGACTATACATGTCCTAGGACGTTTGCAAGAAGCCTTCTTTTGGGATGAAGTTCAAAAGCTTCGTCACGTTTCGTTGGATGTCAGCAATATGGTCAAATCTCTTTCAAAGAGAGTTTGAGTCGAGAAAATAGGAAGAAGTCTGGAGGATTGAGATCTGGCGAGTATGGTAGGTGTCAATTTGCATCATCCCTCATGATTTTTTTTCGCTGTCTTGCAAATCATAAAACCAAACTTTAAACTGATCTTTTATTCGTTCATTTTTCTGTTCTCAGTTAAAAACCAACACACTGAACAAGCACTTAGTACAGCACGTCTTACACAGAACACAAAAGACGCTCAACTGAACAACGGTGGAGGAAGATGGTCTATACTTGCCTCTATGCAGGTGCAGCGTTTTGTTTACAAAATGTTGCCAGATCGGTCGTTCTTAATTAATTCACCGAACTTTATTGTCAAAGGTAATATATTTGTTTTATGTGCGTGTTATACAATAAGCATGTCAATCGTATCACGTAATTGGAAGATTAAAAAAATACTGACATACCCTTAAATTGTTAAAAGCTCGATTGTGACCGCTTTAGATGGGATTCCTTACCATCGGCGGAAACTACCATTGGTAAAATTATATAGAATATTTTGCCTTATTTACACATCTTTTTAATGCAAAATTCAGTAAAAAATAATGGTAAAAACATATATTCATTTTCACTTGTAGAAGTTTACTTCGACTCTGCATTTCCGCCATATTTTGACAACCGAGACCACCCGCTATCATGGTAAGTGAAAAAAAAATTGATAAAACAATATCTAGGCAAACGGACACCAGTAAAAAGAAATAGACAATTTTTAGAAAATTTGTGATAATTTTTTTTTTACACTTAAGGGCAGTTAAAAGGTCCAAAACCTAAAAATAATCGATTTTTCGATTTTGTTTCTGTTTTGAATGTACAATTTCTCATCTTTCTACTGATAACTTACTTTTGTGTCTACGGTAAACAGAAGTTGGAAAATTTTTAGTAATTCTGTTTGTTTTTTTCCTCATTGCGTACATTGCCAAAACACCTTTAACCCTTTCCGGCACACTGTGCCCGGTCTGGGATACCTAATTTTAATTCCAAACTTGCAAACGGCACAAATAATATTTTAGTAAAATTTTGCTTTACAATAAAAACTTCAATTAAGGAATTCAAAATATCTAAAAAATTCGTTGGTGAATTTCGGTGTCAGTCGATAATTTCTCATTTTACTAACAGATTTTGTCCGTGTTTAAAAAGGTTAAAACTCTTTATCGCTAGCGAATGGTAAGAAAACAATATGACCATTTGTAGCAAACTAAAGAAAAAAGGGTGTTTAAAAGATTGAAAACGAAACACCAAGATGAATGCGAATAAAAAAATGAAAAAAAAAATACTATGGAGTAGGAATGTTTTAAATAAGTGCATTTATTTACTTTAAACTTGTTGTTGTTGTTGTATTGACCAAAATATTGGCCCGGTGAGCAGTACTTTAAACTTGATTTTCTCAAAATGTTGTTTTTTTACCTTCGACGTACCTTTTTCAAAAAACTATTATATATCATATTTTGAAATTTTGCATGAATATTCTATGCATATCCATGTTTAATCTGAGGTGAATTTTTTAAACTCCATAAAAAGAACATTTTGTATTATTATCATTATCTTTGAAACAATTACATGTTTTTTGAAATCTGATAGTGGTTTCTACTTCAGATTTTTTAAAACAATATCTATGCTTTATTTAATTATAAATTTAACATCAGATTATTAAAAATTGATTATTTTATGCATGAATTTTTTTTTCAAGTTCATATCTTAAGTAGTTTATGAGAAAAGGTAAATTAATTTAACATGGCAGGTATAGGGATTCCGACTGCCATTAAATAACACGGAATTTTCTATTCAAATTTACTGATGGAAATTTTAATCTGCGATAATCGGAAAAGTTGATCCGATTTAACGCTTTCCAGCAGAGTGGTCTCACCTCGGGACCACATAATTTTAATTGCAAACTTACAAACGGAAGCAAGAGTATTTAAATAAAATTTTGCTTTTACAATGAAAGCAAAAATTAACAAATATTTTATTTTTAAACAAGTCGTTTCTAAAGTTTGATGTAAGTCAATCATTTCATCACTTATCTATGAGAATGTATCTGTACAGGAAAGGGTTAACCTTTCAAGCTCTGGTGGGTAAGTTTCTTCAAAATTCGTCCATTTGTGATACACACAAAAAAGTTGACACTTGGGGAAGCTTTTCTGACACAGTGTGTCCAGTCCAGGACACCTAATTTTAATTCCAACCTTGCAAGTCTCACCAATAATATTTTAATAGAATTTTACTTTAACATTGAAAGTTTAAATTAAGGGGTTCTTAATTTCTCAAAACGTTGTTTCTAAATTCCTGTGTCAGTCGATGATTTCTCATTTTACTAAGCATTTGCCAGTGCCGGGAAGGGTTAAACATACCTGCCAACATCTTACGCTTTTTAGTACAACAAAAATTTATTATAAATTTCACCTTCTTAAATCACCGTGATTCGCCAAATAAATAAGGCAAAAATGTCGATAAAATTTTTCTGGTCCAAAGAAGTGGAAGCTATGCATTAAAATTTGGTTGCATATACCGGTGCCCTTGCGACATTTTGGAAGTAAAATTAAGTGATTAAAAATTCATCCATCAAAGCTCAAAGGATTAAAAAAGACCGTTCTAAGGCCTGTAAGGTTTTGAAAAAAACGTTAGAAATTCAAATATACTCTTCTGAAAAACCAATCAATTTTTATAATATATCAGAAGATTCTAATGACTTGCTAAATCGTAGAAGTGGTTCTAAATATCTTTTTCAAGTTTTATAAACAGTTAAATCAAATTGAAAAAAAATTAAAAGGAAACTTCATGTTAATGTAACTGAAAATAGGAGAAAAAATACGTCTGAGTTTTCGGAACTAAATGTTGAAAGACTGTTACATTTTCTTTAACATTTTCTTGAGAAAAAAATGAGTAAAATAAAAATATGTTTTTAACTTCTGCAGAATATTTTAGCCAAAGGCAATTCTCTTTTAATACTTTTTTGAATCCATATTTCATTTTCAAACTTTTCATAGTGCAGTATTTAACCTTTTGTTGCATTAAGTCTTTCGATATTAATATTAAACAACTTTTTCTTTCGGAAAAAGTTTTGCTTAGTACCATTATTTTTTGTATACTATTTCATTTTATTTCACATATGAACGAATTTTTTAATAATACCGAAGTATAGATATCTCAAAAGTATTGAAGTAATATGCTATTTTAAACTGCAGTAGGCAGCAGAAACCATTTTTTTAAGAATTGAAGTCTTCGCTTTATTGAATAAATTAAGTTCAGTCATTAAATAATGCGATTATGTATTTGCAAATAATATATCACTAGAGTAAAACAATGTAAATAATTTAACAAAAAACTGTTATGCTCCGAAAATGAAAAATATTTGTTTTCTAAAAAAATAAATATCTGAGGAAACATTTTGCATTTAACCTCTTGAAGGGCGGTGGTGATAAGATATATCCCTCTTAATTTTAATTTCGAAATGCCGTTTAGATGCCAGAATTTTGAAATGAAGATTTAAATTTTATCAAGAACTTGAAGAAAATTTTTATGTTTTGAAATAAATCTGTTTTTAAATTCTGGTGTCATTTATTCATTTCAGCATTTTAAAAACAGAAATACTTCACTTTTCCTGCCATCTAGGGTATGAGTGTCTTTGCATAAGATTGAACGATATATATATATATTTTAATGTAACATGTGATTGCAGTTTCAATGAAAATGTAATTTAAAATATATGTGACACATATGCAGATATATATATACGAGTATCTTTCCGTAAGACGAAACCATAGCGGGCTATTTCCATGTGCAATTGTTGTGTAAATTACATTTCTAGTAACTGCTAAATTGTTGACCACCGCTATTTTCAAAAGGTTTGCATGGCCTTTTTCACTTAATGAAATATCTCTGATGAATTAAGTCACATTTTTCCGTTCTGGAATACTTATATCAAAAATCGTACCATGTGACTTACACGACATATGCTCATGGAATTACCCAGCGGCAAGCATCTTCAGCTTTTTTGTACCGCAAAAATTTAATAGGAAATAATTCGAAAATCAAAAATTTATTCACATTGTGAAAAAAAAATTATGTAGGTCAAAATATTAGTATATGCGTTGTAAACAGTGTGACCGTTTTTGGATTGTTGTAAGAAATCTGGACTGTTGTAGGACTTACAACAAGCTAAATCAAGCTAAAAACTCAGGCTAAAAGATAGTTGTCAGTCTATTGATGTACTGGCCCTCAATAGATGGCAGGACCATCGAATTTATTTTTAGCTTGTCGTCAGTCCAAATCTAGCCTGATTTTAGCTTGAAAAAACGGTCACACTGGTTGTAAACAACACTTATTCTTTAAAAAATTAAAAATATTTATTCTTAAATTTTTTGTAGCATAACCCGTGTATTTTATTACAGCACGAATGAGCTTTGCCAAACTAGTTATAAGGGGTTCACAATGTTTTCTTCCAAGGCATGACCGTGAAGATTTTATGCTAAATGTTAAGAGGTTGGTTGCGTTTAGGATGGCCAATTATCAATACGAGGATTATAAGTACTAAAGAGACTACCTTCCGTGGGGGTTTCTAAGGGTTTTTTACCCGTATCCCGTACACCGGATATGATCCGTTAATTCATACTGGAATAAATTTCAACTTTGTTTTTTGACGCAATATCTTGCAGTCTTTTTTTCATTATTATAGACAAATTCTCTACTGGATTTAAAACTGGTGAATTACTCTGTCGGGGAAGCAGTACGTTAATTTAATGTTGGATAAAATAGTCTTTGGACTGTGTCACACTGTAGTCACTGACCTGTGTGAAGGTGCTAAATTATGTTGGGAAATAAAATCGTCGAGAAATCATTGGGAAATAAAATAGAGTCGTCTGACAAAGTATCATAAAAATTTCAAGGCTTTTTTGTTAAATTTCAGAATTAATCGTTTCGTAAACAATAAGTATCCTTCAAGTACCATCTGCATTCGTGTATACTGATACTATGGGGGTGTCAAACTGTGGCCTCTCGTATACCACTAAAATTTTATAATTTTAATTTCATTATCTAATCATAGTATCTGTAAGATTCAAAAAGTCTGTTATTTTTTTAAAATTAGAATGATATCCGGAGGGCATGCAGTCTTGTCATACGTTTCTTGCTTACTCGCCATGCACGAACACCTTGATCACCATATGTTACGCACAACACACTCTCATTACACTAAACAAAATCTTTTTCCAAATATCCAGACACCATGAAGACTTGATCTGCACCCCTTCACTTTCTTTCTTTTTTTTTTTTTTTTTTTTTTTTTTTTTTTTTTTTTTTTTTTTAACACGAGCGGTTTTATTTTTGGTACACTCTTTGAGCTCTGATGGTAGAATTTTCTACCATTTAGTCTTAATTCACAAATGCCACACTGGCGCTGGAATAATAGATTAAATTTCTTTGAAAAAAAGTTTAATGCATTTTTTTTTTTTTTTTTTTGCGTATATTTTAAACAGAATTTTTCCTTTGCAAAATACTGGTGCCAATGTGACACCTGGAATTTTGAAGAAATTTATCTACCAGAACTCAAACTGTTAATGGAGACATCTTAGCGTTGTAGAATTACTTACATGAGGGGTGGCCAACATTTTTTGAGTAAAATTTATTTTCCACCGTTTCTGAAGAATTATATTATCCCTTTAAATTTGAAGAACTCCTGTCATTAAAGAATGCAGTTTTTTCTGTAGATAAATACTGGTCCATGTGACATGCGTGCCACAGGTTTGCCATCGTTGACTTGTCTTAAAAACGTGTTCTTACCACTTTCAATGCAAATGTCTGACACTTCTAAAACTGTTTTTTAGCAGTATTCAAGCTTTATATCATCTCTCTGGGTAATTTTTGGCATATTCGAACGCTGTTCAGATAATTGTTTTCAAAATGTCCGTCGTTAAAATACTGCATTATTGCTCTACTAACAATTGGTTGAAAACTTTTTCATAAGTATTTTAATATTCATTAATATTATAATTCATTATTCATAAGTATTTCATTATTCATAAGTAAATAATTCCTTATTCATAAGTATTTTAATATTTTATACCACAGATTTTAGTATTCTAATATTTTGAATAGTGAAAATAATTTTACAAATTACAATATTCACTAAAATTACAATAAACTTTTAAAGTTTTAATTTTCTTTAATAGCGTGCAAATTTATTAAAGTATCAAGCGTTGTTCTTTTTGAATTGTACGACACTGAAATAAAGCTAAATGTAATTCTAAATGCAAATGAAATGCATTATTCTAATTTTTGACTTGGAACTGTATATGTATCTGAGTGTCTGTGAAATTTTTTTTAAATGTGCGGAACTGCATACTCTATCCTATAAATTTTTCATTGCTTTCCACAATGCGAATCTTTCACTTAATCTGTCGTAATATGTGGGTTTATTTGATCCAGGTTTAATACATTTCGCACAAGAATGTTTTTAATGAAACATACCGTAATTTCGGGTGTATAAGCCGCGGATCAAACAATTCTTTTTGGACCCAGAAATCTCATTTAGTGATTGAAAACAAATATTTACGTCAATCTAAGAAGTTACATTTGTTTCTTAAAAAATTCTGGGTCGAAAAAGAATTGTTTGATCCGCGGCTTATACACCCGAAATTACGGTAATTAAATGAGTTCCGCGTATAAATTTGTGATTATTCAACAAACCACGGAACTACTAAGAAATTGAAATTCACATATTCTCAATTCATGAAGATTCAACTGTAACTGCCTTTGCCGTTGTTTATTACATGCTGAGTAAACTTCCACCAGTGAATTGAAGTACGATTTTTTTCGATTTCCAAAGGGATTTTTTGTGACAAATTTTTCGAAAAAAAACTTTTTAAACTGAAATTTACTTATACTGGAGAAAGATTACTTTATTAGGAGTAAATACGTCATATTTTGACATCCAAAACAATTTTCTGTGTAAAGATTATAATACATGGGCAAAATGACACCAATAAAAATAAATAAAAATTTTTTACTATATTTATGAGAGAAATTTCAAACTAATAAGGCACTAATATAAAATTAAATTTCTACAAAATTTTACAGGTGGAGTTTTACCTTCAGTTATGAGAATTTGTGGAACCAATAAAAATATACAGCAGACATCTTGTGACAACATCTTCAATTACTTCACTCGCAACTGCTAGACAATAAACTATGTGTCTCTTTATATTTATTAACTAGCAGGCTATGCCCGCTGCGCTGGTCAATATTTCAAAATCAATCGTAGATGAAACGAACTGGTGAATTTAAATTTGTATTTTAAATATTTTGGACCTCCAGGAGCACCTTGCTCATTGCTGAAAACGATTTAGACACCATTGTGATATTAAATTATCTTAAACGTTGCGCAAAAACCAGCTATTTAGAAGTAACTATTTTAGTTTATTACTAACAGTGCACATTTGGAAGCGAAATAAGACCATTATGGCAACAGGATTTTAAATTTTCCCTTATCTGAAGAAATATTAATTATTACAATCGTTACCATGGTACAACTTCTGAAAAATTTCTTCACAACTTTTCATTATGTGAAGCCAGGAACCCAAAGCTACTCCCACCTAAAAAATTTATATGTATATTAAATTTTGTCCTCCGCGATAAAAGGCACAATTATGCAAGAATCATCTTCAAACTCGTCAAGTACATTGAGATGGTTAATATCTCAGTGGGAATTGCAAATGAGCAAAATCGACCCAAGGGGGTTGTAATTGGGAAGGGTTCAAAAATTTGAATATCATCTTAATATGGCTTTCACAAAACCAGCTCTTACAAAACAATAGCAGGAAAAAAAATAAACATTTTTCGTTACAGCAAGTTGCCAACGATAAAAAAAAAGAAAAAAAACACATTAAAATTCTCACTACAACAATTACTTTATTATTGCAAAATTTCCTCCTGAAAAATGAAAACAAAATTATTTGCTCTTTCGTATTTAAGCATTTTCTCTTTAGTTATTTAAGATAAATTTATGTGAATTTGTATAATTTGGCGAAATGTGACAAAATCCTCGTTTTAGCATACCAAAGAAATTTATGTATATTTTATTATTTTCTATCATTTTAAACAGCAATTAACAATAAATAAAAAGTAACTGTAGAACAAAACAACAAATATCATTTCAAAAAAGAAAAAAAATGAAAGTAAATAAACAACTTATCATCAGATAAACAACTATAGCTGGGTTACCATATGAGGCAAATAATGCCAGTTTGGCGCCAGTGAGATACCTCGATGAGTATATGACCAAATCCGTGACAAAATTTCCATTTGGAAAAAACTTTAATTAGTATTTATACTGCATTTTCCCTACTCATGTATAAGAAAAAACTTTGACACAAATGACATGTATGCACCACATTGGCGCAATTTTTTCTGGCGATAATTTGGAAAACTTGGTTTTTAATTACCAATTTCATAAATATTTTTTAATTATTTTGTATTATTTGAAAAAAAAATAATAAATAAAAAAGTTTAATAGCTATAGAACAAAATGATTTATATTATTTTAAAAAACAAAATGAAAGTTAATAAATAGTTTATTAATAAATAAACAACCATAGTCGGTTTACCATGTGTGGCATAAAATCGCCATTTTGTTGCAATCGTACGAATGTGGTGCGTATATGACATCTGCGCAAAAACTTTAAAAAGTTGCAATTAAATTATTTTACAGTTTGGATGAGGAAGACATTTATACTAAAATTTAAACATTATACGTTTTTTTTTGCTATAACTGCTATTTATATATTTACAATTAAACATAAAAAAAAATCCTAAAAATGCTCTCACACATTTAAAAGAGAATAAGAGAATTTAGTAATTGTGAATATCGCTGCAGCTTATGCCTTCTTGGTATAAAATCGCATTTTTGATGACAAAAGTAAAATCAAACACCCAAATAAACAAATAACATACAATTAACAGATAAAACCATTTTTAAAAGTAATTCTGCTATTTTGTCCTGTAAGACACATAATGGTAGAATTAGATTTGAAAAATATTTTTTGAAAAAATAGAAGAATGTTATTTATGTTTTATCTATAATAAACTATTTAAAATACATTTTTGTTAGCCTGCGCGAAAGAGAATAGCGAAAGTTTGATTGAAGAAATATTGAAGAGGAAATGGTCAATTAAAAAAGACTTGTAAATTTTATTCAGCGGGAATTTTTCATTTCAAAATGTTGAATTTATCTATAGTAATAACGCATAATTGCATAAATTTACTTTGAGTTGCAAAATTTTTCCTTCAGTACTACTTGGTTATACCGTCGACCAATTTCGCCAAATTATACAAATCACCAAACTATTAGCCACATTATATAGATTAGCATAAAGTTTCATTTAAATAACGAAAAACAAATTAGCAAAAGTAGAAATAAAATGTCGAATTAAAAATCACTTGATTAGTATTTATATTATGCTAATGTCAAGTGAATGTGACATTTACGATTATCCATTATTGACATTTAATCTTGGAATTTGGGGGTAGATTTTTAATCTATGGGGTAATCTTTCCTTCTCCAGTTTTTAAATTCTAAAACTGAAATTTTTCCTTTAAGTGAAATTGACGAAATGGCGCAATAAAAATTAAATTAACAATGAAAACATTTGCAAAAAGAAATAAAAGAGTTATACTCATATCTATGTAATTTACGATTGAATATTAAAATATACTCTAAAAATTATCTTCACTTGAAAAAAAAAACAACATTATTGCGACCATTAAGAACCTAAGTCAGGCATTAAGTCAGTAGGACATTTTCGGCTTAAAAACACTTTCTTTGGCGACAAAAGCAACATGAAAATGGTTTAGAAACGAATAGTAACTCACAACTTATAGTGTCTTTTACAATCAGATCTGCTTTTTTCTGCTGTAAGTTATATTATACGGAAATTCGATAAAAAAGAGAAAGAAAATAATAAAAAAGGAAATAACTATCATTCAAAATTCATTTAATCAATTTCTGAAATTCATGTTTTTATTCTAACACCAGGGATAAGTCGCCAAAAGTTGAACCAATTGTTATATTTCGCGTTAATTTATTTTTTAAGCATTACAAATATTTTTTTCATTGTCAAGATAAATATATTTTTATAATATTACGCCTCATTTAAGCGGTCTTTCTTTATTATTATTAATATTATCAGTAGTTATTTTCTGCTATTATTTGCAAGATATTTCTAATATTTCTAATAGATATAGCCATTTTAATTCTTTTAGCAATTATAATTTTCGCCAAAAAAGCTACTGGCAACCCTTTTGTCAAAAATATTCGAAAAATACGAAATTTACTTCAAAAAATCAGAGTTATCCCTGTAAATATGAATCATAAACCTTCGGAAAAATATTTCCTATCGAATGATACAATCGGCAAAAAAATCCATCGGGTAGTTTTTGAAAACACCCGTTTGGAAGTTTCAGAACTTCTGCTTTATAATATATATGATAACTCAGTTCATCAAACATTTTTTGGCTCAAAAAATGAATAAACCCTTTCCGACGCGGAGTAGTTCTTTTTATGAAATGATGGGCTTACCAGAATTAACCCTTTCAGGGGTGGCGGGATACATTTATCCCACTTAATTGAAACAAGATTCGCACCACCAACTTTTAACGAAATTTTCGACTTTTAACTTTGGGACAAAATGTTGAAAAATTGCCTAAATAAAATTATGTGGTTTGCTCCAATGAGAAAACAATCTTACAGTGACATTGCTGCTTGCCCCTCAAGAAGTTGTATTAGAAATTTGTAGAAGAAAGATTGTATTAGAAAGTAAAAACTCTAAGTTTTTTTACCGTTCTTCTGAAAAGGAATATTTTAAATAAATATTATTGGTGTCAATACCTTGAAAATTAGGGTTTTTTTGGGGACCCCCTCCCCCCCCACAAAGGGATTAAAATCGGTGCAGATCTCACGAAAGTTTAATTAGAGCTTGGTGCACGGTTACCTGATTGGAATTTGTTTTTATATTTAAATTTCAAATTCACACCAGATGATTTTTTACTCGATTCACGAAAAGCTTAAAATAGATAGTGCCCGATGGCTTTTGACCTCATGGTGTGTAATTGCATGTAAGAAAATCATACACTAAGAATATTTTTTGTAATTTCTGCAAAATTTGGCATTTTTCTCCCGACATATATTTCATAGCTGCCAACATCTTACGCTTTTTTGTATTAGAAATCTTTCATAATTATTTTTTCTTTTTTAATTGCCGTAATCTGCCAACTAAACAAGGCAAAATTTTCTATAAAATATTTCTGGCACACACACACGCACAAAAAAAAAAAAAAAAAAAAAAAAAAAAACAAAAAAAAAAAAAAAAAAACCGTAAGGTTTAGCAGCTATGCATATTCCATAAGTAATAATACAAAAATTTCTCGCACTTTTAAGCAATAACTTATGAATATAAAAATTGTTCTTATACTATGAATTATACAAATGATATTTATAACTATTTATTATCATTTTACAATTATTGATTGCCTAAAAATATCCATTTATACTAGACTTATATTACATATTTTTGGACGTCGTTGTCGCTGATTTCAGTTTTAACCTGTTATACTCTAATTGTCATTAATTCTAATAAAAAATGGAAAATCAGAGAGAGCGAAACAAGTAAATTAGGACATCGGATTTATTATTTCCCAAATTTTTATAATAATTTTTAAAAAATCTAAAAAACTATAATATATTTTCTCTAGAATATCCAAATTATAAAAGAAATTAACAATGAAATAAAATGCTAGCAAACAAACAAGTTTAAATTATCTTTTAAAAGAAATGCTAAATACGAAGAAAACAACATTTGCAACAATCTTCTATTTGTCCATGCGTTTCTTTGTAAAACGAAAGAAGAAAAACGAACATTTTTCGAATAATCTTTTTGTTCCGTTATGTAAAGGGGAAGAATCCGATTTAAATGGAAACGTTCTCTTTTTCGAAACTGATTTCCGAGGGGAGAGATAAAGTCAACTTAGCTCTTGTTTCACTTGCATATGCTTCTACTTGAGGTACACAATTTTTATCCTCGAGGTATAAGAGCATGTCATCATTTTCTAATGCTAATGCTCTTTAATCCACGTTTTGGGAGCTTCAGGCTAAATTTAGTAAATTTAGGAGATGTTACTTTCTTTTATTCTGATATAAAAAACCTAGAGTTTTCGCTTTCTAACTGATTTTATTACAAGAAAAAGCAGAATGCTTTAAGAAAAAATAATTGAGTTAGAAATTGCTTTAATAAATTGCATTTAAGAGAAGTGTTATATAATGTGCTCCCCAAAAATTATAATATTAACAAAATTTTTGCGAGTTTCAAGTTTGTTTATGTAAAGTATGTTTATTTGCAATAAAAAATTCAGTAACACCACCTTTTATTGATTTTGATTTCTATAAATTTATTTCAGTAAGATCTGATATTTTCTTTGGGTAAGAAATGTTTTGATTAATTTTGAAGTGCTGAATAATAGCAACAAATTTTTGAAGTCTATTGTTTTTTGTTTACTATAAATACTTATTTTTATCACAAAATGAAGTTTTTCTTGAGAGGCAATTAAACTTCATTTTTTTATGATTTATCTTATTTTATTTTAATATCTTTCTTTATCTTTTATATCTTTCTTATTTTATGTTGCTTTAAAATGCTTTTCTGCCTGCAAAAACTGCTCTTCACCATTCTTTAAGAAATTTTACTCCTATAAAATTCATATTTTGTTGCTCCAAAAACTGCTAAAAATATTTCGCATGAGTATAGATGTAACCCCTCTCTATATTAAAATTAAAAATTATCAAATATAATTAATCGTTCACTGCACGGTGTGTCACATCTGGCACTTGCCTAAAAACACTATAATTCTCATTATGTGCTCAGAATTTGGCTGTTATGATTGCTTTAGCTGATCAAGAATAGTCAAAGAATGGAATAACACGTATTTTTCCTCGTCAGATGGCTGTTTTTGATTAAAAAAACAGAAATTGGTCTTGTGGTATATGCACGTATATAAACATTTTTTAATGTCCCTCTTTTAGGGTAAAATGCAATTCTCGGATATGTAATACTAATGCAAAGGAAAAATGCTTGATTAAGTTGTATTTAAATGAAGAATATATTTATCAATAAAATACAATATTTTGATCACAAAGAAATAAAAAAATGAAAAAGGTGTTAGAAGAGCTTCTTCAATAAATTGAAAGGACATCGAAAAATGTAACTAATATATCCATGATAGAGAATTTATGTTAGAAAAAAAAGTTAGAGATGCAAGACTATTCTAAAATAATGTCATGGAAAAATTGTTCTTTAATACCAGAACAACCATGTGATGTCATTTTGGCGAATGATATTACATACATAAATTTCGGTTCTATTATGAAATTTGATTATGAAATAAGTTTAAATGATAAAAAGATGAAAAACGTTAAATAATAAAGTTAAACTGTTCTAAATTAAAAATTCTGGGCAGAAATATTTTGATAAAACTTAATTCAATTTTCCGGTAGTTCTAGTGTTAACCCCTTGAAGGGTGGTGGCATAAAATATATACTACTTAATTTTAATTGAAAAAATGACACATTGACACCAGAATTTTGAAATGAAAATTTCAATTTTATAGAGTACGTTACAAAATCATTTATCTATTTGGTAATAAATCTTGTTTTAAATGCTTGTGTCATTCAATCAGTTCAGAATTTTATGAATATAAGTGTTTTGCCCATCAAAGGGTTAAATTGATTCTAAGTACCGTAATTTCTGGCGTGTAATCCGCGAAAAAAACAATCATTTCCCCATGTAGAATTTTATAAAAAATAAGATACAACAATTTAGATAGCGGCAAATATTTGACTTCAATCATTAAATAAAATTTCTGTTCCCAACCAGAATTGTTTGGTCAGCGGATTATACGCTGGAATTTACGGTAGATGGAAAATGTTTGCAGCATTTCTTAATTACATCTTTCGATTCACTGAAAAAACTGAACATGTGTTATTTCAGTATTTTGTTCTGTTATGCAAAGGGAAAGAACCGGATTTAAATACTAATGTTCTCTATTTCTCTGTCTTTTTCTCTATTGTTTTAGAACTGATTTCCAAAGGGATAGATTAAGTCAACTTAGTTCTTGATCCTCTTGTGCATACGTTTTCTAGAGGTACAAAACTTTTTCCCTCAAGGTAGAAGAACATGTCATTATTTCCTAGTAATAATGCTGTTTTAATTCACGCTTTGGTAGCTTCATGCCAAATTAATGAAATTTAGGCTATATTAATATCCTTATTGTGATATAAAAACAAAAAGTTTTGTCTTTAAATAGATTTTATTCAGGAAAACAAAACTAGCCTGCTTTATGATATAATAATTCAGTGTTAAAGCACTTTGCGAAAATGAATTTAACAGAAGAAAATTTAACCTCCTCAGTCCTGATGTCGCCTGGAGGCGACACTAAAAAGTACCCTTTAACACTAGAACGCCGGGAAATTTTACTCAAGTTTTATAAAAAAAATATTTAAAACCAGAAAAAATATTTTAAATTACTTAGTTTATTTGTTTGCCTCATTTCCCTGCAACAAGTATATAGATAATTTCTTAAAGATTTTTCTGGTTGGAATCGTCAATAAGTCCACTGATTGGTGTCGAATTGACACCTCTCTGGCGTTTTAGTGTTATTAAATCAATTTAAATGCTTCTAGAATTATTAAAATTACATCTGGATTTTTTTAACCCCTTGAAGGGCGGTGGCATAAAATATATACCACTTAATTTTAATTGCAAAATGCTACATTGACACCAGAATTTTGAAAAGGAAATTTTAATTTTATCAAGTATGTGAAGGAAAGCTTTTATGTAATTTGAAATAAATTCGTTTTTAATTTCTGGTGTCAATCAATCATTTTAGCATTTTAAGAATAGAAGTGCTTTGCCCCTCAAAGGGTTAATAGATATGTGATGATTATAAGTATCAGTGTATTGACTGATGCATGCTTGGAGACGTTTTATACTAATTTTCAGCAGGTTTTTGTAGTACCAGGTAAAATTTGTCTCGGGACAGAGGAGAATAAATAGTAAAGAATAAATAATATTAATAATATTAAAGATTTAGAAGCCGGAATAATGCAATTTTATATTTTCAATGAGTAGTTACAGATTTAATAAAATTATTGAATTCTTAGTTTTGATATTTGTGATATATTATTTTTTGATATGTTAATTTATGATATATTGATTTTTAAAAATGTATTTAAATATATATACAGTATATAAAATATTTTTGTTTTTGCTTTTCAAATAAGTAAAAAAATTTCTACATCTAAAATATGTTAATTAAATTTAAATTTGTATTATTATACTTTGAAGAATGTTAGTATCGGTTTTATAAATTATCACAAATTTAAGCTAAATTTTTTTTGTCATAATATAAATGTGCAGTGGAAAAAAATAAGGGAAATATTTTGCACGAGATTACTTTATGTTTTGAAAAATAATAACATCTGTGCTTAAAAAGGTATTTATTATCGTGATTTTTTTTATCATAAATATTTTTATTTACTATATTGAGAACAAACGTATTCACAAAGATTGGCTTATCGTTTTGCGAAAGAAATCAAAGACAATACATCAACATGTGTTTCCAATAAATTACATTGGGAAATAAACGTTTTTCTCTACTTTTATCAAACAACCAAAATTGTGAGAAATACACTACAATTTTGTAAACTCCATATATTATACTTTAGGAAAAATTACAGCTTACTGATAGCGAGTAAATCTAAAATAACCATGAGAATGTTTTACGCACCGTAAAACTCACATATATATTCTATGCCTAAAATGTTCTTCACAAAAGAGATGAACAGGATAAAACAAAATAGTGAAGAAAGAATTATTTCTTTCTAGTATGAATGATGAAGACCAGATGCCACTGATGGGACATCAAAACCAATGATTACATGCAATGATTGCTAGAAATAAGTGGCATCAAGTGTATTTGTTCATTAGATTCATATCATTTACTTTAGAAAATAGATATTCACGAAAATATTCAGATTTTCATTATAAATTATTCTGTGTTATGTTTTATCGTTAAAACATTAAATGACACAGATACATAATGTTTGAAAAAATACATGGAAACAAAAATAAATAAATAAATAAATAAATAATTATAGAAGGATTTCTGAAATTATACAAATTATGCTACATTTCTTTAAAAAATTAACAAACAATAAAGAATAATTCTTAATTCATGATCTTTGCATGGTAATTTATCCATATTATCTTTATTTTACTTATTTTATTATTATTTTTAATTTAATATACAAAATATACTTTACTTATATAATTTTGTTATCAATTTAACATAATGAATAAATTGTCATTTTAACGATGCTTGTAAAAACCAATGAGGCCAAGCAGACATTTAGAAAATAACGGTGGCGAACAAATATATTAGATATTAGCTATATGAATTATACTACAAAAACCCATAGAATTAGCCTTCTCGAAATTTCTAAAGATAAAAGAAAAAATATCAGAATTTTGGTATACTGGGAAGATGATGCTGTACACTTTCGTTCGTAATTATAGTTTGTTTTCGTACATTCGGAATTTTTTTTTTTGTTAACAGTATAGTCAAATATAATGTAACCACTAAAGAAAGCGTACAATAGTGTTTTCCAAGTGACATATGATTCCGAAAACCGTTCTTTATTTAAAGAAATCCAGGAATCCAATAACCTTTCCAGATTTGAAGCAGCGTTCTTATACTGATTCAATTTGTTGTCACTAATTTTCGGAAACATTTTTTAGTAGTTTTTATAGGTTTTTAATCCCTTAATAGTCTCCTTATTAGCAGGACCCGACTTCAATTATACAACGCCCTTTGGCAAGCATTCTGCAGAGGGTCTTCTTCTGTTTGAAATTGTTCGTAAATTGTGTTGAAATTATTAGTACTAAACTTCACACATATAGCATGTATGCATAAATTTCGTATCAGGTACTATTCAAATTTGTGTATAGGGTAACGCAAGAAAGTTGGTCGCAGCTTTAAAGAAATCTACTAGGAAATGGTAGAAAAAATAATGGATTAGTTGACGGGAGTATTCGTTTGCAAGCTTTTTTTCCGTTACTTTTAATGTCATAAGATGGATAAAGGAAAATGGACACCAATTACTGCTCATTAATAGTTTAAAGTAGCCTTGAAAGAAGAAAACGTTAAAAAATAATTTCATTACAAAAATAAACTATTGTATTGTTAAAAGAAAATTCTCGTAATGTGATAATATAGGTCAATATTTTATTGTGTGACTAGAGAGTCAGCATATGAAAAACAGGGGGAAGGAGAAAGGGCCACCATTCCCTTCCATAGCTTCGAAAATATAAGTATTACGTTATCTTGACCAAATTTAATTATTTGACATCCTCTTAACAAAAATTTTATTATTTCAAGGGAGGTCCTTGATTGGGAAGCCTGGGGCAATTGCCCCTCATGCGCCTTTTTTAGTCGGGCCTGATTATTTGACACATTAAATTAAAAGTATAGCCGTAACACCCTTTTCCTTCTTAAAATGTTTGCTTTTATCAATCGAAAAATTCTGTAAATTAATAAAGAGTAAATAAATGCCAACGAGATATTCTTTAAAAATAGACGAAAAAATTTGTGAAATTAAAAAATAAAAATAAAACATAGCTGCCAAATTTTATGCTTTATTCTTAAAAATATTCTATTAAATTTTAATGGTAACAAAAAACGCAAAATTTGACAGCTTTGTTAAGGTAATCTCCCCCGTTAATACTTCTGTGGTTCATTGTTCCATAACATGGAACAACCAACTAGATTTACCAATTATGCCGCTATTTTGGTACAAGTATATTCCGTTCATTATGTACTAGCAGGGGTGACCGAGCTGAGCTTGGTAAAAATTAACTTCGTGTTCAGCTTGATATAATATTCTCACTCAGTCATTCTCTCTGTATTATTAATATAAAGCATGTTAATTAACAGTATTTTTTACAAAAACTTTTAATATAAAAACTACATGTGTTCGTACATGTTTATAAATTTTACATTATTTACACCTTTACAACAAAGGGACATGAATCCAACTCTAATTTTTAGCTCATCTCTGATTTTTTTTAACCATGCATCTCGATTCCTGTTAAGGATATCTAAAAAATTTCTTCACATTCTTAAATCATTTTTTACCAAATAGCCGAATTTGGCGGCATATTTTCATTTGCGTCAAATACGTGTTTTGACATTCTAAACTTGAATGTCGATTTTTCGGCACAATATCTCCAATATTTTGTCAAATATCGCCAAACGGCTGTTACAATCTTTCCGGCTTCGTGACCCTGACCTGTATTATGCAAAATGTCCCACTAATCAAATTCGTTAAAACGTAAGAATTAGTTCAACATTTTTCTGGTAATGAAAAATAATATAATGTAAAATTTAGTCATTTTTTTAAAACCGGGAGTACACGCGCCGGGTCTTTTTCGACCCGGAGTGCGTATGATTTTTGCATTTGCAACCACTTATCTTTTAAAAGTAATCTTCGACTTATTTTATCGCAAAATTTGTAAAGATTGTCTCCGCCTAAATAAAATGACTATTATAATTTGATTTTATTGGTGACAAAGTTAAAACAATTTCTACCCTGGGTGAGCGCGTGTTCTCGAGGGTTAAGTCCTCTCTTGTATAAAATCACATAGCTGCCAACTTTCAACTAATCTTCCGTGGTACCTGGATTAGTTTGATCCAGGTTAACGTCATTTCAAACTGGAAAATATATTTTATGAATATTTTTTTATTTAATTTCATGATTGTTAGTGGAACATACTTAATTTCATTTCTTTGAAAAAATTCTGGTTCGAAACTCATTAAACCGGGGTCAAATGAACGCATGTATTACGGATAATCGATGTCAGGTTGGCACCTATGCTATTATCGTGATCCGTAGTGAACCGCAAAATGATCCATTTATGTAATTTTCTTGAAAATAGGAATCATCACAGTGGTTTTTCAAGGTTGAAAACGATGAAATACCAAATTCAGTTTAAAATCATTAAAGCCGTATTCCAGATAAAATTAGCTTGACCCGTAATGTGATACCAAGAAAGACACATTAATTGAAATTTCTCGAAGATGCAGTCTACCCCAATGGTTTTATCGTGCCGAAAAAGATATAATACAAAATTTTGATTCTATCATTCTAACTGTTTGTTAGATACAATTAGCTTGACCGCACCCACAGTGATCCAAATAAATCCAGTAATCGAATTTTCTCGAATATGCGACCTAACCAGCCTTTACGAGTTTAAAAGCGATTGAATACAAAATTTAATCAAATTCCTTAGAGCTGTTTTCCAGATAAAATTTGATTGACCAGTAGTGACCCCAATCTGACCCACTAATCGGCATTTTTTGAATATGCACTGTAAAAAAATCTATAACCTTAGTAATTTAAATTTACCGAAATCTGTTATGCGTACTAAAATTTTATATGTACAGTGTACATGAAAATGATTTCAATCTACGAAGCTTGGAAGCAAAACTAAAGACATCTGTAACTTTACAAAAGAATTTTTTTTTAATCCTCGTTACCGTTGCTTAAAAAGCTTTAAGCAACGGTTTTTTTTTTTTTTTTTTTCAAAAAAATTCTTAGTAACCTTCAAAGTGCAAATCGGTATCTCTTACATGATTTTTTATTATGGCCATTTCATAAAAAGTTCTTGGAATATAATTTTACTAGAAATTTTTTTGTAATTTTCAAATTTTTTTACAGTGTGTGATCTAGCTCAATGATCTTTTTGTTTCCGAAAACGACATAAGATAAAATTTTCTCAATATCGTTTGAGCCATTTTTTAGATACTATTAGTTTCACCCGGACCTATAGTGACCAAAAATTATCCACTAATTGAAAATCCTTGAACATGTAACCTAGACCAATGATTTCGTGCCCTGTAACTGCATAATACAAAATTATGTCAAAATCTGTTGGCACATTTTTCAGAAACATTAAATTTAAGTCTGACCCATTGTGACCCAAAATGACGCCATAATCGAAAGTTCTTGAACATGCATCCCAGCCCGTTGATATTCTTGATCTCGAACAAGAAAAAATATAAAATTTAGTCAAAATTACTACAGCCGTTTTTTATATAAAGTCTGTTTCAACTACACCAAAATGACCCATTAATCGAAATGTCTCTAATATATGATTCAGCTTGGCCTTGTCCATTTTGACGCAAAAGGACAAAATCATCGAATTTTCTAGAACATGTGACCCAGCCCGATGATTTTCAGGTGCCCGAAAACAATAAAATATAAAATTCAGTCAAAATAATCAGAGCCACATTCTAGGTAAAACCGACAGTAACCCAAAAATTACCCACTAAACGAATTTTCCCTAAAAAGTGACTGAGCTCAACGGTCTTCTCGCATAGTTGCCAACATCTTCGCTTTTTTAGCACGGAAAAATGTTATACAAAATTTTACCATTTCAAATCGCCGAAATCTGTTGATTAAATGAGTAAAAGATTTCTGTTAAATTTTTAAATAAAGCCAAAAAATTGGAAGAGTTGGCAGCTATGTTCTCGTAATCCAAAACGGTGTAATACAAAATTTAGCCATTATCGTTACAGCCCCTTTTTTTTTTTTTGATGAAATTGGTTTAATACACCATGACCCAAAAATCAACCACTAAACGAAGTCTCTCGAACATGTGACCTAGTCCAATAGTTTTTGGATGCCGAAAAACATTTGGATACTAAATTCAGTTAAAATGGATTGGGATGTTTTTTAATTATAATTAGATTTACCCTAAACTTTTATGACCAAAAATGACCCACTAATAGAATTTTCTCGAACATGCGACTTAACCCAATGATTTTCTCGCATCCGAAAACGATAGAATACAAAATTTATTCGAAATCGTCTGTAAAATTTTCATACAAATTTAGCGTGACTCGCGAAGATCCAAAAATGACTTTCTAAAAGAAATTTCTCTAACATGTGTCTTAACCCAATGGTCTTGTCGTAATCCAAAATGGTAGAATGCATTATTTGGAGCCTTTTTAGATAATCGTCAGAGCCTTTTTAGATAAACTTGATTTGACCCATAATGACTCAAAAATGACCCACTAATCAAAATTTCTCGAACATGTGACCTAGCTTAATAGTTTTCTCGTGCCAGAAAAAAGGTTGGATAAAAATTTCGTTCAAACAACCGAGTCGTTTTTTAGATATAAATAGCTTGATCTTGATCCAAAATGACCCACTAATCGAATTTTATCGAGCATGTGACCTAGCTTATTAAGTTGTCTCTTGCTCAAAAATGATAAAATACAATATTTTGTCTAAATCGTTAAAGCCGTTTTTAAGATAAAATTTACTCACACAGACACAGAATTCTTGCCCGTATTATAGTCTACGATGTGAAATAAATCGTTTCATATTTGCAAATAAATTTGTTCGTAAATTCCGGTGTCATTCATTCATGCGAATATTATAGCATTTTTATGGAAGTCTCTGCAACGGAAAGGGTTAAAAATCCTTGCTCTTTTATGTAGAAAGATATTTGTAATTATAAAAATTAATAAAAATTCTTATTCTTGATTTTTATAGGAAGATCAATACTCATACTTTTATTAATCATATACGATTTTTGATTTAGTTAAGTATTATTCTACACTTGTCGCAAAGTTTCAATTACATGCGAATATTGTTTAATGCTATCTCGCACAACTTTTTCAAAACAAATATGTTTTACATATATTTTGAGAACATGTGCTAGAGGAAAATATAATGCGAAATGTATGTTTAAAAATAGTGGTGCGAGTAAAATATAAAACGATCCGCTTGTAATTGAAACTTTACGAATCCCCACGTATAATAATTACATTTAAAAAAATATTAAAGTATTTCACCATCATGTACTTCTCACCACTTTCTTTTGTTACTTATTTATACAGTAGTAAAAAGGAATGACAGATAAATATAAAAGGATTAATATTTATTTAGTGAAGCATATGTTTGAAGAACTGTATTTTTTATTTCTACCAAATGAAAAATTAATCACACCTATACACATTTTAAAATCGATTTTACATATTTCGGCGGATTTTATCTCACGAAATTCTCCAGAGAAATCAATTAACGATCTCTCCCTTTTTTCCCCCTTTTATTTCCTCACTCCTTTTTTTCCTCTGATTTCCTCACTTTGTGCTCAATTTTCTAATGCCGTTTCTCAGCAGATCTGCGGGAACTGATAGAATCGAATATTTTATCTTTCGACTATTTTTCTGCTGAATCAACAGCTGTATAATGCGTAAATTTTTCTTCATCGTATATTCCCCAACCCCTTATATATATGGTATAAGATTATTTCTACTTTTTTCACCGATGCCTTCAACGAAATACGAATAGAGACAAAACAGGTACTGTTTCTTTTTGGTATCTTCAATCGATTTCAATTGAAAGAAATTGTAAGAAAGTAAAAGAAAAGTAAAAAGAAACAAGTGAGTGGCAAAATAAAAATAAAAAAATACATAAAAGGCAAAGCGTATTTGATACGAAAGGCTACTAGATAAGGACAACAGCCACATGCAACTCCCCTTACATTTATTTTCCCCTCAAAGCGTCTAGTAAATAAAAAGGCGTTGGAACTTGAGAGACAAATTGTACTAGCTGTATTGTTCGCTTCGTCGGGTGGGAAAAAACTAAATTTAAGAGCTCAAGGGGAATGATTCATTGAATGCTCACGTACACATACATACGCACGAACAGACAAGTAATATAACACACAGAAAGAGTAAAAAAATGTTAGAAAACGCAGTTATTTATTCGAAGAAGACGGTTGGAAATAGAATTGATCTTTTCTCTGCTCCGGAAAGAAGGAATAAAAGTTAAGTTTTCTCTTGTAGCATTCAATGTGCCGTTAAAGTAAAGTAAATAGAGTTGCTGGTGATGGGAGATATGCAAGTAAAACGGAATTTCACGGATCGTCTCACTTTGAAAAGGAATTTGCGAAGATGGGCATCCGTTAAAGGATAAATATAAAAAAGAATCATGTTGTGGAGTTGTACTGGAAAAATATTATATCTTTATTTTTTTTTTAAATAAAGGCATGAATTACTCTTTTACCGAGAAATCTTAAGACTTATTTATTTCATTTGTTATTATTTTTTTATTTAATAAATAGAAAACCAAGAAATAGATAATACATGTTTGCCAAACTTTCTTTTTTTTCAAATGGCTATGTTTTTTTTTTTTTTTTTTTTTTTTTCAAACAAGAAAAAACATGCTTCGAAACAGAAAAATTGTTTAATTAAATATGTCTTTCGTCTATGTGGTAGTAATTTAAAATCTACTTCATTTCAAAAATCTAAAATTCTAAAATCCACTTCTTATTTACGACTTTTCATGGCTGCCAACTACTACGCCTATTTGAAGTCAAATAAACATGTTAAAAGCAGAAATTTTTGTAAATGATTAACAATATGTGCTATAATGCATAACATTGAATATATTTTGCATACATTTTACTTAAACATTTTTCTGGTTCCAAACATGTTTATACGATTTAAATAGGCGTAGAAGTTGGCAGCTCTGACTTTTTGCTACCAGTATTTTAGAACGAAAAAGATGTGTCTTACCAGAATTTATGGCGTATAAACAACGTATCAAACAATCATTTTTCTACCCACGTTTTTTTTAAAATTACAGTGTAGCTTTTTAGATACAGGGAACTATCTGTCTTTAACTTCTAAATAAAATAGCTGGGTCCAAACATAATTATTGTATCTGCGGTTTATACGCCGTAAGTTACGGTGCATTATCAGATATTTCATTAATTGAAATAGGCGAAGCAAACTTTTATGTAATAACGCTAGCTATCAAGCATCGCAGTTATCAACTATGTGGCTTACACTACAAAAATCAGAGTAACTAGCCTGTCGTATAAGAAACTCTTACTGTTCAGGGGCAAAGAACTTCTACTAGTAAAATTCCGAAATGATTGACTGACCCCAGAATTAACATCCAGATTTATTTGAAAATAAGTAACAAGTTTTTTTTCGCATAAAGAAAAAATAAAAATTTTTGATTACTTACTGGTCAGGGACAAGTTCTCTTTCAGGGGCAAACCACTTCTACTAGTAAAATGCTGAAATGATTCATTGAACCCAGAATTAACATCCAGATTTATTTGAAAACAAGTAACAAGTTTTTTTCTTCGCACACTGAAAAAAATGGAAATTTTTGATTCCTTAATTCTGGTGTCAATATGGTATTTAGAAAACGGAAAAAAGTTGGTCCAAAATGAACCATCGCCCTTCAGAGGGTTAAAATCCGTATATTTTAATAGACAAGTTTGTGGCAGTTTTTTTTTAAACAATAGCAACTAAAACGACTTTCGACGTAAATTTCGACCAAAATTGTATAAAATAATTTGTGTTATGTTTTATGTTATTTTTATTTATTTATTTTGCTAATAAATAACAATGCCAAATGTGGCACTGATACGTTTGTTATTTTAACCCGTTGAGGAGCGCTGGTATGTCTATTAAACCACTTAATTTTAATTCTCAAACGTCACACTAGCACCAGCATTTTAGTAAAAAAATTGATTTAATAGATACATAAAATATAGCCTTTTTATTTATAATCATTGTATGTCTACTGGTATGTCTATTAAACCACTTAATTTTAATTCTAAAACGTCACACTAGCACCAGAATTTTAGTAAAAAAATTGATTTAATAGATACATAAAATATAGCCTTTTTTTTATTTATAATCAAAGTTGCTTCTAAATTCCAGTGTCAATCATTAATTTCAACACTTAAGCAATGAAAGTAGTCCGTTCTACAAAGGGTTAAGAAAAACTAACATTTCAAGCCATATTCTTTCATTTGTACATTAATTTGTTTTTGGGTTGTCTGTTTGGCCTCAAATTTTAATCCAATTTTAATCCATACCTGAAATTTTGAAAGAAAAATTTTTAATTTACATGTCCAAAAAATGTTTCATATTATATAAATGATAAAGTACTTTATTTAATATGAAATTGAATTTATTTCTTGTTTGAACACTAAAATTTTGAACAATTAAATGGAGGTCAATTGACAACCCTTCTTTGCATGTGGAAACTTATACTATGATGTCATTAAAATCTTTAGATTTTAATGAAAAAATCTTGCTATAAAAAAATCTTGCTAATAAAAGGTAGACGTAAACTAATATCCATAAATTTCAAATGTTTATAAACTATTAGTTTTTTTAATGAGTATATACGGAGTTTATTCGTGAATATTCACTACACATAAAAATGTGAATTCCTGTCTCAAATAAGAAAAAACATTGCATTAGAAAAAAAAATGCTAAACTCCCCATTATTAAATGCCTATAATTTATATGGCCACAAAATGTCTGAAATTAAATAAATCATAAAATACTATTATTCATTTCTTGTTTAAATACTAAAATTTTGAATAAAAAAATGTAAGCGAAATGACAACCCTCCTTTGCAAGTGGAAACTTATATTGAGATGCCGTTAAAATCTCAAAAAAAAGAAAAGAATCTATGGTAATAAGAGTTAGTCGTACACTGAGATTACACAAACTTCAAATGTTTATAAAAAAATAGATATTTTTAATGAAAATATGCGGAGTTTATGCTTGAATTTTCACTAGATATAAAAATGTAGAATTCCTGTCCCAAATAAGAAAAAAAAATATTTGAAAAAAAGCTACTCTGCATTATTTATTCCTATAATTTATATTGCTACAAAATGTCTCATATTAAATAAATCATAAAATACTGTTATTTATTTCTTGTTTAAACACTAAAATTTTTAATTTCAAAAAATGGAGGCCAAATGGCAACCTTGCTTTTCATGTGGAAACTTATATTGAGATGCCATTAAAATCAAGAAAAAAAATCATGGTAATAAGAATTAGTCATAAACTGAGATTACACAAATTTTAAAATGTTTGCAAAATATTATGTATTTTTTAAATGAATATATATGAAGTTTATTCTTGAATTGTCACTACTTATAAAAGCGTAGAATTATTGTCTCAGATAAGAAAAAAATCTAGTAGAAATGGAAAAAAAACTACATTCCATTATATAATGCCTATTTTTAGAACAACTTTTTTTCTTTGTTTTCAAAACTATCGAATTCCGACAGCTTTTTCAACATTTCTGTATTGCTATAATTCCGAATGTTTAGAAATTTAGAAATTTTATACAAAATTTCACCCCACCTGTTCATATTTTTTATAAACAGTTTATTACTTTTTAATTCTTTGTATTTTCATAAAAAGTAAAATAATTACATACGTTTTTTACATGATAAACCAGGATATTTTGTGTAGGTATCTTTTTTCTTATGGAATGGAAACCAAAACAGCTAGTAGATGTAAGATAAATAACTAAAAACATTCTGCGTATACAATATCTAGACCTTCTCTATTATGTTATTTTCTCTACTTGTTTTTTCCCTTACAACTATATATATATTGATAGATGGATTTCTGTGTTACATAAACATTGATAGATAAAAGAATATATCAAGACATATATGTTTTTCCTAACGACAATATGGCATTTCATGTTTGATTTTTTTTTTACTTATTCAATGCCTTCTATCAGATAACAGTATAATTTCATTTTCATTTTAAGAGATTATTTAAATTTTAAGCAAAGTATATTCAATGATATATGAGACGCTGTTCTTTTTGTTTATTCTAAGTTTAGATTTTCCGGCTCAAAGTATTTCTATTGCTATAATAATCGAATGACACTGGGATTTTCAAACAAAGGTATTTGAAAATACCAAATTTTCCTGGGTATAATCCGCGGATCAAAAAATCATTTTACGGCCCAAACATTCGATTAAATAAAATGTAACTTTTTAGATCGCCGTAAATATTTGTCTTCAATTACAAAATAAAATTGCTGGGCCGAAAAAGAATTGTTTGATCCGCGGATTATACGCAGGAAATTACGGTAAGTATAGCGTTTCCTTCACGTACAATTTAACCCTTTGAGCTCTGGGGGTGTATTTCTTCAAACGCCCACATGCCACATTGGCACCACTATTTTGTTAGCAAAAGATTCTTTATATAAAACTAATTTACAAAATTAAACCTTTTGTCAGTTGCCGCGAATTCTGTGGTTGATAATGTTTACTCATGACTTGTTTATGTAAAATCTAAAAAGAAAATTTTTGAGCAGCTCGAGTTACTTTGTTTTTCATTTTTATCATTTAAGCATATATATTAATCGATAACAGGCATATTTTACAGTGTTAAGATTAGTTTCTCAAGTTTTTGCATCATGAGTAGTTCAAGGACACGTTGTTAAAATAATCCAGATAATTTTTGCTATATATGCGTTGAATATGTGTTTAACAATTGTAGAAAAGTTATATCAATGTTGGTGAAAAATACCTCATTTGAGTATTTTGGGATGTTCTTGGATAAAAATGAGAAGTTTTGGCCTCCCAATTGTGTTTGTAAATCGTGTGTGGAAGATTATAGAAAAATAGTAAAAGAAGTGCCTTTAAATTTGGAACACCGACTATTTGGCAAGAACCACAAAAATATCTCGAAAACTGTTATTTTTGTAGCAGGAACGTAAACGGTTTAAACACTGAAAATCGAGCTAAATGGCAGTACCCAAGTACTGGTTGTTTTCAACATCCAGTGCAGCGGTCACCTGACTCTTCAGAGCTTAAAATTATATCTGAACCATTACAACAAGACATTGAAGGATCAATCTTATCACAAAATGATGCTGATTTTGAAGATATGTCAAATGAGCCAAAATGTTCTTCCCAAAATGAGTTAGATGATCTGTAAGAGATTTAAATGACTGAGATTCTATGACTGAGTTAGAACTAAAGGCTTTGACAGCTTTCGTCTCTGTGATGCAGAATTTTCTCGGAAATAAAAAAAAATCTGAAAATTATATTGAACTTATAGAAGACCTTCTGCTACAATTAAAAAATATGGGGTGCAATATGAGCATAAAACTTCACTTCCTCCATAGTCGACCGGACAGGTTTCTGGAAAATTTAGGAGATATGAGCCAAAAGCAGGGAGAGCGTATGCATCAGGACTTACGTGTCGTGGAAGAGCGCTATCAGGGTTTCTGGGATACGAATATGATGTCTGACTATTGTTATTCATTTTCCAAAGTCTACACATCGGAGAAGAGCTTTAAACGAAGTTTTTTAGAACTCAGTGATTAATTATTTTTTTAGTAAAGTTTTTCTTAGTAAATACATGTTTTTTTCTGTTTGATACCTACATAGCTGAAACTCAGAATCTACAGCTGATTAAAATATTCTAATTATATTTTTGAAAATAGCATATCATATGTAGTTAGCAACAGCTATAATTTTTTCGGCAACAGATATACTGTAAACTAGTGTAATACACATGAAAATATGCATTAATCTAATTTCAGATAAATTTGGTTGAAACTGGTGTCAATGTTACATTTGGAGATTAAAAGTAAGTGGTGGAAATTTCAACCATCAGAGTACAAAGGGTTAAAAGCCAGAAATTTCATTTTATAATTGTTGTGCCTTTGCGGTATATTGGAAAGAAAATTAAGTGGGACGGAAAATACTCACCGGTATACACCGGAAGGGGTTAAACTTACTGATCATACAATGCCGGAAAAATGTTTCAGACCCCTTTCTATTTTTTTTAGAATAAAATTCGGAAAAGGGTCATATATTTTGAATTTAGACACAAATATCTGATATGAGGAGACCAGAAGCCAAGGGGTATAAGTGACAAAATTGAAAAAAATGAGTGAAGTGCACAGGGTAACTGGAATTAAGTCTATTTATTTGTAGGTAAAGAGTTATGAATGATTATTTAATTATACGCTGAGTTTTAGGGGTCAGTTACTTAACCTCTTTCCCGAAACCGCGAAACGCTTAGAGGCCAAGGGGTATAAGTGCAGGAGTATTCATTTACGTCTATATAGCTGAAGCGCGACCAACGACATGCAAGGCTAGTTCATGACTCTGAAAACGCCCCAGGAATTTGATCATTTTTAAACGTCGATTGATACAAAAACACGATCATATGCCAATATGTGCCAATCACATATTAACAGCGTGTGACGTTTTATACCTTATGAACTGGAGTTGTATGTCTTTTTTCAAAATGTTTTTCGTCAGTTTTTTTTCTGATTAGAAAATTTTCTTTTTAATGCATTAAATACTACATTAAATAAATGCAAACTGTTAACAAGTAAGAAAAATCAAACATTAACATACATTCTGAAACACTTTCCAAGATTTCCTGAAGTATTTAAAAAAATTTTCACAATTTAAGGTAATAAAGTGTTATTGTCCATAGAAAAGTGCGTATTTTAATACTGTTGAACAGTCCTGTGTTTGATCTGTCGATTATATATGAGGAGCCCAGAAGCCAAGTGGTATAAGTGACAAAATTGAAAAAAAAATGAGTTAAGTGCACAGACTCTCTGGAAATAAGTCAATTTATTTGTAGGTAAGAAGTTATGAGTGATTTGTTAATTATATACTGTGTTTTAGGGGTCAGTTACTTACCCTCTTTCCCAAAATTGTGAAACGCGTGTAGGCCAAAGGGTATAAGTACAATTGTATCCATGAACGTCTACAGCAGAAGCGCGACCAACGACATACAAAGCCTTTTGCTTTTTTATAAATTAAATAAATTCATTTTAATTGTTAACATGTAAGAAAATCATGCTTTAAGTGTAGATTATGAAACACTTTCCAACACTCTCTGAAATCTTTAAATATTTTTGCTATTTAGGGTAATAGAGTGTTACTGTCCATAGCCGATATGTATTCTAATAATTTTGAACAGCCCTATGTGTTTCTGTCGGTTGATATATACTGCATAATGGGAAAATTTAGTTTAGCAAGAAAACGCATAACAGTTTGAAATTTCTGTTTCAGCAGTTTTTACTAATAGATGGAAACACACTTGTATACTTTTGTTTATCCTGTAGATTACCTTGAACCTTTATTATGCGCCAGTATTTATCTAAAATTTAGTTCAAACTAATGCACTCTTAAGACTACTGAAATCACATTTCCAGAAATTATCATCCATAGATGACCATGCATAAAATTTTGTGCATGACCTTGTATATCATTTTATTTATATTTTGCAAGCATTTCTTAGTAAACTGAGGGCAGTTCAGCATTGAAATATATAAATTATTTAAAAGCAATCTTTAAGTAAATTACGCTCATATTCAGTAACATTTGCGAAATCATTTGTATAGTCCTGTATATGAACTATAGTATTTATATGAACTATAGCATATATATTAATATGTATAAATTTAGTGAAACTTAAAAGCGCAAATCATAATTAAAAAGGCATTTCGTCCATCCATCAATCATCATCTATAATATACAGTACTTCGGATAGAATATACTGTTTGAAATCTTTTTTCCGTCCCTGTAAATACTGAGTACTTCGTACTATGCGCGAAATAACTTATATTAAGCGTCTGCAGTGTATATCAATTTTATTATACATGAAAATTGTAATATAATTAAAATATGTTGTAAAAAATTCCCTCTTTATCATTAGGTAATGTAAATCTTATGTGTAGCCCTGTGAATAAAAAATATCTATTCTTTTCATCTCATATATTACAGAACGTTTATTTTAATGCAATTCGTAAATGCATATAAATTTCAATATGTTTGACAGGATACAACATCTCTACAATTCAATTGAAACGATTTTTCCCATAACCCGTAATTTAACGGAAAACTTTTGATTGTCCTGTAAGTAAATAAATCGTGTTAGAAACTTCATTTGCAATAGGTTCCTGTTGAGATAAACGTGAATAATTCCCAAAAATTTCAGGGAAATCCGAATGTATTTACGAGAGTTAAGACACGGACCACGGCCAGACAAACTAAAATCATATTAACTTTTCAACTTTGTTGGAAAGAGTTAAAAAGTATAAAATTTCAATATTTCAAAATTTATAATAAAATTTTAAAACTTATATTAGAACAAAAAAATTTTCTTTCATTCATTTACATCAATATCGTTCACATTTTTTTTCTTAAATTCATTTTTTATTTCATAATTTTTCCGTTTTTAGGTGCGTTCGTAATTATGTAAATACGTAGCATCTATAGTTGTCGTTCAGTCCGTCCGTCTGTCTGTCCGTCCGTCTCTCTCTCCGTCCGCATATAACAGCGCAAAACTACCCAACCGAATTATTTGAAATTTACAACATATAATTATTACGTAATTTTGTCGAGTCATTTCAAATTTTATGTAAACCGGATGCATACATCAATTACAGGGACAATCAAAAGTATTCCGTTACATTACGGTTAAGGGAGAAAAATTTCAAATGCATTTTAATGTTGTTACACTCATTCGAATAAAATAGCATTGACATAAACCTAGGAAGTATATAGATACTAAAATATACATTCTGTACAATCTGTGTTGCAAAGAATATTTATTATTAAATTACAGGGCCACACAAAAGTGTTCAATAACATAATACTATACGGGGAAACATTGTTTGGGGCGTGTTTTAAGTATATTAAAATATTTCACATTTTATGAATATGATATACGCTGCTAAGGTGTAATAAAAGTTACTTCCTGTATATTTACAGAAACACACAAAAGATTTTGACCACTATACTGTATCTTAAGTACTGTCTACTATAGAAGCAAGAACTAAATATTTTTAAAAGTTCGTTATCGTACGAACGCACCTCGTTTGCTACGCTTCACGTGCAATTTTCAACTTGTTAGAATTTATATTAAAACAAAATTTTGTCCTTTCATTTATGTGTATCAACATTATTCTTATTTTTTTCATAAATACATTTTTTTTATTTAATAATTTTTCATTTGTTTTGTTCATTCGGCACTTGTACCCTTTAGCTTTCAAGCACTTTTCACTACGGCTTGGAAGCCAAAGGGTACACGTGCCGAATGATGATAAATATTGCTTGGTTATGAATTTAAAACAAATTTTGATCCGCTTTTTTTTCAAAATAGTTATTGAAATAAGAGTTCAAAGATCACTAAAATATAAGCAAAATATTCATATCTCAATTCATTCAATTACAATTGATGTTTAACTTTGAACTCAATTTACTCGAAATCTAAATTTTGTCACTTGTACCCCTTGGCTTCAGGGCTCCTCATATATTATGTGGATTTAATGCAACTGTAAAAGTTAAAAAATCTTTTTTCCTACACGAGTTAAAATCTTGTAATATTAACTGCTTGCCTGACTTACCTGTTCGTTATACGGGCAACGTGTTTTTGCCATTCATGATTTTCCCGTACCAAGTTTCCCGGCATGCATTTTTCAATTACGATTTATTATTTTACTTTTTATCGTAAAATATGCATTATTTAATACAAGCATTTTTCTGATTCAATAAGGCAAAAATTTTTGTTTTTCAAAACTAGTGCTAAAAGATTAAAAATTCTGTAAAATACATGGGGAAAAAATAGGCATTATTTGAATTTTTTTTTTAAAAATTTTTATCATTTAAGTTGTTAAGAAATTAAAATAAGTTTAGGGCCAATATTCGTCTTTTAAATCTAGCATAATGGATAACGCCATGATTACAGTATTTTATGCGGGACATGATTGTAATGATATTTGTAGGTTAGTTGTTGCACGATTTGAGATTTTGTATTATGGAGCTACTGCTTTCATCGTGTTTCGCAGGAAATTATTGAGTGAATGGAAAATGGGTAAAATAGGGGCATTTTTAAGATTGTTGGTGACTTCAAATGTAAAATGGTCTAGAAAGAAATAAAATTAAAACTGTTGTGCGCAATTTTATTTATAATCCACTGAATTATGTTAGAACTAAACGAAACGAGTACCTATCAAAATTCTCAGCCAGATGTAAACGTAACTTTATTATAATGGCGGTTTAATATTGTGCTTATTCCTCTACTATAAAAAGTGATCTAGAATACTCAGTAACGTCCAGAACTGTTAGAAATGTGATACAAAGTATCAAATTCTAAAATTATACTAAATTAAAAGTGAAGACTACACTACGAAAACTCTAAATTGATGCACGTCTGATATCCGCATCTCAAAATGTTTTAAAATTCAATGCATGGTGCTAATTGGGTTTTACTAATGTAACAAAATTCACCATTGATGGTACAGATGAGTTAAGATATTACTGGAGTGATTTACATTGCGAGCCATATCTGTTTTCACAATGTGGCACAGTCGTAATTTCGGCATTAACATTTTACTAAACGTAATTTTTCAGTGAGATAGAAACATGCAAGATAGTGTGCGTATTCCAGTTTGTGATTCGTTAGGAAAAACTTCTAAAGAAGATGATTGACCCTTTCGGGTATGGTTGGTTAAATTCCGTCCCACTTAATTTTAGAACCCAAACGCCTCATCGGCACCAGTACTTTAAAATGAATTTTTGCCTTTTAGATTATAGATGAGTAAAAAGTTTTACTTATTCGCAAGAGCCAATTATTTAAACATTTTAGAATTAGAAGTGTTTTGAGCCAGAAAAGGTTAAGCAATAAGTATTATTATATGCATACATGAATTTTGAAGAAATAAGTAAAGGAAATATTTTTTAAAGAAATTCCTAAGTTTCAAAGTAACAAATATGAGATTATTTTGCGGTTAAATTTTGCTAAAGTCGCTTACACATAGTGCTAAAAAAATTCTGTTTAAAGTGTCATCTAAAATATACTTATTTATTGTATGTATGTATGTATGTCGGCCGATTATCTACGCTATGGGATATAGGCCCTATGGGGTGGAATGCCTTCCGTGGGTGTCTTTCTAAGGGAACCTAACCCGTATTTACGCAAGGTTCGAAGAAAACCACGGAAAACTCCGAACGGTTAGGCCGACGGTCGCGATTGGGTTCGAACCCAGCACCGACCGTCTACCAGTTTGAGGTCAGAACCTCTCGGCTACTGGTGGGGCTATACTTATTAAATTATAAAGATCCTTTACATTATTATCAGAATAAAAGAAAATTTTGAAAAACATGAATGCGCTGACAATATATGATATCACGATGACGCCTTGAAATATATGTTATGAGCTTCCGATAAAATTTTAAAAATGCGAAAAACATAATTTTTAATGTTTAAGTTATATTTAGAAGAAAGATTTAAATGCATTTCTAATTCACGAAAGATTCGTTAACAATACATTTTGTAAACTTGACATACTGACATTTTATCTCCAAAAAAGTGTCTACAACATGACTGAAGAATTACTGTACTTGTTTTGTGCCTCGAAATAGCTTTTACAAATTTAAAAACACATGAAATATTGGTTTTAATTCAATGGCTTCAAACTGTTTTAATGGATTTCGATAAATCAATAATTTAGAACAGTCTTCAAAAGAACAAACAATTTCCTTTTTCTATTTAATTTTTCACTAAAATTATATGTACAGTTTTGTTTCGTCTAGTGTAATCTATTTAACTTAACAATGAAATAAATGTCAGTCATTGTACTTTTTTTTTTAATTTTAACGGAAATCATTTTATTTTATGGGAGACTTTAAAAAATTTATCTGAATATGACTTTAAAAAGAACAAAATAATTTAAGCCTTATCTAGGTATAGAGATGATAAAACCCCTTTTTTATCGGTTTAGTTTGTGATTGTATTTGATAATTTTTTAATAAAAATTCCAAACATATGTGCATTAATGTATTTGGCGTATCTAATGTTTCTTTAATGTTTGTTTGCGATAGGTTTAGCTTCTTTGTTTTAAAACTTTTATTTACTTAAAATATAGAAATGTTTCGGATTTTTTCACTCTTTTAACCCTTTCCGGCATGGGCAAAATCTATACTAAAATGAGAAATTATCGTCTGACACCGGAATTAACAAACGAATTTTTTAAATATTTTGAATTCCTTAATTTATGTTTTTATTGTAAAAGCAACATTTCACTAAAATATTACTGGTGCCAATTGCAAATTTGGAATTAAACTTAGGTATCCCAGGGGGACCGGGCACAGTGTGCCGGAAAGGATTATCACGAGAACGTCCGGAAGAAGTCGATTGGAATAATTACAATTCGAGCCAAAAAAAATTTCATGAAGGAAGTTTAATTTAAACTACGCAAATTTACGTTAAATAAATGAATTAAATAATTTTGTATGAAAATTCTTGTGTGAAATGTTATCATCAGACTTGAGAAAAATTTCCGGGCGTTCTAGCGTTAAGAACTTCCAATCTGTCTCTGTTTTTCATAGTACCGTAATTTCGGGTGTATAAGCCGCGGCTCAAACAATTCTTTTTGGACCCAGAAATCTTATTTAATGGTTAAACACAAATATTTACGGCGATCTAAGTAGTAACATTCATTTTTTAAAAAATTCTGGGTCGAGAAAGAATTGTTTGAGCCGCGGCTTATACACCCGAAATTACGGTAAATTAATTTCGCGCTAGTTATTACAGAGCTCGCAGCGTCCCTAAACATTTTGACTTAACTACCAGTACTTTAAAACTATATATTTTAGTATAAAACTTTTATTGCAGCTGTTAAAAGAAATTACCAAGAAGAGTTTTAATTGAAAGGATGGTAGGAGCAGCAGAAAAAATTAGGAGCGCTTCGAGCTCTGTTATTCATATTTAACATCCTGATTAATGCCACTCGTCTGGGTAATCCAATGAGAATACGATGAGAATTACGGTTATTCGTATTGCATATTTCTTGAATAAATTTTCCCTTTATCAGTTTATTATTAAGAATTTAGAGCTATTTTGAAGGAATGGTCACTTTTCTATATGCTATAAGAATATATTACCACACGAACCAGAAATTTCTTTATCAGATATGTTTGAATTACTGAAAAAAGTAAAAAGTTTTTAATAAAAATTCTGGTGAGAAATATTTTAAATAAAGTTTATGTAAAATTCCCTGTCTTTGTAGTTTTAAATTAAGTGCTATACGATCCTCCTACCGGAAAGCCATTTGCTACTTGCCTTTGAATTTTTGTAACAGCAATTGTTTTTTAAGCCGTTTTTTATTGCTGCTTTATTTTTCTGAGATTAAACAAATCAAAGAAATATTTTATAAAAGGCAGGTATTTGAATTTAGAGAACCGCACACCCAGATAAACCCGCCTTCTTTATTTATTTTTTCGAGGAAAATCATTCATTGAAAACATAGCAGAATTTATATTTTTGAGTAACTTTAAAGAAAGGGTACTAAGAATTTTCCGTTTAGGAGAAGTAGCATAGGATACGAATTGCCGCCAACATCCCCTTCCAGATTTTTAATTTTAAGTTACCTAATTTTCTTTTTCTCCTGTTTTGAAAAAAAAAAACATAAACAAAATTATTACTTGAGAGTAGATTAAATATAAAGGGAAACAAAATTTTACCGTTAAAAGGTGTGGGTGCATAGTGTAGGGGGGGGGGGAGGGTGCATAGTGTAGTGATTGCCTCTCCCTGGATTTTGAATGCAACATTAAATAAACTGAGACTAAAAAAACAACGTGTGGGGGTAGGGATAATAGAAGAGCGATTCCCATCACTGGCTTTTTAAAGTTAAGTAGCTAAATTTTCCTTTTTTTCTCATATTGAAATGCATAGTAAACTTTATTTTTTTCAGTATTTAAAAAAATTAAAACAGTCAAGGAGGGGGAGATATGGAAGGCCCATTGTCATCCCTAAAGTCTGAAATTTAATTAACGGAATTATTTGTTCCCAGATTTTGACAAATATAGTAAAATTTATTTCGAATATCTAAAAATAAAACAGAAACTTAAAAGTTTCTTTCATGTGAGGGATTCACTCTGCAAAATTTCACTCTGGGCTGTTAATTTTCGGTCATTTTTTATGTTTCTGTATTTAAAAATATGGTAGATTAAAAGCAGTGTTTTTCTTTGGATCAAGGCTGCGTCTAAGCAAGGTATTCTTTCCTCGATTTTGAATTTTAATTTTAACTAAATTGCCCTTTTCTCTGTTTAACACATAATAAAATTTATACCTACCGGCGAACTAAAATAATTAAACATTATAAAAGAGAGATAAAATTAAGAAGCTGGTAAATACTGCATTTTTGCAGTTAATAGCTCAGAGTATTTTTGAAATAAAGTAGTATAAAATTAAATTACATTCACCACAGAATTTCTGGAGTATGTTTGTATTCGAGAGTGCATTATAGAAAACCTACATTTGGCTATAGAATGACTACAAAATACTTTACATCTGCCTAAAAACTGTAGCTATTTTTTTACTGGGTGAAGGATTTAATTTCACCTTTGTAAATTAGAAAACATACCTCATGTGACATATTTTTGGAAAGTCCTGTGACTATTTTCATCTTTTGCTCCTTCAGTGTTCGTCCGCTTCCAATTTACCAATACCTTCATACCAAAATTATGTATCACAGTAATAATACTACATTTTTTATATAAAGAGAAGATGCAGATTTTATAGAAAAGAAAATTGTCCAAAATATGAGTAGAAAACGAAGACATTTTTGCTTAAAAAGAAACGTCAAGTATTCCGCACAAAGTGCCACTAAAATGCGAAGTTTGTTTTTTTCTTAAAGGAAAACTGTAGGTATTTTTAACATAAAACGTGAAGTAAAACTGCAGGAGTATTTTTTTCTATCTAAAGGAATCTGGACAGACTTTTTGTCAAAATACCTTGAGATTTTCCATTGCTGACTTTTTTTACTTGGAGTGAGTTGTTAAAATTTGAGACATCTGCCACAGACCCTTAAGAAAAAATTACATCAAAAAGACACACTTGACTCGAAAAAATATCTTATTTCAGAAACTGTGTATATTTTTAAATTATCGGTACTGTGCACATTATTAACTGCATATTAAGCTTGATTTTTCAAATTGTTACACATAATTTAGACCCGTTAATTGTATTTCTCGGAGGAAATAAACAGCGAAAAATATAAAGTTAAAAGGGCAACGTTTAGAAACTACTGGTGTTGAAATTCAGGAAACAAAACAAATACTTTGAAAAGTCCTCCTACGACATCTGCCATTGTGTGTCAGCAAAAGAGTTAATCCACTATTAAAAAGAAAACTTGGATTCGCACCAGAAAATGCAAGATATATTTCCAGATTAATTTAATATAAAACATTTCCTGATTGCATAAAGAAAAAGTATTTTTCAAAAATTTCCGCAAAGAAATCAAAATTTCGGGATAAAAATAGCGGCCAAAGTGGCAAACGTAGTCAGCAGACAGACCTAATACTCAAAGGCCATTGCGTATCCTCACAGAGCAAGAATATTCCAAGGAGAAAGTGTCATTCCCAGATACTGACCAGTATCGATATTACCGTACTTCCGTATTTAAATGTTAACTGGTATGTTTTAAGTAAAATTAGCTATTCCTTCAAAATAACTCGAAATTCTTAATAATAAGCTTATAAAAGGAAAATTAATTCAGGAACTAGACAACAGTGTAAATATGCAATATGCAAACCATAATACTCTCCTAATTTTTTTTCAATTTAATACTTCCTTTTCAAATTAAATTATTTGCAAAATTTGGTATCGTTGAATCATTTCATCATTTTACGAATAGAAGTATTTTGTCCCTAAAACGACTAATATGTTCTGTTACAGAGAAATTCTGTTCCTAAAATGAAAAATTATTGACTGACACCGCAATTTATAAAAGACATTTTTAGAATTTAAGAACTCCTTGATGTAAGCTTTCTGTGTAAAAGCAAAATTTTACTAAAATATCTTTTGGTACCACTCTCAAGTTTTGCATTAACCCTTTTCGTTCTGAAGTAGAATTTTCTACCGCATAATTTTAATTTCAAAATGTCACAACGACACCGGAAAATTCGACCAAATCTTTTTGAAAAAGGTTTAATACATTTTTTTCCCGCGTATATCGTTAAGCGGTTTTTTTTTCTTTGAAAAAAACTGGTGCCAACGTGGCATTTGCAATTTTGAAGAAATTTACCCACCAGAGCTCAAAGGGTTAAAGTTAGATGTTCTCAAATACCATTCCACCAAAACGGGTTACCGTAATTTCCTAGTTATAATCCGCGGATGAAACAAAAATTTTTTGGACCCAGAATTTTTTTTAAAGAACTGTAATCTTTTAGATCGCCGAAAGTATGTGTCTTCAATCACTAAATAAAATTTCTGGGTCCAAAAAGAATTGTTTGATCCGCGGTTTATACGCAGGAAATTACAGTAAAACATTTTTCTTTAACCCCTTGCAGCGCGGTGGATTCATAGATATACCACTTATAATTCCTAAACGCCATATTGTCACCGGAATTTTGTTTCAAAATATTACGGTTTATTGAATGCGTGAAATATAGCGTTTTCATATTTATAAGTAAAGTTGTTTTGAAATTCCGGTGTCAGTCATTAATTTCAATACTTAAGCAATGGATTTGCCTTGCGCCGCAAAGGGTTATGTGATTTTTTATCTGTATTAAACCGACAAAAGGGCGTTTTTAGATATTTTTTCAAAAATAGGAATGAAGATTTTAGCTCAGTGTATTTTGTATATTATTTATTATCACTTGAAGAATATTTCAATTAAAAAAAAATGATGATGTGCTTGAGTTGCGTATGTGAATACCGTAGCGTGGGTGCTATGTACTTCCAATCAGGCGGAATACAATAGATCCCCATCATTCCGATGAGATAATTGAATGCGGATTCAAACCAAAAATTTCTTCATGGTATAAGTTATATCTAATCCATAGAAAAATAAACTAAATAAAGAACTAATATAGTTTTAATTAAATATTATGGTGTTATGTATTTGTATAAAAATTTAATAGAATTTCCGTGCGTTTTCGTTTTAAGCATTTAACACTAGAATGCCCGAAAATTTTGCCGAAGTTTCATAATAATATTTCACACCAGAATTTTTATTTGAAATTATTTAATTGATTTATTTAACGTAAATCTGAGTGATTGAGATTTAACTTATTTCAAGAAAAAATTTCTGGCTCGAAATGAAATTTAATTATATGGTTTAAGTCGTATCGACTCCTTTCGGGCATTCTAGTGTTAACATAGCGGTTTTAAACTTGGGAAGTTTTGCGATTTCTTCGTACTTGGAACACTACTTTTCATGATTATTATTCATTTTTCCGTGGGTATGTGACTTGCCTATGTTCGAATTAGAAGTGTTTGTAGTCAATCCCCACATGTCCAAGTGGAGCAACTCGTCTCTACACAGGATCCTAGTGATCTTGTTCCTCTTAGGCATAAATAAATAATTAGCCTTAAAGCATGGAAACATCACATTACAAAAATAAATCTAAAGTATACAAATGAAAGATTTTAAACAATGAAAAATAATAATGCATAGGCACCAAGGATTACAAATTTTTAAAACCACCTTTTCCAAGTAGTAATAAATGAAACTGGAAGTACCGCAATTTCCTGCGTATAATCGGCGGATTAAACAATCATTTTTCGACCCAGAAAGTTTTTAAAAAGAAATGTAACTTATTATATCACCATAAATATTTCTCTGCAATTGCTAAAAAAGATTTCTGGGTCGAAAAAGAATTGTTTGATCCGCGTACTATACGCCGAAAATTACTGTAAATATTATTATCCGAAAATAATAGTATTTCAATTCCTGACTCCTTGTTACCCATGTTAATTCTCTCTTATTTATGTTGAAATATTCTTAAATTATCTGTACAATAAACCTTGTAGAATGCAAATTCAAATCCTTTTTTCAAATAAATTTTAAATGATTAATTTTAATTTCAGAGCGCATATTGTTAATATATCTTTTAAAAAATGAATAAAAAGTAAATCACTTTACATAACTAACAAAGAGAATCAGTTAGAATGTGCACTTCAAACATAAAAATGCTAATTCAAAAATATACTTCCTTTTAATTCCAAAAGCTTTTCATTTGATCACTGTTAAAATTGCGCAAAAAATAAATAAATAAATTTACCTCCAAATTCTAAAAATATTTCATTTTAATAAGCACTGAATTCCAAATGAATAGCGATCAATATTTAAAGATGGAAAGGCTGCTATGTTCATTAAGATAAATTTAACGTTTGTTTTTGCATGCTACTTTTTATTTTTGCGCAATAAAGTATTGCTTAAAAGAAGTACAGCTATATATTTCTCAATTATCTTCTCACAAGAACATTTAAAACAACCATTTTGATAAAAAAAAAAACATTGCCCAAAAACCATTTATCGGAAAAATGCTGTTTAAATATGTAACAAATAACACGTAAAAGTGTTTATAAAAGCATCACAACATTTTCAATTTATGTGAGTTAATTTAATTAAGCGATACCGTAGTTGCCAAGTTTAGTAGCGATTTTTTGTTATCACATTTTTTGTCAAAAATCTTCGCTATAATCACAAAGTTACTTTAATTAAATATCGTAAAGATTTTTATGCAAAAATTTTGGTGCAAAATAATTGAAAGCTACCCTAAAATACGTTAAAAACTTTTTGATAAATTTCTCTCAGATGTTTTTCTTCTCTTTTCTGATACGAAATAAAGAGAAAGGAAATTTTTAAGTATTGAATTTTAAAAGATGTACTAAACCTGCATACTGGAATTTCGAGACCAGGAAAATCTTATGTACCAGTATTTTATTATGAAAAATTTATTTCTTAACCCTTTGAGCTCTGGGGGCGTAAATTTCTTCAAAATTCCAAATGTCACATTTGCACAAGTATTTTGCAAAGAAAAACACCGATTAAGGATAAACACGAAAAAATGCGTTAAATCTTTTTCAAATAAATTTGGTCGAATTTTCTGGTGTCATTGTGACATTTTGGAATTAAATTTATGTGGTATAAAATTCTACCACCAGAGCTCAAGGGGTTAAATAGGATAACGATTTAACATGTTTGAAATAGAATTATTTTTATATAAAAAATATATTGGTATTTCAGCTGGAAAATAACGGTACCCGTCCGAAACATAACTTAACCTTTAACACTTTCAGGGCCGCCGTTTGCAGTTTGTAAACGGTTGATATTATTGTTCCAATTGCAAACTGTCACCAGTAAATGTTAGAAAAATTTCAGTCTCATAATATACATGAAACCGGGTTCTTGATTTTTCAAATAAATTTGAAATTGCAGTAATAAATTTGAAAATGCATTTTCAAATAAATTTGTTCTTAAATTGCGGTGTGAATCAATTATTTGAACATTTTTGGAGTAGAAATACCTTGCTCCTGAAAGGGTTAACGGGCAAAAATTTTTCATTGCTAAGATGTTGAAATTAATGAATGACACTGGAAATTGCGAAAAAATATATTCAGAAATAAGAAAAATTATTTTCCACATACATAATAAAATGGATTTTTATTAATCAAAATTCCGGTGTCGCCGTTGCATATCGAAATTAAAATTTTGTGGTTTCGTAGAAACCAGTGAACGTTAAAGTGTTAATTGCAGAGCTTTAAGCATGACGATTTTTTAATAACAAAAATGCAGGGACCTCCACATTAGGCGGACATTCCGAAATAGATAAAAATTGCCTTAGATTGAGCTTTTATGATTAAATGTCGAATGACATCAAAAATTACGAAAAGTAACATTTAGTCTTTACAATTGCAAAGTGTATCTCATTAAAAAAGATATTTTTAGTATTCTAAAATAGTAGTGTACCTAGGTGTTCCGTGTGCTACTGCATTACTATAAGTTAAGATAAATATTTTAATGCATAAATCATTTATAGCAGAAATTTCAATATGAAAATGGTGCAATCAAACAAGTTACATGACCATGTATTCATTTAACATGAATTTTACGTACATTTGTTTATCCACGAGATTCAAAGCAGGTGAAATGTGTTGAAAGAATTCACCTGAATTTCATTTGTTCGTGTTCCCGGAAAATAAAAATGATTAAAAAAGATAAAATAAAGAAACAGAATTATTTATGTCTCACGCGCTCAAAATTTTGTGTTAGAATATTCATAATTTTTTCTGTGTAAATTTCTTAATAGCGTAACAAATGACTTATGAAAACTCAAATTCAAGCTTTACACCGAAAATCTTACAAACTCTAAGTTTTAAAATGCATTAATAAATATTTTTTTTTACATTGAAATTTTTATATATCCTCTTGGTTAATTTTATTTTTGCATTTTCCAGTTACTTTCATATTCTTAAAGAGAGAAAAATCTTACTTCTGATACGAATTAAAAATTAAGTCTGTTTTCATTTTATGTTTTTTCAGCTCTTAAGGAGTACTCCCCTGTTCATTTTGCAGCTGTTTTTTTTACCGAAACAATGTTATTTGATTCTCACCTTTTTGAAAGGAAAAATAATGACTATGCGTGCAACACTAGATATTTTCTCATTAAAATTCCACATTTTTTCCTTCTTATTTTTTATCAAGTGTGATCTTTTAGGAATATCATTATGCGCACTTTCAGCAATTATTTATCCCGGGACTAAATCTCACTTTATACCTTTTTTTATATTATATTTCGTAGAAACTCAATGTTTTATACTTGTATTCTAAGGGATCGTTTGATTTTTGTCGCAAAAATAAATACAGTTTTATTCTAAATTTGAAAAAGATTTCCCATATTAATTTTAAGAATTTCTTATTAAAAATATGAAATTATATTTTCATATTATTTATATAAAATTACATTTACATCAAAATTAGGAAACTTCAATAGCGTAAATTAATCATTCGTAAGGGAAGCTATTGAAATAATCACAGCAAAATATAAAATCTTTAATGAGACAATTCACGCAACAACCGATAATAGATGGTGGTACATATTTTAATAAAGAATACTGCCCAGTTAAACTGATGGCATTGAGCTCACAGGCTACAAATACTAATTGTACATTAAAGCCTTATATTTTCAAGGGTTAATTCCGTTAAAAAATTAAGAAAGGGAAACAGCTCTCTTCTTTCCTCTTTTTTTATACTTAATCATTGAACCTCCTATACTATCAAAGACATGCTTTATCATATAAAAAATCTATATCCAAAATTCAGAGCAAATTAGATAATTCTTAATAAAAACCCATTTAGCATTTATATAATTTAAAAGGAGTTATCCCCCTCTTTTATACTTAACCATTAAACTTCCAAAACTATTCAGAGATTTGAACGAAATCTGAAAATTCTGCTTGAAAAACCCATTTATATAAATTAAGGGGGGGGGGCATTAGAACCCCTGTTCCCCCTATTTATACTTATACAATGAACACCTAATAACAGTCACTGAATCGCCTCATCTGAATGATCCTAATCTAAATTTTGAACGAAAACTTAATTCTGCATGAAAATCCCATTTATATCAACTAACGGGGGGGGATTAGAACCCCTGTTCCCCCTATTTATACTTATTCAATGAACACCTAATAACAGTCACGGAATCGTCTCATCAGAATGATCCTAATCTAAATTTTGAACGAAAACTTAATTCTGCATGAAAATCCCATTTATATCAACTAACGGGGGGGGATTAGAGCCCCTGTTCCCCCTATTTATACTTATTCAATAAACACCTAATAACAGTCAAGGAATCGCCTTATCAGAATGATCCTAATCTAAATTTTGAACGAAAACTTAATTCTGCATGAAAATCCCATTTATATCAACTAACGGGGGGGGGATTAGAACCCCTGTTCCCCCTATTTATACTTATTCAATGAACACCTTATAACAGTCACGGAATCGTCTCATCAGAATGATCCTAATCTAAATTTTGAACGAAAACTTAATTCATAAAAATCCCATTTATATCAACTAACGGGGGGGGGATTAGAACCCCTGTTCCCCCTATTTATACTTATTCAATGAACACCTAATAACAGTCACGGAATCGTCTCATCAGAATGATCCTAATCTAAATTTTGAACGAAAACTTAATTCTGCATGAAAATCCCATTTATATCAACTAACGGGGGGGGGGATTAGAACCCCTGTTCCCCCTATTTATACTTATTCAATGAACACCTTATAACAGTCACGGAATCGTCTCATCAGAATGATCCTAATCTAAATTTTGAACGAAAACTTAATTCATAAAAATCCCATTTATATCAACTAACGGAGGGGGGGGATTAGAACCCCTGTTCCCCCTATTTATACTTATTCAATGAACACCTAATAACAGTCACGGAATCGTCTCATCAGAATGATCCTAATCTAAATTTTGAACGAAAACTTAATTCTGCATGAAAATCCCATTTATATCAACTAACGGGGGGGGGGGGGGCATTAGAGCCCCTGTTCCCCCTATTTATACTTATTCAATGAACACCTAATAACAGTCACGGAATCGCCTTATCAGAATTATCCTAATCTAAATTTTAAACGAAAACTTAATTCTGCATGAAAATCCCATTTATATCAACTAACGGGGGGGGGATTAGAACCCCTGTTCCCCCTATTTATACTTATTCAATGAACACCTAATATCGGTCACGGAATCGCCTCATCAGAATGATCCTAATCTAAATTTTGAACGAAAACTTAATTCTGCATGAAAATCCCATTTCTATAAATTAAGGGGGGGGGCATTAGAACCCCTGTCCCCCTAATTATACTTATTCAATGAACACCTAATAACAGTCACGGAATCGCCTCATCAGAATGATCCTAATCTAAATTTTGAACGAAAACTTAATTCTGCATGAAAATCCCATTTATATCAACTAACGGGGGGCATGAGCCCCCCGTTCCCCCTCTTATACATATCGAATGAACTCCAAAAACTAATCAGGGAAGCGCCTTGTCAGGATATACCTACATACAAAATTTCAAGTGGATCCGATATTTTTATCATGAGTTATCGCGTTACGCACATACGCACATACATACAGAACGGACGGGCACATAAGCTCTCAGGCTATGATAGCCTGTGAGCTAAAAATGGGAGAAACAAACACAAAATTTGGAAATGAATCACTCGCAATAATTCAGACTTGATGGTGAAAAAAAGTTTTAAAGTCGATAGCTGCCATCTCTCCCTTTTTGGCCTAGAAATATTTAATAGAAATGTTTACCTTGCTTAATCGGCAGATTATGGCGATTTGAAACGGTAAAATTTACTATAAAATTTTTCCGGGCCAAAAACATAGAGCGGAAGATGTTGCCAGATATGAAAGTAGAGAAAATGACAGGAAAAAAATTTAGAAAGCAGCGACTTCAGCGATCGCAGCGTCCCTAAAATTTTCAGACCACAACTTTAAAACGATAATATTTATTATAGAATTTCATTGTAGATGTTAAACGAATCAGATGTGATGAATTTTCATTAAAAATACTGGTAGAAAATTACGAAAATTTTAGGGACGTTGCGACCCCTGCGACTAGCGAGAGAGAGACGAAAATATCAGAAACTAAAGATATCAAGGTAGGAAGAGGTGAAATAGATTTAAACCTTTTTATATTTATGTTTTGGAGTATGCGAATTTGGAACTTTTGGACATTTGAACTTTTTTATGCTATATGTTAAAATACGATATCTTAGTGTGTTTTAATTTTTATAATAATTTGGTAGAATAAATTAATGTTATTATAGTCAAAGTCTTCTACTTAAAAATAATGATATCTTGATGGTTCGCAATCTAGATGTTGAAGAACAACAGATTAAATAATTTCAGCACCATAAAACGTATATGGGTGATTCTCAAAATAGGGGACAATTTCAAAAGTGAAATCTAAAAATTACTGTTAGCAAAATTTCTGAAAAAAATAGCCGTTGTTAATATAGTATTAGGTATACTTTACATGTAGTCAGCAGTGCTAAATATTTAAAAATTAACTTTAAAAAAATAATTAGTATTTTTTGAGCCATGCTAATGACAAAACAAATTGCATGGAATAAATATATTAAGAAATTTTTTTTTCTTCCTGTTTAAATAATTTTTTCTATATTTATTAGCTTTTCTTTTCAGCAAATGGTTTCCATTTTTACATATATACATATAAGGAGGATAAAAACATTACCAAAGAGCAAACTTTGTTTACATGAGCAACATTCTGACACTAACAATGTAATAAGCTGTCTTAGTGATTCTCTGACAGATTTAATGCATATTTTAGGGATAATAAATGTAATACCTAAATTTATATGTAAAATTAAACTTTATAAAGGGTACAATATAAGCACTGGTTACATTTATGCACATATGAGTCTTTAGCATGGACAGAAAGACCATGCTAATGACACTGATATTTGTCCATGCTAATGACAAATTTTAATTTAAATAAGATTATGAGCCATAATATAATCACAATGCAATAGTCCTTTCTAGGGCCTTTTTAAAAAAGTTCTATGCAAATAAGTAAAATAAAAATTTTAACTATAAAATAAACATGAAAATTATTATCCATTCTAATGACATACAATTGATGTACGCCCCTAATATTTAACTTATATTCTTAAAATACAATACATGCTTCTATTTTCAGGCTGGGATAAAATGGCTACTTGTTGCCATGGTGAAACTTTATATTTTCAAGCTATTGTCATATGTGAAAATGAATTTTTGATTAATAACCAGCTGTTATAGTATGATCTTGTTTTGAAAATAGAATATGGAGGACAAATATTAATTCTTTTTTTATATACTATAATTTTATTTTTTAAAAGAAATTTATTGGATAAATCCTCTCCTTGATTAATTTAAAGGAAGAATAACATTTGTTTTATTTTATAAACATGATATTAACTCTTAAAAAATGCTAGTATACACAAGGCACAGCTGCTGTCGACATCCATGGTAATGACATTTTGAACATTTATTCTGTTATTTTAATGTGTTTTTAACTAAAAAATGAGTAATTCTTGAGTGCAAATAATGAATGATATTAAGAAAAACTCATCTAAATATAAAAACATGACAGAAAACCTCTTAACATTTTTTATATGCCGAAAGACATAAATTGTCCCCTATTTTGAGAATCACCCATATATTGGGTTAGCGTAATGTTTGAATTACATGCTTTTTTTATATTCTCTTCGCATCACTTTTTTATTAAATGCATTTCGCAGTGTATTTCTTTTGCAAATGTTCTCAAAGTGTCTGTCTATACACCGTAATTTCGGGTGTATAAGCCGCGGATCAAACAGTTCTTTTTCGACCCAGAAATCTTATTTAGTGATTGAAGATAAATATTTACGGCGATCTAACTAGTTACATTTGTTTCTTAAAAAATTCTGGATCGAAAAAGAATTGTTTTGTCTGCGGCTTATACACCCGAAATTACGGTATAAAAGATTTTCCTTTCGAAAACGTGATGCCAGCTAGCTAGTATTAAAAAATATTCGCATGAATATGAATATTTACCTCAACGTATTTACCAAGGAAGGAATCCAAAACTTACAACATAAGGATGATTATTTTTTACGTATATATTTATCTCCATTTTTAAAAATATTTTTTCCTTAAAAATTCCTTATTTCATAAAAAAGAGAACAGAAAAGAGATCAGAAATAGTTTTATACAAATAATAAGATTTGAAATCATATTTTTCTGTATATTTCAATATCAGTCCAGTAAATACTTCCGAACCTGTCAAATTTTAGTAATATGAAAAGTTTCAAATGAAAAATGTTTTATCATCTTTCGAGTTTAAATAAAATTGGTGGTGAAGGTTTCGTGAAAAGTGGCTGTGTTAAGTTGGTGCTACTGTGTTCAACAAAAGTCATAGTACAGGGATTTCTTAGCAAATTGCATCATGGTTAATAGAAATGAAATTAGTTAACAAACGGTTATAATTAAATACCATTCTTTGCAACATTATTGTAAGATTATGGCTATTATACAATTCTAACCTCGTTTTTTTACTCCTCCATTAAGTCTGAATTTAAATCTCATCAAGCTCTTATGGAGCATTTTAGAGCAATGAATAAAAAATTATGATATTAAAAAAAGCACAGTTGAAAGGCTTATGATATTAAAAATAAAACACAGTTGAAATGCGTTTTACTTGTAGAAGGGAATAAAATTCAGACAAATGTTACAAAATATCTGATAAAATAAACGCCAGACAGACTTAAAGCAGCTCTAAAAATGAAAAAAATGCAATGGAGTATGAGAAAAAGGTTTTACTTTAATAATTTAAAAGTAATTTCAAGTGTAGCATTACTTTTGTGAAAGATATTTCAAATTTAAATGTTAAAAATTTTATTTTAAAGACTTCTACAGGAAGGTATTAATGATTTTTTTTCTTGTATAAAATAGGAAAGTATGCAATTAAATTATTCTTATTTGTTAATTCAGTTTTCTACTCATAATAGTTAAATTTCTATATATTACGAAAACTACTTCCTGTATCTTCACTTTCGTGGAATACAGTACATTGGAATGTCGTGATGAACATCTTGATCGAGACCAAATATGTTTTTTTTTTTTTTTTTCGAACTGAACAGTTCTTTGCAAAATAAATTAAACATGTGTAAACCAAGTTCGCCAGTTTAGCCTCGATTTTATTCAGAAATTTAGAATATCCCAGAAATAAAGAATAGTATTTTATACTTCCTTTTATCTTAGAAATTTAGCAATTACATGAAATGGAAATACTCGTCCGAAATTTTCGGTATAAATGTGAATTTCCACATTAAAGTTGGAGGACGCAATTGGAACCCTCTTAATAAGTCAGTATTACTATTAAATAAATAAGTGAAAATAGCATTAACCCCTTGAAGGGCGGTGGGATAAAATATATCCAATTGCAATTTAATTGCGAAATACTACATTGACACCAGAATTTTTAAATGAAATTTTTAATTTTATGAAATACGCGAATAAGAGCCCTTTTTACCTATTTTGAAAGAAAAAAACGTCTTTGTAATTCTGGTGTCGATCAATCATATCAGTGTTTTAAAAATAGAAATGCCGTGCCCCTCAAATCTTTAAATAAAAAATGATAGCTTAACCCCTTGAGCTCTGCTGGTAGAATTTTCTACCACATAATTTTAATTCCGAAATGTCACACTGGCACCAGAAAATTTGACCAAATTTTTTTGAAAAAGGTTTGATGCATTTTTTTCGTGCTTATATTTAGCCTTTTTTTTCTTTGCAAAATACTGGTGCCAATGTGACATTTGGAATTTTGAAGACATTTATACCCCAGAGCTCAAAGCGTTAAACCAACAGTGAAACAGTCTAGGTGTCAATGGTTAGTCTTTCACTACTAAATTTTAAAAGATTTCCTCTCTGAAAATTTATCAGAATTCAAAATCATTTAATGAACTAGAATTTTATATGAAATATTAGATAAAAACAAGAAAAAAATTTAGTGGTGGGAAACTGCATGCTGGCGCCTAAATTTTTACACCCCTGGTCTAAATTTTCATATAGCTTGAGTTAAATATTTTGCCAGTCTCAGTTTTACGAACACGTAGAAGTATCACAAGACTTTTATTTAGATTTTTATCTTTTTGCGTGAAAAAGTAACAATTTTTTTACGCCCCTTTCATTTATAAAGGCGAGTAATGCTGTTTCAAAATAAGCGCAGGAATCAAATTATCTGACTTATGTTAACTCCATATGAAGACAGAGATCGTACGGGTCCTGGAATTTCATGACCAGGAAATACTTTGGTAAAAGTATTTTCTTACAGAAAATCTCTAATTAAATAACGTTGCGTTTTTGAACTGTATTTTCCTATAAAAGGCTGCTTGTATATCAGCTGGAGAATAATGATACTCGTACGAAGCATGAAATAAAATTCTAAATTAATTTTTCTATTTTTGGGGGTACATTTTTGTTTTTCAAACACTTATTTATAAAAAGAATGCATGATATCCTACATACCATAGGACAAAAACATACGAATATTTCCAGAAGAAATTATTATTTTCCCTGTGTTTTAGAAAGTTTTATATATATATATATATATATATATATGTATATATATCCAAATGTATACGTAGTTTAATATGCAATGAAATCAATGTATTAAAACTGGTATATCAGAGCTCATGTTCTTTGTTTACATACATATTTTATCATATCAAAAAGGTGTATTTGAAAAGCATTACTCCTTTTGCATAATAAGGTAATTCTGAATATTTGGATTGCTTTTTTATCTGCATAAGATAACCAAAGAATTATTCGTCTCCCAGGAATCATAAATGAGTTAGGGTGTTGTTTCAAAATGTATTTTATTGTTAGGAAAAACTACAAGTAGATTTTTATGAAATGGTTCTTTAGGCATTTGGCTTTTATAAAATCTATAAATAACCATGCACATATTTGCTTCTCAAATAAATGCAAATCAAGGATATTAGAACGTGGAAATATTTAAATTCAGTAATATATTTCTGTTTAATTTCTTAAAACTTGAATTTAAAATAAGAAGATTGCTTAATAATGTAACCATTGGGATTAATTTTAGTTCTGAATGTGTTTTGGAATGAGTTTGAATGATGTACATGCTAATAAATAATATATGATATCGAAATTTATGTAAGATGCTGTATGTAATAAATACGACTAGCTATTTTATTTATTCAAAACACATATATATTTTGGGAAGGTTGGTTTTATTAAAATAACCTTTATTGTAACTGCAGAATACATTGCTTTATAGAAACATATTTATTATATTTTTCTGAATTAGATCTCCCATATAACAAAATGTTTTCTTTAGCGTACATATCATCTTGATTTTTTAAACTTAAATAAGATTCATTTCGACGCTTCAAAAGTAAGGCGTCACATATTAGCCACTACTTACTCTAAACAGAAATAAATGACACATATTTTGAAAACATTTGCAAAGAAATTAACTTTGAAAGTTATCTTAAAAAAATACTTGTGCGAGCTGAATATAAAAATAATTGGTTTGGCAGCCTTGGTATTTTTTTGCGATAGTAACAAAAATAATGGAGTTATGAATAAAAAGGAGGTATATACTATATATGGACTAGGCCTACTATGGTTGTGAGGCCCTCATATACTGTGGAGTAACCAATTGTAAATGAAGTAAATGACGAGGTTTTCACAAGATCTTTCCGTTGGATCAGGCGGTTTTGATTATCGATGAAGCAAATTTCCGTCATTAAATTTTAAGCACAAAATTTTACCTTCATTTAGATGTTTTTTCATGCAAAATTTTTCTCAAAAGTAAGATATAACATTTTATTAGTTTTTACTAGTGACAGCTGGCTCGGATATTCACTGAAAATGCTAGTTACCGTAAAAAGGGGTGAATAGGAACAGCAGGGTGAATAGAAACGAAACTTCCTAGTCACACAAATAAATTTATTATAAAAACGTGTGATGATATTTTTAATTTCCAACTTTTTTATTAGGAGGTAATAACATTAGGAGTTGGGAAATTCAGTTTTGCCATGTTGGCACCGCTACTGGGGTACATAAAAAACTGCAAATGTATCCTCAAAAAACTTATTTTTTCAAGGTCTTCAAAACTTTGTGTGTAACTGCAGTATTTTTCGTATTCTAAACCCAAGAGTAGAGATTTTTAATAATTGATAGACCTGTAAATGATATGCTGTATTAAATTCTTCTTAATACCAAACTGCATGATGAAAAAGTGAAAAATGGCTTGTAACATCAGAGATTTAAGATTTAAGGGATGAATCGGAACACGTTTTCTCTCATGGATTACTTTTCCATAGAGTAATAGTTTCATGTAATATTCGAAAACATATGTATAAATATGTATTGTAACAATATTTTGTTTGTTCTAATTACTTGAAGAGTTTAAAGGTGTCAAGAAATTACTTAGTTAAACAAAAAAGTTAACGCCTAATCCATCAGACATGGAACACACAATAAAAGAATTTAAAAATGGCAAATTACTAAGAAAAAGTGCACAGAATTATTCTCTGACATCCACATCATTACACAAACATCTAAAAATGGAAAACCAATTAAAAAACAGAGGGATGCAAACAGTACTAAGGGCTGGAAATGAGGGCGTAATAGTAGATTTACTCACCCAATGACTACCGTTAAACAAAAGCACAGAATAGGGCAGAATTGGCGTTAAATTCCAATTTCTGTGTACAAATACAATTTCTTAGAATACATTTTAATTTTTCTTGTGTTGAAAGTTGTTTTCTAATTTTTAAAAAGGCATCTCTTTACTTGTATATAAAATAAAGGCTTGGTTCCATTGTAACTACGTGTTCCTATTCCTCCCTTATCATTATTACCTATTTTTATTAATCCTATCAAAGTTTGAATCAAAATAAATAAAGATTATAACATTTCTTCATCGATATCTGCGGGGTGAATCGGAAGACCATTAAAAATAGAGAAATATATATAAACATTGACAAATGTTATGTTTTTGCTTAAAAAGTATAGAATAAAACAAGACCAAAGTTTCTAGTAAAAAAAAATAAAAGAATTAAAAAACCTGTTATTGCTTTTTTCATCTTTAAAGTTGAAAAGTGTTCCGATTCACCCTATTTTACGGTAGTTGTAATGAGCAGATAAACAAACAGAATTACCCAAAATTTTCCAACTTCTGGTAGCCGTAGAATCAAAAGTATTTTAGCAGTAGAAAGAGGAGAAATAGTAGATGCAAATTATTAAAAACTCGAAAATTCGATATATTTTAGGGTTTTACCTTTCAACCCTTAATAAGAGAGACTCTTTTTAAGACGGGCACAAATAATTTTAATTCAAAACTTCTAAATGGCACCAAGAATATTTTACTAAATTTTATTTTATAATGAAAGATTAAATCAAGGCGTTTTAAATTTCTAAAACCGTCGTTTGCGAATTCCGGTGTCATTCAATAATTTCTTATTTTACGAACAGAATTTGCCTGTGCCGGAAAGGGTTAAATAGGCATGAGATTTCCGCTTTTTTGCGCACCAGTATAATCTTAGAGAAAATCTCATATTATTCAATCGGAACATTTTTCTGATTTAAAAGAACAACATATTCTCTAAAATTATACTGGTGAGCAAAAAGGCGGAAATCTCAACCTTAAGGTTAAATAATAAAATTAAACTGTTTTAAATCAAAATTCTGATGAGAAATACTTTTATAAAATTTGACTGCAATTTCCGGTAGTTCTAGTGTTAAGAAGAACAAAGAAACTTCTTTAACCCTTTCCGGCACACTGTGCCCGGTCTGGGATACTTAATTTTAATTCCAAACTTGCAAACGACACCAATAAAAGTTTACTAAGAATTTACATTTATAATAAAATCTTAAATTAAGGAATTCAAAATATCTAAAAAATTCGTTTGTGAAATCCGGTGTCAGTTGAAAATTTCTCATTTATCTTCAGATTTTGTCCGTGCCAGAAAGGGTTAAGTGACAGTTTCACTGCATGACAAAATTTAAAATTAAATCATTGTGTGCCCCTTTTTATTAGATTAATATGATAAAATTTATTTTTCTGAAATTTGATATTGAAAAAATTGTAGAAGTTTAGAGACTTTTAGTTTATTAAAACCACTAAAACTTTAATCAGCTGAAAATAATACTGAAACTGCATGTCGACATCATGAATTAAAGGAGTGCGAGCAAACAGCAGTATTAACGAGACGAAGTAATGGGAACGTACGGCAATATTCTAGTTTAAGAGCCATTTCCGGCAGTGAAAAGCCAATAACACTCTCAAACTAGGTCCATTAATTCAGAAGAAAGTGTCACCAAGCTGTGGCATTTTTTCTTAAGGTAGAAGATTGCGATCTCATCACAAAATCATTGTTGATCTTGCATCCAATTTTAATAAATTCCCATAAGAGTAAGGCTTGAAACCGATTTTTAAAGGAATAGGATATGCAAAAAATAATGCTGTTCAAGTTCATAATCGTTAATGTTTTTATTTATTTTTCGCATGGTGTTGGAAAATCTGTAAGTAAATTTTAACTTATTTAATACTAAACTTTACTGTTAATTAAGTTTTTTTTTTTATAAAATAAGCACTGTAGCTCATCAGTTGCTATGTGATTTAACGAGGAGTGATTTAAGGCTATAATTATGAAATAACAACGGTTCATAACTTTTTAATTTCTCGCTTTTAAAGCATTATTAAAACAGTATTTGTAATAATAAAAAAATCAATTGTTTGTTTTACATTGGCTGGTGTAATAGGTGGTATAATAAGGAAGTTCTGGGCCACATTAAATATGCCTTTACCAAATGTAACGTAACTTTGTGTAAAAATTATTCAAACTAGATCTTCCAACCTCTTCTGCCTGAAACATGTACGTCACCACAAACGACGAATAGTAATCTTCTTCTTACTTAATTTAACAAATTCTGTCATTACAAAAGGCAAAGTATTCAATTCTTTAGAATTGAATACTTTGCCCTTTGTAATTACAATTGCCTTATTTAATCGCAAAGTTTCCGTTATAAAATAAAACGAGTTATCCTAATCGCAAATAGACGTAAGTTAGTGGCCCGCGGGCAAATGTTGTGTAACCTTAGCTATTGAGATATATATAAAACGAAAAAACGGTTTCTATTTTCTCCTAACAGGGCAAAAATGGCCCATGAGTCTGGGTGGCCCATTTTGGTGGTAAAATTTGCATTAATACAAACGATCAAACATAAAAGGAACGATTTGTAGGATTGTATGCTATTTTCTGGAATCATATACAGTGTGACTACTTTCAACGGTGGCCAAAGGCTAATTTCTAAACCGTTAGTCATAGACATATAGTTCTAGTCGTAAAATTTTTTAAAAAAGGTAAGGAATATTTTTTTAAGTGATTTAGGTAAAAAAAAAATAACAAATTATGTAAACTTAATTTTTATACGGTCTTCCCGTCGTATAAGTGATAGTTAGTAAATTTTTACCACTTCTCTAACAAGTAAAGCAAAAAACACCCCCTTCATCTGCAATTAAAACTGAACGAGTAATAGTTGTTTAAAGTTGAAGCATCTTTTTTGCTCAAAATAGAGGTCAGTCACAAATTTACTGGAAATAAAAATAAACGTCTGATATAAAATTTAACATTAAACATTGAGAGTAAAATAATTTTTACATTATTATTTTTTAATTTACGTTGATGTTTATATACTAAAGCAAAATATACAACTTGTACTAAAAATATAATTAAAAAATAACAGAAATATCGTTAAATTAAATTATGAAAAGCAACATTCTCATTTCGTTACAAAATGATATATATTTGGAATTCCATTAGATTACTTAACCTAATTGAATTTGGTGTATCCTATAAAATAAATAAATGGTACGCACCTAAAGTTTTATTAATATTACATTGTCATTAGATATAAAAAAGTATGCGAATTGAACCTTGGTCGATATTTGGAAGCGAGTTAAAATTTGAATACAAATTTTGAAATAGGAAAACATACATATAAACGTTATAAATAAACATAAAATCTTTTCAAAATAACACACATTTTTTAAATTAAAGTAATGAAACAAAAACAGCTTCATTTCGTTACAAAATAAAACATATGTAAAAATTGAGGATGTGAATTTCAAAACTCGCCTTATCGCTTTTTTTCTCTATCAGTCTATACCAATCTGAACTAATGTAACACTACAATCTCCAAATATATAATGAAAACCAGTAAGCATTTAAAATTTTCTTGATTTCCTAACATTTGATTTTGTCGATATAGGGAGTTTTGATACTCATGCCTTCAATTATTTTAACCAGTCTCGAAATTAAGTCATGAAATTTAATCCTTTAACTTTTTAATAACTTTCCGTACAATAAATTGAAAATAGTGGACTCACACCACTATTATTTAAATAAAATATTCGTAAAATTTAGTCTGAACATTTCCGCCTTTTAAGAGTATGAAAATTTTCTTAAATATAATAGTGGTTTCAAAAGGCTTTAAACGATGAAATAAGCAAATTCGTCGTGCCTGAACGGCGTTCGGGCAAACCAGTTAAGGGGTTTAGGTTTCGTAACTTGGTCAATTTTAAAGATAGATGAATGGAACCTTTTTTGTATTGCTTGTTAGAGTGATGGAAAATTTTTACTAAATATCACCTATAGGACCGGGGAACCCTATAAAAATATAATTATCGTAATATTTATTTGAATATTTTTTTACCCAATTGGCTGAAAAAACACGTCTACACATTTTTTTAAAGCTTTTTTGTGTTTGTAACTATATGTCTATAGAAATTCAGAAATTAGCCATTGGCCACCGTTGAGAGTGGACACACTGTATATTCTATATCTAATTTATGTGTAGTTTATATAAGAAGTAAAAAAATAACGCTTTATAGAAAATTCTATCCAGTTTTTCTGCGTGAAAGATGCTTATCACCACTTTTTCCCCATTAAAGTTTTCGCCTTATTAACCGCAATGTTTTTGCCATTAAATAATGCGAAAAGTGCTATTCGAAAACAGCGTAGTTTATTAATCTGTGTGGCACGGGAGGCAAATGGAACAAATGGAATAAAGATGATGTATCAAGAAAATGGCAAAGTTTCAACTGTTTCTGATCCCACAGGGACTGATTACCACCAGGAATTTTAATAGAAATTTCTTCTTTACTGAAGCGTCTTACTCTTGCAAAATCATTCTGAAGCAATTAAGAAAAAATATCTCTGTATTTTTACTCTTGGAAGTTTGATCCGGCGCTAGTCCAGCTCTGTGTTCCGCGATGTTGTAACAACCCAAGCATTCGTCCTGTAATTTTTAATACCTTTGTTTACCACAATGGGAAACTTCCATTAGTAAATTTTAATATTTTTTTTCATTTAATTTAAATGCCTTATTCGACATTTATAACAAACAATGTTCTTACATTCACGGGTGGAAGATTTTCTTGGCATTAACCCATTCGTGCCCAGTATCTTTTGCGTAAATTTTATTTGGTAGGCACCACTGTTTTTAGAAGATTTAAGTTTAGTTCATTATTCACGAAAATGCAACTTTTAAATAAAATAATCTTTGCTTTTCTTTTTTACCGGTGTCAAAAACAGTGCTGAATGCACCTTTTGAAGCGTCCCTAAAAAAGGACGCTAGGCATTAATGGGTTAATCAAGCCCTGATTAATAGTACCGTAATTTCGGGTGTATAAGCCGCGGATCAAACAATTCTTTTTGGACCCAGAAATCTTATTTAGTGATTGAACGGAAATATTTACGGCGATCTAACTAGTAACATTCATTTTTTTAAAATTTCTGGGTCGAAAAAGTATTGTTTGATCCGCGGCTTATACACCCGAAATTACGGTAAACATAAAAGAGGTTCCTTATATGAAACAACCTTATTAGTGCTTCACTTGCAGCTCTTAGTCACTATGCTATCTGCAGTGGTGGAACACTAGTGTAGAGGTGGAGAATATTGACACCACTAAATTTTAGTGGTATTTTTGTGCTTAATTAATGACAGAATATCAACGTTCTTATGAAGATAAAAAAATACTATAAGCAATTTGTGGAATCAATAGGCTTCATCTCTGCGTCAGTTTTTCACCACTGGATAAGTCACCTCGTATTAATCAATAGCTCCACTGAGTAAAATACAACTAGTCCAACCTTTTGTGGAATGGTTAGCTATTAGGTCTTAAGGTGTTTCTTATAAATTCTGGAGAAAAATACTTGATATTTTTTTACAATAAATCATTTTCTTCGTGGTTTAAAATGGTTATCACATTATATTTTGGCTTTTTTTTAAAACCCACTTCAGTTACGTCAAAAGAGGAAAAAGCTAATGTAAATACTATGGCGGTGTTATTTTTTAATTTTTCGCTTCTATTTAAATATTTTTGGATTTTATTTTTGCATAGAATGGCTGAGGATAATTTACAAACGGACTATTTTTTACATTTTCAATTTTTGTTTGTATTTTTTATACTGAGATAGTTTAAATCTCAAAAGATGTTCAGAAAGTAATTTTTTTTATATCTGAAACAAACATCGAAAAATTAAGAACAAACTCGGACGTAGATCGTTCTCAACTATCCTAATCAAAAACGCATTCAAAAATGTTAAAATCAAAGCAAGAAATTTGAAAATAACGCCCATATAGACATCACATTAGCGTTCGAATTCATCCGCGAGATTAGTGTGGAATCTTAATGGATCTTTAATTCTTGAGCTCTCAACGCATCTAATTTAGATAGGTCTATCTTGTACTTGTAAAAAATAGTTCATTAATGGTTTCCCGAGATGTGCATTTGAAACATTAAAAACATTGATGGCTAACAATAATAAACAGCATCAGAATGTGTAAATTTACATTAAGTATTTTATATTATTCAGTTGTTATTGGATATCTGAATTCCTTCATTTCTGTATCATGGGTGAATGAGTATCTTCTCACAATACAGAGCTGTACGAGGCAAACTTTTTTAATTCAATTTTGCACCAGTTTTTCAATGCAAAAATTTTTGTACATAGATTTTAAAAAAATATATATACTACGAGCTGCAAATATTTTTCAAACAGTGGTGGTAACATATAATAATATAAAAATAGTCGCATGTGGTAGCCATTTGCAACAGCGTATGATTGTACCAATCTGTCACTCATTTATTAAATTTATAATTACTATCCCCCTTGGCGACCAGTTTGCTCTCCTTTAAATTTACACTAAACATTGCTTCATAATACGTTTATTCATAACTTAATTTTACCTGCTTAATTGTGTGCCAAATCAGAAAATTCTGCACGAAAATTCAAAAGCTCTGTATTTTTATACTGACCGGGCAAAGGTGATAATTCGCCAAACAATCTTACCGTGGCATTTTTTCGTTTTTCATTAATTTCATTTAAAATGTAATCCTTTCATTCACTTCATTTATAATGCATAACTTTAAACTGAAACATTTAAAATTCATGACTTGCATTTCCTTTTGTTTTTGTTTCTTAAGTAAGAGAAAACTAAAAACAATAATGTTTTAAAACTCCTTAATTGCAGCAAAGAGAAAAATCTAAATAAATCAGATTTACATTGATCTAAACCCTTCTAAATTACTTTTACACAATAACCGATGATTTGCGTTTCATTCAGATGTTGCCATTGAACAATTAACAAATAATCGTGATTTTTGTACCGCATACGTTAGCGTAATATATAGATTTTCAAAAAATGAACTGTTTTAATCAGTGGCGAATTCTACTATTTAGACCTGGCAGGGATGCAGGGGACCTATCTGTCCGCTTTTAAAACACCAATAATTTTACAGAGAAAAATCTTTCGTTATTTCTGCAACAATTCCAAGAAAAAACGCTTCTTCAGCTAAATTTATACAAAACTTGTGAAAAAAATAGAAAAATGGTGGTATTCAGAAAAAAAGGGACCAAGTGGGAGAGTTCAATGCGAATTACTTACCTAGTCATATATTGAAAATTTACTTTTTTCAGTAACAAATATTACTTAATATTATAATAATTATTTCCTATTTTTGATTTCTTAAGTTAACAAAACAATACTTTTAAATAAAAATCTGCACTGCTGAAATCGCGTATAAATTTTATACTTTTTGAAATTTTACCGTTATCATAAATTGAACAATTCTAGTCCAGTAATAAAGGTTACACTTTTTTAAAATATAATTTTAATTGATTTTATCCTCTTAACTGTTTGTTTTATTTATTTATTTATTTTTTGATACAATGAATTAAAACTAAGGAATCTGCACCACTTTTTCTTTGCTAAAATATTTGACTTGCTGCATTTTAAAAAGGTATGCCATTTAGCAAAACAAAAACTACAATCAAAATTATGTGGTACCCAAAAGCTTTTGCGTCAAAGATAGTACACTATTTTTTTCTCCCGAGCGCCTCTAAGGCCTTTATTAAGGGGTTAATATAGTTTAAGTTGAATATTTTTTATAAAGCTAAAACGTTATCGGATATTATACTTTTACTTAACTAATATTATTGTCATTCAGAAAAATTAAAGAAAAAATGCATCTTGAAGAGATGGCGTAAATTTCTTTGAGCTCACACATCATCATAGCTGTCAACTTTTATGCATTTTTCCTACCACAAAAAATTTATAGCAAAAATTGTGTTATTTAAGTATCGAAATCGTACGATTAAACAAATGGAAAATTTCTGTACAATTTTAGTGGGAGCAAAAATGCCTAAAAGTTGGCAGCTATGCATCATACAATTATTATTGTTAAAACAAATGTTTGCACTGTGTACCTTCTACCAAATTTAAATTTCTTACCAATAATGACTAATTTGTTTTGAAATTTATAACATTTGAAAACAAAAAAAAAGCTAAAAATGTGGCTTTTAAACATAAAATTTGTGTATTCTGATGATATTTATACGGCACTATCATCGAAACGAATACTTTTCAAATGAAAAGAATAGCTAAAATAATAGCAAGTGTTCAAAACTGTAAACTATCATGAAATGGTAATAAAGTGAATTTCATTTTAAAATCGGTTGGAGCTCTATAACTTTAACTATATTTTTGAAACAACTAGAATGAAAGTTTTTCTCGAATATCTACACTAAAAATAATCTGTAGAAAATCATTAGGCAACTGTCCAAAAAGCAGAAGGAAATCTGTCGGCAATTGGGCCTTTCTGCAAATAATTTTGAGGTAAATCTAAATCTACAATTTTTTTCAGATTTCTGTAGAATGTCGGAAGAAAATGGAGATTTCTTCAGAAAATCTTAAGATTATTTTTAGTGAGGATCATCGAAAGATTTGAAAACAGTTCTTTATGACACTTTTCGAACGAAAAATCTTTGCACATTAAAACTAGTAAAATTTTGGCAAATTTGTAAACGAAATCTTTTTATAGCCGTCTATAGGATTTATGTATTCACAGTTTTCGTAGAAGCTTGTGAGAAAACAACAAAATTAAAGTGAATAATTTTGATGGCCTAGGGAACTTAACATCTGATTTTTAACCTGAAGTCCTATCTCAATTTCCATCCACCCATAAGTATACTATGAATTGCAAACTACTGCATGATTTTTCTAAAAATTTTCTGTGTAATAGCAGTTGTCGGGGTATGCGGGCAATGTTTGCGTAATCAGGGTACATCGGCAATCTTCATAATTGACGGTTTCGATTACGGACAAAGCATTATGTGACAGGGTTGCAAGTTTGTCCAATTTCTTGATTGCGAAAATTCTTTTTCGCACTAGAAATAATCTTTATAAGCATAGTTTAAAGAGTGCATAGCAGGTTACTTAAACATTCATCAATTTTCAATCGACGTGAATTACAAAATAAAAAATTTTATTAGAAATATGCTTTTAAATGCCATTTATTGATTTTAGAATTGATTATTACATTTATAAAACAAGAACGAAACATCATACATACAGCTTAGATTACGAAAATCCTTCCCACGCATTCAGAATACATTAACAAAACTACACAGTATATTAAGGTTAAAGATGAAGTTTAAATGAACAATTGGAAAATGCATAACGCATTGGAAAACCCGATTTCTGCTATCACCATAAATAGGCACTAAAATCTAAGATTTTTGACAGCCCTTTATTTGATGTATAAATATGTATACACACTACATAGTATGCTAAAATTTAGTTCCGTTTTACCAATTCCGTTCAAGCAGAGTTGGGTATTTCCACTCAGCCATTTTCGCCAATAACCGATGTTGATGATATGATTTATACGACTTTGTATATTATCCGTAGAATTGATATATACCATATAATAATCAAAAAAAGGATAAATTTACAAACCCATACCACTACTGAAAATGCAAATCTTATAATTGTTGTTCATAGGCTTCAATAGATCAATTATTGTTTATTTTCTTTTATTGCCAAGTTTTTTGTATGGCTCTGTAAATAAACAGTAAGTTCTACGCACAGCATATTTTATAGTAAAGAACTTTTAAAATACTTTTATGATCTATATCAATTTCAACTTGTTTAAAATAATGTACCGTAATTTCGCGCGTATCCGCTGCACCTCAGATAAGTCGATTTTCTCCCAGAATTTTCTTTAAATAAAATGCAACTTACTTTTGCTTAGCATTTATTTGACATCTTTTTTACAGTAAAATTTTGGATCTGAAAAAGAGTTAACTGAACCGCGGCGTATACGCGTGAAATTACTGTAATATCATTAAAATATTCGGCAAACGATTCTTCATCGCGGACCGGAATGTAACGGTGTGAAGGAATTCTTTTCAGTGACCCTGCAAATGAAATAAAAATGCTACATATATAATTTTTAATACCAACCATGCTATAGTAAACCTAAATAACATACATTTATTTCATGGCAATCGGATTATATTTACTCGAGTTAGACAAATAGATCGAGAAACAGAACTCACATACACTTTTCAAATATGTTGAACTGTTTTAACTCTTTCAGGGACGTCATTTGCAATATGCAAACGATTCATTTTAGTACCCAAGCTGCGAACTGCCATCCGTAATTTTTTTGGTATAATTTCGATCTCATAATATACGTGATTTAAAAAAAAAGCATTTAACCTCTTGAAGGGCTGTGAGATAAAGTATACACCGTCTAATTTTAATTGCGAAATGCCATATTGACACCATAACTCAACAATAAAAACTTTAATTTTATTAAATACACGAAAAAAAATATCTATTTTAAAATAAATTTGTCTTTAAATACTGGTATTATTCAGTTACTTCAGCATTTTACGAATGAAAGTACGTTGCCCTAGAAAGGGTTAATTATGTTAAAATAAATTTGTTCGTAAATTGCGACCTGAATTAATTATCTGAAAATATTTGGAGCTGAAATTACTTGTTCCTGATAGTGTTAAAAAAAGGAATCAGTTACAAATTTTTTTCTGTTTTAAATATATTCTTTATTTCTATTAAAAAAAAAAAACATTTTAAAATTGGCTTAGAGCGTAAATAAGAAAATATCCAGAAATTATATCTGGTACGAACATATTAAGTAAATTACATCTCTCTCTCTCTCTTTTTTTTTTTTTTTTTTGTCCGGCGTTTATAACACACAAGAAACTTCTAGAAACTAGTGAACTTAAAACTGATAGAACTGTGATGTTAATGCTCGATAATTAGCCTCTATACTTAAATGCACAATCTATCTAGAACCGCGCGGCAAACCATTATTCTTGCACTTCAAAAGGACACTATTATGATCATCCGAAGTTGCTTTAATAGAACTACAGCTTGCGTTCTCTTCATAGTAACATGATTAAAATACTTGACAAAGATAAGTAGATGCCCTTTAATTAAGTGCGTTGATAAAATTCAGTAAACGGAGTTCACACAATAAAGTCAAATTAACCATACTTTAATTTAAAACCCAATTTGTTAGAGAATAGAGGCATTCGCTTCATTTTCTTTTTAAGTATTTTCAATATAAAAGACGAATTTGTTTTTTAAGCTTTCGTTTACAATGTTGTGATACGGTACATCCCACAGACAATTTTTTATTACACATGGACAGGCTTTTGAAAAATAATAGGTCCATAAACTTATAATAGGATATGTTTAAAAAATATTCAGCACATATAAATTTATTTGTAAATTTTTGTATGATTGAACATATGTTTTTCTGTAAATAACGGATTACTGTAATTGTCGGCATGTAATCTGCGGCTAAAATAATAGCGTCCAGGCATAAATTTTAATGAATGAAATTTACTGAAACTTATTTCGTATTTATATTTTATTTTAAAGTGAAACTTCTAGTGTGAAACATACTTTTCTTAACCGTGTTTTATGTACATGTTAATATCATTTAGGCTGATTATTTTTAACAAAAAAATGTTTTAACCCTTTAACGATCATAGCATTTTCATTGCTAAGATGTCGAAATAAATGAATGACACCGGTAATTAAGAACAAATATATTTCTAAATAAGAAAACGTGATTTTTCACATACAAAATAAAAAGGATATTTTTAGATAAAAATACCGGTGTCAGTGTTGCGTATCGGAATTAAAATTTTGTGGTTTCGTGGCGAAACCAATAAACGTTAAAGGGTTAAAGGGAAAATTAGAATATAAAAATAAATGTCTTATTGCCTTATACGTTTACAGTTTATATACATAGTAATTTTAGGCATTCATGCTGAAAACGTTAGGGCGTATAAAAGTTATGCTCCAAGGAAAAAATAAGTGAAGATTTTTACACAAGCATATATTTATTAAAAACAATTTTTTTTATATTTGGCATGATTTATTAAAGACATATACATGATACGTACAAATTATTGTTCTTACGTACAAATTATTAATTATACTTTCACACGCTATTCTATACCTACGCACATACTAAACAATCTATCTTTCTATGTAACTATATATGTTGTATATCAATCTTGGTGCCAAGAAAAGATTGTGAGATGTTAATTTTCTACAATTAATTAAATGCAGTTTTCTAAACACTCTGTGTTTCATAGATGCCAACTTGAACGCATTTTTCCCACCACTAAAATTAAAAAAAATATATTTGTATTGCTTCATCGTGTGATGTCACTAAATTTCGGCGATATTTTTAAATAAATTTTTATATTAAATTTTTGTGGTAGGAAAAATCCGTAAAATTTGACAGCTTTGTGTAGAGATACATCATATTCTGTCTTGCAAAGTTTAACGAGAGGAATTAAAACAAAAAAGTGTAATTTTAACGAAATAAAATTTATTGCTATTATTGCTGTGTGACACATCACTTTTTTAGAATTTTTTGTTTTCTAAATATGTATCGATGATCTACGTGTTGTGAAGAGTGATGTAATATACATATAAATTCAGCGGGGAGTAAAATAATAGGAACAACACAAAAACAAATCTTACATTGCTATGTTCACATTGCTAAGCCTATGCAATTGCCTTCCAACTAATCAACCCACTAAAAAAAGTAACTAAATTATCCCTAATTAATTTACTGCAGTCCACATCAGGAATCCTTGAAAAGACTTTTCGCATTAGCTGTTCACGCTATGAACCAAACTATAGAAAACTGGCTCAAGACTGCACATATATTTTTTTGCATTATTATTTAAACATATAACTGCCTTTTCTATTTTAGTATGTATATGTAAAAATTTTCAGAAAAAATGCCTGACCTTTCTATTTTATATTATATGCTTGTATGTAAAAATTACAAATTACAAGATGAAAGTAGATTCTGCCATTGCAGAATTCAGTTTCGCCTCCGATTAGGAAAAAAAAGAACGATAGAGGTTTTTTAGAAGGGCGACTCCGTTTAGAATGCAATGAACTAACTTATTTTTTCTTGTGCTTATCAATATTATAGGAAACAGAACGGCGTGAAAAACCCAATTGATTAGCAATTTCTTTCTAAGACATTGGAATTGCGGAATAATAAAGAGATACAATTTGACGGGCTACTTCTTCATTGACTATATTCATCAAAAACGGATTTTTTCTTTAGTTTAAACGCTTTTTCATAAACTCCGAGAAAAAGGAAATACATTTTAACAATAAAACGAGTGGAATCCCGTCGAATTCGACGAATGAAATGTTTCAAAGACCCAATCGATTTGGTTAAAAATCAAAACAAAAGTAATTACATTATTGAATCAATATATAATAAATAAATTTCCAAACTTAATGTCAAGTTTGCCAGTTACAATTTTGCATGCAAATATTTGCACATCTTCAGTTAAAATTGTAATCTGAGTACCGGCGAAATCCAGAAATTTTATTTTATATGCACTCACGGAAGAATAGTTATATATATATATGTGTGTGTGTGTGTATATATATACATATATTAAAAAAAAACTAAATTCATTTTTACTGTGACATTATTTTCAATAATTGAAGTCATCTGAAAGTAAAATCTCAATCTCAGTGTCCATAATGAAAAGAAATATTGTAATGTAATAACGTTATGAGTAAAAATGCGATGTTTTAAATAGTGACGTCATTTTCTCTTCAAATGTTTTTCAAAAGTTACTGTTATTAGTAATATGAAAAAGGCATCCGTAATGATATTGTAATTTTCATTTATCTGGTTGCTGAATGACATCATTTTCCTCATTTGACATTTTTCTTATTTTGCTTTAGACATTAATTTTTATCATAAATTATTTTCTGTTATTTTATTTACATTATTAATATTATTTCTCAGTAAATATATATATATATATATACTTATCTCAATTAGTGCACAATTATACGCAATCATTTTGAAAAATAAATTTTTTTTTATCGAGAGAAAAGCTAAACTGTGTTGCCACCATTTTGAAGAAATATCGTAAAAAGCATTTAAAATTAAAAATAAAATATAAAAATTGAAATAAATTAAAAAATAGCTAAAATGGGCACAACTAGAAATAAATAGCTTTCATTTAAAAAAATAGTTATCAAAATCGGTTGCGTAGAAAATTCTGGGCTGATGACACGACTTTTTTTAACTTGTCTGAAAAAAATAGCATCGGAGGCTAATATCCCATGCAGCATTTCTTTTAGTTCCAAAAAATAATTTTCGATTTTTTCTGCTCAGCTAATTCGGATACCAGACAAGATTGTGTGATCGTTAATGATTAGTTGGGAGCATTAGGCTTCCAGCATTTGCCCGGGATGGCTGATTTGGAAGAGTATTGACAGATTCAGCCAATACGTGACTGAATCATGACTAACTAATAATACGCCTATTTAACCCTTTGTTGCATAGTGTCCACTACAGTGGACAAAAATTCATTCCCAAATGCTAATGAATTTTATTCCCAAATGCCACATTGGCACCGGAATTTTGGTTAAAAAAAATTCGGTTTATTAAATTCCTGCAAAATAGCTTTTTCTTATTTACAAATAAAGCTGTTTTCAAATCCCGGTGTCAATCGTCAATTTCAACTCTTAAGCAATGAATTTTATCTGCGTCGCAAAGTGTTAAGCCTATGCAACAAAGGGTTAAAGTCATTTATACAAATCAGAAATTTTACTTAAAAATTGACAGCATGTAGTGCAATACATGGAGTTTGTGCGACATTTTACTAAAAATATTTTGTGTTTAAAAGCATATTTATCTGCGATAAATCGGCGCAGAAGTTGACAGCTCTTCTGGTTCAAATACTTGGCTGAAACTTTTTCACATCACAAAATTTTAACTGTTATACAAAGTTTCTTTAAAAGTCAGGCCTCGGGGCTGTCTTTTTTATAGCGAATAAATCATAAATTTTATAATAGCTATTTCCTTACGGAAATTTTCGTTGTGACCTCTTCGTTACTGAGTATTAAGGCAATGTTATTAATTATTAATGAACTATTTCTTTTCCCATTTGACATCAGAGCAAGATTTTTAATTTATTTGCATTAATTCGAATCTTTGACTCCGAATCATATTATGCTGATAATGAAAATGTAATTATGATCCACTATTGTTAATAAAACGGTTGGTTGGTTGGTTATATAGAGTTTAATGGCACAAAATCCCTTAAGGGACATGCTGCGCCAAAAACTAGTTAATAAAACGGGACAAAGCGTGGGCCCACACATGTGTCTACAGAGAGCGAAGGGGTTTAATTTACTTTCGAAATGTCGTAGGCAATTTTTGGCGAGCTGTTTAAAGAGGTTCTTGTATTAAGGTTGCTTGAAAAAAATTTTATAAAATTAACGGTGGCTAAAAGAGTAATTGAGTTGAACAGGATTGTCAGTTTGGCCTCCGATTTCATTTCGAAATTTACATTTACTACTTGAAATTTTGATAGAAATATCTCTATTATAAGTAATCGCAAAATTTCTATCATTAAACTATGCAAAAATACTACTCTCAATTTATGGCACGAATTCCGATTTTCTGCATAAAATGCATTTCAAAGAAGCAACCCTAACTCCGAAGCCTGTAAATTATTAGTATCGTGCTATACCCAATTTGACACTACTTTTCTAAAACGATACTAGAACGCTTTTTCCATAAATTACGGATTAAAAAATTTCAATTGCAGGGCGTCCACTTCTTCCATCTTGGAAAAGTACATTTTTCTTGTAACTGTTTTAAAAAACTACCGGAAACGTTTTTTGAAAAAAAAAATATTGGCTTTTCAAAAGCGTACTTGTGGCTTTTCTGCAGTTCTATAGATAAAAATTAATAGTAACCTATTTGTGTTCGGGTATCTAATTTTATGTTATACATTTAACATTAAAAAATGAACTGAAATTATCGTATAATTCTTCTGTGAGTACAAGTGTCTTCAAACATTCTTAGATTCTCTCTAAGTAACAATATATGAAAAAGACTGCAAAATGAAAAGGCTTCACGAGATACATTTAAATTTATCAGTAATTATATTTCTTCAGGAAACGCAAAAGACAGAAATATATTGCTCTGGCAAGATTCCAGATACTGGTTTCAGCAAGTTTAGCTTCCGCCTCAAAAACTTCAAATAGAAGTTAAAAAAGTTTACTTACAAAAGGATCTTAGAAATAGTTTGCAAGCATTAAATCTGAACGTGACATAGGTTTAAAGTGTTCTTTCATGTTTTTTTCTTGTTCTTTGAATAAATTCCCACGTGTACTTATCAAAGCATTTAAAAATGTGAAGAGATATTTTTATTTTCTACCGTCTGATGTGTAAATAAACTGCTCTTTTCTTAAAGATGAAAAGATTATGGTTATTTTTAAACATAGATAATTTTGAAAGCAGTTGTCATTGCAGCAATTAGCAATGAATCATTAGGGATTCATCAGAAACATCTTGTGTTTAATAAATTCCGATAATGTATTTTTATTTCAATTTATAATTTCAATATTAATTAAAATCTATCAAAATATGCGTGTTTTTACAATTTGATTTAAAGGATATGAAAATAGTGTATTAACAGGTTGATGTATAAAACGCACTACTGTAAAAAGCGCATACGGATGATTCTCTAATAAGTGGGTAATTTCTGTCTCTTAGGTTTACATGCTGATTTTTGTCATTTATGTAGTTTTGTTTTAGGATAAAATGGATTTTGTAATGTATTCCTGCAATTTCAAAGAGTATTTTTAAGAAAACAACTGTAAATTTTGCTGTAATATTTTTTAAATATTCGATTTGTCACTTCTGTCCCTTGTACCTCAACTCATGTACTGATCTTCTGGAACAATTTTAAGTATAATGACAAACTATTTTTAACAATTTTACCACCCAAAATCCAAATGTATACTCCAAAGTACATAATAAATTATTTTTATTATAAATTAAAAATAGTTTTACATTTATTCTGAGTCAAAGAAACGCTGTCCCCTATTTTTTATGTTACTACTGTCATCTTGTATAAAACTGTTAAAGTGACCACCAGGTGGCCAGATAAAATTTGTTGAACAGGCGCATTTAGTAAAAGGAGTCGTCTTAATTGCCGAGAAAAACACATGACACAATTATGAGGACTTCAAAAATAGTTAGAAGCTATAAAATAGATAGAAAGCTAAGAATATGTTTATTACATGTCACTACTGTCCACTACTTTAACTGTTCTTGTTATGTTCTTATTTATTTATTATTTCGTCATGATATAGCACACTTTTGCTTATTACAAAATATCATATTGCAGTCTTATTAACCTAACTTACTATGTGCTCAGAAGCAATTTTCTTAATTTTGTCACTACTGTCCCTCTCACTTCTGTCCCTTTTCAAATTATTTATTTGAGGACTGAATTTCCGAAGCAGATATTAATGCCATAGATGACTTAAAACCAAAGCATACAGTGATACTATTTATTATAAATCTATTAAAATTGCATCAGCTCACTAGGAATAGGTTTGAAAATGTTAAACTTCAACTGCGTTACTTAAACTATTTCACATGTGACACACATGAAAGATTTCAACATTACTGTTCCGAACCATCATTTGTAGACTTATCACCCTGTTTTAAGAATATGCCCAATAATTATAAAGATACTGAAGTATCAACTCCTGGTTCTGAAAATGAACATATTCGTGTAGGAAATTGGGTTGCAGTTATGTATGATGAAAATTCGTTTCCTGGAGAGTTAGTTTTAAATTTTTATTTAGAATTAAATTATTTATTTAAATTTTTATGAACATATTTTATTTTTTCATATTACTTATTACAACATTTGTTTTTAATAGGTTTATTTGAAAAAATGAATTATGACATCCTTAAAATAAACTTTAGGTTAAGGAATGGAAGACGATTCTATTGGCCAAATACACCAGATACGGAGGATGTTTCAAAAAATAAAATTTTGTATGCTATTGATATTCCCCTTCGACCAGTTATTTCAAGATATTTTACTATAGACAAATTATATGATATAAATTTTAAAATGAGTAGTATTTCTCCTGCTTAAACACTTTTTTCTAACTAAAACTTGTGTCCAAATAAATTCACTTATTTACTCATTATCTTATTGTTAGTTACTTTTTTTTTCTAAAAGATTATTAAAATTTTAAAATAGTAAAAAAATAATAAATGTTAAATAATTTATAATTGTTAAAATGCTCAAAACTTAAAAGTTTTGAAAGTATGCCACTTCTGTCCATGTAAACGTCACTTCTGTGCCCTTATTCGTAAAACTTAAATATATTTAACATTATATGTTTTTGTATAAAAAGATAAACTTTAATAAAATACCGATATTTTTCAAATAAGCTTTATTAAATTCCTGGTTTATAAAGGACAGTAGTGACATTGATTACCAAATTAATTGTTAAAATATTTTTTTAAATATATAGTGCTTAAAGTTTATGACAGAATATTGTATATTACGCAGTAACTTATGCTGTATCTAATTATTAAAAATATTTGTTAAGTTTAATTTTTATTTGTCACTAAATCAATGAGTGAAATTACCCACTTATTTGAGAATCACCAATACACAAACTGATACCTTTCTTTAAAAAGAAAAAAGAAAGTAAAGTAATACCCAACCCTAATTATAAATAAAAAATTTTTACGAGAAACTATCCTGATTTCTTGCATATAATCCGCAGGTCAAAAAAAAATTTCGATCAAATTATTTATTAAAAGGTAATGTAACTTACCAGATCGACGTAAATATTTACCTTCAATTAGTAAATAAGATTTCTATGTCGAAAAAGAACTGCTTGATCCGCGGATTTTACACCTGAAATTACAGTAAAATAGTTCTTTAAATTTGTGCAAATAATTACAACAGTATGGATAACTTTTTGCCATAATTTTTAAATATATTTTCATACTTAAAAATAAAGTATAATAAGTAAGCCGTAAAGTAAGACGCTTCTGAATTATTTCATTTAACATTCATATAAAAATTTTCTAATCTAAAATGTGGCTCCAGACTAATTGGATATTAAAAGCTGTTCAATGTTAATTCCATGGGTCTTTGTAGTGTAAGTCACATAGCTAATAACTTCTATACTTGTTGGCCACCGATATTTTTGTAATTATTAAGACTTGTGGCGGAGAGCATTTTCAATGCGTATGCGTTGAAATTAATGAATGACACCAAAATTTGAAAATAAATTTCTTTTTAAATAAGAAAAAAAAAATATTTCACGCATCTTATAAAGAGAAATTTCTTTTTTCCAAAATTATGGTGCCAATGTGGTCGTTAGGAATTAAAATTAAGTGGTTTCTTAGGCATACCACCGCCCCTCAAAGGAATAAATTAGTGAAATACTCCTGTCAAAATTAATCACATTTTGCCATTCTAAAATACAGGTAGCGTAAATCGTAGCAAATGACTTATGCTAAAAGTACTCATAGAAATAGCCAAATAAAGTGCGAAGAAATACGAAACATAAATCTTATGTGCTTGAGAAATACCGAAGAGAGTGCAGTAGAAAAATCCCAGCTTTATTGTATATGACGTTATGGTTGCTGGTTTAGCCTCCATTTTTATCCTGAAATTTTGACATTAGAGCAGGACTTTTTGAAGAATAATTTTTAGATGATGTGATCAAGAAAAGTTTGACATTAAATAAATCGGAAAATATTATTATTATTATTATTATTATTATTATTATTATTATTTTTGCAATTTCTAGTGTTAATTCAAATATTTTACATAAAGATGGAGGTCAAACTAGACACAGAACCACAGACCATGTTTAAACCTTTACGGTGCAGTGGATCCACATCCGTAACCACTTATTTTAAATCCAGTCTTACAAACGACATCAAGAATATTTTAAAAAAATGTCTTTCGAAATAAAGTTTTACATGAAGAGGCTTTAAATTCTAAAAAATCGTTTATAATTTCCAGGGTCAGTTAATTATGTCCTCATTTTACGAACAGAATTTAACTGCATTGGAAAAGGTTCAGATCCTAAGTTAGTGAAGCGATGAAAATTTCAAGCTAATTGTAAATGTGCTCTCGTTTTCTCGTTTAAATTTCAATATTTTCCTCTTCTTTTTTTATTTTTTTATTAGAATGTTTCTTGAACAGGTTACTTTATTAAATTTCCCAATTTTCTTAGCAGTTTTTTTATGAAGATACTTTCATGCACTAGATGATACATACAATGCGAGGTGAGATATATTAAAGAACATACTCACAATAATGCAGTTCAATAGATCGGCTCCCACACGGTCCGCTTTTTCGACACCACTTTTATATTAAGAAGATTTTTTTTAATGATTTCATAAAAACATGCCAGGAAGCGCAACGTTCTTGCAATTGTTACAGAAACCTTCCATGAATTCCTTTCTAAAAAAATTCTCACTTTCTAAAAACGAACCAGTGGGATCTAGAGGGATCTCTGCATGATGATGTGATTTGCAAACTACACATGCTCTATTTTCATCACACAGTAACTTAACCCGCAAACCGAGCGCAGGGCCTAAAAGACCCGGAGTGCGTATGATTTTTTACATTTGTAAACAGTAATTTTTTAAAAGTAATCTTCAATTTATTTTATCACAAAATTCGTAAGAATTGTCTCCGTCTCAATAAAGTGACTGTTATAATTTGATTTTATTGGTGGCAAAGTTTAAACCATTCACATTCTGGTAAGCACGCGTTCTCCCGGGTTAAATATCTTAACCGTATGAGGGTTGGTGAGATATATCCCACCAACGATTAACCCCTTGAGCTCTTATGGTAGAATTTTCGAGCACGTAATTTTAATTCCGAAATGTCAAAATGGCGCCAGAAAATTCGACCAAATTTTTTGAAAAATGTTTAATATATTTTTTCGTGTTTATCTTTAACCGATTTTTTTTTTTTTTGTAAAATACTGGTGCCAATGTGACATTTGGAATTTTGTGGAAATTTACACCTAAGAGCTCAAAGGGTTAATAAAGATTTGCTCCGGAATTTACTAAATTGTACTTTTCTAACTTTGATTGAAAAAAAAAAGCGGTGTGTGTGTGGGCGGGGTGGGGGGGGGTGGGGTGTGGAATTGCTTTTCCCTATTTTGAAAAAAAAAAAATCCAAATTTCGGGTGGGAGTGTGGTGAGGAAAATTACACCACATACAGGGTACGTGAAGGTTAGTAGTTGGTAAATATAAATAACATAAAGATAATACCCCAGTCTGCGTTGTGACAGATTGATCAGGATATTACCAAACAAAAATTTTTAAAACCTATCAATAATCTAAATAAAGTAAATTTTCAATAACACAGGATCGGCTTGTTTAACGTTTAAAATTTGCAAAGTAGGATTTTAAGGAGATACGAAGAGTATTAAAATAACTATCTTCAAAAAAAATTAAATTCAATAATCAAGAATTTGCATCTGGTAATTTACCTAAAGAGAAATAAGGAAAAGAAAATATCAAAGAAAACAAGGATACCTATATATATACACAAATATTTATTTCAAAACAACAATTTTATGATTCAGAATACAATAAGAAAATTACCACTTGAGAATATCAACTTCATAGTTGAAACACATTGAGATCATACTATTCTAAAATATCAATTTGTAATTTTAAGCACTATAAGAAAAAACTATTCTAACATATCAATTTTCTGATAATGTTTTGTTTCTTTTTTTTTATTTACACATTATTATAAACTTACACAAGTACTCACAGCACAACTAAAAGGCATAGCCTAAGTTTTCATTAATTTTTTTCCTTTTTTTTAATTCCTTACTAAAAATTTTAAATTAAAAATTAAATTTTGATACTGAATTTTTTTTTTTTTTGAAAAATGAGCCAAAAGATTATTTAAAATTAAGAACACCACATAGAAAGATTAAATCGCTCATCATTTTTTTTTAAGAATTGACAGCCGTTCATCAGAGAGGTCCATAACGAGAAGCAATCGGCAGCATTTGCACACAACACCATTTTGAGACATGAAGATCATTATGATGCACAGAAGTGTCCATGTAAAAATAATCTGCAGCATTTGCATACACCACCATTTGAAGAAACAAAGTTCATTAATTATTCATCAGAAGAGTCCATTTAAAATAATCCGCAGCATTTGCATACAACACCATCTGAAGAAACAAAGTTCAATAATTATTCAACAGAAGAGTCTATTTTAAAATAATCTGCAGCATTTGCATACAACACCATTTGAAGAAACAAAGTTCATTAATTTATCAACAGAAGAGTCCATTTTAAAATAATCTGCAGTCCTCTTACATATGACTATTGAAGTTTCAGAGTGTTCATCATACATGTCAGCAGAGCTGTCAGTATTTGATTCTAGACGTTCATTTTCGCTGACAAATTTTTTTTGTATTTAAAAAAAAGTATCTTCTTCGCCTTCGAGTACGGCTTCCTCTTACTTAGCCCTCATTTCTTCTTATCTCTCTCTTTTTTGTTTGTTTTTGTTTAATTACTTTTAATTCCTTGTTTGATTTATTTTTTATGTTATAACCCTGTTTTGTTTCGATGTTACGGGACCTACGGGCTTGTATTTCTCTCAATTTTGTAGCTCCGCTTACCGGTTTAAATGACTTTGCCCTCTGTTTCTGTTATGATTTTGTCGTACCCTCCTGTCTCTATTTGCATTTAGAAAAGTAATTGTGGGCTGATGTTCCCTGTTTCTCTCATTATTTTGTGGCAAAAGATTTTGGCTATTTTGCATATTTGCGAAACTCTGATGCTGCCCTGTATATGCGATTTGTGTATTGTTTCCCTGTGTTGGATCAAAGTTTTGCATTGGAACCATATTTTGCATATTATAATTTCCGTGATACATTTGATTAGGGCCTATCTGTGATTGGTGCAAATTTTGCCAATTTGGCATCTCATTTTGCATATCATTAAATCTAGTTATACAGTTTTTTAAATCTAGTTATCTAGTTATCTGTATTGTTATGAACAGTGTTGGGTATGAACGCGCTCACTGAACGAAAACTCACGAGTTTCGCTCACTATTTGTGAACTTTGAACTGAACTTCGCTCACTATTTTATAAACGAGTTTGAATTGAACGGAAACTCAAAAATTAGACGAGTTTGAACGAAATTTACGTTCAAACTTACGTTCAATTTTTTTCATAATTTATTTAAAATTTTTCCAGACCTTAGTACACCTTTTCCCTCTTTTAAATGCCATTTAGAGGCCTACACGAGCCTCAGGACGGGTTAAGTCTGGATATCACTTCTCTGGGTAGTATCCTAGTCTTACTTCTTCTGCAGACTCGGGTCGCGCCGAACCGGACCTGGGCTGTATACAATTTCGCCGAAAAGAGATATATATAGTAAACTCTCTGTACAAGGTGGACTGTGTAAGGCAGAAATATGTCTAAATCGGAAAGATTTTCAAGTTCCTGCAAATCCGCAGACAGAGTAGAATTTGTCTAAGACGGAATATCGTCTTCTACGGAAAATTTTCACGATTCCGATCGATTCCGCTATAGCCATTGTTTATTCTAATTTTAAATTACCATGATTCAACAATTAAACTTTTCTTTAAAAAATAGTTCATATGAAATGCTAGGGGATGGGGGAAACAGTATTATAAAAGGTGCTACAAAAATCTGTATATGACGAAATCCTGTCTTAAACGAAACAATTTCTAGATCGGTTCAAAATGGACAGAATAATCCGTGTAAAAAATCATAACACATTTGTAAAAGATGGAGAATGTCTTAATAAAGAATCTGTCTACAATGAATTTTTCCTAAGTGCTTTTTTTAAAGATTCACCAGTACAGATTTGGTATAAATGAGCCTATTTACGCAGCCCATGACCCCCTTTTTTAATTGAAAAACATAAGCATGAAAGAGAAACTATAAAACGTACTTTTTAGAGTTCCGTAATTAAAAAATTAAACGGAACCCCTATAAGATCTCCCTCTTGTGTCTGTTTTTTGTCTATCGCAATTGCTATAAGAAAAGTTAGCCACTCCTCTTCTGTAAAATTAATACTAAGTTCCAAACTAGCAAAAAGGAGTAATTACTAAAGCACAATACTCAGACCAGCATTCAAGGTGCAAGGGTATTCAGTGTGCAAGCGTATGCACAGAGACATCCAGAGAGTGCAACCGCGTGTTTGTGCCATTTTCAATATTGTACCGACCAAAGGTATATGAAGTTATGCATCGAATTAAACCAAATTTTTTGTGTAAGTGTATGACTATGGCTACTTTTAATTTTATTGCCTATTTTAATTCTTCCTAATCTTCACGGACCAAAATAAGAAGTTCCGGTTGAATCATCCCGTATGAAAATCTTTTTCTCAACGGGACCAAGTCTGTTCAAAAATCAGTAAAATTTGGCTTGATTTTGCGAAAAATCACATACTTTTAGTTGCCATTATTATACAATTAAAGATTGGAATTTTATTCTTTTTAAGAATCGTAGATTCCAGGCTTATTTAAATACAGTTAAACATATGGAATAAACTGCCTATGACGGAATTTTCTGAAAATTTCTTTTAAAGTTCTTTTAAACTGTTCATCCATGCAAAATGAATAAAATAATACGGTAGGAAAAATATATTAAACATTTACATCTGCTAAAAAGGAAACGTATTTTTTTCTTTCCAAAGCGGTTTCATCTTAGAAGATTTTACTTTTACCATATATAATTTTTTAGATTTTTATGTCTCCATAACATGGAAGATGGATTAACAATACTAATGGTAGCTGAAACATTTACATACAACTAACAAAGGTTCATTAAAAGCATAAACATCGCAGCCTACGGCACGTCTGCATAAATGGAGATTATAAACAGACTAAGGTAAGTTTTTTTGGCCAGAATTCTTCCGTAAGGGTAAATATCAATGTCCTGTAGAAATGTACTCTGGGTCGGGCCGGGTTCGGTGCTAAATTTCAACTTTTTTTTCGGGCCGGGCCAAGATCGGACCTTGTTTTTAGCTATTATATCGATCCGGGACCGGCCTTGTTTTTAACTATTATATCGGGCCGGGTCAAGCCTTGATTTTAGCTATTATACCGGACCGGTCGGGCTGCTAAATTTTCTCTACGAGCCGGGCTGGGCTCGGGCCGAAATTTTTATTTTAATATCGGGCAGGACATTTTTTTCTATGGATCGGGCCTGGAAATTTCCGTCTGTGCATACCTCTATCTTACATATCGAATAATCAGATGTTTAGTTCACAAAATTTTGTAAATTTGGACAATAATATCCAAACACACACACACACAAAAAAGTGAACTTTTTAGTGAACTTCGTTCACTTTTACAAATGAGTTTGATTTGAATGAGTTCGTTTGAAAATTTTTGAGTTTGAACGTGAACTTAAATCACTTTTCAGAAACTGAACGTGAGTTTGAGTTAGTTCATTTATTTTGTGAACGTGCCCAACACTGGTTATGAGGTCTTGCAAAATCAAATGTTTGTGGCCCTTGAAAATGTTGTGCATAATTTTGTGGAAATCGTGTAGAGCTTCTATAATTGTTATTTTGATAGTAATTCTTGTGAAATTTTGGCCTAACATTGTTTTGTGCTCCCCTCGGTTGAAACAAATTCGCACTTTTTTGATTAAAATAACAATTTTGTGTCTGGTGATTGAACTTATTGCATATATGACAAAAATTTTGTGTTATATGATTTATTTCCGCTTTGTTTTGTGCACTTTCGTTTTTGTCAATTTGTATACCTTTTATTTTTTCTTTCAGCTGTTGTATCTCTGATTTTTGGTCTTGTGACATGCTAATAAGAGCCTCAAATAATTTATTTTCGCTTGTTTCCGTTATATTATTTATTTCGCCTGCACATTTACTGTTTAATGCACTTTCGATGTTTTTAGCTTTTTTTACCGCGTCTTCAAGATTTGTAGGTGGATATTTTTTCAATTCGAAAGAAATGTCCGGTCTTAGCGCCTCAAGATATTTTGTTAATTTCATTGTCTCTAATAGTTCTTTAGCTCAATTTATTTGTTCATGTCCTGATAAAGCCAGATATTTCTGTGCTTCTATATTGAACTTTTTTGTAAATTCCTCAATAGTTTGATTGGCTGTTTGTTTGGCATTTATAAATTGCAACTGAGCATCTGCAAAAGATCTTTCATTTTGAAATTGTTTTATCGCATTTTGTTTAAAGGTTTTATATTCTTGTGCTTTATGTATTTCAGTTGTGTTTCTCATAATTTCTCTTGCTTGCCCTTTGAATTTTGATTTCGCCAACACCAATTTTATATCATCGGGAAATTGTTCCGCCACAGCTAACTCCTCAAATTCTTCAAAAAATTATGTTATGTTTTGATCCGGTTTATCCTCAAAATTTTGTAATGAATTTATCAGGGTATCCACTCCAATTGTGAATGTTTCCTTTTCGGGAGAAGCCTGTCTTTCCTTTCTTCCTGTCATATTTATTTATCTATTTTGAAAATCTCTATGAGATTGATGTTTAATTGTTTTTCTTTAATTTTATTTTTTTTTTAACTTTTCAGCACTGTGAATTATGTACTATACTCTCAAAATATAAATTTGCTATCTAGGTATGGAAATTACATTCACATGAAAGTAAAAGAGAAAAAAAATATCACATAGAAATTTCAAAATCCCCCTAACTATTTTCTATAGACACGCAAAAAATTAATCACAAAATAAATTTTCAAAATACAGATATATATATATATATATATATATATATATATATAAACAAATCTATAGTAACGAAGGTTTTTTAAATAATGTGCTGTGAGCTAAACCAGTTCTCCTTTGTATATATTCATTTCATACGTATAATTATTAATTTTTTTATTAATTTTTCTAGATATGCACAAAATATCAATTTTGTTTTACACAATATAGGTAAGTGATGTTTGTTAGTAAAATAAGAGAAAAAGAAAATAGGTAATTAAGGAGAAAAATTATAATACTGAATATGTATTTATATATATAATCAAATGCAGAAAAAAATTAAATTTTTAATTCTAAATGCAAATTAAACACCTGGTATTAGCACCATTAAACTTTAATAATGTGGTGAGGAAAATTACACCACATACAGGGTACGTGAAGGTTAGTGGTTAGTAAATATAAATAACATAAAGATAATACCCCAATCTGCGTTGTGAGAGATTGATCTGGATATTATCAAAAAAAAATTTTAAAACCTATCAATAATCTAAATAAAGTAAATTTTCAATAACACAGGATCGGCTTGTTTAACGTTTAAAATTTGCAAAGTAGGATTTTAAGGAGAATCGAAGAGTATTAAAATAACTATCTTAAAAAAAATTAAATTCAATAATCAAGAATTTGCATCTGGTAATTTACCTAAAGAGAAATAAGGAAAAGAAAATATCAAAGAAAACAAGGATACCTATATATATACACAAATATTTTTTTTCAAAACAACAATTTTTTGATTCAGAACAAAATAAGAAAATTAATACACTAATTTCCTGCGTATAATCCGCGGATCAAACAATCATTTTTCGACCCAGAAATTTTATTAAATAAGATATAACTTTTCAGAGCGCCGTACATATTTGCCTTCATTTACGAAATAAAATTTCTGGGTCGAAAAAGAATTGTTTGATCCGCGGATTATAGGCAGGAAATTAGGATACTTGAGAATATCAACTTCATAGTTGAAACACATTGAGATCATACTATTCTAAAGTATCAATTTGTAATTATAAGAAATGCAAGAAAATACTATTCTAACATATCAATTTTCTGATAATGTTTTGTTTCTTTTTTTTATTTACACATTATTATAAACTTACACAAATACTCACAGCACAACTAAAATGCATAGCCTAAGTTTTCATTATTTTTTTCCTTTTTTAAAAAAAATTCCTTACTAAAAATTTTAAATTAAAAATTAAATTTTAATATTGAATTTTTTTTTTTGAAAAATGAGCCAAAGATTATTTAAAATTAAGAACACCACATAGAAAGATTAAATCGCTCACCATTTTTTTTAAGAATTGACAGCCGTTCATCAGAGAGATCCATAACGAGAAGCAATCTGCAGCATTTGCACACAATACCATTTTGAGACATGAAGTTCATTATGATGCACAGAAGTGTCCATGTAAAAATAATCTGTAGCATTTGCATACACCACCATTTGAAGAAACAAAGTTCATTAATTATTCAACAGAAGAGTCCATTTAAAAAATAATCTGCAGCATTTGCATACAACACCATTTGAAGAAACAAAGTTCATTAATTACTCAACAGAAGAGTCCATTTAAAATAATCCGCAGCATTTGCATACAACACCATTTGAAGAAACAAAGTTCAATAATTATTCAACAGAAGAGTCCATTTTAAAATAATCTGCAGCATTTGCATACAACACCATTTGAAGAAACAAAGTTCATTAATTATTCAACAGAAGAGTCCATTTTAAAATAATCTGCAGCCCTCTTACATATGACTAATGAAGATTCAGAGCGTTCATCATGCATGTCAGCAGAGCTGTCAGTATTTGATTCTAGACGTTCATTTTCGCTCACAGATTTTTTTGTACCTAAAAAAACGTATCTTCTTCGCCTTCGAGTACGGCTTCCTCTTACTTAGCTGGGGTGATGTCTTGAGCATCCGTATCCGAGAGGTGATTTTTTTTTCGAAAATACTTTTCTCGGGACGACATACACGGTCAGAACAAAAATACCTTATATCAATTGTAGATTTTTCTCTGAGAAAGCTCTTTTTTTTCCCTTTTTTTTTCTCCTCCCAATACCTTTTCTTTTTTTTTTATTGGTTTCTTGTAATCGAGTTGATTGGGGGCTATCGCATTTCCGCTCCTCATTGATTACCTTGTCCGGTTGGAGGGTCACCCCTTTTGACGACTAGAATTTTATTATTACTACCTGAATTAATGAAACGAACGTAGAATGATCGTTAATGAATAAATTTAAAACTTTACTTTAATTAATTTTTTATACGTATATTTATATATATTTTCGTTTCAGTTGTGCTGAATCATTCTTTATATGTACATATTTAATTTAGCGATGTTGTGGCAACATCGTCACTACAGGGAGTTCAGAATTGTACAAATGCAATTGTTCTCCCCTCAAAGGGTTAACCTTTTAAGTGCGGTAGGGTATATTTCGTCTCACCTAATTTAAACCGGATTTGTACTAGAAACTTTTAACGAAATTTTATATTTTTATCTTTGGCGGAAATGTAAAAAAATTGCTTTTCCTCAAAAAATATTATTATTACGGTGAGAATTAAGTATTACAGAGATATTGCTTGCCCCACAAAGGGCAAACAAGTTTTGACGAGCACCGCTCATCCAAAAACAATTTGCTTACGTCGTTACTAAAATCCTTTGAACCTCATTAATTTTTAACTATAACTTTTGCTTTATGAATTGCCCGATATTCTTTGACTACTCAAGGCATATGTTTTCTTATGGAAAAAATAGTATATTCACCCTATTTTAGTTAATCTATAAAAAAGAATGAACTCTTAAAATTTTAACTTATCAGAGAGACATTCAAGAAGGTGAAAACGCAATGCTCGCTAGTGTTTTCATGCCCTACATGCCATACAATTTCCACAAATCTGCGTTCGCCTTTTTTTTTTGTTTATGTGTGTTTGTTGTAAAATCTAAAGTAATATATTTGCGAGCCATTTTGATGTAATTCTCGTGTGAAAGTCAGAAAAATATTTAAAAAATTGTTTCAGTTAAATGTTTGTTATTTAAGCTTTTATTATACCTAGCATATTTTAATGCCTTTAGTGCTTATTCAATTAGTAAGAACTTATTTAACGTATTTTTCTTCTAATAAATACAGAATGACATTGTTTACATTCTTTTCCATTTCGTACTCCAGAAGTATAAAAATAATTTCTTTCATGTAGTATTAAAAATTTAATTAATTCAAATTTTCTAATTTATTTATTTTTATAAGTATTTAAAGCGAATATTTTAACTTCTCATGTATCCTAATTTTTTTCTCTATAAATTTTATTTTAATAACATTGCTGAATAGCGGATGATTACCAATAAGTTATCAGTTTTTGTTGAACAAGCTGGAGTTTAAAAGTACAAATGAAACCCAAGAGTTGTACTACATTTTCTTCAAGGAAAAAAAAACACATTATTTTTCGCCTTCCTAAAGTACTGTTAAAAATATTTTTTAATGTTTACAAAAATTCTTAATCCCACATAAATTAGAATTAATTTCTACTTTAATAATTATAATACCTTTAAAGGCAAAGTTACAAATACACCGTAAACTAAATATATGATTTGTTTGTAATACTTGAATATGCTCTTTACCCTTCTTCCCTTTCGTAGACAAAATACTTCTGTTACTGAAATCTAAACTTACTGAATGACAGGAAATTTATGAACAAATTTATATTAAATAGGTGAAAACTTATCTTCCTGTACACTATGTAAAATAAAATTGAATTCTGGTCATAATTTGGAGTTTGGTCATTAAAATTAAGTAGTATATTACATAATGTATTTGTGACCTTCGAGTGTTTAAAATTTTAAGTTCGTATTGCCAAAAAATCTTTCACAATAATCATTTTAATCATCTTTAACACTAAAACAGCCGGGTATTTTACTAAAGTTTTATAAAAAGTGTTTCGAACTAGAATTTTAATTTTAAAATATTTAACTTATTTAATTAGTCTATTTTTGTGCGGCCTACATTTAACATATCTTATGAAGAAAATTCTGGTTCGAATCGACCACTATCATTCTGGCAGGGGTCATTTTGACCCCTAATGGCGGTTCTAGTGTTAATAGCTAATACGTTTTACATCCCAAAGAAATTTTCTATATTTTAATCAATACCACAGTTTAGAAATTTCATTTTTAAACAGGGTTCGCATATCTCTACCACTAAAATTTAAGAATATTCTCAAAGTATTTCACAGCAGGAAATTTTTGTAGCAGCGTTAAATAAAGGTAGTGGTTTCGAATTCTATGTATTAAATATTAAATGTAATTTTTTTAATAGTGGTGCCAGAGTCCTTAAAAAATATAAGGAGTGTGCGAACCTTATTAAACAAATAAACATACTTTAAAATAGAAAATCCTCTTAAAAAATTAAAGAAAAAAAGATTCTTTAAGAACAATTAAAGATAAAAGGAGAAAGAAAGAATCCCACAATTAAATAATTTAATTAAAAAAAATATATTGTACGATTATCCTTTCTGACTTCAATAGACAGAAAAGTTGATAGCTAAGCGTTATAATTTTTTGAGTTATTTACTCAGAAATCTAAATGTATTCTAACAGATATGTAGTGGTGGTGGATACATACGTTCATCTGCATAATGGACCGACACTGTTGAAGGATGTTAATATACTTGAAAATACACGGTACAGTGTTGCCAGTGGGCTACTTTTTTTTAATTATGATTTCTTGATTGGCACCACTTTATTGAAACAGTAAAATTCTCTTTATTTTAGCCTTATTTAATATGTCAATAAATAAGAAGGGTTTTACCATTTCAAAAAATTGGTGTCAATCAAGAATCTGAATTTTAAAAAAGTAGCCCATCTGGCAACACTGACACGGTATATGCTACCATTTCGCCATTTTATTATACGATATACTCCATTGAGTTTAATATAACTGAAGGGTTAGTTCTTCATTTCACTTCAGGAGGATAAATCTAATCCGATTTACGCACATTATAACGAAATTTTTGAATGAAAATTTAGAATGCAGCAGAACAATAGCGGACTACAATAGAATGTATTCCTTGTATTTTCTATACATGTAATCATAAACTTCCTATTACATATGCAGGATGGAAATATACATTCTCTAAAACCTGTGGTGCAAAGGATATTTTACAGGGTTACACAATATACCATTACATAATGGTGTAATGGGAAACATTGTTTTAACATTGGAGGGAAACATTGTCTTAATTATATTAAACTATTTTACAATTTAGGAAACTAATAAACGTTACTGAGGTTTACTACAAATATTGTACAATAGAAAGCAGATTGTATTTACAGGGACACACAAAATATTTTGGCTACTGTACTGTATACTATTACACGAACATCTGAATATTTTTAAAACTTCGTTATAGTACAAACTCACCTCATTTGCTGTACTTGACATGCAATTTCCAACTTATTTTTTAAGCAATGCATAAATTATATTTTATGGAGTTTCTATATAATAGGGTTCACCTATCTTCTAATTATAGTATGCACTAACTTTATTTATAAATACTTAACACACACTTTTCGCACTTTAAATTTCTTAGATAATATTAACCGGAAAAGTAAATAGTTTATAATTAATTTCTCTTCAAAGAACCGTAGTGACACTTTTCACCCTTTTACCATTAAAATATTTACCACCACAAATTTCTAATTTTAATCTTCAAATCAGTTTATTCTAACCTTTCTGTAACTAATACAAGAACGGCTATAAACGATAAATTTGACCGTTAGCAAACATATTTTTTACAATTGAAACCTCAAACTGATTTGTATAATAATTTAAATATGTACCATACAAAACTAAGTTTAATAAATATATTAAACAGTTTTAAAATTTATGTTTTTAATTTTTTTGGCAAATCCTGAATTTAAATATAGTTTTAGGCAACTGAAGATTTCAAATAAGTTTTTTTTTTCAATTCTAAACAAATTTTAGCTTGCTGACGGGTTCAGCAAGGACCGGACAAGCAATGAACCCTGTTAGTCCCTTTTCTAACAGCACTTTATTTCTAAGAAAAATCTTGCTTATGAATTAAGTAGCAATTTACCTAGAAAGAGTTTTTCTTGCACATTTTGCAGAAACCGATCACGAATTTTTCTCTGAAAAAAATACTGGTTTTCAAAAAAAGACCAGCGGGATACCTGCACAAGTTGAACGACCCATGTCCATTGAATACACCTAATGTTTTACATCACAGAATAGAATAAAATGATACTCACCAGGAAGCAAACCACACTATATTGTTTACGTCTTTTTTGTTTATTTTATGTTTAATATATGTGCAATTTATTATGATGATTAATTGAAAACTACTGTGCTTTTCTGTTTATGTTCTTAACCTATTAATCGCCGATGCTGAGCTCACGCAACTGTCAAAGTAAATGCACATTTTAAAATTATTTACATACCCACTACTATTTTTCAATTAAAATATTGGCGTTATTTAAAGCCAGAAAATTATCCAATTATATAAAGTGAAAATTGTCTTTCAGAGTTTGTGGTGACAAACAACATTCAGCCAAATATTTCAATATTTCAACTCAATAGTTTTGGCGTTTAATGGGTTAATATTATTTTTCTACATAAATAGCACCATAACATACATTTTTTTCTTCAAAATCTATAAAGATTTAAGAAATGGTGAATGGGTATTTTAGAGTTTCTTTGATTCAAAGAATATAAACTAAGTGTCAAATTTGTATATTATCGTTTGAATTTGGTACAAAACTGCAATGCCCAAAACATAAATTTATGCATGGTATTTAACATTTTTGAGACGGTATACCTTACACCAAATTTATTTGGTTGGCACCGCTTGCTTAAATACGTGCTAGGATGCAATAGAAAGACCCTCACGGAGCACAACCCCCCCCCCTCGGTTCTGTATCACTCGTGAAGATAATCAGCCGTCATAAACAACACCAACACCTTGAATAGTTGTAATACACCTTTTTTATGTTTCCTTTTCTTGTAAATTACAAAGAAATGGTCTATCAAACACTGTCAACAAATCTTGAATTTATTAATGGTGACAAAACAAATTCCACATGCATCTTTTGTCGAAGCATGTGATCATCACCTGTCTGGAAGGGTAATTGTAGACATTATTTCAAGTCGGACATATATTTTTTTATTTATTTTTGTGATTGTTTTTAGCAGAATTAATAAAATTGATCAGAAATATTTCCGGTACTGGCATCCCCACTTATCAGATGGCATGAAAATGTTAAATTATTGTATCACTTCTAATGTAGAATCAATGATAAATGAATCTTCGTATTAACGATTAATTTTAGTATTGTTGAAATATCAGTTCCGATGGTTGAGGACATAATGGCATTTAAAGAGTTATTTTCATATACATTTATTAACTAGTGTCAACAGTTTCAGAGTTGTCCTTCTTCAATTTTATCAGACGTACCTAATGGTATAGGAATATTTCACTTGGATCGCACAGAAGATAGTCTGATCATTTTTGTGTAAAGATATAAATGACACACGGGTTAGTTTTTATGCATCATCATTTGAATAACTGTTTGCTATTTTCTTGAGTGTCTTGATTTCCCGGGTATACGCCATGGCTTAGTTAAATATTTTTGAAACAGAAAATTCTAATAAAACAAAGAAAACAAGCAGAAAACAGTCAATTTAATTTAAAACAAATTTTAGTACGACACCGGGTTATCTGATGGGAAGCGTATATTCGCGGAATTACGATAATTGTAGTGTACGTTACATGCTACTATTTTTAGCTACAAATTATTCCTTCCGAAAATAACTGTGGCCAAAAAGCATAGAAGTTATCAGCAATGTAAATTACACTAAAAAACACCATGAAACTAGTCTTATGACTTAGCAATAATATGGTAAACATTCAATGTATATAGATGGGAAGTTAGGAAGGGTAATTGTAGACATTATTACAAGTCGGACGTATATTATTTATTTTTTTGTGATTGTTTTTAGCAGAATTAATAGGAATTTATCACAAATATTTCCAGTTCTGGCATCCCCAGTATCAGATGGCATGTAAATGTTAAATTGTTGGATCACTTTTCATGTAGAATCAATAATAAATGAATCCTCGTGTTAATGATTAATTTTAGTATTATAAATGATTTAATTATTAATGATTAATTATTAGTGATGCATATCTGCATAACTTTTTATTTATATATAAAATTACTATTACTTATATAACTCTAATAAATTACTTATATAACTCTAATCAACCACTATATTTATATAGAAATATTAATGTATTAATAATAACAAAAAAAATTGTACTGCTAAATAAAGTTAAAAATAAATCTGCTTAAAAATTTCTGGTGCCTAATCCTTAATGTAAGAATAAAAAATATACTATAAAAGAATAATTCGTGCATTTTAAGATTAAGTTTTACAAAATAAAAATTTATATAAGAAAGTTATTTAAATTCATGCTTATTGAAATATTTACTAGTTTGCAGTACATTAGTAATGACAATAGTTTTTACTTATACATATTAATGATGTGCAACATAAGAAAAAATTGATGTATTATACCAAAAATGTAACTTTGACTTTTTTCATTTTTTTTCCTGTGTAATAAACATTTCTGAGATTCACATTTATTTTTTTCGAAACAAAATAAAAAATCATGCATTTAAGAGTTAAAAACTTATACTTTGGAGACAGAAATTAATATAGATAAGAACTAACTTCTGGACAAAAATTTGTAATTAAAAAAACATTTTCAATTCTTTGTTGTGGAAATTATACCCACCATTAAAACATTAGTAAACCAATATTTAAAGATATTAATTTTGAGAAAAAAATATTATGTAGCATATATTTTATTTAAATAAAAAGATTATTAAAGAATTATGCTAAAATTAATGATATGAACTGTTTCTACCAGATAGAAATAGATAATGATTCTCCTCTGGGTATTTACATACCTATCTCATTAATAAATAGCTCCGTTCCATTAAAGAAGGATAATTTTCTGTAATTTTCTAGAATTATACTTTTAAAAATATTTAGAAACAAAACTGAAATTACGCATTTACTTTTGCTTCTAATAATCCTGATGTTATAAGTAGTAAAATAAAATATATAATGTTTATGTATCTTAAAATTTTAATTCTTCTAATATTTTAATTGCCTTCATATTTCAATTATCTTAATATTTTGATTATAAATAAAAGTCGCATCCAGAAGGTTTACTTTTGTGCATAACTGCCAAGTACCAGATATTTAGATCGCTTCTCTTATCTAAAATTAAACGTCTCTTCTATTAATTCTATACCCACTGGTGTTGCGTTACACTAAAGATCAAAATAAATGCACATATTTCTGTTATTTACATACACACTACCATTTTCAAATAGAAAAAAAAAATTCTTAAAGACATAAACTTTCAAGATTTTATAAAGTGAAAATTATCTTTTATTCTTTGTGGTTGCAAACTACGTTTAGCTGAAAAGTTAAAAATTCCAACCTTATAGTTTTGGCGGTTAACTCTTTTACAGGGTTCGTCCGGATACTGTTTAGTTTAGAAGTTTCCCAGGTCAAATACTAGTATTTTTTTATTTAAAAAAATACATCTTCTCTAAACGCGTGAAATGTTGAGTTATTTAAAGATACATTTCCTATACGAAAATACTGGTACCAAAAAATTCTGGGTTTTAAAATTTCAAGAACAGTACGAACCCTGTTTTGGGCAAACAGTCGTGCTTGTGTAATGTTGAATTCTCACCGGAGTTATGGAAAAATTTTATTTCAAAATAAAGAAAAGCAATTTTTCTACTCTTTTATCCCAAAATTGTAAAAGTAAACCTCAATTAAATGTTTCTGGGGCAAATAATAATTAAATAAAATGGGTGACTTGTAATACATTATATGGCCAAAGGTTACCGGCCACTTGCGATTTTATATACTTTGTTAAGTATCCGAAAAATACATGAGGAATTATCCTGAAATTCTAATTGTGTTAACATAATTGTACAGGTCATACATTTCCGTGAAGATTTTTTTCCCGAAAATCCATACGGGATCCTCAACAAAATTAAAAAGAACGAATATCTTTTGAATAACCCTGTGAAAACTTATGTAGAAAAAGCGCTAAAACTGTAGATTATTATTAAGTAGTTTATTGTAATAAACTGTGTTCATTATTATGAGACTAGCACGCATAGTCGAAGAGAAATTAAGGTTTTTATAAAAACAGTCCCATATTTTTCCAAGTTTTTTTGTTTATAATTTGAAGAGTTCTTAACATCAAATAATGTTATTTTCCGAAAACATGGCAAACAACATTCTACACAATACCCTGTAATCAGAATTAAATAATATTAAAATTTGTATGAAAAATGAGCAGGTTTACTCTATAATTTTTCATTGCTCATGCATGAATTATATCAAAATTTCATTTACATATTGTGTTAGCTAAATGTATAGAACATCTTTTGTGAAAGTCTCAAAAACATAGCTTGAAAATTCTGAAAGTTATCGCCGATAGAATTAACTCGAAATCCGTTCTTTCCAAAGTGAAGCAAGGAAATGAGATGTGTTCAAATATAGTAGTACGTGCCATATTGTGTATTCTATATTGACACTAATTTATAGATAAATGGATACAACCCCTCATCTTTTTGCTTCCTTTTGGGAATAAAGTATTTTGCACTTATTATATCGACGATGACTTTAAGAATTTTCAAGCTATAATCGAAATTCCTGGATACCTAATAAAAGGAATATTTTTTTTTACAAAATTATGGTGCCATCGTGGCATATGTGCAAAACTAGTAGATGGGATAAAATTTGACCCACCATGCGCGCGAATATCGCTCTGTAAAAATGCATATAGTTCGTGTATCTGTATTTGACGCTTATATATAACTTTATTTATTTGATTTTCTTCTTCATTTGTACTTTTTAAAATCTCTTACTATCCAATATAAAAGGATATTTTTTGACTGAAAATGTTTTCACTTAAAACGGTAAAGTGATTTATTTTCGTTATTATTAAGTATGCTTTGATCTAAATTAAGGAATTTTAATTATCTGACTGATGTGAACTGAATTTACTTAAATGGAGACTGTCTGAACAAGTAAATACCTCCTTATTTAATTAAAGTCACCTGATAGGATAATTAAAGAGTCTTTAGCTGACTCAACGTTCATAATGTAATTAAAAGTTTCAATATATGAAGTTGAGTCCGTATCTAAATCATATTCCGTCCTTTATGAATTTTGGGAATTAAAATAATTACTGTTGCAGATAAGTTGAAATCTTGTCATTTTAACACACTTTTGTCTTCTAAAAAAATTGAATTTCTCATTATCAATCCAAAAAAAAATATATATATATATATATATTCTTTACACATATTATACAGAGGAGTTTATAATGAAGATACTTTTTTACCCCCAATTTTTTTTCACTTCATTGTAAAAAATGAGTGACCTGCTTCTTTTGACTTTATAATACTTCGCTTTGCCATCTTAACCCTTTCAGGGGTGTTTTAGGTAACCGCATAATTTTATATCCAAGTAGCACAATGGTACCGGAGTTTTGGATCAAAATTTAGTTTTACTATATATGTGCAATAAAATCTTTCCTTATATAAAAATAATTGCTTTGTAAAATAGGGAGAATTCGTTTATTTCAAAATTTAACCCATTAACGCCCGAATTATTTTTTTCGCTAAAATTTATTTTTTTTTTATTTCCCACCACTTTTAAAATCAAATTAACTTTTATCTACATTTATCGAGGATTCTGTCTCGTGAAAGAAGGTATATATTTATCTTCCTTTTTACTGGTGGGAAAACCTCTTTCTTGCTGTTTTTCTAACCATCCTCAAAAGAGGACGCTGGGCGTTAATGGGTTAAGCAATGGAAGTGAATTGTCCCTGAAAGGGTTAAATCACTTTATTTTAAACAGTGGTACTCAATAGATGGTTCGCTGACAATATAGTTACAAAATTTGTTTCACAAAAATCTTGATATTAGGGTCATTTTCTCTTAAGAGATCAATTTGAACATCATATATTTTTAAAAAATAATGTTAATTTTTCTTTAAAATTGGTTTCCATTGTGTTTAGACGATGTCTCTAACTAATAAAATAGAGTCAGCAAAAGTATTTTACTACGTTAAATATACAAAACTAAGTTCAAATAGATTTCAGCTAGACAGGGGAATGACAAGCAGGTATAACTACAAATTATTATTCTCTTTTTTTTACAAAATTTTATAGTGAATAAGAAAATATTTTTATAAACAAGAGCTCAAAACCAATTTTATTTTGAAATTTTTTTATGGAGAAAGTCAGTAAAATAATATGTATTTGTCTTAGATCCGTATGGTTTGGTTTCAGAGATTTTGGCTTATATCGTCAAACGTACCTTTAGAATTGTAACAATAAATCCAGTACGTTGTTTCCGCCCATATTCCAAACTATAACACTCTTACATACATGCCAACCTCCGGCTTTTTAAAAATAAAGGAAACATAATTCGAACCAGAAATTTATCCAGCGGATTAAATTAAGTACATTTCAAACGATAACCACATTTATAAGAAAACATCCTTAATTAACCAAATTTTCCGGTGGGAAGTATGTTTCCTTGATTGATAAAAAGGCGGAGGTTGGCAAGTATGCTCTTATCTTGTTGTTATGTGTATTTTGGAAGGTAAGAACTTTATTTCACTTAATATCTTGTATTTTTTTAAGTCTTTTTGCATTATTCCTTTAAAAATTGTTTTGCTTTTTCTCTTTTCAAATTGCTATTTCCGTTTGCCAAATCCTTTGTCAATATATCTCCAATAACCATTTTTTTCAGGCGCTGCATTAATATTTTTTGAGATATTTCTAATGTATTTTCCAATTGATTCTTGATTTGAATATTTGTCTCTAAGTCTATAAAATTTCTTCTTGTACTTTTCGGAAATTTGACGAGTCTTTAATAGTTTCTTTCGCAACTTTTCCAATTTGTTTAGCTAATTTTGCTCGATCCCTTCTTTCTCGCCAACTATAACCAACTTTCTTTCTTCCATCTGACTATGTTTTAGAATTTTTTATTTGACATACTCTTGGAATAATTTAGATTCAACTAAAGCAGTTTTAATAACCTTATTACCTTTCCCGAGTTTTGCCTGGTAGTAAGACTGTTCTTTTGGCTTATTTGGCTAGTACAGTCTTTGCTTTTTGATGGCTGTAACCACCGGATTTCACCATGTTCAACTGAGACAATATCTTCAGTAAGGTAGAAATCTTAGTGTTCAGTGATATTTTTCTTTTTTTGCACGACTATTTCTTTGATATATCTTCCATCGTTTCCTTTCAAGGTTCGCACACTCCTTGGAATTTCCAAGGACTCTGGCACCACTATTAAAATTAAGAAAATTTACATTTAGATTTTAAAACCAGAGCTTTCACAAAGCCCACCTTTATTCATAGATTTTACGATATTTTTCTGCAGTGAAACACTTTGAAAATATTCTTAAAAATTAGTGATAGAACTGTGCGAACCTTGCCTTTGAATTCTCTGACCTCTAGATAATAATTTGAGTACTATGGTTTAATGATTCCAGCTGCTTTCTCATGCAATATTTTCTGGTCATTTGTTCCTTTTTTAGAGATCATTATAAATCTAACAGGTACCGTAAAATGGGGGTGAATCGAAACACTTTTCATCTTTAACGTTAAAAAACAGCAAAAACTGATTTTTTTATTTTTAAATTTTTCTACTAAAAACTTCGGTTTTTTTTTCTTCTTTAGTAATTAAGCAAAAACGAAACATTTTCACTGTCTGTATATATATATTATTTATTCTTTAATGGTGTTCCGATTCACCCCTATCTGCGGGGTGAATCGGAACAAATGTTATAATCTTTATTTATTCCGATTCAGACTTTAATAGGGTTAGTAAAAACAGGTAATAATCATAAGGGAGGAATAGGAACGCGTAGTTACTGTGAACGCAAGCCTTTATTTTATATGCAAGTAAAGCTATTTCTTTTTAAAAATTAGAAAACAACTTTGAAATCAAGAAAAATTAAAATTTATTTTAAAAAATTATTTTCGAATTGCAGAAATAGAATTTAATACAAATTCAGCACTTTTCTGTGTTATCCTTCACTAGTAGTCATTGGGTAAGTGAAAATATTGAGTAGCCCCAATCGTTGCATGTATTAAACGATCTACTAATACGCCCTCATCCCCAGCCCTTGGTACTGTTTGCATCACTCTCTTTTTTAATTGGTTTTTCACTTTGAGATGTTTGTGTAATGTTGTGGATGTCATAGAATAATTCTGTGCAGTTTTTCTAACTAATTTGCTATTTTTAAATTCTTTTATTGTGCGTTCCACGTCTGTTGGATTAGGCGTTGACTTTTTTGTTTAACCAAGTAATTTCTTGGCACCTTTAAACTCTTCAAGTAATTAGAACAAACAAAATATTGTTAAAATGCATACTCATACGTATGTTTTCATATATTACATGAAACTATTACTGTATAGAAAAATCAACCGTGAGAGAAAACATGTCCCGATTCACCCCGTAAATCTTAAACCTCTGATGTTACAAGCCTTTTTTAATTTTTCCATTATGTAGTTTAGAAATAAATAGAATTTAATACAGCATATCGTTTACAGGTCTATCATTAATTAAAAATTCCCTCTCTTAGATTTTGAATACAAAAAATACTGTAGTTATACACAAAGTTTTGAAGACGTTAAAAAAATGAAGTTTTTGACGATCCTCTTGAAGTTTTATTTATCTACCCCAGTAGTGGTGCCAATATGTCAAAACTGAATTTCCCAACTCTTAATGTTATTACCTTCTTATAAAAAAATTGGCAACAAAAAATGTTATCACATATATTTATAATGAATTTATTTATATGACCGGGAAGTTTCGTTCCTATTCACCCCGCTGTTCCTATTCACCCCATTTTACAGAATTTTTATTAAGAACACTCCTAAAAACCATAAGAAATTTATTTTTAATGAGCTAACAATATTTTTAACTGAGCCGGCGAATAACTTTTTAAAACTCATAAATTATAATAAGCACAAACCATCTTATTGAGTTTATGCTTGACAACCATGTAATCACCCTGCTTTGTCCGATTAATTTCCTTTTTTAGAGCGGTGAGTGTTTATTTTTCCTCAAATTATATACTTAAAAAAAAAAATAAATAAATAAATAAAATCCAACTTTTTAAAGAGCAATTTGTCATCTTTTGATGAATAGAACTAACAAAAACCATGCATTTTTTACTTTTAAAACAGCAAATAGTGTTTGACAATTACATAAAATATTTAATTTTCTAATTCATTTTGTAATAAATGTTCATAATTTGTGAAAATTAGAGAGCAGTCATTCCCTTGCCTTACATATGACAAGGGAATGACCACAGGGGAATGATAAAAATTAAGGTTAGCTTGTATATTATCTTAACTATGTACACCAAATTAAATTGCACTTTAAAAAAAACTTTAAAAATTTAATACAAATAAGGCTTAATCGTTGATTCAGCTTTCTTTACAAAATTTAGGTAAATAAGAGAGACGGGGTAATGACAGTCAATAAAAATACTTACCAATACGTAACTGGAAATCACCAAGTTTTACTTGTAAAAATTAATGCTGCAAGAAAAAACAATTTAAGATATCTTCTCCGATGATGTCATTGTTCACAGAAGAAATTCTGGAGTTATATAAGTGTTGCCACAGCGGAGAATCATTACTTTCATTTTACGTCAGGGGAATGACAACAAAACCAAAGGACATTTATTATTATTTTTTTTTAAATACAAAAAATGAAAAGCTTTTATTTTTTCAAACTTTAGTATTCTATGATATTGTTTAATAATTTAACCAACAAAAAAATTACAAATATATTCGGATGGTAAGTTTTGGGAACTACTTTTGTGTTAAGGTGGTGACAGGGACACAAAAGGGAATGACATTTTTATAACATATAAAATTATTTAACTGACTTTCATTTATTAATTGTATGTTTTATCCTGTTAGACATACATAAAAATATGCAATTAAAGAATTCTAGTATTTATTTAATTTTCATTCAAGTTTATTCATTATTTTTGAAGCAGAGACAAAAATATCGCTGTTTAGAGAAAATGACCCATTAGTTAGTTACTGAATTCCTGTTATTATGTATATCGAATGATATTTTTCGCAAAAAGTTATGTGAGAGATATTTTTACAAATATCAGTCGAGGCCAATGATTTAATCTTTTTGAAATTTCTCATTATAAATCAAAGTAAGATTTTGTATAGACATTTTTCTTCATTTGATTGTAAAAAACGAGCGACATGCTTCTTTTGCATTTTTGAATACTTTGCTTTGCCATCTTAACCCTTTCAGGAGCGTTGGTGTGTTTAAAAAGCCACTTAATTTTATATCAAAACGCCCACAATGGCACCAGAATTATTGTAAAAAAATGTAGTTTTTGTACTTATGTATGCTTGTGTATCCGTGTATTTGTGTAGTAGTGCATTTTCTTGTTTATTTATTTATCGTAAATTACGGTGACACATTTATTTCAAAATTTACTTAATGGGAAAATATTGCCCCTGGAAAGGGTTAAATCTCTTTATTTTAATCAGTTGTACTCAATACGCGGTTCGCTGTATTCAGAGTTACCACATTTGTTGCACAAAAAATCGTCTTATTAATTAGATACAGAATTACAGGTATTATCTAAATCTAATTATACTTTTCTCAAATGGTTTTGTGAGAAATATTGTTACAAATATTAGTCAAAGCCATAGATTTAACTTTTTCAAAGACAAAATAATTTTATTGCTAAAATATTGAAATGATTGACTGCCGCGAAAACTTATGAATAAATTGATTTTAAAACGAGTAAATGATTTTTGCCAAACGCATTATAAAAACAATTAAAAAATAGTGAAACTTTTGTCAATTTGGGATTTCATTTAATTGGTTTAAATAATATAACAACTTTTTTCAAAGGATTAACCCTTCGAATTCCGGTAAATCTTACACAAATTTTATTCGATTAGCACCACTTTTTTATATGAACTTTCCTTGAGGTATTCAATTTCAAAAATCCGCTGATTAAGGAAAACAGTGTTGCAAGTGGGCTACTTTTTTAAAATTCAGATTTCTTGATTGGCACCACGTTTTTGAAATTGTGAAATTCATCCTATTTAACGACATATTAATTCAGACAAACACAAACAGTGTTTTACCATTTAAAAAAAAAGTGGTGCAAATACAAAAATTCGAATTGAAAAAAAAGTAGCCGTTTGGCAACACTGAAGGAAAATTTTATTTTCCTTTATTACTGGTGTCAAAAACAAATTTTGGAAAGAAAGATTCTATCTGCGCAGCGGACACAACGGAGAGCCAAGGGTTAAAAGGCAACCAAGGTTAACCCATTAACGCCCGAATTAGTTTCTTCGCTAAAATTTAAATTTTGTATTTCCCACCACTTTTAAAAGCAAATTAACTTTTATCTAAATTTATCAAGGATTCCTTATCGCGAAATAAGGTATATAGTTATCTTCATCTTTACTGGTGGGAATACTGCTTTCTTGCTTTTTTTGTAACTGTCCTCAAAAGAGGACGCTGGGCGTTAATGGGTTAAAGGCAAACATTTTGTAAAAATGCTTCCATTAATATTTTATTCAAAATTGTGTTAGATTAGGCAATTATAAAATTGCAAAATCTCCCTAATTTCAAATAACACTTTTTCCGAATAGACAGATTCACTTTATTTTATTACTGAAATTTACCTCCGTATAAAACGAAGATTACTATGCATAAGTAGTAGTACAGGGTATACGTGTTTTGTTATTAAAGTAATCATGTCGCTTCATACTCGCCAAAAGAGCGCAAAGAGTTCAATTAATTTAATGTTATTTTATTTCGAAACCAATCTTTTTACAGACTTACATAAGTTTTCGTTACCAACCTGAAAAGTTTGTTAAGTATAATTTTACGATTCTTTATATCATGTCGTCAGCTGATCATAACAAGTTTATAACAGATTTTTTTTTCTAAAAAAAAACTTTTTGACATAGTAGTAATCATATAGACATAGTAACATCAATCATTTTGACATAGTAACTATTTGTACCAGTGAAGGTACTTATGCATTGAACTACCGTCATGTCTAATTTAATTCTATTTGCAATAGAAAATAATTTAGTTCCATTAGAAAGTATCTAATGCAGGCTGAATCATATGGCAAAAATTCATTTTTTTAAACAGTTTTCAGAACCTTATTATTCTCAAGTGTTTAAACTTGATGACGGTGTTAAAAGAGACAATGATCCGGAGAGCAATATTTTCTGATGACTACCTTTAGTTGAACTAAACAATCTTTTGCTATTTAGATTATCTATGACTATTGTTTATTGCCATTTTTGGCCACTCACTCTTTTAGTATGATGAAATGTTTTGTTATTTATTTCAGCTACATTAATCAAATGTGTAATTAAAAGATGTTTCATTAATAAGGAAGGCCAATTAATTTCACAGAGTAATTGCAGTTGGCAAGTAGTAACTGTCTGACAAACCAATCTACCTAATAACTAAAATGACATTTCCTTTTTTTTACAATTTTCTTAATCTACTACCACTTTAGTATGAAACAGTGTATAAAAAAGATTTTTTATCATTAAACAGTAATGTTTGAAAAAGAGACGAGAAAGACTAGAGTTGAACCCTTTCACGGATAATGCACTTCCATTCCTAAAATATATATAAAAAATGAATTACACCTGAAATTACAAACAAATTGATTTGAAAGACAAAAAAAAAAAAAAAAAAAAAAAAAAAAAAAAAAATACAAAAATACAAAAAAAAAAAAAAAATAGAACGCGATATTTCATATACAAAATAAAAGGGAATATTTTTAAACTAAAATTCTTGTATCATTCATGCATTTCGTAATTAGATTTTGAGGTTTCATATATAAGGGTTAACGCTTTGCGGTCAAGCTCGAGTGTGACTCGGGGTCACTTTAAGTTGCAAAATTCGCTTTTGGCACAAGTAATAATTGAAAACGAAATTTGTTTTTCTTAGATAGAGCATTTTTGGAATTATCTAATTAAAAGTAACTTCTTCTCACCCCCTTGAGGGTCGGTGGTATACTTATGAAATTATATACTGGTATACTTATGAATATTTTAATTCCGAAACGCCACATTGGTACGGGAATTTCAGTAAAGTAATTTTCGGTTTATGGAATTTATCAATAGCTTCTTTCTTAATTAAAAATAAAATTGTTTTCAAATTCCGATGTCAGTCAGTAATTCCCGGTGTCACTCAGGCAATATATGTGCTCTTCACCGCAAAGGGTCAATAATTGGTGTCAACGGAATAAAATTCGAGTAAAAGTTACCAGGCAGCAAAGAGTTAAATTGTTATATGTTTATCTTTTTTCTTAAAAAAAATATGGAATTTTTTTGCCTGGAAATATTTCCTCATCTAATTGCATATTGCAGTATTAACCAATTAGATAAATGAAAGATTACTATTGAAAAAAAGCAGTATTAAAAATTTTGGAAGCTATGAAACATTAAGGATCTTAAATTACATCCACGCGTCATCGAACCATCACGATTTTAGAATAAAATAATTTTCAATAAATAATTATAAAATGTTTACGATTAAATAAAATTATGTTCACTGTACAATTAACCCTTTCCGGCACGGGCAAAATCTGTCAGTAAAATGAGAAATTATCCACTGACACCGGAATTCACGAACGAATTTTTTAGATAGTTTGAAACCCCCCAATTTAAGCTTTTATTGTAAAAGCAAAAATTTACTAAAAGATTACTGGTGCCGTTTGCAAGTTTAGAATTAAAATTAAGTATCCCAGACCGGGCGCAGTGTGCCGGAAAGGGTTAAATAATGATAAGTGTTTCAAGCAAGAATGACAAAAAATAATATTCAAAATACATTAGAAAACAATTTAAAATTTAATTTTAACGTTAAATTTTAAAAGAAAATATTTTATAAGAAGTTAGATATTTTTGTGAAAATCAATTAATTTTTTGAACTTGATATATGCTACGCCTTTCAGCTTTGTTGATCCTTTTCTAAACAGCATTAATGCCTCAATTTAAGTAGTGCTGATTTTTAACCTGGGTGAACACGCACTTACCCAGGGTAAAAATGGTTTTAACTTTGTCACCAATAAAATCAAATTATAACCGTCATTTTATTTAGGCAGAGGCAATCCTTGCAAATTTTGTGATAAAATAAGTTGAAGATTACTTTTAAAAGATAACTGGTTACAATTGCAAAAATTATACGCATTCCGGGGCAAAAAGACCCGGCGCGTGTACTCCCGGGTTAATAGGTAATACCAAATTTTTTAAAGAAACGAATGTAAATTGCATTTCATTTATTCTTCTTAAATTAACCACTTAATGGTCGCATTAAATTAACCCGCGAGGACGCGCGCAGGGCCTAAAAGACCCGGAGTACGTATGGTTTTTACAATTGTAATCACTAATTTTTTAAAAATAATCTTCAATTTATTTTATAGCAAAATTTGTAAGAATTGTCTCTGCCTTAATAAAGTGACTGTTATAATTTGATTTTATTGGTGGCAAAGTTAAAACCATTCATACCGTGGGTAAGCGCGCGTTCTCCCGGGATAATGTTTAAAAATTCAAATTCATTATTGCCACCACTTTTTTGAAAAAATATATAGTTCTATTTAATGACAAATAAATTGATACCAAGATAAAACCATTTACACTATTTTATAAAACTGATGGGTATCAAACAATTTTGAATAAACGCCGTCAAACTTGCAGCCCGTGAATGTCTCGGGCGCGCAGTGTTGCCAATAGTCTATTTTTTTAAAATTCAGATTTCGCGATTGGCACCCCTTTTTTGAAATGATAAATTACCTTTTGTTTTTGCCTAAATTATCCTGATGTTGAACAAGGCATATTTTATCGTTTGTAAAAAGTGGTGCCAATCAAGAATCTGAATTTAAAAAGTTAGACCATCTGGCAACACTGCGGGCGCGACGATTAAGTGGTTAAAGAAATGTACGCTTTGTTTCACAGGTTTCACAAATTAATTTTTTAAAATTAACTTTTTTACATCACTTTTAAAACAACAGTTTATAGTGTCTGTACATAATTTTGGAAAAGAAATTTTCTCCTTACAAAGGGATAAGTTTTCCGATTTTTTACATATCGGTATAAGCTTAGAAAAAAATGTCGTTCAGCTAAATCGCTAGAATGTTCGGATTACTGTAAATTCACACGTATCCGCCCGCAACAGGTAATTCGATTTTCTACCAGAATTTATTTGAAATATAATATGGCTTACTTCTGCTTAGAACATTTCTTTTGGCTTCTTTTTTTTTCAATAAAATTTAGGTTTGAAAATGTCATCGATAAGCTTCGGCGTGTGCGTGGGAAATTAGATACGTAAGATAACATTTTCTCTCATATTATACTGGTATGCAACAGGGGTCGGAGCATGTATAACAAATTTTCTTGTCCCAACTAGTATCTTTTAGCAATAATATCCATTATATAAACGTACTGCATAACTTATAAACTTGTCTCTTCATGATTATTGATAAAAAATAATGGTAAGAAAAATAAAATTTGTTTTATATGTTCCGATCCTTGTATGCTGAGAGTCAAAATCTCATTATTGCTTGCATAATGGCCAAAAAATATTCCAAATACTCAGATTAATAAAAAAAAGTCTGAAATTTTTTAAAGATAGAACGTTTTTTTTTTCAAAAATTGATCTCATAACACTAAGAAGTGAACGCAGACTTGAGCTATACGAAGTTATCTAGAACTAGATACAAAACTCAGATCATTTTTGTCCGAAATAGCGATTTTTTCAAATTCTACAAAGATCACATTAATAATATTAAATCAAAAATATTCTCCTTTATGAATGTACATTAATATTTTATCTGGAAACATTGAAATCTGCTTTTTATAGTCTACAATTAAAGTAATTTTCCTCTCCAGTTCTCAATCAAATATCTGAATGGTGTGAACACTTTATTATTTTAAATTGTGTAAAATTAGCCATAAGTAATTTGCGACACATCTCTTGCCTTTTAGGGGAACTACCGTAATTTCGGGTGTATAAGCCGCGGCTCAAACAATTCTTTTTGGACCCAGAAATCTTATTTAATGATTAAACACAAATATTTAAAGCGATCTAAGTAGTAACATTCATTTTTTTAAAAATTCTGGGTCGAAAAAGAATTGTTTGAGCCGCGGCTTATACACCCGAAATTACGGTACGTAAGGTTTTGGTATCTCATCCACACTTGCTGTTATGTTCTGGTGCTTTTAACAATTTCACAAACTTTTTAACCCGGGAGTACACGCGCCGGGTCTTTTTGATCCGGAGTGCGTATGATTTTTTACAATTGCAACCACTTATCTTTTAAAAGTAATCTTCAAGTTATTTTATCGCAAAATTTATAAGGATTGTCTCCGCCTAAATAAGATGACGGTTATAATTTGATTTTATTGGTGACAAAGTTAAAACCATTTCTACCCTGGGCAAGAGCGTGTTCTCCCGGGTTAATATTGTCTTAGCTCAGTGTTGCCAGTGGGCCACTTTTTTTAAATTAAGATTTCTTGATTGGCACCACTTTTTTGAAACGGTGAAATTCCCTTTGTTTTTGCCCTTTTTTTTTTTTATCTGTGACTAAATAAGGCGAATTGTACCATTGCAAAGAAGTGGTGCCAATCAAGAATCTGAATTTGAAAAAAATAGCCCATATGGCAACACTGCCATAGCTTGTAATTCTTTGTTGCAGGGTTGTCAGTTTGGTCTGAACTTTAATGTAACACATTCGCTGCCAATCACGCGAAAGCGCGTGATATGGTTCTAACATTAAGGTGCCACTCATGTTCCAAAGCGTGATGAGGGGTGATGTCTAATAACCAGTCACGCGCTGGCGCGAGAAAATCTTTCACTGATTCTTTGTTATAAAAATTAAATCGGCTTCTGGAAAAAACCCACTTCTACAGTACGGCATTAACTATCATCACATCTTCACGTAAACGGCAGCGAAAGTGTTAAAAAACTAAGATTCAAGTCAGAAACTGTAACAAACATATTTAACTTCATTTAATAACATACTTTTCTTGTTTACTTAAAATAAAAATCCTTCTTCAAAAAGTTCCGGTGTAAAGTCGAAATTTGGGGATAAAAGTGGATACAAAATTGAAAATCCTGTTTTGATGTTACAAAAGTTTTAAGGTCATCATGACTTTTGAAAGGTCAGCAATAACGCAATTTACGATTTTTCGTTTGCATATTTGTTTTAAAAGTTCTCTATAAGAAGATTATTAAGAAATAATAGACCTGGTTTGAAATATATACTTCAGATAGTAGTACAGCAACAAATAAAAAAAAGTCTGATAAGATTTCCATACGTTTTCCTTTTTAAATGAACTATACTTCCTTTTAAATAACTAAAAATACTTGAATGTTTAAAAAAATCTTTTGTAGGTCCTAATGTGGCACCTTAAAGTTTAACCATAAATTGACACGGTAAGAGCAAGATTATTAAGTTTTGAGTACCGTAATTTCGGGTGTATAAGCCGCGGATCAAACAATTCTGTTTGGACCCAGAAATCTTATTTAGTGATTGAAGACAAATATTTACGGCGATCTAACTAGTTATGTTTGTTTTTTTTAAAAATCTGGGTCGAAAAAGAATTGTTTGATCTGCGGCTTATACACCCGAAATTACGGTAATTATTTTTATTTCAAAGTAATTCATCAAAAATCCCCTAATATTATCATTATATTCTTTAACACAATGTTCTTTTGTTGAATGTAATTGCAGTATTTCAACTACATCATATGTTGTACAGTTAATTACTTAACGTGTTTGAATATACTCATGAAATATGAAGTTTCATTCTAAGATACATATTTTCTTAAGATTTCACTGTAAATTGATATTTTGAATGACTTACTGCTGTGTTAATGATATACATCAGACAGGAACAAAGAGTATGTTGAGATAATTTATACTTTTTGACATGAATGTTGCAATTCTAGACAAACATAAGGCGATTAACTATGCAGATGTCCATTGCATTTCCTGATTTATTGAGAGTCAATAGAGACGGAAATAAATGCATTTGTCTAAGATATTAAGATGTGACGGAGTAAATAGATGCTCTGTATTGCTTAAATTTATAATACATATATATTCAATGCAGTTTATTATCTATAACTTTCAAATGCAATGCTTATTTATCTTTGATGTATTTACAGGGTGCTTCCCAGGGTATAGAAAAAAACATTAAATAACGTTTCAGTGGAAAAAGATTTTTATTTCAGTCTCAGGATTTACGCATACAAATAAAGAAAATCAAGACATGATTTTATCAAAACGATATTCAACTAACAGGGTCCGTATGCATCAAGATAGTCAGGAATTTTTAGGTGATTCAGTGCCAGAAATTTCGAAAAGTGCTGGTCGCTATATCTGATCATAGAATTTCATTTCATCCAATAAGGCAAATATTGCTTTATAAGAACTATTGTGTATATACTGTTGCTAAAAATTCAGGTCAACCTGTTAGCCTAGCTAGCCTGATTTCTAGCTAGCTGTAGGAATCGACGTTATAAAACATGTTATTGCTGTTTTCAGCTTTTCTATGATTTTTATTCTATTTATGTAAACTCTTCAATAACCCAATAAAATTATTTCTAGTGGTGATAAGTAAGAGAGTTTAAGGGGGTAGGGCAAAAAAGTTAAAACGATTTCGGAAACCTCTTTCAATGACGCGATTGCCATTATGACTTCTGGGAAAATACAGAACATCTCCTGTTGATTTGGTAGGAACACGCCTTCCTGCTTAAACCAGTCACTAAACTTGTTCGTTCAAACTTACCACTTAGCATGGTTGAAGATGGCCTTGGATTTTTTTCTTTAAGCCCTTGACTAACATTTCAGTGTTAGTGTGAGTGTAGGTATCTCTTCACAAAAATAAAAAATTTTGATTAAAAAACAAGCTTTTCGATTGAATATCAGTGCATTTTTGCGAAAAAATTATATTCTTAAACAAGAAGCAGAGTCTGATACTTCTGGTCCTCTATGTTTCCTCATGGCCACTATGCATTCGTGCGCAAATTCAAGTCAATCACTCCATATATTGAAGAGTTATTCAATTAAAAGTTTTGCTATACCTTGCGAAACACAAATATATATTTATATGAAAAATAGTTTTAAATTATGCTAAAAGAGTTTCGTTCGATTTTTTAAAAATCCACTTCTTTGGAATTTAATTTATTAATATTCCAAAAAAACTTATCAATTATTTATAAATGTTTTAAGCAAACATATTTACTTATGTAACATATTTATGAAGATAAAACTATATAAACCTGCGTATTCAGTGGTCGACAACTGCTTTTTTCGTGTCACTAGCTTGAAAAAACCATTTTCGTTAAACATTTACTTTATGCAGCTGTAGAATCTTATTTAGCGGTAAATTTCCTTGAAAATGTTGTAGAAATATAATACTAAAATTTATAGAAAAATGAAAAGTTGGAACATATTGAAATATTAGAATAAATTGTTCAGAAATATTCGTAACCAAATATGTGAACACGACAACCTTAGAATTTTTGATACAACGGTAAGGTTCAGCTGCCTACAATCACTTTTTCTTAAAAAAAAAAATAAATTCACGTATTTGCAGAAAGTTTTTATAAGAAAATAGTGTTTAATGTACACACAATTAAACCGTTATACATTAGAACATGGGCCGCTATAATTATTCTTAAATTTTTACTGGCAGTTAGCGAGATAAATTGTGTTAACCCTTTGCGGCGCAGGACAAATTCATTGCTTAAGTATTGAAAGTAATGACTGACAGCGGAACTTCAAAACAACTTAATTTCTAAATAAGAAAAGGCTATATTTCACGCATTCAATAAACCGTAATTTTTTTAAACAAAATTCCGGTGCCAAGGTGGCATTTGGGAATTAAAATTAAGTGGTATATCTATGAAACCACCGCGCCGCAAAGGGTTAAAGAAACGTGGTCTGTCATAACAAAGACACTAATTTTTTAAAGCATTTTTCATTACTGATAATCTTCCACGTTTATAAATAAACAAATTACCATATTTAGGACGAGCTATTTTCCATAAAAAATTAAATCAATTGTGTTCTTTATAGAAACCAGCCACTTTATTAAATAATTTTATTAAATATATTGTTAGGAACATTCAAGGCTGCCACGGGCGGCTATTTTTTAATTTTTTCTCGCACCGCTTTTTTAAAACAAAAATCAATCACTCACACTTTGCCCACAAGAAAAAGCAAAGTATATTGCAAAATTTGTATTTTTAAAATAGTGGCGCTAATATAGAACATAAAAATAGTTGTTTTGGCAGCCCTGTACAAAACAAACATTTTTTAAATGAAAAGACAGTAGCAAATAGTTATAATTTTTGAATTATTCTATATGTGTGTTTCTATCGTGTATGGTAAATATTATTTGTTTTTGAAGAACCTGTTTTTTTTTCTACAAAAGAGGATTATAGTATAATTCTGATGTTCCCGGACTGAACGAAGTATCATCCGTAAATCAGATGAACCTCTCTTTTACTCATATTCACGGGAGAAAAATAGGCAATCTGAAATACAGCTATCACTAATTTTTAAAAAGTTTTTGTCCTATTTAATATTTCTGATTAATTAGGCCAAAAATTACAAAGGCAGAAGTTTCGATGTTTCATCGTATCTCTTCAATTTATGTAACACATATACCGTCGTTTCCAGCCCAAAATCAGCGGGATTCAAAATTCGGATTTAAAGAAAGGAGCTAAACTTAAAACCCTGATTATAAGAAAAATATTACGAATTTCCTATCCGAAATGTTATTTAGCATGAGCATTGGATTATTAACCCCTTAAGTGCCGAGAAAAATATACGAGATTCACTACCCAGTGCCCCCGTTAGAACTTATTGGCCTTACAAAATGGGGCGTGGCTTAAGAGCGTGCGAACTCTGTAAATAATCATTGGGAGATAGACGATGTTCCATTCAGTTTTTAATTTTTGTGGAATCACTAATAACTGAAAGCTGTGCCCTTAAGCTACCTATAGGAAACTATTGTATGCATCTCGAACAAAAGAGTCAGGAGTGACTTTCATGTGACCAAAATCATATTTCCGAAAAAAAACTTTTTATGCAAAAATTAATCTAGGTAAATAATTCATATTTTTCGAATATAATTTATTTATTCTCTTCTGATAAATAAGTAAGCTTTAGAACCAACAATTTTTTGGTAACAATATTGGTTCTATTCGTTTCATTATGCGACAAAAGTTTTTCTTGCGTTCTTTTTAGTCGGATTCTTTATGTCATGTCTTTATGCATTATTTGATTTTTTTAAAAATGATATGTGATTTAATGGAAGGTTTATTGCACTGCAGAAATAATGATAAAATCAAAGATGTGTTTTTCGTATAACGTCAACTTTTTTCTTGTACTGCACATCTGCAACACGAGCAAAAATTACCGTCATAAGTAAAATATTAAACAATTAGTAGTTATTGTAATCTCTTACCTGCCTAGAAAAACTTACAAGATTCATTCCCCGTGCCACAGTTTTCCAAACAGGTGCACGTAGTTAGGCGGTGTATTGAGGGAAATAAGATACAAGCTTTTAATATAAACATTGTGTACTTCCACGAAAATATAAAAAGAAACGAAAATACAAAAATTATACGAAAAATGTAAAAATTATAGTGTAACAATATGATAAAAAAGATGCTAGAACTTAGTGGCCGTGTGATCTATCCTGAAACATGGTTGGACACATAAACCAACATCACATTTAGTGCATTGATAGCGGGATTCACGGCGAATTTTTTTCATTAAACGAACCGCACATCTTCTCGCTGCATTTTCCTTTGAAGACGTTAATTTTACTTATTCCGGAAAATGTATAGCAGGAAGTCGTAAAGGACAGCCATTTTCTAATTGCTGACGTTTGGCAGGTTGTGAGGGATTTATATGAAATTTCTCAAATATACGTTCCACCAAATTCGTTCGGAAATTGTAATTATCAACGTTACGGAGTTGTTTCTTTTCTAATGTGAAGGCATTCCAAATAGCCATATGTAATAGATGGCGAAATATTGTTAAATAATACCTCTTCTGTCTTTTTCGTGTTGTTAAATAACAAACTAATGCCTGATCCGCTCTATCAACCCCACACATATTCATGTTATAATCTATAACAATACTTGATTTTATGACTTTTTTTTCCAGTTTCTGAATAATTTGCTGTATGGATAGAACTAAGAAGCGAAACATCTTTTTTGTCACGCCATCTCAACACGGTAATTTTGCTTCTTTGGAAAGCGGCTATTTCGCCTTTCTTCAAAGTAAGTTTGTTGAAATTTTCCTGCAAATCACGTCGATTAGAACGAAGTGTTCCGTAAACGTCAGTTTAATTTTGGATAAGAAGGTCTGCTAATTCTGGTGAGAGATAAAAATTGTCCGCAATTCCACAAAAACCTTTTCCCAAAAAATGTTCAATAATCGTCATCACTGCTTTTGTTGCGACTCCATAGTTATCATACTTTTTATCAAAGATTGTACTCTGCCCTGTGTATACGATCGTATTGTGAATATATCCTGTCTCTGCTTCGGCAAGTACAAAGAATTTTACTCCAAAGCGAGCTCGTTTCATTGGTATGTATTGTACCCATGATAGCCTGTCTTTGAAAAGCATCAAGCTCTCATCAATGCTCAGGTCCCTTTCGGGTGTATAGACACTTGAAAATTTCTTTATCATGTCAGATAAAACAGGCCATGTTTTTCTTAGTTTTGGATTTAGATGTGAATTTTTATCAAAAGTACTGTTATCAGAAAAGTGCAGAAATTTCATGATAAGTTGAAAGCGATTTCTGTCCATAAATTTCCCAAAAATTGGAGTTTCGATCAATTTGTTTTTAGACCAGTAAAGCGCAACGTGAGGTTTTACAAGTATTCCTTGCAGAATAAGTATACCTAAAAAATATATTTCTTCTAAAGTTGTTGGACGCCACAACTTCGTCCTTGATTTCTCTTTTCCAGGATGCTGGTTGTTATACTGGACTGTAAAACGGTTAGTTTCTGTAACAATATGAAGCACCAGCTTCTGATGAAAAAATAATTCAAAAAATAAAAGTGGGTTCGTAACATCTGTTACATTTTAATTTATTCCTGGTTGTCCCGAAAATGGAAACCGTGAAGATGGCATAGGTAATTTTTTCAATCCAATCGTACCTAGTTTCTGGCATCTTTCATAGAATAGTCGTTATCCGAAACCTCTTCATCTGACATATAATATTCTGACGTCTCTGATCCAGTAGATGACGGAAAGTCGTCATCAACCTCACTATCAGCAGTATCGTACATACTCCTACGAAATTCGAGAAAATTCGAGAAACTGCACGGCTAAAGCTATGAGACTGAGGTAGTGACATCAAAAGAGCAATGCGATAGAAAGTGAAAAGTAAATGCCAAACCAAATATTTTCTCTAAAATAATAGTGGTGTACAAAAAGGGCGGAGCCTTGTCATATATGGAAAAAATTCGCTTGTATTTTCGCGTCACTAGCTCAGTGCGATAGCCTTTATGAAGATAATCCCTTCTACTCCTTCTCCTCTGAAATAGGCCAGTATTTCAAACACAACTTCAAAGTCTTTTTTTTCTTTCTTTTTTCTTTATTCCAAAGCCGTAGGCGCGGTTTTACTGGTACAGCGCTGTATAAAGGACAATATTATGGACTGACGTATAATTACGTCAATGGCACTTAAGTCATCGATTATGCGCGACGGATATATACGTCTGTGGCTTTTAGGGGGGTTAATTACGAAAGATTAACTTATTATAAAATTATACATAAATTCTGGTTGTGATTGATTTTTTAAGCAATTCAGAAACTGTTAGATCTTCTAAAGTACATTTCTTAAATCAGATGGAAATAAAAGCTAAAATTTGAATTCTAAATTACATAGATATTTTTAATTTCGCTTCGTTTGTTTAATTGTTTTTTTCATAAAAAAATTTTGTATTTTCGAATTAGTTTTCTGCCAGAAAGATAGTGAAATTGAAAAAAAAAAACCTTTCGAAAGAAATAATGAAGACAAGTCTAAGATATTTTATGTTATGCTGCATTTGAAGTTGCTTTAAGTACCTTAATAACTTTGATTTTAAGTTATATTACAGTGTCGTTAGGCACTTTAAAATGTATTGTCGTTCAAAGCATATAACGTTTCATAACTTTGATAGAACATTTCGATTATAGGTAGGTATACCTTAAGTTTGAAATTTCGTAACGTTCGAAGAAATAATCTAGTAATAGTCGTTGTAATCTTCGTAACGTTATAAATATTGAACGAAGCTGATTAGTCTTTGTGGACTCATGATGTTAAATTAGGATCTTTTTCTTACTGATAATATTTCAAACACTAGGATTAAATTTAATGAATGATACAGATTTTCTATATATAGATATTTATTTATTTATTTTATTACGTGCCGCACAAGTGAGAACAAGCATGCTCCATCAAAATTATAAAAACTTTAATTTTTGATGAGTAGTCGGTTATTATAAAGGGTTCGTAAATCACTTGGAATTTCTGAAACCAAAAAATTCTTTGGTAATAGTATTTGGTAGAAATATAAATACAACATCTTTGCGTCTATAAGGGAAAATGACGTGCTTATAATCCAGATTTACTTTTTCTATAAAAAAATTATAGACATTTGTCTGGAAAATTCCATGATATGTACGAAACCTACTTTAAATCCCACTTAACTTTAAAAAAAAAATTTCAAAACGGTACTACAATTTTGGACTAAAACTTTTTTTATATAATGTGCGCGAAGTAAAGATTTTACTTATTTTGAAGAACATTTAAAGATAAATTCTGATGTCATTCAATCATTTTAAAATTTTAACACTAGAAGCGCCAGAGCAGTCATTTTGACTGTTTTCAAAATTTCATCTTGAATCCCTAAAAAAGCCTCTATCACAGAGTCACAATTTTTTGAATTTTCCTAAAAATACTCGAATTTATTACTGATAAATATTAGTCGAATTAAACTAAAATTATTGAAGATATTTTTAGTTATACCTAGATTCGTCACGAACAATCAAATTGACTGCCAGTATTTTTGGTTAAACTGAACTTGTTTTCTCGTTTATAAAACACATTTTCTTTGAAAAACATATGTCCTACACATTCTTGTCATTCACTGTTTTCTTACAACAGAAAATTTTACCAATTCCCCCTCCTTTTCGATTGCTCTCGCTTTTTATTGTAACTGTAAGGCAGTCCATACATTGCAACGACACATGGAAAATGTTGTTTGATTTTAGGGCAATAACAACTGTTAAATAGATTTGAAACAGCTTTCTTCTTTGTTTTGACCTGTTTACTGAAATCGCACCTTATTTTCCTCCAGTGTGTGGCCTGCCTTACAAAACACATTTCTCCTACACATTCCTTTCATTCACAGTTCCTTACAGAGAGGAATTACTTTACATGCACGCCTCTTCCATGTGTTTCTTTTATGATTTGCAGCATTCGAGAAATATGGAGCATAGAATGTGCTAAATGAAATAAAATTATATCAGAGCTGCCAACTTCTACGCCTATTTAAATCTTATAAACATGTTTTGAGCCACAAAAATGTTTTAGTAAAATGTATATCAAATATATTCAATGTTATGGATTACAATGCATATTCTTAATAATTTACTAAAATTTTTGTTTCTAATATGTTTATTTGATTGTAAATAAGCGTAGTAGTTGGCAGCCATGTTATATGCAAAAAGAAAAGTCAGGACATAATCCAAAACTAGATGTAAGTTTATACAGTATATTTGAACCAAAACCAGATAAGTTTGGTAATTTTGGATGCTAGTTTACATAGGCTAGAAATTTACGGCAAATGCTTTTCCGTATCTTCGAAAAGATGAATGAAGAAGAAAAATTGAAAACCTAACTCAAAATATAGTATTGCACCTTCTAAAACCCTATTTAAATGCTACTTGAAATGTGACAATGGGCAATTATTTTCTCCATTATCATTGGCTAAAAGAGTAAAAAAGTGCTGTAGCACAGTAAGGAGGCATTGATTTGAAATTCTGCGTTATGTAATGAATAATAAAACCCAGCTGTATGAAACTGTTTACTAAAGAATAGAGTAACTACTCTTATGATCTATGAAGGTAAAAATTAAAAATATGTTGTTACTTATTAACTTGAATGCCATTTTAAATGTTCAATTACAAAATAAGAAGAAACTTCAAGAAACAATAGTTTTTTGCGACAAAACAAACTTTGGAGTTGATATTGTTGAACAAGTGAAGCGCAAATTCTCTATTAAGGTTGGTTCAACTAGATGTTCAGTGGTGAGAACTTTACTTGAATAAGAAAATCAAACCCAAGATTGATATAAGAAATTTAAAATATTAGCAATAGACTCTCGAAGAAAGGTTTTCAGTGAAATATTGGAATTTATAACATCATCAAAAGGAGCTATGTATGTAAAAAAAAAAGTTCTAAATAGGTATGTGGAAAATATACTTCCAGCATTGAAAATGGTATGTTGTGTAAATAGCAATAAAATGTGTTATTAAAGGTAAGCAGAGACTTATTACAAAAGTGTCAACATTTTTATTTAAAAGAGCTGTTGTATTTTAAAGAAATACTTAACAGAATTAGTTGAAAAGTATTTAAAATATTATAAGTAGCACTATAAAGTAGTATAAAGCATTTACGATCTAATATAATAATTAAATCACAGAGCAGTCAATTTGACTGCTATTGGTGCTTCTACTGTTAACAGCATGTGTACTTTTCTCGTATAAGTAATAACCCTATTAATGTCAAAGTATTTCTATTCCTAAAAATCCGAAATAGTTTATTGATATCAGAGTTTTCAGAAGTACTCATTTGAAAACAAATAAAAGTTTTTCTTTGCGTTCTTAACCCCTGGTGTACATTTGATGACTGAGTCTCGTTATGCATTTAGCCTTTGGCACACCACCGGAATACACGCTTTCTTGACAATCATATTCTATACGATGAAATATTTTTGAAAATTAAAAAAGATATTTAATATATTTAGAATATTTAAGCTTTTGTTTATCATATCGTGAATTAAGAAAATTTGAAATTCTAAAGTATTTTTTTTTTAATTTATGAAAATACATTAGAAGATTTGAACAACGAATCAATAAACTTCAGAACTTTTTCATATATTAACCACTTCTCTGATTTGCCCGTACGTCATACAGATAACGTGCTTCTGCTAATCATACGGGTAACCACATTCCAACCCTTATTTATTATTTTCACCAGTAAATTTTTACTGCAAATTTTGCAATACTTAATCCAATCACTTTTCTGATGCAATTGGGCAAAGATTTCTGTTTTGAAAAAACGGTGAAAACAGATTAAAAATTCGGAAAAGACATTAAAGAATAGGCATTATTTGAAAGTTTTTTTTCCAAAAATATTAATCAGTTAAGTGGTTAACTTTAATAATGTAAAATTTGTGTTTTTGTACTCCTCATATGGGCGATTTATAACTCTATTTAATCCTAAGCGGAAAACTTCTCTTTCTAAAACGATAATATGATGGAGTGACACAAGAATTAACAAACGAATTTTTTATCAAACATAAATGAACAGATTTTCTGTTTCTATAAAAAGAACAATTTTTCAGAAATGTCATTTTTGGCAGTCTCTTAAAATTAGGTGTCCCTTTTTCTGGACGCTGTCCACTTAACCCTTTGAGGGGCAAAGCGCTTCCAATCGTAAAATGCTGAAATGATTGAATGACATGAGAATTTAAAAACAAATTTATTTCAAAGAAAATAAAAGCTTTTTTTTCACGTACATCATAAATTTAAAATTTTCATTTCAAAATTCTGGTGTAAATGTGGCATTTTGCAATTAAAATTAAGTGGTATATATTTTATACCACCGCCCTTCGAGGAGTTGAATAAGGTTGAAATTGTGTTGGCTAGAAATTCACAATTGTGATGGTGTTCATTTCGATTGCACATTATTTCAAATATTCAGAGCTTCAAAGTTTCCTATAAATATTTTAATACAGAAAATGTACTTTTATTTAATTAGAACATTTGAGTGACTAAAAAGAACAACAATTTTTCTAAAATAATAGTGATATGAAAAAATCCGCAGACACAAATTCTCTGAGCTTTTGGGTCGAACAAGGTTAAAATATTCTTTGAAACATTTTATTAATTTAAACTATGCTTATTTGTACGGGTGTGTCTCAAACTTTTATGAATAAATGAACTCTGTACTTATGTTCTTTAATGCCCAAAATTTTGAATTAACTTTTTTCCCATACTATCATAATGTAACGCAAGGATGTCCAACCTGGTGCCCGCGTAACACCAGAAAAATCGTACAGAACTCAAAACCTTATTGAATCGGAGATATTCGGAGATTTAATAAGGGAAAAATTTCTGTAAAATGTTTCTGTTGTTCAAGCGCCAGGTTGGACAGCCCTGGTGTAGCGGCATCCATTTCCGAAATCATAGTTTTTATATTTAAAAAAAAGTACTGTACTTGTCACACCCGCAAAATTGCCTTTTACAAGAAGCTGAACTTTCCAAAAACTGATACTGCTGTTTTATTACGATAAAAAAATATTGGTTAAACATACGAATGCTTAATTTAGAAGTTTAGGATATACCATTTGAGAACAAAATTAATTTATGAGCAATCGTGGGAGAAATGACTCCATAGATTTGTCATTACCGAATTAGAAAATGTAGAAATAACCTATAAATAAGTACCGAATATTTCCAGAATTGAAACTTCCTCCTAAACGTCTTTAATCAAGAAAGCTTAACATTTGAAATTAAAAAATGTATTATTTATTCACACCTCCCATCCACTTTTCGAATATCGCCTTTTTAAAGAAAAATCTTCATTTTAGATAGTTTTTTATTTTTGAAAATATTGTAAAAACCTTGTATGGAAAAAATTTCTTTGAAATACTGGTATCGAAGAAAAGAGGCCTGTGGAATCACTGCTCATTTTGATTTGTTTTGTTTTGTATTACAAATAATGATGCTTTTCGAACCTGATAAAGTAAAGTATCATTAACGCATTCTAAAGTACATGACTGCCAGTCTATGTGTTAAACTCTTTCAAGGGTCAAATGGCTTGATCATTTAATTTTAATTCCAAACTAACATTTTGCATCAATAATAATTTAATAAAGTTTTTCTTTTATAAACTGGGTGTAAAAAACACATATTTATTTTTGAAAAAAATAAAAAACAGTTTGTAAATTCTGGTGTCAATCAATTATTTCTTCAGTTTATGAACAAATTCAGCCGCTCTTGAAAGCGTCAAATGTATTATCACAATAACCGACCTATAATCCATGAATCAAACAATCATGTTTCGAGAAAGAAATTTAATTTAATAGCTTCTATTTAATTGTCGTGATTAAATAAATTACATTTTATGAAATAAGATTTCTGGGTTCAAAAGGATTGTGTAAATAATGATTGTGTTCCACAAATTATATAGTAAAAAATAACGTACATACATTTTTCTAAAGCATGGAAGTACATTTCTGATTTAATTTGTTAATAATAATAACAATAATAATAATTCAGTGGCCTAACCAGGGTGGGTGCCCAAGTACTCTGTAAACCGTTATTTTTTTAAAGTTCTGTTCACCTTATCTAACCAGGAAATTTTCTGCTATGGATCAAGCAGAAGAAAACCTTACAATATTGCTGGTTTTGGAATCCCAGTCGGGTAACGCCACTGTCATTTTCTTTGCGTTGACCTGCACTCTACTCCAAAATAAGACTTATTCTCATTTATATTAATGAGTCTCTACACATGCCTCTTCTTACATCAGACATGTTGTTTTTGATTTCTAAAAACATACGATCTTTTATTTACATAGGATATATTTTCAAGAATATATGAACGAAATTAATTTTTAAATGAGTTCTTAGTTTTGTGATTCCCATTGGTAATACTATGTAAAATGTTGCATGATAAAATTTCATAGGGTGATTAGTCATCATATTTTATGTACAAATTTATTAAAACTATTTCATTTCGAGACGCTGAGACAGAATTTTTTTAAAAACGATTAAAATTAATAATATAGTGCTCTATTTAACAGCATTTCTTAAATATAATTCATAATCTAAATTTATTACAAAAATAAATTACATTTGCTAGTGAGAAATACAACGCATCATTCTTAAGCAATTACTATTTTTTACGGCCGTTAATGTAATAGTTGTAAGGCTTTAAGGAATCAACCATAAAAGGACTTTACTAAAAAACAGAATCTAATGAATCGTAATTAATGTACCATAATTTCGCGCGTAAACGCCGCACCTTCGATAACTCGATTTCCCACCAGAATTAATTTTTTTAAAAAATATTACTTCCTTGTTCTTAGCACACATTTGACTTATTTTTCTTTCAATAAACTTTCTGGCTTGAAAAAAACTTTACAAAGTTGCGGCGTATACGCGAGAAATTACGGTGTACTTCTGAAAACCAGCGAAGAGCTTACGCATCAGGAAAAGAACTTTAAATACAGAAAAACACATAATAAATTTCGCATGAAATCTTTTGTTTACAACATATTCGAAATGTCTGCAATGCAGATATTCTAACAGCAAATACATCGTCGATACCATTTCAAACTATCCAATACGAAATATTATATACAATATTTAGACATAGGACCAATGACCTTTATAAATAGCTGACATTTATGCGACTGCTAAGAGAGGCATGAATTTTTTGCAGAGTTATGTTTCATTTCTGGATTCCTTAACTTTAATCCCTAAACCAATAAATGTCTTGTTATGTAAGTGGGAAAGAAGCAATGCCATCGCCATTGGTGAAACCAAATCGCTATTTTTTCATCTTTAATCTAATGTATAACTGACTTAAATAAAAAAATAAATATACGTTAAGAGTTCACAGCAGAAAAATTCTAATACTAATTTTCGTTTATTTTATTCACAAAACAGACATTGTTTAAATAACCAAAGGAAACAATTCAAACTTTTTGAGGATGCCAGAATTCGTTACCGATAGTCTTATATATGGTGCGTGTGTACACCAACCATCCTGTTTAGTATTATATCCAAAGTCACGGAAGGAGTGTTAAAAAATTCTTATGTTTTCAACAAGCATTATTTATAAATTGAAAAAATTGAGATAAAATATATGTTTTTAAATAATTTAAATAACTCTGAATTTTATTTGGTCTGTAATAGTTTTAGCGGCTAGACACATATCTTGTATTTAAATTTGTGTTTTCTTATAAATTACCGTTGTATCTGTGCACTGGGTTCAATAATATTAATAATTAACTTTTTTCTTTTACATAGTTAAATGTCTCCTTCAATCAATTATAAATTAACCCTTTGAGGGGTAAAGCAATTCCATTGCTAATGTTTTAAAATTAATGATTGAGACAGGATTTTGAAAATAGATTTATTTTTAAGTAAAAAAGAAAAAAAATTCTATATTTCACACATATAATAAACTGTTTTTTTTTTCCTCCAAAATTCTGGTACTAATGTGGCCTTTGGAATTAAAATTAAGTGGTTATATAGACATATCACCGTCTTTCAAAGACTTCAGAGGCATATGAATATACAAACATGGTGAATCTTTAACTATAACCGGTACCGCAATGACTAATGACCGCCGGGGCAAAACACTATAACTAAAGATCAATAGAATCAATAGAATTTCACCTTCTTTAACCCTTTATGTGCGGAGTAATTCTGTTTGTAAAATGATAAAATGATGGACAGGCATAAGAAATAACAAACAAATTTATTAGAGAATATAAAAGTTCTGATATTCCCGTTCATTATAAAAAAAATTTATTAAATATTACTGGTGCCACTATTTTTAAAATTAGATGTCTTGTTTTCTATACACCACCAGTTAGATAGTTAATCGCCTTATTATTGCAAAATTTAGAGGGTATATACTTTTACTGGTGGGAGTTTACGCCAGCGATAGTCAGGCTCTCCGTTTAGGCCACATTGTGACAACCAAAACAACCTCCTGTTACTGTAAGCAGTGTTGCCAATGGGCTACTTTTTCTAAATTAAGATTTCTTGATTGGCACCACTTTTTTGAAACGGTAAAATTCCCTTTGTTTTTGCCTTTATTAATCTGTCATTAATAAAGACGAATTGTACCATTGCAAAAAAGTGGTGCCAATCAAGAATCTGAACTCGGAAATAAGTAGCCCATACGGCAACACTGACTGTAAGTGAAAGAGGTTATATCGTCGGAGCCATGTCATACTATCTAATATGAAAATAGCGTTGCCAATGGGCTCCTTCTTTTAAATTCAGGTTTCTTGATTAACACCGCATTTTTGAAATAGTAAAATTTGCCTTATTTCACGTTATTTAGTGCATATTAATTAAGTCGAAAATATGGGGAATTTTACAATTTCATTAAAATGGTGCCAATCTAGAAATCTGAATTTAACTTTCCTACCCTGAATGGGTCGAATCGACCCGTTTCTGTCATATATTTTATTCGATTTGATCAAGAAATTTCTTTATACACTAAGTTAAATAAAAGATCCAGGGAATTAAGTTAAATAAATAGGTAAAATAGCTTTAAATGAAAATTCTGGCGTCAAATGTTTTTAATCAAGTTTAAGTAATTTTCAACAGGGTAGGAAAGTTAAAAAAGTAGACTACTGTCAACGCTGTTTTCATATTGTATAGTTTGACATGGTGCCGATGATATTTCACTGTTCAACATCCATCAGGAAAAACGAATAGTGATTTTTTACCAAATGTTTAAGAGGAATTTTGCATGAATAGGACGCTAAAACAAGGTGAAATTACTTTTTCACAATTTACTGATGGAAGTTTACTTCGGCGGTCATTATAAACTGTTGATCCGGCGTAAAAAATCCACCGCCATCTTGTGATAACTTCCTAAGTTACATCACTCGCAATTGGTAGATTCTATACAGTATATACCCTCTTCCTTACTCGTAAATCTATTTCACTTGTTGTCTATTATACTTGTTTAATTTCATTATTGCTAAAAAAATATCCTTCAGCAATATAATTCGTTATTGCAGATTGCGACCAAAATTGCCACACTAAGCAGACTTGTTATTCCGTCCGATATAATAATTACATTTATTTCTTATATTTTGCATAATTAAAATTTATGTTTCAGTAATTTCAACACAATTTTAATGAAATAATATTGTTTTAATTCAAATTCTGATATAAAATTCAACCAAAGTTTCAACGTAATCGCCGTTTTATCTTATTAAAAACTTGCATGAAAAAAAACATGAAACAGTATTAAATACTAATAAATGTGTCAGCAAATTAGAAAAATATGTATTCGAATGTATTGATTTCATTTTGTTACTGCAGTCACGCTCATATTAATTTTCATTCGCTTTATAATTATTTAAATATTTTTAGTTTTTAGTATTAAACATTTATGTTTTCCAAATATATTTCAGTTTCAAGGATACATAGTATGAACATTTCTATGAATATAATCTGTTTTAATATAATTTCGCTCATTAAAAGCGAAATTCCTTTTTTAAATATAACTGGAATCATATGTTAAGTTATATGAGTCCACTTAATTGCAAATTTTTTCCGTTCAGTTTTCTAATCTGTAGAAGTTAACAATACCAACGATGACCTTTCATTCTGAGATATAAATGTACAATTAACACACTTTTCAATGACACGTTTAACAATTGCTCCACTAAAGTTCAAAAGGTTGGTGCTTTATCACTATCGAAGTAAAAATTACTGACTCAGGACTAAATATTCTGTTAATGCGAAAAACTTGATATTGCATTTTGCAACATAACCATTATTCGCCATGATTAGTCATTTGTGACTACGGGGCTTTGAAACGGCGCGTGCCAACCAGGCAAACTATTTGTTAGCCGATTTTAAGCCAATCATAAAATTATGAATACATTATCATACAAGATATTGCCTTAGAAACGAACTTCACGCATTTGAATGAATTTATCAAACTATTCAGGTAATTCGAAAACTTTTTATTTTGCGAATGCGATTACTACAACAATCAGAAATGCATTCTCTTGGGTAGTACTTTACATATAGTTAAAAGTTAACCTTTCTATATTGCGAGTTCTTTCCATTCTTTTCCATTATTATCATCCTAGATAAAGTATTCACTCGAGTAATGTTAAGCGCAGCAAACTTTGAAAGCCTTTACCTCTATCTTTAAAGAACGACGTATAAACCAATGCTGAAATTGCACAAAATTTTTATAGTGTTCCTATTAACTGTTCTAAGTTATTCTCTACATGTTGAACTTTACAGTTAATATGTAAGCAATTTAAAAACCTTCCGGGGATTAAATGATAAACTTTCTCTATAGAATAAAAAATAAGTTAACTAACTTAATTAAATTCGATTATTCATAGAATTAGAAAAATTGGAAATATATTTAAAAGAACTATAATGCATGGCTGCCAACTGGTCCACTTTTGGAACCAGGAAAATTTAATAAAAATTTTTGCCGGTTTATTTAATCGGTGGATTACGGCGATTTAAAAAGATAAAATTTACTCTAAATTTTTTGTGGTACAAAAGAGCATAAGATGTCGGCAGCTATGCATTAATGTATAATATTTTAGCACAAAACTTCTCGTTGTTTGTGTTTCATTATTTCAAACTATTAAACTTTAACCTACTCTCTTAAAAAGTCAGCCACATAATAGCTCAAGTTGAGCTGAAATCCACTCATCTCAATATTGAAAGGCAGCTTCTCAAAAAAGAGTTGAAATAACTCGAGTTTACGAGCTGTTTTTAACCAATTGTAATAACCAATTTAGATCAAGAAGATTTAATCGTTTGAAAAACAACACTATTATGATCGAAAAAGTTACAGCTCTTTCATGAGAAGGCATATCAGCTCTTTCGTTTTAAGAGTGTATTAAACTCGTATAGTAAAAGAAAATACTATTTATGTTTACTGATAGTGATAGTAAAAATCAGAAAGCTTTTCAGTAAAAATAATGTATAACAGTTGTAACTGATAAATTTTATAGCTGCAATAACGTACCATCTGTCAAAGTTTACTTACTTTTATTAACACTAAAATGTAATGGCATATATATATATATATATATATATATATATATATATATATATATATCATATATTGCCTTAGTTAAACAGGGTTCGTACGGGTCCTGAAATTTCACGACTAGGAAATTCTTCGGTTACTAATTTTTTCCTATAGAAATTTCTCTATAAACAAAGCGAAATTTCGCGCGCTTGAACTAAATTAATTTTTTTTATAAAATAATACTGTATTCGACCTGGGAAACCAAGGAATCAAGCGGTGTCCGCACGAAGTCTGTCAAAAAAAGATTTGCGCGATTTTAACCTATTACCTGCTGGTATTGCGTTGAATCAATAGTAAAAATAAATGAAACTTCTTTAATTATTGAATAACCACTAGTTTTCATTAAGAAAAATTGCGTCTTTTAAAATCACATATTTTGACCATATTTTTATCTTTCAAAAGTTATGGTGGCAAAGAATTTTCATGAATAGTTTTGAAGATACAAATCTTATAATTTTGGCATTAATGGGTTATATAGGAAAATTTGGGATTCAAATTTGATCCCTAGAATGATCCTGGTTTGCTCAGTATATTTTCACGTTTGCCAATGTTTATGTAATTGGAATATCTCTATTTGTAAATAGTCATCTTCACGTCATTTAATACACTGTTTTCTGCTTTAATTAAGACGAGGATTATTGATTGGAAATAGAGGTAAACAAAATGCAGAATTCTTGATATCAATGCAAATTTTAAAGCTTAAGGGATAGAACGCATTGAAACATTCATATTTTTAGAGCATCTTTTATGAAATGAGCAAGATAAGGTTTCAACCTGATTTATATATCGATTAAAATATTTTCAACAGTTTGTTTTAATCACTCTAATTTTAATTACAGGTCCTGACTTTTGGGGTCTATTAAACCCTGAATGGAGTTTATGCACAAAAGGTAGAAGACAATCTCCTGTAGACTTAGATCCAGAACAAATATTATATGACCCATATCTAAGGCCTCTCAATATTAGCAGCCACAGAGTAAGTAAAAAAAGATATATTTAAGTAAATATATGTATATTATTAATCACTTATTCAGAACAAAGTGCTCTAAAATAAAATCTAAAAAATTAAATAAAAGCAAATAGTCCTAAAATATGCATCACATACTTTCCAAGATTCCATTAATTGCGAGTTAACTGGACTCAAGTTAAACACGTTTCAAGACAGAGATTTTTTTTTAAAGAAATGCATTCAAACAGATTTTATGGAGAAACATAATACTAAATGAATGACGATACATCAAATAACTTTTCTGGTAAGTAATGTGTTTAACCTGGGTCAATTTAACAAACATTTTACGAAAATTTAGTTGAAAGTTAGAAAGTTAGTTGAAAGTAAATTCACATTCAGGGGTGAAAAAACCGAGGCGCCAGCGGGTAATCTCTCATCGCTAAATTTTATTAGTTTTTTTGGTTAAATTTTATTAGCATTGACCCAAAACGAGATGAAAAATTATGCCAAAAATTACTAATAAAATTTTGCGATAGAAGACTGTCTTCCTGTGCTTAGATTTTTACCTCCCTGATCGTGGGATTGATATAAAAATGTGTACAACATTTTATAAAGTATTTCATCTGTTACTGCATTTACGTTGCCCAAAAATAATGCATAAATTTATATTACTTAAAATGAACTTTTATTTTGTTCCATAATTATATTATTTAAATTAAGATCCAAAGCAATTTCTTAATTTTTGGGACAGTTTTGCCGCATCTGGCTGTTTTCTTAATTAGACATTATGAATTTACACCAATAAGTTTTAATAGTTATTCTTCGTTTAATAATTATAAGATAGTCTATAAACAAAATAAAATAAAATTGCAATTCAAAATTTTTTGATGTGAATTAAATATTTCGAATTAAAAAAGTCTCCTGATATGGCAAAATTGTGGAATTTTTTTGTAAACCTCAATAAGGCCATTCCAAGAAATAAAATATTGCAAGTCAAATAGGTCATTACATTGCGATATTATTTGATATGGGATATGAAGTAAATATTAAAATTTTGAATAGCTTAAGAGTGGAATTCCAAGAATAAAAATTGCATGAAATAATGTTTTTATTTTAGATAAAAATATCAACATTAATGTATTCATATTCTTATAAATGAAAAGAATTTTTCAAGTCACTTAACTAATTTAACGAAAATTACATTTTTAATAAATCTGTGGTCTAAAAACCCTTAAACGTAATTGAGAATCTGACTTTAAAGATTTGTGTGTACATTTAAAAAAGGCTGGCATTTTACTAGTTAAAAAAATGCTTCTACTTAAAACTTATTTGTATCATGTTTTAATTCTTTTCCTAACGCCAGATTATTTTTCATCGACATCAAAGCTAATTAAAAATTTCACATGGGAGAGTTTTATTTTTGCTACTCAATTTATGGTGTTTTTATTTTTGTTAATTAATTTCTTTAGTGCGTCTAATTAAACTTCTAAATTAAGTTCGAGTAAAATACTTCTTTATCTCTTCATGAATTTTTTCTTTAAAATTTACCAGAAGATGATATTAAATTTTATAATTCTGTTTGGACTTTAAATAATTTTAAGTACTTTTTAATTAATATTAATGAATATGGATTCCGCGTTTTTCTAATTAGCATACGTAAAATTTAGGTATTTTTTTTTTAGAATTAGATTTATCTAATGAAGGTACTTAATCTCATTTTACAAATACAGTAAAATTAAAGGAAATTAGTTTCAAGAAAAATCATGTATGAATTTTTAAAGTGTTGTAATTAATTAAACGTAAGATGTTAAATTAAAATTAAGGATCCAGTGGCTAAGCCACAAGAGTCCATTATTATTCTTTTTAATTATCCATTCTGATGCGTAGTTTATCAAGAGAACTTAACTAAGCTATAATAATTTATAATGTAAGAAATGAGTTGACAACTTTTTTATCACCACTGACGCATTTCAATATGGCCACCAACTTGTGGGCAACCAAGTAGTCCACCAACTAAATACCAATATTAAAAAAAAAAAAAACTAAAACATCATGTGTGTTTTCTATTATATTTGTGTTAGAACTAACTTCAGACAATATTCTATGAGGGATTTGAAAAAAAAAATCCAAAAAAAAAAAAAAGAAATTTCTAAAAAAAAAATTTGCAATCAAAAAGAGAATCATTTTGGAACTCTGTCGTCATGCAATCACATGCGGGTATTTCCATGAGCACATGTCGTGTAAATCACACACTGTGATTTTTAATACCAGTATTTTACAACGGAAAAGTGTAACTTTACCAGAGATATTGCATTAATTGAATAAGGCCATACGGCCTTTTCAAAAATGATGGTATCCAGCATTTTAGAAGTTACTAATAATGTGACTTACACGACAAGAGCTTATGGAAATACCCATGCATGCATGGACCAATTTACATTATTGTGTAAGTTATAGACGGAGACCGAAAAATATGAAAAAGGTCGAATAATTGATGTGATCAGAAATACATGTCAGATTAAAAAACGAAAAAACGCGGATTAATATATTTTTTTAATTTACACCGTGATGAGAATTTTCACTTCCTTAACAGAAACTCTGGAAGTCAAAGAGGTCCAACTTCAAAATTTGGAATGACAACGCAACTGTTTTATTGCATATTCGGATTTTACAGAAAAAAAAAATATTTTTAATAATGAAAGTTTTTTTTTTTTTTTTTTTTTTGTAATTTCGTTGATCACGGCAAATTCGAACAAATTTAATAGATACACATTTAGGCTTTCCCAACCAGGTTTTGCCATCTCGAACCATGTTTATCCAAAACTTTTGTCTCCAAGATAGCCGTCTTTTATGGGAATAGTATTTCTCGAAAACCAGCCGTGGCGATTGTGTCGATGACGCTTTATATGATTTTTTCATAAAAACTAATAGATATATATTAAGTTAGTTTTCTGTTTGCATATTTTTTATCCAATCAATCATTTCTAAATAATAACCTGCGTATTTTGATCTTTTAACCCTCTGGCAATCTTGAAAAAAGACAAATATTTAATTTTGTTTCCTCTGCATTTCGTTTGTTAATGCTAACAAAACATAATTCGCTTAACATTCTATTAAAATACTTTATTACGAACATAAATGCGAACCTTGAGAGTAATAATCATTGTATAATGCAATAAAAATTTATTAAATCATTAGGTTTATATTACTTTAAATCTTCTCATATTGCAGTGAAACCTGGAATTTAGTGAACGTATTAACATGGATTTCTCAGAGAGAGTATTAACGTGTAAATATACACAGGGTTCGCACTATTACTAAACTTTTTGTACTTTCCTACCACATTTTTTAAACGGTAATATTTATTGTATAATTCTATTGTAGATGTTAAACGGACCTTCGATGAAGATTTTTGATTTCAAATACTGGTACCTTTCCTTCCGAACGGTAAACGTATAATATTCATTATTTGGGGCTGGGGTGTGTTGTTATTCTACATTTCAATGGCTCCTATTGTTTTTTATTAATCATTTAACTAAAGGGCGTATTGGGGTGTATGTTTTTTGATTACTATAGAATAACACATAGGACGAAATATAAACGAAAATAAATATATAAAATCTTTTTGCACTGCCTGAGCAAAAGATGGGGAAGTATAAATTTTAGGGGGAAGTATCATAAATTTCAAGGGGAAGTGGGATTATAAGTTTTGATGATTGGTTAGTTATTTGAACAATAAAATTGCAAGTAGGGCAGAAGACTTTTCAATAATTCTAATAAATGTAATATATATATATATTTGTAAATTAGTACATTTTCCACTTTTTTCTTTAAGAGTTCGCCCTTGATACTATCGTGACGATGTGATACCTGAAACATGAGCCTTACGTTTTCTTTTTATGAATGGACTTTTTGAGCATCAACTCATCTCTGTCTGTCTCGAAGATGTTCTGTGCTCTAGCTATTTATTTACTTTGTGTTTTATGTATTAGAGTTTTTCTTTTCTTTTCTATGTTTGAAACTGGAAGTTTTTGAAAACAAATCCCTGCGTTCCGGGGAACTTACCCAGTGGACCAAGCAGGGCCTACACCGGATTCTAGATATCTGATGATGTTGATTCACTTATGCATAAAAGGAAGTAAAATGGCATTTTTTATTTGCCCCAATCAAAAAAAAAAAGTTTATGTACAGAATTTCGAATATCAAATATCTTTTGCAGTAAAGCAAACCAAATTCAATTTAGTAGACTATAGCTGCCAAAGTTTAGCGCTTTTTTCTTACCACACAAAATTTTAAAGAAATTTCTGACTTATTGAATCACAGAGTTTCCAGTTAAATCTGGAGACGCCTAATTTCAATTCCAAACTTGCAATTGGCACCAATAATATTTTAATAAAATCTTTCTTTTACAACAAAATCTTAAACTAACCCCACAAACACTCGACTTATGGCCATAAGCTGGTTTCGTTGCGGCCAGAAAGAGTTACGGCCGTTTGTGACTAAACAGTATTGTGCCATAAATGACGCGCCGCTAATTGCGGCAGCGATCGTCAAGCCGCTAACGGATCGGCGATGAAAAAACTGTTGCGTTTACATTGCCGGCCAACTTTTAAGGGTCGGTTTCTGGCTAGCATGTAACGGCCCACCATTTTGTAGAAAGCAGAGGGCTAATGTCGTTTAACCAGAATTTTTATTCAAAGGGAGGAAATGTTTTTTGTCTCCATTTCTTTCAGCGTAAGTTTATTTTAAATCTGAGTTTAAATAAGCATATAAAAATTATGCGAGATATATATTTAAAACAGTGAAATAGATAGCATATTTTTATTTAGTTTGAAAAAATTGAAAAAAAAATAGAAATGGTTTTAAAAATGTACCGTAATTTCGGGTGTATAAGCCGCAGGTCAAACAATTCTTTTTCGACCCAGAATTTTTTAAGAAACAAATATGACTAGTTAGATCGCCGTAAATATTTGTCTTCAATCACTAAATAAAATTTCTGGGTCCAAAAAGAATTGTTTGATCCGCGGCTTATACACCCGAAATTACGGTATATAATAGTCCAAGTATTTTTTTTTCAGCGACGCCTTATTACATCCATTACTCACAAAAAAAGGAAGAAAGGAAGAAATTGAATAAATATTTAAAATGATTTATAATAAATAAATAAAAAAAACTCATTTAGATTGTACTTAAAGCAGTCTATCTTTCACCCCTCTCAGTAATTTCAAACTTTCGCATTACACACGCAATATTATTTTTAGCCAAAAATGCGTAAATATTTCTAAAATTGGCGATTGCAGCATGTCTAAAATTGGCTTAAAAATACAGTTAATTTCTCTGTTTCTCTTTTTAAGGAAAGATCATAATTTTTCTTATTCAAAATGTTTGTTTTGTTGAAAGTATTTAATAAAATGTGGAATTTATTTTTTATGCTTTAAAACGTACGTTAAACGACTTCTTTTTCACACATACTTAAAATTTTCGAATAAAATTATCTTCTCTGTAAATTTCGTAATAAAATGTATATATGTATGTTTTTATAAACACGCTGGAATGAAATTCACTTGAAAGTATTTTCCTTATTATGCAAAAGCAAAATATGTCATATTGAATAGAATAACGAAAAATTTTCTTTTAAAGAAAAAAAAATAAACCTTTAAACATTGAACGAATTCCAATTTGAAGAAGCATCTAATAAAAACATCTATTTAAATTCATATTTGTTCGGAAACGAATGATAAGGAGCTGTTACTCAGAAACTATGAATCGAAATGTGGTTTATATTTATTAGTAAATGTAAAAAATAAATAAATAAATAAAAAATCAGCAAACACTGTTAAATTTCGTGTTTTGAATCTGTGTTCTGGATATGACTGTTTACTGCGAGACAGGAGGTAAACGGTTGTTACGTGACCACAACCGCTTACATCCCAATATTTTTTTTATTTATAAGAAAATGGACAACTTTTTCAATTTCAAATCGCTTTAGTTATCAGGCTAGCCAGTTTAATGCATTTTCCTTTAAAAATGAGTCAGAAATTGCATAAATATTTAGCGTTGTTGAACAGGGAATTTCGCAGTCGCCTTATAGCTGAACGAAATCTTTTGTGAAAACAAAACATTATATAAAGTTATTTGTGTAAATGTAGATTATATATTTAAATATTTATTATCAATATTTTATATGATATAATTCATATTTACAGTAAACTCTGTCTAAGACGCAATCTATTGGGACAGAGAAAATTATCCATAGTAGACAATATTTCATTTTAGAGAAATTTTTCTCTATGTCTATGGATTCACAAGAAGTTGATAAACTTTCAGAGTTAAACTAATTTCCATCTTATACAGAGTCCGTCTTAGATAGTATACTGTATTTGTATTGTTATATTTTTTTTTTTGTTAAAAAATTAATTTTTAAAGAAGATAATTGTGAACTTAAACAAAATATTTGTTTTATTAAATTCTGATTGTTAAAAGACATTTTCGTTTTCGTTAAAAGACATTTTCGTCCCCCCCCCCCCATTTCTCAGCAGATGATGAAATTTTATAAAAGCTTTCTTTATCTTTGAAAAACAGAGGAAAAAAAATCTTGTAACAAAAAAATAAGTTTGAAAAGACATGACTGAAGACGAAAGTTTTCTTTTAAACTATTTAATTCATAATTATAGATTTTGATAAATAGCAACTCGTAAAAAAATATCCCCCTAAAAACCTTTCTCTTTTTCCCATTACAATTGCTAAAAAACATTTGGTGAATACTGGAAGCAAAAGTGTAGAGTACTGCTTGCGCTCAAGGTCACTACTGCCTGAGTCAAAACGGGGTGAGGGGATTCTCGGAATTTTGCGGGGTTGGCATTGCTATAGAGAAACTGGACATACCCTTATCATTCTTCTCTGCACTGTAGTATGAGTATGTTGTTGACATTTAACGACTGCAGAAATTCTCGAAATAATATTTTCTAGATTATAAATGGTAAGTCTTACCTAGTATGTATTTATTCATTAAACTTTTATTAAATTATATTCTGAATTTTCTTTTGCATCATTGTTTTTAACATAAATTTGTTGTAAAGTAATGCAAAATAAATCTATGAGACATTTTTATTAAATGCAGAATATTTACTTGTGATGTATCTGGCGCAAAGCAATCGCAAAAATGTGATAATTTTAATTTAGTTAAAGGTTATTCTTATTGTCGCATCTTTTTTTCGAAGTAATTATTTTCATTTTACGACGATGCACACGTATGCGATAAACATATCGCGACTCCTTGAATAGTTTAATATGCGTAAAATTTATGTTTATTTTAACAGGTAAAATATGCTTTCTTTTCACACGTTAGTTTAAATTAGCAATACAGAGCATGTGTTTAAAAAATACCACTAAAACTTGATGATCTTAATTTGTATAAAATTTATTCTTATTGTTATTATTGTACCTTTTCGAATAATGGTTGATATTTTAAAACCGCGGATGGATAATATTACATAATATTTAAAATAGATTGCTTTTTATCATATTGACATTTTGTGCAAATTACGAAATATCAACCATGTATTTTTATATTTTTTCTCAAAGTTTGAAATTTGATCTTTTTTTTAATGTTATTTTCCGATTATGTCATTAAAAATTCTGTGAAAGCTTAGTAATTTCAATTCGTTTTTATTGTAAAAAAATATTCGCAAAATTTAATGCTCGTAAAATTTCGACTAGTATAGAAAATTTTATTAATTAAAAAATAGGATTAAAAAAAATCAGAATAAAATTTAATTCAATAAAATTATGCAAAATCGTTAAAATAATGATGGCATTTAAAATTACTGCAAAGATTAAAGTATGTTTGTGAGGTATTTAACCCGGGAGAAGGCGCGCTTACCCAGGGTATGAATGGTTTTAACTTTGTCACCAATAAAATCAAATTAAAACAGTCGCTTTATTTAGACGGAGAAAATTCTTATAAATTTTGCGATAAAATAAGTTGAAGGTAACTTTTAAAAAATTAGTGGTTGCAATTGTAAAAACCATACGCACTCCGGGTCTTTTAGGCCCTGCGCGCGTCCTCCCGGGTTAAAGTAATGTTTGACTATTGTTGCTACTTTACTCTAGCGAAAGCACCTGCTTTCGCTATGGACCTACTTTCCTATGGAAGCAAAAAATTTAAATATCTCTTTCGTATTTCAATATATACATATACATTATGTACCATTTACGGCATGTAATACGCGGATCAAACAATTCTGTTTTGACACAGAAATTTTATTTAGTAAATGAAGCCAAATATTTACTATTATTGGATAAATTATAATTTATTTAAAACATTTCTGGGTCGCAGCGTCCCTAAAATTTTCCCAGTTTCCTACCACAATTTTAGAACGATAATATTTATTGTAGAGTTTCATTGTAGATGTTAAAGGAATCTGAGGCGAAGATTTTTGATTTAAAATACTGGTAGAAAAGTGCGAAAATGTTAGGGACGCTGCGACCCCTGTATCCTATTTAAATAGATTTATGCAGTCATTACTATTTATTACTTTATAGATGATAAAAAGCAAAACTTTCTAACTGTTGAAATATTACGCTGCTTTGAGATAAATCGTATAGTGATTTGTCTCTTACATAAAAAATGAAATGTTTCAGCAGATATTACTTTAATAAGGGATTCAATAGAATAAGATTTTATACATAAGTTACTCTTAAAATTCCAAAACATTTGATGCGCGAAAACAGAACCTTTAAATGTGTTTTGGATAAAAGAAGCGATTGATTTTTTTTTTCAATTTTATTTTGGTAGGAAGAAAATATCTAGGTTAAAATGATCTCCAATAAATGCTTCAAAGAATAATAAAAGCGTAAAGACAAGTACGAAGAAAAATATTCCACATATTTCTAATCTCTTCATTTTCATTGAAATATCGATAAAGCATTTAAAGCAGCTTTAGTCCTTGCAACCCATACCTCCGTTTTCTTTTTTAAACCTTAAGCAGCAGGAATTAAACGAAAATAGTAATAAAAAATAACATAAAAACTATGAGATAATCGATCTTACAATCGTCTTCCTTATGAATTTAGCGTACTTAAGTTAATTACGTTTTGATCCGGCGAAAGCTAATGGACGCAGTGAAGCAACATAATTATCCTAACAATGGATTGTTACGAATATATTTTTATCTGCCTAATGCAGTTGATGAAAATATCGCGTGGATGTACAAGAAAGAATATATACTATTGGTTTAAATGCCAATAAAAGGTAAAAGAGACGAAAAAGTGTAACATGAATTTTTAAATAGCTATGCATACCGGGGCATACAATATTTTAATTTTTCGCCTTATTATATATTGTTTAGTGAAGGATATCCAAGCACTTAATATAATTAAATGCTGTGTTTCCAAACTATACGCTTATATATAAACGCACATGTCAGTTGAGAAAATAGCTGCGTGGAAAATACAAAAACATTTTTTTGCAGCGCTGTTTTCTTAGAGAAAATCTCATCTTATTTTACTACAGATATTGTAGGATTAAATAATATCACACAAAACTAGTATAGGAATAAAATTTCACTCTTTACCTGATAACATCAGTTAATTGGTATGTCATTTATTATTTAGATTGCTGAGTTGCAAAAACTTCTATGAAAAAAATATTTGCCTTATTTAACCCTTTGAGAGTCATAGTACTTTTATTACTAAAATTTTAAAATGATTGAACGACACTGACATTTACGAAAAAATTTATGTGCGAATAAGTAAAAGGTTTTCTTTATGTATATTACAAACAACACCTAACTGCAAACTTGTGGTGCTAATGAAACAATTGGGAACTCAAAGTAAGCAGTATATATAAAAGACCGCCGAACACCAACATGTTACTCATTACGTAAGAACTTGTTTAATATGGATAATACTACTATTTTAAAATGTGATAGCAAAGAAGCAATCTGCATTAATAAAATATAACCAACGGCAAAACTCTTAAAAATTCGTAAATTATAACAATATATTCAACCTTTCGTTTGATAAAACACCGATTTTTTGGCATGATTAATCAAAGCGTGTTAATTAATTTTATGATGTCTGCCTTAAAGAGCCCTTAACTTTGCGAAAATATTAATTTCAAAAATTTTTACTTGACACTAGAACCGCGGTGACGGGTCATTTTGACCGTACCTAATTGAGTAGACGTCGATTGAAACAAGAAAATTCTTTATGAAATAAGGTAAATAAAGGCTAGGCAAAAATAATTTAAATACGTAAGTTAAATTGTTTTGAATAAAATTTCTGAAGTGAAATATTTTTATAGAATACTAGTAAAATTTTCCGAGGTTCTAGTTTTCAATAAACTTTTGCAACACTTGTATAGCCTAGAACAGGGCTGTTCAACGTGGCGCCCTCGTGAAAGACCAGAAAAATTGTACAGAAATTTTTGCCTTATTAAATCTTCGAATATCACCCATTTAATAAGGTCTTGATTTCTATAAGAATTTTTTTTTTTGTAACTTGCAAGCGCCAGGTAGGACAGCCATGGTCTAGAGCAAGGTTGTCCAACCTACCGCCCGCGGAATAACAGAAAATTCTTAAAGAGATCGAGACTTCAATAAATCGGAGATATTCGGAGATTTAATAAATCAAATAATTCTGTAATTTTTTCCGGTGACTCGCAGGCGCCAGGTTGGACAGCCCTGGACAAGAGAAATTATGCAAAGATTGAATGATTATGAATAATTGAAAGTGTGTTTTACTATACATCCACTTCCTTAAAATATATAAATAAACAGAAATATTTAAATCCGTTTTTGTCAGATGTTTTTTATGTATTCGTGGGAAGTCGTATTTGGAACGAGTTCCGTTATTTTCCAGGTGAAATATCAGGATTTGTTTTCTAAATCTAAAAATAAATCTAGTTCACACGCTCTTTATTTTATATTATATTATATTATTATAAGTAAAACTTTTCTATTAAAAGAAAAAAACAGGTACCGAAGGATTTTCTAGTCTGAAAATTCGAGAACCCGTACGAATCCTGAAAAGGATTGAACTTTAACATAAATATTTTAATTGATTCTTTTAGTTGGGGGAAGATCCTTAAAGTGCATTGAGTGATGACAATTTTTGCCCTTTCATGACAATATAAATTAACCCCTTAACGGTCGCATTAAGTTACGGTTTAAAAATTCAAATCAATATTGCTACCATATTTTTGAAAAAAATATATTCATTTTTATTAATGGCAAGTAAAATGATACCAGAATAAAACCAATAACACTATTTTATAAAGCTGGCGGTAATCAAACAATTCTGAATAAAAGCCGTGAAACTTGCAGCCCATGAATATCTCGGGCGCGACGATTAAGTATTTAATAGTAAATTTTGTTCTGTTTAATGGTCGAAATCTGCGATTAAAAAACTTTTAAAAAAAGTCACTATTTTATGTTAACGTCCAGTTTTTAAAAGGTAAAATTAACAACTATGTACATTTTAATAAATGTATTATTATGTTCTTCGTAATGTACACTTTTTTTTAAAAGAAAATGCTCGATAAAATATAATCATTTTATTTTTACAGATGTTGTTACATTTTTTAAAACTTTTCTGAAACTTATTTCATTTTAAAATTCTGATCCCTAGGGTTACGAAAAACACTTATAAAAAAGAATTCTAAAACGCTTTAAAGAGTAAAAAGTTGTAAGATAATTGAAATTCTAAAATGTAGTTAAATTTTATTTAAAAAATTAAATTTTTTAATTCATGAGTTGAATTTCTTTTATTTTTTTATTTTTATGCTTTAAAAATATATACATGCAGGATATTTGACTGTCAACACTCAAATGACTCCAGAAATAATATAAGATTGGAAACCGAATGATAGATGTAAAATATTTTCATCAAAACTATTCAAATATGTCAAATTTGAGCCCCAACCACCCCAAATCCCTGTGGATCAGAGAGGATCCAACGTTAAAATCTTGAATGGTAACCCGTCATTTTTTATTGCAGATTCTGATTATGTGGGCAAAAATACGCTAACATTGTATTTGAGTAATTCCGTGAGCACATGTCGTGTAAGTCACATACTATGATTTTGGATACCAGTATTTTAAAACGGAAAAATGTGACGTATTTTTCAGAGCTATTTCATTAATTGAATAAGGCCATGCAAACTTTTCGAAAATAACGGTGGCCATCAATTTAACAGTTGCAAGAAATGAGACTTACACGACAAGTGCTCACGTAAATACCCATTTAACATTTATTTTAACACTAGAACGCCCGGAAGGAGTAGATTCGACGCCAATAATGTGATTAAATTTCAATGTGAACCAGAAAATGTTTTATTGAAATAATTTAAATTTAATCAACGCAGATTTGCGTTAAATAAATCAATTAAATAATTTTGAATAAAAATTCTCGTGAAAAATTTTATTATCAAACTTGAGTAAAATTTCCGGGCGTTCTAGTGTTAACTTTTGTTAGACGGCGAAGAAATCGGACAAAATGCGCCAGGTACATATTTTGTTTTTCCAATCATGTGTTTCCATCACAAAATCTGATTGTGTAATGTTTTCAAAACCGACATGGTCGTTTTGGAGTGAATAAAAGTTTGGCGAAAACCATCAGTGATGTTGTTTAATTTTAAATATAATTAACATTAATTTTTATTTAACCCTTTGAGCTCTGGTGGGTAAATTTCTTCAAAAGTCAAAATGTCACATTGGCACCAGTATTTTGAAAAGAAAAAAAAACGATTGACAATATACGCGGGGAAAAAAAAAATGCAATAAACCTTTTTCAAATAAACTTGGTAAAATTTTCTGGTGTCGTTGTGACATTTCGGATTAAAATTAGGTGGTAGAAAATTCTACCATCAGAACTCAAAGGGTTAAGTCTGTTCAACTTTTTACTAAACATTTTTCTTCTTTGTTTACTTTTAACTTATTCTTTAATGAAATTTCTGGTGTCAAAAGAAATTTTCTCATATGGTAACGGTCGAAAAGACCACTCGTTACCGTTCTAGTGTTAATTGTATAAAGGTCAATGATTAAATAAAGTCAGATTTCATATGGAATAGTGATAACAGTAAAATGACTGAGCCTTCCTCTAAACGTCACGCCATTGCTTTAATCCTCTAATTCGCATGCTGGAATATGTTCCAGTATTCCGTAATATCAGGAAATCCAAATTCATACAAGAATATTTGAATAATAAATTTTGCGTTATTTAAATACGGAATATTTGTTATTAAATTAAGCAAATATTGCAATTTTAATTTTTTGGCATGGATTTTAAATATCTTAATTAAAAAGATCAAAAAATTTGAAAGACACTTTGTAGCAAATACGTATTAAAGGGTTTTCTTTAATGATTATTTGCTGGCGACGCTTTAAGTTTTATAGGAGAATGTTATTGTAGAAAATATTTTACTTATTTATTTATACACTACTATAAAATAGCAAATGTGACTAGATATGCAAACACACACACACACACACACACACACACACATATACCGGGTGTCCCAAAAATGACTGATGGATTTTAAAATTCAATAACTTCCAAACGGTGACAGCGATTTAAAAAAATTTTGCAGGAGGGTTATATATAATGTCAGGCGTTTTTTACCGTTATTTTTTATTTTAGTTAAAATTTTGAACAATAGGTGACGCTGGCGGCTATTGAAGGCCAAATCGTCGCTTCACACAGCACTGATCACCTGGCCTTCAATCGCCGTCAGCGCCACCTATTGTTTGAGATGCGAATAAAATAAAAAACTAGGTAAAAAACTCCTGACATTATACATAACCCCTCCTGCAAAATATTTTTAAATAGCTGTCACCGTTTACAATTTATTGAATTTTAAAATCCATCAGTCATTTTTGGGACACCCGGTATATATATATATATATATATATATACCGCCCGTCTCTATGTTTGTTACTTTTCGAGTTTCTTGTTTAAGTTATTTATGAGTTGTTATTTGTTGGATCAGTTTATAATTTATGGATTAGTTATTGTTCACGTAGTGGTTTTTCAAGTTTGTTTAGCGGTGTAGATGTTCGTGAGTTTTTGCTTTTAAGAATATTTTTATATTTTATATATTTCTTTAGTAATTATATATGGTGTGCGATTTGAGTTTAATATATCAGTCTTATTTAAATATATATATATATATATATATATATATATATATATATATATATATATATATATATATATATATATATATGTATATATATATATAAATTATGAAAAATAGCGGAAGAAAGGACATTTATAATGTGTCATGATAAGTACCGTGTTCTGTCAGAGCAACATACTAAAAGGTTGAAAGCATTTAATTATGTTTCTGTAAATCATATAGAAATAATTATACAGGCAGAATAACATAATTTAAAAAATTGATATTTCTGGAGAAGAAAGCAAAATGAAAGTGATGAGAGCTGAAATAGTTTTGCTGATAGTGAAAGCAAAATGACAGTAATTTCGAAAAAGGAACGTATTATTTTCTTTCTTATATTGAGACTAGTAATTCAAACGTTATGGGTGAAAATACAGTGGCTTAATCAGGATGGATATCAAACCAAAAATACTGAAAGGTTCTTCTTCTCTTTCATTCATAGCAGAAAATTTTCTGATTAGAAAAAAGCGAACAGAACTTTCAGTAATTACCGGTATCCAGAGATCTTGGCCGCCCAACCTAGTTACGCCACTGAAATATATGCTTAAAAACGAAAAGCAGCATAGTATTATTTACAAATTGAATTTTTTTTAGTGGTCAAGTGAAAGGCGATTAATAAAATTTGAACAGACAGCTTCCGCGGAAATTTAGAGACCATAGGTGCCAACCTGCCATAGATTATCCGTAATATGAGCGTTAATTTGACCCTGGTTTAACCCATTAATGCCTAGCTTCCCTTTTTAGGGACGATTATAAAACAGACAATAAAACACTTTCGACACCAGTGAATAGAATAAAAAATAAGCACTATTTTCACGAGACAAATTTCTCAATAAATAAAGATAAAAGTTATTCGTCTTTTAAAAGTGGGAGGAAACTCAAAATTTCATTTTTAATGAGGAAAATAGTTTGGGCATTAATGAGTTAATGAGTTTCGAACCAGAAATTAAAAAAAAAAGTAAAATTAAGTATGTTTCACTATTAATCTTGAAATTAAATAAATAAATATTCATGAAATATATTTTCTGGTTTGAAATGACGTTAACCTGGATCAAACTAATCCATGTATTACGGAAGATTAGTTGAAAGTTGGCAGCTATGAAGGACTTATTAATACAAGAAATATTGCTGAATTAAAAAAATGGGATTATGAGCTTTGTGTTTGTGTGTAAGAAGGGGTGAAGCTAAGAATAACAAAAAGTTGACAAATACTACATATGTATGTGTATATATATAAATATAAACACTTTTGTATAATTATATGTGCATAAGCAAGAATACTTAACCATTTTCGGCACACTCTGCCCGGTTTGGGATACTTAATTTTAATTCCAAACTTGCAATCGGCACCAATAATATTTTAGTAAAATTTTGCTCTTAAAATAAAAGCTTAAATTAAGGAATTTAAAATATCTAAGAAATTCGTTTGTGAATTCCGGTGTCAGTCGATAATTTTCCATTTTACTAACAGATTTTGCTGTGCCGGAAAGGGTTAAAAAAATATTGGAGTGTGAAGGACCATATATGATAGATTTTGTTGCACTATTGTTTAACCCTTTATATACGGAAGCCTTTTACGAAATTTTTAGTGTTGTGCACCTGGTTTTTAAAAACAGAAATATGTGCCTTATGAAATAGTGAAAATGTTCGGATTAAGTAAAGCAAATTTTACAGTAAAATTTTTTTGGCGGGGATAAAAAAATATTCCTAGCACTTTTTGCGGCACGTATATGGGTCGCTCGTTTTCAAGGAGATCATACTAGTGAAATCGTGGCAAGATTTTGCACCTCAGCAATACCATTTTTTCTTATTTAATCGAATATTCCTCCTTATAAACGAAGGATTATTAAATATCGGAAAATCAGCCTTTTTCTGTATGGCTCTGCAAAATTTGAGTGTTCCAATGATGTTTATATTTAAATACCAGTAATTCGACTAGTAAATATTCTCTTATTTAATTACATAATTTATATGATTAAACAAAGTCCATACTACTACTTATAAACAGAGGTATTTTAAAGTACACACTTCTATAAACCCTATTTTTCGACGCATAATTCAATCACCTTATATTCCCTTACGTATTCTATGCTATAATTTTCTTATCAATTCCAGAAAAATTGCGTTCACAGATCTTTGCACAACGGTCGATAGCAAGCCATATGTTTTCTACAATATCAATGTACGCGGCTTGATATAAAATTTTAATTTTCTTTAAAAATCAAGTTTACTTATCATGAGTATGAGTACATTTCTTAGAATTTTTACTCTATCCATTCAGATTTTAGAATTTCTATTTAATACTTAATTTCTATTTAATACTTAAATGGTAGATTTTGTTATCGCTATATGTAATGGTAGTATTATTATTATGTTTCTATGATTAAATGAGGCAAAGTCATTTTCAGAAATTGTCGTAAAACCACACGCACTCCGACTGATATTTTATTTTTTTTAATTTACGCACAGTTTTAATTCACATATTTAACAGTTTTTGGGAAGATGTGCAGTAGGGTGGAGCGAAAAAAATTTTTTTTTGAAAATCAAAAACGGGTAGGTGCCAAAAGTTGCCTTTATACTAGTACATCAACTGTGTGAAATTTTACAGCTGAAAAAAAATGGCTTGAGTCTGCGCTTTTGCTCCAAAAATCGAAATTTTGGGTAAATTTTGTCATTTTTTGACATTTTTTCAAAAAAATTAAAAAATTCCTACAGAGCTGGTTAGTATTTAAAAGTGTTGCTTAGATCTTTATATTTATCTGCTTAACATATTTAAACTATAAAACAATATCTGTAGTCTGTATAATTGGAGCAAATCTGACAACTTTTTGTAAAAAATCAGCGTTAACCTCTCTATTGGAGCATACAACGAAATGTTGTTTTGAATGCATTTCTTATCTAGTTGCTTTCAAAACTACTGTGTATATAACTCATAGAGGTGGTTGCATTATCCCACCCGTATCAACCATCCAATCATCTAGGCCCAGTGTTTTATTTATGTATTGAATTGTTATTTTTTCCCCCGAAGACGAGTATAAGTTTTCTATATATCAAAGTAATTTATCTCTTCTTTATATTCACTGACTTTGGATGATTTGGATCATGCTGGTGTGACCTGCTGCACGTATATTTTTATACCATGTATAACAGAAGAGAAGCTGAGCAATGTATTGGGTATGTTCTTAATTGAACCTATTCAGCAGTCTATTATCTTCATTAAAATTTCATGCAATTAGTACATTATGATTGGAAGTTTTGTTATCACAGCATTCTTTCAATCAATTACATTTTATATGCAATGATTTGCCTAAAAATTGATTGTATGAATTTAATTTCTAGTATGTCATCAGTTATTGAACCTATTACATTGAATATATGCTGAGAAGCCAGCTGTTTAATATTATAACGATTGTCACAGAGGATTGCAAACAAAATTTGCAAAAACTACTTGTTGTAAAACAACAATATTTATAAAGAAGTTTTAGTATGCTTTATGTCGTTTCCTGTGTTGTTCCGTAGTCTAGTAATTTCTAATTAGATTTTAGATCTATTATTTAGGTGTGTAGTACATTTGGTATAAAACATCACGCGGTATAAACTTGGATTATACATTTTGTGAGTGAACATATAAACGCGATTGACAATCTGTGCTTATATAAAGCGGAAAATTTTATTAACTTTATGAGCTGTCTTTTGTGTGAGATGTTTTCTAAATTCTTATTCCCCATTCTTTCTGAGAAATAGCTTTCCTTATGAATTAGCTTTGCAATATCCGACAGAAATTTCTAGTCTGTTCTGAGTATCTTTTTCTCAATTTGAGAAAATAATTTTTCAAACTTATTCTCTATTTTATATAAAAAAAAAAAAAAAAAAAAAAAAAAAAAAAAAAAAATTGTAATAGGAAGTGAATAGTACGCAGACAAAGATTTTCCTGATTGATCCGGTGAATCCGTGTAGCTTAGAACGTTTTATATCGACTTCTCAAATAATTGACGCAGAGGAAATTCACTGGAGTTGAAGTAGCGAATGATTCAATATTATACACAATTCTAAGTTTACCCCATGCAAAATGGTCCACAGTGACAAATAAAATTCTTTTTAATTTTAAATGAGCACTTATAGTCGATTAGAATCCGTACATTCCCTCATAAAGTACTATGCATTATAAGTTTGTGCCCAACACATTTCACCATCAAATGTTGTCCGCTCATAAAAAGGGGATCTAAAAGTTAATAGGAAATTACCTAGATACGAAAACACTTAGAAAACGGCATAAAACTAATGCAAAAAAAAGTTATTTACAACAGCGGTTGCTTTACACATGGAGAACAAATTTTCATTGCAATTCTTTCTGACGATCACCATCACATGAAACAGCTCGCTTCTCAACATATAAAAAATGCAAAAGTAGAATAAATGATGGCATACTTATAGTTGAAATATCTGAAATCATCTTTGAAGCAAATCATTACGTAAAAAAAATACAATTGACTGAAAAAATGTTGTGGTAACAGAACTTCCAATCACTATTCATCAACTGAATGTAAGTTTGATAAATACAGAGCTGCCAACTTCTACGCCTATTTAAATCTTATAATCATGTTTCGAACCACAAAAATGTTTTTGTAAAATGTATACCAAATATATTCAGTGTTATGCATTACAGTACATATTCTTAATTATTTACTAAAATTTCTGTTTCTAATATGTTTGTGTGACTGTAAATAGGCGTAGTAGTTGGCAGCCATGTAAATATAATAGATGGCAGAATAGATCCCTTTAATAATATTCCCGTGCATTACTCTGCTTGTCATTTTTTTGTATAAACTGTAAAAATATACATGAAGATAGTTACAGCAGCATGTGGATGCAAAGAACAGATAAACAAGGTGGAAGCATCGAAAAGATGCCACATTTTTATAAAGAAAATCACAAATCAATGTATAAATAAAACACTGTACTAAGATGATCGAATAGTTGGTCCGGGTGGTATAGGAAATATAGCCACCTCCACGACGCATGTCCAAGGTAGTTTTGAAAACAAGAGCTGTATTAAAAACAGTAATTCGTTGTATGACCCAATAAAGTGGTAATGCTGTTTTCTTACTAAAAGTTGTCTGTTTTGCTCCAGCTATAGGGAATAAACATATTGTTTTATAGTTTAAATATGTTAAGCAGATAAATATAAAAGTCTAAGCAACACTTTTAAATACTAACCAGCTCTGTAGGAATTTTTTAATTTTTTTGAAAAAATGTCAAAAAATGACAAATTTTACCCAAAATTTCGATTTTTGGAGCAAAAGCGCAGACTCAAGCCATTTTTTTTCAGCGGTAAAATTTCACACAGTTGATGTACTAGTATAAAGGCAACTTTTGGCACCTACCCGTTTTTGATTTTCAAAAAAAAATTTTTTTCGCTCCACCCTAATGTGCAGTAAATGTTTTGGAAAAACAAACACTAAACCTTCCAGGCATTTGGCCGTATCTTTATAAAAATTGTTTTGTAAAAAATCTTTTACTTCCATTGATTTAACGCTATTTCTACCAGTCCGTGTTGAATTCGTTAACAGATTTCGATTTATGTTTTTTGTTTTGTGATTTATAGTACATTGAAGATTTTTTAATGCTTGTTACATTAAAACACAACGAAAAAAAATAGAAATAAGACTAGCTTTTACCAAATTGTTGTTTAACACCATGGAACAAATAAAGAGAGACTGACATATCCTTAAAATAGTGAAGTTTCAACTTTAACCGCTTTCGCTGTGGGTTCATTATCATGACTGAAAAACTACCACCAGTAAATCTATGCGGAAAATTTCTTTTTATTTAAACGCTTCATTAACGGAAAATTTCAATGGAAAATAATGGCAAAAACAGATATTCTTTTTACTGGAAATATTTTAATTTGACGGTGTCAGTTTTGCAACATTGTGACAACCAAGACAACTTCCTGTCAGTATCAGTAAAAAGTTTATAATACCTGGGAAAACTGATACCTGTAAAAATAAATAGAAAATTTTCGCTTATTTGTGAGCTAATTTCCCATCAATCAGGCGATAATATAAGACGAAATTTTCTGTTTCAGCATTGTGGTTGAAGTTTTCATATGCGGTAGTCAGAAACTTTAAATCCGGTTAAAAAAACTTTATCTATATTATGACCACATCCTCTGTTACTTCACTCGCAACTGACAGACAATGCACTATATGTCTCCTCTTTTTTATTCATAACTCCATTTTTGCCACGGTAAGAAAAAGTGTTTACTTATTTACTTACCATTTTTTTATGTTTCAACTTAAATTTATATTAAGCCGACTTTTCTGATCCCAATCGACGTTACATCATTTAGTCTGAGTCGAATCGACTGCTACTAAGCTTTCTAGCTTTAACCCTTTGAGCTCTGAGCTGTAAATTCATTCAAAATTCCAAATGTCCGTTGGCACCAGTATTTTGCAAAAAAAAAAAAAAAAAAAAAAAAAAAAAAAAAAAGGGGCTAACGATAAACACGGAAAAAAAATGCATTAAACCTTTTTGAAGTAAATTTGGACAAATTTTCTGGGGTCAGTGTGACATTTCGGAATTAAAATTAAAATTCTACCAGCAGAGCTCAAGGGGTTAAATTAAAATCAACAGTTTTTTTTTAAAGTTTTTTTTTGTACACATACATAGTAATTTATAATGAAATGCTTATTTCAAGGTGTTTAGCGGATATATAATTTATAAATATAATAGAATGTAGTTAGAATTTTTTTAACTAACAAGTACAAGACAATTTGTGTTTGCATTTGGTAAGTATAATTTCTTTATTTAATAGTACAAGCACTTAGTACCTTGCAAATATGCTTTACATTTCTCTTATAATTTTTTGATTTTTAGCTACTATAGTCATATAATCAGAGCCACATTCATACTAAAATAATCGCAAAGAGAGTAATTTTAGAACCGTTTATACTGGTACTAATTTCAATTCCAATATTATGCGTAAGTATTTATTCTTATATATTCTTCTTTTCGCTTAATATAAAATAGTGACTTTGAAAAAGCATTTTATTGTAAAGAAAATATTTCTAAGCTGTGAGAATTATGCTATAGATTTTTAATCATAAATAATAAACGATAGTCATATTATATTTTTGTTAGTAATAGATACCTCATTCTAAATTTATTATACTGAATCAGCATCTTCTATTTTTAGGTACACAACTAATAAATTCTTCTAAAGAAGTCTGTAAGTTCAAGATAAAGATTAGATCTTTGTGTAAAATGCAAATTTGTAAGGTAGATGGAACTAAGTATTACATCTGTTAATTTGGCAATTTAAGGACAAAATATGTATATAAATCAAAAGGAAAATTTATAAACACTTAAAATATCTTATTTAAACTTGCAAATAATAATATATTATTATTATTAATTAAATTTATAGTCACTATTTCAAAATTAAAAGGTATTCACCGTTCTTGTAATTTAACTCTTCAAAGATTGCGTTAGCGTTTATAGAAATATGATAATATGGATTTACAAATGAGATCCATATTATATTACTTTCAAATTTTAATTATTTTGAGTAAATAAATATTTCTAAAACAGTTACGAAGTAAATATACAAAATTTTCTTTAACGCATCCATCCAGAATTTCAGGTAATAACATTATAAAGCATTGTAAAAATTTATGAAACTTGTAAATTTGTCTTTTGCAAGTTATATAAATTAACTTTATAGAAGAAGACTGTAATGTTCTGATAATTTATTGTAAAAATTAAAAATTATATTTTATACTAATTTTTGTTTTATCTCCCATAATATATTTTAAATTTTTAAAGCGATTATGGCCCTGCTATATACTTAAAATAGCTTATCAATAAAATAATAAAAGAAGATTTAAAAGAATACGATATTGGAATACGCTGCAGTCTTGAACTTTTATGACTTAGTAATATTCCTTTTCATTGAGTATCTGGGTTAAGTACTTTCGGAATTCCCTATCAGCTGCAACAGGATTTCTTTTGGGAAAAAAAAGATTGATGACGTAGCTTGTCAAATATTCTCACATTTACCAGAGTCTTTTACTTCTATTAATGGACTGGAGAAAAAAAAAAGGTAAGTGAGGAAGTATATTTTATATTTTTCCCTTCAATCATGTCGAGTTTTCTTTATTAAAGTATTAGTTCTGCTTGATACATAAAGGTAGGTAATTATGGGACGAAATTTAAATAAAATAAGTCCTTGCAGATTGTTTAAAAATCAATCAGTGAAGATTTACAAGTTTTAAACTAATTATTCTATAAACAGGAATAATCTTTATTATATTTTGGAATCCAGTGATATAATTTTTCATGTTTAACGTTTAATGATCGAAAAAACATCTATATAAACACTGATTGATTTTTAACGATCTTATAACTACGCATTGGCAAAACATGCTTGGCTGAACATGTGAGTTAAAAAAGCTCTATTTTTTCCAAATTAAAACTTCAAATGTATATTTTATAGTTGACGTTAATCCAGAAATCAACTTTTAAAAGTATTTGAATTAAGGAACCAATTCAAATTTAACCTATCATAGCGTTTAATAAGTTTAAATATGTCCAATGCATGCTTTGTTAAATGCTAATTACATTTTTCTTCGGTTTTAGTTGGATCCTTTTAATACAAGATGATGTGCTAGGGAATATGAAAATAACCTTTCACATTCAAGTGGTGGTTCAAATTGTGAAGAACGTACAAGAATATATCAATATGGAGGAAAAGTAAGCCATTGTATGCAAGGTACTAAAGACATAAAAAGTTTATGTATATTTTTTATTAGTAATTTCTTTATATGGCCAAAATGAATTTAAAATACAGATTTTTTTCCTAAGTGACCTTCCCGTTGTGTATATGTTTTTATAGATTATATTTTAATGTATGTATACAATAGAAGAAATAAATTCAAATACTATAAAAATAGAAGTATGTCAGTGTAACTATGTACAGCATTAACAAAAGTAATTTCATTCAGTATTATATAATTTCTGTACTTATTTCATACATTGTATGTCCTGTAATTATGTACATATTACATTGTTTTTTCCTGCAAAAAATTCACTGTATATTTTTATGTAATTTTGAACGATAATGAAATTTAGAATCAAATGCTTTGTGTTGTGCTTAATTCTTAAATTCGATGTAGAGTTTTATTCTAGCTTAACTATTTCAGGGGCAAAATACTTCGTAGAATACTGAAATAATTCAGTAACACAGGAATTTATAAGTAAATTTATTTTGTGCTAAAAAAATCGCTTTGTTTCACGCATTTAATGAGAAGAAAATTTTCAATTCAAAATTCTAGTTCCAATGTGCCATTTTGGAATTCAAATTCAGTTGTCCACAAAGGGGTCATCGTCCTCGAAGTGGTTGAAAATGTAGCGGACAAACATATTACTGAAAATATTTCAATGAATTAAAATATGGAATCAAATACATATATTTTGATAATCAATATGTGTAATTCTATTGCTTATTATTTAATGTGACTAATTTTCTGTGGTATTTACAAAACACAAAATTTCACAAGCCTTTGTAGAAAAATTACTAAAAAATTGAAATTTGTTTTCTTTTATTTTAACTTGCAAGATCCGACAAATTTTTAGAATGATATTTCAATATCAGAAGGGTTAAATGGACCCGACAAGTACAATCAATATATTTATTCGAACGAAAAAATTTCTTTAAAAGAAAGAAAATGTATAAATCAAACAAAAATAAGTTAAATAAATAATGCAGCTACGAATAAAGAGGAGGAGACACATCATGTACTGCTTATACCAGTTACAAACAATGTAAACCGCATTTGAAGGATTTTTAAATTTGAAATATTAAATTCACTCAAAATTTTGAATTACAATATTCTTTTATCTACGGAATATTAAATCTTATATCTTATAAAGCAAAAATAACAATTTAACCCTTACAGGGGTGCCGTTTGCAGTTTGCAAACGATTGATTTACTGTTACAATTGCGAACTGGCCTCGGTATTTTTTATTAAACTTTCGATCTCATAATATATATGAAAAAAGAGCTCGTGATTATTTTCAAATAAATTTTCTTGTAAATTGAGATGCGAATCAAATACTTGAACATTTTTGGAGAAAAATACCTCGTTCCTGAAAAAGTTAAACTTACTGGTGGAAATTCGTAAAGCGTGAAAGTAAAATCAATCATATGCATGAACACTGACAGCAAGTGAAGTAACTGAGGAAGTTGTCATAAGGTGGAGGCTTCCCTTAACCCTTTGAGAGGGTACCAGCAATGTCTCTGTTATACTGAACTCTCACCGTAATAATAAAACAAATATTTTAAATTAAGGAAAAACAAATTTTTCAGCATTTTGTCCCAAAAGTTAGAAATTGAAAATTTAGGTAAATGTTTTAGGTGCTAATCTTGTTTAAAATAAGTGGCATAAAATATATCCAACCTCCCCTCAAGGAGTTAATACAGGGGGCAAAAATCTCGGCGTCAGCAAGTAGTCTCTGACTGCTAAAATTTAAAATTTCTTCGCTGAAAATTTAATAGCATTCTAGCAAGAATTTTACACAAAATATTCGACAAAAAAAATGTGCTGAAAACTACCGGCAGGCGCCAATATTTTCATCCCTACCTTAGCCCTTTGAGTTTTAGTGTTCCAGTACATGGAGCACCCAACATGATTCCAAAATGCCACTTTGACACCAGAATTTTGGTATAAATATTTTCCATTTATTACGAAAGGGGAAGAGGGATAGCCTTTATCTTATTTTCAAATAAATTTGTACGTTAATTTCGGTCTCATTCAGTCATTTCAACATTTCCGCAAATAATGTGTCCTGACTGAACCGGAAAGGGTTGAGAAAAGACAAGGCTAGGTGAGGAAATCTTATGATAAATATGGCAGCTATAAGACCCGTTTCCTTAGAAACTACCCGACCGATTTTGGTGAAATTTCAAATTGATATTCACTAGATTACGCTCAAGATTTATGGCAGACACTTTTTTATCTGCGACTAAACCTTTTTATTTTAGTTTAATGTCAATTTTTCAGAAACTTTCCGTTTTTCAGAATATTTGTCAGAAACTAATTAAAGTTTATAAAGAAAAAACTTCTTGAAACACCATCAAAATTTTTTAAATGCACGAGGCCTTTCGAGTCTTCCTTCGTCAGGCGCAAAGAAGACGTGGTTCTACAATGAAAGTAGTAGTTAAACATAGTAGAAACACGTCTTCCTTACGCCTGAAGAAGATAAACAGATCTCTTGAAAAGCCTAGTGCATGTTAACCCTTTGAGCTCTGGGGTGTAAATTTCTTCAAAATTCCAAATGTCACATTGGCACCAGTATTTTGCAAAGAAAAGAATCGGTTAACTATAAACACGAAAAAATGCATTAAACCTTTTTCGAATGAATTTGGTCAGATTTTCCGGTGCCATTGTGATATTTCGGAATTAAAATTATGTGGTAGAAAATTCTACCATCAGAGCTCAAGGGGTTAAAGTTGATGGTGTTTAAGGAAGTTTTTTAGTTTATATTCATTCACACCAGTTTCAACTTATTTTCTTTAACCCTTTCCAGCACACTGTGCCCGATCAGGGAATTCTAATTTAAATTCCAAACGGCACCAGCAACATGTTTGTAAAATTTTGTTTTTATAATAAAAGCTTAAAATAAGGATTTTAAAATATCTAAAAATTTATTTGTGAAATCCGGTGTCAGTCGATATTTTCTCATTTTACTAACAGATTTTGCCCGTGCCGGAAAGGGTTAATTAAAGCTTTTTTTTAACATGCCAGTCATTTATGATGTTATATGCATAATTATATATGATCTTATATGTATATAATTTTCACCTTAAAAATACGCATTTTCAAGAGAGTCTGTGGCAGCCCTGCCATTTGAATAGCTTTAGCAGACATATGAGACTTCTTTGCTCCAAAATCCCCGTTTAATCGTCGAAAATGCAATATTAGACCTGCAGTTCTTTTAAAGTTTTTTGTAATATCTCTGACAGAAATTTGTTGATCCTTAGAAACCACAATTTTTCTTATCCCTAAATCACTTAAAGCGTTCTTTCGACCCATACTTCCAGAACGCACTTGCGATCAGGTAGGTATAAAAATATCAATTACTGTGAAGTATCTTTATATGCTAAATTAATTTGCAGATTTCAGTTTAATTTTCTCTGAGTGGCATACAATATTCCTGCACTGTTTCCATGTTCATTTACTGATCATTTCGATCAGAGTTCATAACATTTCGCAATACCGTTTTTTTTTAGATAGCTCATTTTTTCAATGAATTTAAAATTGATATTTCTTTGACATATATATACAAGTACCGTATTTATTTCGAGATTGGAGTTTTTTGATAATTATTTATAAATTTTTGCGAGGATATCACAAAATTACTAGCTGTTAATTTCATTAAGATACCCAGTGTATCAAGCAGTATGAAAGAAAGGGCTAAAGTCATGTTGGATGAATGTTTTGATGCGTAAAAAACTAGGCGTTAGCGAGAAGACTCTCACCACTTAATTTTATTAATTTTCTTCGTTAAAATTTGATCAGCATGCTAGCCCAAAAAAAAAAAAAAAAAAAAAAAAACTAGTCGAAATATTAGTCGAAAAATAACTAATTACATTTAGTGGGGAGAGATTGCCCTTTGTCACTTAGATTTTTTTCACCCCTGCCTTTATCGCACAGGCATCGCTGAAGCACGGGACGAGACAAAGGCTTAAGCGTATTTTGTCTTATTGTGTCTATAAACGTACGTGATTCTTGTGATTCTAGACACAATAAGACGGTCTCAAGAAGATTTCTGAGCGAATGAACCAATGAATCACATGAACAAAACATTAAGATTAATCGTGATCGTACCAATTAGATGGGCGACGATTTAAACAGCTGGACGCTGTTTGTTAAAGACAGAGCTACCAACTTTTACATTTTTTACTTACCAATAAAATGTACAAGGAAATTTTATCTCATTTAATTGCTGATTCTGCAGAGGACATAAAAAATTGGGGAAATGTCTTTCATATTTTAATACTAAGAAAAAAAAGGTAAAATTTTGTAGCGATGTCTAAAAGAGTGTAAAAATTAAAATTTATCAAGAGTCGTAACAGAAAATTCTACAAAACTGCAACTTCTTCATTAGCTTAAAAATATTAGAATTTTTACAGTTAAATACCGAAATCGCATGCTTTTATCATTAATAGATCTGGAGATAGCATTCCTTGTCTTGTGATGCCGCGCACGAACTAACCACTGACGAGAAATTTAACTTCATGTATCTCAGTAGATATCATCATGTAGAATGAATTTTTTCATCACTTTTCAAATTCTAAAGTTTATATAGTCGGTACCACGTAATCGTCTGGTATCGTTGGTAATTTTCGCCTTTATTAATATTACATTAAATAAGGTTAAATAAAGAGAATTATACGATTTATAAAAGGTGGTGCCAATCATGAAATCTGATTTTAAAAATAGTAGTACACTGGCAACATGGTTTTCATATTGGATAATTTGACATGTATCCAATGATATCTAAAATTAAAGACTACGAATGGAAAGAAAAAAGTCTAAAGAATTTTTTTTTTCAAGAGAACGACAAAAAGAAGAACTTCAATTTCTAATACTTACAGAAATTCCCGCTTTATTTTTTTTAGGCTCTTAGTTCAACACTTTAAAATGTAGGTAGCCAGTTTCCTTTAGTTTAGTGCTTAAATACCCAATATTATCATTTGTAAATATTTCCCATATTTATTTATATAACATTTTTCGCCTTGCTTAAAAATATCCTATTGATATAAACAATAACAACATGATAAAGTTGCCTGATGACTATCTATATCCGCTCATCTTATCACTGGCATTTCTAGCATTACCAACATCACTTCGTGAGGCACGTTCAATCAGCGGCATTTTTCTAAACTTTCTTTTAACCATTTCTAACTACGGTCGGCCTTCAAGGGTTCTTCTGTTTGTTAAGTTTGCCATTAAAAACATCTTTTTTAAACAATAATGATAATAATAATAATAACAGTAATAAAAATAATAATATTTAAATTCTTTTGGTACTTTAACGTTATCTATTTCTAGTCCTCAATTCCTTATGTGATATATGTATGAGATTCTATATCAAATCTTTAATGAATTATCTTCATTTTTTTTTTTTTTTTTTTTTTTTTTTTTGAGCAGGAATTATTAAAATATGCTAAATAATGCATAAGACAGACAAAAGAAACAGAATTTTTCAAGTTTAAAATTTACTATAAACTTTTTAAATTAATGTTTTAAAGATCGTGGAGAAAAAATTTAAATTACGCAATTTTTGTGAACAAAAGAGCAAAATATAGTTTTACAAATCAGGCATGTGTTTCAAGAGTTAAAAATGTTTACATCTTTAAATTTAATTATTCTTATGTTTTAAATTTTTTTCTATTTTTTGTATATTTATTCATTATATAAGCACATATTTCACGAACAAAAATAACTTCAAAGTATGTTTCGACAAAAATTTTAAGATTTTTCTTTTATTATTTGCTGTTCAAAACACTGACCGAGTGGGAAGTCTGCAATTAAAGAATTAACAGATGCTTTTTCTGACCGTGTTGCGATGAATTTAGCTAGGTTTTCTTTTCTTTTTTTAATATAGACAAAAGATAGACATTTAAAAGAACTAAAATGATTATAAAAACAGACATACTGTAATTTCGGGTGTATAAGCCGCGGATCGAACAATTCTTTTTGGACCCAGAAATCTTATTTAGTGATTGAAGACAAATATTTACGGCGATCTAACTAGTTATATTTCTCTATTAAAAATATCTGGGTCGAAAAAGAATTGTTTGATCTGCGGCTTATACACCCGAAATTACGGTATTTATTTATGTTACACATACTTTAAGAGAAGATTATACATCTTTTTAATAAAAAGTGAATAAAAAAAATTTAAAATCCATAGCTGCCAAATTTTACGCATTTTCCCTACCACAAAATTGTTATAGTAAATATTGTCTTATTTAATCATCGAAATCATATGATTAAACAAATGAAAAATCTCTGTATAATTTTATTGGTAGCGAAAATGCTTAAAAGTTGGCAGTTATGGAAAATGGAATCTTTGATATATTAAATAAAAGGAAAAAGTACTTAATATTATGCAATTTGAAAACATAACGCAAATATTACAAATGTGTTAACTGCAGATATTCAAAAATTAGATTATTTTGATCACATACATTGTATTAATTACAAAATTTGTTATTATAACAAAATTTATTATGAAATTCCACTGATAAAAAACGTAAAAATGTGAAGTATAGTTTGATCTCATGAATAGGGTTGGGCGATATATCGATAAAACCTATAATATTGATAAAAAATATAAATCTTGATACCCTGTGCAGCGGTATAACACGAATGGCTAATTCCATGCAAACTTGTTATGTCTGTTACATACAACGATTTTTGACTACCACTATTTTAGAACGAAAAAATGTTATTTATTTTATTGGAGGTATCTCATCAGTTGAATAGGGCGAAGGAAACTTTTAAAAAATAACGATGGCCAACAAGCATAGCGATTTTTAGCTGCGTGACAGACATGATATGTGCACATGGAATTACCCGAATATTATAATCCTGATGTAAATCGCCAATATCGTATTTTTTCATTAAACCTCAACTTTATACAGAACTTCTTCAACTTTGAGAACTCAACATTCTACCATTCTAATTCGTGATATTAAATGCGATCTTGATTATCATAATACTAACAGAATGATTTCTATCAGCATAAACCTTTATAACTGCTGAAAGTTCTCCCAGTTTCAAACGTCATATTATCATGATATCATAATTGTGTGATTTTTATCAGTCTAAACCACGATGACACCTAATTTTTTTTCCAATGTCAACCGTTGTATTATCGTGTTACTAACAGCATAGCTGCCACCATCTCCCACTTTTTTGGCTTGGAAATTTTTTTAGTAAATTTTACCATTTTAAATCGCCGTAATCTGCCATTTAAATGAGGCAAAAATTTCTATTACATTTTCCCCGGTCAAAAAAGAGGAAGATGTTGGAAGCTATGACTAACGGTATGATTTTTATCAGTCTAAACCACAACGACTTCTCAAAATTCTCCAATTTCAACCGTGATATTATTATGATATCAAAGGCGTGATTCCTCGCCACCTGAACGATCTTTTTAAAGGGGAATCATTTCAGCGTACAGATGACGGGAAAAAAAATCTCATACATATGGTTTTCCTATGCAATTGCCGACTGCGAGTAATATAATATTTATTATTATTTGTTTTGGGATCTATTTTAAACATGCAAGACATTCTTACTTCTGTGAATCACGTTTTTTTTTTCGACGCACAGTTTCTTTTAACACTGGAACCGCGGTGACGGGTCATTTTGACCAATGAGTAGACGTCGATTGAAACCAGAAAATTCTTTATGAAATATGGTAAATATAGGTTATGCAAAAATGATTTAAATAAATAAGTTGAACTGTTTTGAATAAAATTTCTGATGTGAAATATTTTTATAGAACGTGAGTAAAATTTTCCGCGGTTCTAGGGTTAAAAATCGACATTCGTGCAATATATAAAAGTATTTGGTATTTTACCGCCTTTGCCATCATTTCTTTGTTAGTAAATTGGAGGAAATCCAGTAATTCCTTAATGCTCACAATTTTAACCCGGGAAAATGCACGCTTTTCCAGGGTATGAATGTTTTTAGCTTTGTCACAAATCAAAGCAAATAATAATCTTCACTTTATTTAGACGAAGACAACTCTTACTTATTCTGTGATAAAATATGTTGAAGATTACGTTAAAAAAAACTGGTCACAATTGAAAAAAAAAGTACGCTCTCTGGGTCCATCAGGCCCGGCGCGCAATTTTTTATGCGATTAAATACGGTAAAAATTACCTTTAGAAAATAGTGGTGAGAACATATATCACATTTGCACCCAGAAAAGGGAATTGATTAAAACTATAAAAAATGTTTTGTTTTGTAGATTTTAGTTGTTTCAAGCGAATTTTTTAGCTAAAGTAAAAAATCGGTTTTGTTGCTCAGACAAAAAAAAAAAAAAAATAAAATAAATAAAAATAATAAAAATAAAAATAAAAATAAATAAATAAATAAATAAATAAAAATGTTAACACTCTTATAAAACTTTAACAAAATTTCATCAATGAGTCAATGGAAAAATTTTCTTTGAATTAATAAATAAAAAAATTGTTGCTTTTTTTTTGTTGCAACTTTTCGTCCACAATTTTTATCTGAAATGCATAATAATAACGTCATTAATCAGTCTCAATTTGAAAGGTTTTTAATATCCAAAAGTTATGTTAATCCTTTATAGCTGTATAAGTCAATTAAAAAAAAATTACGTGAGAGAGTTATGACTACTGCACACCAATTTAAATTTTGCAAAATCAACAAAATTTTGTTGGAATTACAAACTGAATACACATGATTTTAGTAAGACTCAAATAAAATTGATGAAATTTTGTTAAAATTTTCTAAGAGTGTTAATAATATATACAGAGGTGTGAAAATTATTAGAATAATTGTGAAATCTATTGTACAATTTAGTTACCGTAATTTCGGGTGTATAAGCCGCGGATCAATCAATTCTTTTTGGACCCAGAAATCGTATTTAGTGATTGTAGACAAATATTTATGGCGATCTAACTAGTTATATTTGTTTCTTAAAAAATTCTGGGTCGAAAAAGAATTATTTGATCTGCGGCTTATACACCCGAAATTACGGTACGTTAAAGAAATAATACTTTAAAAAAATATATTGATACATTTAGTAACTACACTTGTTTTTTACTAAAAATTCAATATGTTTTGGCACACTTTGTATGAGTTTTTGGTAATTAATTTGTATTTTGTTGTCATGCTGCCAAATTCGAATGAGTCTTTCTCTCAGGTCATTCTTGTTTGTAATGTTGCATTTCTTTATAACTTTTATCCATTCTTTACAATGGCTCAAAGAGTCTCTAATGGGATTCATATCTGGACTGTTGGCAGGCCACGAAAAGGTTTTTATATTTTTTTAAATCCAAAATTTCGGTTACAGATGAAACTTTATGGCACAGAACTCCATTCTTCATGAATATGCAATCTCCATTCGGAAAACAGCCGCTCAATTGTAGAATTAGTCATTTTCAAGCACTTTTTATACTGATACTAGTCCATCATGCCTTCTACAATGTATAAATATCCAGTAACCTGCGGAGATATCACGCTCCAAGCCATTAATTTAGTAGGATATTTAACCATTTGTGCTATGCAGTTTGGGGGAAATTCCTCAATGGTCCTTCTCTTGACATATTGACTGCTTTCTTTTGATATCATTAACATTGATTCATCAGAAAAATATACTTAATACATGAAATATTCTTTAGGGTATGTAATTTATAGAGAAATATTCTTATAAAGAAAATTTAGTCAAATTTATAAATAGTTCTGTATCTTTAGTTAGTACACAAAAAAAACATGATTTCAAGAAAAATAAGTAACAAGTTAAATTCAACTGATTAACTATGGGAAAATTAATATTTCTCACTTTGTTCCAGTCATTTTCAAATTGTTTTTGTACAACTTTTGCCCAAGCAAGTCTCTTCTTTACCATAGCAGATGTAATTTTAGCCTTTTTTTCTAGGACGATGAGCACTGATACAAGCTTTCTATTGATAGAAGAATCATATGCATTTACTCCATATGCTTCCAAATAGATTTTTAGCCCTAAATTTGTTGCTGTATTACCGTAATTTCGGGTGTATAAGCCGCGGATCAAACAATTCTTTTTGGACCCAGAAATCTTATTTAGTGATTGAAGACAAATATTTATGGCGATCTAACTAGTTGCATTTGTTTCTTAAAAAATTCTGGGTCGAAAAAGAATTGTATGATCTGCGGCTTATACACCCGAAATTACGGTATTAATTTTAGCAATGTGAAATAATTTTCTTTCTGCTCTTGTCGTCAGTTTACTTTTTCTTCCACATTTTCCTACTCTAGAATTTTCATATTTACATTTGGAGTCCAAAGATACTTTTATTCTAAAACACAGGTGCTTGTGAAATTTTTGCTTTTTTAGTGATTTTGTGTATGGATATTTTCTTGTTGAAACACTACCACAGCTAGTCTTCTAGAAGAAACATCACTTGCTTTATCCATAATCATGCAATAATCCTTTGACAAATGGAAAAAGTTACCATTTAGTATAAACTAATCAAAACAGTAAAAATATTTGTTTTAAGAATAAGATAATACTGATGCTAACTCAAGAGAAGTAAGAAAACACTAACACGCCAAGCAGATCATTTTGAAATTTTATTTTAAATTCATTTGTTAATCAAACAAATTCTTCATGCAATGCAAACAATTTTATTACTTTGGATCAAATAGTTTTCTTTTATGAAAAATGAGAACATTTAACAAAATTATATTCCCAAAACTATTCTAAAAGAGGGAAAATTTGACTGGATCAACAAATCAAACTATATTTCATGAAAAATTGCAAGTGTATGCGCTATAAATCACGAAAAACTAAAAAAATCACAATTATTCTAATAATTTTCACATCTCTGTATATGTATATATATATATATACATATATATTTTATCGGAGCAACAAAACGTTTTTTTACTTAGACTAAAAAATTTGCTTAAAACAACCAAAATGTAGTCAACAAAACGATTTTTTCTTTAACTAAAAAAATTTACTTAAATCAACCAAAACGTACTCAACGAAACATGTTTTGTAGTTTTAATCAATTCCTTTTTCTGAGTGTAGTAGCAAACATCAACATAAAACGAAAATCCAAACAGTTTCAGATATTTTTCAGAATTTTCATAAACAAATTCTACTTTTAAAGATTATATACAGTAAACTTGTTATTACTTTGCTTATAACGCTGTACAGTCTACGTATAATTATTTTAAATAATTTTCCGAGAGTTTTCTTACAATTAATCAAAAGCTTATGCTCTTTTATTGTTTTATAAGAAATGTTTATGCAAAATAATACATTTTACTTATTTTAAACATCTTACCTTATCATATTTGAGTTGCAAATCTGACAATCGTAGACGCTTGTTTAATTACTCTGAACAATACGAACTAAACAATTGCGTCAGTTACTGTTGCTTTCAAAACTTGCCTTACAAAGGAATTCTACTGTGTTCTTTTACTATGCGGACAATGGGATCTGAAATTTTAAGTTACAATTTCTAATATTTGAGGATGAGTGGAAGTGATATTTTGTTTAAAAGTATGACACTTCTTTAACATAGTGGATTTTCATGCGATTTTAGAATAAAAAGTTAAATATTTTATAAAATACTTGCATGGATATTTAACAGGAGAATAATAATAATTCTCTTTCATATTTTATGATAACGGGAAATATTGCCGCCAAAATTTTAAACTTTTGGAATACTATTTTTTCCGATTACATGTATTTGCTTAACACGTTCGCTGCCGCTCACGCGATAGCGCCTAATTTGGCGCCAACGGGAAGGGGCCACTCACGCGCCAGCGCGTGATGTGGGGTGATGCCCAATAGCCAGTCACGCTTTGGCGCAGGAAAATTTTTCGCCGATTCTTTGTTATAAAAAGTAAATCGGTTCCTGGGAAAAACCCACTTCTACAGTGCGGCATTAACTATCATCACATCTTCATGTAAGCGGCAGCGAACGTGTTAATTAACTATTTAACTGATTCATTTTAAAATAAAATAAATTGAAAGTATGGGCTCACGCAGCTTTTTTAAGAAAAAAATATTCGAAAAATTTAATCTAAACATTTCTGACATTAAAAAGTATGAAATTGTGATTAAAAAATAGTGGTATAAAAAACCTTTAAGTGGTGGACCAGGCATACTGGGCTAGCCCGTACGACGTACGGGCGAATCAGTTAAGTGGTTAATAAACGAAAAAATGTAGTTGTATAGATGAAGATTGCTAATACGAAATACTGGCAATGAAAAAACAAATTACTCCTTATGGATGTCAAAAGGTATTCCCAAGAGTTAACCCCTTGAGCTCTGCTGGTAGAATTTTCTACCACATAATTTTAATTCCGAAATCTCACAGTGACACCAGAAAATTTGACCAAAGTTACTTCAAAAATTTTTAATGCATTTTTTCGTGTTTATCGTCAACCAGTTTTTTTTTTTTTTTTTTTTTTTTTTGCAAAATACTGGTGCCAATGTGACATTTGGAATTTTGAAGAAATTTACACCCCCAGAGCTCAAAGGGTTAAACAAGTATCAGGATATTGACTGCTTTTAGAATCGATAGTAAAGTTTACCATATTAAATTGTAGAAATCGCCTCATCAATATCTGCGATTAAAAAAGGGTAATATTGTTATCAGGGAATAATGGTATTGAAAGATAGGACCTAGGTACTTTGTGCAAGGTGTGTACACTCCTTAGGTTTTCAAGGGGTATGATAAATTGCAATTGCTTTAAATAAATAAAGCAAAAATTCTAATATAAGAACTACTTATATAAATTCTTAATTTCTGAATGAAATAAAGAATTCTTGGATTGACGCATTTAAGAATTTAAAAAAAAAAAAAAAAAAAAAAAAAAAAAAAAAAAACTTTTAAACCAAAAAACTGTTAGAACTAAAAATTTTATAGAAAAAAATTCAACTTTCCTAAGAATGAGGAAATAAAATATTATACATGTGTCTCTTTGACATTTTCAATGAATGCCGAATAAGCCTGAATGTAGAATTTGCAGAATTCTACAATATTATAAGTCAAATTTTACTATTCGGAAAGAAAGGTAATCAAATGATGCGCCGCTACGTGCCCAATTATAATAATATAATATATAATAAAATTTTATGCGTCTTTTAATAAATAAATTTATTTGTGTTATTACATAATAATTATAGAATAAATAGAGCAATTACCTGGAAAGAATATATGTAGCAAAAATACAAGAAATCTGATAAACATAATAATTTACGCTTTTCATATTTGAAGAAGTAAGTAATATAATCTAAGAAAATAATATTTTATTTTTCAAATGAAGAGAGAAAATTTTATTTTTATACGCTAAGCGTATTTTAATAAATAAATTTATTTGAGTTATTATATAATAATTATAGAATAAATAGAGCAATTACATGGAAAGAAAACATGTATGAAAAATACAAGAAATCTGATAAGCATAATAATTTACGCTTTTCAAAATATATTTGGAGAAGTACGTAATATAATCTAAGAAAATACTATTTTAATTTTCAAATGAAGAGAGAAAATTTTATTTTTATACGTTAAGATTTATTTTTTATTAAACCTAGCGTTAATAGACTTGATTGATGGTCCGTCTAGATGATGGTTTTTCACACGGTAATTTACAACTATATATCTTATCTTATTCCCTTACTTCAGACATATTAAATCTCAAAATTGAAATAGGCGGAAGGCGTAATTATCCAGGAAGGAAATGAGATTATATTCTATGTCTCCCATAATCCTTTAAGGATATTTCTTGGATTAATATGGATTTGTAGAAAAGGAAATTAAAAGAAAACAGAAGCTGATAGGTTAAATCTTTAACGTTAAATATTTTTCTAAAATACATTACCTTTTTTGCAATATTTTAATGCAAAAATTTTTGAAATGTAGAAAAATAATCAGAGAAAAATGGTGCTTCTTTTGCTCGGAATTGTTTTTTGTCTATTAATTTATTTTATCATTGTCCAGATTTACTTTTAATTTTCAGCAGCAAGGGTGTCGGGTAAATATTACTACTTGGAAAGAGTGATAACAGCTAGCCTGCGTTTAATCCAAAATAGACAATTAAATGATTACTATATTTTTCACAATATAGCTAAAATATTAGTAAAGTGATGGGGAGCTGATTTAATTTTTCTCCTTTTTTGAAAACCTGTAATATTAAGAAAAACAATCACGGTATGTTTCTGAAACAACTTTATAATGTATTCATCTGGTTGAGTTTCTAATACATTTTTCAAGATGGTTTTCTTGAAAAAAAGGTGGTGTTTAAAATACGGACCGACCAGGAACCCTGGATATATGCGCATTATAGCTGCAACCAAGGTTACCTGTTTGGTTTCCAATATTAACCCTTTAGAATCCGCCGTCTCTTACACAAGTTTTATTCGGTTACATCACTTTTCAAAAGAAGTTACTTTTTATTACAAGATATCATGGAAAGTCTCGAAACAAAAAAAGGGATATTTTATCTTCCTTTATTACTTATTGAAAAATAAATTTTGCAAAGAAATGCCCAGTGAGACTTATCATACGTGTGAAAAATTAATACAAAATTTTAATTTTATACGATATACTTCGTAAGAATAATGTTTACATTATGTGATTGCTAAATGTCTTTTGTTAAATAAAGCATAAAATGCTATTTTTAGGTGCGTTCGTAATTATGTAAATACGTAGCATCTATCGTCGTCGTTCAGTCCTTCTGTCTATCCGTATGTAACAGACTAAAAAATACCCAACCGAATCTTTTGAAATTTGAAATATATAATTGTTGCATAACCCATTAATGCCTGAATTATTTTCTTCGTTAAAATTAAAATTTTGCTTTTTCCCACCACTTTTAAATCAAAAATAACTTTTATTTTAATTTATCGAGGACTTTGTAACGAGAAAGAAAGCATTTATTTATCTTCCTTTTTTACTGGTGTGAAATGCGCTTATTTGAATATTTTAAAACTGTCCCAAAAATGGGACGCCAGGCACTAATGAGTTACCGTAATTTCGGGTGTATAAGCCGCGGCTCAAACAATTCTTTTTGGACCCAGAAATCTTATTTAGTAATTGAAGACAAACATTTACGGCGATCTAACTAGTTATATTTGTTTTTAAAAAAATTCTGGGTCGAAAAATAATTGTTTGATCTGCGGCTTATACACCCGAAATTACGGTAATTTTGTCGTGTCATTTCAAATTTCATGAAAATCGGAAGAACAATTTCATTACAGGGAGAATCAAAAGTATTCCGTTGGATTACGACAAATGGGAAAAAAACAGTGTCAAATGCATTTTAATGGTGTTGCACTCTTTCGAACATAATAAAATGTATATGCATCTATAAAGAATATACTAAATTATATATTCTGTACAATCTGTGGTGCGAAGCATATTTGGTATTAATTTACAGGTCTACAAAAAATATTCCATTACAAACTGGTAGAGGGGGAAACATTGTTTTGAGCGCGTTTTAATCTTCGTACCCTAATACGGGTCAAAATGAGCCATCACCGCTGTTCTAGTGTTAAAAACATTTTTTGTTATATTTGGCATGATTTATTAACCTTTCTACCCTAAATGGGTCTAATTGACCCATATCTATAATTTATTTTATATGATTCGAACCAGAACTTTTTTCTAAAAGAATGTTAAAAAATAGATTCGGGTCAATCCAATTCAAGTGGTCCAGCACTGGTCGCTCGATCATTTTTAAAAAACCTGAAATTTTTTGTACAACAACCCTAACATGATGGAAGTTCAAAATGACCGTTATTTTAATTTTACTATTTTTTGTTTGTGCATGGCGGCCATCTTTGTTTCACCGTGTGCAGTGAATTTCTCAGATACTACGATACACAAAATTGTAAATATCTCCTCTTTTATTTTCCCAATTGAAATGAGGCTAGCAGTATTTTGTTCAGAATAACATAGGCTAAATGTATGGTAGTAAAATAATTTTGGAAAATAAAATTTTACAGGTGAAATTTTAGCACAAAATTTAAGATTTTTTCCAAAATCTACCCATTTGCAAGAGGAAATTTTTAATGCAAGGAAAACAGTCACACTTACACAATTTTTTCTGCAAATAGGTCAAAAGTGCGTGTACTCAAACACCAAGTCCCAGATCTGGGAGTTGATTTCTCTTTGCGAAAAAAATTCCAAAATTCGTCAAAAATTTCAAAAATCGCACTTTTTAGGTTTCGATATCTCTGGTGGGGCACGAGATAAAAATCTGAAATTCTAGCCTTTGATAGTATTGTGTAGTAGTGTTATGTACAAAAAATTTCAAGAAGGAGATTTGACTACAAACGGAGATATGACATAGGCAATATGTGAAAACAATACTGCCAAACTATTGTAACCTACTATGTAATTGTTCAACAAGACTGTCAACCTTACACAATTTTTTCTACAAATAGGTCAAAAGTGCGTGTACTTATACACCAAGTCCCAGATCTGGGAGTTGATTTCTCTTTGCGAAAAAAATTCGAAATTCGTCAAAAATTTCAAAAATCGCACTTTTTAGGCTTTGATATATCTGGTGGAGCACGGGATAAAAATCTTAAATTCTGACCTTTTATAGTATTGTTTAGTAGTGTTATGTACAAAAAATTTCAAGAAGGAGATTTGATTATAAGCTGAGATACGGTGATTAAAAAAGTTAAGAAATGCTATTATGAGTACATTAAGAGAAATGAGATTAGTCTCATTTACTACAATATTTACATATAAAATATCGTTTGTTGAAAACAGTTTAATAATAAATGTTTAATTTACAAAGATACTATATATGCTCAACAAAGAGATTAACATTATTTACGAGAGATGTTATGAGTTTGACCAGTTACTGTTGTCAGTCCATCAGACTGTTCTTTCTCAAAATTTTATTTGAAGCGACCCAAGTCTTGTCATCCCTTGTTAACTTGAATGAAATTCTCTATGTTTAATAATTGAAACCATGTCAACTCGATCAGTTACAACCCATTGTCTGAAATTTACTTTTCCTGAAATGTGTACCGAGTAAAATTGTTGCAATAGCATTTGTAGTAGGTTTGTTCCTCTGGACAAATAATGTATTGACTTAGCATACATTCTGAATTGTTTAAATCACACAGACGCATTTGAAGAAGTTATTTGTAATTAATATTTAACTTTGTACCATAAATAATTAATTTAAAATTTTGGAGGTATGAAGAATTACATAGTAAATTACAATAGTTTGGCAGTATTGTTTTCACATATTGTCCATGTCATACCTCAGCTTGTAGCCAAATCTCCTTCTTGAAATTTTTTGTACATAACACAACTACTTAATACTATCAAAGGCCAGAATTTCAGATTTTTATCTCGTTCTTCACCAGAGATATCAAAGCCTAAAAAGTGCGATTTTTGAAATTTTTGACTAATTTCGGAATTTTTTTCGCAAAGAGAAATCAACTCCCAGATCTGGGACGTGGTGTATGAGTACACGCACTTTTGACCTATTTGTAGAAATAATTGTGTAAGGTTGACAGCCTTGTGGAACAATTACATAGTAGGTTACAATAGTTTCACAATATTGTTTTCACATATTGTCCATGTCATAACTCAGCTTGTAGTCAAATCTCGTTCTTGAAATTTTTTGTACATAACACTGCTACACATTACTATCAAAGGCCAGAATTTCATATTTTTATCTCATGCTCCACCAGAGATATCAAAGCCTAAAAAGTGCGATTTTTGAAGAATTTCGGAATTTTTTTCGCAAAGAGAAATTAACTCCCAGATCTGAGACTTGGTGGGTGCGTACACGCACTTTTGACTTATTTGTAGAAAAAATTGTGTAAGGTTGACAGTTTTCCTTACATAAAAAATTTCCTCTTGAAAATGGATAGATTTTGGAAAAAATCTTAAATTTTGTGCTAAAAATTCACCTGTAAAAATGTATTTTTCAAAATTATTCTACCGTCGTACACAGAGCCTGATTACTAACGGGGCACTCTCCCACCATTAAAATTTTATGGAAAGTTTCAACTTGTTTAAACGCCTTTTTCATTCGAAATTACTGTCATAAATAAGGGGAAAAATTCTATTTCTTTTTACTGGTAGGATAGTGCCCCGTTGATAATCAGGCCCTGGTCGTACATTTAGCCTATTTTATTCTGAACAAAATACTGCAATCCCCATTTCAATTGGGAAAATTAAAGACGAGATATTTACAATTTTGTGTATCCTAGTACCGTAATTTCGGGTGTATAAGCCACAGATCAAATAATTCTTTTTTGACCCAGAATTTTTTAAGAAACAAATATAACTAGTTAGATCGCCGTAAATATTTGTCTACAATCACTAAATACGATTTCTGGGTCCAAAAAGAATTGTTTGATCCGCGGCTTATACACCCGAAATTACGGTATCTGAGAAATTCGCTGCACACGGTAAAACAAAGATGGCCGCCATGCACAAACAAAAAATAGTAAAATTAAAATAATGGTCATTTTGAACTTCCGTCATGTTAGGGTTGTTGTACAAAAAATTTCAGATTTTTTAAAAATGGTCGAGCGACCAAAAAAATATTTTCTGGACCACTTGAAAGGGATTGACCCATTCCGAAAAATTAGTGAATTAAATGTATTAAAATGTTCCAAAAAACAATTCTGGTATGAAATGTTTTTATCAAGATTGAGTAAAATTTGAACAGGGTAGGAAGGTTAATAACATTAAACAATTTCACCTTTTATGAAATTCATATACGTCGTATTTCCTATATAACAGAAATCAGATAGTGTTTACAATTATACACAAAAGATTTCTGATACTCTACTTTGTCCGAAGTATTATGTACTAAGATCTGAATAGTTTAACATTTTCCTTATAGTCAGGGCCTGATTATCAACGGGGCACACTCCCACCAGGAAAAAGAAATCGAAAGAAAATCCTTAATGATGACAGTTATTTTGAAGGAAAAGTGCGTTTAAACAAGGAAAAAATTTCTATTACATTTTACGGGTGTGAGAGTGCCCCGTTAGTAATCAGGCCCGGCTTATAGTACGAACGCACCTCATTTGCTACGCTTAACGAGCAAATCCTACTTGTTTATTTCTGGTATGAACTCATAATTTCTGAATAAAAATGCAGGCCAAACTGGCAATCTTGGCTAAATGGAGTTATGAATAAAGAGGAGGAGATGTATTGTCTTAGAGAGGAGGTGTATTGTCTATCAAATGCAAGTGAAAGAACTGTAGAGCTTTTCACAAGATGACAGCCTTTTTTTTCGGATTGAGAGTTTCTGATTACTGCCGGTATTTTCCTGATTCGATTAGGCAAAATTTTCTGTTCTGAAGAACCGGTTAAAAAAGAGATTCAAAATTCTTAAAAGACAAGAAATATATAGATATTATTTGAAAGGTTTTTTTTCAAAAATATTGATCGGTTAATATTAAGACGGTCAGCTTTTTTCGCAAATAATTTTATTTTCTAGTTTTTTTTCTTTCTTTCTTTAGCTTACTAAGAAATGTTTATAGAATATAGATAGAATGGTATACAGGTCCACGTGAAGAATTGGATACATGGCCGTCTACGGATGATGATTTTTGAAAATGTCATTTTAGTAGATATAAGAGAGTTTTAGACTGAATTAAATTTTAGCTAAATAGTAACGTTTAATGAAAATACTAGTTAAATTATTAGGCTGAAGAAATAAATGTATTCAAGTATGTTTCAATATCTTAGTATAAAATGCTGAAAGAGAAATTTTTTTGTTAGGCGCATTTTTGCTAATTTCTCCATTATTTATTAAATATATCAACCTACATATCATGTACTGGGCTATTCAAAATAATTTGAACACATATTTGTCAAGGCAAAAAGTGTGGAAATCAGTTTTTAAAATGTTTTATTTGTTTTCTAAAATGTTTATTTACTTATTTAAATTAACTCTTTTATCAAAATAACGAAATTTTGTTAAAAAATTTAGGAAGTTTTGGAAAGTGTTTCAAAATTTATACTTGTCAAATGATTTTTCATTCTTGTTGAATCACGCTATAACTTGTATATTTAAAAAAAATCAGTAGAGCAATTTTGTCGAGTGAAATACGCATTGTATTTAAATTTAAGTCACCAAAAATACAAATCGACATTTATATGCATTAAAAAAAGTAATCGTTGAATAGCATATTATGTATTCAATCGATTGTTAAAATATTTATCTTCGCATATAATGCATTCCGCGGCAGATGATTATTAATTTCACGCTGGAAATTTTCCATCCTTTTTTCGAGCACCTAAGTATCCGAGGTCATTCGATTTCAATATTTTAAATTAAATATGAAAAAAAATTACATAAACATGATTAATAGCAAAATAATTTTCATAAGAATTTAGAAACATTCCATTAACAAATAGGTCATCTTTAATAACATAAAACACTTGTAATATGATGAAAAATGTTAAAAACAAAAACACTAATTTCAGTAAATAGCATCGGCCTTTTATTTCCTTATACTTTATCTTGATATGGGCTTGTAAATCGTTTTTCTTTTAAACCTATTTGTAACAGAATAGAAAATAAAACTAGCATATGAAAGAACATCCTATCAAGTTACAGTAGTCATCATTTCGAGAAAGTTATGCGTCCAAGTTTGGTAGTTTTGAGTGATTCAATAAAAGAAACGGAAAAAAAGAAAATAAAGTAAGAAATAAAAAAGTCAAACTGAGATTGTCATCATGTTAAAGATATTGCTGACCAAAAGTCTACTTTCATGAATGCTGACTTTCACGAGCTGTTTTTTTGTTTTGTTCTTCTGGAATCAGATATATTTAGTTCTGATAGAGGAAGTCGAGAAAGCTTTAGAGAAAATGAACTTCCAAGAAAAGTTAGTGTTTCAACCGAGATGAACATTTTGTGAATCAGAATTCAAAAGTTATTTGAACTAAAGCTATTATATTTCAAATCATGATTTCGGCGGGGAAAATTCGTGAAATGTAATATGCTAGAGTTTGAATGAAAGTTATCATAAATAGAAATTGATTAACGTAAATATCATATTTAATCTGTAGAAAATAATAATTGGAAAATAAAACGTTAAACTTAACTGATTGGGATTTAAACCACTATTAAATATTATTCACTTTAAAAATAAATGTTTATATTTTGTAACTTAATGTAATCTACTTGAAGTCCATTAACGTCCGAATTATTTCCTTCGTTAATTTTGGATTTTCTACCACTCTAAAAAAAGAAAAAAAAATGTTTGATCTATTTTACCGAACAATTTGTCTTATGAAAGAAAATATAAATTTATCTTCATATTTACTGGTGTGGAAAGCGTTTTCTTGGCAGTAATTCTAGCGATCCAAAAATATGGCACTGCACGTTAACCCTTTCCGGCGCAGTGTTACCAATCCGGCAACACCTAATTTTAATTCTAAACTTACAAACGGCACCAATAATATTTTAGTAAAACTTTACTTTTACAATGACATCTTAAATCAGGGAATTCTTAATTTCTAAAAAAGTCTTTTGTAAATTCCGGTGTCAGTCAACAATTTCTCATTTTACGAACGGAATTTGTCTGCGCCGGAAAGGTTTAATGGGTTTAAACTTCCTACACTGAATGGGTCTAATCGACCCATGACTATAATTTGTTTTATACGATTCGAACCAAAACTTTTTTCATAAAGAAAGTTAAATAATAGATTCAGAGAAATAAGTCAATTAAATATATTAAAATATTTTAAATGACAATTCTGGTGTGAAATATTTTTATCAAGATTGAGTAGAATTTGAACAGGGTAGGAAGGTTAATAATAAACAGATTTGATATGTTTCGAGATTTCGAATTTCATTGTCAAAACTGCAATAATTACACACTGCAGAAAATTAGGATAATCTTAAAACATCACAGGAAGTTCGTTTTAATGTTATCTCTGCCTATAAACAAAGAAAAATGGATATAGTCTCAAAATGATGAAATTTACACTGTAACCGGTTTCGCAAGGGCTGATACCACGAATGTAGCTTCCACCAGTATATTTGAATACATATTTTCTCTGCCTTTAACCCTCTCTAGCAGAGAACTTTTCTATTGTTAATATGATTACATGAATGAATGATACCTGAATTTATGATCAAATTTATTTGAAAGTAATAAAAGGCTTAATTTCCTATTCAAAATGAACGGAAAATACTTGTACCAAAATTTTGGTGACACATGTAATGGAACATTCAGCCGCAAGCTGTTAAACAAATTATTGATGAAGAATTTCAGTGATAGTTATGAAAAAAAAGATATTTTTTTTCTAGTGGATGTTTATCACTGCGGTCGTCAGGCCCTCCGTTTACGACGTATTGTGACAATTTAAATGACTTACCAATGTCAATGAAAGAATTTATTAATATCGGGGCCAACTTCCCGACAGCTTAAAAAGGAATAGAAATTTTTACTATGCTTAAAAATATGTATTCAGATTAAATACAAAAAGGAAATGGTACACACCACAAAACAATGCATTTAACCTTCCTACCCTGTTCAAATTTTACTCAATCTTGATGAAAAACACTTCACACCAGAATGTTATTTAAAATATTTGTTATTTAAAATATTTTAATATATTTAATTGACTTATTTCAATGAATTTATTATTTAACTTTCTTTGTGAAAAAAGTTCTGGTTCAAATCGTCTAAAACAAATTATAGTTATGGGCCGATTAGACCCATTCAGGGTAGGAAGGTTAAAATATGATTTACATCTATCTTTCATATCGCATCTAGAGCCTGGTTATCAACGTGGCACACTTCTACCAGGAAAAAGAAATAAAACAAATTCCTTATTCAAGGCAGTAATTTTGAATGAAAAGGGCGTTTAAACAAGGCGAAAATTTCTAAAACATTTTAGTGGTGAAAGAGTGCCCCGTTAGTAATCAGGCCCTGATCGCATCTGCTAACGTCTTCAGCTAGGAAGACATTAGCAGATGCGAAACAAAGCGTAGATGTTAATCACATTTTAAATGCATTGTTTTGTATTGTGTGTACCATTGAAAATTTGGAATTTAATTTGAATATATATATTTTTAGTATAATTTATGGTGCAAATCTCCAGTTTATATTTTTTCCATGTGTGTGAAAGAGAATTTGCAAGAATAAGACGCTTAAAAAAATAATTCAACTCAAATGTACAGGTGGAAATTTCTCCCTGCGGTAATTAGAAACAACAGAAACAATTTAAAAACATTTACCGTCTTATGTTTACTACCTCATTTGCCGTAATTTCTGTACTATAATCCACGGATAAAATCATTACGTTTTGATACAGAAATCTTTTTTCATAAAAGTTCACTTAATAAATTATGAGATTTTATTAATCTTCAGTTATTATATAAAATTTCTCGGGCGAACTTGATTATTTAAACGGCAGATTGTAGTTAGAAATTATGTTACTACCGTCAAAAGTTGATTGACAGTACAAGGATATACCTCCTCCTGTTTAATCTTAACTCCGTTATTTCTGTTATATGTTCAGGCCTACAAATGGTCCCGTTTCAGAACAGAATTATCTCTAAAAGACAATTTTATAGGTAGTTTTTTACAGTATTTTTCTAAAAGTTACCACGAACATTATTGTTCATTAGTAAAGGTTTTCATAAGTGAGACCAATGGGACGGGGTGGGATCTACCTTCGGTTTATCACTAAATTTGTAACATTTTTATAAGATTATTACTTTTTATAGATTTGCTAATTTAAATAAAAGATATAGACAACACAAATTGTACAAGAACGCAAAAAGAAATGCAAATACCTCCTTTATCTGAATGTCAATAATCAGTCACTATAGCAACGGGGGTTGTTCAGATAGATTTGATTTTAATTGGTTTGTTTCCTATGATCATCTTTGCACACAATAGTTGAAAAGACCCTTTAAAATGAAACCCGCCTCACTAAATAAACAATGCTTTAGTCGGTATTCGATTATGTATCTTTTGTCCAATAATCAGAGGCTAACTACTTTAAAAGGTGAGGGGAATGAGCTTGTTCAAAGCAAAGCCGGAAGGACACTTTTAATAATTCGGCTTTTATTGCTATAAAATAAATTGATTTCAAACTTTGAATAATAGCGCATTCTAATAAAACTATTTATTTTATGTATCTTGAGGCACGGGGGAAAAAAGAGAATATCTTTTCTTTATATTTTTTGAGGGCGCATTTAAGATTTTTGAAGAGTTGTGATTCATTTTTGGACTAGTTAGTTTTAACACTTAGTTTTAACACTAGAACCGCGGAGACGGGTCATTTTGACCCGTACTCAGTGAAAATATGTCGATTGGAGCCAGATAAGTCTTTTTAAAATAATTTACGTGTAAGCTGCACAAAAATTTTTAAAAATAAATTTCTTAAATAGACTAAATTAAAAATTCTGATGTGAATGATTTTTATAAAACTTGGGTCAAATTTCCCGCGGTTCTAGTGTTAACCTTCTTACCCTGTCGAAATTTTACTCAAATTTGATTAAAATATTTCACACCAGAATTTTTATTTAAATCCATGTAACATACTTATTTAACTTAAATCTTTGGGTTATTTATTTACTTTACTTTATGAAAAATTTTCTGGTTTGAATCGAATGAAACGCATTATAGGACTGGGTCGATTAGACCCATTCAGGGTAGGAAGGTTAAGCCCGAAATGCCACATTGTCACCAGGTTTTTGGATTTTATTATTATTATTATTATTATCATTATTATTATTATTATTATTATTGTTATTATTATTATTATTATTATTATTATTATTATTATTATTATTATTATTATTATTTTGCAAATTAGGGTACCGTTTCTAACACAATTCATTGGATGAAAAAGCAAATTTTTAACACAATTTAAAATAAATTTACTTTCAAAGCAAGTTGCTTTCAGTCAGACTTTATTTTATTATTTCCTTTTTCTGTCAAATTTTTCTCGCTAATCACGTTCTAAGAAACATATGCTTATCACAAAGCTTCAAATCAAGCGATTGCTAACCTATAAACATCATCACGCATCAGTCCTGCATAAAATACAACAGTCATGACATTATATATTTATGCGATATTTAAAAGAACATACTGGTCCTAAGCTTATTTCCATTCGTTAATATTACAAGACGCGTATATATGAATCACTGTTCACATAGGTTATATGAACTACTTGTAGAAAAAATACTTTTTAACTTTTACAATTGATTTCTAAAAAATTACTAGTTTTTAAAAACCTATACACTGGGAGCCCTGTATATACATACATATATATATATATATATATATACAGGGTGTATCTAAACTACTGGGCAAAACATTAAGAGGAAATAGTACACATCAAGACAAATAATATTAAATGGGAAACTAAGGTTCCCAAACGTCTTCCGAAGGAGATAGGCGCCATCAAAGTTTAGGGTCCAAAATTTGAAATGATTATAAAAAACGGAAAAATTGGTCGATTCGTTTGCGGTTTTCACAAAAACTATTCTTTATGTCAATATTGTCTTGAAAATAAATTATAAAGATAAATTTCAAAAAATGCCGATAGAGGGCGCTTTAGACTTTGGAGTAACGAACAATTATTTTTTACCGTTATTTTTTGCATCTCATTAAATTTTTTAGAAGTTTAGACATAAACTTAAATTTTGAACTCAAAATCTGCGGTTACGTAGCGCAAACGGAACTGTGTTCAATGAGAGTGGGTAGGTTCAAATTTCAAATGATTATAAAAAATCAAATAATTGGTTATTTGAGTTGCGGTTTTCACTAAAACTATTCTTTATGTCAGTATTGTCTTGAAAATAAATTATAAACATAAATTTCAAGAAATGTCGATAGAGGGCGCTTTAGACTTTGGAGTAACGTACAACTATTTTTTACCGTTATTTCTTGCATCTCATTAAATTGTTTTGAAACTTCTACATAAAGTTAAATTTTGTGCTGAAAATCTGAATCGTTGAGAGTGGTGAAGTAGCACTTACTGAACTGTTTTCAATGGGAGTGGGAAGGTTCAAATTTCAAATAATTATACAAAACGGAAAAAATGGTCGATTCATTTGCGGTTTTCTCTAAAACCATTCTTTATGTCAGTATTTCCTTGAAAATAAATTTTAAAGATAATTTTTTAAAAATTCCGCTAGAGGGCACCTTAAACTTTAGAGTAACCAACAACAATTTTTAACTGTTATTTTTTGCGTCTAATTAAATGCTTGCAAAAGCTTAGACTTAAATTTTGAGCTAAAATTCTGAATCGGGAGGGGTTAAGAAGCGCAAACTAAACTGTGTTCAGGAGTTGAAATGTTACTCTACCCACACTTCGAACACGGTTCAATTTTTCGCTACTTAATTACTCACAATGATTCAGATTTTGAGCAGAAAATTTGAGTTTAAGCTTTTAAAACATTTATTTAGATAAAAAAAAATAACGGTTAAAAATAGTTGTTGGTTACTCTAAAGTTTAAGGCGCCCTCTAACGGAATTTTTTGAAATTTATCTTTAAAATTTCTTTTCAAGGAAATGCTGACATAAAGAATGATATTAGAGAAAACAGCAAATGAATCGGTCAATTTTTCCGATTTTTATAATCATTTGAAATTTGAACCTCCCCACCCCCATTGAACACAGTTCAGTTTGTGCTACTTGACCACTCTCAACGATTCAGGTGTTCTGCTCAAAATTTAAGTTTATGTCTAAGCTTCTAAAAAAATTTAATGAGATGCAAAAAATAACGGTAAAAAATAGTTGTTCGTTACTCCAATGTCTAAAGCGACCTCTATCGACCCTTTTTGAAATTTATCTGTATAATTTATTTTCAAGACAATACTGACATAATGAATAGATTTAGTGAAAACCGTAAATCAATTGACCAATTTTTCTGCTTTTTAAAATCATTTGAAATTTGAACCTACCCACTCCCATTGAACACAGTTCAGTTTGCGCTACTTAACCACAGATTTTGAGCTCAAAATTTAAGTCTATGACTAAACTTTTGAAAAACTTTAATGAGATGAAAAAATAACGATAAAAAATAATTGTTCGTTACTCCAAAGTCTAAAGCGCCCTCTATCGGCATTTTTTGAAATTTATCTTTATAATTTATTTTCAAGACATTACTGACATAAAGAGTAGTTTTTGTGAAAACCGCAAACGAATCGACCAATTTTTCCGTTTTTTATAATCGTTTCAAATTTTGGACCCTAAACTTTAATGGCGCCTATTTCCTTCGGAAGACCTTTGGGACCCTTAGTTTTCCATGTAATATTATTTGTCTTGATGTGTACTATCACCCCTTAAAGTTTTGCCCAGTAGTTTAGATACACCCTGTATATTAGGATGGAGCGAAAAAAAATATTTTTTTAAAAATCAAAAACGGTAGGTGCCAAAAGTTGCCTTTATACTAGTACATCAACTGTGTGAAATTTTACCGCTTAAAAAAAATGGCTTGAGTCTGCGCTTTTGCTCCAAAAATCGAAATTTTGGGAAAAATTTGTCATTTTTTGACATTTTTTCAAAAAAATTAAAAAATTCCTACAGAGCTGGTTATTATTTAAAAGTGTTACTTAAATCTTTATATTTATTTGCTTAACATATTTAAACTATAAAACAATATCTTTATTCCGTATAGCTGGAGCAAAACAGACAACTCTTGGTAAGTAAAAGGCATTACCACCCTATTGGGACATACAATGAATTGTTGTATTTAATAAAGCTTTTCCTTTCAAAACTACCTTGTACAAACGTCGCGTCGTGGAGGTGGCTATATTTCATATACCACCCGTCCCAACTATTTGATCATTTTAGTAGAGTTTTTTATTTATATACTGATTTGTGATTTTCTTTATCAAAATTTGGCATGTTTTCGATGCATCCACCTAGTTTATCTGTTCTTTGTTTCCACATGCCGGCTGTGACTATCTTAATGTATATATTTACAACTTATACAAAAAATGACAAGCAGAGTAATGTATGGGAATATTATTAAAGGGATCTATTCGGCCATCTATTATCTTTATCAAACTTACATTCAGTTGATGAAAGTGATTTTAAGTTCTGTTACCACAACATTTTTTCAGTCAATTATATTTTTTTACGTAATGACCTGCTTCAAAGAGGATTTCAAATATTTCAACCATAAGTATGCCATTATTTATTCTGCTTTTGCATTTTTTATATGTTGAGAAGCGAGCTGTTTAATGTGATTTCTGGTGATCGTCAGAGAGAATTGCAATGGGAATTTGTCCTGCACGTGCAGAGCAACCGTTATTGTAAATAACTTTTTTTTGCATTAGTTTTATACCGTTTTCAAAGTGTTTTCGTAGCCAGGTAATTTCCCATTAACTTTTAAATCCCCATTTTATAAGTAAACATTATTTGATGGTGAACTGTCCTGGGCGTAAACTTATAATGCATAGTACTTTTTGAGAGAATGTACAGACTCTAATCGACTATAAGTACTCATTTAAATGTAGGAGAATTCTATTTGTCGCTGTGAACCATTCTGCATTGGGTTAGCTTAGAATTGTGTATAATAATGGATCATATGCTACTTCAACTCCAGTGAATTTCCTCTGCGTCAATTATTAGAGAAGTCGATGTAAAACGTTATAATCTACATGGATTCACTGGATCAATAAGAAAATCTTTCTCTACGTACTATTCACTTCCTATTGCAATTTTTTATAAAATAGCTAATAATTTTGAAAAATTATTTCTAAAATTAAGTAAAAGATACTCAGAACAGACTAGAAATTTCTGTCGAAGATTGCAAAGCTAATTCATAAGGAAAGCTATTTCTCAGAAGAAATGGGGAATAGGAATTTAGAAAAGATCTCGCGCAAAGAAAAAAAAACAGCTTATAAAGCAAATAAAATTTTTCGCTTTATATAAGCACAGATTGGCAATCACAGTCTATAGATTCATTCACAAAATATATAATCAAAGTTTATACCGCGGGATATTTTATACCAAATGTAATACACACCTGAAGAATAGGTCTAAGAACTTATTAGAAATTACTCGACTACGAAACAACACAGGAAACGACATAAAACAAATACTAAAACTTCTTTTGAATTATTGTTGCTTTACACGCAAATTTTGTTTGCAAACCTCTGTGATGATCTTCATAATATTAAACTGCTAGTGTCTCGATATATATTCAATGTAATAGGTATAGTAAATGATGACATACTAGAAATTGAATTCATACAATCAATTTTTAGGCATATCATTATATATATAATGTAATTGATTGAAAAAATGTTGTGGTAACAAAACTCCCAATCATAATGTATTAATTGTATGAAAATTTGATGAAGATAATAGACTGCTGAATAGGTTCAATTAACAACATACCTAATACATTACTCAGCTTCCTTTTCTGTGATAAAAGGTATAGAAATATGCGTACAGCAGGTCAAACCAGTAGCATCCAATGTCAGTGAAAACAAAGAAGAGGTAAACTACTTTGATACATAGAAAACCTATGCCCTTCTTCGGGAAAAAAATAACATTCAATACATAAATAAAACACTGGGCCTAGATTGTTGGGTGGCTGAGAGGGGTGGGATATGAAATGGAGCCACATCTACGGGTTATATACAGAATAGTTTTGAAAGCAGATAGGTAAGAAATGCATTCAAAACAACATTTCGTTGTATGCTGCAATAGAGAAGTAACGCTGGTTTTTAACAAAAGTTGTCTGTTTTGCTCCAGCTATACGGAATAAAGATATTGTTTTATAGTTTAAATATGTTAAGCAAATAAATATAAAGGTTTAAGTAACAGTTTTAAATAATAACCAGCTCTGTAGGAATTTTTTAATTTTTTTGAAAAAATGTCAAAAAATGACGAAGTTTACCCTAAATTTCGATTTTTGGAGCAAAAGCGCAGACTCAAGCCATTTTTTTTCAGCGGTAAAATTTCACACAGTTGATGCACTGGTATAAAGGCAACTTTTGGCACCTACCCGTTTTTGATTTTTAAAAAATATTTTTTTTCGCTCTACCCTACTGTATATATATATATATATGTATGTACAATACCATTAACAACTGTATGAATTACTGTGTAGAAACATAGAAAAAATATAAGAAAATAAATATTATGAAAATTTGTAGAACCAAAGTTGAATTATCAAGCCCTAAGTACTTTGGCACTACAGATAAAGTGTGTGATTGTAACTTCGTGTTAGCCATAAAAAAGCGAAATATTACGAATTTAGGGCGACCAACTCACAGTAAAACATGGACAAATTTGAAAAAAAGCAACAATATTAAAATATAAAGATGCAAATGGAAACAAAAGGTATAAACATACCACCACTAACAGATCTCCTTATAGCAATAGTACATAACAAAATACATGCGCAAGACCATATGCAACTGTTACCATAGGGAAAAAAACAAGAAGCATTGCACACTATACAGTGGCGTAAACAGGGTGGTCACTCAAGTGCTCTTAATGCTGGCAATTTTATAAAGTTCGATTCATCTTACCTAACTGGAAAATTTTCTGCTATCAATCAAGGAGAAGAAAATCTTGCAATATTACTAGTTTTGGGGACTCACCCTTGCTACGCAGCTGCTATGTACATACTGCAATGTATGAGAGCAGCCCTCCCCCCCCCCCTATGGTGCAACCAAAATTAAACTCTTCCCCTCTGCCTAATTAATTTCTCAGGGCTCGCACAATCAACCACTAAAATTTAAAAATACTTTCAAAGTATTTAACCCTTTCCGGCACGGGCAAAATCTGTAATAAAATGAGAAATTATCGACTGACACCGGAGTTCACAAACGAATTTGTTAGATAGGTTGAAATCCTTAATTTAAGCTTTTATTGTAAAAGGAAAATTTTAGTAAAATATTACTGGTGCCGTTTGCAAGTTTGGAATTAAAATTAGGTATCCCAGACCGGGCACAGTGCGCCGGAAAGGGTTAACAGCAGGAATAACATCGTAATATCTTTAAATGAAGGTGGTGGCTGTGAATTCTGTGTTTTAAAAATTAAATGTATTTATTTTATTTTTTTAATAGTGGTGCCAGAGTCCTTAAAAATATAAGGAGTGTGCGAGCCTTGTTACTGAAGAACTGCAATCTGTTGAGATATTAGTAAATTAAACTGTTTTAGATCAAAAAGCTATAAATTAAATGTTATTTATATATAGTATTCATATTTTTGTAAATTTAATTTATTACACTTTTTTTAACTGCGATTTGAAAATAATTTATAAATATTTTCATCATTATAAAAGCGATTGTTCGGGAATCGGACGAATTAAAAAAATGCTGAAATTTAATGCGTTGACTAGCAAATTCGTGGGCCTCCTGCCTCACGGAGTAACTTATTCTATTATAAACTTCTGAGCAAATATTGTAAGTTTTATAGCCTTACAACTAGTACATTTTCACTTGCCTAATTTTTTCTACAGAATGCGATTTCTTAATACTCAAAGTTTTAACTCCTTTTCGTTTCCAACCAGAAAACCACTTTTATGACTTAGAGTGTTCCAACAGTGGTTTTAGTCAAACACTTTTTTATTCTGAAATATTGGGCCTTTTTAATCGCAGAATTTAATCGTTGTAAATCACAAAGACTTAAGGTACGATACTATTACAAGTTGTTTCCCACTTATTAAACTTATCTTCTTTCTCAGTTTTCTGTTTCGACGTTTTCTAAATTAGTCAATCACATCTGTTGGCCTGCAGCAGCCCAAGATAATTTCATTTTTATAGAAACAGAGCTGCCATCTTCTACGCCTATTTAAATCGTATAAACACGTTTGAAACCACAAAAACCTTTTAGTAAAATGTATGCCAAATACATTCAATATCATGCTTTACAATACATATTGTTAATTATTTATTAAAACTTCTGTTTCCAATATGTTTATTTGATTTCAAATAGGCATAGTAGTTGGCCGCCATGTAGAAAATATAATCTGTAAAAGAAACTTTGCTATAATTGTAGTCGAAGATTATTCGAACATTTTTCAGCAAAAACATTCAATATAAATATTGTGAAGCACTACTCTAAATAATTACAAAACATATGAAAATTGTTAAAGGAGAAGTTGATAGTTATGTCTAATTTTCAGGAATATTTCTCGTAAAACAAACTTTTTTTCTATAATTACTGACCTAATACTGAAATTTTCATAGCATTATTAGGTTTAGTTTAATATATTTTTTTGTACTAACATATATTCTGTTGTAAATTCAGAGTATCAGCAACAGCTTAACTGATTCTTCATTAGACGTTTTACAATATTTTATTAAATAAAAATATTGTAAAACTTCTCAATAAATGTATGAAATATTTCTTTTTCATATCTTTAAAATAAATTCTTGAAAGTATAAAAAAGAATTCAGATATTCAAGCTTCTTTCGCAAAGAATGTTTCAATTTAACGATCTCAGACATTATATCCACGACATAAGTAAAGCTTGTTCACCTCATATAAGTTAAGTGCTTCCACACATTTATCGTTCCCACATTCACGGAAATTTCCAGTAGTTATATATAATATCACTAATAAATTTTGCACTTAATGTCCACATTACATTTGCTTATAAATTCCCCTTGAGGATTGTAATGCCTCAATTGTAGACGAAAGTATATGTTTTAACGTAGTCTTCCATATTCAAAATATTGAAATGTCTTTTAAAGAATTTTATTATTCCAGAACATCTTTTTCTTTATATATATAATGAATGCATTTTTCTCATCGACTCGAGATGTAATCAATATCTTTAATCTTCGCTACAGCGTAGTCTTTCCACATTTCTGTATAAATCAGATCACCAAATGCTATGGAACTCAAAAATTTCATACAATTCATTTAGTTATCTTTAAACCTTAAATGAAGGATTTTTTATTTATTTTATTTATTATTTATTTATTTTTAGGAAATTGCATTATTTGCATTCTGAAATTGTAAACTTTTGACTACAGGTCAGGACTGTCGAATATATTCAATATTACAGGGCTGCAGCAGGCAACTATTTTTATATTCTATTCGCACAACTTCTTTTAAAAGATGCATTCTGTAATATATTTAACTTGCGAATTCCGCTAAAGTTTATGTAAAAGATTTTTCTTTTGCGAAAGTTGTGTGAAATTGAATAAAAAAATAGTCGTCTGTGGCAGCCCTGATCTTACAAAAATGTAAAAAAATGGAGTTACAGGGTTCGTACGCTGCAAGGATCTTTTACCAGAATTTTTGTAAAGTAATATTTACCTTATTTAATGGGGAAAAATCTATTTTTAGATATAGCTGTCAGTACTTGATGAATTTTCTGGTGCAAAACCACCTAAAATCCCAGGAATTCCCTGATGTCTACGAACCCTGAGTTATGAACAAAGAGGAGAAGACATATAGAGCATTTTTAGCAGTTACGAGTGAAATAAAAGTGGATGTTGTCACAAGAGAACGGTTTTGTATTTTAATTGGATCAACAGATTCTGATTACCGATGGGGTAAATTTTCCACTAGTAATATGGAATAGAAAATTGCATTTAATTTAAGTATCTGATCGATGGGAAAGTTCTGTCACAGTTATGGTAAAAAATTTCTATTTAATTTTTGTGGTGTTTACCCATGTTCTATAATCTTGTTAATGTATATTTATATTACGCAATATTTTCGTGCTAGGTATCACTTTAACCCTGTAATTCCCATGGTAGTATACGTTATCGATATTCCATAATTCCAAGTTCCATAAATCTGAGTTCATACCGTAAAGTTTAAAATATAAATTTTATAAAATATAATTTTTTCAGCGACGGAATGTGTCTTATAAAATGCAGCAAATATAGCTTTGTAAAGTTTTGGTATAAATATGGAATATCCGAGTTCAAACATTCACGAAAGTGGAAACACTAGTTGTGACATATATGCTACCATGACCATTAGAGGTTTAATATATTCTGCTATGAGTGTATGTTAGAGATAATTTCTTTAAAAATTCGTATGGATAGAAGTAAAAATATAGTTGCTGGAACGTATGGTATCCCAATGCTGCAATGAAAGATTAATGCTAAGTTAACTCGTCATTGGACAGAGATATGCTTCTGACAATAATAAAGTCATAATATTTAGCCACTATGCTCATCTACTATGATCTCGCCTGAAATTTTATGACACTTCATAGAATGCCATTGGCTCATCATCGCTGAACTAATAGAATTGAAAGGTAACATTACAGTCAAATCATACCTAGGGAGAGGTGTATGCAATACTATTTTGCATAGAAGTATTTACATTGAATCAAAGGGAAATATGTAGAAAAAATAGTGGTATCCAGTATCTTCCACTGACCCCTCCTACGGTTGAGCAAATATTCTCCTACTTGCAAGTTCTGACATTTTGGTAAGATGTTGATACATGTATAACAAAAAATTCATTTTAGCATTACCTGATTACCAAAGAGCAAACATACACCCGTATATTTTAAACCCTCGAAGGGCTCCGATTCATTACATATACCACTCAATTTTAATTCCTAAATACTTCATTAATAGCAGAATTTTAAATCTGAAATTTTCTTTTTCTAAAATACATAAGATAAGATTTTATTAATTTCCATACTTTTTTTTCTCGTATATCCTGGTGTAAGTCAATCATTCTAATATTTTTGCATCCTACGTACTTTTTACCTACGTACGAAGTTTTCCCAGTTGGATTTCAGAACCTGTATTTTATAACAAAAAGGTTCTGTTTCAAATATTGTTTCAAAACAAAAGCATTTGAAATGCTTCTAACGAACTTTCTCAGTGGTGCACACAAAGGAGATGGATGGGAAATATTTATAGCAGTAATATTGTACAGAAATTTTTGCATTATGTTTTTGCGGAGATCAGTTGTCTTAACAAGAATAATAAACTCATTATTTTTTCAATCCGGGTTCAGCAATAAATTTCTTTGCATAAGGTCCAAGGTTTTATTCTTGTATTCATAATACTCTTTTTATTCCAATATTTTTTTTTAAAAACCGCATAACTCTAATTAACAAACTTACCATGAAATAGCTGTAAATTATCAGCACTAAAATTTAATGAAATTGTGATAGCTATCAAACTTTTCGCTTCATTTCTATCTCAATTTTTAATAGAAAAATTTGCCTCATTTAATCATGTTTTCTATGAATAAATAAGAAAAAAATCTGTTAAAAATAGTGGTGGGAAAAATGCGTAAAACTTGACTGCTATGTAATTATTCTTTTCACTGTTACTTGCATTTCAAGTTGAAGGTAAATATTAAAAAAATATTCATTTTGGACTTTAAATTATTATTTTATCAAATTAAGTGTGTTATTTTTTAAGTGATGCAAATTTGAATGAGGAAATTTACTCTACATTTTTTATTGTAAAAAAAGGAGAACTATATTTAAATAAAAAAAAGAAATAACTAAATATATTTCGTGATATTCTTTTGATATTCAAAACTTTTTCCCTTCACAGTAGCCCAATTCATTATATATGAAAAAAAAGAAGAAATAAAAAACTTACTTCAAACTGCAAAAATACTAGAATTACTGAATATGGGATTTTTTCTTTCTTAGAGAATTTTTTGCTTGTAATAAATTGACTTATCGCATAATAAGTATTCGAAGTTGAAAAGTGAATGCTTGATAAAGATAAGAAAAATTACGAAATATGAAAAATATTTTTATTGATTTCAACTAAAAGTGCTCACCCTTCTTTTGAAAGAAGTAAAAATAAAACACCTTTTTTCGCGTTCGTGTTCGACTTTCTGGTTTTCTAACGAACATTCAAAAGTATAATTAAATTTTATATTTGACTTTCCTTCAGGATATTGAAATGAGAGAGTAAGAGTTTTAAAAATATTTAAATAATATGCTTTCGTGATTCAAAAAATATTTTATTTTGCGTCTATTTTTATATATTTCTTTATTTTCTATTATGTAATGATATTTTTCCCTTTGTAATTTTGCTATTAATTACTTTTATTTCGATAATTTTATACATATAATATAGACAAAATAAAAAGAGTTATTTTTTCAATCACACTAATTTTTCTAAATTTCTTATGTGGTTTTCGTCTAAATACTTTCTGTTGATAAATATAATATTCACGAAATGGTGAGTATAGTGTTATCTGGTGTCTTGCACAACGCTGTACTCAAAATGCTCTAAACACCACTTTTTTCTTTCAGTTACATTTGCCATCTTTAGTCGCAGATAATTAACCTTTTGATTACGGGCTATGTCTAGCGACTATTATTGTATTTGCTCGCACCGCAATTTTCAAAATAATTCCTATATATTATATTACTTATAAAATTATTCTGATTTAAATCTATGATAGTGAATAGCTTTCAAAATGTGGTGATAATCGATTAAAATAATAGTCTCTGGGACGACATATGTCCCAGCCCGGTAATCAAAAGGTTAAACTGCAGAGTTGCCAGTTTAGCCTCTTTTTCTATTCAGGAAAAACTGAATTTTCGCTATAAATTAAAAATGGAACTTTTGGCTTTATTTCATAGCATAAATTTTGTGATTACATGCAGTTAAGATGCTTCTTTCAAAAATTTCGCTAAGAATTTGGTGTTTCGAAATGAAGTTGGAGGTCAAACTATCAACCCCATGTGCTACCAGCTAAGGCAAAGTAAATTATCGAATTTTCGGGCTACAATTCGAGGATCGAACAATTATTTTGAGACCCAGAATCTTTATTTCATGAAATGTAATTTATTGGGTGAGTACAAAAGTTATACTCTTTTTTTTTAGTGAAAATAGAAAGGTTGAGAATACAAAAAGTTAAGTACCTATGAATTCACGTTAGCATCATCATTATATATGACCTCTTGTCATCTGTTTGGCATTAAGTGACTTCCACGCTGCTAACTCTCTTCTGTTTTAGAATCAAAATGCTGTTGTAATGTTGTTCTTGCATCATTGATGATTTGGAAAGCGAAGACGTTATGTATAAATAAAAAAGGGGGTATATCGAAGGTGCAAGGTTAGGGCTATATACCTAGTCAGCTAAAACTTCCGATTAAGGTCCAGGAATTTTTGCTGAGTAATTAAAGCAACATGAGACCTGGCTTTAACGTCATGAAAGAGAACCCTTCTGCGATTGATAAGTGCTGGCTGCTTAGAACGTGAGTTTTAATTACCGTCTACCCAATTGTTGGAAGAAGAAGTCTGCATTGATCATTTTAATCTCCTGTTATTTTTTTGCTATTTTTTTACTAATAATTATTTATTTTAAAAAACTTTTTTATCTTATCAAATGTTAAACGGTTCAAAATTATAGAATTATCTTTTTCAATTCAAAATATCATCTAATGTTGTCAGTTTTCTTTGTTTTCTTCTAACTCAAATTATTTAACATTCACTGATATTTATCTTCGAATTAAACAGCCACAGAAATCTGCCATTAGAAGTAAACAAAAATTGTGAGTAGCATATATCTTGAAAGAAAAATTGGCTCAGTCTAGATAATATCTCAGAATTCAAAGAATGCATTAGGTTTTAATTCTAGCAATAAAATATCCATAATTTTTTTTGTTAGTGGAATAAAAAAGGCACTATTTACCCTTATTACCCTTCGTTAAAATTGGTGATAATGTTTATAAAAAATATTAAATAATTATTAATCAAATAAAAAAAATTAAAATTATTATAATACCAGAGCTGCCAACTTCTACGCCTATTTAAATCACATAAACATGTTTGGAACCACAAAAAAGTTTTAGTAAAATGTATGCCAAATATATTCAGTGTTATGTATTGCATTCCATATTGTTAATTATCTACTAAAATTTCTGTTTCTGATATGTTTTTTCGTCTTTAAGTAGGCGTAGTAGTTGGCAGCCATGTAATACTGTCTTTAGATTTCGATATCGGAGAATGTTGTTGTTTTCCAAGGAAAAATTATTTTTTCAACTGTCTCGTATTCAAAATATCAATTTTCAATATCGAAATAGTACTGACAGAGTTGAAAATTTTGGCCTATATGCTTTATGAAATCCAAAATACATCAGTTGATACCAGTAGCGGCTCGTCAGGAGGTGCTGCATGAATTTATTCACACCACTAAAATTGTACGATATTTTCAGTTTTATTTAATCTGCAAAATTTGTCGAATAAATAATATGAAGGATTTTGTTAAATTTTAATGGTGTGAAAAAATTGATGCAGCACTCCCTGACGAGCCGCTACTGGTTGATGCACTGTCTGCTGACATTGTACCAGAGACACTAAATAACGCCACTCTAATAACACCTTTAAATGAACTTTAATAATTTGTATGCTAATTTTTGTAAATATGTATATGCAATACCAGGGCCAGATTACTAACGGAGCACACTCCCAAAAGAAAAAAGAAATTTTCTTATTCACGATAGTAATTTTGAATGAAAATGGCGTTTAAACAAGGCGAAAATTTCTATAACATTTTACTGGTGAATAAGTGCCCCGTTAATAATCAGGCCTTGTGTAGTACCCAACGCAAACATTCCGCATTTATATATAATATGTGGGCACATATGAGGAATTTTTTTTCAAGAAAATGGTAATTTTCGGAAAAATAAAACGGATGATTTTTATTTTTATAAGTTTTATAATAGCTTTTTCACACAAGTTTTATACTCAGGAAATTATACAAAAATCCCCAGTTATGCATCTTTGACGTCTATATGAACTCAATTAATGCCATGTTATACGGTTCTGGTTTTTTTTTTTTTTTTTTTTTTTTTTTTTTTTTGAGAAAATGAGGTTTTAAAAAAATCGGAAAAACATAATATAATCTCATAAAATATCAATATTTATAACATAATGATGAGGGAAATACATTGTCAGTAGTAGACACACGTGGGAAAAATATCAAGAAATTTCTTTGAAAGGCATGTTTCCAATACTTATCCGGCTATGCCCTATGGCCGATTATTTAGGTGTCACTGTGCCATTTGGCTATAAAATTTAGTGGAAAGGAATTCGCCTGTCAGATCTCAAAGAGTAATCGCACAGTCTTTTTGCTAAATAAATCAAAAACTTCTGTACTAAAATAATGGCAACTTGCTAATATTCAGAACACATGAGCAATACTATAAGATCGCTCACTTAGTGCTTGGGGGTATCGCAAAGTTTGAATCACAGGCGAATAATTTTCTATTCTATTCACACCACTATATTTAAGAAATACATTTCGTGGTACATTTCTCTTGAAAATCTTCTTAAAGAGTGCGATTTTTTTTTTCATGAAAAAGTAATGCACGGGAGCATTAGCCCTTTCAGGGAACGCCATTTGCAGTCTGCAAACGGATAATTTTAATATCCAAATTTCAAAAGTGCACCAGTAGTTTTTAGTGCAATTTGAATTTCGTATTATACGTAAAAATGTGCCTTTCATTATTTTCAAATATATTTGTATAAAAATTGCGGTTTCAATAAGTTATTTCATTATTTTTGGAGCATAAATGCCTTGCCTCTGAAAGGGTTAAAATATATTCGCCTCTAATTGAAACTTATTGTTACTCTAATGTACATTAAATGTTCTAAATTTCCGGTGTATGATCCTCAATAGAATTAAATCTGTTTCCGAATAGAAAATTTATTTTATAACGTGTAATTTTATTACACTTAGTGTTTGTTTGGTTTTTCTTTAGAATAAAATTTCTGGTTTCATACAGACTTACTTGCACCGTGTCTTATACTCTAGAAATTACGGTGTTCATATTGAATTCCAAACTACCTGCTATCATCCAGAATTCTTTTAAATTTCTCTTTTTCGAATAAATTTTCTCTTTTATGATATACTTAAAATAAAAATAAAATTTTTATTCGAAATCAATTTCTTTGTCAATTCTTGTGGCAGGTAATCATTTCCATTTTTAGCAAATTAATTTTCCCCTGAAAGGATTTAAAAGTTAGTTTTTATTAATAATAAAACTATTTATTTTCATTCAAGTGTCATTTTTTTCCAGTTTCAAAGGCACAGACAAAAATTAAAACAACTCAAATAAAATAACTTGACATCTTTTCAGACTTTCTTTTCTTTTTCTTTTTTTATTCAGCATTTTAAATAAATGTATTCATTTCTTACTTCAATTGTTTTTTTTCTTTCTGATTTTGTTCGAGTATTATCTTAAATTAGCCGCATCTGATATCAGTGGTTTCAAACAATTTCTAATGTACGCTCGTCAAATATATATACTTTTTTATATATACGTTCTTATTGTCATCGCACTTATTAATTATTATTATTGTATAATTTTGACCCTGAAAAGCTTTAAAAGATTATTTTTATTGATAATATAATTACATATTTCCGTACAAGTATCTCTTTATATTTTAAAAGTAAGGCAAAATTAAAAATTAAATCATGTCTAAGAAAACAACTTAATAGTTCTTAAGTTGTTCATTTAAACATTCCAGATTTAAAACAAACGTCTTAATACTCATTTCTTGCTTCAATGTTTTTTTTTTCTCTTTTATATTTTGTTCGATTTTTTTTATTTAGCCGCATCTGAAATCAGTGGTTTCAAACAATTTGTCATGTAAGCTCATCAAATATTTCACGCATGCATGCGAACAGCATGCAAGATACTACTTGAAAAAGAAAATACAGTTTCTCAAGGGAGCCACAAAAACTTCATACGGCTCCACCTTTCTTTCGTAGATATTTGCGGACATTACTCAATGTAGGTTGTTAAGGTACTGTTCGAAAAGCTCATTCACTCATAGTATTCTATTAAAGCTACTGAAATAGCTTCCGAACGATGTGTGTTTTTCGTTTTTTTTTTTTTTTTTCTTTTAAGCTATTTGCCTTTTCCAAAAAAAAGACGGAATTTTTCTTTTCTAATATTAGAATTTTAAAAAATGCATTATAAAACTTTTCTTTTTTTGGATATGACAGTCAACCGGAAAGAAATGTATTTCGCGTATTAGTCTACATATGATATTCATAGATTGTGCATAATTTTGTGTTTGTAAACTTTATTATTAATTTTCCTTTTTTTTTTTTTTTTTTTTTTTTACTATTATGAACAGGGGTGCAAAATTCTAGACACCAGCGGGGAGACTCTCACCACTAATTTTTATTAGTTTTCTTCGCTCGAGGTTTATTAGCATTTTAACAAAATAATCGATGAAATATTAGAAGAAAAATATTTATTAAAATTTAGGGGTGAGAGACTGTCTCTGCCACCTAGGCTTTTATACCACTGCATACGAAATACTTATAAAAAATTTCAAAACATAATATATCATAGATACCACATTTAATGTATTTCGTTAAAACTGAAATTGAGCAGATTTTATTTACGTAATTGATTGCTGAATTAGGCAATTAAATAAGGCATAAAATTAGAGAATAATTTTAGTAGTAAGAAAAACGAGTAAAAGTTTGCAGCTATAAATATACGCATAAAATTTTTATAAACAAAAACATAAAAGTTTTAAATAATTTTATTATTTACATTATCAATTTTTCAGACATAGTTAAATATGGTCTGTTAACTGGACAGTTATTCTTCTGTATAAACATCAGTATTAAAAAATGAAAAAAAACCCAATCAGTTTTCAAAGTTTAATATCTTTATTATCTTTAACTCATTAACGGTCACATTAAATTACGGTTTAAAAATTCAGATTGCTAAGCAGATTGATTTTTATGAAAAATAAATATTCCTCTTATTTAACCCTTTGAGGGGCAAAGCACGTGTATTCTCAAAATATTAAAATGATTGATTGGCGCCAGAATTTAAATAAAAATTTATTTTAAAATAGATAAAAACGTTTCATCAGGTAATTGATAAAATTAAAAATTTAATTTCGAAATTCTGGTGCCATTGTGGCATTTCACAATTAAAATTAAGTGGGGTATGTTTTATCCTCCCGCCCTTGAAGGGGTTATGCATACCAGAATGAAGTTTAATAGGGCATTTTATAAAACTGCTGGGAATAAAAAAGTATGAATAAAATAGAGTGCCTGTGAATATCACGGGAGCGAAAATTAAGGTAGTTTGGTCTATAATTTAAAAATATGTTGAAATACCTTATATAAAAGAATAGTAGATTTAACAGCACACAGAACCTTTGAATTTGTTGAACAGACAAAATATATTGTGCTTTTCTACTTTATAAGGCCTATTTCAAAGTAGGAAAGCACAAATAATATGCAATTAACTCCTTCTGGAACAAGCACTTTTAGCAGAAAATTACAGAAATGTATCATTGACACTGGAATTTAAAAACCAAATTTATTTGAAAATAAGTCAAATGTTTTCTTCACGTACTTGATGAACCAATCGAGGCACCAACCAAAAATGGTACAGGATTGAAAAATCCCTGCTACAATCAACGATCTGCAGATAAAGGAAGGCAGCCAAAACAGCAACCATAAAATAATAATGTTGCAAAGCAATTAATGTAGCTTTCATCATCATAATAAAAATATAAATATGTATAACAATAGTGATTTATAGTATAAGCCACAAATTTGACCTCAGTTCTAATGCACTATCAAAACCCCACAAATGTTTGCAGTAAATTACTGATAAATATTTACTGTGTGATAGGATGCAAATGTTTGTACAAGTAAAATTTTCAAAATTATACCTAATAAATTAATACTGCCTATTAAATACATTGTACACAGAACAAAGTTTTCTATAGTTTGAACGGGTGAAGAGAATGTTTTGAATGTTTTATCTCAGTGTACTTTTCCTGTTGAATTTAAATATTCAATGCATTAACGAGCAATGTCCAAACAAATGATGTTGTATACCGTAATTTCGGGTGTATAAGCCGCGGGTCAAATAATTCTTTTTCGAACCAGAATTTTTTAAGAAATAAGTGTAACTACTTAGATCGCCGTAAATATTTGTCTTTAATCACTAAATAAGATTTCTGGGTCCAAAAAGAATTGTTTGAACCGCGGCTTATACACCCGAAATTACGGTACTTCCCACACTAGCATAGATGTACCTGTTATTTGGGCGTTTTCCTATTTTAAACAGATAGTATAGATATGTTCCATGTGAAGAAATAAAATAATCTATCACGTGAGAATCACGCAAAAATAAATCATCAACTTTGTGTAATACTGCATAAGTATCTCTTCCTTTCTCCGAATTTTGCCAAGAAGTCTGCAATGAACAGTTAAAATTCTTTTTTTTCACATAACATTTTAAAAAAGATGTTGGTGGTTTGTCAAAAAGATCATTTACAATAACTGATTTTGCCAACGTGTCCGCTCTTTCATTTCCTGATATTCCAAAAAGCAATTTTGTCCAGCCGATATGTATGACTTTATTATGCAATTGTCGAAAAGAATTGAAAAAACTTTTTCACATACTTGAATCAGGGACTTGAATCATCAAACCGGAGCGCCAACCAAATTTGGCATAGGCTGTTTGCTCCGGAGGTAAATCCCCCTTCACCGCCAGCTAAACCACAACCCGGCCAACCAGCTCAGAAAAAAAAACAATTAGAAATTAATTAAAATATATGCAACATAACCAAAGTGAACTTTCACTCGAAAAATAAAACAGCGTTACAATCTTGGCAATTAAAGCAAAATAAGTAAAACATAAAATAATCTTGCGATACAAGTTGGCCTTGCAACTCAAATTAAAACAAAACTCAGTAATTGCATTAACATAATAAATCAAAATAGAATAGAAAGTTCTTAATAGAGTCTTAATAGTCAATATCGGTTTCAATAGTCCAACAAACATGAGAACTATAGTACTGTTTAAAATCAGAATTATTAATCAACTGTCTTGTATATGGATGTAGAATGAGTCAAAACAGCATACTAAGTGTATCCTTACAAAGTTTCAGAAAAGCAAATTTATTTAATATTCATGATGTCACCACTGGGACAAGCAATTATATTTCATTATGTCAATATAAACATCTCCTTCTTAATAATTTAAAACATGTCTCCTTAGTTAAAAGTTGTCTGCATAAAGTCTAAATAAAATGTATAACAGTAGAAAGTTTTTCTATATGAATATAAAAAAGATCCTGAATGATATGTTTAAACACTGTATATGCAACACAAGATGTACTTGACAATCTCACCGGAATCAGAAATAAATTCCAAATTACCGTAATTTCGGGTGTATAAGCCGCGGATCAAACAATTCTTTTTCGACCCAGAAATTTTTAAGAAACAAATGTTACTACTTAGATCGACGTAAATATTTGTCTTCAACCACTAAATAAGATTTCTGGGTCCAAAAAAAATTATTTGATCCGCGGCTTATACACCCGAAATTACGGTAATCATACAACCAGCAGAATTCAATCCACATCCAAATAATTAAGATAAAATCCTGTACTATTCATATTGAACTCATTAAATAGTCAATTAAAATTAACCATTAAAAAGAAATTTAAGGTATATTAGAATCAAAAAGATAAGCTTATACTGTTAGAATTGATACTTAATAAAAGAATAATATTTATTTAAGTTGTTATAAATCTGGTGTAAATCATTATAATTTGATCTTGAAGACAAAACATTTAATATTCCATTCTATTGATCTATTTTTAAAATAATAAAACTGAAAATCAGTAACGGTGCATTTATCAAATAGAAAATGTCGGACATCACCTCTTTTTCCGCAAATACACAAATCATTATTTCTTTTTCCTATTTTATGTAAGTATACTGGGAAAGAGCCATGAGACGTATAAAAATATGCGCAAATTTGAGAATAACATAGAAAATTAGGATTAACTTTTCGTAGCAACTTATAAGCATCTCTTCCTTTAGTACTGTTATCCCAATGTGTCTGCTAATCTATATACATCTTCTTTGTCAGAACAGATTTTAGATAGCTGATAGGTATTAAATCTTCTTCTTCTGTATCATATATGAGGACTCCAGAAGCCAAGGGGTATAAGTGACAAAATTGAAAAAATTGAGTTAAGAGCACAGGGTATCTGGAAATATGCTTTTTTCATTTCAGGTAAAGAAATATAGGTCATTTTCTTATTATTTGCTGAGTTATAGAGATAAACCACTTTTTTCGAAAAACAAACAATATTGATTAATTATACATTTAAAGAAAACTGTACTCTATTTTTTTAACAGTTATTGAAATGAGAGTTCAAAGATTAGAATGCAACAAGCAGATGTTTCCTATTTCAATTTAGTCAATTGTTATTGATGTTCCAATTTAACATCAATTATCTTTCAACTTAATTTACTCCAAATCCACATTTTGTCACTTGTACCCCTTGGCTTCTGAGGTCGTCATATATTATCTGTTATGACTGATTTTGCCAGGTAATCCGCACGTTCATTTCCTTTTATACCAACATGTGCTTTAACCCAGCATATATGGATTGTTTTATTTTTCATTAATCGCAAATTTTCAATTTAAAGAGAAGATCATCTGTTGGACATAGTCGTTGAAGAGATAAATAAGAAGAAAAGCTATCTGTATACAAGTGAAAAATTGAAAAAAGAGATGATCGACACCAATCTATAGGCGATGAAATAGCAACCAACTCAGCTTGGTAAACTGAATTGTACTTTTTAAGTTTGATGCGATATTCATGTATAATTACATTCCTCAAATATATTGTAAATGCTGCTGAAGTTCCCCTAGACATCTTGGAACCATCTGTGAAAATCATCGGGTGTGTAAAAGTAGGGATGTTGTTTAAAAGCGGTTTAATAAAATTTACATGGTGATAAAGATAAAAATCCGGATACTCATAACTATTTATTTTACGCATCAACGTATGTCGAGTTATATGAATGTCATTTAAAATCAGGCTAAAATCACTATATAAAACTTTATACCTATCTGATGTAGCTGATAATTTAATAAAAATATGAGGTATTCCAGCCAGGGTACAGAGAGCATCGGTAGATACTGTTCTGTAAGCTTTTACAACTGAAGGAAGACATACACGCTGGCAAGACGAAAGTCTTTGTAAGCCATGGCACTTTAAATCTGCTAACCCAACTTCGTGACCATAGCTTATTTGTTTAAGTAATACTGTATGGTACATATTTTTAGAAAAGAAAGATTAATTTCCCTGTCTCGAATTCTAGTCTTCCTGACGTTGCACGTGAAATTCGTAACTCTTATTCTAATCATACCTAAGTGTGCCAGCCAACTAAAGTTATTATCCAGCATGAAACCCAGATACAAAATATTGTCCTTGACAGGAATACTGCAGTGATGAAGCTTAAAAATAGGTCGACGTTTCTTCACAGTTTTATTTCCAAATAAAATAGCCTCTGTTTTATCTGAATTTATGTTCAAATTCAAATCACTGCAAATTGATACAAAATTATTGACATGTTTATTCATCTTTGATTCCAAAGCAATTCTTGTATTAGCCCCATCAACTACTATAGAGTCATCGAGTCATCTGCATAAGATATTAATTCCATTTGTAAATTTCTACATTTTTTCGAAATAACATCAGCTACTATTGTCCAGATCAATGGTCCTAAGCAGGAACCTTGGGGACAACCTGAGTAAATTTTGAACCATCGAATTCCTCTGGGGAATCTAAATCCTTATTTGTCTGTTTGATATGTAATTTTCAAAAATAAACTTCAAATAATCAAAGATCGGTAGAGTGTCTATGATTGTGGATGCAACTGACCAGTCCAATACATCAAAGGCACCAGAAATATTAAATGATATAGCTACACAGTATTTATAAATTGTTAAATTCTCGGAAACTATTAACTTTAAGGATGATAATGCTGAAAGAGTGCTCTTACCCTCGCGAAAACCGTGTTGATGGTCATTTTGAAAACATCTTGACTCGAGCATTGCCAAAATTCTAATCTTAATTAATCTTTCATAAACTTTTCCAATTATTGGCAAGAGCGTGATCGGTCGATATGAACGAGGTAAATTAGGTGGTCTGTTAAGTTTCCTAAAGAAAATTACCATCCCCTCTCCTAACAAGTGGGAAAATGCGCCAGCCTAAGACAGGTATTATATAATAGAAGCATCAATGGTCTAAAAACTTTGCACATATTTTTTAAAAACCAGAGCATCTATATTATCCTCTCCAGGTGCTTTATTATTATGTTATAATTTTAAAGCATGAAATAACTCTTTCCTTGTAAAAGGATAAAAATCTGGATGGTTTTAAAAATCTGTTTTAGTTTTCAAATCATGATATGATGAAGGATAAATGTGAATTTAGAATGCTCTTCCGTTAAAGATGAAGCAACATCGTCATAACTGTGAAAGACTGAAGAATTCTCCAATGTTGTACATGCAAGGTCTGAGTAATTAATATATTTACCAGATATATATTTATAGAGATTTCCATAAGCATGTTCTGTCCTTCTGCAAAAATCAGTCCACCCACGTTTCTTAGCAAGCCTTAAATTTTGTTTATAATGGCGTCTCGATAACAAATACGATTCAGCATTCTCCCCAATCTTAAAGATCCATAATCCATACACTTTTTTGTTGTTCTAAGAATTTGCAAAGTAACTTTGCCTCCTCCTGCAAACTTTGATTGCTGTGTCTCCAATGCATCATAGATATAAGAATTTACCTTCTGTATTGCAGACGGAAACACCAACTCCTCCAACTTCTCAAAAATTTTATCTAATTTACTCATTATTATTTCAAAGATCAAAATATAATAGAAAATATAAGAAAAAAGTACGCTAAAATAACAAAAATCTCGAAAGAACTATTAAAAAGTCCAAAGTCCCGGTCAAAGCATAAGCAGCCGGTTACAATGAGAATAACTTTTCAGTATACAGGGTGTCCGAAAAGTCTGGAAACGGCCGAATAACTCGAGAAATACATATGAGTTTGAAAAACGTAAATATAGGGGAAGATGGGGATACTTGAGCCATTTTTTAAATTTTAATTTTTTAAATTTTTTTAGAATTTCTTAGAACAAAATAAAATATTGAAAATGAAAATTTGATATTTTTTCTTCAATTGAAAACCACTTTCAATTAATTTTGAACTATTTTTCTATGACTAATAAACTTTTACTTTTTCTTTTATATTGTGGCTCAAGTATCCCCATGGAGGGGATACTTGAGCCAGATGTCACATTCGCACCAGTATTTTGCAAAGAAAAAAACCGATTTACAATATACGCGAAAAAATGCATTAAACCTTTTTCAAATAAATTTGGTCGAATTTTTTGGTGTCGTTGTGACATTTCAGAATTAAAATTTTGTGGTAGAAAATTCTACCAGCAGAGCTCAAAGGGTTAATCACCATACTTTAAAAATGGTACCAAGGTATATGATTTCTTTTTTACATGTTCAGAACTATAAATATGTTACCATGTTGCCAGTTTTAGAAAGAAAAATTGAACAACTGTAGAGATAAAGGGGGTGGCTCAAGTATCCCCTATGCTCAAGTATCCCCACTCTCCCCTACGTGTTAAACATTTTTAAATAAGCTACTCAGTGATACCAAATTTGACCTTCGCAACCGACCCCCTGGGGGTCAGAAGGGGTCCAGCTTTGAAATCTTAAATTATAATCCCTATTTTTTATTGCAGATTCGGGTTCTACGGACAAAAATACGTAACTTTTGTATTTGATGTTTATTTCGAATCCTCGTTTATCACAGTGTAATCGAGCATAGTAAATCGATACATATTTCGGCTTTTCCAACGGGGTTTTCCCTAATCGAAACGGATTGGGTAGAATTTTTGACGTCAAATTCCTCGTCTTTTGCAGGAATAGCATTTCCTGAAAATCACCCGTGGCGATTATTTTGATAGCGCTAACTGTTAAAAATTTGACCCATATGCTGCAGCGTCACTCCACAGCTTTTATAGAATATTTTTTATGACCAATGAGAATGCTCCATAACACAGTAAAGTAACCGTTTTCTATAAAAGCGGTGGAGTGATGCTGTAGCAAATGAGTCAATTTTTTTACAGTGTATAGGGTTTTTTATGCTTTTCACTAGAAAAATTCATTGAAATATACTAATTTAGTTTTCTGGATTTTTATTTTATCCAGTAAATGGTTTCTAAAATACGACCTACTTGTTTTGATGTTCTAATGTGTAAATATAAACTTCCCCTCCCAAATAGAAAAAGTATATCTTCAGTTTTGGGGGGCGGAGTATGTGAATATTCTGCGTTTCGATGAGTTCTGCTTTTTTTTAATCATTTAATTCAGGGGGGGGGGGCAAATGGGCGTGCATGGAGGTTTTTAAATAATATTTACAATGTATAATAAAATGTAAGGCAAACTGACCTGCGTGTTTCGATCTTTTATCATATAAATATGCACCTCCCCTAACAAATAGAAAAAAAAAATAAATTTCATAATTTGAAGGTGGGATGTGTGTATTTTATGCGTTTCCATATATTCTGTTTTTAAAAAAATCATCTAATACGGCTGATGTTGGTGCATGCTTTTATTATTATTATTATTATTACTATTATTATTATTACAGAAAAAATATCAGACAAAATATTAAGAAATAAATTTATAAAACATTTTTTGGCCGTGCAACGGATGAAGAAGTATCGTAAATTCACTGTACTTTTGGAACCCGTTATTTTCCAACTGAAATATCACTATTTTCTTTATAAAATAAATAAAGCTACTATAAACATTCGTTATTTTGCTTTCTTTAACAAGTGATTTTTAATAAGAAAATATTCGTAGTTAGCATTTCTTATTTACATGAAATTGAAATGCAATCTTATTGAAATTATTTCCTATTCTAGAAATTGCAGGATCCTTAGGAACCCTGAAATTTGATATTGGGGGAGGGGTTATACGTTTTCATAATTGATTAATTACTGCAACAACAAAATAATAAGGAAAGGAATTTTTCGAAAATTTTTGTTGATATATCATGATTTTTTGTAAATTAATGTGTATTTTGTTTAATTTAAAATTGTTTTTCATAAATTTAACCGCTTAACGGATCAATATTTCTGGTAAAAATTTTCAAATAAAGTCTAATTTAGTCAAATAATGTCTAATCTTTTATACAATTTTAAATCTTTTATGACGGGTTATTTCAAAGAGAAACTTTTGCCATATTGAATTAGAAAAATGCTCGGATTAAATAATGCAATATTTAAAATTAAATTTTACTGGTGACATAAAAAACTTATGATTGAAGTATGGATGCCCGGCAAATCATGATAGGAAAAATTACGGTTAACATGCCAAATTTCAGTTTTCTAGGCCTTTCAGTATAAAAATTGCATTTTTAGAAATTTTTTTATCCTGCGCTCCCGTTGAGTTCGTGGTATGGACATAAGAGATAGTCTATATTTGATTCGGGGGGGGGGGACACCATCCTTTTAGTATCATTGTTTTTTAAATCAGTTCGGTAGTTCCGCAGTTTTTCCTCTACAAATAACGTAATTTTACCTGTTTATAACATAGGTATATTTATAGATTAATAGTGCATTCCATTTATTAAAATTATTTATAATTGGTTCATATTTATAATTGATTGATTGGATAAAATAAAATCACAAATGGAAAAATAATTTAATATATTTCTATTAATTTCTATGGCAGAAGCATATAAAACACATCTGTTATCGAAACAACGGTTAATGGTTATTTTCATCAAACATGTGTCCACTAATGCGACTACTTTGGTGAAGAAAGCTCTGGCCTATCAAATTTTGTGTTGGTAAAATCTGTTTGAGAAAATAAAATATGTATCTGATGTATTTTGTTCGATTACAATCGCGATCTTCGAAAATCCGAAAAAAGGCTTAAAAAACAATCATAATTAATTTATCTCACCAGTAAAATTTAATTTTAAATATTATATTATTTAATCCAAGCATTTCTCTGATTCAATTAGGTAAAAATTTCTCCTTGAAATAACAGGTGATAAAAGATAAAAAATTCTGTATAAGATATGCTAAATTATACATTATTTGAAAATTTTTATCAGAAATATTGATCCGTTAAACGGTTAAATTTATGAAAAACAATTTTAAATGGAACAAAATACATATTAATTTACAAAAAATCATGATATACCAACAAAAATTGTCTAAAAATTCTCTGCCTTATTATTTTTTTCTTGCAGTAATTAATAAATTATGAAAACCTATAATCCCCCCCCCTCCAAAAAAAACTAAACTTTCCTAAGGGGAGTTCCTAAGGATCCTGGAGTTTCTAGAATAAGAAATAATTTCAATAAGATTGCATTTCAATTCCATTTCAATAAGAAATACTAAGTACGAATATTTTCTTACTAAAAATCACTTTTTAACGAAGGCAAAATTACGAGTGTTTATAGAAGCTTTATTCATTTTATAAAGAAAATACTGATATTTCACTTGGAAAATAACGGGTTCCTTAAGTACCACGAATTTACGATACTTCTTTTTCCGTTGCACATTCAGCACACAAATTTTTTTATAACTTTATTTTATAATATTTTGTCCCATATTTTTCTGTATTAATAGTTAAAAAAACATATACCCACATCAGAGTATTAGATGATTTTTTTAAAAAACAACAGAATCCATGGAAATGCATAACATACACAGGGCTCCCAAATGGTCCGCCTAGTGAACATCAGAATTTTCTTAGAAAAATTTTATTTTTATATTTTTCTTGCAAGTTGCCAGGAAACCACCTTTCGAGGTAAATTTTTACACAAATTCTATAGAAACCTACCGTAATTTCGGGTGTATAAGCCGCGGATCAAACAATTCTTTTTCGACCCAGAATTTTTTAAGAAACAAATGTTACTACTTAGATCGACATAAATATTTGTCTTCAATCACTAAATAAGATTTCTGGGTCCAAAAAGAATTGTTTGATCCGCGGCTTATACACCCAAATTTACGGTACTATGAATTTTTCTGTTAAAAAATATTGATGTTCAGTTCGCGGACCATTTGGGAGCCCTGTATACACACATCCCGTCGTCAAATAATTAAAATTATGCTTTTTCTATTTCTTAGAGGAGGTGCATATTTATACATTAAAAGATCGAAACACGCAGGTCAGCTTGTCTTACCTGTTATTCTACATAGTAGAAATTATTTTAAAAACTCCATGCACGGCCATCCGCCCCACTGAATTAAATGATTAAAAAAAAAAAAAAAAAGGCAGAACTTATCGAAACGCAAAATATTTACATACCCCGCCCCCAAAAACTGAAGATATACTTTTTCTATTCGGGAGGGGAGGTTCTTATTTACACATTTTAAACATCAAAACAAGTAGGTCGTATTTTAGAAATCATTTACTGGATAAAATAAAAATCCAAACAGAAAACTAAATTAGTATATTTCAATCAATTTTGCTAGAGAAAAATATAAAAAAAACCTATACACTCTAAAAAATTTGACTTATTTGCTACAGCGTCACTCCCCTGCTTTTATAGAAAACGGTGGCTTTACTGTGTTATGGAACATTCTCATTGGTCATGAAAGATATATTCTATAAAAGCTGTGGTGTGACGCTACAGCAAATTAGTCAAATTTTTAACTGTGTAGCACTATCGAAATAATCGGCACGGGTGATTTTCAGGAAATGCTATTCCTGCAAAAGACGAGGAATTTGATGTCAAAAATTCTCCCCAATTAGCTTCGATTAGGGAAAATCCCTTTTAAAAAGCCGAAATATGTATCGATTTAATATGCTCGATTGCACCGTGATAAACGAGGATTCGAAATAAACATCAAATACAAAAGTTACGTATTTTTGTCCGTAGAATCCGAATCTGCAATAAAAAATAGGGGCTATAATTTAAGATTTCAAAGTTGGACCCCTTCTGACCCCCAGGGGGTCGGTTGCGAAGGTCAAATTTGGTATCACTGAGTAACTTATTTAAAAATATTTAACACATATATTTACGTTTTTCAATCTCATATGTATTTCTCGAGTTATTCGACAGTTTCCAGACTTTTTTGACACCCTGTATATGTATAAGAGTACTTCACTCACGGAGTGATGCAAATAATGTATCATGTAAACAAAATACAGTCCCTATAAACAAATGATAAAATACACCTAAGACTACTCGCCGCTTAAAAGGATCCATAACGTTGGTTTATTAGATCAATACTAAAACTGAAGAAACGATAAACATAAACAACTCTATTCACTATCAGGAACAGAAACGCAACACCCTAAACAACAGAACATACCCCTGATGACATCATTTCAAACATCTAGAAAACTGCTCTAACAAAATACTTAACACTCCACCCTACAACTTCTTCTATGAGCGAAAAATAGAATTAAATTTCAATAATCAGCTACTAAACAACTTAACACAACTGTTGACTAAACAACATGGCGACAAAAACAAAGAAGATATTGAAAGAAACGCGAAATTTTCTTTCCAAGCATCTTCGTCATTCCAAGCCCAAACTCGCACTCTGATTGGTTGTGTCTCTCGGCACTGTTTTCACGTAAATTGGCGATAAACATACTTGGTGAAAAATACTTTGCTCGTAAGTGAACGAGTAAACCTAAAACCTAACCTACTCATTCTTATTTTTCCTTCATTCTTATCCTCGTGGTCTTGCGCTCTTGTGTGTAAAAACTTTTAAAGAGTACAGCTTTCAGTAAGACACGTTCCATACAATCCAATGCTGCAAGAGAGAAGTTACTTTGTACTCGTTTCGGAAGGAAATCAAACTCGACGGAAGCATCTATCGCAACGCCAAGTACGATTATCGCCGAGTTACATGAAAACAGTGCCGAGAGCAACAACCAATCAGAGTGCGAGCTTCGGCTTGGATCGACGAAGGTGCTTGGAAAAAAAATACGCTAGTGAAACGCCCACCGGCAAATAAAAATACTAAATGCACAAGAAAAAAATATATAACAAGAGTAAAATATATATCAAAATAAAGCTTAACACTAAAACCGCCGGGAATTTTACTCAAGTTTTATAAAAAGTGTTTCTCACCAGAATTTTAATTTAAAACTATTTAACTTATTTAACACCAGAACGCCCGAAAGGAGTCGATTCGACTCCAACCATGTAATTAAATTTCATTTCGAGCCAGAATTTTTTTCTTGCAATAAGTTAAATTTTAAACACGCAGATTTGCGATAAATAAATCAATTAAATAATTTCGAATAAAAATTCTGGTGTGAAATATTATTATGAAACTTCAGTAAAATTTCCGGGCGTTCTAGTGTTAATTAGTCTATCTGCTGCATGTATTTAACATATCTTATGAAGAAAATTTTCGTTCGAATGACTATTATCAATCTGGCAGGGGTCATTTTGACCCCTAATGGCGTTTCTAGTGTTAAGTAAGAGACGTAATATTTACTATATTAAATAGATTAGAGAATAATTTAATATATATTAAGTTGTAAAATAAAGAGAACTTAGAGCACTTTGCATACGCGAGTGCTACTGAAAATGAAGAAAATAGAAAAGATTCCAAAATACATAATAATTAATATTGAATTAAACAAAAAACTATACAGAAGTAAACTAGATATTAAAAGAAAACCATGCATATGTTCTATAGTTATTTTGAACTTATAATTACCGAAGTATGGGACTTTGAAACAGAGCACAAAAAAAGCACGTCAGACATCTGTAACGACGGACAGGAGGCTTCTTCAAGTACTTAATAATAGGAAAATCTTTAAATCAAAATTGTGGTGTCATTGTCACATTTAGAAAATAAAATTAGTTTTTTTCAAAAATGAAACACCGCCCTTGAAGGAGTTAAGCTGTATTTGCCTTATCTGCCTAAAATGTATAATCCTAGCTATTTTATACAGGAAAATAAATGCTGATATATAAACTTAATATTTAAATTGTAAATTAAACAAATCCTCTCACTAATGCGTGAATTAAAATCATTAAGAGTTCACCTATGATAAAACTCTACATTATGTATAAAGAATAACTTCTTGATAAAATAGAATCTTAACGTCTAAATTAAAACTAAAATATATTTAAAAAAATGTTTAAAATTTAAATTTAAATCAAAATTAGAAAAATCGGAATTTAATATTTTTGCCAAGTTTTTCCAGTGCATAAAAATAAATAACCAAAACTTATTATTTTATTTGGTTTTAGCAGGAAGATTATAAAAAAAAACGTATATTTAGTATTTTTACTTATATTTTAAAAGCTATAGCTTAGAAAAATTATAACTAACAGCACACGCAAACTCCAAATTTACTAATCTGAGAAAATGCGTTTAAATTTTCACTATTTATGGACATCCAACTGTACTCACAGTTATAAACAAATATAACGGAAGGAATAATGCACATTTTTGAATAGGAATTTTTTTCTCATTGTAGAGAATTTTTTTACAAAAATTAAAAATGAAAATGAAAATCAGAAAAGTTATTTTTTGTAAGTTTATAGATCCTGTACCCCATTAACATCCTAGAAGCATGTCTTGTAGTTCATATTCAATACTAAATTTTTTTTTGATCCAGTTAGCTCATCCTCCGCTGTATTTTTAGCTCACAGGCTATCATAGCCTGAGAGCTTACGTGCCCGTCCGTTCTGTATGTACGTTCGTATGTTCGTGCGTAACGCGATAACTCATGATAAAAATATCGGATCCACTTGAAATTTTGTATATAAGTATATCCTCATAAGGCGCTTCCCTGATTAGTTTTCGGAGTTCATTCGATATGTATAAGAGGGGGAACGGGGGGCTCATGCCCCTCACCTTAATTGATGTAAACGGGATTTTCATGCAGAATTAACAGTTTTCGTTCAAAATTTAGATATAGGATCATTCTGATGAGATGATTCCGTGACTGTTATTAGGTGTTTATTGAATAAGTATAAACAGGGGGAACGGGGGTTCTAATGCCCCTCCCCTTAATTTTTATAAATGGGTTTTTCAAGCAGAATTGTCAGATTTTGTTCAAATCTCTGAATAATTTTGGAAGTTTAATGGTTAAATATAAAAGAGGGGGATAACTCCTCTTAAATTATATAACTGCTAAATGGGTTTTTATTAAGAATTATCCGATTTGCTCTGAATTTTGGATATAGATTTTTTATACGATAAAGCATGTCCTTGATAGTTTAGGAGGTTCAATGATTAAGTAAAAAAAAGAGGAAAGGGGGGAGCTGTTTCCCTTTCTTATTTTTTTTTCGAACGGAATTAACCTTTGAAAATATAAGGCTGTAATGTACAATTAGTATGCGTAGCCTGTGAGCTCAATGCCATCAGTTTAACTGGGCAATATTCTTTTTGTTAAAATACTAGAATCTCTTTCATATTTTCACGTTATTTTATTTTTGTATTGCAATAAAAAATCATGCGCTGTTATTGTATGCATTTTCTAACATATATTCAAAACGAAAATTTTTAAATTATTTGCCTTATACATCTCATTTGAGATTCACAATTTCCTACAGTCTTTGGTTTATCTCTTTCGTTTTCTACGTCACTATTTTTAATAACTTTTAAATTAATTTGTATACGTTTAACTTAATCAGGGTTTGTACGCTTCAGGGAATTATAAGTATATTTTATCAAAATTTATATAAAGTAACAGTTGCTTTAAAAGTGAAAATAAATTCTATCTTTAGGTATAAATAGCAGTACTTTGTGAAATTTCTGGTGCTGTAACACCTAAAATTCACTAAATCTTTTGATCCGTGTGACCCTATGCATGTGTATGTTAAATATTTTGATCATTTATTATACAACATAAGTAAATGAATTTCAGTTTTTATTGAAGCAATAAATGGCTTAATTTATTTTAATAATACAGCATCACAGTATCATAACATGATTTCTTTGGAATGTTAATGGTCACCAATAATGCTACTAGGAGTTCCGCGTAAATTGGGACACCAAATGTTCTGGGCACCAGTATTTTAACTCTGACCAGTACAGGGCACTTTCATTGTAAAAATGAATACGTGACACCGAATTTAAGTACAAATATATTTCAAATTAAGAAAAATCTATTTTTTCCTTAAATCAAAAACGGAAAATATTTAAACCAGACTTTTGATGTCATAGAGGATTTTGGCGAAAGATAGGATTTGCGAAAATCGTCACAATTATCGTCTTGACATATTCCGTTCAAACAATGGTACACATACAGAGATTTATTAACACGTTCACTGCCGCTTACGTGAAGATGTGATGATAGTAAATGCCGCACTGTAGAAGTGGGGTTTTCCCAGAAACCGATTTACTTTTTATAACAAAGAATCAGTGAATGATTTTCCCGCGCCATCGCGTGAGTGGCTATTGGACATCAACCCACCTCACGTTCTGGTGCATGAGTGGCCCCTTAACGTTGGCGCCATATCACGAGCTGGCGCGTGATCGGTATCGAATGTGTTAATTTATGCATAAAATTCAATATGTCTATTCTTAATGTTATACTACATTTTCATGCATTGGGGGTGCCACAGGTTACTGTTTTATGTTCTGTTTTAACCTTTATTTTTAAATGTTACATTTTATATGTCTTTTACAGATTTCTATGTCTTTTACAACTGTTACAGTATTTTCAACCGAAAAAAATACTCTTTCTGGCAAGCAAAACTACTCTTTATAAGTTTTTGATTCTTTTTTGTTAGATAAATTATGAAGTATTGGATTTGAGACTACTTTTATTCAAAATGGCTGTATGGGCACATTGATACAGTCTTTGTTGGGGCACATTGATACAACCTAAATCTTTTTCTAATTCATTTTTTCATTACCTTTTAATATTTTTTTTTTTATAATGCACTCCTTAATCCAACCATTTTCGCTAAAAAATGTTTAATAATAATTTTTATTGAAGTAAAATAACTTTAATTTCTTTATATTAAAACATTTTATAGTATTTTTGCAAAGAGAAGACGTACGAACTTACTCAACATATAGTGCTAGCAGAACTAATTAAAGAAAAGGACGGCAACCTGAAAAATCTCAAATTTATATCAATTCTCCAGAGAAAAAAACTATTTTCTACCTGAAAAGTGTTACGTAAGAGAAACAAGCTGCAGAACAGCGCAGGATAGTTATATTAAAAACAGAATTTTTAATATAATTATCCTTTATTTTCTGTATATAAACTGATTTATAAAGAGAAAACTTGGTAATTTTTCATCTTTCCTAAGAAAGAAGATAATGCTGGGGTTGAAGTATCATATATGACCAAGTTACTACTGCCAACAGACAAGGAACAGCCAGAACATCAGGTCATTAAACATTTCATTTTGATTGCTTTAATATTGCTTACAAATAAAGTGTGGGTGATTTGAATTTTTAAAAATAATATAAAATGGTTTGCTAACTATTTTGTTTATGAAAAATATGCATTGGTGCTATTTTGTCTCTATTTTTCCCAAACGTATCAAAGTGTATCAATCTGCCCCGCGGATTGGGCACATTGATACAAATTACTTTTTTTATTTTTTTAAAATTACATGCAAAAATAATATATAAAACAACGATTGTAAATTTTATAACACACTACACAGGTTTTGCTGACATAACATAGAAAAATAACTTGACATTTCTGCTTTCTAGACACCAAAATATATTTTAGAAAAAAGCTGTATCAATGTACCCCACTTCCCCCTACTCTGATAAATACTTAGCTCCACTGTTTTATAAAGCTAAGCATCGACTTGTTTAATGTACAAAAGTTTATTCTTAAACAAGGTAAAAATTACTCTTTTGAAATCTATATAGAAAAGAATTCACAAAAGTAAAAACCTTGTGAAACCGTTTTAACCGTTTGCGGCGCTGGTCAAATTCATTGCTTAAGTGTTGAAATTAATGATTGACACCGGAATTCGAAAACACATTTATTTGTAAATAAGAAAACGCTATATTTCGCGCATTCAATAAACTGTATTTTTCTTAAACAAAATTCCGGTGACAATGCGGCGTTTGGGAATTAAAATTAAGTGGTATATCTATGAAACTACCGCGCCGCAAGGGGTTAAATACTTCTAATACGTAGAAAAAAAGTTTATTCCGCAAGGAAAGGTAAATAATTTAAGATTTCAATAACAATATTTATAAATATGTAAAAGTGAGACATTTTAAATGTATTTCGCCATTCATTTTCATTTTATTAATTACCGTTGCACACATAAATTAAAATTTACGAAACTTGGTGTATTCTCGATCTAATATCTCAAATATGCTTTAACAATGTCTTCAGAATCATTATAAAAGAATCATATTGAAACCTTCTCCTAAATGATTGATGTAAATGATAGAACATTTATTAACCTATGCAAAAACAAATTATCTGTAAAAAGTGAGATTTTGCTTTGCAGCAAGCTATAACTGGGGTGATATTATTATCTAATTCAGTCTTGCGACAGCTCTTAAATCTCTAAAGATAGCTCTTAAAACTGTAAAATGTTTCGTTTCGAATCCTAGTTACGATAAATTTATTATTGAACACATAATTAAATACTTGTTAGATGCAGAAATTCGTTATCTTTATTTCACGTTTGTTTTACACTTTAACACGGTAAAACAGAATTAAATAGGCTTGTTTATAATGAAACACTAATTCGCTCAGGGAAACTCACTGGGTAATTACTGTCTCGATGTAGCGGAAAGGTTATATTTATGGCAAGAAAGATTATTCCAATTTAAAGAATCTTTCATATACTTTTGGGTTATAAATTAACAGTAACTTTCAAAATGCACTTTAAAATTATTTGTTAATACTAAATATGTGAATTATTAATTTTATTTTAAAATTTGCTTGAATTCACACTTTTATGTTTGAATATTTAAAGTTAGTAATAGATGTATAATTTTTATGTATCTAATGAAAAATGCATTGGTTTTACAATATTAAGCAGTTCTATCCATCGTTTAACGTGAAAATCGTTTGCGTCCAAACATTTTGAAATGTAATATTCGCTTATTTATTTGAAAAGATACTCTCGTTAACCCTTAAGTGTGTTACACGAACTGTATTCGGTCAAGAATATTATGCTTGCTTCGTTACTAAAATCTTTTTTATATCACTAATTTTTAGTTGTAAATTTATCTTTATTTGATTGTTTTATAATTGTTGCTATCCTTATTCATTTTTCGATTAAGTAAGGCATGTATTTTAATACGGAAAAAAGTATTTAGCTCCTATTTTTAATTTACGTTGTCAAATAAATGTTACTGTTAAGGGGTTAATTAAATGAATTTTACTGTAAAAAGTAGTAGTAGATCGGAAACCCACAATTTAAAGACCCCCTTATATTATTAATTTCCATGGGTATCAATATCCCATATGCAATAATTGTAAGAAGGACATATCAAACAGTAAATATTCTTATACTGAAATCAAAGAGATTAATATTGAATTCTAATTTAGAGTACATAAAAGTGTAGGCGAATGGTGTTTGGTTATTCACTACTTAAATCTTTCAAAATATTTTCCTAATACCACATTTATAATGCACGTATACGAAATCCTGTTAAAATTTATATCAGGAAAAAGATATCTGCTTCTATCATATACTATGAAATCGCAGTTGTCAAGTGTTTAGAATTTTGCGCACCATTATTATATTAGAGAAGATCTGGTAATTTTAAATTGTTTAAATATTTAAATTATAAAAAGCAACATTTCCTATATTAAAATACTAGTCTCCAAAAAGACAGAAACTTCGTAGTTCTGTGAAAATATTTTCACTACATCCCGATAATGTATAATTGTCACGAAATTTAATCTTTTAAAAGCATTGGAAATTATGATATGATAATATTATTATAAAAGAAATAATGAAAAAATTATATCACTCTTATATTTTTCAGTATATTGGATTTTATTTTTTTTTAATGGTAGCTAAATTGCAACTTATGCATTAATCGGATGCATACAGCATTTGTTACAAATAACTTTGCTGAATATCATTTTACGTTTTAACGTTTAAAGACATATTCTTTTTTTTAATGCAAATATTTTTTCTTTTTGTTTAGAAACCATCTTATTCTTGAAAAATGGAAGGTTTTAAAAGTTCCGTTTTGTTTTTGACTGATAAACAACCTATGGTATATTTAGGCTAATTCCATGGGTTCTGTAGTGTAAGTCACATAACTTATAAATTGCTATGCTTGTTAGCCACCGTTATTTTCGAAAAGTCTGCTTGGCCTTATTCAATTAATGAGAATGTGCCAATAAAATTAATCACATTTTTTTCGTTCTATAATACTGGTAGCCAAAAATCGTAGCCTGTGACTTACACTACAAGTACTCATGGAAATAGCCTTTAATGAGCTAAACCAAACACTAGAACCGCGGAAACGGGTCATTTTGACCCGGACCTAATGGGTAGACGTCAATTGAAGCCAGAAAATTCTTTATGAAATCAGGTAAATATAAGTTACGCAAAAATTATTTAAATGAAGAAGTTAAATTGTTTTTGATTAAAATTTCTGATGTGTAGATCTTTTAATGAAAGTGAGTAAAATTTCCAGCGGTTCTAGTGTTAAACATATGGTGAATAAGAATACGCAAATCATAAAAATTAAAACAGGCATCGATAAATAAACGGTAAGGCGAGAAATTTTTTATTTGTTGCCAAATAGCAACAATATGCTCCAAAGAGTTAAATCTCTGGTATGCCAGACACCCGTTCCATCGACCATAGACCTCATGCACACGGATCACTAAACCTGCAGCGCGTGTCCGGGAGAATCTTGGCCAATCGGAACTTGTTTGCAATTGCATGCTACGTCAATGTGAAGCATGAATCACGGTTCATGAGGCACTTTTTGAGCATTTGTTATGAGTTGTAAAATTTTTAGTTGTATTTTGTACTTTAAGTTTTTTGTAAAATAAACTTCCATTTACACTCTTTGTTATCTTTTCTTTGCGTCAAGGTAACGATGCAATTGCACTGTCACGATCCGATACACAGTCCCTATGTGATTCATTCTCCTTATGACCTGATACACCCACATGTGTCGTTTAGGCATAACTTTTTAACCACTTAATTGTCGCGCCCGAGTCATTCACAGGCTATAAGCTTCACGGAAGTCATGTAAGCTTTATTCTGAATTGTTTGATTCCTACCAGTTCTTTAAAATAGTGTAATTGGTTTTATTCTGGTATCACTGTATTTGTCATTAAATAAGAAGAATTTTTTTTTTCAAAAAAGTGATGGCAATAATGACTTTGAATTTTTAAAACGTAATTTAATGCGACCATTAACCTTCCTACCCTGAATGGATCTAATTGACCCATAACTATAATTTGTTTTATACGATTCGAACCAGAAATTTTTTCATAAAGTCAAATAACAGATTCATTGAAATAAGTCAATTAAATATATTTAAATATTTTAGATAACAATTCTGGTGTGAAATGTTTTTGTCACGATTAAGTAAAATTTGAACAGGGTAGGAAGGTTAAGGGGTTAACCTTCTGACGGGCAAAGCTTTTTCATTGCTAAGATATTGAAATAAATGTGTGACACCGGTAATTGCGAACAAATGTATCTATAAATAAGCAAAATAGATTTTTTTTTTTACATACATAATAAAACGGATTTATTTAAATTAAAATTACGGTGTCGTTGTTGCATTTCGGAATTAAAAGTTTGTGGTTTCGTAGTGAAACCAATAAACGTTATAGGGTTAACAACACTGTATGTATGACCTAAAAGTTTTTAATGTATTTTAATCTCTATAAATGTATTGTCCCTTTCAAAAGCCTTTTGGTAGAAACATTATTCCATTTATCAAGTCATGCAAATTCTTCTTAAGGTATTCTAATATTTTCCTTAATCTGGCTCAAAGAATTTTTTAATTATCTTTTCTGCTAATATAATAAACATTTTCTAAAGGAAAGATAAATTTGTTCCCGAATGGCTTCCTTGTCAAAATTACTCTCTTCCTGGTATGAGTAAGCAAAGAAACCCAGATTGCGAGGAATTGAGTCTGTTGTTATATCAACGAGTGAAAGTAAATGCGTCTTTTCTTTATTTTTCGTCAGAGAGTAAAACATGAGAACTAAGAGTTGTCTTGGAATAAGTGAACCCTTAACAATATTGCTGGGTTTCTGTATTAGAAATAAGAAGAATATTAAGAACATGAACTGTAAATTCTTATTCAAATCAAAATTTTGTAAGCATTCCGTATTATATTCCTATTTATAAAATTTAAATAAACGCATATTCTATCGAATCGAATATAGAATATTAAATTTCACTTTTGCTCAAAAAAATTTTCTTTTTTCAAATTCAGATTTTATTCAAAATATGACTTTATAAAATGTTCGTATTTCAGTTAGCAGTGTTTGTACACTTCAGAAAATGATCCAGGATAATATCAGTATTTTTTGATAGAAAAATAAATATTGGTTAAACGTTCGAAATTTCACCTTTTTTAATAATGAATTTTCTATAAGAAAATGCTGCTCCTGAAGAATTTCTTGGTCGGAAAATTCCACGGGCGTACGAAACCTGTAGTTAAAGATGTAATGGGAATTACGTTATTCGCAATAACATCACAATAATGTGATAGAAATATAAATGTTGTCAAACGTAGTTTTACTGTTGTAATAAAATGTTTTTAAGCTTCTCTTTAAAATTTCCTAGGATCTTCTTGAATTCCATATATTCGTCCCGATACAGGGTATCCACTCTCAGCAGTGGCCAATGGCTAGTTCAAAAACGATTAGTCATAGAAATATAGTTCAAAGTACAAAAATATTTTGAATGAGGAAAATAAATATTTTAAAAGCTATTGGGGTCAATAAAAACTTTCCTGAAAAAATTACGGGATTATAATTTTTATACCATCCCCCGGTCCTATAATTTGTATTTAGAAATTTTTCCTATTGGATTGAGCACTAACACAAAAAAGTCCCGTTCATATAACACTAAAATTGTCGAGTTATGATACTTACTTATGAATTATACCACTTTCCTGCATATGAAAGCAAATGAGTTCGACCAAGATATGAGGAATTATGTACCATATGAGTAAAGTATTTGAAGAACTCATTTCATGTGTATGTGCGTTTTAAAAAACGTGTACAATTATTACGATTGAATTAACTTTTATTAAATTTCAAATTGTTCAAAATAATTGTACTTCAACATATGTTTTATTTTGTAAGGAATTAAGACTGTTTCTTTTCCTGATTTCTTTTAAGAAAAAATACATTATTTTTATAAATTTTTATTTAACTCCAGGGAACGCGTGTATGTTTATTCAGTTCAAAATTTGTATTCGAACTTTAATTCACTTTCAAATATCGGATAAAGATTAAATTTTACGTACTGACGTAAATCTGATGACAATCTAATATCATTATAATTTGTGGTGGTTACCATTAATACACTTTTTATAGGATAGAACAAAAAAATTCAGTTAAATTCAAGAAGTTAAAGAAAAGGTTTTAGATTCGATAACACAAGACGAGGAAGTTTGTGCTCTTTAACTTTAACCCCTTGAGGGGTGCCGTATGCAGTCTACAAAAAGTTAATTTTAATGCCCAATTTTCTATGTGGCACCAGTAAGTTTTTATTACAAAGTCAATTTGATAATAGGGGTGAAAAAGAGCTTTTGTCTATTATCATATAAAGGGTATAGCGAGGTAAGAATGGCGAAATGGCCCCCATGGTCAATGACTGAATTATTATTTGTACTAGTATCAGCACTCTAAAAGAATACAAAATGCAAGGTCATTGACTCCCCATCTTGACCTGTCTTTAAGATATTCGAGAAAGTTCGTACGCGCGCCGTTATTTTTTAAATGTCTTTTTCTAAAAAACTATAAAAGCTAGAAAGATGGGACCAATTGCGTATATTGAGAGATACTTTGAAAAAATTTTCATATTTTTTTCAGAGTTTTCGTGAAATGACATCTGTGCAAAATAATGTAACAAAGTATAAATCTTTTATTTTAGTAGTGTTCTGTTATGTTTACCGCGCCAAAAAAAATACATAATATTCTTTAATTTATATACTTATAGCACACAAAAAATGATCAAAATCAAAGAGGCGCTTTTTGAGTAATATCTAAGAATAGAAAAGGTTAAAATAAAAATTCTAAATAGAAAAGGAAGAAAAAAAGAAAAATTGATACCGGACAAATTTAAAAGAAAAAGTAATACTCATATACGGTTAGTGAGGCTCAGACATACAGGTATTGAGTGAGTAAGGTAGTGAAATTAGCGGTCGCCCCGACGTAAATACCCATTATGATATTCGTAGGGAGATTTTGCTGTTTTAATCCATCAGTCAGTGGATAGTTATTATAAAACTAGAAGATAGCCCGTCAAAATGATGTGTTTGCATTTTTAAAGGATTATAAAAAATTATAACAACTGTGGTCAATCATAGCCATTTTAGACTGAAACAATTTTGATAAAACAGCGATTAAACTTGGAGAGAAAAAAATCTAACAAAAAAAAAAAAAAAAAGAAAAAGAAAAAAGAAAGAAAGAAAATTTCAACAGAAATCTGCATTTAAAACTATAGCAAAACTACCTGGTAGATGGGGGTGGGGATTATAATGAAATTTAAAACGCACCCGCGGTTTGCTTAAATAAAAAGTTTTAATTAAATATTGTTTTTGAAATCGTGAAAAGATATCAAAGCAAAGAAAATGTAGAGACATCATTTACAGCTCCCACTGTGAATATGACCAATGAGAACACTCCATTACGACTATGGAACGATTTAATTGGTCAGAAAATAGATTGCCTTTTAAATCGGAGATAACTTTTCACAATGTTTTTTATACATTTGAAATTCTCAAGAGTCATTCACGGCTGTAAAGAAAAAAAAATTAAAGCAACCCGAATATAAAAATTTTAACAATATTGCATTTAAAACGCACCTTTGCTTTCCCTTAATAAAAAGTTTTAATTAAATATATTTTTTGAAATCGTGGAAAGATTTCAAAGCGAAGTAAAATGTAGTGATATCATTTACAGCTCCCAATGTAAATCTGACCAATGAGAACGCTCCATTACGACTATGAAACGTTTTCATTGGTGAATGAGTTTCTTTTTCTCGTGGATAGGTTGACCCCGGAAGGGTTTTATATATACTAGCAAAAGCCATGCTTTGTTTGGATTCGCGAAGTATTATGCTATACGATAAATATTTGAAAGTAATAATATATTTTTTAAATTACTTTTGCATCCTTATTAACAATTTCAGGGGCAAGGTATTTCTGCTCCGAAAATGTTCAAATAATTGATTCACACCACAATTTAAGAACAGATTTATTTGAAAATAATCAAGAGCTGTTTTTCGCGCATATTATAAAATCAAAATTGTACTAAAATTTTACTGGTGCCAGTTCGAAATTGGAACAGTAATATTAAGTGTTTGCAGACTGCAAACACCGCCCCTGAAAGGGTTAAGCAAAAATATAATTTTATGTTTCGGCACATTTTAATTTAAAAATTTACTTTTACCAAATAACTAAAAATTTCCTCAGATTGTTTATTAATGATATAAGACTGGTATAAATAATAATATTTTCGAAGTAGAATTATACAAAATATTAATTTTATTTGTTTACAATTCTTTTATTGCCACTTCACAAAAATATAATGCAATTCTTTTAAAATTCTTAAATATCGTCTGCTTAAATGATTTCACAAAATAAGAATAAATTGTGTATTTGAATTCCTAACACAGAAAAATACTTTTATAATTGAATGTTAATAGGAAAATTTTCACAAATTTTAATTCATTAAAAATATGCTATAATTTTTCTAAAAAAAAAAAGTATTTTATAAATTTTATAAAATAAATCACGAAACTATACATAATTAAAAGGAATGAGCATAGTTTGAAAATCTGAAAGCATTTTTTGAGATATTTTGTCAGAATAATGAAAATATATTTTATTCATTTAATGATGATTCTAGCTATAATTACTGACCCCATGATTTAAGTTTTTCTTCTGAAAACGTACGTGTTTTACTTTTTATTTGAAAAAATGCGTTTGTAATGGAAAAACATGTAAAATAAATTAATTAAAATAATAATTTTTTGAAAAGTATTTCTGTAAAAAAAATAATATTCTGCAAATCTACAGATCATAATTTATATTTGTGTTTAATTTCAAGTCAAAATACTGTATAGTTTTTTTGTAAGGCGTACGACAAAATGTCATTTGAGTGGCCTAGTAGAGGATTCGCTTCGCTCATCCTAATAATACGATTTTACGTATCTTTTATTAGTCTTGCTGTGTCAAGACAACAATACATAAACAATTGACTGGTTTGTCATAATTAGGTGAGAATAATTGTTTACGGCCGCCGAAAGTTCTACGGTGACAATAATGTTCGTGCAATGTAAAGTTTGTGACATTTTTGTGCATAAAGTTCGTGGAAGAAAGAAAGTTATCGCTACTGAAGAGGATGCTAGATTATATAGTGACTCGAATAAAAAACAGTTTCTGTTGGTGACATAGGGGGCACTCGCGCAAAATTTCCCGAAGCTATCATAATTAAGAATTAAGGTTGTATTCAAAATTGGTTATTTTATAACTCATTTTTAAATTCAATTTTGTTCTCAAACGCATTCAATTGGCAGTCTTTTGTTATTAAGAACTATATAATATACCGTATTAGTCGATTTTTTAATAAAGTCAGAATTATTTCAAAATATGTTGTCAAAATGAGCATTTGATCCGAATTTAGCTTAAGATGATTCAGATAAAACCAGTCCTTACAGAAAAATGAAATTAAAAAATTTTCAAAAGAGGACAAATAAAGTTGTTAAACTGGGTTTATCTGTAATCAAATTTTCTTTTTTGTTGTTGAAATGAGCACTCTTCGAAATCTACCTCCGCCTATAGGCCAAGCCGACAGGGATTTTTTAAATGATGAAGTCAAAATTGTAATAAATGAAAATAATGATGTTTGAAATCTTATTTATGATGTAATTATAATAAATAATTCTAAAAAAGACCTCTTTAGCTAGTTCCTACCATCCGTGATCTCACTTATTAAAATCATAATTACTCAAAGAAGCACCTCTTTGATTTTGATCAGGTTTTGCGTGCTATAAATATATAAATGAAAGAACATTATATACATATATATATATATTTGGCGCGGTAGACATGATAATGATAGGTCTAACTATAATTATCATCATCTCTACTTTCATTAATTACAACATTGACTCCATCGCTTAAAAATTTTTTACGCAGAATTTCAATAGGACAAGCATACATGGGGTGTAGGTCGGGGCGATCGCTAGTTTCATCGCTCCACCCACTCACTAGCTCTATTTCAATGTCCCACTAGCCGTGTTTCTGATACACGCTAGCCGTATATCAGTGTTACTTTTTCTTTTAAATTTGTCCGGTATCAATTTTTCTCTTTTTCTTCCTTTTCTATTTAGAATTTTTATTTTAACCTTTTCTATTTTTTATTCTTAGATATTACTCAAAAAGCGCCTCTTTGATTTTGATAATTTTTTGTGTGCTATAAGTATATAAATTAAAGAATATTATGTATTTTTTTCGGCGCGGTAGACGTAACAGAACAGTAGTAAAATAAAAGATTTATACTTTGTTTCAATATTCTGCACAGTTGTCATTTCACGAAAACTCTGAAAAAAATATGAAATATTTTTCAAAGTATCTCTCAATATACGCAATTGGTCCCATCTCTCTAGCTTTTATAGTTTTTCAGAAAAATACATTTAAAAAATAACGGCGCGCGCACGAACTTTATCGAATATCTTAAAGACAGGTCAAGATGGGGGGTCAATGACCTTGCATTTCGTACTCTTTTAGAGTGCTGATACTAGTACAAATAATAATTCAGTCATTGACCATGGGGGCCATTTCGCCATTCTTATCTCGCTATACCCTTTGCTCGACAATTGTGGTGTAAATTAATTGCTGAATAAATTGGAGCAGAAATGCTTTGCCTCTGAAAGGGTTTTTTATCGCTGAGACCGAAAATTGCCTTAAAATTTAACTGTCATGTTATGATTTTTTGTAAATCATAAATACTCAAAGTTAAAAATTAACAAAAATCTGATACTATAAATGTAGATGACTGTGTTATTTAACTTTTGATACGAGAATAATTTCGTGTATTTCTAGCACTAAATCCTAAAATAACCTTCATTTTTAATCATCATATTAGAAATTTTTGTAAATCGCAGGGCTCCCAAATGGTTTGCGAACTGAACATCAATATTTTCTTAGAAATATTTTCGTTTTATATTTTTCTGGCAAATCGCGCAGAAACCATCTTTAGAGGTTAGTTTTAGCACACATGCTGCAGAAACACACTATGAAATTTTCTGTTAAAAAATATTACTGTTCAGTTCGCGGACCATTTGGGAGCCTTGAAATCGCAAATGTCAAATTTAAAATAAAATGAAAATTTAATACTATAAAAAATATGTATTTAAAAAAATCAAATTAAATTTTATTTAATTAAATAATTTATTCAATTTTTTGGTTTATACTGGGATCCTTACAGCTAAACTGCCGAGGATTCCGACAAAGGGAGAGGGGTGGGGTGGAAGTTTAATTTTTAACTTTGAAATATCCCTTAATAATTTTTGGTATGCTTTCTATTGCTTTGTCTTTAAAGTATAAGAAATATAAGTCTGAATGATAATTTATATTTACTCAATATATAAGAATTTAAATATGATTATATTTTACAAAAAATGCAAATACTTGAACGGTATGCAGCTGAAATGTAATAACTATATTTTATTATTTATTTTTCATTCCAGATGCTTTTATTATTTTATTTCCTAAATGATTTTATTGATGTAAATTTTTAAATATCTATTATATGCATTATTAGTAAATGTCATAATTAAAATATGGATTTCTTATTAATAATTAACCACTAAACCGGTAAATAATATATTAAAAATTATAATTAACGTGTTTGTAGTTATGTTTTAAGTTTATGGACGGAATTTTCACTGGGAAATGTGCCAGTAATGGACACCCTTCCAGAAATGGACACCCCTTCATGTTTTTGGTTCATAAACAACGAATAAAATAACTAACATAACATAAAAATAAAATAACTAATAAATATTTAGCTTTAGTTATTATTTTTATACCGTAATTTCCTGTGTATAATCCGCGGATAAAAAAAAAATTCTCTTCGACTCGGGAAATTTTTGTAATAAATTGCAAGATTGTCGATCGCGGTAAATATTTGGCTTCAATTACTAAATAAAATTTCTGGGTAAAAAAATAATTGTTTGATTCGCGGATTACACGCCGGAAATTACGGTAATTCCCCCTTGCATGTATCTGGGTTATTCTTGGGTATATTCATGAGCACTTGTCGTATAAGTCACATCAATGACAACTGCTATACTTGTGGCCACCGTTATTATCGAAAGGTTTATTTGGCTTTATTCTATTAATGAAATATCTCCGATGAAATACGTCATATTTTCCGTTTTAACATACTGGTATCTTACATCACAGTATGTGACTTACATGACAAGTGCTCATGGAAATACCCTGTTGACAACTTTTAATCAAACCAATCAGGAAGCTGAAAATAACGTTTCAAATTTCCACTGTTTTTCAGCGAAAATCTTAATGAATATGCTAAAAGCTGCCTTTAATTAATACATTTATGTGCGTTTTATTTTCTGACAAAATTTGAATGTTTTCATTTAAGAACCAATAGGAAACTTTGAATTTGATATACTAATGACCATTTACAAAATGACATTTAGTTTTAAGATTGTAAGAGGGGGATGCCCATACTGGGATGGTTAATTAGTCATTTTCCAGTAATAAATAGACAAAGTAGGCGATTTAAATAATATTTATAGAGCATAAAATATTTTGACATAACTGAAAACCTAAATAATCAAATTTAATTTTTAAATTTCACTTACCAAAGTGGAATGCAACAAAATGAAAATTTGATTTTAAGTTACCTTATGTGGTTAAAAAATAAATATTTTATTCTTTCTTTTGTGTATATAACTTTGCCTTACCGGAATTTCCCGCGTATACGCCGCGGCTTATTAACGTCTTTTTCAAACCAGAAAATTTATTGAGAAAAAGAAATCAAATGCGTTCTAAGCACAAGTAAGTAATATATTTTTAGTAACTAATTCTGGTAGGAAATCGAGTTGTCTAAGGTGCGGCGCTTAGGCGCGAAATTACGGTACATGTTTTATAATCTGGCCATAAAAAACAGTCAGGAGGAAGAAAATATTGTTTAAGGACACTATTAAATAATGGAGTTATGAATAAAGAGGTGGATACATGTAGTGTATTGTCTAGCAATTTTTATTGAAGTAACTGAGATGGTTGTCACACGATGACGGCTTTTTATTTTAACCCTTTACGGCACACTGTGCCCGGTCTGGGATACCTAAGTTTAATTTCAAACTTGCAAACGGCACCAGTTTTATTTTGGTGAAATTTTACTTTTACAATAAAAGCTTGAATTAAGGAATTCAAAATATCTAGAAAATTCGTTTGTGAATTCCGGTGTCACTCGATAATTTCTCATTTTACCAATAGATTTTGCCCGTGCCGAAAAGGGTTAACTGGAAAACAATTTCCGGTACCGCAGACGAAAATTTCAACAAGTAAACTTAACCCATTCGTGCCCACCACCTTTTGCGCAAATTTTATTCAATTGGCACCACTATTTTTAAAAGAATTAAGTTTAGTTCATTAATTACGAAAATGTTTCAATTAAATAAAATAAAGATTGCTGTTCTTTTTTACCGGTGTCAAAAACAGTGATACATGCACCTTTTGAAGCGTCCCTAAAAATGGACGCTAGGCACTAATGGGTTAAACAGAAAATTTTATCGAATTAAAGAGCCTGATCGACGAGAAGTTTCTCTCACTAATATGGTAAAATAATTCTGTTTCTTTTTACTGGTATTAGTTTAATCAAGTATTATAATCTTTTTTATTGTTGCAGACAGTAGATAGTATTAGTTCTCATAATTTGGCGGAGCTACTACCACCAAAGTCAATTTATACCGTTAGAAAATGAATATCATTTTTCCCATTATTTTTTAATGAAATTTTCCTTCAATGACGCGTTTAAATAAATTAAAATTTTCTACTTAAATTTTTTGGTGGAAGGTTTTCGTGGAGGTAATGAACTCCTGCAAAACCAGATACAGTTGCAGCATTACTATTTTAAGTACATGCAACATCTTTCTTAATAGTTCCATGAGTTAAATAGAGGCTGGTGGGGCTTAATGCCTCCCTATTTGAAGTAAAACAATTAAATTACATGCAAATGTAATATTAAATGCAATTAAATGTAATATAAATATTATTTAAGTTATAGAAATCATGAAACTAGTAAATTTGCAGATGGGTGGCCTGAAATATCAGTTCTGCACTTTTATTTTGAAGTTATTATATTTATTATTTATGGGTACAGTGAACTTTCCAAATGGCAAAAAATAATCAAATTGTCAAATTTTTATATTTACCATAATAATTTTATATGAACTCTCTGCTATTGAACGCAAAAAGAATTTTTCAATTTCGATTACTTTTAATGGAATTACAAGCTTTTTTCTCCAATCAGTTTATTTTGCCACGCCCCTTTGTTTACTTCTTTGCCGATTCGCAGCCAAAAAATGTAGTTTAGTTTTTCGTTTTATCTTACTCGCAAAAAATACTTTAACTGTAACTTTTAACTGTTTCTTTTAACGTTTGTTTACAGTGTATTTAGAGGAATTGCTTTTTGACCCCAATCTTTTTAGCGCAAAATAAAAAGTATATGTATGTTTTTTCCCACAACTATTTAATATATTCAACAAAAATTTGTACAATAAGAGTATTTATACCATGAATATTTCCAGATAAATTAAGAAAATTCATCAGAAAATTAAAAAAGTTAGTTTTGAGAATATTTTTAAAATTCAGCTATTTTACGTCCTTTGCATGAATTACTGTCGAGGCGACACATTTTATGGGGATTTACCATAAAAACATAAAACACTTACATATAAGCTAGAAATATTATATCCCTTATATATAACTGAAACTGTGTCAGTAGGAAAATATTAAGCAATTATAACCATTGTAGTTACTAAAACCTGTTTTTCTCAGAATGAATATTTTCGTCATTTTCATGATTTTAAAATGTTCCATGCGAAATTCTTTATGCCCAATTCTACTGATTTTTTTAAATGCTCTCTATATATGTGTTAACAAATGTTTCTAGACATAAACGTGTTTAGACGCATTTAATTTTTTTTCCCGTTATATGGAACATATAATGATTTTTTTAACGAAAAATACAAAAGAATTAAGTTAAAATCATTTTTTTAAATGTTTTACAAGTAATATTCTAAAAATGCTTTGCAACATTTATTTGTATGTATGAAAGGGTTTTTATGGAAAATTTTTGAAAAGGTATCTGAAAACTGGTTGCGCCTGGAGCTTTTTGAAATATTGTCATTTTTCGTTCAAATCTCAAAAACTATTGAATAGATTTTTAAAAAAAGTGAAATAAGAGATATATACTATGACTATTTCGAGAAATTAAAAAAAATCATCGAAAATTAAAAAAAAAAATTAGTTTTGAGAGTCCACTAACCTTAAACTATCCAACTCGCAATATGATTTCTTTCATATTTGTAATGTTAATTATTATAAGTGATACATCATGTAACATCTGGAAGTTTAATTGATATAAAAAATGAGACAAGACTATAAACTAATATTCCAAAACATTTTTCTTAATTATTATCTTTTAAATTCTCCACTGTCTCAGTTTGATAGCTGTAATTGCCTGATATTTAGTATTTAAAACGATTCATCAAAAATAATTAAAATATCGATCTTTTGATAATTACAATAATTGATGAAAATAGTGAATGATTATCACAAATATTTTATTTATTATTGGTATACTAATTTTTAAATTCATTTGAAAATAGCTATTCTGTTTCATTAGTAAGTTTTTCATTAAATTATAGTTCGAAAAACAGTCATAAAGAAAATTAAATTTATTACTTTTTTACGGGATGTCCATTACTGGAAGAGAGGATGTCCATTACAATAATCAAAAGAAGTCTTGTCTTGACATTTTTCTTGTATTAGATTGCTTGCAGAGAACGAGTTTTTCGGCGTACAGTGCCGTATTTTAACAATTTTTGGAACTAAATTTTTGCAATTTCTTAAATTCAAAAAATTTAGTTCTAAAAATCGTTAAAATATAGCATTGTTAACCAAAAAACATGTTCTCTGCAAGCAATCTAAAACAAGAAAAATGTAGAGCCGAGCACTTTTTGCAATCAGAACACAATCTTTTCAAAATATTCATCGTTCGAAATTTCTATATAATATTTTTACAGCTTACCTAATGAAAAAACCGTTTACCGCATAATTGTATCGATCTTGCATTTTGAGAAATTTAATTTTGAAATCGGGATCTTATTTGCTGGACACCCTGTATGTATGTATACTACATATATGCAGGGTATATATGGATTCTACATATATACAGTCGTGTTCATACGGGTGTATATACATATGTATACTACACCCTGTATATATGTATGGCCATTAATGACGGTACACTTTTAACTTTAGACATTTTGTTGAATATTTAAAAATTTACTCGTCGGACTCTTCTGGAACTTCAAGATTATAAAGGTCATGTTTAACCTCATATTTATCAAAGTCCATTTGATAACGAGTACAATAAAAACAGAAAAAAAATCAACGAAAAATACTAATATTTGGGATCGCCGTGGTCATTAAAATGCACTAAATGATCTATCACTGCAGAATACAAATAAGTAGACACTCTACTACATGTTCACTGATTTTTGTAAGAATAAGACTAAAATTCATGGAGATACATTGTTTTTATTGAAAAACTAAAAAAAAATTCTTGTATGTTTTTAGTTTATATCATGTAGGGTTTTCAACCAAATTTAAATCCAGTTTCCAAAAATTTGCCAAAATGTTGTGATTATAATATATATTGCATATTTTATGAAATATATAATTGTATGGAATTATTTTTATTTGCGAAAGCTCGAACCATAATAACTGTCGTTTTACATTATTTAACCCTTTGAGGGGCAAAGCACGATTATACTTAAAATGCTGAAATGATTGAACGGCACCATATTTTAAAAACAAACTTACTTCAAAATACAGTTCATGGCCACATTATTAGCCGCACTCCCTTTTCCTTGTGTAGAATCATACTACTACCTATATAGAAATAATACTGTGTGAATAACTGCAATTAATTATATACATCATTTGAAGGGTTATAATAAATAAAAAAAAAACATGCCTATGACTTTAAAATAATTTATTTTTGCAAATTAAATTAAAAATGGCTGAAACTGCAAAATTTATAACTTAAAACTCAAAAAAAATGTCAATATTTTTTGGAGCCTCCATTAACGGCAATCAGTGTCTCTATTCTTCGTGGCATGCTGTTAATACAAAATTAAAGTGCTACTTGTATGTGCGGGTGACGGATAATATTTTCTATGAGCTGGGTTTTGTTTGGTATGACTTCTTAGCCAATTCTCAAGACCAATATAAAGAGGTTTGCAAAATTGGATTATTCTACAGCTAAAATGATAGTTTCCGAATGAAGAACCTTTCGTATTTTTGCAAGGTAAAGCTCCTTGTTACACAGCACGATTCGTCAAGGCCTACTTTTAAAAAAGTATATCCCTATGCTGAACTGTTACCGGTAATTCATCAGACATGAATACCATTGAAAATGTTTGGGAGCTTATGAAGAAAAAACTGGCCAAAGAGCTCATAACGAACAAAACACAGTTCATAGAAAACCATATATTTGTCTGGAAACGTCCCTCACACATGCAAGAAACATTTCAATTCTGTATTAACAGCATGCCACGAAGAATAGAGGCACTGGTTGCCGCCAAAGGAGGCTCCAAAAATACTGACATTTTTTTTTTAGTTTCATGTTTTAAGTTTTACAATTTCAGCAATTGCTAGTTTAATTTACAAAAATAAATAATTTAAAAGTCATTGACATGCTTTTAATTTATTATAATCCTACAGATGATGTATATAATCAGTTGTAACTATTGACACAGAAATATTTCTATAAATCTAGTAATATGATTCGACACAAGAAAATGGGAGTGCATCTAATAATTTGGCCAAGGACTGTAAATAAATGTTTTTCTTCACGCATTTGATAAAATTAAAATTTTTATTTCAAAATTCTGGTGTCAGTGTGGCATTTCGTAATTAAAATAAAGTGGGATATATTTCCTCCCACTGCCACCCAAGGGTTAATAGCCAACCCTATGGAGCAACTCGTAAGAACAAGCCAGTCAAATTTTGTGAAAATTCGGACAGATATTGGCGATAGAAGTGAGTTAATTTTTAGTTTTCTATAAAAACAGCTGAATTATAAGGGATTTTCTACAAGTTTTCAGTTTATCCTTTTTTTTATATTATCATCTTTTATTGATACTTTAGTTTTCCTTGGATAACTACCAGAACGATCCTATACCATGATAAAAAGAAATATAAAAATGGAAGCATTTGTTACATATCTTCTCATTGATAATCATTAAATACTAACTTTTCATAAAACTCAGTTAATAAAAAATGATGATTTGTAGAAAATCCGTTATCATTTATCTAGTTTTAGAGAACAACTTAAAAAAAAGCTTACTTTATTGACATATCATTCTGAATTTTTATGATATTTGATTGCTTTTTTCATGAGTATCCATAGCGATTGCTATTAATTTATGTTAAAAATCGTTGTTATCGTTTCCGCATGCGAAAATAAAATTTATTTCATACATGTACACATATTTTACAAAATATATAATATACAGGATGTTCCAAAAATATCGATTCATTTCTATGAAAACATTAATCTATTGAATTCCTTTACTGGTGTTTCAAGAACTGATCGTTTTCAAGGTTCCATTTGTAAGTTTGGAATTAAAATTAGGTAGCTCGGGGACAGAGCACCGGAAAGGGTTAATCCGTTGAGAGTCGGTAGGATATATTTTGTCCCAGGTAATTAAACGAGATTCGCACCAGAAAATTGAATAAAATTTCATATTTTAACTTAAGCGGTAAATGTTGGAAAATTGCTTTTTTCTTATATTAAAATTAAAGAAATTCTATTTTTATGGGGAGAATTCAATATTGCAGAGACATTAATACTTGACTCTCAATGGGTTAAGAAACAAAAATGATTTATTATTATTACGATGATCAGTTTTCGAAAATTAGTTTCAAAGTTTAAGTGCAGCTTAAAATTATTTCTTTACTTCTCAAATGTTTATTTTACTAGTTTATATTGTCTATAAAGTGTGAGCAGATGTGCCACAATTTTTGAATAGAATATTTAGTTTTATTCAATCTCAGAATATAAAATACATATTCTGTTATTAATCACTCTGATTACAAATTCTGCAATTAAAAATTTGAATAGCGATTTTCAAATCTGAAATAGTGTTTACAGATTCCTTTGAAATTTAAAAAAAAATCTACACAAATTTCAAATTTTCTTTAAATTTCTTAATCCGTATTCTCTAATTTTACGAAGCAAAACTCTCAAAAACGAAATTGTAAAAAAAAGATTTAGAGTTTTTTTTATAAGGGCGTGCTTATATGAAATTGAAAATCGTCATTCTTTCAAGAAGCCAAGAAATCTGTTTTAAAGCCGAGGCTGAAAAGAAAATTCTATCACATAACGATGTGTCTACTGTATACTAATATACGTTAGCAGAAAACATGGGACAACAACATTCGAACTTATTTCTGTATTGTTGTGTACTTTTTATATCAATGGTTTAATCCTTTCACTCTCAGTGAGTCAAAATGTCATTATGACATTATAAATTTTTTTTTCTACATGAAATTCGGATATTCCAAATTCATACCAGAAAATTAAAATAGAAATGCTTGTTTTATTTAATAACAGGCTTTCCATATTTAAATAAAGCGACATTTTTCATTGAAATTTTCTGGTGTAAATTTGAATATTCTGGACTACGGAATTTCTAAAACATATTCAACAATCGGAATGAAAGGGTTAACACTTATGGGTATTTCCATGAGCACATGTCGTGTAAGTCACAGACTGCGATTTTGGATACCAGTATTTTACAACGGAAAAGTGTGACTTATTTTATCAGAGGTATTGCATTAATTGAGTAAGGCCATGCGAACATTTCAAAAATAACGGTGGCTAACATTTTAGCAGTTTCTAATAATATGACTTACACGACAAGTGCTCATGGAAATACCCTTATCTATAAAAATATTTAAAAATTATGTTTTATATCTGTAGTAAATACATTATATTTTTAATTTAGAAATTCACTTCAACTTTATGATCTCTGATTGTTGAATTTTCTGCCGTTTAATTTTAATTCCGAAATGTCACGATGACACCGGAATATTCGAAAAAATTTATTTGAAAAATGTATAATGCATTATTTTTTTTTCTTATTACGTTAATCTATTTTGCAAGTTTATATTATCTAAAAAATGTGTGCATATGTGATACAATTTTTGAATAGAATTTTTAATCTTATCCAATCTCAGGAAATAAAATACATGTTCTGTTAATAAACACCGGTTTTACGAATTCTGCAGTTTAAATATTGAATAGAGATTTTCTAATCTGACATAGTATTGACAGATTCCTTGGAAATTTGAAATAGTCTACACAATTTCCGAAATTTCTATAAATTTTCTTAATCCGTATTCTCCAATATTACGAAGCAAAATTCTCAAATATGAAATTGGAAAAATGATTTAGCGTTTTATTATAACAGCATGTTTATATATGAAATTGAAAATGGTCATTCTATCCAGAAGCCAAGAAATATGGCTTAATGTCGAAGCTGAAAAGAAAATTCTATCACATAACGCTGTGTCTACTGTATACTAATATAAGTTCCCAAAAAACATGCGATAACAACATTCAAACTTATTTCTATAATGTTGGATACCTTTTATATCAATGGTTTAATACTTTTTATAAAAAATATTAAAGAATAATGTTTTATATCTCTAGTATATATTATATTCTTAATTTAGAAATTCACTTTAAAGTACTATGGCTAACTGTTTGATCTCTGGTGGTTTAATTTTCTACCACTTAAATGTATTCCTAAATATCACATTCACACCGGAATATTCAACGAAATTTATTTGAAAACTAGATAATGCATCAAGGTTCGCACAATCCTTATATTTTTTAAGGACTCTGGCACCACTATTAAAAGAAAAAAATTACATTTAATGTTTAATACAGAGAATTCGAAAACACTACCTTTATTTAACGTTTTTACAAAAAATTCCTGTTGTGAAATACTTTGAAAATATTCTTAAATTTTAGTGGTAGAGATGTGCGAACCCTGTGCATTTTTTCGATTTTTTTTCTTATTACGTAAATCGGTTTTACAAGTTTACATTATCTAGAAACTGTGTGCATATATGCCACAAAGTGTGTGCATATGTACCACAGTTTTTGAATAGAATTTTTCACCCTATTGATCTAAGAAAATAAAATACATATTCTGTTAATAAACACCATATTTACGAATTCTGCAATTTAAATATTGAATAGAGATTTTATTATCTAAAGTAGTGTTGACAGATTCTTTTGAAATTTCAAACAGGCCAGACAAATTCAGGAATTTATATCAATTTTCTAAATCAGATATTTAAAAAATTCATTATTATTAATTAATTACAAAATGTTCCACTAGGAAATGTTCTTTGTTTTCGCATGTAAATAGGACTGAAGATATTCAATGCATTGTTGGAAGCATACCTTGATTTCATATATACAGGGTGTTTCTAAATTCATGGTACAAACTTTAAGGGGTGATAGTACACATCAAGACAAAAATATTAAATGGAAAACTAAGGGTCTCAAACGTCTTCCGAAGGAGATAGGCGCCATTAAAGTTTAGGGTCCAAAAATTCAAATGATTATAAAAAACAGAAAAATTGGTCGATTCGTTTGCGGTTTTCACTAAAACTATTCTTTATATCAGTATTGTCTGGAAAATAAATTATAAAGATAAATTTTAAAAAATGCCGATAGAGGGCGCTTTAGACTTTGGTGTAACGAACAACTATTTTTTACCGTTATTTTTTGCATCTCATTAAATGGTTTAGTAAGCTTAGACATAAACTTAAATTTTGTAAAAAGTAAATGTACTTTTTATATAAAGTAGTAATGTGTAAAGTAGTAATAAGTAATGTGTAAATGTACTTTATATATAAAGTAGCGCAAATTGAACTGTGGGGGAAGGTTCAAATTTCAAATGATTATAAAAAACGGAAAAATTGGTCAATTGGTTTGCGATTTTCACTAAAATTATTCTTTATGTCAGTATTATCATGAAAATAAATTATAAAGATAAAATTCAAAAAATGCCGATAGAGGGCGCTTTAGACTTTGGCGTAACGTACAACTATTTTTTACCGTTATTTTTTGCATCTCATAAAATTTTTTTAGAAGTTTAGACATAAACTTAAATTTTGAGATGAAAATCTGAATCGTTGGGAGTGGTTAAATAGCGCAAACTGAACTGTGTTCAATGGGGATGGGGAGGTTCAAATTTCAAATGAGTATAGAAAACGGAAATATTGGTCGATTCGTTTGCCGTTTTTGCTAAAACTATTCTTTATGTCAATATTTCCTTGAAAATAAATTTTAAAGATTAATTTACAAAAATACCGTTAGAGGGCGCCTTAAAATTTAGAGTAACCAACAACTATTTTTAACCGTTATTTTTTGTATCTAATTAAATACTTGCAAATGCTTAGATTTAAATTTTGATCTCAAATTCTAAATCGATGAAAGGGGTTAAGAAGCGCAAACTGAAAAGTGTTCAGGAGTTGAAATGTTACCCTCCCCAGCCCTCGAACACATTTCAATTTTCCGCTACTTAATTACTCACAACGATGCAGATTTTGAGTTTAAAATTTAAGTTTGAACATTTGCAAGCATTTAATTCGATACAAAAAACAACGGTTAAAAATAGTTGTTGGTTACTCTAAATTTTAAGGCGCCCTCTAACGGTATTTTTTGAAATTAATCTTTAAAATTTATTTGCAAGGAAATATTGCCATAAAGAATAGTTTTAGCGAAAACAGCAAACGAATCGACCAATTTTTCCGTATTATATAATTAATTGAAATTTGAACCTCCCCACCCCCATTGAACACAGTTCAGTTTGCGCACCTTAACCACTCGCAACGATTCAGATTTTCATCTCAAAATTTATGTCTAAGCTTCTAAAATAATTTTATGAGATGCAAAAAATAACGGTAAAAATAGTTGTACGTTACTCCAAAGTCTAAAGCGCCCTCTATCGGCATTTTTTGAAATTTATCTTTATAATTTATTTTCAAGACAATACTGACATAAATAATAGTTTTAGTGAAAACCGCAAACGAATCGATCAATTTTTCTGTTTTTTATAATCATTTGAATTTTTGGACCCTAAACTTTAATGGCGCCTAACTCCTTCGGAAGACGTTTGGGACCCTTAGTTTCCTATTTAATATTGTTTGGCTTGATGTGTACTATCACCCCTTAAAGCTTGTACCATGAATTTAGAAACACCCTGTATATAAATATATATTATATATATTATATATATCATAAATGTTATATACTATAAATATTATATATATATATTTAACAAAGATGTTTTTGGCTGCGTTAACACTTTCCGGCCAGGGCAAATTCTGTTGGTAAAATGAGAAATTATCGACTGTCACAAAAATTTATAAACGACTTTTTCAGAAACTGAGAATTCCTTAATTTAAGCTTTCATTGTAAAAGCAAAATTTTATTAAAATATTATTGGTGCCGGTTTCAAGTTTGTAATTAAAACTAGGTATCCCGGACTCGGCACAGTGTCTCGGAAAGGGTTAACCCGTTGGTGGTCGGTACGATGTATTTTGTTCCACCTAATTAAAACGAGATTCGCACCAGAAACCTTTAATAAAATTTCATATTTTAACTGAAGCAGTAAAATGTTGGATAATTGATTTTTTCTTATATTAAGATTAAAAAAATTTTATTTTTCCAGGGAGAATTTAATATTACAGAGACATTATTAATTGACCCTAAGGGGTTAGGAATCGCAAATTATTTTTTTTATATAAAGTTATTCGGTTTTCAAAAATTATTTTCAAAGTTTAAGTGCAGATTAAAATTACTTCTTTACTCCACAAATGTTTATTTTGCAAGTTAATATTATCAATAAAGTGTGTGCAGATGTACCACAATTTTTTAATAGCATATTGCGTTTTATTCAATCTCGGAAAATAAAATACGTATTCTGTTATTAAACACCGGGATTACGAGTTTTGCATTTTAAATATTGAATAGCAATTTTCTAATCTGAAATAATATTGACAGATTCCTTGAAAATTTGAAATAGTCTACAGAACTTCAGGAATTTCGATAAATTTTCTAAATCCGTATTCTCCAATATTAGGAAGTAAAATTCTCAAATACGAAATTGGAAAAATGATTTAGCGTTTTATTATAACGGCGTGTTTATATATGAAATTGAAAATCGTGGTACTTTCAAGAAGTCCAGAAAAGTGTCTGAATGTCGAAGCTAAAAAGAAAACTCTATCACATAACAGTATTTGTACTGTATATTAATATACGTTCACAGAAAACATGGGATAACAAAATTTGAACATATATGTGTTATGTTGTATGCTTTTTAAAGCAATGGTTTAACAATTTCGTATGAAAAATATTAAAAAATTATCTCTAGTGGATATATTATATTTTAAATTTGGAAATTCCCTTAAGCCACTGCTTCTTCGTCTTCGTTTTTTTTATTTGTATGCAATAACTTGAAAATATGAGATAAGCACCACTTACTTTAAGGGCGTTCAGGAGTTGATCGATACGGAAAAACACGTAAACAGAGCTCTCGTTTCGAGTCTATATAAAAATAGAAGTGTTCAGCGTAATTAATTTAAACTTTCTGATATTTTAAAGGCATGTTTGTAGTCTTGTAAAATTATAAAATGAAGTACTTCGATGTAATATAATAATAAATATAGCAAAATTTATGTAACACAATTTTCGAAAAAAATTATGTGTTATATCACCAACACCAAGATATCTTAACGTTGAATCGACATAAAAACCTAATTTTTGCTTTAAAATGATCCGGAAACTTTACTCTATGGAATGAATTAAGGATATAACTATCACTCAACAAAAACATTATTAAAAAACTCTCAAATTTGAAAATTTAAAAAAACTAAAAAATACAACTTTTTTTTTTTTCATTAAAAATACTCGAAATATTAAACTATCTAAAACATATTATTTCATTCTCTAGATAATGATATTATATGCATTCAAAAAATATTAAGTCATTCCATCAAATAGTTTTTTTTTAATCTTGGTGTTAGTCGTCAAAAATGAAGTTTTGAGAAAACGCGACTTAAAGTTGAAATTCTATGGGTGCGGCTATGAAAGTGTTGATACATAAATGCTTATTACTCCGTAAAAAATGCAAATATTATTATGCGTCTTTTTGCATTGAGTTAAGTAGGAATTGAATAATCAAACTAGATTATTAAAAAATCGATTTTTTGAAAAGTTTTCAACCCCTGAGCCCCCTTAACACTAGAACCGCCATTAGGGGTCAAAATGACCCCTGCCAGATCGATGATAGTCGATTCGAACCAGAATTTTCTTCATAAGATACGTTAAATGTATGCAGCCAAAAAAAAAAAAAATAGACTAATTAAAGAAATTAAATAGTTTAAAATTTAAATTCTGGTGAGAAACAATTTTTATAAAACTTGAGTAAAATACCCGGCGGTTCTATTGTTAAGCTAAAGTATTCGTATTATTTAGTCTGAACATTTCTGCCACTAACCCCTTGGGGACGAGCGACACGTATACGTGTCGCAAAAAGGCTTACGAATCCATGCTTATCCCCACCAGTAAAATCTTACTATAAAATTTACCTTATTTAATCGAAGCATTGTCTCGATTCTGGAAGGCACAAATTTCTATTTTTAAAAACCGGTGAAGAATAATTAAAAATTTCATAAAAGGCTCCCGTCGCGAAAGGGTTAAATAGTACAATATTGTAAAAAAAAAAAAAAAAAAAAAAAAAAAAAAAAAAAAAAAAAAAAAATGTTGGGGACTTTTACGGGCAAATCAGGAAGCGGCTATCTTTATGACACCATAAATTAACCCATTAGTGCCTAGCGTCCCTTTTTAGGGACGCTTCAAAAGGTGCATTCAGCACTGTTTTTGACACCGGTAAAAAAGAAAAGCAAAGATTATTTTATTTAAAAGTTGCATTTTCGTGATTAATGAACTAAACTTAAATCTTCTAAAAACAGTGGTGCCAACCAAATAAAATTTACGCAAAAGATACTGGGCACGAATGGGTTAACCCGAGAGAATGCGCGCATATTCAGGGTATGAATGGTTTTAAATTTGTCACCAATAAAATTAAATTACAGCTGTCACTTAGTTAGACGAAGACAATTCTTTAAAGTTTTGCGATAAAATAAGTTGAAGATTGCTTTTAAAAAATTACAATTGTAAAAACCATACGCACTCCGGGTCTTTTAGGCCTTCCGCGCGTCCTCCCGGGTTAAACTCTTTTCGCTCTCTTATGGTTAAATTTTCTACCATCTAATTTTAATTCCAAAATGTCACAATTACACCGGAATATTCAACCAAATTTATTTGAAAAAGTTTAATGCAATTTTTCGAGTATACAGTAAAATGACTTTTTTTCTTTCAAAATACTAGTGCCAAATTGACATTTGGAATTTTGAAGAAATTTACCAACGTGAGCTCAAAGGTTTAACTACAACTTTGTCTTAAGTATGTTCTCCCGAGGTGGAACATTTTACCACACAAATATATATATTTATTTTTATATTAATTGTATAAATGTCCTTGCTTACCAGTTTAAAACATATAGAAATATTTTATTTAGATTCCCTCCATAAACAAGTAAATTAAAAAAATAGGATTTCTGATTTTTGAAAAAAATAAAAATAAATGTAGATATGTGTAAAATCGAGAGATATTTTATTTTCGGGTATTAAATACTAATTTCAGAAGTTTGAGGACTTTCCTGTTTAAAAGCTTAATCACAGCTATTTTCCCTATTATACTGTGAATTTGGAAGTTTACAGTTTCTAATGCATACATACAGATAGTGACGTAGCCAAAGGAGGGGGTTTATAAATGCTAAACTTGGAAAGTTTGACTAACTTTCAAAAATTAATTTTTTTTATTAACACTAGGGAATTTTCTGATTAAATAAGGTTAAGAAAACTTTATAAAATTAATCGTGTCCAGTACATCTGGGACTACACCCTTCTCTTCTGTATATGCCACTGCGTACTGACAAAACACAATTTTTCATTTAAAAGTTTCGTTTTATTCAATTAAAAATATATATTACAATACTCTTATTAAAGATGGTGGCTGCTTTTTAAATGTTGTATAAAAAATTTCTAATCTGAAATATTTAAGACTTGGACATTACTTGGACTTCCTTGGACATTCCAAGGACAGCCAAGGCAGCCAATTTTTTTGCTTTTTTTCGTGCTAGTGAAATTCAATAGAAAAGTTTTTGATATTTAATCGGTGAACTCGGCGATTCAACAAACCAAAAAAATTCTTTTAACTTTTAGTGGTAATAAATAAGCGTAAAGATTGGTAGTTATGCCATGCGCTGTAAACATCTTGAGTAATTTCTATAAATATTATATAGATGTATTTTTTTAAATGTAGAAAGAAAAGGGTCTCAAACACGAAATTTGTAAAATGTTTTAAAGTTTTACTACAGAAGGATGTTTACATAGAAAATTGGAAAACGTGATTCTTTCAAAATATCAAAAGACCTGTCTGAATATCAAATGATAAAAAAATCTATTACATAAAGGCTCTTCTACTGTGTAGTAATATAAATTTGTTGGAAACATATGATAACAAAATTTAAACTTATATCTATCATGTTTGATACATCTTATCTTAATTGTTTAACACTTTTATATAAAAAAATGTCATAAACATCCTGTTTTATATAGCTAGAGGATATATTACATTTTTATATTTAGAAATTTATTTTAACTTGTGTGCTGAAATATACAAAGTCGGATGATATCTTATAAATTTGTCATAAATATTTTCCTTAGAAATGAGCTGTTTCAAAGCAGCCCTTTTATCATACGAATAGGATTTTTCAAACATTTCTCTTACGTCTAAAAATTTTCGTTAACATTAATTTAAAACATTTAGAAATATATAATTCTTAATTTTAGAAAGAGTCCATAAATAAAGTACTTTGAAAAAAATTTAAATCACTTGAAAAATAATATTAAAATAATCTTGTACCATGAATACTTCTTTACAGACAGAAAAAAATGCTTTTTCAAAAAATTTTCATGTTAACCCTTTAATGACAGCCACTTTTAAACGTCTTTTAAATTTTCGACACCAATTTTTCCACTTGTGATTTTATGTTAATTAATCGTTCAACTTTTGAGATTAGCTAAAGTGAAAACTTCAAAATTAAAATACTGATAAAAAAAAAAGTTTTGTTCTTTTTACATGGCAATTATTTTTGCCAACCGGTTTTAATGAATTAATTGTGCACATTAACGCTGTAACGACCTGACATTTTTCTCAATTTTTATAAAAATTAGTTACACAAAAACTTTTATTTAAAAGAAGTTCAGTTTTTTATTTAACTTATTTCTCCGTGGAACATCTTTAATTTATTTTATAAATAGACTTATGGGCAGAATCGAAGTAGATTTATTTGATTGCGTTTATAAAGTCCGGTATGACCGTTTTAATGCTAATGCGGACATAAATCACCACAACTAGTACATCTAGTTTCGCCAGTTCTTTTTTATTTGTATTCGCCATTTGAAGAAAATGGAACTGATATATACCAACTAGTGAAAATTCATATAATCGCTCTCACAGGAGTTTATTACGACCGCAGGAAATTTTCTCCAGTAAATTTAAGTAGAAAATTTCTCTTTATTTAAATTTGTTATTAAGGGAAAATTTGATTAATGCTGAAAATTAAATGCAAAACTAAAATTAATTCCAAAATCTATTATTTATTTTTACTGCTTAGTGGGAGTTTATTTCGACGATAGTAGTTCCGCTATACTATGACAATTACATAGCTGCCAATTTTCAGCTAATCTTCCGTAATACCTGGAATATTTTGATCCAGGTTAACGTTATTTCAAACCAGAAAGTATATTTCATGAATCTTTATTTATTTAGTTTCATGTTTGTTACTGGAACATACTCAATTTCATTTCTTTGAAAAAATTCTGGTTCGAAACTCATTAAACCAGGGTCAAATTAACTCATGTATTACGGATAATCGATGTCAGGTTGGCATCTATGCAAATAAGACAAACTCCTCTCTGTGTGTTTGAACAGATTGTAATAGCTCCGCAAACTGATACCAGTAAAAAGAAATATAATAATTTCTTCAGTTTGGCATATTTACCAATTATGTGGGTTCCTTTATTTCAAAAATTTCAATTTCATACCAGAAATTTTCAAAGACCAATGTTTTCTTACAGTAGTCATGAAATCTCTCTCTCTCTCTCTCTCTCTCTCTCTCTCTCTCTCTCTCTCTCTTAAATTAAAGGAAGAAAAGTATAGAAAGTTTCTGGTGTGAATGAGAAATTTCGAAATTAAGTAAAAATGTCAAATTGGCCGCCAGGTGTTTATACCACAAAGGGTACAAACACGCCCATACATTCCTATATAATAAATAATTGATACAGTATACTGAACGCACCCTTAAAGTTTTTACCACGAATTCAGAATCGCCCGGTATATTAACCATTATTGGACGGTAAATTCAAATACATTATTCGATTTTTTGTATTATTTTCACACCATCATATTTTAAAAGTAATTTTTTTAGTAAATTTCTCTTGCACACGTTATCAAAATACAAGTAAAAATTTTTCTTTAAAAGAATGTGGTGTCAAGCGGATAAAGGGTATAGCGAGGTAAGAATGGCGAAATGGCCCCCATGGTCAATGACTGAATTATTATTTGTACTAGTATCAGCACTCTAAAAGAATACAAAATGCAAGGTCATTGACCCCCCATCTTGACCTGTCTTTAAGATATTCGAGAAAGTTCGTACGCGCGCCGTTATTTTTTAAATGTATTTTTCTAAAAAACTATAAAAGCTAGAAAGATGGGACCAATTGCGTATATTGAGAGATACTTTGAAAAAATTTTCATATTTTTTTCAGAGTTTTCGTGAAATGACATCTGTGCAAAATAATGAAACAAAGTATAAATCTTTTATTTTAGTAGTGTTCTGTTATGTTTACCGCGCCAAAAAAAATACATAATATTCTTTAATTTATATACTTATAGCACACAAAAAATGATCAAAATCAAAGAGGCGCTTTTTGAGTAATATCTAAGAATAGAAAAGGTTAAAATAAAAATTCTAAATAGAAAAGGAAGAAAAAAAGAAAAATTGATACCGGACAAATTTAAAAGAAAAAGTAATACTCATATACGGTTAGTGAGACACAGACATACAGGTATTGAGTGAGTAAGGTAGTGAAATTAGCGGTCGCCCCGACGTAAATACCCATTATGATATTCGTAGGGAGATTTTGCTGTTTTAATCCATCAGTCAGTGGATAGTTATTATAAAACTAGAAGATAGCCCGTCAAAATGATGTGTTTGCATTTTTAAAGGATTATAAAAAATTATAACAACTGTGGTCAATCATAGCCATTTTAGACTGAAACAATTTTGATAAAACAGCGATTAAACTTGGAGAGAAAAAAATCTAACAAAAAAAAAAAAAAAAAAAAGAAAAAGAAAAAAGAAAGAAAGAAAATTTCAACAGAAATCTGCATTTAAAACTATAGCAAAACTACCTGGTAGATGGGGGTGGGGATTATAATGAAATTTAAAACGCACCCGCGGTTTGCTTAAATAAAAAGTTTTAATTAAATATTGTTTTTGAAATCGTGAAAAGATATCAAAGCAAAGAAAATGTAGAGACATCATTTACAGCTCCCACTGTGAATCTGACCAATGAGAACACTCCATTACGACTATGGAACGATTTAATTGGTCAGAAAATAGATTGCCTTTTAAATCGGAGATAACTTTTCACAATGTTTTTTATACATTTGAAATTCTCAAGAGTCATTCACGGCTGTAAAGAAAAAAAAATTAAAGCAACCCGAATATAAAAATTTTAACAATATTGCATTTAAAACGCACCTTTGCTTTCCTTTAATAAAAAGTTTTAATTAAATATATTTTTTGAAATCGTGGAAAGATTTCAAAGCGAAGTAAAATGTAGTGATATCATTTACAGCTCCCAATGTAAATCTGACCAATGAGAACGCTCCATTACGACTATGAAACGTTTTCATTGGTGAATGAGTTTCTTTTTCTCGTGGATAGGTTGACCACGGAAGGGTTTTATATATACTAGCAAAAGCCATGCTTTGTTTGGATTCGCGAAGTATTATGCTATACGATAAATATTTGAAAGTAATAATATATTTTTTAAATTACTTTTGCATCCTTATTAAGCAAAAATATAATTTTATGTTTCGGCACATTTTAATTTAAAAATTTACTTTTACCAAATAACTAAAAATTTCCTCAGATTGTTTATTAATGATATAAGACTGGTATAAATAATAATATTTTCGAAGTAGAATTATACAAAATATTAATTTTATTTGTTTACAATTCTTTTATTGCCACTTCACAAAAATATAATGCAATTCTTTTAAAATTCTTAAATATCGTCTGCTTAAATGATTTCACAAAATAAGAATAAATTGTGTATTTGAATTCCTAACACAGAAAAATACTTTTATAATTGAATGTTAATAGGAAAATTTTCACAAATTTTAATTCATTAAAAATATGCTATAATTTTTCTAAAAAAAAAGTATTTTATAAATTTTATAAAATAAATCACGAAACTATACATAATTAAAAGGAATGAGCATAGTTTGAAAATCTGAAAGCAGTTTTTGAGATATTTTGTCAGAATAATGAAAATATATTTTATTCATTTAATGATGATTCTAGCTATAATTACTGACCCCATGATTTAAGTTTTTCTTCTGAAAACGTACGTGTTTTACTTTTTATTTGAAAAAATGCGTTTGTAATGGAAAAACATGTAAAATAAATTAATTAAAATAATAATTTTTTGAAAAGTATTTCTGTAAAAAAAATAATATTCTGCAAATCTACAGATCATAATTTATATTTGTGTTTAATTTCAAGTCAAAATACTGTATAGTTTTTTTGTAAGGCGTACGACAAAATGTCATTTGAGTGGCCTAGTAGAGGATTCGCTTCGCTCATCCTAATAATACGATTTTACGTATCTTTTATTAGTCTTGCTGTGTCAAGACAACAATACATAAACAATTGACTGGTTTGTCATAATTAGGTGAGAATAATTGTTTACGGCCGCCGAAAGTTCTACGGTGACAATAATGTTCGTGCAATGTAAAGTTTGTGACATTTTTGTGCATAAAGTTCGTGGAAGAAAGAAAGTTATGGCTACTGAAGAGGATGCTAGATTATATAGTGACTCGAATAAAAAACAGTTTCTGTTGGTGACATAGGGGGCACTCGCGCAAAATTTCCCGAAGCTATCATGATTAAGAATTAAGGTTGTATTCAAAATTGGTTATTTTATAACTCATTTTTAAATTCAATTTTGTTCTCAAACGCATTCAATTGGCAGTCTTTTGTTATTAAGAACTATATAATATACCGTATTAGTCGATTTTTTAATAAAGTCAGAATTATTTCAAAATATGTTGTCAAAATGAGCATTTGATCCGAATTTAGCTTAAGATGATTCAGATAAAACCAGTCCTTACAGAAAAATGAAATTAAAAAATTTTCAAAAGAGGACAAATAAAGTTGTTAAACTGGGTTTATCTGTAATCAAATTTTCTTTTTTGTTGTTGAAATGAGCACTCTTCGAAATCTACCTCCGCCTATAGGCCAAGCCGACAGGGATTTTTTAAATGATGAAGTCAAAATTGTAATAAATGAAAATAATGATGTTTGAAATCTTATTTATGATGTAATTATAATAAATAATTCTAAAAAAGACCTCTTTAGCTAGTTCCTACCATCCGTGATCTCACTTATTAAAATCATAATTACTCAAAGAAGCACCTCTTTGATTTTGATCAGGTTTTGCGTGCTATAAATATATAAATGAAAGAACATTATATACATATATATATATATTTGGCGAGGTAGACATGATAATGATAGGTCTAACTATAATTATCATCATCTCTACTTTCATTAATTACAACATTGACTCCATCGCTTAAAAATTTTTTACGCAGAATTTCAATAGGACAAGCATACATGGGGTGTAGGTCGGGGCGATCGCTAGTTTCATCGCTCCACCCACTCACTAGCTCTATTTCAATGTCCCACTAGCCGTGTTTCTGATACACGCTAGCCGTATATCAGTGTTACTTTTTCTTTTAAATTTGTCCGGTATCAATTTTTCTCTTTTTCTTCCTTTTCTATTTAGAATTTTTATTTTAACCTTTTCTATTTTTTATTCTTAGATATTACTCAAAAAGCGCCTCTTTGATTTTGATAATTTTTTGTGTGCTATAAGTATATAAATTAAAGAATATTATGTATTTTTTTCGGCGCGGTAGACGTAACAGAACAGTAGTAAAATAAAAGATTTATACTTTGTTTCAATATTCTGCACAGTTGTCATTTCACGAAAACTCTGAAAAAAATATGAAATATTTTTCAAAGTATCTCTCAATATACGCAATTGGTCCCATCTCTCTAGCTTTTATAGTTTTTCAGAAAAATACATTTAAAAAATAACGGCGCGCGCACGAACTTTATCGAATATCTTAAAGACAGGTCAAGATGGGGGGTCAATGACCTTGCATTTCGTACTCTTTTAGAGTGCTGATACTAGTACAAATAATAATTCAGTCATTGACCATGGGGGCCATTTCGCCATTCTTATCTCGCTATACCCTTTGGTTAAAAGAGCCAATGCCACTTAACGGAAAATTATCACCATATTAGGGTATTGATCCATTAAGGGTTATATTTTCCTTCCACAACAGTTTTTATCTAAAACCTTTTTTAGTCCTGAATCAGACACAAGAGTAATGCATACCGAGGGTATGCCCGATATTCGTTTTTATCAGCAATACATTAGAAAAATAGTATTTATTTCAGAATTCCCAGCAATTGGTTACTATAAAATTTATGAAAGTTACTATTCGAAAGCAAAATTAGTACAAAGGAAGGACCATACAAAATGTGAAACATCAGAAATAATTTAAAAAGCAAATTTTTCTTTCACTATTTAAAGAACTCCAAATCATGATATTTTTATGACTCAATCATTTTTCGGAAATCCGTTTCAAAGTTTTAATTCAGTTTTTTATTTTTATTTTTTTAAATTTAAATTTTCTACAAGGTGCATATAAAAATACTGCAATTTTCGAATAAAATATTTTGCCATATTTAATTTCACTAGAAGATAATGATAAAAAATATAGAAATAAATACAATAATAAACGAATTCTGCTATTTTAACATTAAATAAATGTTCTTATTAGTCCGCCAGAATCCATGAAAATTCAAAGAAGTGTACGCAACTTGAGAAATTCCTATAAATTTTATGTATTTGTTTTTCAACATTGGGAAGAAAAATTCTGAAACACGAAATTTGAAAAATATTTTAGCGTTTTACAACAACAGGGTGTTTATATAAGAAATTGAAAAACGTGATTCTTTCTTGAAGTCAAGAAACCTGTCTGAATGTCATTCCTAAAACATATTTTCTATTACATAAAGGAGTTCCGCTGTATACTAATATATGTTTGCAGAAAACATGTGATAACAAAATTTGAACTTATATCTATCATTGTTGATACTTCTTATCTCAATGGTTTAACACTTTTGAATGAAAAATATTTAAAACATCATGTTTTATATCTCTAGTGGATATACATACATATATATATATATATGTTACTAAAAATTTGCTTTAACTTGTGTGCAAAAATGTTCGAAATCAGATAACGCTATCATAAATATTTTCTCCAGAGAGGAAACGTTTGAAAAAAGCTTTTTATCATACAAATTGATTTTTTTTAGGTATACTATTAAGTGCACAAATGTACGTGTTTATGAATTTAAAATATGCACATTTTTAATACTTTATAATCGCTGCATAAATAAAATACTTTGAAATAACTTTAATTTAATAAATAAATAATGGCGAACATTTCATATCAATCACATAAATATTTTGCTGAAAGAGAGAAAGTTTAAAAAAAATCATTTTATTTTAAAGAAATAATTATCTACAAGCAATTAGGGTTTGTGCATTTTAAGGAATTTCAAGCACTTTTTACCATACTTTTTGTAAAGTAATATTCTCCTTATTTAATCACGTAATTGATTATTTTTGAAGTACAATAAATTGAAAACATGGATTAACACCACTTTTTTAAGCTAAAATATTATTAATATTTAGTCTGCAATTAGATAAATCGAAAATGTATTCTAAAATCTTAGTGGTTTCAAAAAGCTTTAAGAGATGAATCAAGAAAATTATTGCACGTACAACGTGCGGGAAAAACAGAAAAGCGGTTAAAAAAATTATTTTATTTTTCGAATATATCGGCCAGTACTTTGCGCAATTTCTGGTACTAATATTATTAAAATCCGCTCAATCCTTTTATGCGTACAAATTCTGATAATGTTTATTATAACTATGTACATTAAAGTGTTTATGAACTATAAACAGTATCGTCAGTTTAGGTCTATATTTTTTGAAAATACATAACAGCATACAAGAATTTTTATAGGGCAAATTGTTTTTTTTTTTTTAATCACATAAAATCTGGCATTACACGATAAGAAAATATAATTTAGAGTTTTATCAATTTACTGTCACTTTTTGGATTTTTTTTTTCAGTGATTCTACAAAGTAGTATAAAAGAGTTTCTATAGAATTTTAAAATATCATGTTTTATACATCTACTCCAATTGTTGAATTATTCAGGTATAGGACACTACAAATATCTTATTTGTAGAGGTGTATGAAATTTCTTGCTATAGTGCGTTCAAAACGTTTATAAACAACGATATTTTTTTTAATTTTACAATTGAAAAAGAAAGAATATCATAATAAAAAAAAGCAATCAAAATGATTTTTAATTTATGAATAGTATCAAGATTATAGTATCAAGTATTAATAGTATACAAAAATTCTATTGCACAATAACAGGTTTTGTGAAAAAAATTAAACTTAAATTTTACTGTCCCAAATGTTTATAGACAACTCGTTTTTTTATTTCTTTAACCTTCGAATTTGTATATTTTTTTTTTACTACTCGCTATAAAAACTTGACCAGGCATACTCAAATCAGGAGTTTTAAGAAGTTCACACTTAAAAATTTTAACAATATCGTTCACTTTACAGCTTTAGATCTTGCACCGTTTTACAAATCGATGCCTATTAGCGTATACATCTCTAGCTAATATTCTGGAGAGGTTCACTATTGTGCTCATTATCTATAGTTGCTTTCGGTATTGCCAATAGAAGTATTGTCATTAACTAGAAACTGATGCTAGAATAGCAAAAATTAAAAGCAAATGATGGTACTGAATAATACTAGACTAGCAGAAAATACACTGCTCAAAACAATTAAAGGATACTTGAAGTTTTATATAAAATAAAGATATAAACGAAATTTTTTTTGCCGAAAATAGAAGAAGAGAATCACAAATGTAAATTTTTCTGGTTTTCAAACTGTGGAGTATGCAAATTTTGAGTTCGACGTCAAAAACGTCGCTTCAGCGGCAGCGAATGAAATTTGACTTTCAACTGGATAAAAGAGAATGAAGACAAGGATGATCGGCATTCAGTGATTGCTTTGTTTCGATGAGTACAATGTCTCAGCGAACTCATTTGACAGATTCAGAAGCTAGGAGAATTGTTGGTAGGTTAGAAGGGGGCCAAACTCCAGCCGAAGTAGCGCAAGCCAGTGGAGTGTCACAAAGTGTCATTTCCAGGATCTGGAACCGTTTTCTGGAGAGTAGATGTGCAGGCCGAAGACCAGGCCAAGGTCGTAGATGGGCATTAAAGCCCAATGAAGATCGGTATTTAGCGTTAACAGCTCGGAGACACCGAAACATGAACGCTACTCTTCTCCAACAACACCTTCGCTCGGCTACAGGCACCACGATTTCAACTCAGACTGTCCGAAACCGGCTCCATGCTGTAGGTCTGTATGCTCGCCGACCGATGGTATGTGTTAGATTAACATCAAGGCATCGTCGCGACCGCAGGGAGTGGGTAACCGAGCATGTCAACTGGAGGAGAAATTAATGGAGCAATATTCTGTTATCTGACGAGTCCCGTTTTTCTGTGCATCCGGATAATAGGCGTATTTTCATCTGGAGGGACCGTGGCAGTAGGAATAATCCTGCATTCGTGCACGAAAGTGTCAGATTTGGCGGTGGAGGAGTGTGTGTCAGATTTGGCGGTGGAGGAGTGTTGGTGTATGGTGTCAACTCCATTTGTATATTTTTTTTTACTACTCGCTATAAAAACTTGACCAGGCATACTCAAAACAGGAGTTTTAAGAAGTTCACACTTAAAAATTTTATCAATATCGTTCACTTTACAGCTTTAGATCTTGCACCGTTTTACAAATCGATGCCTATTAGCGTATACATCTCTAGCTAATATTTTGGAGAGGTTCACTATTGTGCTCATTATCTATAGTTGCTTTCGGTATTGCCAATAGAAGTATTGTCATTAACTAGAAACTGATGCTAGAATAGCAAAAATTAAAAGCAAACGATGGTACAGAATAATACTAGACTAGCAGAAAATACACTGCTCAAAACAATTAAAGGATACTTGAAGTTTTATATAAAATAAAAGTATAAACGAAATTTTTTTGCCGAAAATAGAAGAAGAGAATCACAAATGCAAATTTTTCTGGTTTTCAAACTGTGGAGTATGCAAATTTTGAGTTCGACGTCAAAAACGTCGCTTCAGCGGTAGCGAATGAAATTTGACTTTCAACTGGATAAAAGAGAATGAAGACAAGGATAATCGGCATTCAGTGATTGTTTTGTTTCGATGAGTACGATGTCTCAGCGAAGTCATTTGACAGATTCAGAAGCTAGGAGAATTGTTGGTAGGTTAGAAGGGGGCCAAACTCAAGCCGAAGTAGCGCAAGCCATTGGAGTGTCACAAAGTGTCATTTCCAGGATCTGGAACCGTTTTTTGGAGAGTGGATGTGCAGGCCGAAGACCAGGGCAAGGTCGTAGATGGGCAACAACGCCCAATGAAGATCGGTATTTAGCCTTAACAGCTCGGAGACACGGAAACATGAACGTTACTCTTCTCCAACAACACCTTCGCTCGGCTACAGGCACCACGATTTCAACTCAGACTGTCCGAAACCGGCTCCATGCTGTAGGTCTGTATGCTCGCCGACCGATGGTGTGTGTTAGATTAACATCAAGGCATCGTCGCGACCGCAGGGAGTGGGTAACCAAGCATGTCAACTGGAGGAGAAATTAATGGAGCACTATTCTGTTTTCTGACGAGTCCCGTTTTTCTGTGCATCCGGATAATAGGCGTATTTTCATCTGGAGAGACCGTGGCAGTAGGAATAATCCTGCGTTCGTGCACGAAAGTGTCAGATTTGGCGGTGGAGGAGTGTTGGTGTATGGTGGCATCTCCATTGACGGGCGCACTGACCTCTACATCATTCGAGATGGAGCTCTGACTGGTCGTCGATATAGGAATGAGATCCTCAGACCTATTGTAGTCCCTTACGCTGCAGCAATCGGAGATAACTTCATTTTAATGGACGATAACTGCAGGCCACATCGTTTTATCGTTTTTTAAAAGAATTAAATTTAGTTCATTAATTAAGAAAATGCTTCAATTAAATAAAATAAAGATTGATATTCTTTTTTACCGATGTCAAAAACAGTACTACATGCACTTTTTGAAGCGTCCCTAAAATGGGACGCTAGGCACTTATGGGTTAATTGCCTGCTAGACCAGCAACATATTCAAGCAACACATCCTGGATTATGTATGCTAGCCAAGCAATAAAGTGGGTCAATACGCAGCATGACTTGCTGGTAATACTGGTAGAACCAGCAAATATGTTATTGTTTACTTTCTGGAATACAGCAATTAATACATGTCTAGCAAACAAATACCAGCAGGAATTTTAACCTGGATTGACACAGAAGTTTGAGGATTTATTTGTGCATAGATCTTTTTAATTTTTTTTTTCATACTAACAGTATTGCAAATTCCACTTTCCATTCAAAGTGTCCTCATGAAGGAATTTCTTTTAAGGTGATTCGTAAAAAAGTTCTTGAAGCGTAATATTTTGTTTGTTTCCCCTAAAAACAAACTGTTAAACTAAGAGTGACACTGCGCTTGTAACCACATGACAAGATGAGAGAAACATTGGTAGAACTAATTTTAAGGTTTTTTAATTTAGATTATCAAATAAATGCTGTAACAAAAACCCGATTTTTAAACTAAAAAAGAATTGAGCGTCCGTTAAACATTACCCCTACAAGAAATAATAAAAACAAGTAAAAAAATTATTTTGCATCCCATACAAGATACCAAACAAACACATGACTTACGGCCTCAAGCCATATTCGTTGCGGCCATACTCAGTTAAGGCCATTTGTAGCCAAACAATAGCGTACCGTAAGTGAGGCGCCGCTTATTACGGCAGTTGCCGCCGAACCGCACGCGTTTCGGCAGCGAGAAGACGGTTGCGTTTTTTTTTACCCGTCATCATTGAAGGGCAGTTTCGGGCAAGCTTGAAATGGCCCCTCATCATTTAAAAAGTACAGGCCCAATATTATCCGACCCGAATATTACATTAACGCAAGAAAATATATTTTTTGTCTTTCTTTTTTTTAAAATAAGCTTAATTATTATAAATGTGGCATTTATTAAAAATGTAGATACATTACGAGATTTATATTTAACCTTCCTACCCTGAATGGGTCTAATCGACCCATGAATATAATTTGTTTTATACGATTCGAGCCAGAACTTTTTTCATAAAGAAAATTAAATAACAGATTCAGAGAAATAAGTCAATTAAATACATTGAAATGTTTTAATTAACAATTCTGGTGTGAAATGTTTTTAACAAGACTGAGTAAAATTTGAACAGGGTAGGAAGGTTAAGACAGTAAAATAGATTTTTTTTTTAGTTTAAAACTATTTAAGGAATATATATATACAGGGTGATTCAGCTCGTCGGTGACAAACTTTAAGGATCGATAGAGCACACCTAGACGAACATTTTTGAATAGGGAATGTAGGGTCCCTGACGCGATGGTAAGGCGCTAGGCGCTTTCGAAAATTTGGGTGCCGAAATTCGAAACGTCATAAAAACTAGGGAAATGGTTAGATTTTCTTGCTTGTTGCGTCGAAATGATTCTGTTTGTTTAGACTTTCTTCAGTACCAATTTGATAAGCGTATCTCTTAAAACATGGATAGGGGGCGCTGCAGACTTTGGAGAGCTAGACAACAACTTTAAGCCCGTTATTTTGATAATTTAACACATGCTCGCCAAAGTTTATACTCTAACTTAAAGTTTGAACCCAAAAGTAGAGCCCTGCAAAAAGCGTAAGAGCCGGAATAAAATGTCAAAGTACAGGGTGGTCGAAACTCGAAGGCTCCTAAGAGATAAACGAACAGATTTCTTGACTTATGGCATGCATTTTCATGATTCTGTTTGCTGGGGCTCTCTGAAACTCAGTTGAACGGTACAAAAAGAAACATCGATAGGGGGCGCTTTGGGCAAAAAATATAATTCGTTGACATTTCGGACGCTAACTGGAAACGGGGCGCTACGATCAGTTAGTAATAATGAAAACACATTTTCTACCTCTGCTCAACACTTCTGAATAAATTTAGACCAAAAACATCAATGATACTGGAAATTTATTTACAAAAAATAACACTACAGAAGATGCTCGAAATTTCGACCTTGGGCCATGATGCAGGCTTCGCACCTCCGTCGCATTGAGGAGTGTGTGTTTCCAACAATGCCAGGAGTATCTCTGATCTGCCCTGCAGCTGCCACAATGCGCGCCACAAGTTCTTCAGCACTGCTGACAGGTGTATGGTATACCTCGGCCTTCAGGTAACCCCAAAGGAAGAAATCCAAGCAGGTGAGGTCTGGTGATCGGGCAGGCCAGTGAACTGGACCCCCACGCCCGATCCACCGCTGGCCATACCTTGCGTTTAGATGGAGACGCACGTCGTTCGTGTAATGGGCCGGAGCTCCATCGTGCTGGAACCACATCTGGCGACGCGAACCTTCGGGTACGTGCGCCTCCTCCAGAAGCTGCGGCAGCACTTGATCCAGGAAAATCAGGTAATTTCCACCTGTCAGCCGTTCAGGTAACAAATAAGGGCCAATGAGGCAATCCCCCAGAATGCCGGCCCACACATTTACTGAGAAACGCTCCTGGGCTGCTCGGCTTCTGGTTTCATGTGGATTTTCATCACACCACACATGACTGTTGTGGGCGTTCCACATTCCCTCCCGGCTGAAGGTGGACTCGTCCGTAAACAAAATGCTGTTTACAAAACGGGGATCCCTGGATCTCATCGCCAAGTACCATCTTGAGAATTCCACTCGAGGGCCAAAATCCTGCTCTCTGAGCAACTGCACCCGCTGGATGTGGTAGGGGTGCAGATTCCGGGAACGTAAGATGCGCCACGCAGTTGCTTGCGAAATGCCAACATGTCTGGCGATATCTCTCGTGCTAAGACCTGGGTTGTCCTCAACCAGGTTAAGCACAGCCTCTTCGTTGTCGGGGGTGCTCACTGATCGCTCCCGTTCAGGCCTGCCTCCGTCGAAAGATCCCGTTGTGGACAACCTCTGGTGTACTCGAGCGAAGAAGGCATGGCAGGGGATTTGCCTGTTGGGGTAACGCTCGGCGTACAACCGCTGAGCGGCTCGTCCATTACAACCAGCAGCGCCATACTCCAAATGCATGTCAGCCAATTCAGAGTTTGTGTACCGTTCCATCCTACTACCGATCTGCAGACAAGTAACCCGAAGCTTAAGTAGGTACCGCACGTTCAAAAGACGTGTCTGCGCATACAACTACGTCATCTCGCGTTGTCGTCTACGCATTACGTATCTTTTGCATATCGATATGGTACGATATCTTTTGCATAAATCAGCAAAAAGCACCTTATGTAAATTTTATTGCGCGCATTGTTCATGATTGAAACCAGCTATGTTTATTAAAAAAAACAAACAAACTGCAGTTTTAATAGCTTCTTATGATAAGTAAATTACTCTCTTGTTTTGTTTCTAACTGATCGTAGCGCCCCGTTTCCAGTTAGCGTCCGAAATGTCAACGAATTATGTTTTTTGCCCAAAGCGCCCCCTATCGATGTTTCTTTTTGTACCGTTCAACTGAGTTTCAGAGAGCCCCAGCAAACAGAATCATGAAAATGCATGCCATAAGTCAAGAAATCTGTTTGTTTATCTCTTAGGAGCCTTCGAGTTTCGACCACCCTGTACTTTGACATTTTATTCCGGCTCTTACGCTTTTTGCAGGGCTCTACTTTTGGGTTCAAACTTTAAGTTAGAGTATAAACTTTGGCGAGCATGTGTTAAATTATCAAAATAACGGGCTTAAAGTTGTTGTCTAGCTCTCCAAAGTCTGCAGCGCCCCCTATCCATGTTTTAAGAGATACGCTTATCAAATTGGTACTGAAGAAAGTCTAAACAAACAGAATCATTTCGACGCAACAAGCAAGAAAATCTAACCATTTCCCTAGTTTTTATGACGTTTCGAATTTCGGCACCCAAATTTTCGAAAGCGCCTAGCGCCTTACCATCGCGTCAGGGACCCTACATTCCCTATTCAAAAATGTTCGTCTAGGTGTGCTCTATCGATCCTTAAAGTTTGTCACCGACGAGCTGAATCACCCTGTATATATATATAAATGTAACAAACATTTACATTTAAAAAATGTAAAATATTTCCAAACTATGCTTCGATATCTTTGCATGGCTATATTTTTATGGTTATGCTAGAAACAATGAATGTATTAATTTTCAATTTCTCTTGATTTTAATAGCTGAAATAAACAAAATACAAATTTATAGGAAGTACACAAGACTCGGAACAACACAAAATATTTAATTACAATAAGATGCATTCATTTATTGAACTTTTATATTGTGCAAAAAATCTACTTGAAATTTAATGATAAGCGTGATTTTTTTCTTCCCTCCAAGTTTCATGAAAAAAATATTTGCTATGAACAAGTGAAAAAAAATATTGCTTTCTTTGTTTCAACAAGCATATTTTGTTGAATATAAGAGAGTAGAAAAAGTGGAAAATAAACTGTTTCTATAACACAATTTTTTAATATCATTTGAAATATATTTTCATGTAAAATAAAATTCTTTGAAAAGGAATTTAATGTTCTGAATTCAGTGTAAAATAAAAAATAAATAAAAATGATTTTATCAAATTTCTTACAATTTATGTATATTTATTTGTTTTATGATTAATATTAAATTATTTTTAAAAAACACAGATGTCATATACCTGGTTTTAAAGAAGCAAAAACCTGGATTTGTTTGAAAACATTAATATTTTGCTATATAAATATATAATATGTTTATTATATAAATAAAAATTCCCTAATTTAATTAAAAGATTTTTTTATGAAAAAAATAATCATAAAACGCTTAATGATTTGGTTTTGAAATGTGGAATAATATTTTAAATAAATATATTTTTGTGAGCACTTTGGAATAAAAATGAATATTGTTAATTTCCGGAATGTAAATTTATTAAATAGGAAGAAAAGTGCAAATATAATATGTTTGGTGCATTGGTTATAAGTGATAAACATGATGAATCATTGGATAAACGTTTTAAACAATTGTTTAAAACAACTTTCATTTAATGGTTCGTCACATTTACTAGAACGTATAAAAATAATTGTTTTCATTATAATAAAACCAAAGAACTTATATATGTTATAACTTCTTTAATAAAAATTTCCCACGAAATATTTTTTCGGAAGGAAATCTCTCGCCATTGCCTCCTTACAGAGCGGACAGTGGCCAAGGTCATATAAGGTGCAGGAAAATTTCTCGGAAAAGAACTCGGACCCCCATATTCGCCCCCTCCCCTTCCCTTCAATTTTGCAGAGTCACGCATACGCATCTTCATTTCATTCATTTGGAATTGCACTGCAGTGAGGAGGGAATGGGTGGTTATTTATAAAAGTTCCAGGATTGTACAAGTAACTCATACAGCATATATGTGTGCTAGTAAATTATTTGTAAGTCTTATTAATTTTTGTTTATTCATTAAAGAATTGTAATTTTAATTTAATATGTGTTTTTTATACATTTTGATTTTATTTTGTATAATTTAGGGAGTTTATACATTAGATTGAACAGTATTTTTTAACATTTCATTTCGGCAAATGTAAAATAATATTTATCTTAAATAACAGGATTTACTGATGCTATGTTACATTAAAATTATGTTTAAATTAGCAAATACTGATGCTTTTTACAAAGTAATTGATTACATAGCGAAAGCTTGGTCAGATTAATTTAAATAAGGTTTATTCTTATAGGTGAAAAATACTTTATTTTCCCTCTCTATTTCTTCAAATACTGTAAAATTTAATTCAAATATTGTAAAATTTAATTCAATAGATAATTGTTTGATGACTTATTTTCTTTTTGCTGATGAGCGTCTATGTTGTTTTGAAATATTATATGTATATGTATCATTTGAGATTCTTTAAAATAATTTGCTTTAGTGGAATTTTTTTTTAATGAAAGAAAAAGAGAGAAAGCTTGAGAAAAAACTTTTTTTTTTCTTTTTCTAAGTGAGAAATTTGATAGTAAAATTTGATTAAAGTAATTGAATAAAAATTAATAAAGTTTAGAAATCAGAATAAAATTTAGAAAACTGATTAAAATATTGGTAAAATTTAAAATTACCGTTAAAAAAAATCCTGGTTATTTAGGAAAAGTTAAAATAATTTGTATATATTTTTCATCTTTGATAAACTGTGCCCTGAAAACTTATATATTAAAAAAAAGAGAACAAAAACTTTAATTATTTTCTAAGTTAAATAGAAATTTAATGTATTACAATATAGGTGCATCACGCAATAAAAGTAAATATTATCTTACATTTGCCAAAATAAAAGCGTTTAGAAATTTCTTACAAAATAAAATCAATATATGTATAAAATGAATTATAATAAAATAACTAAATAATTCTTTAATGAATAAGCCTAAAATACTTTAAAAGACTTGCAAATAAATGTATAAAAAACAATAAACAAAAGTATAACACAAACACATTTTAAGTTATAATATACATTTTATATATTAGATCATATTAAGATTATATGCATAATTTGAGTAAAAATTCAAAATTTTTTCTGTAAAAAAAGGTTATCAAAAATACAAAGTACTTTGTGTAAAAAAAAAAAAAAAGCATTAATGCTCATTTACATACACTTTTCAGGAAAACTATAAGTTTATTTAGATTAAACTTTATAAAATTTTTCAAAAACACAGTACATGATATAGTGAATTAATAAATTTGTTTATTTTTTCAATAATATAGTTTTAAAATTTGCACGACATGCAAATATTTAAAAGGACATTGCATATGAATTTTAAAAATATATAATTAAAAAAATAATTCATTATGTCAGATATTATGTTTTGGATATTTTTTTATAAAGTTCATAATAAGTGGATTTATAAATTTAATTTATTTACTTTTAAATGTACCTAAGAATTTTTTTTTAAATATAAAAACATTTTATCATTTAATTAACCTTCTAATATTTTTTTAGAATAAATTTTGAAGTATGCCTAAATAATCTTTAGGGCAATTTAGTGGCTAGCTTTACATCATTAAATAACCTTAAAAGGCATTTTTATGGGCAGCTGTGGGCTAAATTTAATATTTGGGAAACAGGACTGGCAGGGAGATGGCGAGCTTCCGTCAGGCCTTTATTTTTTATTGGCCTTTAAAAGAGTGAATGTGGCCAGTTTGAGGCTATACACCATTTATGGTAAAAAGTTTGTGGCGTGATTAGCTTGTGGCCATAATGCGGCCGCCGTGACACATTTTTTACGAAGCCGTTACGGCCAATGTTAGTGGGCCTCAATCAGACATTTGGGGCCAAGGCTATCGAATCCATAAGTGGCCTGTTAATTATGCGTTTGTTGGGTAATGTCTAAAATTACAATATTAATAACTTTTTATACTTTTACTGTCTGAGAACATTTTTGAATTGTCACTTTTTACTGATTTATATAGAGGTGAGAAATTCTCCTGTTACATTTTATTTATAAGTACATTGTTTTTCGGTTTTTCGAAAAATTTCGCCTTCATACAATTATCATTAGATTCATTAAAAAAAGTAGACTACTATGATATAGTTGGAATAAAATTTATTTAAAGCAGATTAGTTAATTCACCATAACACTTTATTAGACAGCGCCTTATTAGCAACTAAAATAAAAGTTTCAAATTTCCTTTTTTTTTACAGAAAGTTAAAATTTTATTTTAAAAGAATAGCGTAGCATATGCAAAAAAAAAAAAAAAAAAAAAAAAAAAAAAAAAAAAAAAAGATCTACAATTTTGAAAATTCTTCATATAATATCTTTTGTGATGTTTATTCCTGCATTTAAAATAGATTTAAAACGCACAGTATATGTTTAATTGATTTTCGTTAGTCAGAAATAATTTTTTTTCTTATTTATTCAAGCAAATTTTTATTTAACAAGAACCTGATATCTTTTTTAAAATATCAATTATGTGGTCAAACTATAGAAAGGGGTTTTCTAACAATAATTATTCAATATTTCTAGAGCAGTGTAGGAATTTGTACATTATTTTCTATTTAAAATTTTTAAAATGTAAAAACAAAGCTAATTTCCTTTTTAATTTCCTATTTCTAAAAATGTTATTGTTATATGATTTGAAAATCCACACACCTGAAAGTCTAAACCTCTCGAAATCGAATTTTATAAAATGTCATCAGTTCATCTTATTTGGATTTATTCTCATTGGTTTGTTTAAAATGGAATTAGAGAATAACAATCTTTTCAAATTTATTGATTTGATATTTTCCCATTACCCTTGTTTTTCTAATCGTAGAAAGGGATAAACCTGTAGGCGACATTTTCCCTACCGCCAGAAGATTATTTTCGAAAAAGCTCTCTCCTACATGATCAATAATCTAGCTCGATTTTTTATAACTAATTTTTGCCCACTATTTTAAAATTTTAACTAATTTGGACACGTTTTGTGGGCTGATAAGCATCCTCAAGAACAATGAGAATATTCTAAGGGATGACATTGCACTGAAATTCTAATCTTTATATTTTATGTCGAGAAAAATGAATGACATTATACACAATGGCAGTTAACTATACACTATATGAATTTTTCTTATGCTGCATGATTTTATTTTGTTACTCATATTTAGGTTTACACATTTAAAAATTTTAATGATTTCTTTTTATACAGCATATTTAATCTCTTCAGGTGCTAAACACTTCCATTACTAAGATGTTGAAACAAATGACTTGTATTGGAATTTATCCATAAAGGGTATAGCCGGGTTTCTTAGTAAAATATGCCCTTGAGTCAACCACATCGAGTCCTACATGGATCGATAGCCCATAAACGAAATTCATTTCTCCCCAGTTTTAAGTTTGTACGTCAAGACCATCGGGGGTAATGGCCCTAAATGCCTGTTTTGGAAAAGAGTTCATTGTGACGAAACTACTAAGCAGATTTCAACGAAGAAAATAAGAAATGTAAAAAAGCACCATAAGAATGTTTGACAATTTTTTTAGATTTTTTTTTAAACAAAAGAACAAGCTTTCTAACATTTTTCCTGTTTTTAAATGTACATTTTAGTTAAAAATAAACTAAAATTTCTGAGTGACCACCTTAATTTCTTTGCATGAAATACTATGAGACATGATGCATATTCACTATCAATTTCAACTTTCTACGTATGGCGCATCATATTAAAAAAAGGGCAAAATCATATTCCGTCGGCATTGTAGGGCGTGTCTCGGACAAATTTCACGCCTTCTTTTAAAAATACCGTGTGAATTAATATGTGAGATTTGAAAAGAAAGCGTGAAATTTGTCCGAGACACGCCCCACATTCTCGCCGGAATTTGATTTTGCCTTTTTTTAATATGATGCACCATACATAGAAAGTTGAAATTGTTAGTGAATATGCATCATGTCTCATAGTATTTCATGCAAAAAATTAAGGTGGTCACTCAGAAATTTCAGTTTATTTTTAATTAAAATGTTCATTTAAAAACAGGAAAAATGTTAGAAAACTTGTTCTTTTGTATAAAAAATTTTGAAAAAAATTGTCAAACATTCATATGGTGGTCTTTTACATCCCTTATTTTTTCGTTGAAATTCGCTCAGTAGTTTCGTCACAATGCGCACTTTTCCAAAACAGGCATTTAGGGACATTACCTCCCATAGTCTTGAGATACAATCTTAAAACTGGGAAGAAATGAATTTCTTTTTATGGGCTATCGATCTATGTAGGACTCGATGTGATTGACTCAAGGGCATATTTTACAAGGAAACCCGGCATACCCTTTGTTTAAAAATAAGTGAAAGTTGTATTTCATATATTTGCTAAACGGAAAATAAATCTACAAATATTAAATGCGAATGTGGCATTTCAGATGTAAAAGTAAGTTATTTCATGAACGTAACACCGCCTTTTAAAGGATTAATAGCAGACGTCTTTGATTACAAAGTAGAATATTTTTGACTAAATATACAAGTTACTTGGAAATGAATTTAGATTTTGGATTAATATAATGCTTTATAAATGCATCGCAGTGCAGTATATGGTTAACCCTTTGAGCTCTGATGGACAAATTTCTCCAAAATTCGAAATGTCACTTTGGCACCAGTATTTTGCAAAGAAAAAAACCGCTCAACGATATACACGAAAAAATGCATTAAATCTTTTTCAAGTAAATTTGTTTGAATTTTCTGGTGCCGTTGTGACATTTCGGAATTAAAATTATGTGGTAGAAAATTCTACCATAAGAGCTCAAAGGGTTAGTATAACTATAAGTATCAATATAGGTAAATTAAACAAATTTTCACCCCTTATCAATAGGTTTCGTCTAAACCAGTATCTAAATGCGGCCCACTCAATTTTTAATTTTTCCTTTGAAAATTTCGCTTTATTTAATAAAAAATTTCTGCGACTTTATGAAGGCGAAACTTTCAATAAGAGACCAAAAGTTGCCAGTAGAATACAAATAACTATTTAAAAAAATCGCTTTACTTAAAAGTAGAATAGTAAGTATTTGTAGTAAATTAATCAAAAATTTCAATAAAATTAGTGATTTTTTGCAAGCGCCTGGCTTTAAAACCCTGTACTAATGTCTCATTTTAACATCTTCAGACCCGAGGTGCACGTTTGTGTACCTCTGATTTCAACTACGTATCTCACTTAATATTTGAAATTTTTTTATTGATACGGGAGGATGTTATTTGTGTACGTTAGTCTTTTCTAGTTCGAGCAAGAAATGGCGCTAGCAGTCTAAATTCATATGATTTTGGAGAAAATAAACGAGCAATGGCGAAAAATATAAAACTTCGAAAAAATAAGTACATTTTTATAATTAGAAAATTAATATTTATTCATAATATTTTATAGAAAGCCTATAAACTCTTCAGTATTGCATAAATCATTTAAATTTTTTAGCTAGATATTAATATCTATTTAAATTATATGTAATTTGTCAGGTACACATATGTGCACCTCCGGTTTCAATTCTGTGTTTTTCGGAAAGAAGTCATCTCACACAAAAAAAAATTGTACTGAATGGTATCTAATTGGTGCAGTGCTAAACTTGTTGAATTATTAAAAATATATACGTAATTATAAATAGGAATTCATTTTGTTGATGTTTTAAATTAAAAATTAATTTTTTAAAATCATAATTATTATATCTTTGTAAGAGTAAATAAACTGATGGGGCCGATGTTGATGTTGAGTCTTCTGGCAATGAAAATTTAGACGACAAAGATATAACTATTGAGTATATTGCCCCAGTACCTATCCCAAACCCATGTAACAATAAAGTTAAACCTAAAAAGCCTTTGTTATGGAAAGCTGAAAATAAGTAAATTTTTAAAACTTGTGTTACAGCACACTAGAATAATAAAATATTATCTTTTCGCAGATATTTATTTAATCTTTTTTTCTTCTAATAGTATTTCGAAGATCGTTGATTGATGAGGTTTATCTAAAAGCAGATTTTACAGCATCGTAAATTCTTTTGAATCATTTATAAATTAGTTAAATGAAGATTTTTGGAAAAAATTTCATATGAAACCAATTGCGTTCAAAAAATTCCAATTCCGTTACATTCCGTTCAAACACGAAACCATCACTCAATAAATGCATTTAAATATGAAATTATAAAAGTTGCAGGCGTACACATTCTCGTGGGAGCTTTAAAATATTTTCAAGCAAGTTTCTACTGGCAAAAAGACTTGTCAGTACTTAGAATTGCAGCTGCTCTGTCACGTGATCGATTTTTTGAGATTAAAATTTTTTTTTTTCATTTTGAAGATAAATCAAATGATCTTTAAGCAGATGGCAAATTATAGAAAGTAAATCTTATCTTTAATGCAGTAATAATAAAATATTTGTCCCTGCCCCGGCCAAAACCTTTATCTCTAGATGAACAGAGATCCCTAGATCCCATTTGCTGGACGTTGTGGATCCAGGGGTGTAAATCCCGGGGGGGGGGGTAAGGGGGGTGCGGCACCCCCCCTCAAGTAAATCAGTCGGAAATTTTCGTGTTTATCGGTAAAACTATAAACTTAGTCGGGAAAAAATTGTATTTATCTATATAAACTTATAAATTGGATAAATGAAAAAAATAAGTCGGAAAAATGTCCGTTTAGTCGGAAAAATAATATTTACAAAGACTTAGAAATTGGAAAAACGAAAATATCAGTCGGAAAAATTCACGTTCGATAGGGGAAATGTATGTTTAGTCTTAAAAAAGGTATTTACCTATAAGGACTTACAAATTTTAACAATGTCCGTTTAGTCGGAAAAAAGTTATTTACTATAATGACTTACAAATTGAAAAACGAAAAAATCAGTCGGAAAAGCTCCCATTCGATAGGAAAAATGTATGTTTAGTCGGAAAAATGGTTTTTACCCATAAAGACTTACAAATTGGAAAAATAAAAACATCAGTCAGAAAAATTCCCGTTTGATCGGGAAAATGTACGTTTAGTCGAAAATAATATATACATATGTATGCACCCCCCCCCCCCCAAGAAGAAATCAGTCAGAAAATTCCCAGATCGATCGGGAAAAGATTAGTCGGAAAATATGGTACTGACCTATAAAAACTTATAAACTGGAAAAATGGAAATATCATTCGGAAATTCTCATGTTACATCGGAAAAAGCGTGTTTAGTCGGAAAAAGTAGCATTACATATTATCCTATAAAAACTTACAAATTGGAAAAACGGAAAAATCAGTCAGAAAAATTCTTGTTCGAACGGAAAAAATGGCATTAATCCATATAAATTTAAAAATTTAAAAATTGGAAAAGCGAAAATATCATTCGGAAAAGTTTCCGTTTCCATCGGAAAAGGCATGTTTAATCAGAAAAAATAGTATTAATTATTAACCTATAAAAATTTATAAATTGAAAAAACGAAGAAGTCAGTCGGAAAAATTCTTGTTCGATCGGGAAAAAATGGTATTAATCTATAAAAACTTATAAATTGGAAAAACGAAAATATCATTCGGAAAGTTTTCCGTACCATCGGAAAAGACATGTTTAATCGGAAAAAATAGTGTTACATATTAACCTATAAAAAATTATAAATCGGAAAAACGGAAAGTCAGTCGAAAAAAGTCTTGTTCTATCAGAAAAAAAGTAAATTTATCCGAAAAAAAAAGTATTAATCTATAAATATTTATGAATTGGAGAAATATTTTTATAGTTTTTAATTAAATAAGAAAAACAAATTAGATCGAAGAAAACCTATAAAATTTTATTCGTAATCGGATTTATTTCCACTTGCAGTTTCTAGTTAGAAAAATAAAAAACAATTTAGAACGAAGAAAACAAATTTATTCTTAGCCGGAACTATTATTAATTAATTTAACTAACTGGTAATTTACTAAGTACTTTAATTTACTTATTAATTAATACAATTTATTAATATATAGGGTTTTCTTTTTCTCATAAAACTATTCAGAAAAATTTTGATTTAACAAATATTGTGTACTCGAAAACCTCGATATGACAAAAAAAATGTTTATGTACTTATTCTAGCAATGTTAATGTTAATTTTAACCGTGATATTTTGAATGAAACCTTGATATGACGATTTTTTTCCCTGTGCCTTTTGGCTTCAAGATATCGAAATTCACCTGTATTGATTTACTCTCGGAAAGCTTTTAGTTTAGTGTCGATATTTTAAGATATACTGATTAAAGTGAAGAAACTTTAGTTAGAAATATGTATCACAGAATTTAGGTGGTATCCCATGAAAATTCAAAACTGAAATACAAATATTTTGTATTTTTCCATATCACAATCTGGATATTTTCCACTCCATACAAATTTTACCTTTAATTGAAAATAATTATGGTTTTAATTATTCCAATTAACTAATTTTGTGTTTTCTTTTTATTTTATCAAAAATAAATAAATAAATTAATTAATTAATTCATTAATTAATTAATGAATTAATTAAAAATGTGAAATTGCTTTTCATTTTATTTAAAAAAAAATTTAAAATGTGAAATAGTTTTTATTTATTTTGTTACATAATTTTTGATTGATTTAAAAAGGTGCTTAAGAAATTTATATGATACAGGTTTAAAATTGAAAATACCGAAATACTTTGAATTTTTATCTCAAAATAATCTGGATATTTTACAGTCTATACGAGTTTACTTCTCTCAGAAATAATACGTTCGTTTTCTTTTTCCTGAATCAATTGTATTCAATTTTTTAATATTTTTATTAATACTATTACATTTTGTTTAATCGGAAAAATGATGGGTATCACCAAATTATACGCTTCTTTAAAGTTTGTCGTTAGAAAGATTTAAATCTTATATTAAGAAATGCCATATTTTTGACAAATTTTTGTCTCTAAAATATTCCACAAGCCAAAAAAAAAAAAAAAAAAAAAAAAAAAAAAAAAAAAAAAAAAAAAAAAAAAAAAATCCAATTTACATAAAAAAAAACGCTAAAAAGATTTTAACTGCTTGCAAAAAAAAAAAAAAAAAAAAAAAATTGGGATAGAACATTGTTTTCTCTTCAACGTAACTCTTATACGCTTGGGTACAACGTAACTTTTACACGTCGTCTAGGTACTTGGGCACCTAGACGACTGGGTGCTCCTCCCGCCCTATGTGTCAGTTACAAAACTTACAGCTCGAAAATTGGTGAGAAAATACTTCTTATGATGTAAGCGTGCACCAAGATGGAATTTTTTAAATTGTCCCCCCTAAGAGGGACAAGCGGCGGGGGGGGGGCAAAATTCTGGAACAACTTGCCATATCTCAGCAAACATTTAAGGTGGGAGCGTGGAATTTTAGAAAATAAATCTTCTAAAAAAAATATCAAACACATAATCCAACGATTTCAGAATTTCCCCATAAGGGAGTTAAACAAGGAAAGGGGTCGAAAAATTTAGGATATTTGGCGCATCTCAGCAGTGTTTTTTAATAAGAACGTGAAACGGCAGAAAATAAAACTATTAAAAACTAATTAAATATGTGTTTCAGCGATATTTTAAAATTAAATTGCTGGCACGCATAATGCAAACTTCTACCACTTTTGTTTGGTGTTATCACATTTAAAACAAAGGTGAGAATGTCTGTTAAATGTTTTATTACAATATATTTCAGTTTTCTAAAATTTATTACTGTTAACCGAAATTGAGTTAGGATAAAACACCCTGTATTTGTGACTCAATAAGTGGTTTGCGGCGCTATGTTCCTATTTGATTTTTTACCCTTGTCATATGCCTGACTTGTCATATCAATTTGAACACGTTTGTTTTAATCACCCTGTATATTAGTCCTAAGGCTGGCCATAGTACTCGGAAATTTTCCTTCTTGGAGTCGGAAATTTATGAGCCTACACCCCCCTACGCGACTAGGGTGGTTTACGCCCCTGTGTGGATCTAGACAGTTTGTGCCGTTAAAACCTAATCCGTTGGGCTTAAAAAATTTATTTTATCCGCCAGGGATGGCCACAGCCTTGACTTCCAAATATATCATGGAAAAGGAATTGTACCAGCTGATGATTCAAAATAATTATGATTAGGTCTAGGTGGAGGCATTGTCAAATTGTTTTTTTTTTTTATTTATACCAAAAGACAACACACGGGTGATTTAATGGACAGTATTTTTACTAGTGTAAAATGTGTGGATTTTTTATTGAGGAACAATATCTACCAAACTGGAATAATTATGAACAAAAGACTAGGAGTAGCAGATAAAAAAAAAAATCAAGAATTAGAGATTTGTAACACGAAGAGTGGGATGAGTGACTAAAGGAAGGATATGTGTATACTATACTGGAAAGATAACAAATGCCTAACTTAGCTTTCGATTTGCATCGCTAGCGATCCCAAGAGCAGTTGTGTTAGGTGGTCTAAAGATCAAAACTAAAATTATTGTAACACAACCTGCAATTGTGAATACAAAACGTGTATGGGTGGTACAAATTTAAATGCTAGGTGTTTAGCTTGCTACCGTTATTCTATTCACACAAAAATGTAGTCAACAATATACATTTTATAGATTCGGTTATTTCCATTTGTTGGATAATGTATATCAGAAATTGCAAAAAAGGCGAAGTTCCTCTAAAAGACAGATTGTCTCTCTTGCGGTACTTTTAGAGATTGCATAAGTACTGATGAAATGTAAGAGCAAAGTAAGGGAAGAAAGACGACCATGGAGAACACGCAAATTTTATTCATCTGAAAATTATTCTGAAGACGATTCCGCAAATAAACCAAAGCTAAAACAACGTAAGGATATTTAGAAGCCAATTTACTATTTTAGATACGACAAAATTGGACAGTTTCCTCGTTCAACAAATGATAACTTTGCTTCAAAATGCAAGTATGCAGGCTGCAAATCAAGAACAAGAGTTATTTGTACAAAATGCAATATATACGTCTATATATATATTTTTTAAAAAAATTTCGAATTTAGCACGTAAAATAAGGTTATATGTATCAATTGTCCATCAAATTCCTCGTTTAAATATTTTTTTGAAAAATGAAGTGGTTTTTAAGCTATTGCATAGCTTTTATCGCGGGCTTTGAGCGCAGCGACCGAATCCAAAAATTCCGTAACGAGGAAAATCCTAACACATCCGTAACGAAAAAACCTAACACTCGGCTAACGTCGTTTCACTTCGGCAGACTTCGGCATGGTATCCTTCGGTAGACTTCGGCAGACATTGACGCGATATTATTCAGATATTTAGAGGATATCAAGTCTCAAACTTATATATCTTATTTCAGTTACTATAAATCTATAGATTCAATAATAAAAATTCCTGATAGAATGTGTATAGAAAAGAATCGTCTTAAGATAAAATAAGGTAGGATAATGTAGCTTTTGGTGAGTGAAGAGCCGCCCAATGGAGAGGATCGAAAAATTTAAAATGCTTATAACTCGCGATCTAATTTTTGTAGCGGGGCCAAATTTTGTTTGGTAATTTATTTTGAGACAGTGTTACTTTTGGTGACAGGAGACCCCCACGGTGAGGGTCGAAAAAGTTATAACGCTTATAACTCGCGATCTACTTTTCGTAGCGCGGCCAAATTTTGTTTGGTAATTTATTATGAGACAGTGTTAATTTTTGGTGAAAGGAGACCCCCCCCATCGCGAGGGTCAAAAATTTTAAAATGCTTACAACTCGCGATCTAATTTTCGTAGCGCGGCCAAATTTTGTTTGGTAATTTATTATGAGACAGTGTTACTTTTGGTGACAGGTGACCCCCCACGTTGAGGGTCGAAAAATTTAAAATGCTTATAACTCGCGATCTAATTTTCGTAGCGCAACCAAATTTTGTTTGGTGATTTATTATGAAACAGTGTTAAATTTTGGTAACAGGAGACCACCCCACCCCCACGGTGAGGGTCGAAAAAGTTAAGATGCTTATACCTTGCGATCTAATTTTCGTAGTGCGGATAAATTTTGTTTGGTAATTTATTATGAGACAGTGTTACTTTTGGTGACAGCAGACCCCCCACGGTGAGGGTAGAAAAATATAAAATGCTTATAACTCGCGATCTAATTTTCGTAGCGCGGCCAAATTTTGTTTGGTAATTTATTATGAGACAGTGTTACTTTTGGTGACAGGAGATCCCCCATAGTGAGGGTCGAAAAATTTAAAGTGCTTATAACTCGCGATCTAATTTTCGTAGCGCGGCCAAATTTTGTTTGGTAATTTATTATGAGACAGTGTTAATTTTTAGTGACAGGAGATCCCCCAATGAGAGGGTCGAAAATTATAAAATGCTTATAACTCGCGATCTAATTTTCGTAGTGCGGCCAAATTTTGTTTGGTAATTTACTATGAGACAGTGTTACTTTTGGTGACAGGAGACCCCCCCCCCCATGGTAAGGGTCGAAAAATTTAAAATGCTTTTAACTCGCGATCTAATTTTCGTAGCGCAACCAAATTTTGTTTGGTGATTTATTATGAAACAGTGTTAAATTTTGGTAACAGGAGACCACCCCACCCCCACGGTGAGGGTCGAAAAAGTTAAGATGCTTATACCTTGCTATCTAATTTTCGTAGTGCGGCCAAATTTTGTTTGGTAATTTATTATGAGACAGTGTTACTTTTGGTGACAGCAGACCCCCCACGGTGAGGGTAGAAAAATATAAAATGCTTATAACTCGCGATCTAATTTTCGTAGCGCGGCCAAATTTTGTTTGGTAATTTATTATGAGACAGTGTTACTTTTGGTGACAGGAGATCCCCCCATGGTAAGGGTCGAAAAATTTAAAATGCTTATAACTCGCGATCTAATTTTCGTAGTGCGGCCAAATTTTGTTTGGTAATTTATTATGAGACAGTGTTACTTTTGGTGACAGGAGACCCCACACGGTGAGGGTCGAAAAATTTAAAGTTCTTATAACTCGCGATCTAATTTTCGTAGCGCGGCCAAATTTTGTTTGGTAATTTATTATGAGACACAGTTAATTTTTTGTGACAGGAGATCCCCCAATGAGAGGGTCGAAAATTATAAAATGCTTATAACTCGCGATCTAATTTTCGTAGTGCGGCCAAATTTTGTTTGGTAATTTACTATGAGACAGTGTTACTTTTGGTGACAGGAGACCCCCCCATGGTAAGGGTCGAAAAATTTAAAATGCTTATAACTCGCGATCTAATTTTCGTAGTGCGGCCAAATTTTGTTTGGTAATTTATTATGAGACAGTGTTACTTTTGGTGACAGGAGACCCCACACGGTGAGGGTCGAAAAATTTAAAATGCTTTTAACTCGCGATCTAATTTTCGTAGCGCGGCCAAATTTTGTTTGGTAATTTATTATTAGAGAGTGTTCATTTTTGGTGACAGGAGACCCCCCCCCCACATTGAGGGTCGAAAAATTTTAAATGTTTATAACTCGCGATCAATTTTCGTAGTGCGGCCAAATTTTGTTTGGTAATTTATTATGAGACAGTGTTACTTTTGGTGACAGGAGATCCCCGACGGTGAGGGTAGAAAAATATAAAATGCTTATAACTCGCGATCTAATTTTCGTAGCGCGGCCAAATTTTGTTTGGTAATTTATTATGAGACAGTGTTAATTTTTAGTGACAGGAGATCCCCCATGGAGAGGGTCGAAAATTTGAAAATGCTTATAACTCGCGATCTAATTTTCGTAGTGCGGCCAAATTTTGTTTGGTAATTTACTATGAGACAGTTTTACTTTTGGTGACAGGAGACCCCCCATGGTAAGGTTCGAAAAATTTAAAATGCTTATAACTCGCGATCTAATTTTCGTAGTGCGGCCAAATTTTGTTTGGTAATTAATTATGAGACAGTGATACTTTTGGTGACAGGAGACCCCACACGGTGAGGGTCGAAAAATTTAAAATGCTTATAACTCGCGATCTAATTTTCGTAGTGCGGCCAAATTTTGTTTGGTAATTTACTATGAGACAGTTTTACTTTTGGTGACAGGAGACCCCCCATGGTAAGGTTCGAAAAATTTAAAATGCTTATAACTCGCGATCTAATTTTCGTAGTGCGGCCAAATTTTGTTTGGTAATTAATTATGAGACAGTGATACTTTTGGTGACAGGAGACCCCACACGGTGAGGGTCGAAAAATTTAAAATGCTTATAACTCGCGATCTAATTTTCGTAGCGGCCAAATTTTGTTTGGTAATTTGTTATTAGAGAGTGTTCATTTTTGGTGACAAGAGAACCCCCCCCCCACATTGAGGGTCGAAAAATTTAAAATGTTTATAACTCGCGATCTAATTTTCGTAGCGCGGCCAAATTTTGTTTGGTAATTTATTATGAGACAGTGTTAATTTTTGGTGACAGGAGATCCCCCATGGTGAGGGTCGAAAAATTTAAAATGCCTACAACTCGCGATCTAATTTTCGTAGTGCGGCCAAATTTTGTTTGGTAGTTTATTATGAAACAGTGTTAATTTTTGGTGAGAGGAGACCCCCACGGTGAGGTTCGGAAAATTTAAAATGCTTATAACTCGCGATCTAATTTTCGTAGCGCGGCCAAATTTCGTTTGTAATTTATTAAGGCATTGCATAGCTTTTATCGCGGGCTTTGAGCGCGGCGAAAGAATCTAGAAATTTATTAACGAGAAAAAAAACCTAACACTCCGGCTAACGTCGCTTCAGTTTGGCAGACTTCGGCACAGTATCCTTCGGTAGACTTCGGCAGACATTGACGCGGTATTTTTCAGATATTTTGAGAATATCAAGTCTTAAACTTACGTTTTTTATTTCAGCTACCGTAAACGTATAGTTTCAATGATAAAAATTCCTGATTAACCTACATGTATTGAAAGATAATAAAAATATTTTAAACGATATTAACTTCTCATTTGTTGAATACAAGAAAAAAAAAATGTTATCGGTCATCACGCTCAAAATGTTTAACTTGAATTAATGTTAAAGACAAAAAAAAACTGCATGAATAAAAAATAAATAAATAATTATAATTGCATAAGTTGATAAAAAATGCTATGCAATAGCTTTACCGCGGCAGTCCCCGAGTGCCACACGTTTTTTTTTTTTTTTTTTTTTTTTTTTTTTTTTTTTTTTGTAGTATGAACCCGAGGTGCATATATGTGTACCTGCTAGTTAATATAAACTAATAATAATTCTTTTACCTTTTATTACAAAATTATGTTTCTATAAGTATAAACAAATGAAACAAACTGTGAAATAATTTTTATGATGGCTTAAAATGTGTCAGGTCTGAAGAGGATAATGAAATTGAAACATTAATTTACCCATTAACGCCCCAATTATTTTCTTCGCTAAAATTTAAATTTTGTATTTCCCACCACTTTTGAAAGCAAATTAACTTTTATCTAAATTTATCGAGGATTCTGCCTCGTGAAATAAGGTATATAATCTCCCTCGTTACTGGTGGGAAAACCGCTTTCTTGCTGTTTTTGTAACCGTTCTCAAAAAAGGACACTGGGCGTTAATGGGTTAACAGAAAACGTTAAATCTTTGCTTAGATGCCAACTGATTACTGACAATGAATCTAAGTGTTAATTTTCGCCTTATTTAGTCACCGATTATGCGCGGTTAACGTTTTGATTATGGGATGGACAAACGTTTTCCTAATGACTGTTTCGATATTCTGTTCGCAGTACTTTTTGAAAAATAATCTTACTTATACTATAGATTCACTGTAAACACTATAGATTTACACAAATGTACTTTCAACAGAAATCTAAGACAAATATTCTTTTAATGTAAATTGTGGTACAAGTTAATATACATAAAGAAGCCAGTACTTCACTGTAATGAAAAGTTCCTATAATAGTGAGGATAGATTTTTGTGTCCTGGACCTACTTAAAACAAATTAAAATGCAATTCAATTTTCTTATATATATATATATATATGTGTGTGAGTGTGTGTGTGAGCGTGTGTGTGCATTGATAAATAAATATAATATATATACATACATATTATATTATTATATTATGAAAAATATTATGCGTATAAATGTACTATGTTAATTACGTATTGTCGCATATTGACAAACAGGTATATGAAAGCTTATACTTTGTGACTAAAATTTGTTCATTTAATTGAAAAGCTTAATAACAGCTCGAAAAACTTTTGTCATTCCAGGTGAGTGGTATCCTGACAAATACAGGACACAGTGTTTCATTCCGAGTATCGAGTTTATATCCAAGTGTACCTATTAATATAAGTGGAGGACCTCTCTCTTATAAATATCGATTTCATGAACTACATTTGCATTATGGACGCACAGACGACCGAGGATCAGAACATACAGTTTCTGGTACTTCATTTCCAGGAGAGGTAATATAATTAAAATTGTTCTATACAACACTAATGTGTGCTTTTATCTATTCGCAATTAACTGTATCCATAGAATAACACTTACGGATATTATTGGAAACATAAAGAAATACGTATAAATTTTATACTTTACATAGATTACAGAGAGGTTTTTAATCAATTTGAGATAAGTTTAAAACTGATTAATCCTAATTAGCTCTAAATTTTCTCTAAACGGCATGATTTATTACCTCAAAATATATTGTTTTCTTCGAGCTTTCGTTGTTGAAAATAAAATGGTTTCCTTTCTAGACCTTAAATTTGAGATTTTAAATGTACATTCAGGAAAACAGTTGCCAAATTTTACGTTTTTTTCTAGCACTAAATTTTAAAAGATCCTTTTTCCTTATCATTAGGTGAAACAGGGTTGCAAGTTTGGCCTCCAATTTTTGTCAGAAAATTCTGATTCAAACCAGAAAATACAAAATGTATTTTCAGATTTATTTAATGGCAGACTTTTGACAATTAAATAAAGTTAAAATTTTTTAAAAAAAATTTCCTGTCTGAATTGTGAATTTCGAAATAATATTGGAGGCCAAACTGGTATACCTGCGGTGAAATGTATAATTAAATCAGTCAAAGTTTTCTTTAAAATTTTTGTGGGATGAAAAATAGGTTAAAGTTGGCAAGTATGCAGAAATATTTGATACAGTAATTGCTTATATTCGCAAGTTTTGATTTTCCATTATATAGAAAATGCAGAACCTTTCAACATTCAGGGTTCGCACACTCCTTATATTTTGTAAGGACTCTAGGACCACTATTAATGATAAGAAAATTTATATTTAATTTTTAGGAAACAGAATTCGCAACCACTGCCTCGATTCGCAATTTTCGCAATATTTTTTCTGCAGTGAAATACATTGAAAATACTGTAAAGATTTAGTGGTAGAGCTGTGCGAACCCTGACATTTGCACCACTTTTTAAATCGAGAAACGTTTCACATACGCTTTGACAACATTTGCAAGAAATTTATTGTAAAACTAGCCGCACTTGGCGACCAGTATGGTCTACCTTTAAGTGCATAATAAGCATTAAATCACATTGCTTTTATTCATAATTTGTTTTAATTGCTCAATTTTTCTCCAAATTAGAAGATTCTGCTAAAGAATTAGGTGCAGACGTCATATACGCACCACATTGACGCAATTGCAACAAAAAGGCAAATATATACCTCACATGATAACCGGCAATTGAGTCGACTCTTTAATAAATAGTTTATTTAATTATTTTTTATTTTTTTAAATGACAAAAATTGTTTCGTTCTATAATTATTAATTAAACTTTTTTTTATTTATTAATATTTCCTTTTTAAAATAATAGAAAAGAGTTAAAAAATCTATATCTAATTGGTATTGAAAACGAAGTTTTCACCAAATTGGCCTCACAAAAAAATTGCACCAATGTGATGCGTATATGACATCTGTGCCGATAAATGAAGCACTCGGTATTTTTTTGCTAATTTGGCGCATCTCCAAATATTTTACTCGTGGCATTTTTTTTGTATTTCATTAATTTAATAATATAATCCTTCCACTCATTTCATCTATACTAATAAAAGAACAAAACGCTCTGTCTGCGTGTGTGTGTGTGTGTGTGTGTGTGTGTGTGTGGGTGTGTGTCTGAGATGGCTAGCAAAATCTACAGCACGTACGAAGCTCAAAAATTTTTTGAGAGTAGCCCAATACCTCTCCTGATGCACATGAGGCTCAGAATTTTAATTTTTTGATTAGTTTCATAGATATTAATTATGAAGCGGAACTCACTCTCATCAAAAAGTCATTTTTTAAATGTTCTGGGACAGAAAACGTTTGCACATGCGCAGAAACTCAATTACGCATCTAATCGGAGGAAGAACCTTTTTCCCCCGTTTATTTCTGTTTTTGGATTATTTTGTTTAAATCCAAATCTACCAAACTGCTAGACGTAGTTAAACATAAGAGACAAATTTCGAAAGATCATAATTTTAGGTCTCAAATGCAATAATCAATTCGAAAAAATGTTGCAGTTAACCCTTTGAAAACAAAACATTCATAAATGATCGTTTTTTCCAAAACTATTTTTCTCCCTTTTGTCAATGCCCCTCCAGGGCGTAATTTCTAAGATATAAACAAACCAAAAAAAAAGATCTTAAAGTTGAAACTTTCTTCTGACTGATGGTGTAATTGGTTTTAAAATATTTGGATTTCAACCCTTTCAAATACACAGGCAAAAGAAGGTCATTTTGTGACTCGCAGAGAGGGTATTTTTTCCCATGCTAAAATTATCTTAACGTGCATATTTCAACTCAATCTTTTAAAATCTTCTCAATAGACCAAATTTATACTCCCTACAAAAAATTCGACACGTTCGGACGGATAGAAATATTTTTTACAAAATAAAATGTGCGAAAATTTTGATGAAATCAATAAAAAAACAGATTGTTTTCATTGCGGTTTTGACTTAGCAAAACGCAATTCTATAGGTACCGGTAAACAAAAAACATATTTTTTAAGCTTAAAAACATTTTTATAATCTATGATGCAATCGGTTTTTAAAATATAAGATTTAACCCTTTCAAATACACCGGCAAAAGGGGGCACATTGCGACTCACAAATAGAATATTTTTTCTGCGCTAAAAGTATCTAAGCGTACAGAATTGAGCCCAAACTTTTAAAAGCATCTATATAGATCAAATTTACACCTTCTTAAAAAATTTTAAAACGTTCGGACGAGTAGAAATAATTTTTACAAAATAAAAAGTGCGAAAAGTTTGAGGAAATCAATAAAAAGCAGATCGTTTCATTGCGGTTTCGCCTTTGCAGGGCGCAATTCTATATACGTCCTGAAAAACCGAAAATATTTTCTTAAAGCTAAAACATTCTCATAATTTATGTTGCAATTTGTTTAAAAAATATATATGAGATTTAACCCGTTCAAATACACCGACAAACACGAATTACATCCCGGCTAAAAGTAACTAGATGCCCATATTTTAGCACAATCTTTTTAGAGCCTTTCAATAAACCAGATTTACATTACTTAAAAAATTTTTGGAACTTTTGTATGGATAGAATTCTTTTTTTACAAAATAAAATGTGTGAAAATTTTTACGAATTCAGTAAAAACCTGAATGTTCCGTCGCGGTTTCGTTCGCTCTCGGTTCGCATAGTTTCCAAAAAATCAAATTACATAGAATACAAAAAACCAAACAGCATGTGCTTTCAATTCAATATCTTTTCGCGATTTTTCCGTTTTAAAAATATAAATTTTGACAAAATGGACTTAAAGATATAAAATCATAGAAATTTGAGTTTAATTTAAGGGTCATTTAGAAAGCAAATAACACATTTGAAAACTGAATAACATCACGGGCCCGGGCAACGCCGGGCAGGACAGCTAGTTTATAATAACATAACTTAAATTTGAAATTGAGACGGTTAAAATTCATGATTTTTAGCTATTTTTTAAGCCGAGAGAATAAAAAAATAAAATAAAAATAACGACATTTTGAGGCTCCATAATTACAGCGAAAGGACAACAAAACGTAAATAAACCCAATTTTTCGGCGTTGCCATTAAACAATTAACAAATAAAAGTGATTTTTGAGCCACATATGTTAGCGTAATATAAATAGATATGTATTTTTTTTAGCAGAGGCGTGAATAGAATATATAAATAGCAGTTTTGCGGTCACGGTTTTGACATTCGCGGAATCTAGCCCTCATAAATGTTAAGGAACTACTGTATATAAGAAATATATTTCATCATCAAAATATCATTGTAATTAGAATTAATCATAGCTGTTATTAGAAATTATACGCAAATAGAGACTCTTTTTATTCGAAAACAATTAAAGTAAAATATTAATAAATACAGTTGATGTCATTTGACATGCCAAAATATTTAATCTAAAAGAAAAAGTTTCTCATAATAAAAGTTCTAAAAAAATCTCAAATGCAAGACGTCTATAGTTTGTATGAAAACAGTCTTGCTTTGTTTAAGGACTCTAATATCAGAATTTGCATTCATTCAGTCTGGTTAATGAGTCAAGTACTTTATCTTCCTGTGGTATTACGAAATAGAAGTTTTCACCACAGTATAAACACAGTTCACGATGCCTACAAGTCACCACTCTAAATATTTTGGTTTGTAATTTGAGGAAGAATGCTGACAATTCAGGGTTCGCACACTCCTTATATTTTGTAAGGACTCTAGGACCACTATTAATGATAAGAAAATTTATATTTAATTTTTAGGAAACAGAATTCGCAACCACTGCCTCGATTCGCAATTTTCGCAATATTTTTTCTGCAGTGAAATACATTGAAAATACTGTAAAGATTTAGTGGTAGAGCTGTGCGAACCCTGCAATTGGATGGAATTTTTTCTTCACGTTATTTTCTTGCTAATATATTTATAAAATTCTAATATTTGCAATAGTTCAATAGTCTATAAATAAGAAAAATGTTCCAATATCATTATAATTGCGCAAATCAAGCAATCGCGATAGTAATAAATAAAAAGTGAAGCTCAACTTGCAACACTGTAGGCAAGATTAAAATTACTTAACACTAGAACGATTCGACTCCAACCATGTGGTTAAATTTCAATTCAAACCAGAAAAATTGTATTCAAACAATTTAAATTTAATCCACGCAAATTTACGTTAAATTAATCAATTAAAAATTGTTGAATAAAAATTCTGGTGAGAAATATTAATATCAAACTTGAGTAAAATTCCCCGGCGTTCTAGTTTTAATGAATGGAATTGTAGTTTATAAGCAGTCGTGTTAGGAGAAGAATGTATTCAAAGCAAAGAAAGAATTTTCTCTCCAAATATGTAAATTTTTTATTTAAGAATCAACACCTCAACATTATTAGTGTATGAAAAAGAACCTTCGATGTAAAACTTAAAAAAAGCCGTTTCTTAACACTAAAACAGCCGGGTATTTCACTAAACTTATTTAATTAGTCTATTTTTGTGCTGCTTATATTTAATATATCTTATGAAGAAAATTCTGGTTCGAATCGACAATTATCATTCTGGCAGGGGTCATTTTGACCCCTAATGGCGGTTCTAGTTTTAACGTTAGATTAAAGCATTTTAGCAATTATGTCAATAGTTACTCATTATAAACACTAAATTTAATTTAAAAAAAGGATCATAAATAATCGGAGAAATACATTTTGTCTGTAAAGAAATACTGGTATGTAAAATTCTTAATTCCTACATCTATGTAGTTACCGCATCATATAATGATCGCATATGAAAATAACCAAGAGCAGAATTGCTAAGTCTCTGGTTTTTGTTTTAAATCGCCCAATTGTCCAATCAGGCCTGATTACCGCACAGGCCAACTAGGCCATGGCCTTGGGCCCATAGGTGAAAGAGGTTCAAATTTAATAAAAGGACGTAAAAAAAATTCTTAAAATTGATGTTTCCTACAATTATTTTCTCAAAAACCAAAAAAAAAATTTTGGTTAACTTGACAATTATATTATAAACTAATGATAACCCTTCGAATATTCCTTGGGAAAAAAATATCAAGCTACTATTTTGGCGTGAAGGCGGCCCTGAAAGGATGCTTGGCCTTGGGCTCCTTTCAACCTTAATCAGGCTCTGTTTTCAATTAAATAAAGCAAAAATTTCTGTACTAAAATACTGGTATACAAAAAGCTGTAGACTTCGCAGCTCTGCCTTGAGGCCTATAGAAGACTATTTAAGTGCAGCGTGGAATAGCCGAGTACAGAGGCGTAGCCAGTGTGAGTGAGAGGAGTGAAAATGTTTGGATACCACTAATTTTGTAAAGTTCTATTCGTGTTATCTAATTGCATAATATTCTGCTACTGATGAAGGCGAAGAAAACTTAACAATATTACTGATATCTGGAGCATTTGGACCCTTAGCTGGCTATACCACTGACCGAGTACATGCAATCCATCATCGTAGCGTCCACGGAAATCTCTAGTTCCGGTTCAGTTGATATGGAATTTGTTTAGAGTACAGGACGGCTATTAGAATGTTGGAATGTCTACACATAAGGGTTTGTACCTTTAAAGTTAATTTTCTTGGTGAAAGAAATGGAGGACTTGTAGAAGTTGGAAGAGATTCTTAAAACTTATAAGGTATAAGTTATAGTAAAACTCACTCAAAGACTAACTTATTTGAGAAGCATTAAAGCTAAAAAAACTAAATAAAATAATGATTTTTAACAGCATTTTAAAAGTTAGATTAACGCATTTAATATGATATAAGGATTCTATCGCCTTATTAAAATCAGATACAATGCGTGATTAGACGGTAAGTATATCATAAATTGCATTATAGAATTAACGTATATATATATTTTTTAATCTGCCAGAGTTTTTGAATAAAATGTTTTTCTTTATTCGGTGATTTACACTGTTTGTATGTATCCTGAAATTTCCAAACCAAGAAATTCTTCGGAAAGAATATTTTTTGTAGAAATCTATCATTAAAAATTGCAAAATTTCACGTGATTGAACTAGGTTTTTTTTTTTTTTGGTTAAAAATACTGGCATTTTCACCTTGAAAATAAGGTTACCCGTACGGGCCCTGTATACGTTCAGTTATTAAATAAAGAAAGAAATGCTGTTTGAAATTTATTTTAGTTCTTTTAAATGCAAATAACTGTACTGATAACTTTTGTCACACGACCTCCAAATGTACTAAAGAACAATGCATGAATCCTATGTTATCTGTCAGGTTATTTAATAAAAATTCTGATTGATTGAGTGCACTGCATTTTTGAAACATATATTTGCCTTATGTACTCATTATTAATTCTGACAATAACCCTTTCTTGAGCAGTGTTGCGGGCCGGCAACACCTAATTTTAATTCCAAACTTGCAAACAACACCAGTAATATTTTAATATAGTTTTGCTTTTACAATGAAACCTTAAATTAAGGATTTCGTAATATCTAGTCAAGTCCTTTATAAATTATGGTGTCAATCGACAATTTCTCATTTTACTAATAGAATTTGCTAGCGCCGGAAAGGGTTAAATACTGCGGAAACTTCTTTTTCCAAGATGTTGTAGCAATCCTGCAATCTGCATTTTAAAAGGCATGTATGGATGGCATTTAAATATTTTTGTGTTAGACAATGGATTTTGTTTTGCAGAATATCACGATAAGAAAAAAAAAAAAAAAAATTAGAAAGTACGAATAGCCAAAAAAGATTTATTGAAAATTTCATCGAGTTATATTACTTATACGTTGTCTGTAGATATATCAACCGTGTATAAAATCAAAATGATATTTATAAAAAATAATATTAATATCTAAGTTATAGCAACATATCCTATTCATATTTATTTCATGAAAATTTTTTCTTGAATTAAAAAATAAATAGATTATTAGAAGTGTCGATAAATACCATTGTATAGTATAATTAATTTATTAAATAACGACATCTGTTTAGTTAAAGTAAAAGAGTCTAAACAATATAAAACTATGTAATACTGAATGTACATAATACTCGCATACTTGCAAAATCAGATACAGAAGTATAACTTTCAATAAAGTCAATAAAATTTTGACATTATTTTAAGTTAAAAGCGATCTTAGAGTAAATCTTCAATATAAAATATTTGACAGAACTTAATTAAAAGTAACTTCTATCTTATCTCATTTTCTAAAGATATGTTTAAAATAACTTTTTTTCAGCTTTTGAAAACATACCTGTTATTGTTCCAAAGTTATTAACTTTCAGAGAATTATACTCGAATGTAACAGACTTCACTCACAATGATAAATGGAATCTTCTAGAAATATCGTCTTTTGTTCGCTTTATGAGAAAACCCAATTTGAATATCTTATCACACAGTTTTATAAAAAAGGGTTGTTCCACGTTTTAATTAAATCTAAATCCTCCAATTTAAAAAACTTCACTGGGTAAAAATCGTAATTTACTTTTCAGAGATATCTGAAAATATTAAGCCGTTATTATTAAGTAAAGTAAATCATTAATAAAGAACATTTTACAAAAATATTTTACTGTTTCACGAATAACTATTTATTTTAAGAAAGAACGATTCAAATATTTTTTCGAAAAAAATACAGATAAAGAATTTCTTTGCATTTCTTCATTGAGTAAATAATAAAAAGGCAGCAATTTATGTAAGGGAAAAGGGGCACATTGGGACACTTTTTAATTTATCTTATATATTGAGGTACTTATGACTTAGTTGAAATAAATAATATTATTGTTTTATAGAGTACAGTCTTGGTAAACTTTAAACCTCCAAAAAAAAAACTGAAAAGTTTATTTTTCATTTTTTATTTATTTAAATAGTATAATGAAAAATATTGTCCTAATGTTCGCCTATGTGGGCTATTATGGAACAGTGTTAAATTGGTACAGGGGCAGATCAGAACATATCATTGTTTTTAACTCTCAAAAAAACATTATTGGCTGTTTATGCACAGTTATTTTAGTAATATAAATACGAAGCTGCAGCAGCTTTGCTATTATTGTCGGACATCAAAAATTTCTACATTAATTGTGAATTTCATGATTGTTAATGTCCTTGATGATGTTCGAATTACAGCTATGAGCTAAAGAAGTTTTTTAATGACATCTTCCGCCGCGATCAGAAACAGATTTATTGTAGGGAATGATTTCTATTTGTTACTGCGTCACCTAAGAAAGATAATCCGAAATGTGATTGTTGTGGAAGTTTCTTGTAAAAACTTTCGGTTACAGAAAAAAAATAAAACTTTTATTTTTATGTATAAAATAATGTAATACATACTCATGTGCCATCTGTTTTTTCCCATAAAAGTCACTGTTCTTGAAAGTGAGGCCTAAAATTAGGGGCACTGATCCCGACTATATATTTGCATATAAATTCATAATATATTCGCAAAAAAGATATGTCTTTACATTATATCAAACTCCTGGTAATTTTTCCATTGCTTTTTAGGACTCTATTTATTTAAAAAAGAATCTTTATTTCATTAAATATTAAACGGTTCAAAATTATAAAAATATATATTTCAATACAAAATATCATCCAATGTTGGTAGCTTTCTTTTTTCTTTTAACTTAAACTATACAATTTTCGCTAATATTTATCTTCGAATTAAACAGCTACAAAAATCAGCCATTAGAAAAAAAATGTGAGTAGTATATATCTTCAATAAACAAGTTGGAAATTGCACGTGAAGCGTAGCAAATGAGGTGCGTTCGTACGATAACGAAGTTTAAAAGATATTCAGATCTTGGTGATATAGTTGAGCGTACTTCGGATACAGTATAGTAGTCGAAATCTTTGCATTTCTGTAAATATGCAGGAAGTAATTTTTATTGCACCTCAGCAACGAATATCTTATTCATAAAATGTGAAGAATATAATTAAAACATGCCCCAAACAATGTTTCCCCGTATAGCATTATGTAGTGGAATACTTTTGTGTGGCCCTGTAATTTAATAATAAAAATTCTTTGCATCACAGATTGTACAGAATGCATATTTTAGTATATACTTCATAGATTCATGCCAATTATATTATGTTCGAATGAGTGTAACATCATTAAAATGCTTTTGAAACTTTTTCCCATTGACCATAGTGTAATGGAATACTTTTGATTGTCCCTGAAAATGATCTATACATCCGAATTTCATAACATTTGAAAAGACTCGAAAAAATTACGTAATAATTATATGTTTTAACTTTCAAACGATTAAAATGCACTGGAAACTTTTTTCTCCATTGACCGTAGTGTAACGCAATCCCTTTGATTGTCCCTGTAATTGATCTATACATCCGATTGTCATAACATTTGAAATGACTCGATAAAATTACGCAATAATTATGCGTTTTAAATTTCAAAGGATTAAAATGCATTTGAAACTTTTTTCCCCATTGACCGTAATGTAACGGAATCCTTTTGATTGTCTCTGTAATTGATCTATCCATCCGACTTTCATAAAATTTGAAATGACTCGACAAAATTATGTTATAATAATGTATTTTAAATTTCAAACGATTTGGTTAAGTAGTTTTTGCGTTGTTATATGCGGACAGACAGACGGACAGACAGACGGACGGACTGAGCGACAACAATAGGTGCTACGTATTTACATATTTACGAACGCACCTAAAAATTGTTTGTTACTACCCAGTCCTGATGATATCGCGGAATTAAAAGAGTGCATTATGTTCCATTTCTAGTTATATAATATTCAAATTTTATTTGCTCTGTAAAAATAAATAAATACAATATTAAGGCGCCACACTAGTCACAGAAAAAAACCCGGATGATAATGTGAAGTGTATTGGGGCGTTCTTTTCAAATAACTCGCTCAAATTTTAATATTTTTACATGATTTTTTTTGCATACTATAGCTGAGGTCGATCTACAGCCGGGCCAGTATTTACTTTTTCAATTTTGTTTCATATTAAAAAAAAAGTACTTTAACTTTCAAAACCGGTTTGAACCGGTTCTGAAATTAAAACTATCATAATAAAAAAAATGTATAACCAAAATCGAAAAAGTAAAAACTAGCCCGGTTATAGATCGCCCTCAGCTGTAGTATTCAAAAAATCATAAATTTGAGCAAGATATTTTTATAGAACGCCCCATAGACTTAACATTATCATCCGGATATTTCTCAGTGACTAGTGTGGTGCCTTTACCCCTTATATATGTATATACAGGGTGATTCCAAAATTTTTGTACAATAAGAGAGGGGTGATAGTACACATCAAGACAAACAATATTAAATAGGAGACCAAGGGTCCAAAACGTTTTTCTAAGGAAATAGCCGCCATTAAAGTTTAGGGACCAAAATTTCAAATAAACATAAAAAACGGAAAAATCGGTCGATTGATTTGCGGTTTTCCCTAAAATTATTCTTTATATCGGCATTTTCTTGAAATTAAATTATAAAGATAAATTTCAAAAAATGCCGATAAAGGGCGCTTTAGACTTTGGAGTAACGATCAACCATTTTTTGCCGGTATTTTTTGCATCTCATTAAATGTTTCCGTAAACTTAGACTCAAACTTAAATTTTGAGCTCAAAATCTGAATAGCTGGGAGTGGTTAAGTAACACAAACTGATCTGTGTTCAGAGGGTTCAAATTTCAAATGATTATAAAAAACGGAAAAGTTGGTCGATTGATTTGCGGTTTTCACTAAAACTATTCTTTATTTAGGTATTTTCGTCAAAATAAATTATAAAGATAAATTTCAAAAAACGCCGATAGAGGGCGCTTTAGACTTTGGAGTAACGAAACACTCTTTTTTGGCGTTATTTTTTGCATCTTATTAAATGCTTTCGTAAGCTTAGAATTGAACTTAAATTTTGAGCTCAAAATCTGAATAACTGGGAGTGGTTAAGTAGACAAACTTAGCTGTGCTCAGAGAGTTAAATAATTGTAAAAAACGGAAAAATTGGTCGATTCGTTTTCAGCTTTTGCTAAAACTAATTTTTAAATCAGCAGTTTTCTTGATCAATCAGTGTTTTCTTGGAAATAATTTTTAAAGATAAATTTCACAAAATGCCGATAGAGGGCGCTTTAGACTTTGAAGTAGCGTACAACTATTTTTAACTGTTATTTTTTTTTATCTCATTAAATGCTTTCAAATGCATAGAGTTAAGTTTTGGGCTGAAATTCTGAATCGTTTGGGAGTGTTTAAGAAACGAAAAATTGAATTGTGCTCGAGGAGGAAAGAGGGTTAAATTTTAACTCCTGAACACACTTCAGTTTGCGCTACTTAACTCCTCATAACGATTCAGAATTTGAGCTCAAAATTTAAGTTTAAATCTAAGCTTCCTCGAACATTTAAAATGCTTTTGCAAGCATTTAATTAGAACCAAAAAAAAAAAATTGGTTAAAATGAATTGTTGGTTACTCTGAAGTTTAAGGTTCCCTCTGACGGAATTTTTTGAGATTTATCTTTAAAAATTATTTCCAAGAAGATACTGACTTAAAGAATAGTTTGATTTTAAACCGCAAACGAATCGACCAATTTTTCCATTTTCTATAATTACTTTAAATTTGAACCTCCCCTTCCCCCTTTAACACAGTTCAGTTTGTGCTACTTAACCACTCCCTACTATTTAGATTTTCAGCTCAAAATTTATGTTTAAGTCTAACCTTCCCAAATCATTAAAGAGATGCAAACAATAACGCCGAAAAATAGTTGTTCGTTACTCCAAAGTCTAAAGCGCCCTCTATCGGCATTTTTTGAAATTTATCTTTATAATTTATTTTTACGAAAATACCTAAATAAAGAATAGTTTTAGTGAAAACTGCAAATTAATCGACCAATTTTTCCGGGTTTTTTTTAATCATTTGAAATTTGAACCCTCTGAACACAGCTCAGTTTGTGTTACTTAACCACTCCCAACTACAGATTTTGAGCTCAAAATTTAAGTTTGAGTGTAAACTTACAAAAATATTTAATGAGATGCAAAACATACCGACAAAAAATAGTTGTTCTTTACTCGAAAGTCTAAAGCGCCCTCTATCGGCATTTTTTGAAATTTATCTTTATAATTTAATTTCAAGAAAATGCCGACATAAAGAATAATTTTAGTGAAAACCGCAAATCAATCGACCGATTTTTCCGTTTTTTAAATTTATTTGAAATTTTGGTCCCTAAACTTTATAAGCGGCTATCTCCTTAGGAAAACGTTTTGGACCCTTGGTCTTCTATTTAATATTGTTTGTCTTGATGTGTACTATCACGCCTCTTTTATTGTAAAAAAATTTTGGAATCACCCTGTATATATATATACAGGGTGTTTCTAAATTCATGGTCCAAACTTTAAGGGGTGATAGTACACATCAAGACAAACAATATTTAAATAGGAAACCAACGGTCCCAAAGTCTTCCGAAGGAGATAGGCGCCATTAAAGTTTAGGGTCCAAAATTTCAAATGATTGTGAAAAACAGAAAAATTGGTCGATTCGTTTGCGTTTTCACTAAAATTATTCTTTATGTCAGCATTGTCTTGAAAATAAATTATAAAGATAAATTTCAAAAAATGACGATAGAGGGCGCTTTAGACTTTAGAGTAACGAACAACTATTTTTTACCGTTATTTTTTGCATCTCATTAAAGGTTTCGTAAGCTTAGACTTAAGATTAAATTTTCAGCTCAAAATCTGAATAGTTGGAAACAGTTAAATAGCACAAACTTAACTGTGTTCAGAGGGTTTTAAATTCAAATGATTATAAAAAACGGAAAAATTGGTCGATTGATTTGCGGTTTTCACTAAAACTATTCTTTATGTCGGTATTTTATTGAAAATGAATTATAAAGATAAATTTCAAAAAATGCCGATAGAGGGCGCTTTAGACTTTGGAGTAACGTACAACTATATTTTACAGTTATTTTTCGCATCTCATAAAATTTTCTTAGAAGCTTAGACATAAACTTAATTTTTGAGATGAAAATCTGAATCGTTGGGAGTGGTTAAGTAAAGCAAACTGAAAAGTGTTCAAAGGGGTGGGGAGGTTCAAATTTCAAATTATTTTAAAAAAACGAAAAAATTGTTCGATTCGTCTGCCGTTTTCGCTAAAACTATTCTTTATGTCAATATTTCCTTGAAAATAATTTTTAAAGATTAATTTAAAAAAACCGATAGAGGGCGCCTTAAACTTTAGAGTAACCAACAACTATTTTTAAGCGTTATTTTTTGTATCTAATTAAATGCTTGCAAATGCTTAGATTTAAATTTTAGCTCAAATTTTAAATCGATGGAGGGGTTAAGAAGCGGAAACTGAACAGTATTCAGCAGTTAAAATGTTACCCTCCCCACCCCTCGAACACATTTCAAATTTCCGCACTTAATTACTCAAAACGATGCAGATTTTGAGCTCAAAATTTAAATTTGAAATTTTACAAGCATTTAATTAGATACAAAAAATAACGGTTAAAAATAGTTGTTGGTTACTCCAAAGTTTCAGGCGCCCTCTAACGGTATTTTTAAAAATTAATCTTTAAAATTTATTTTCAAGGAAATATTGACATAAAGAATAGTTTTAGCGAAAACGGCAAACGAATCGAAAAATTTTTCCGTTTATTATAATTATTTGAAATTTGAACCTCCCCACCCCCATTGAACACAGTTCAGTTTGCTCTACTTAACCACTCCCAACGATTCAGATTTTCATCTCGAAATTTAAGTTTATGTCTAAGCTTCTAAAAACATTTTATGAGATGCGAAAAATAAAGGTAAAATATAGTTGTACGTTACTCCAAAGTCTAAAGCGCCCTCTATCGGCATTTTTTGAAATTTATCTTTATAATTCATTTTCAATAAAATACCGACATAAAGAATAGTTTTAGTGAAAACCGCAAATCAATCGACCAATTTTTCCGTTTTTTATAATCATTCGAATTTAAAACCCTCTGAACACAGTTAAGTTTGTGCTACTTAACTGCTTCCAACTATTCAGATTATGAGCTCAAAATTTAAGTCTAAGCTTACGAAACCTTTAATGAGATGCAAAAAATACCGGTAAAAAATAGTTGTTCGTTACTCTAAAGCAGGGATGCACAACCTTTTTACCAGAAAATCGGTTGACACCAGAATGTTTGAAAAGTCTAGTTTATTTTTTTTAATAGCAAAGTTTCTGTCATTACTATAAGGAAAATTATTCTGCATAAAAATAGTTGTATAATTGTGGCCCGCGGGCCAAAGGTTGTGCACCGCTGCTCTAAAGTCTAAAGCGCCCTCTATCGTCCTTTTTTGAAATTTATAATTTATTTTCAAGGCAATACTGACATAAAGAATAATTTTAGTGAAAACCGCAAACGAAACGACCAATTTTTCTGTTTTTCATAATCATTTGAATTTTTGGACTCAAAACTTTAATGGCGCCTATCTCCTTTGGAAGACTTTGGGACCCTTGGTTTCCTATTTAAATATTGTTTGTCTTGATGTGTACTATCACCCCTTAAAGTTTGGACCATGAATTTAGAAACACCCTGTATATATATATACACTATATTGCCATTGATTATTGGACACTTGCGATTTTAGACATTTTACTAAATATCTAGAAAAATACATGAGGAATCATCTCGAAACTCTTAGTGTATAAATATAATTGTATACGCCATACATCGCCGTGAAGATTTTTTACCGAAATTCCATAGGGGACCGTCAACAAATTAAAAAAGAATGAATATATTTTGAGAAACCCTGTCAAAACTAATGTAGCAAAAGTGCTCAAACTCTAGATTATGATTGAATGCCTTATTATAATACACTGTGTTCATTTTTATGCAAATAGCATGCATACTCGCAGAGAAATTAAGGTTTTTATAAAAATGGTCCCAAATTTTTCCAAGTTTTTTCCTTATAATTTTCAGAGTTCTTAATATAAAATAATATTTTTTTCAGAAAATAGGACAAACAAAATTGCAGACAGTACCCTGTAATCAGAATTAAAAAATAATAAAAATTTTATGAAAAATGAGTAGGTTTACTAAATAATTTTTTACTGCGCATGCGTCAACGATATCAAAATTTCATTTGCATATTATGTTAGTTTAATGTATAGAGCAACTTTTGTGAAAGTCACAAAATCATAACTTGAAAATTCTGAAAATAATCGTCAATTGAATTTGTTGAAATACCGTTATTCTCAAAATGAAGCAAAAACAAGAGGGGTAGTATCCATATATTGTATCCAAAGTGATTAATGTCAATATAGAATACACAATACGGGATGTACTACTACATTTGGATAAAATCCCTCATTTTTTTGCTTCATTTTGGAAACAACGGATTTTGTCCTTTTTCTATAGACGATTACTTTCAGAATTTTCAAGCTATGATTTTGAGACTTTTACAAAAGTTGCTCTATACATTTAGCTAACATAATATGCAAATGAAATTTTGATATCTTTGACGCATGCGCAGTAAAAAATTATTAAGTAAACCTACTCATTTTTCATACAATTTTTATTATTTTTTAATTCTGATTACAGGGTACTGTCTGCAATGTTGTTTGTCCTATTTTCTGAAAAAAATATTATTTTACATTAAGAACTCTGAAAATTATAAGGAAAAAACTTGGAAAAATTTGGGACCATTTTTATAAAAACCTTAATTACTCTGCGAGTATGCATGCTATTTGCATAAAAATGAACACAGTGTATTATAATAAGGCATTCAATCATAATCTAGAGTTTGAGCACTTTTGCTACATTAGTTTTGACAGGGTTATTCAAAAGATATTCATTCTTTTTTAATTTGTTGACGGTCCCCTATGGAATTTCGGTAAAAAATCTTCACGGCGATGTATGGCGTATACAATTATATTTATACACTAAGAGTTTCGAGATGATTCCTCATGTGTTTTTCTAGATATTTAGTAAAATGTCTAAAATCGCAAGTGTCCAATAATCAATGGCAATATAGTGTATATATATACATACACTGATGTGCAAAATTTAAGGTCGATTCCCAAAATGCCGATTTTCAATGGATTTTCAAGCGATAATTTTCACGCGAATATTCAAAAGGAAGTAATATAATTCGAACAATTACTATCTCTATATAACATCTAATCCATGTAACATCACATTCAGGTCACACATGGTCACAAGAGTCTCAGTCACTACGGCGAAACAAAAAATAAGAAATCCCATAAGTCTCTTTTATGAGTCAAATAACAACTATATGTGACTCCAATGACAGGTCATTGTGACTACCGATTTGAGGCGAGTCACCAGGTGACTTTACAATTTCGTTTCATTGAGACTCTTTTGTGACCTCTTATCTGGAAATTAATTTTCAAATTCATTGTGAACGTTGCATTATTATAAATTACCAGATAATATCCCATTAAAGTCACATGGTGACTTTTCACCCGTTTTCACAGTGGTTACCTCACAGTAGGGTCTCTGTCACCATTTGACAAAGTCTTGTGACAGAAAGTCACCATGTGACTTTAATGGGACATTATTTGGTAATTTATAATAATGCAACGTTCACAATGACTTTGAAATTGAGTCTCTAGATGAGAGGTCACACGTGAGTCTTAATGAAACGACATTGTAAAGTCATCTGGTGACTCGCCACAAAGCAGCAGTCACAATGACCTGTCAGTGGAGTCACATATAGTAGTCATTTGAGACTCATAAAAAAACGTGTGGAATTTCCTATTTTTTGTTTCGCCGTAGTGACTGTGACTCTTGTGACCATGTGTGACCTGAACGAGATGTTATATGGATTAGCCTTTATACAGGGATAGTATTTATTCGAATTATATTACTTCCTTTTGAACTTTCGCGTAAAAGTTATCGCTTGAAAATAGCTTGAAAATTGGCATTTTGGGACTCGTCTTTAAATTTTGCACATCAGTGTATATGATTTCAAAACTTAAGAGCCCACAATAGTCGCAGAAAAAGTACGCAAAAAGACCCGGATGATTATGTAAAGTCTATGGGAGCGTTCTTTTCTAATATCTCGCTCAAATTTTAATATTTTTACATGATTTTTTTGCATAGGCTAGCTTAGGACTATCTACAACCGGGCTAGTTTTTACTTTTTCGATTTTGCTCATATATTTTTTATATTATGATAGTTTCAATTTCAGAACCGGTTTAAACCGGTTTTGAAAGTTAAAATATTTTTTAAAAAAAATCTGAAACCAAAACTGAAAAAGTAAAAACTAGCCCGGTTGTAGATCGTCCTAAGCTAGCCTATGCAAAAAAAATCATGTAAAAATATTAAATTTGAGCGAGATATTAGAAAAGAACGCTCCCATAGACTTTACATAATCATCCGGGTCTTTTTGTGTACTTTTCCTGTGACTTTTGTGGGCTCTTAAAAGATTTCCTCCTAGTGGTATTACCTGTGAATTATACCTCTGAAGGTGCCTTGCCAGGTGAACGTCTCATCATCTGATCAAGACTCTAAATTACGAGACCATCTTGCGAAGCCAATTGCAGTTCAAACAACAGGATGTATCATTAATTAACAAGCGAAACGAAGTATGCTCAACGACAAGCAAATACTGCAGAAATGATGGCATGCGATACAAAGTTTACTGCCACTACGTGGCAATTAGGCGGTCATCCGCCCCGATGCCAGGTATCTAACCCGTTAAGCTGAGAAAACTCGGCAGGTAGGAGCCTGGTCATCGGTTAGAAAGAAAGAAAGTTTCTGCAACGGACAAAAGTAATGGGCAATTGTTTTTTTTGTTTTTTTTTCTTTTGTAAAATGTGATGGCATTATAAGAAGCTCATTGTTGTAGTGGTTAGCCGCATGTCTTCTATGCTAAATGTATCATGTTCGGCTCACAGATATGAAAGATTCTCTCAACCTTTCAATCTTTCAGGACCGATAAAATGAGTACCAAGCTTGCTTTTTAAGTAAAACCCAAAGTTCTCGCTTTAACCTGACCAATTGACCTGGACATGTACTGTATTGCCCAGGATGTCGGCTGGACTCTGCAGTGTCTGATACTCTACATGGATCGTATTGCCACACAGGTTTCGTTATTTAGATGACATTATTAAAAAATAGCCAGAAATGGCATTCATTTGTGTTCAAAGAACTTTGAACTGGACTCTGCATAATTAACTGGACTCTGCTTAAATTTAAACTACATACGTATCGTAGAATGAATAATAGTGCATATCTCTGTTTTTATTATTTTCCGCAAGACTGCCGCATGCAACTATTTTTATATTTTGCTTGAACAATTATTTTTTAAAATAAATTTTGTAGTATATTTTTTATGTAAATTCCATCAAAACACATGTAAAAGGCTTTTGTTTTCAGAAAGTGTTGCAAAATATTAAAACATAGTCGCCCGGGGCAGCCCTCGTTCTGTGATGCCATAGCATTTCGTATGAAGCTCAGATAATCGATACAGGATTGCAAAGCACCGACAACTTACAAACACTGGTTTTGTAAGATTAATTTTTATGTCAGATTTCTTTCTGGCGTGTAAAATAAATATAACATGAGGCATACCGTCGAAAAATCGTGGGCTAGATATAGCCACTTTGCTGGAGCAATTCTAATTACTCCCTCTGTCCCAAATTAGTTGCAACATTTGAATACTTTTGTTCTGATTATTGATATTTATGATTTCATGTTTCTGTTTTAATGTTTTTGAGAGAGCTTTACTATCTATCTACAAAATTTATTTACCTAGCATTCCCCACGACATTCCATAAATTAGTATTGAAGCAGTTTAAAAAATCCCGTTTCACGTGCTACAAAGCCACGCCCATATTTGCTAATATTCTTTTAACAGTAATCAAATAAAACTATCTTCAAGCTAATCAATTGTAAATTCATTTTCAAATATTTCATTCTAACATTTCTGAAAAGTATCCTTTAGCTTGAAGATGCTGCAAACAAGATCATATTCTGTCGAATTTTTTTTTCTATTAGACTTGGCTTAATGGTGGATGAAATACTTCCCAAAACTTTTTCGCCTTGAGAATTCTGTGTACTATTGATTTACGAATTATAACAGCCTATGATAATCTTCGGAGAGATATTTTTTCGTTTTATTTGGAATCTTTGATTTTGCTATTTAGATTTTTTTTTAATATATTTTTTTTTCGTCAGCATTTACAATTTTTTTTTGTAAACTTACATTCTAAATATCCTCATATTTTATTTTTGACGCCTTTGTCTGCTTCTGCAAATGGAATGTGATGATGAACATTACGATGAACGTTAAATTTAATAGTTGCAGCATTTATGGAATTATGGATTATTATACCAATTTTCAATCCTCACTGCAAACATTCCAGTACAGAAAGCTCTTCTTATTATTCATTTCCTTCTTCAGGATATTATTTCTTATTTCTATTACTTTATATTCGAGTTCCATCGCTTTTGACACCAGTATGCATCTTTATATTCATTCTAGTATAATTTTACTCGTGTCGATTTACTAAAGTGCGTCAGAAGTTATCTGACTCCGCCTACATGAAATGTCGCAACTAATTTGGGACAAAATTTTCAACCTAAATGTCGCAACTAATTTGGGACAGAGGGAGTAAAATTTTTGTATATCATCCTTATTGTTAAAATTTTGAAAGAGCACATTGTTTCTACATCGCATGAGACATCTTGTATTTTTACTCAATAAGTGTGTTAAACTCAGATTTCATATAAAAAATATTTTGTAGTATTAAAAAAGCATTGAGTATAAAATTATTTAAACTGTATTTTTTAACTCACTGGGTTTAGTTCCTATAAAATCGCAAAAACAAATAATTCTAGTTCCTAAAACAAATTCTTTTTTATTTTATTTCTTGTTTTAATACCTTCATCTTCCTCTAACCATTTTCTCCAATCAATTTTTGTACAATGGACAAATTCTGAAATAATCATGCAAGGCAAAGAAAAAAGCGTTTCTCTCGTTAATCCTATGTGTAAATCGGTTTTAGATGTAAAATATAAGATAAAAGCTGAGGGAAAGCTACAAACCAAATAAAAAATTCTCTTGAATGAAAAATAAAATAGAAATAGAAAAATAAATCCGCAAGAAAATGCAGAAACAAGCGAGGCATTGAAACGACAGGAAACAATATAGGGGAAAAAAATGGTAGCGAGAATTTTTCACCATCTGTACAGATCGTTAGAAGAAATGATTCTGCTGTTTCACCAGCAGTCAACCCGCAATCATAAACGATGTTACAGTAGAAAAAATCAGAGAGAAATATATCTCCATATATAAGAAAGATATATCCGAGGGATATAATACAGAAAAATAGGAGAAAGGTACTTTACAGTAATATGGAAATAGGGACTAAAATGTTGAATTCTGCGTTAGCCATTATTAGATTTTCGAATTTATCAAAATGCTAAATGTTTCGCACAACTGAAAATTTAAAAATAATTTGAAATTTTCTTTTTTTATATATAGCGCATCTGTGTTTGCGAAAATAAAAGCTTCCACGTCTTTAGTATTTTGTTTTCTTTTGGCTCGATGTAAGCATAAGTTTTTTTTTAATAATTTTAATTTTTTATTCTCTATTTCATCATACCTTAAAATTGCATTAGGAAACATAAATTATCCCTATTTATATTGCATAAATCTAATGTTCACTGTTTCTTTATCGCGTAGTTTTAGTATGAAGAAAGATAACTATTTTATTAATAGCATTTATAACACTACTTTGAAATTGCTTATTAATATGCTTTCTAAATATTACACATTTTTGGTAACTTTTTGTTTTTGTTTAAATTCTTTCAAATAATAAAAATTAAAACTTTATCCAGTATTCCTAGAAATTTTTAAATCGTAATTATGAATTCGATAAATATACTGGAATTTATAAAGTTAGTAATAATTTTAATATAACGTTTGCAAAATTCATTTACAAAGAAAAAAACGAATTTTTCATGGACAATTAATATTAAGTTTCTGCTTTGGCCTTAGATTTATTTTTCTAACATTTGAGATGCCAACATTCTTTTTTTTGGAAGGCTTCTATTTTCGAATTGAAATGTTTACTTTACATAATGGAAAAATCTAGCGCTTGAATTGTAAAAATATTACTATTAAAAAATACTGTTCGTTCAAGTTTTGTGATTTTTCACAAATATAATAAATTGGATTTTTTTTTAATTAAAATTCCGGTATCGCTGTTGCATATCGGAATTAAAATTTTGTGGTTTTGCAGAGAAACCAATGAACGTTAAAGGGTTAGCCACCAACGTAACACTCGGATATTCATTTACTCAAAGAACAAAAAATATCTAGGAGAAACTCAGAAGATCTGACAACCTTCTTACAAAAATCCCTTGAATTTTAGTTAGCCATACAACAATATCCCTGTCTGTTTCAAATAAGTAATTTGCTATAGATTCGATTTCTGCAGAAACTTCTGAAACGGCTAAATACCTAAAAAATATACTTATCTTAATTCTGTTAATCGCAAAAATCCTCTGCAGTTTGGCGAGGTTTTATCAGTGTTGCCAACTAAGACCCTTAAAAAAAGCAACCATCCCAAGATGCATTCATCTGTAAGAAGTTTTTTTTTTTAATTAAATACATTCTTTAACCCTTTCCGGCGCAGTGTTACCACTCCGGCAACACCTAATTTTAATTCCAAACATACAAACGGCACCAATAATATTTTAGTAAAATTTTACTTTTACAATGACAGCTTAAATCAGGGAATTCTTAATTTCTAAAAAATTCTTTTGTAAATTCCGGTGTCAGTCGACAATTTCTCATTTTACGAACAGAATTTGTCTGCGCCGGAAAGGGTTAATGATACAACAGACAATTTAGTATAAAAAATTATGATAGGGCATGAATTATTTTCATAGAGAAGTATCAAAGTTAAAAATTATGAGAATGACGAATAGCGAAGAATACTTAGAAGCATAAAATTTTATAAATATATTCCTAACGTAACAATTTATTTAATAACATGCAACATTGTTGTTTATGATACTTAATTCATTTTTATCTTAAGAAAAATTGTATATAATACGAATAATTTAATCTAGCTATTGCAAAACATAACAGCCAACATTTGCGCTATTACTTTCTTTTGACAATTTCCGGCACACTGTGCCCAGTCCGGGATATCTAATATTAATTCCAAACATGCAACCGACACCAATAATTTTTTAATAATTTTTTGCTTTTACCGTGAAAACTTAAATTAAGGCATTCTTGATTTCCCAAAAAGTTGTTTCGAAATTCCGTTGTCAGTTGATAATTTCTCATTTTACTAACAGAATTTTCCCATGCCGGAAAGGGTTGAATAAAATTTTTATAAAGTTCATGTGCAAAAATTCTGCGCTTAAATAAATAGAAAATTTCAAATGAAAACAATTGTCAACCTAAAAGCTCAAATATTGGCATCTTTGTTAAAGAAAGTGATAATCAGAATATTAATATCTCTTATTCAAAATTTTACAAATTATTAAATATTTTCTAACTTGAAGAGTTACATTTCTTTTAACGCAAAATGTACCTAAAACCGGTTATTTGAATGGAACTAAATAAAAATCTTTTGATTCTAAGCATAAATTTCTTCACAAAGTTTATAAAATATGAATCACAGAGAATTAACCTTCCTACCCTGAATGTGTCTAATCGACTCATAACTATAATTTGTTTTATACGATTGGAACCAAAACTTTTTTAATAAAGAAAGTTAAATAACAGATTCATAGAAATAAGTCAAATAAATATATTAAAATATTTTAAATAACAATTCTGGTGTGAAATATTTTTATCAAGATTGAGTAAAATTTGGACAGGGTAGGAAGGTTAAATAATAATGATAACAACATTGTAAGCCTCAAAAGCGAAAACAAGTTGATATAGTAATTCCATCCAAGGACCGTATTTTAGCATTTGATGTGTTACATTATTTTCCCAAAACAATCAAAATTTGTATTTTTAAATTTTAACAACCATTTTTATAAATATTTTGATTATACATACTTTTATTAGTTTAATATATTAATTTATGATATAAACAGGAATAGAGATTCCTTTATTTCCGGAGTACAAGCCGCAGTACAGATAACTCGATTTCCTACCGGAATTTGTTTGAAATATAATGTGACTTTCTTCTGCTTAGCCTTTATTTGTCTTCGTATTTCCAATAAAATTTCCTGTTTGAGTAAAGCTTAACCCATTCGTGCGCACGACCTTTTGCGCAAATTTTTTTCGGTTGGCACCACTATTTATTAAAGAATTAAGTTTAGTTCAGTAATTACGAAAATGTTTCAATTAAATAAAATAAAGATTGTTGTTCTTTTTTGCCGGTGTCAAAAACAGTGCTACATGCACCTTTTGAAGCGTCCCTAAAAAGGGACGCTAGGCACTAATGGATTAAATGAGCAGTGGCGTATACGCCGGAAATTTCGATAATATTTTTGTTAACCTTTATCGGCAGAGACTTTTCATTGTGAAATTTTGATTTAACCTTCCTACCCTGAATGGGTCAAATCGACCCATAACTATAATTTGTTTTATACTATTCGAACTAGAACTTTTTTCATAAAGAAAGTAAAATAACAGTTTCGGATAAATAAGTCAAATTAGTTTATTAAAATGTTTTAAATAACAATTCTGGCGTGAAATGTTTTTAATCAAGATTGAGTAAAATATGAACAGGGTAGGAAGGTTAAATATTTGCCAAAATTTTCATTGGTTTACACCCGAATTTAACACAAATGTATTTTTTTAAAGGTATGTTTATCAAAAACTTCATAAAGGGAAAATATTTATACAGTAATTCTGGTGTTACTGTGGTATTTTGGAATGAAGTTGATTGTTCCACTTGAGACAACCAACAATAAAACGCTAAAAAAAAATCAGTGTGTTTACGATCTCTAAAAAATACGCGCTATATATTTTCCGCTTTATTTTCTGAGACTAAACAAGTCTAAGAAGTGTTTTATAAAATACCTTGTGCCCAAGTTTTAGGGATCGTACATGCATTAAAAAAAATCCGCCATTGACAGCCACCTTTTTTGTGTCAGCGCTCAGTCCAAATATTCATGGGTGGTCATTTATCCCTATTTTGGAATACTGGAATATTTTACAGATTAAATCTTTTACAAATGCCCATTCACATCGGAAAGCTGAATTGTCGAGTAACTAGCAGAAAAAAATATTGATTGTATGGCGTAGCATGTATATTTCTCAGAATTAAACCCACACAACACGGCGGATATACTTCACAGAGACATACCCATCTTCTATAGGTATCGATATTCAAAATTTTCCTGAAAGACATTTGAGATTGAACTTTTTACACAATTTAATCGGCGTTTCTTGAGAAAATTTGAAAATATGCATATGTGACCGTGGAGGACACAATCTATTCTAATATCTTTATTTCTGTTGTCCCAGACCGATCGAGCATTTTCATCACTATTGGAAATTGCTGTAAAGTCCATCTTTTCTCCCTTATTTTTGTTCAGCTGGCTTTATCTGTGTCATTTTGCATAGTAAAAATACAAGACGGTTTTTTTAAAATTTTGTACTACGGTCTGCTATTCTAAATGATTTGAATCTTAATTTTGGGTAAAATATTCGTCTGTTTCTTTAAAACTCTAAAGCAGCCTAAATTTCTGAGACTTTCCTCATGATGTAAATATAAATTGTTATTTATATATTTAAATATTTATTTATACAACAATTAATAAGTTGATATCTGATGAATATTATAGTTACGCATAATAATCACTTATAATAATTTGAATTACTGATCTTTAACCAGTGTCCCACGGAGCACCCAGCTACCACAATTTTAGAACACGAAAATTTGTCTTATACAATGAAAGAATCTTTGCCATTAAAAAAGGTAAAAATTATGTTTTAAAATTTGTATATTCAAACTATTTTTATAAAAAAAAAAGTTTTAAGGGCCTAATTTAAACAAATCTTATCACGTGTGTGAAATGATAGGTCCTATGCCTATTTCGCCAGAACAAACCATTTTGGTATGTTACGCATATAGAGCTAGAGTAATAATAGCTCTAAAGTGAATGTCAGATATTTCAAACTAACAAGCCGGTTCTATGTTATTTCAGTCAATACTTACCGCAAACACTAACTCTGGAAAATTGTTATGATATTAATATCTCACTCTAATTACAGAGCCTAAAATTGTATGTGAAATATTGGTTTAATGTTCGAGATAAATACTGAAAGCTGTCAAATAAGCATTGGGTCAACAATCGTGTTAGCCCTTTGCGGCGCAGGGCAAATTCATTGCATAAGTATCGAAATTAATGACTGACACCGGAATTTGAAAACAACTTTATTTGTGAATAAGAAAACGCTGTATTTCACGCATTCAATAAACCGTAATATTTTTAAACAAAATTCTGGTGCCAACGTGGCGTTTGGGAATTAAAATTAAGTGGTATATCTATGAAACCAGTGCGCCGCAAGGAGTTAAACGATATTTACCATAAATTCGCACGTAAACGCCACACCTTAGATAACTCGATTTACTACCAGAATTAATTTCTAAAAAAATAATACTTGCTTGTGCTTAACACGCATTTGTCTTCTTTTTTCCAATAAATTTTCTGGTTTTAAAAAGACTTTACTATACGAGAGAAATTACGATAATACCAAATTAACCTATGTAAAGATTCTTAATCATTCAAAATTAACTAATAACTATGAAATAATATTAAAGGTGGATTCCAAAGCATTATAATCTATTTAGAATTTATGAATGAAAGTGGAACTTTTCTATATATAAATAAACTATTTCTAGAGAAATTGTTGCACTTCTTTTTTTTTTCCATAATTTAATTTTTCCAACTGCGAAACAAAAGTTTACCTTATTCAATGAAAGAATTTTTGCGACTAAATAAGGCGAAAATTATGTTTTAGAATTTAGGAATTTAAACGGTTTTCATAAAAAAGTTTTAAGACCCTGATTTAAATAAATCTTAACACGTGTGTCAAATGATAGGTCTCATGCCTATTTCACCAGAATAAACTATTCTGATATATTACGCAAATAGAGCTTAGTGTAATAATAGCTCTAAAATGAATGTCGGGTATTTCAAACTAACAAGCCGGTACTATGTTATTTCAGTCAATACTTACCGCAAACACTAACTCTGGAAAATTGTTATGATATTAATATCTCACTCTAATTACAAAGCCTAAATTCGGCAATATTGGTTTAACGTTCCAGAGAAATATTGAAAAGCTGTCAAATGAGCATTGGGTCAGCAATCGTGTTAAACAAGATTTAATCCAAAATTCACCTATATAAAGATTCTTAATCATTCAAAATTAACTCCTAACTATGAAAGTTTATTAAAGATAAACTCCGATATATTATAATCTATTTAGAATTTGAGAACGACAGTGGATATAAATAAAATATTTCTAGAGAAATTGTTGCACTTTTTTCCCCCAAATTTTCTGCTTCTAATTACGAACCAAAAGTTTCCTGTAGAATTTTTAAGTTTTATTTTGAAATAAATTTATAATAAATATTTACGAGAAATATTTATGAATATTAAAACATCATTAAATACTAAACCCCTTTGGAGGAAAGGATGTAAAAAGTCGTATAATAAACAGAATGTTTGCAACATTGAGGCAAAGCAATATTATATTGAATTTTTCTAACATTTATATTGGGTTTTTTAGCGTCAGTGTTGTAATATTCGAAATTTGAAAAAGAATTTAAATGCATATTTCATTTTGGTTTCCTTTTATATTCCGGAAATACGATTAATAAACAGAAACTGCAATTAATACATTTGGTTTTAAATAATTACAGACGTATTTTGATTGTTATAATTATAATTTTTCTTTTAAAATTTCCGTTATGAATGCGCATTTCCTAAATATATTATTAGAATAAACCATTCTGATATATTACATGGATGGAGATTAGAGTAATAATAGCTCTAAAATGAATGTCGGGTATTTCAAACTAACAAGCCGGCACTATGTTATTTCAGTCAATACTTACCGCAAACACTAACTCTGGAAAATTGTTAAGATATTAATATCTCACTCTAATTACAGAGCCTAAAATTGACTGTGCAATATTGGTTTTATATTCGATAGAAGTATTGAAAAGCTGTCAAATAAGCATTGGGTCAGCAATCGTGTTAAACAAGATTTAATACAAATTTCACCTATGTAAAGATTCTTAATCATTCAAAATTAACTCCTAACTGTGAAAGTTCTGTAAACATATATTCCAAAGCATTATAATCTATTTAGAATTTAAGAATTACAGTGGAATTTTGTAATATATAAATAAACTATTCCAAGAAAAATTGTTGCACTTCTTTTTTTCCAAATTTAGTATTTCTAATTACGAACCAAAAGTTTTTTGTACAATTCTTTAGTTTTATTTAGAATTTAATTTGTAATAAAATTCACAATAAAGATTTATGAGTGTTAAATAATAATTAAATACTAATCCACGTCGGAAGAAAGGATGTAGGAAGACATAAAATAAACATAATGTTTATAACATTGAAGCAAACAAATATTGTATTCAATTGTTATAATTTTTATTTGGGTGTTTTAGTGTCAGTGTTGCAATATTCAAAATCTAATTTTTTTTTTTTTGAATGAATGTTTCATTTTGGTCTTTTTTTATATTAAGTAATTATGATTAACAACAGAAAATGCGAATCATGCATTAAGTTTTAATTAATAACTGGCGTATTTGATTGCCTAAAGTTAACATTTTTCTTTTAAATTTTCCGTAATGAATTTCTAAATACAAATAGAGGCCGAATTGACAACCTTCGTATGTTAAATTTTTGTAGCTTTACACCGAATATCGGCTTCGAATTTTTTATGCATTTTTGTATGTATATTTTTACATATTTACATGTTATACCTATCACACAATTTTGAAATTTTTAAATGCTATACTGGCACACATAAATAATTTTTGTGGAAAAAAAATCCTGATTTTTATAAAATATAAAATATGATTTGAGTTTGTTAAAAGATTGTTGTTTTTATTTCACACAATTTGTTTAACCCTTTCCGGCACGGGTAAAATCTGTTAGTAAAATGAGAAATTATCGACTGACACAGATATTCACAAACGAATTTTTTAGGTATTTTGAAATCCTTAATTTTAGCTTTTATTGTAAAACCAAAATTTTAGTAAAATATTATTGGTGCCGTTTGCAAGTTTCGGAATTAAACATAGGTATCCCAGACCGGGCACAGTGTGCCGGAAAGGGTTAACGGAATAATGAATCAGTCATAGGGGACACAGTAACACTTACACATCAGGGATATGCATAATATAAAATATGGAAATAAAACACATGAAAACTATTTATAAAATGCATTTCAATTCCAAAATAAAATTTAAACGTATATTTAAATATTTTTAATACATAAAAATGTTCTATTACGGAGTTGCTGACACTACTTGATTACCCCGTAGAGCAGTTTTAACACATATTATATAAATCGCTAAACAACTTGCAAAATTATACAAATTGGCACAATTTTTATTTTAAATAACGAAAAAATAAATAAATTAGTAAAATATTAACAAAAATAAAGATAAATCGTCGAATTAAAAATCACTTGCTGACTTAACAAACACGTGTGATGTATTTAACGTCAAATGAATGTGACATTCACGATAAGCCTCTGCATTCGCATTTAATCTTATAGTTTGACAATAGTTGTTTTGGTCGATAGGATTATCAAGTAGTACCGAACTGCATAAAGAAACATCTTTATAACTCCAAAAACTCCAAAAATCTTATTAACTAATAGTTGACTGCGTCAGGTTAAACGTCTCATTTCCCAATATAATATATTTGAACTGAAATTTGAATAGAATATAGGTCACGAAAATTCGAAGATTATGGAAAATAGGATTACAAATACATGTCAACTAATTATTCGATTGACTGCACTTTTTATGCAAAATACATGTTTTTTATTGTATTTTACATCCACTTTTAAAAATAAAAATTCTCGAAAGTTTTTATACATCTTTTATCAGAACGAATATTTCGATAGCCCGAAAAATATATTTCCTTATAATCGAGATTACTAATATTAAATAGGCCCCTTTCTCTATAGCATACTAAGCAAACACCAAATTTCAAGTCTCTGTCTCAATTTGTTCGGGAAATGAATGAAGGATTTTATTTGGTTCTACAATTTCTGATTACTACCATTGAAAACTTCCGCACGTAAACTTTAATCATATCAGTCATTTTTTACGGATTTTTCACACCACTAAAATTTTGTGGAACATTGTAACTAAATGAATCACCGAAAGTGAAGCATGTTTAGCGTTCAAATATGTCAAATATTTTCTTTAAATTTTAGTTATAAGAAAATCCATACACGTTATCAGCAATATTGAACAGAATATTTCGTTTTATTTAAGCACATCATTCATGGGCACTTGATATCTTTCACAAATATGGCAAAAAAAAAAAAATTCTATTTGCTTCACTAATGTCGGATTGCCCCAGAAGTATAATCGTTACTCTTACTAAGGTTGATTGTCACAATATGATAGAACTACTACCGCTGAAATGAACTTCCAGAAGTAAATGTTAATATCAGTTTTTACCATTATTTTTGACGAAAGATTTCCATTATTAAAGTGTCTGAATAAGGATAAAATTTCTACTTAAGTTTATGGGTGGAAGTTTGCCTTGGAGTTAACGAGCTCCCTACGAAATTGGTTACAGTTGAAGCTTCGCTATTTTAAAATATGTCTCTTCCTCTTACTTAATAGCTCCATTATAGTAATGGGCGCAATGAATGATTTTATTATTTGAATAAATCATCCAAGCATGCACAGAAAAGTTTTTTTATATCCAATTTTTACCGAAAACTTTGTGTCTTTTTTTTATTAATTTAGAAATAATTTACGAAATCTTTAAAAATATAAAAAAAAAACTTTTTATCTTAAAAAGTTCTGATGATAAACGATTAAATAAACTATTAAGTTTGACAACCATGATGTCTGGTGGTTCTTTATTAAGAATAATATATACATATATTGAAAACTATGTTTTTGCGCACGAGCGAATGATTAATTTGGTTGCACAATCATTTTATTATCAAATCACAAATTATCGTCTACAGTGGTTACTACAGTTTTCAGTCTTTTTTATTCAGAAATTCGAAATTCATGCCATATATTTCTTGTGATTTTAATTTTCAAATTTAAGTTTATTATTAAAGAAAGAAAAAAAGATTGTTATTCAAAGGTCCTTTTAAAAGTTCTGATTTTCAGGGATGCGATTTCTTTTCTGCTCACCAGTGTAGTCTTAGAGAAAACTTTATTTTATTTAATCGGAAAATATTGCGATGTAAGAAAACCACAAATTCTCTAATATTATGCTGGTATGAAATTTTTTGCATACCAGTATATGGCAGAGAAATCTCCTTCCTGGATATTTTGAATGGAAAATGGAGTTCAGAATTTTAGCTCTGATCTAGAATTATACATGTCATCTGCAGAGTTGAGGGCATTGCAATAATAAAAGAAATTTGATACCTTAGTTGGAGGGGCTTGATTATAGTGTAATTTTGGACGGGTGGCATAAGCAGTATACCAGGACAATTTTCCATCCTCTGCTTCAAATTTTATGAACATTTCCTAGTTTATTTATATTATTAATATGGTCAGAAACCATATTAAAAATGTATGAAGGTAAGAAATTAGATAAGAAACAGAATAAAAGAAAAAATATACTTAGTAAGCCTCTGGATGTTCTAGAAAGTCTAAATCAAATTCAGAGTCCGTTTCATGATTAGAAAGTTCAATGAACTCAGATTCATTGTTATCAGATACACTGATACATGACTCTTTATCTGAAAGTTCTTGTAAATTACGCAAATAATCTTCAAGAGCCAAATAAACTTTTTTACACATCTGGAGAGGCTTTGTACTGAGTTTGCCAACGTGAAGCATTCAAAAGGACATGTTTAAAGAGGAAAGCACAAGTCAGACTGAACGGATTGTCTAGATTCATTGAACACCAGAGATATTTCTAGGATGGTGAAGGATTATGATTTGCTAGTCTGTTATCTACAGCCAAAAAGAACTGATTAGCATTCTCCATACGCCACCCCCTTCAGTTGATGGTATATAACAAATGAAATTTATTTGTTCAGAAAACTATTATTCAATCACTTAATTATAATAAAATTTCAAAATGAAACACATAGCTTCGACGCTTCTCGAAACAATAAAAATGCACGAGTTACGATTCAAATGCCACACAAATGTGGTCCATACCTGAAGATTATGGCCACATATACATCATTAAAATATATCATGAACAGACACTTTAATATGTTCTTAGGAGTAACATAAAACTATCTAATTATAAAATTTAAATGAAATTATATTTAAAATTACTTCTACCCTCGTACTTTGTAAATACAATGACATTTTTAAGAGACTAAATTTACTCAAAAAATTTCAAGGAAATCTCTCATCATTAAAATATTTTAGTAGTTGATCATAACGTGCATTTAAAATAAATCATGTCTTTGATAACCATTAATTATCTGAATTCAATACCTTGGAAGAACTGCTTTTTTCTTCAAAAAATATCTATTTCAATGTATTTATCGATTGTTTGTCAGAACCTAAGGAATACTTGTGTACTTTTTTAGTTTCTTCGTTCAATCTATGTATCTATCTATCTATCTATCTATCTATATATATATATATATATATATATATGTATGACCATTAGATAATACTACAAATCAATATCAAAATATGAAATAACTCGTAAAATAACAAACTATATCCAGGGCTCCCAAATTGTCCGCCAACTGAACATCAATATTTTTTTAGAAAGATTTTCGTTTTGGATTTTTCTTGAAAATTGCGGAGAAAGCACCTCCAGAGATTAATTTTAGCATAAATTCTGAAGAAACCTATTACGAAAATTTCCGCTAAAAAATATTGGTGTTCAGTTCGCGGACCATTTGGGAGCCCTGTGTATCAAACATAGAAGTTGGCAAAAATTAGAACAAAATTGGAAATGTTGTATTTAGCTCGTTCTCAAGGGCAATGCTAAATAGACACATTAATTGCGATTAATTTCTGATTAGAAATCAGGATAAACATAGAAATGATTTCTAAATTGCCCAATTAATCGCAATAAAAAATATAGTTCAAAGAAAAATATTAGAAAAATAATAAGACAAAATATATATATATACACACATTTATATATATATATATATATATATATATATATATCCCTCTGTCCCAAATTAGTTGCGACATTTGAATACTTTTGTTCTGATTATTGATATTTATGATTTCATGTTTCTGTTTTAATGTTTTTGAGAGAACTTTACTATCTATCTACAAAATTTACTTACCTAGCATTCCCCACGATATTCCACAAATCAGTATTGAAGCAGTTTAAAAAATCCCGTTTCACTTGCTACAAAGCCACGCCCATATTTGCTAATATTCTTTTAACACTAGAACCGCGGAGACGGGTCATTTTGACCCATACTCAGTGAAAAGATGTCGATTCGAACCAGATAAGTCTTCCTAAAATAATTTGCAAATACGCTGCGCAAAAATTACTTAAAATAAATAAGTTAAATAGAAATAGATAAAAATTCTGATGTGAATTATTTTTATAAAACTTTGGTAAAATTTCCCGCGGTTCTAGTGTTAACAGTAATCAAATAAAACTATCTTCAAGCTAATCAATTGTAAATTCATTTTCAAACATTTCATTCTAACATTTCTGAAAAGTATCCTTTAGCTTGATGATGCTGCAAACAAAATCATATTCTGTCGAATTTTTTTTTTCTATTAGACTTGGCTTAATGGTGGATGAAATACTTCCCAAAACTTTTTCGCCTTGAGAATTCTGTGTACTATTGATTTACGAATTATAACAGCCTATGATAATCTTCGGAGAGATATTTTTTCGTTTTATTTGGAATCTTTGATTTTGCTATTTAGATTTTTTTTTAAATCTTTATTTTATGTCAGCATTTACAATTTTTTTGTAAACTTACATTCTAAATATCCTCATATTTTAATTTTGACGCCTTTGTCTGCTTCTGCAAATGGAATGTGATGATGAACATTACGATGAACGTTAAATTTAATAGTTGCAGCATTTATGGAATTATGGATTAGCTTACCAATTTTCAATCCTCACTGCAAACATTCCAGTACAGAAAGCTCTTCTTATTATTCATTTCCTTCTTCAGGATATTTTTTCTTATTTCTATTACTTTATATTCGAGTTTCATTGCTTTTGACACCAGTATGCATCTTTATATTCATTCTAGTATAATTTTACTGGTGTCGATTTACTAAAGTGCATCAGAAGTTATCTATGACTCCGCCTACTTGAAATGTCGCAATTAATTTGGGACAAAATTTTCAACCTAAATGTCGCAACTAATTTGGGACAGAGGGAGTACTATATTATTATTTTCTTGCGGATAAAATTTTAAAATTGACACATGAAAATTCATCTTCAATTGTCATTTTCTTACAGAGAATCCTAAATAAATATTTGGTTTATGTAAGTTGGGGGGGGGGGGGTGTAAAAGATACAGTTCTTGAAAGAAATATATTACTCATATGAATTACTATGCAAATAATAAATTTAAAAAAGATGTAGTTACAAATCGACAAGGAATAACTTCTATTTCTGGGACAGGGTACTATTAGTCATTGTAGTAAATTGCCATGAAACTTCTTAACCCTTTGAGTTCTGGGGTGTAAATTTCTTCAAAATTCCAAATGTCATATTGGCACCAGTATTTTGCAAAGAAAAAACCCGGTTAACGATAAACACGAAAAAATGCATTAAATCTTTTTGGAGTAAATTTGGTCAAATTTTCTGGTGTCATTGTGACATTTTGGAATTAAAATTATGTGGTAGAAAATTCTACCAGCAGAGTTCAAAGGGTTAATGATATTTCTTCAATTTATTTAATCTCATAATATCTAGTATTAAATAGGTTAAATAAATTTTTGCTTAACCCTTTCCGGCACGGACAAAATCTGTTACTAAAATAAGAAATTATCGACTGACACCGGAATTCAGAAACAATTTTTTAGATATTTTGAAACCCCTAATTTAAGCTTTTATTGTAAATGTAAAATATTACTGGTGCCGTTTGCAAGTTTGGAATTAGAACTAGGTATCCCAGACCGGGCACAGAGTGCCGGAAAAGGTTAAAAACTAATGGATACGGTCTGGAACGCGAGTTTTTAACCTTTTTATACTATTTAAGTCTGTATTTGGGGGAGTCTAGATATATAAAATAAAACCAACTTCAGTTTTAAAAAATAGCATCCAGTTTGACATTTTAATAAAAAAAGAAGAAAGAAACACAGCTCGTCCAAAGCAGTTCTAACATGATCGTTGCACTGTAGAAAGTTGTGAAAGATGCACTACGAGCATCCTATTGGAAATTTTACGTACGGATATTATTTTAATTTTAGCCAGGTGACTCTTGGTAGGTAAACGGCACTAAAGTTGCCTAAAATATTCCTCTTCTACACAGTGGAGTAGCCAGAGACGAAGGGTACACTTGCACAGGGCACTACTAGTTATATAAAATTTTCTTTTCCTTATCAAATCAGAGAAAAAAACGGCTGTTAAAGGAGGTGGGATGGAAGAGATGTGTTAAAGAAAGTGAAAAACCTTTTAAATTTTAGTAGCATGGAGAGTATTTTGGCCCCTACTCTGGCTACACCACTACTTCTACGTTAATGTTTGAAATCTGGTTATTTAATATATTTGATCGGACAGTATTATGAAATCACACCACACAGGAGTTAATTCTCTGGCTGCAACAAATTTATTACTAATGTTTAAAACATATATACATCATAGCTGCCAACTTTTACGCTTTTTTCGAAGCATAATATTTAATCGGAAAAATTTGCTTTATTCAACTTATTTTACCAATATTGAAGTAAGACAGATTTCTCTTTAAAAAAAATAATGATAAGAAAAAAACCGAAAACAAGGCAGCTATGATATATTTGCTTATATCAAACAGTATAAATGTACAAATGTGTTATATGATAATCTTTTTTATAAATTGCTAAATTAGCATTTTTAAATCTATACAATGCACTTAAGTATTTTTATAGCTCAGTAACCTAATGAAATACATGAATATTTTAATTTAGAATACATGTAATAGACGCTTGATAAGTTTAATTTTATTGAATATGTAGAGCGAAGTCTTCTTTCTGTAACTGCGAGTTTAAATATTACGATTAAAATAAAAGCAATTTTGTTCAGTGTTTCTAAATAAAAAATTAAAGCGATAAATTACCAGCTAGGCTAATTTATAAAAAATCTTGTTCAAACAGCTTCAAGCTGTGTGCTAATATTGAAAATACATAGATCCTTTTATTTAAAGTATTTCCATGCGAAACGTTTTAGATTTTTAAATAAATCTATTACAACACTAAAGAAACTAAAAAATGAAGTGAGAAGTTGTAACTTTTTTGTTTCACCATACAATGTTTAAATTTTCTTATAAATAATTAATAAAATTGGTACTAGAATTTAAATTTTTAAATTATAGGAAAACAAATTTCCTTTTAAATCCGTTAATGACAAAGGATATATTTTTTACATTCACTTTCTGAATCATAAATTTTATTACAGAGAAAAATGCTCATTTACATAATTGAATTTTACTGAATTAGTTTTTGGACAAAAATCATTAAATACGATTTTATTCCTTAATTAAGTTGGTCGATAAATGAATGATATGCTATGAAATACAACTTCGACTTCGTTTATTGAAAGAACAGAAAAAAATGGACAGAAATTAACAAATACATGCTAAATAAATGCAACGAATTTTATAACGCTAATTTTTCGTTCAAAAAATATATTCATTGTTACATTTTATTAAGTAAAGCTAAATATTAAAATTCTGAAAAATAAGTACAATATTTACTTATATTTAAAAAAAAAGTTATGTAAATGTTTATTTTAAATTCTGACAAATATTAATTTAATCAATGTTAAAATCTTTCGAGAAATATCATTCTAGAAATATAACAATTTATTTGCAAAATTATTGAATTTATTTAATTGAAAAGCGGATTTCACTAAAGGAATTATTATTTTTTTATGCAAAACTTTTGAAGTAAATCCTATTTTAAAGTCAGTAAAATTTCTTGTTTGCAAATTTTCTATGTCTTATATTAAAACGTGTTAAGAATTTTCTTGAAAAATATATAGTATTTTATATTTAAAAGCATGTCAATAAACTTGAGTTAGTTTTTTTCACTTTGGTTATATTTTGTATATCTATGCATACATGCCCACCTCCGGCTTTTTTTAAACCAAACAATTATACTTCCAACCAGAAATTTGTTTTATTAATGGATTTAAGTTTATTAAAACGACTGCCACATTTAATATCGAGCATATTTAATTTTAAAAAATCTGGTTCAAAGTAACTTTTCATAATTTAAAAAAAGCCGGAGTTTGGCAAGTATCCATATGGTTACTATTGATATGGGATTGGATTTACTGTTACTAATTTTAATAGTAAAGATAGCTTTTTTAAAAAACAAACTACTGTTTATAAATAAGGAGAAGATTCACAATTCGAAAGTAATGGTATTCAAATTCTCATACTTCTACATATCCTGTATATATAACCCTCATATATCCACCCACCTGTTTTCATATATCCGCATTTATTTCCTGAAATACAAGGAAAAATGTGGAATTATTCAAATAGTACTATTTCAAAATTACTCTTAAAGGGTATAGGGTTTCTTAGTAAAATATACCCTTGAGTCAACCACATCGAGTCCTACATGGATCGATAGCTCATAAAAAAAATTCGTTTCTCCCCAGTTTTAAGTTTGTATCTCAAGACCATGGGGGGTAATGGTCCTAAATGCCTGTCTTGGAAAAGAGCGCATTGTGACGAAACTACTAAGCAGATTTCAACGAAAAAAATAAGGGATGTAAAAAACCACCATACGAATGTTTGACAATTTTTTCAGATTTTTTAAAATAAAAGTACAAGTTCTCTAACATTTTTCCTGTTTTTAACTGTACATTTTAATTAAAAATAAACTGAAATTTCTGAGTGATCACCTTAATTTTTTGCATGAAATACTATGAGACATGATGCATATCCACTATCAATTTCAACTTTCTACGTATGGTGCATCATATTAAAAAAAGTGCAAAATCATATCCGGCGGAAGTGGGGCGTGTCTCGGAAAAATTTCACGCCTTCTTTTAAAAATACCGTGTGAATAATTATGTGAGATTTGAAAAGAAGGCGTGAAATTTGTCCGAGACACGCCCCACATTACCGCCGGAATATGATTTTCCCCTTTTTTAATATGATGCAGCATACGTAGAAAGTTGAAATTGATAGTGAATATGCATCATGTTGCATAGTATTTCATGCAAAAAAATTAAGGTGGTCACTCAGAAATTTCAGTTTATTTTTAATTAAAATATACATTTAAAAACAGGGAAAATGTTTGAAAACTTTTTCTTTTGTTTAAAAAAATCTGAAAAAATTGTCAAACATTTGTATTGTGGTTTTTTATATCCCCTATTTTTGTCGTTGAAATCTGTTTAGTAGTTTCGTCACAATGCGCTCTTTTCCAAAACAGGCATTTAGGGCCATTACCCCCCCCCCCATGGTCTTGAGATACAAACTTAAAACTGGGGAGAAATGAATTTCTTTTTATGTCTGATCCATGTAGGACTCAATATGGTTGACTCAAGGACATATTTTACTAAGAAACCCGGCTATACTCTTTGTTGCTAAAGACACATTTAACACCATAGGGATGACATATTGCTATATGTGCCATTTAGGGGCTTCAGAATCCTTCATTATTCTCACTACCGTAATTTCCGGCCTATAATCCGCGCATCAAACAATTCTTTTTCGACCCAGAAAATTTCAGAAACAAAATCTAAATTTTTAGATCGCGGTAAATATTTGGCATCAATTACTAAATCAAATTTCTGGGTCGAAAAAAAATTGTTTGATCCGCGGATTATACGCCGGAAATTACGGTAGTTATTTTTTTAGTGTAATGCGTACCTAATTTAAGTGATGGCATTTTCGTGATTCAATTATAGAAAATTTGCTGTTGTAAAAAACTGGTGGGAAAAGATAATTAGTCCATTAATAATAATAATTATTACTCCCTCTGTCCCAAACTAGTTGCAACATTTGAATACTTTTGTACTGATTATTGATATTTATGGTTTCATGATTCTGTTTTAACATTTTTGAGCGAGCTTTACTATCAATCTACAAAATTTACTCACCTAGAAATCCCTCGACCATTCCATGAATCAGTATTGAATTACCGTAATTTCGGGTGTATAAGCCGCGGATCAAACAATTCTTTTTCGACCCAGAACTTTTTAAGAAACAAATGTAACTTCTTAGATCGACGTAAATATTTGTTTTCAATCACTAAATAAGATTTCTGGGTCCAAAAAGAATTGTTTGATCCGCGGCTTATACACCCGAAATTACGGTAGTTTAAAAAATCTCGGTTCACGCGTTACTAAGCCACGCCCCAATTTGCAAAGTTTTTTTTTTTTTTTTTTTTTTTTTTTTTTTTTTTTTTTTTACAGTAATTACATAAAATTATCTTCAATCGTATATTCTTTTCCAACCATTTCATTCCAATATTTATTTCCAACAAAGTATCTTTTAGCTTGAACATGCTGCAAACAAAATCTCATTCTGTCGATTTTTTTTTCTTTTTTAATCAGACTTGGCTTAATTTGGATGAAATATGTTGCAAAACTTTTTCCGCCTTGAGAATCCTGTGTACTATTGATTTACGTATTATAACAGCATATGATAATCTTCTCAGAGATTATTTTCGTTTTATTGAGAAATCTTTTATTTTGCTAATTCGCTAAAAAAAAAAAATCTTTTTTTTTGTCAGCATTTTTACAATTTTTTGTAAACTTACATTCTAAAATTCCTCATCTTTTATTTTTGACGCCTTTGTCTGCTTCTGCAAACAGAATGTGATGATGAACATTACGATGAACATTAAATTTAATAGCTGTAGCATTTATGGCATTATGGATTAGCTCACCATTTTTCAATCATCACTGCAAACATTCCAGAATTGCGATTCTTTTTATTCATTTCCTTCTTCAGGGTATTATTTTTTGTTTCTATTAATTCACATTCGAGTTTCATTACTTCTGACACCTAGTACACCATTATATGCATTCTAGTATGATTTTACTACTGTTGATTTACTAAATTACACCAGAATTATCTATGACTCCACCTACTTGAAATGTAGCAACTAATTTGCGACAAAATTTTCAACCTAAATGTAGCAACTAATATGAAACAGAAGGAGTATTATTAATTCTCATCGCAAAGGTTCAGTCGTCAACCAGGCAGGACGGACGTAGGTTGTTTTGACATCCCTAGTCCAGGCAGAATATTAATGGTTCTTACTTTGTCACCAATTATCTTCAACGCCTTATTTATTCGCAGGCAATTTTTCAAAATTCTTCGATAACATGAGTTGAAGATTACTTTTTAAAAATTACACTGATAAACAAGGTTTATGTTTCTAACTAAGTATGTGGTGACTTTTATATTTTAGGTGGTGTTGTAAAATAATTTGCCATTAAAAAGTTTCCATCACTCACAGATTTTTAAAAAATTCAAAATCTTGAAAATCTGTATTTTGTACTATTTATTCAACACATATACTTTATGAAATTTGTCATTTGGTATTTAGTAATGACAGACTTTTAAATAAACACTTATAAAGGTTAAAATTAATATTTGAAACACGGAAAATATGCATTGTTTATAAAGTTTCAGAAAAACATAGAGGAATTTTTGTAAAAAGGAATGATATTAATAAGAAATTTCATACTTTATGCAGCGGTAAATGACTTATCTGTGGCTGCTCTCTTATAGGCCATTGTTCCGAGTTATATTGACAATTTAAAGCAGACATTGAGCCACTTATATCATTACAATAGCATAAATCATCTTTTCTTGAAAATTCTTATCTCAATCTCGATAAATAGATATCTTTGTATTGTGTTTCAGGAGATTCCAACCTTGCAATCTTGATCCAAGTAATTCTGTTTTTTCTTTGATAAATTTAAGTCTCTCACAAAATCATTTAATAATTGAGTAATTTAATATTGAGTAATTAGTTTTGGTTCTTCATTTATACCAGGAGAATAGTTCATATCAGATGTAGAGGAAGTTTCAGTTTCATCAATTTCCATTTCTACTGCTGCATCGTCATACGTAAAATTCTCTGGAGGTTTCGGTATTTGCAAATTATCATTATGTAATGCTGGTCACATTACTGAATCTAAGTTCGGGTACTTAATTTTATGTTTACTTCTTGCAGAGAATCCTTTAATTTTTGTAATGCATTAATAGCAGTCAGTTACATGATCCTTCGGCATGCGCCATATCAAGGGTATAGCAAAGGACATATATATTTTTGTACCTTTCATCCACGCCCGGAAGTTTGTAGTACATCGTGTTCAACAAGAATGAGGTGTCCATTTCTTATCTTGTTCACCTACTTTATATCCAAAGTACATATGATAGGCAGTCTTTATTAATGGCGTGAAAGCGCATCAATGCTTTTTCAAAGTCAGCTCTCCGCACACATAGCAAAAAGAATTGGGTTCATTAACGCATCCTCTAGACATTTTTTACAGATTGTAGAAGAAAGTAGGATAATTATAATCAAAATTTAATTAAAAAGTCTTACAGAACAAAGAAATAATGTTACACTCGCCCCGAAAGTTTCAACTGTCATGGATAGGCGTTAGACACAAATACTGCGGGGGTGGCTGGAGCTGTCTGTTCAAGGTCGCTAACATAAAATTTATTAGGGGGACATCTGTTTCTGCTTTTTTCCTGTATCTTCTATCGTTGTAATAAGAAAAAGGAATGTTTGTGCGAATCAAATGCATGGAAAAGAATAATGTAATATAATTAAAATGCCTATTCGATGCCTACATACTCCAAAACATATAAATGAAATTTCTCAAAATTGGAGGGTGATAGAAAACTTTTACAAACATATTCTTTTTCAGCAGCTTGAAATCTATAAGAAACACCCAACGTATATAGAGAAACAGAAAATGCATTAAAATTTGTTTATCAGTGTTAGTGGTGACAATTGTAAAAATCATAAGACTCTGGTTCTATCAGGTCCACGTCTGGTTCTCCCGGGTTAAAAATGTCTAAATGTGCTACAGGTTTTTTCTTTCTTAATTTCCGGCATATTCTTCAAGAGTGAAATAAATATGCTTAAAAGCAAACATTTTATGTTACAAAATGTATCTTAGTTGACCACAGTATTTATTTAACTCTTTGAGGTCTGGGATGTAAATTTCTTCAAAATTCCAAATGTCACATTGGCACCAGTATTTTGCAAAGAAAAAAAGCGGTTAACGATAAACGCGAAAAAATGCATTAAAGATTTTTCAAATAAATTTGGTCGAATTTTCTGGTGCCTCTGTGACATTTCGCAATTAAAATTACGTGGTAGAAAATTCTACCATCAGAGCTCAAGGGATTAAATCCAATTATTAAATAAAACTTCTGGGAAAAAACATTTTTCGACTAAACTTCAAATAATATGTAACAAGGCAGCGCTAGTAGCAATACTAAAATTACTTTTCATCAAGTGCTATTAATTTTGAGTTGATTATTTCTCATGATTACCACAAAAAATAAAAAACTTTCATGTTTGAAAAAAAATTGTTCATTTTAAAAAGTGCCTATTAATTCCTTAACTGCTTTGCGAAAAGAATCTTCAACTTTTTTGCTTAAAAAAAAAAAAAAAAAAAAAAAAAAAAAAAAAAAAAAAAAGGAGAGAAAAAAAATGCCACCACAATTTTTCGAAAATAATCTCGCTTTATTTAATAGTCAAAGTTTCTTTTTTTTTAATAAAGCAAATTTTTAACTCAAAAAAGTGTTTGTTCGATAGTTAATTTCAGAAATATGCATATATTTGAGCGAGACGTATAGATACGCCCCGGGGCATTTAAGGGGTTAAATGTCAACTAATTATATGGAGTTACCGTAAGTTTTCAGTAATAGGAGAATATTTTTTAAGCTACCTTGCGCCACTTTTCAAAACAGAAATCTTTTACATAAGCTTTGAGAACATTTGCAAGAGAAATATACTACGAAGTGCAATTTATAAAAATAGCGGTGCGAATAGAGCACAAAAATAGCCACTTGCCCTTGAAAGTTTACGATACCCCATGTATAGATTATGGTTGAATCGAACTTCAAAGCAACAAGCTAACTGACGACATTTTAATCAAAATTCCATTAAAAGTAGTAAAAAGATTATATCACGTGTATAAAATTTATTGCATGAAAATTTGTTCTTTAGTGTAGAAAATGAGCATTTTATATAAGGAAAGGGATAATGACAAGAATTCGAAGTTTCATATAAGTGTGACTATCAGAGTTGTTAGTTCGTTTCATTTATTCAAAGACACTATTGTGGGTTTCAAATATTTGTTGTATTTAATGCAGGAATAATGCCGTTAAATAAGACACAGAGTACTAAACGGAAATACTTGTAGGCAAAAGTCTTGAGGTCTGTCAACACTGGAATGCTGTCATCAATAAGAATTCGAGCAAAGCTGTTAACCCTTTGAGGGGCAAGCAATTGTGAATTCTGAACACCCACCGGAAATTTGTAAAAAAGTTGTATCAAAAAGAGGAAAAGCAATTTCACGACTGTTTTCCACCAAAGTTAGAAAAGTTAAATTTAATAACATTTTTCTGGTGTGAATCTTCATCAATCGTAGGTGGTATATAATATATACCACCGCCCCTCAAGGGGTTAAACTGCGGCAAAAATGATACCACTATTTTTTATGATTACCTCTAGCATGCATAGTGAGAGTAGATTCGATTCCAATCAAGTGATTATAAATCAATTTGAACCACAAATAACCAGGGTACATTAGAGGTGTTTTTGGTCGAAAACAGCTTGATGCTTTCATTTAAGTATGGGATAAGATAGGTCATATAAATTATAAATATGGAGTAGAGAAGTTGAAAAGTTTAAAAGGAACATTATGCTAAAAGACATGAAATAGATATGGCATACAAGTCCGTGCGAAATGAGGGGCGAAGGGGGCGCCAAACTTATACTAAAAACGTTATTTTTTACGTGTTTAAAAAATATGTATATACATATTGGGAATTTTTTTGTGACAGAAACATACATTCTCAAAGTAGCACATACTTTCAATATTAGAATACAAAAGAGGTTGCAAATGATACGCCTTTAAAGTTCTATAAAAAATACGAAATATGTATTCAATAGAATTTATTTGTGTTTCAACACTTTTAAATATTGTGACACATGTTGCAAATTTCAATGGGAGTCAGGGGGGGAGGGGAGCACTAAACTGAAACTTTGTCCTGGCGCAGTTTTCTCTTCACACGCCGCTGAAGGCATAAAATATTTTAAGATATTAGAGTATTAATTAATCATTTTTGAATGAAGAAACAATGTAACATATGATATAAAAAATTAATCAGATCAAATTGCGGCAGTCTGCTCAAGTTTTGACAGTCCAAGCTTCCAAGCTGCAGCATCCAAGACATAATTCTTGTAATCAGCAGATCGTCAGTGAGTGCTACATATGACGTGCAGGATTAAAAATTTTCCGTGGTTGATAACCCAGGGCTCCCAAATGGTCCGCGAACTGAACATCAGTATTTTTTAACAGAAAATTTCATGATACGCTTGAGCTAGAATCAACTTCCAAACGTGGTTTCTTGACAATTTGCAAGAAAAATGTAAATAGAAAATTTCTCTAAAAAAAATTCTGATGTTCAGTTCGCGGACCATTTGGGAGCCCTGATAAGCTTTCAGAAAGATGGGTTATTTTTTACATCGCAGAAGCACCAATAACTTCAGCTACTCTCCAATATAGTGGCTTGATATCCGGAAGTGACATATAAATGCTATGTACACAGGCAAAATTAGACGAGGCCTGCAAAAAGATAGATAAAAGTTACCGTAATTTCGGGTGTATAAGCCGCGGATCAAACAATTCTGTTTGGACCCAGAAATCTTATTTAGTGATTGAAGACAAATATTTACGGCGATCTAACTAGTTACGTTTGTTTTTTAAAAAATTCTGGGTCGAAAAAGAATTGTTTGATCTGCGGCTTATACACCCGAAATTACGGTAATTAATATCATTAATTAAGCAGAAGCTTAATTAGAAACCAAATATTTTGATAATATATTAAAGGCTGTAGGGACAAACTCTTATCATTTAAGACCCAAACCAAACTTTTGTATTAGTGTATTACATAAGCTTAAGAAAAGAACCAGCTTCTTAGTATTTGGGTAACTTTTCCACACAACTTTGAAAGACTTTAATTGTAAATGAAGAAATCAAAATGTTTTAAACTACGAAAAATATTGTCACCAGTAAACTTGTTGCCGTTTGCTGTGTCCGAACTTCAGTTAACACTTGTTACAAAGGAGATGTAATGCTATTTATAGATAAAAAAGAAGGAAAACAGCAGCAACGATTTGTTTGCCAATTACATGGCAATGAGCTCATCTTATGTAATTTTTCGACAAATCCTGACGGTACAAACATGTGGGTCTCAGTGTTTCCTTATCTATTGGCAAATCTGTAAAAAAAATCTGAACTATTTCCTCTCGTACTTTTAATCCATTAAATGACAAAACTAGAAAATAGGAATTTCAAAATTTTTTGTTCAAAGTCGTTTTACACTACAAATTGAGGTAAATCTTACTTTTTTTTTAAATTTCAAAGTTTCTCTAAATAAATATAAGTAATAAATTCTCTAAGAAATATTTTCAACTCTAAAACAGCGGTACCAAAGTAGTTAAGAACCAGCAATTATTTTGACAGCTGCTTCAACAAAACATCAGCGGGTTAACACCTTCAAGGGGGTGGTTCATTTTTTGACCTTTTAATTTTAATTCCTGAATGTCACGTTGGTAGTAGAATATTGGAATGAAAAAATCCCATTTATCAAAAATAAATTGCCATGTATAAAAGCTTTTGATTATTTTGAAATTAATTTTCTTGTAAATTGTGATGTCACTCACTCGTTTCAGCAATTTACGAATAGAAGACCTTGAACCTAAAAGAAGTAAAAAAAAATAATTTGTAATTTGTCAGAAATGACAAATAGAAAGACTTCAACCACTTAATCGTCGCGCCCGAGAAATTCACGGGCTGCAAGCTTCAAGGTTTTTATTCAGAATTGTTTGATTCTAACCAGTTTTATAAAATAGCGTAATTGGTTTTATTCTTGTATCATTTTACTTCTCATTAAATAGGAAGAACTTTTTTTTTCAAAAAATTGTTGGCAATAATAAATTTGAAATTTTATACCGTAATTTAACGCGACCGTTAAGTTGTTAAGCACAGATCAATTACCGCAATTTCCCGCTTATACGCGGCAGCTCAGATAACTCAATTTCATACCAGAATTTGTTTTAAATAAAATGGGGCTCTCGTTTGCTTAGCATTTATTTTATTTCATTCTTTAAAAAAATTTCCGATATAAAAAAGACTACGCCGGGAGTGACAGTATATGTGCTGGTGATGTGTGAAGCAACTACACTGCTCAAAACAATTAAAGGATATTGCAGTTTTTGGTGGATTTTGTATCTGGGAAACTTTTTAGCTGATTGATACATGGTCGACAGACATAGTAGGTTATATGAGAATAAATTACACATGTTTGGCAGAAAAAATGCATTTTATTGCGCATTTGTGTACAAAAAAAAAAAAAAGACAATTTGTGCGTATGAGAAAAAAAGAATAAAAAAAGGTGTTTTCTTCAAAGAAAATCATTTTCAGTAGGGGGTATGGTTTCCACGGGCGGCCAGCAACGTTGAACACCTTTGAGGCATGGACTCAATGAGGCTATTAATGACGAGTTGGGGTATTCTGCCCCACTCTTCCAGAAGAGCCCTTGCCAGTTCTTGGAGAGTTTGTGGGGGTTGTTGGCGGCCAGAAACTCGTCTTCCTAGAGCGTTCCAAATGTGCTCGATAGGATTCATGTCTGGAGAACACGCTGGCCATTCCATTCGAACGATTCCTTCCTCGAAAAGGAAATCCTCCACCAGGTTTGCACGATGTGGCCTGCAGTTATCGTCCATTAAAATGAAGTTATCTCCGATTGCTGCAGCGTAAGGGACTACAATAGATCTGTTGCCCACTCCCTGCGGTCGCGACGATGCCTTGATGTTAATCTAACACATACCATCGGTCGGCGAGCATACAGACCTACAGTATGGAGCCGGTTTCGGACAGTCTGAGTTGAAATCGTGGTGCCTGTAGCCGAGCGAAGGTGTTGTTGGAGAAGAGCAGCGTTCATGTTTCGGTGTCTCCGAGCTGTTAACGCTAAATACCGATCTTCATTGGGCGTTGTTGCCCGTCTACGACCTTGCCCTGATCTTCGGACTGCACATCCACTCTCCAAAACACGATTCCAGATCCTGGAAATGACACTTTGTGACACTCCAATGGCTTGCGCTACTTCGGCTTGAGTTTGGCCCCCTTTTAACCTACCAACAATTCTCCAATCTTCTGAATCTGTCAGATGACTTCTCTGAGACATCGTACTCATCGAAACAAAGCAATCACTGAATGTCGATCATCCTTGTCTTCATTCTCTTTTATCCAGTTGAAAGTCAAATTTCATTCGCTGCCGCTGAAGCGACGTTTTTGACGTCGAACTCAAAATTTGCATACTCCACAGTTTGAAAACCAGAAAAATTTGCATTTGTGATACTCTTCTTCTATTTTCGGCAAAAAAAATTTCGTTTATGTATTTATTTTATATAAAACTTCAAATATCCTTTAATTGTTATGAGCAGTGTACTTCCGGATCGTGTCCCGAAGAACAGCATGAATAAAATCGAGGTAGAATTATACATTCTCACTAGTTTACAGTAGTAAATATAATTTTTAGGCTGTACGCTGAGTTCCAATTAGTCTTGGAATTTCCAGACAAGCTGGAATCATTTCGCTCATCCTAATAATTATTGTAGAATTGTGTAGAGTCTTTTCAAATTTTACGAAAATCTCTTATATTGTTCAGTTACACGAACAATCAAAGTTATTCAGTTACATTACTAATAATTGAAACAAAAATAGCTTCATGTGCATTTTAAGGACGTTACACCCTTTTGAACATAACAAAATTTAACAGACATTTATAAAGTGCTGTAAAACATAATCTCTCTACAATGTGCATTGGGATTAACATTTATAATTCATTTAAAGAGAAATACAAAATTATTCCGGTACACACTTTATATAGGGACAAAGGTTATTTGCGGTGTATTTTAGTTTAGTGTTTTAAACTATTTCAATTTTAAAGAAATTGATATATATTTATGAAGTTTACTGCAAGCTACTTCCTGCGTAATATAAAATCCGTACTATTTACAAGAAACACAAAAGATTTCGGAAACTTTATTAAATCCGAATCATATATTAGCGATGATTTCTCGAAGTGCATTTTTAGTTGTGTTACAAGATTTTAACCACTTAATGGTCGCCTTAAATTACGGTTTAAAAATTCAAATTCATTATTGCCTCCACTTTAAAAAAATATATATTCTTCCTATTTAATGAGAAGTAAAATGATACAAGAATAAAACCAATTACACTATTTAATAAAACTGGTGAGAATTAAACAATTCTGAAAAAAAAAACCGTTAAGCTTGCAGCCCGTGAATGTGTCGGGCGCGACGATTAAGTGGTCAATTTTAACTAAGTTTTTGCATATTATATTATTTGTATAAATGCTGTTGATCATATACATGGTTACACAAAATAATGCGTAAGGGGTTATTGAGTATGCACTATTTTATTAACCCTTTCCGGCGCACTACTCTGTAAAGTTGGAATTTAAAGAAAGAAAAAAATAGGCAATCTATTTAGACGTAGAGGAGTACACAGGTATTGTTTTGTAAAGATTGCACTAACCATTTTAATTATATAGCTGATGCCGAACTGGTAACCTCCCATAAGTAAAGCATTGATAAGCGCAGTGAGAAGAGCATTACTCTGAAGCGCGTATTACAGTAAAACATTTTACCTATTATTTAAAGACAGTAGAGTTTGATCTCTGTGGTGCTGCCACCTAGAACTCATAAGAAAGATTTAAAGTAGCCATTAGAGTAGTTTTTAAAATATTCACGGATTTTTTGTGTCTCTAAACAGGGGGAACTTTAGGTGTTGCCGACCCAGCAACACTGCGCGTTAAGGGGTTAAAGGTGGATTTTAAATGACTTGCGTTTTTATGCTGAACTTCATTTAGTGTAGCGATATATGTTTGAAAAATATAATAAAATTATATGCAGGCACACGCAAAATATAGATACATGGCTATTTGTAGATCTCTGTTTGTTGGATTTCAGTTTTTTATACGTTTTTATTCTTAATTAAATTTTAGATAAAGAGTGGCGTGTATGTGGAGTGCCTAGCATAGCTACCAACTTCTGTGCTTTTTGTTACCAATAAACTATAGCAGAAATTTTTGCATTAATTTAATCAGCAGATTTTGTCGATTAAATAAGACAATACGTTTAAAATTTAGTGGAGATGAATGTCTGGTAGTGACATGTAGGAAGATATACAGTAGTTACAATACGATGCTCTTCAAAAGTATTCAAGTAAGATTACGTCTATTTGTACAAACTGCTGAAAACGAAATTTCAAGCTATTATAAATTTTTAACGCATCCTAACATACCGTAATTTCGGGTGTATAAGCCGCGGATAAAACAATTCTTTTTTGACCCAGAAATCTTATTTAGTGATTGAAAACAAATATTTACGGCGATCTAACTTGTTATATTTGTTTCTTAAAAAATTCTGGGTCGAAAAAGAATTGTTTGATCTGCGGCTTATACACCCGAAATTACGGTAATTGAAAAGTGTTTATGATGTCGGTACGGCAAATTATTTAAAATAATTTTTTAATAAAAAAATGTCCTTATTAAATCACAAAATTTCTGCTATTAAACAAAGATAATTTTTTTTTACATTACAATACTTGTAGCTATAGGGTCCACGATTTGCAGTTTGAGTACTACTGATGTAAACTTTTCCGTTTTTTCTATAACAGAATTTGTACGCTTCAATTACTAGAAATCACATTCCAACAGAATTTTTGCAATGCAATTCTTGTCTTATTTAACGAAAAAATTACTATCTTCAGATATAGTGATCAATAGGTTGCAAAATTTCTGGTAATAAAATATCTAAATTCCTATGAGCCCTTTGATACGTTGGAAACCTGTATAGTTTAAAATAAAATGAACATTCTTCAAATTACAAAAATTATGAAATTCATTCAAAATTAAAAAATAACTACATTTTCTTTGGCATGCTCTCTGACTATTAGTCTTCTTATCAGATCATCAACAATACCAGAACCTACTAAAATGCTAGTCTAATATTCTTAAACAAAGCAATGAAAATAACGAGAATAAAGTTATAGATGAGAAAATGACAAAATACAAAACGAAAAATTAATGTTACTTCTTATGGTCATATATCAACTAAAACGTCCATGCTAAAATAGCAATGGATTTTTTTTCCATACTTACGATTTATTAGTATTTTTTCTACAAATGACTTTCGTTTGAAAACCATTGACCTGCCTTTTGAGGTCAGAAAAGTAATAAAGTACATATTATTATGGGAAATACATATTATTCTGACGATATTCAAAGGAAAAATGATAGAGAAAACAGGATAAAAATTATTGTTTCGTAATGTTTTTTTCTTTTTTTAAAGAGAAAACTGAAAATCTTTCCAATAAAAAGATGAAACTAACTAAATAAACAAAACGCTAGATTTTAAGTATTTTTTCTTATTACTTATCTTTTTTCCCAAGGCCTTATAAAACAGGATAATTGTTTCGAACTTGTACTTTTTATTGAAAAAAAAAGTTGTGGGTTTGAGTGAACAGTGAACAGTGCTTTGAGGCCTATAGCTACAATGGCTGTTGCCTCGATTGATCCAGAATACGCAGAAACAAATACAGAACACTTTATTATTACAGAAAATCCAGTACATACATTTAATACACATCACAGGGACAACACAGACACTCATGCCGCTAGCTGGACTCGAACCAGGGACCAGCGGTGTGGGAGCAGCTGCCGCTACCAACCACGCCACTGGGTCGGCAAGTTGTGGGTTAAAAAGATATTTTCCTTTTATTCTAATTTGGAAAATAGGAATAGAAATAGTTTTACAGTATTATAAGGAGGGTGTGTGTGGTGTAAGGGTGGGTTCTACTGCCATACTTGGAAGCGTGCAAAGGAATGAGCAATGAATAAGAATAATGGGATCTACCCTCACAAATATTGTTCAAATGTTCTGAATCTGAACTGTTTATTCACAATAGTTTTTTATCTCATTTTTATGGCATGTCTAATAGTTTTTCATTTTTGTAATTTGAAATATACACGAATAAGTACAGGATCTTGCATTAATATACCAACATTTTAGAAAATTAACATTTATGATATTTCATCGCAAATGTCTGGAGTTAAATAACGTCAAATGTATTTTTCGGCAATAGTACTATGCATAAGTAACCACCTGTAAAAATCATTGTACCTCTTATAATAACCGCTTTGGATTTGGCAAATGGACAAAGATAAGTGTAAGACTCTTTTTAACTCCATATATACGAGTGGCCATAATTACAGAGGACATTTTTGAAGGACTCGACAAGTTAAAATAATTGAAATATTTATAAACAGTTTGTTTAACTCAGTTTAACACTTTGCGGCGCAGTGGTTTCATACATATATCACTTAATTTTAATTCCCAATCGCCACATTCGCACCGGATTTTTGTTTAAAAAAATACGATTTATTGAATGTGTGAAATATAGCGTTTTCTTGTTTACAAATAAAATTGTTTTCAAATTCCGGTGTCAGTCATTTATTTTAACACTTAAGCAATCAATTTGCCCCGCGCTGCAAAGGGTTAAAGTCTGCTGAAATAAGTTCTAAAATGAAAATGTATTTAAAACATTAAAACAGATAACCCTTTATATAGTGTGTTTCAATACCAGACCGGCAAACTTCCAGCAGATGTAGAGGGCGCAGAGAACGACACCGAATAATATAGCAATGCGAGATCAAGCACGCCGTAGCAGTAAGTTATGATACAAAGAATGTTAAAATTGGGCTAATTTTTTTAATTCAGATTTCTTGATTGGCGCGACTTTTTGAAATGATAAAATTCCACGTATTAAATGACACATTAATTAATCAAACACAACCAGAATTCTACAAAAAAAGGGTGCTAATTAGAAAATCTTTTTTTTCTTTTATGTAGCTCACTAGCACAAAGAAGCAGGGAAAAAGAACTGAAGCACCAATACATTAACCCTTTCCGGCGCAGGCAAATTCTGCTCATAAAATAAGAAATTGTTGATTGACACCGGGATTTAAAAACGACTTTTATAGAAATTAAGAATTCCCAAATCCACGCTTTCATTATAAAAGCGAAATTTCTATAAAATATTCTTGGTGCCGTTTGCAAGTTTAGAATTATAATTAGGTGTTGCCGGAGTGGTAACACTGCGCCGGAAAGGGTTAACCTTTTCTCTCCCAGTGAGTCCAAATGGCATCATGACGTTCCCTTTTTTATTTGACGTTTGAAATGCATACCAGAAAGTTAAAACAGCAATATTTCCTTTACTTAATAAAAGACACTCCGTAGCTAAATAAAGCGAAATTTATCATTAAAAGTTTCTGGTGTAAATTCAGATTCTCTGATCTAGTACGTAATTTCTAGAATGTACTTATTATGGGAATGAAAGGGTTAATGGGACATAAAATATTTTAATTGAAAGGCTGTACGAGAGAATATGGTCAAAATTACGATGTTGTCAGAAATTGTCAGACAGGCGTGACAGACAACCGCTGTTCGTTCAGTTGATTCGGATCAATTGATCTGATGTTGATGTAGGGTTCAGATGGTATCTCGTCGCTCGAATATCTGTAATTGCTGGGAGGATACACGACACGCCAGGAATCTTCCAGAATATAAGAAATTTTATGCGCCGTCACTGTCAAGCTTGCCTGACGGCTTTTGGGCATAATTTCGGCCACTTCCACTAGTACAACTTTTCAAAAAAATTTTCTGTCCCTTTAATGTGTTGCTGTTTCTGTTATTTGTCTCTGTTTCTTTGCAACAATGTTGCCAGTGGGCTGCTTTTCTTTAATCAGATATCTTAATTGGCATCATATTTTTAATTGTAAAATTTTCCTTATTCGCCTTTCTTAATACGTTACTTGATAAAGGAAATTATAAAGCTTTAAAAAATTGGCACGATAGTGCCAATCCAGAAATATGAATTTAAAAATGTAGTCCAGTTGCTTTGTAACATAACTCGCAGCTATAGCATGTTGGATCCTGCATTCCTCTGTGATTCCGAGTCGTTGATGGGCCCCTTACAATTCTTGAAAGTTTGTAGGCCTGCTAGTGAAATACCCAGTATACCGCAATTTCCTGCGTATAATCCGCGGATCAAGCAATTATTTTTAGGCCCAGAATTTTTTAAAAAAGAAATGAAACTTATGAGATTGCTGTCAATATTTTTCTTTAATCACTAAATAATATTTCTGGGCAAAAAAAGAATCATTTGATCCGCGGATTATACGACGGAAAATTCAGTAATTGGGATTTGGAGAATTTCTTACCAGCTAAAAATTAAGAGCATTTTAATTAAAAATTTCACATGGTAATGTGTTTTATGAAAGAAGATCGTCGTCTCAAAAGATATTAATTTGAAATTGGATTGTTTTTGTTGATATTTGTTCATAAAACATCTCTGACATTTAATCACATGTCTTGGTAAATTTATGGACTTTTGCATAACTCGTTTCCGGATGCTTAAAAAACTATAAATATCAAAGATTTACAAATATTTGAAATTGAACACGTAATCTCTAATTATGGGCACAATGTTTATATATCGCATGATGCTGCGTATACGCGACTTAAATAAACATACCGTAATTTCCGGCGTATAATCCGCGGATCAAACAATTTTTTTCGACCCAGAAATCTGATTTAGTAATTGATGCCAAATATTTACCGCGATCTAAAAAGTTAGATTTTATTTTCCAAATTTTCTGGATCGAAAAAGAATTGTTTGATCCACGGATTATACGCCGGAAAATACGGTATATTTAACAAGAAATGTAACTAAAAAAATTTTCATTTTCGATCTATCCCCTTTTTATTTTAATTCATTTTATTTATTAAAAATAATTCTGGTTCGAAATATGTTTTTGAGTTGAACGTTACTGACGACTTGACTATTATAATATTCTTATTAGTACAGAGTCCAAAAATATTTATTCCACTGTTCAACGCGTTTTTATTTTATTTTATTAATTTTTGAGCATGCTTGGTAAAATTAACTTACTTACAAAATTAAGTTCAGACTTTTAAAAAGTTAATTTCAATTGTATAATAGTCTTTATGACAAATTTAATGGAAACTGTATGGTAACAAATATTTTGGTTTCATGAGAACAAATAAACACCACGCTACTCGAATCATTTCTTTGACTATTTTAACGGTGCTGTTCATAATGCGAATTCCCCGTCATAATGTTAAGTCTATGGGCGTTTGATGCATTTTTAAACTTAAAATATATCCTTACGAAATTAATATTTTAAACTTTTTTTGTGTATTCTTCTGTAAGGATGTCTCTTTTTTTTCTTAGTTTGCAAAATAGCTTTAACCCCTTGAAGGGCACCGGTATATTATATATACCACTTAATTTTAATTCCCTTAAGCCACATTGGCACCGCAATTTTAGTATTAAGTTTTGTTTTTTACAATTTACGTGAAAAACAGCTTTTGCTTACTATCATATAAGTTTGTTTATGAATCCCGGTGTCAATCAATCATTTGAACATTTTAGGAACAGAAGGGCTTTGCCCCTCAAGGGGTTAAACCCTTGAAAGGAGGTGGTATATATTATATACCACCTACGATTGATGAAGAATTACACCAGAAAAAATTTTAATAAATTTCACTTTTCTAAATTTGTTGGAAAACAGTCGTGAAATTGCTTTTTCTCTTTTTGAAATATATTTTTTACAAATTTCCGGTGTGAGTTCAGAATTACTCGAACGCAATTGCTTGCCCCTCAAAGGGTTAAAAGCTATGCTTTTTTGTGTAAAGTATTAAATTTTTACTCCCAGTTTGTCAGTTTTTAAATCATAAAATATTAAATTAAAGAAAGAGTTTAGAAACATTTTTAGAACTAAGAAAGAAAAATAAATCCTTTAAGAAGAGAATACTGAAAGAAGAAATTGAAAATATTAATTTCCTGATGAGATATTTTGAAAATAAAAATGCATCAAATGTCCATAGACTTAACATCATGCAGGGGAATTCGAAAGCTGAGCTACCAGCACCGTTAACCTATTAATAGACGGTTGCATATTTTTAAATCTCTAGACTTAGGGCAATTGTACCTAAAAATATAAAGATAAATATTCATTTTGTTTCAGGAAATAAATTCCTTGACAAAATAAGATAAAAATTACTCTTCTTTTAAAAGTGGTGGAAAACCAAAAAATTAAATTTTAACGAAGAATTTATTCGGGTTTTAATGAAGTAAAATGTTTTCTAGACTTACAATTTGCAATTAACCTTCCTACCCTGAATGGGTCTAATCGACTCATAACTATAATTTGCTTTATAGGATTCGAACCAGAATTTTTTTCATAAAGAAAGTTAAATAATAGATGCAGGGAAATGAGCCAATTAATTATATTAAAATATTTTAAATAGCAATTCTGGTGTGAAATGATTTTATCGAGATTGAATAAAGTTTGAACAGGGTAGGAAGGTTAAATGAAATTGTTTATAACAGAAAATTTTATATTATAGAATGCACATTTAAAAATTGTCTCCACTGACATTCCATCTATCTCTACTTCATTTTGATGCGATGACATTTTTCCAAAATCTCAGAAATCTACAACTTCTTTTTCCATATTCCTTCTCTGACTGTCATGACCTTTGAATTTTCATTCTCAATTGGCTGCATAAAACAGAAAAAGGCTCCTCCTCGAATCAATAATCAGGGAGTATCAAAGAAAAAGAATGTCAAAGCAAATTTCAATTTTCATCAAAAATCTGTTATTTTCATTTATAATTCAGATTTCAGCCCTTTCTATTAAACTTTTCTGACATGTAGACATTTTATAACGTTGCAGACTTTACTTATTTTATTTTTATTTTTGATTTCTGGTTGAAATCTTGCTTTATTTCTTCATTAAAAGACACAATCATTTTAGAAATAGTTCGAGTTATTGTTGAAAGAAAGAAAATGCAAGTATTTATAGCAAATAAAGATGAATTTTCCTTCTTTATTTTGAAAATTGTGAATTTTAAGTAATTATTCTGCCAAATGTTATTTATGGGCATGCATTTAAAAAAAAGTACTTTAATTTGTGTGATATGATTTAATAAAAGGAAAAATATAGATTAATTATAGATAACGGTGGTTCATTTTTGGATCATTTAATTTTAACTCCTAAATATCACATTGGCATCAGAATATTAGAATGAAAAATTTCCTTTAATTAAGAACGTGAACAAAAGATTTTATTTTGAAATATGTTTGTTAATTTTGGTGCAATTCACTCATTTTAGAATTTTACGAATAGAAAAACCATGCCTCTGAAAAGGTTAAAAATATAATTGCATGTACCTTATTGAAATATTATATCTATGCTAAAGCGTTCATAGCTGCAAACTTTTACCTTTTCTAACTACCACTATTTTTGAATAGAAAATTGTGCCTTATTTAACTTAAATTTTCGGTGATTAAATAGGATTATATAGTCATGGCTGCCAACTTCTAAGCCTATTTGAGGTCAAATAAACATATTAGAAACAGAAATTGTATTTAGTAATTAACAATCTATATTGTAATACATGACACCAAATACATTTTACATATATTTTACGTTAAAAAATTGTGGTTTCAAACATGTTTATATGATTTAAAAAGGCGTAGAAGTTGGCAGCTCTGTATAGTTAATGCTAACTTGTTTAAATGCGTAGGCTAGGCAAGTTTTATTATAGACACATGTTGTTGGATACATTTAGACTAAAACCATGCTAATTGCATTTGTTGTATTTGTACTTTCTACATAATGTTTTAAAAAAATCAGGAATCACTAATACCGCATAATACTACTTGCTACTCAACCTGGAAACTCACCATATTTGAATAATTATAATAATAAATTTTTTCCCCTATATAATGTGTTAATGCATTTTGCGGATTTTTTAATAGAAATATTGAATCCATAGCAGAAAAAATTGAATAGAAATTTTATTTTATTTTATTTATTGAATATCTATCATCTTAGAAACAAAAAATAGCTATTAAATCTCACTGGCGAAAATTTAGAATAACCAAATAAAAATTCAGCCAGATGCAACAACACTGATTTTGATACTTCATTTCTTTTTATAGAAAAAAAATATATAACTTAATAATATGCTGGGAAGTCTGGTAAGTTCTTCATAATCTATGTCTGTAGCATGATGTTTCGATTTTACTATTTATTTCAATGTTTATTTTACTTTTATTTATTTATTTATTTTTTTTTTTTGAAAATTATCCCTGAAGTGTAAATTTTTCTTTATTTTATTTTTATTTTATATTTATTTTTTGCATAAAAAATTGCATATCAGGTACTTATCACTAATTAAACCAATAAATCATAAATGACTATAAATTTAATAAAAAAAAAAGACATAATAATAATAAAGCGTTCATAGCTGGAAACTTTTACCCTTTTTAACTACCACTATTTTTCAATAGAAAATTGTGCCTTATTTAACCTAAATTTTCGGTGATTAAATAGGATTATATAGTTAATGATAACGTGTACAAATGCGTAGTCTAGGCAATTTTTTTATATTCACATGCTGTTGGATGCATTTAGACTAAAACCATGTTAATTGTATTTTATTTTATTTGGATTTTCTACATAATGTTAAAAAAAATTAGGAATCACTATTACCGCATAGTACTACCTACCACTCATCCTGAAGACTCACCATATTTGAATAATAATAATAATAAAATTCTTCCCCGATATAATGTGTTAATGCATTTGGTGGATTTTTTGTATAGAAATATTGAATTCATAGCAGAAAATTTTGAATGGAAATTTTATTTTATTTTATTTATTGAATATCTATCATCTTAGAAACAAAAAATAGCTATTTAATATCACTGGCAAAAATTCAGAATACCCAAATAAAAATTCAGCCAGATGCGGCAACACTGATTTTGATACTTCATTTTTTATAGGAAAAAAATATATAACTTAATACCGTAATTTCGGGTGTATAAGCCGCAGACCAAACAATTCTTTTTCGACCTAGAATTTTTTAAGAAACATATATAACTACTGAGATTGCCGTAAATGTTTGTCTTCAATCACTGTATAAGATTTCTGGGTCCAAAAAGAATTGTTTGATCCGTGGCTTATACACCCGAAATTACGGTAATATACTGGTAAGTCTGGAAAGTTCTTCATAATCTATGTCTAAAGCATAATGTTTCGTTTTTTCTGTTTATTTCAATGTCTTCTTCTTCTTCTTCTTCTTTTTTCTTTTTTTTTTTGAAAATTATTCCTGAATTGTAATTTTTTCTTTATTTTATTTTTATTTTTTACTTTTTTTTTGCATAAAACATTGCATATCAGGTACTTATCACTAATTAAACCACTAAACCATAAATGACTATAAATCTAATAAAAAAGACATAATAATAATAATATGCCTTTTTTGTTTTAAATTGTATTTCCTTTTACCTTCTAGTAATATAAATTTTAAATTTTGCATTCTTGGTAATACACCGATACAATATTTCGAAAAAAGTAATTACTAGAATAAAAGAGGTGCAATTGCGTCACGATGGTTGCAAAGGTACCTCTGAAATAATTAATTTAAAAGAACTTGCCATGTTTATTTATAGAAATTTTGCTAATTAATAAGTTGGGTATTTAATTTGGAAAATGTGGTACAACTTTTTGAGGTAAAATGTTTTAGCTATAATGCTAAAAGAAAAATAAAAATAAAACACATTCAGCCAGCAGCTTGACATCCGTCCACCTATTTACTTTGAATAAATAACGATAGTCCAAAATGTAATCCCAATCAATCGCTTTACATGATGTTATATTTAATTGATTCCTGAGTTTAAATAAAGAAAGAGAAAAATTTTCAAATTGATATTGTAAAATGTTTTTATGGTGGGAAACAGTGCAACAAAAAAATAAATGCATTTGATTCTAAGAATAAAACTTTCGTTTCAATTTTCCTCTATATTACTTCCAAAAGAATCCAAAAGCATTATAGGAACATTTAAACATACTTTTTTTCGATTTGTTAATATACAAATAATTCCTTTTATTTAAAATGCTGTGCGTATTTGGAATGGAATTGTATATATTTTTATAGATAAAATCATTCTGAATATAAAGAGATTTTTTTAATCATATTTTAATAAAAATAATTTGAAAAATATCTGAAACTCTGTTCACGATTCTGTTCAGGGAATTTCTTCTAAAGAATGTCAGATTTTCGACATATACAATCGCATTAAGCAGTAATTATAAATATATATATATAATATATATTTGAAATTTTTAGGAGTAAATCGCATTTATAATAATAATTACCAGAAATCGTGCGTTCAAGGGAATTTTCAGGATAGATGTCAATGTTTTTTTATACAAAAAAAAAATTCAGTTTCGAACACGAAATTTCGCCTTGAATTTTATCAAAGAGGTAGTAACAATTAACTCCTACTAAATAAAATGACGATTGTTATTTATGTTTAGTTGTTGCACAGCGATATATGTGAATAATCACTTTTTTCTTATTTACAAAAATATCCGTTCGTAACTATCGGTGTCAATCATTTTTTTCATCGCCATAGCAACAACAATGCTTTGTCCGTTAAAGGCTTAATCAAGGAGAAGAAAAACTTTACAATTTTAGTGGTAGGAAGTGTATCTAAACACCTTCCCCTCTGGCTATGCCACTGTTCTGAAATAGCCCTATGCATATCACGTTGTACTACTTTTTGAAGATAATAAAATGCACTCTGCTTTTTACTTATGCTAATATATTTTCAACAGAAAACCAGACACGTTTTTTTTCAATTGTGGTAACATAGGATTTGAAAATAGTAGTCATTCCTGTGCTGTAAACAAAAAGTTAAAGTATATGCCAGGGCTCGAAAAATCTACATGCCCGACATCAGTGTTGTTAGACGGCGACTTTTTAAAAATTTGATTGGCACCACTTTTATTAAAGGATAAAATTCCTCTTGATTAATATGTCATTAAACGAAACGTAATTTTACCAATCCAAAGAAGTGGTGCCAATCTGAATTTTTAAAAAGTCGCCGTCTAACAACACTGATGTCGGGCATGTAGATTTTTCGAGCCCTGGTATATGCACAATCACGGATCACCGGGTTACATTTATTTTGACTCACAAAAATTTACTTTTACTAATGAGGAAAATTTGGATTTATCGTAATTTACGGCGTATAATCCGCGGATCAAAGATTTCTTTTTCGACGCAGAAATCATATTTAGTGACAGACGACAAATATTTACTTCGAACTATTAAATTACATTTCACATTAAAAAATTTCTGGGTCGAAAAATGATTGTTTGATCCGCGGATTATATGCCGCAAATTACGGTAAATAATTATGACGCCTCAATTATTTTGGTCGTAAACGAGTTTCAGGCAAAAGTCTTTTCAAGACTAAAGTAATTACATGATATCAATGATTCAGAGTACTTTGACCCAAATGGCCGGTTGCTAACACTAAATTTTAATAGTATTTCTTACATATTTAATCACAGAACTTCTGCGATTTAATAAAGCAAAGAATACTATTAAAATCAACCATTTTGTGTCGAAGCGGTTTCATCCATGTATATCTGTTTTTACAGAAATGCGGCAAGTCAGATTAAATTCGTAATAGATTGTTAGAAATTTTTTCAAACAGAAGTGTCAATGGATGCCATTTTTGTGTATCAACAATTCAAAGCAGTATTTTTCGCGATGTAATTCTGTTACACAGCTTATAGACATCTACTACAATTATATTTGTTTTGAAATTGTAATAGACAAGTTAGCTTTAGTAACATTTTAGCTAGAAAACATAACCAAGAAATCCAAGGTATTCTGAATTTAGAATACTTCTGATTTCACAAGTAAATATCGCCATATTTATCTGAAATCGTCAGTGACCATGTAATGTAAATATTCCTTTTGAAAGAATTGAATGTATTGAATGTAAGCAGAGATAAGAATTCTATAAGTATTAGTTAATTCTTGATTGCATTAAATAATTTCTTGGTGGCATTTATTAACCTAAAGTTCAGAATTTCGCGATGTTAGTGAACATACTTTCGGTACTATGCCAAACTATCCAATATGAAAATACTGTTGCGTGTGGACCACTTTTTATTTTCAGATTTCTTCATTGGCACCGCTTTATTAAAATATTAAAATTCACCTCATTTAATCTAATTGAATTGGCATATTACCTAATGCGAAAACAAAGGGAATTTAAGCATTTTAGAAAAGTGGTGCGAGTCAAGGAACCTGAATTAAGAAAAAACTATGAAACATGACAACACTGTTTTCATATTGGATAATTTGATAAGGTACTTATGGTATTAGGAATGTTTATAATCTTTGAGTGGAATTTAACCTTCCTACCCTGTCCAAATTTTACTCAATTTTGATAAAAACATTGCACACGAGAATTCTTATTTAAAACATTGTAATATATTTAATTGACTTATCTCTTTGAATCTGTTATTTGACTCTCTTTATGAAAAAAGTTCTGGTTCGAATCGTATAAAACAAATTATAGCTATGGGTCGATTAGTCCTATTCAGGGTAGGAAGGTTAATAAATAATTAATGCAGATATTTTATTAAAATGTTAAATTAAATTATGTCTTTAGCTATTAATGCTTAAATATATGTTGAAAATAATTAAATCATACTTTTTTTCTAATTTACAGCTACAGATATATGGATATAATTCCGATTTGTTCGCCAACTTTTCAGAAGCATTAGCACTATGTAAAAGTGACAGTATAGTAGCCATAGCAGTTCTCATACAGGTATAAATCACGTTTCTTTTAATTCACTATTTTCTATAATAATATTTTTTGATCTCTGTTAGAAATTTAGTATTAGGTTTTTGAGAAAAAAAAACTAACAAATTGTTTCTGTAACTGTATCATCTGAAAAGTTTTTTAAGCTAATATCTACATTAACCCGAGAGAACGCGTGTATACCCAAGGTATGAATGGTTTTTGTTTTGTCACTAAAAAAATGCAAATATTAATCGCCACCTTATTTAATTAGAAACTATATTTTAGAAATCTGCGATGAAATTAATTGAAGAATACTTTAAACAATTGGTATTAACACTTCCAAAAATCATACGCTCTGTCGGTCTATCAAGCCCGACGCGCGTCCTTCCCAATTAAAACAGTTTTCATAAACAGCGTTGATGCTTTTTTGCATTTCTTTGTCAAATATTTACCAGTATCTTCCAACAGTAAATTTTGTTTTATTTAATCACAGAAATTTAGTGATCAAAAAAAGTAAAAATTTCTGATTAAAATTTCTTCGAGATCATTTGTAACTTACATAACCAATGGCAAGTACAATCATTAGAGGTAGTGGGGTATCTAGGGAGAGGAGTCTAAATGCTGTGGATACCAGTAATGTTTTAAAGGTTTCTTCGACTTCATTAATAGTAGATTATTCTCCAATTGCATAAGGCGATCAGAACTTTACAAAATTAGTGGTATTAATGACATTTAGACACCGACTTTGGCTACTCCACTTATAACGAGTCCATATGTTTTTAAAAATATATAAACATTTCTTAATACTGTGTCGACCGACGTTTTAGTATATAATAAATTTAAATTTGTTTGGCAATTAAATGTAAAAAAATTATGATTTTTTTTAAACTAAATAAAAAAAAAACCCTTGTTTTTGTTAATAGCAAAATGTTTGCACTTAACCCTCATACGTTGTTCATTTCGAATGTACAGTATTTCAAATGTGCATAGTTTCCAAGTTTACTACCAATATTTTAATACAGAAAATGTCCGTCCATAATACATTCGTCCAGCATAATATTTCTGTCAAAAAGGCCAATTCTACTTCATTTTTATGACGTATACCAAAGGTGTCTCTTAGCAACTGTGAGAGCACTGTTTTTGGAGTAGGTATGCATTTAAATTCTCAGAAACTGGAGTATTTCCAAATCATTTTTGGAGTCTTTGGTCAATTACTTCGGCCAAAAGTAAACATACATATGAGGCTGATAAAATTTGTTATTTATTTCATTCCTTTCAATTCTGATTGAGAAATATTCAATTGTTTGGTGAAGAGGACAATCTTAAGAAATTTGCTGCCTTTACTATCAATTTTGCTTGATGTAGAGTACCTGGGATCCTGAAACTGAAGTCTGTTTGAGACCAAACTCCCAGATAAAGGAATGAGATTTGTAATAATTATTTGTAGTCTTCTCTTGGATGATTTCCGTCATTTAGGACATTTTGGAGGTAGACAAGCATTTTCACGCATTTTTCTTCTAGGAAGTCTTAAACGATACTTTCTTCATCAAAAATTGTCGTGTATTCTTCAAGTGAAACCCACAGACTTTAGAGTTCCGGGGTGGAATTTGCACTTTTTGGCCAATGAAAGCACAAAATCTCAAATCTTCCGGGGAGTACTTCTTATTTTTAGGGGAAGAGGAAGATGGATATTTCCCCTGCATTTAGCACTACTTTTCTTTATACTTCCTGTAGTTTAGTACTGGTAAATTTAGCAACATCCAATTTTGCTTCTTTCTTTTTCTTTTAATGGTAAGTAAAGACTAAAAGTACTCGTTCCTTTAAATAAAAAAAAAAAAAAAAACTCATCATTAGCATTTTTTAACAACAAAATTTCCTCTTTTGATTCCCAATTTACATTTCAATTACCTGAAAAGATGAAACAAATACATGTCTACTACAGTAGTACAAAACACTCAAATATTAGAAATTTCAGCAGTTTGAGATAAATGTGATCAAAATGTGCAACCCATAAATATAATCCAATCTTCTTGAAATTTGTCATAATTACCTTCCTCAATACTTAGACTTTGGGCACGATCAAATTCGTTTGAGAATTACATCTTTGGAAAAACAAAACAGCCTAATATATATGCACATATGTATATATTCATAAGTTAACTATTACCGTAATTTCCGGCATATAATCCGCGGATCAAACAATTCTTTTTCGACCCAGATAATTTCGAAAATAAAATCTAACTTTTTAGATCGCTGTAAATATTTGGCATCAATTACTAAATAAAATTTCTGGGTCGAAAAAAAAATTGTTTGATCCGCGGATTATACGCCGGAAATTACGGTATTTGCCGGAAATTACGGTATTTATTTTTATTAATCTTTGAATGTAATTAAATAAATTTAAGTTTAATTATATTTCTTTCATTTCATGGAAATCAGCAAAAATTATTAACTCTTTGAGCTCTGATGGTAGAATTTTCTACCACTTAGTTTTAATTCCAGAATGTCACACTGCCACTGGAATATTCGACCAGATTTATTTGAAAAAGGTTTAATGCACTTTTTCGCGTATATCGTAAACCGATTTTTTCCTTTGCAAAATACTGGTGCGAATGTGACATTTGGAATTTTGAAGAAATTTACCCACCAGAGCTCAAAGGGTTAACCCCTTGAGGGGCACGAAACAATGTCTCTGTAATATTGAATTGTCACCGGAAAAATTAAAAAAAAATTATAATAAGAAAAAGCAATTTTTCAATATTTCCCTGCCGAAGTTAAAAATAGCAAATTTTGTTAAAAGTTTTTGGTGAGAATCTCATTTAAATTATGTGGGATAAAATATATCCCATCTCCACTCAAGAGGTTAAATCGTCGTTGCTACGATTTGCACATTTTCCCCCACCACTATTTTAAAACTGAAAAATTTCTCTTACTTAATGATCAAAACATAGGATTAAACGAAGCTATTTTTTCTGATTAAAAATAATGGTAGAAAAAATACCTGAAAGTTGTCAGCTGTGATTAAAGAGATACATAATTTTGAAGTCCTTAGGAAGATGAATTATTAAAACTGTCACATGAGCTAACGAATAAATACCGTAATTTCGCGCGTAAGCGCCGCACCTTAGATAACTCCATTTCCTACCAGAATTAGTTTCAAAAAATATATTACTTACTTGTGCTTGGCACACATTTGATTTCTTTTTCTCAATAAATTTTCTGGTTTGAAAAAGACTTTACTAAGCGGCGGCGTATACGCAGGAAATTACGGTAATCCTGTTTTGAATTAGCTACATTAACCCTTTGCGGCGCGGTGGTTTCATAGATATACCACTTAATTTTAATTCCTAAACGCCACATTGGCTCCAGAATTTTGTTTTAAAAAATTACGGTTTATTGAATGCCTGAAATATAGCGTTTTCTTATTTATAAATAAAGTTGCTTTCAAATTCCGGTGTCAGTCGTTAATTTCAATACTTAAGCAATGAATTTGCCCTGCGCCGCAAAGGGTTAAAGAAACACACTACCTTTAAACCATCTCTTGAATTTTGAATAATACTGTAATAGCATGTGGCGGCACAATAATTAATACTGAAAATTAAATAATTTTTTTAAAAAAAATCTTGAAAATGACCTATTTTACTAAAATTTAAATTAAAAAAAAATTTAAAAAAATCTCTACTACTTTTATATAAATATGAATATTTATAAAACATATAATTATATTTTTTAATCCTTTATTAAAATATAGTATATAAAACTGAGTACGGACTTTTAGATATATGGGATTTTACATTGAATATGATTTATTTTCTCTCCTGAATATTAAAATTGAAGGAGTATCAAAAAACTCTCAATTTAAATATTTTTTAAACAATAATTGCAAACTCGAATGTTAAATCCATACACAAAAATATTATGGAGAAAAAGTAAAATATAATTCAAACCAATATCTAAGTTAGCAAAAAAGGCCTTAGTATTTTTTGAACAAGCAAGTTATTAAAATATGAACTTGGAGAAAAGTCAGTTTAAAGTTCTCATTTATAAGGAAAATTGCGCTGTATCTATTAACTAAAATTACAATATCTCGGAATATCTAGGTAAAAAATGAGGTGTCAAAATATTCATAATTAAAGAAATTTTCAGTTAATTATAAAAAAAAAATCGATATTCTGTCCAACTTCAAGAAAGTTTGTCCCTTATTAACCCCTTAAGTGTTTTTTTCTTTTCTGCTCAATACATTGAAAATAACGGATTCCCACCACAACTTATTAAATAAAATATTCGTTACACTTAGACTAAGCATTTCTGCTTTTAAATAGTATGAAATTATTTTTTTCAAAACATAGTGGTATCAAAAAGCTTTAAATGATAAATTAAGCAAATCTTGCCCGAACGGCGTACGGGCAAATCATTTAAGGGGTTGCTTATGGACAAGTTACGAGCACCTTTTACAGAATTTTAAATCTTTTTTAACTGGTTTTTCAAAACAGATTTTTTTTTTTTTTGTAATTGATTAGACTACATAAAAAATGTACAATAAAAATAACTTTTGAGGATAATCAAGGATCCCAAGCACATTATCGGCTCGTACACCAGTCACTCGTTTTTATGGGTTAGTAAATGTCACTAAATGCATGCGACATAAGAATAAATTATGATTTATTACGAACAATTTGTGGTTCCAAGCATATTTGTTTGATCTGCGAATTGAAATAGGCGTCATACTTTTCATCTACAGCTCAAAAACAAGCATGAGTCTTTTTCGTGGGCCCATGGGTATTTTAGATGTATGAATCTGGCAGGAGGACAATTTCTGATGTATGGTAATTAATTCTCCTACAGTTCGTTCGTTGTTAGAATATAAATGTACTGGGCAAAACCTTCCATTCATCAGATTTATTTCGAATGCTAATTTTTTTTTTTGTTATTTGTTCGTTCACTAAAAGCCATGGGCGACAAAATTTTTGCCCGAAATTTATTTTGCAATTTTTTTTTCAAAATTAACTTTTCACCTTATTTATTGCGATAGTATATAATATTATATAAAATAATTCTTTCAATATGAAAACATTGGTCTCGTAACAGGTAAGCAGTTACCGCAATTTAGACAATCGTATAGGAAGAAATAAGTTTGTGCTATTTATTGGGTGGCTCGGAAAGTCATTTCCGTTTGGGAAAATCAATTTGTACCGGAAAATTTTGTCCATTAATATCTAAATATTAGATATCGAAAACAATATCTAATAATTAAATAACAGAATTTTCCGGTACAAATTGATTTTCCCAAACTGAAAGGACTTTCCGAACAACCCAATACAAAGCATTACTTTTAATTACATTTATGCATGTTAATCCTTTGAGCTCTGGTGGGTAAATTTCTTCAAAATTCCAAATGTCACATTTGCACCAGTATTTTGTAAAGAAAAAAAAACGGTTAACGATCTACGCGGGAAAAAAAATGCATTAAACCTTTTTCAAATAAATTTGGTCGAATTTTCTGGTGCCGTTGTGACATTTCGGAATTAAAATTATGTGGTAGAAAATTCTACCATCAGAGCTCAAAGGGTTAAATAGCTGCGCATGGTTCATCTGCGTCCCGCATAGAGCAACAGTGTTCACATGGGTCCTGCAGTTTCCAATATTTTCTCATAGAAAATCTTTCGTTAATTGATGTGAAAAATTGTGCGTTAGAACTAGATTTATATATTTTTAAAAACTACTGACATTTTATCTCTAAAATAACGGGACCCGTAAGACCCCTGGAACAAGTTTTTTTTTTTCTTTTATTTTAACAAAAATTTTTGATTTAAATATCTATAAATTTAAATATTAAACCTTTAATGTTCATCGGTTTCTCTACGAAACCACAAAATTTTATTTTCGATGTGCAACATCGACACCAAAATTTTAATTTAGAAAAATCCATTTTATTATGTATGTGAAAAATCACTTTTTTTATTTATAAATATATTTGTTCGCAATTACCGGTGTTATTCATTTATTTCGACATCTTAACAAGGAAAATGTTACGTCCGTTAAAGAATTAAATAAGTCGAAAATCTCTCTTACGAATAAGTGTTTCCACGTGATTCGCAGTTGAAACACATTGAAGCAGCTGATATTTAAATAAACTGTTTAATGTAAAAGAAATTTTATATTGTTTAATGATCATACTTTTATTTCTTTTTCTTTTTTCTATCAAGATAGGAAACTTGTCAAACGACGAACTTCGTATACTAAGCAGTCAGTTGAGCCAAATTGTATACAGAGGTAAGTTATAAATTGAGTATAAATTAGCTCGCATGTTTGTATTTCATTTTGAAAGATATATTGTTTAGTTAGATTTTAAATTTTGTGCTCTTATAAAAGACAACTGAACAAAAATAAATGCATTAAATAATCGATGTGACAAATGTTTAAGAATGATATTCGTGCTAAATGATAGAAAAAAAATCTGGACAATATTCAGTGTTACCGTCTTGCAGATGGATTATTTATTTTCCAGTATATATATATGTAAAGTAATCTGCCTTTATTAATATAATTCGAGTGAAATGTATTCCTATCTTCGCACATAAACGGAATAGCTAAAGCTATATAATATTTAGACTTGCCAAGAAATGTTTTCCATAACAATCTTAATTTATATACAGTTTAGAGTTAGACGAAGAAAATATTTGAAATAGAACTAGGGATGAGATTTCCGCATTTTTGCACACCAGTATTTTGTTATAGAAAACGTTGTTTCGTTTAATCGGAACAGTTTTGCAGTTTAAGAAAACAACATATTCTCTAAAATAATGCTGGTGTTGAAAAACGCGGAAATCTCATCGCTCAATAAAACAAATAATACTATAATAATGCCGTAATTTCGCGCGTATCCTCCGAACCTCAGATAAGTCGTTTTGCTAATTAAGTTTATTTCAATCGAAATGTGGGTTACTTTTTCTTAGCATTTTTTTGAATACTTTTTTTACAATAGAATTTCTGGTCTGAAAAAGACAGCTGAGCCGCGGCGTTTACGAGCGAAATTACGGTAATATTTTTTCGAATAATACTATATGGGTTGAATTGTACAAACCGCGTACAATTTTAGATCTATTCATTATAACTTCCTAACAAACCAACAATATGAGCAAATTACTACTTTTTTGCAATACAAATATAATTACATATAAGTTAATTTTTTATTAAGAATGCTGCTAGACGCGTACCTGCCAATATTTTTTTAAGTCAATGATAATAAAAAAAATAATGAAATCTTTCTGTTTCCTACATGGTGATAAATTAACTTCTTATTAAAAAAACTATTTTATTTGATGTTAAAAAAAACTGGAGTTTAGCAGCTAGGTATATGCATAGCTGCCAACTTTTACGCTTTTTTTTACCGCAAATTTTCATTTAAAAATTTATTCAATGTTGATCATGGGTTTTCGACGATTAAATAAAGCAAATATCTATGTTAAAAAATAGTGGTAGGACGCAACGTTTAAAATTTGACACCTACGTTATAAGTCCTTTTTTAGACGATATCAGTATGTTGAATTGGGACATTCTGCAGCTATGGCTGTTGTATAAATGATCTTTTATTACATAACTTTGAACACACACGAGTCTTGATAAAATTTTCTTGTTCTTCTTTTATTGCATATATCTGTTTCATCATTTCTCTAAAAGTAATACGGAATATAATAAAAATATTAAATCTACTATGTACCCGAATATAAATACGGCAGATAAATCCGCATTATGTGTGTGTAAAGCTGTCATTAGAAGGCGACACTGGTGTTATGCTCTCGGCTTCGAGAGTTCGTACGAGTACCGTTATTTTACAGCTGAAATACCAGAATATTTTATTTAAAAAATTTAGTTCAAACATGTAAAATTTCGCCTTATTTAAGAAAAGAAACAGAGTAATACGTAATAGTCCATAGTAAAATATTGAAGAATTTCCTGGCCTGAAAATACCCGGACCCGTACAAATCCGGAGTATATTTGAAACCATATTATTTTTTAAGTATATTTGGACCCCCCCCCAATACATATATATATATATATATATATATATGTTCTATAAACTATATATATATACAAGGTGTCCTTAAACTTATGGTACATACGATAGGGGGTGATAGAACACATCAAGACGAGTAATAGTGACTAGGAAACCAAGGTTCCCAAACGGTTTCCTAAGGAGATAGCCGCCATTAAAGTTTAGGGTCCAAAATTTCAAATAAACATAAAAAAGGAAAAATTGATCGATTGCTTTGCGGTTTTCACTAAAACTATTCTTTATGTCTGTATTGTCTTGAAAATAAAATCATAAAGATAATTTTCGAAAAATGCCGATAGAGAGGCCCTTTAGACTTTGGAGTAACGAACAGCCATTTTTTACCGTTTTTTTTTTGCATCTCATTAGATGGTTTCGTAAGCTTAGACTTGAATTTAAGCTCGAAATCTGAATAATTGGAAGTGGTTAAGTAGCACAAACTGAACTGTGTTCAGATGGTTCAAATTTCAAATGATTAAAATTGGTCGATTCGTTTGCGTTTTAAAATAAAACTATTCTTTAAGTCAGTATCTTCTTGAAAATACAAAGATGTTTTCTGTATTGATACAAACAGAAACTGAACTGTGTTCAGATGGTTAAAACTTCAAATGATTATAAAAAACGGAAAAATTGGTTGATCCGTTTGCGTTTTAAAATAAAACTATTCTTTAAGTCAGTATCTTCTTGAAAATAAAATATCAATACAATATCAATTGTGTTGATACTCATTAGATGGTCTCGTAATCTTAGACTTAAATTTTAAGCTCAAAATCTGAATAATCGGGAGTGGTTAAGTAGCACAAACTGAACTATGTTCAGATGGTTCAAATTTAAAATGATTATAAAAAACGGAAAAATTGGTCGATCCGTTTGTGTTTTAAAATAAAACTATTCTTTAAGTCAGTATCTTCTTGAAAGTACATTTTAAAGATAAATTTCAAAACATTCCGTTAGAGGGCACCTTAAGCTTCAGAGTAACCAACAACTAATTTTAACCGTTTTCTTTTGCATCTAATTAAATGCTTTCAAAATCTTATTAAATGTTTTCGAAATCTAAAATTTAAACTTAAATTTTGTACTCAAATTCTGAATCTTTGGGGGGGGGGATTTAAGAAGCGCAAACTGAAGTGTATTTAGGAATTGGAATTTAACCCCCCCTCCCCCACGTCGAACACAGTTCAATTTTGCGCTACTTAAACACTCGCAACGATTCAGAATTTGATCTCAAAATTTAAGTCTTAGCATTTGAAAGCATTTAATGAGATAAAAAAATATCGGTTAAAAATAGTTGTACGCTACTCCAAAGACTAAGGCGCTCTCTATTGGCATTTTGTGAAATTTATCTTTAAAATTTATTCTCTAGAAAACACTGATTTAAAGAGTAGTTTTAGCGAAAACCGCAAACGAATCGGCCAATTTTTCCGTTTCTTATAATTATTTGAAATTTGAACCCTCTGAACACAGTTCAGTTTTTGCTACTTAACCACTCCCAACTGTTCAGATTTTGAACGCAAAATTTAAGTCTAAGCTTACGAAAACATTTAACCAGATGCAAAAAATAACGGCAAAAAATAGTTGTTGGTTACTCCAAAGTCTAAAGCACCCTCTATTGGCATTTTTTTAAATTTATCTTTATAATTTATTTTTAATAAAATACCGACATAAATAATACTTTTAGTGAAAACCGCAAATCTATCAACCATTTATTACGTTTTTTACAATCATTTGAAATTTGAACCCTCTGAACACAGTTCAGTTTGTGCTACTAAACCATTCCGAACTATTCAGATTTTGAGCGCAAAAATTAAGTTTAAGTCTAAGCTTATGAAACCATTTAATGAGATGCAAAAAAACAACGGCAAAAAATGGTTGTTCATTACTCCAAAATCGAAAGCGCCCTCTGTCGGCATTTTTCGAAATTTATCGTTATAATTTATTTTCAAGAAAATACCGACATAAAGAATAGTTTTAGTGAAAACCGCAAATCAATCGACCAAATTTTCCGTTTTTTTTTTTTTTTTTTTTTTTTTTTTTTTTTTTTTTTTTTGTTTGTTTATTTGAAATTTTGGTCCCTAAACTTTAATGGCGGCTATCTCCTTTGGAAACAGTTTGGGGCTCTTAGTTTCATATTTACTATTACTCGTCTTGATGTGTTCTGTCACCCCCTAGCGTATGTGTCATGATTTTAGGGACACACTGTATATATGTATACATACCTTAATTTCCGGCGGTAATATTAGCGGATCGAACAATTGTTTTTGGACCCAGAAATATTATTTAGTGATTGAAGAAAAATATTTACGACGATCTATTAAGTTACATTTTTTTAAATTCTAGGGCTAAAAATAATTGTTTGATCCGCGGATTATACGCAGGAAATTGTTGTATGTATTCAAATCTTAAATTATTACACCCATGACTTTCATGGGAACTATAAGCTTTTTTATTAGCCAGAATGTTTCATTCCGACATGTGTTTTGTTAAATAGTGTAGTTGACTTTAATCTCGCACCATTGTATCTGCCACTAACTAAGGCAAATATTTTACTAAGAAAAGTGGCATCAATCAAAAATTATTATTATTATTTTGAACGCACTCAACACTTATTTGAGCGACGCTTACTGACAAAAATCGTATATATAAAAATAAATTAATAGCTATAATTGCTGATTCTAAATGTTGACACGGATCTTTTAAAAAAAGTAATGAAATTATGATTTAAGAGGGTAAAGCAGATGCTGCCGTTGGAGGTTGCCAATTTGGCCCCTACTTTAATTTCTATATTTCGAATTCATATAGGAATTTAAATAAATAAAATAATGAAATAAATCAATAAATAATTAAACCAGTTGATTAAATTAAATGATAATATTATATTTAATTTCTGGCACGAGCACGAATTTTCTGAATAAAACAAGAGGTGAAATTGGCAACCCTGGTCTCGTCTCTATTGGATGAGCATGCAGAAACTGGGGATCTATTCTCAACATGCGAACTATTGCTTGTTTATATTGGATGAGGGCTTCATAAATCCTTTTAGGGGCGCCATTTGCGAGGTGCGAACGATCAAATTTTATTAACAAACTGACAAATGTCAGAAAAAGTTTTTAGCAAAATTAAATTCTCAGAATATACGTGAAGAAAAGGTACAACGATTATTTTTTTAATTGATTTGAAATGGTAAAGAAAATTTTATAAAATAGTGTGTAGCGCATCTGGACTCATTGTCTCATTGCTACGCCATTGTCTGTTTTTGACACTAATCATGCTGAAACTTTGTGTAAAAAATTCGTTTTTATAAGGAGAAAATTTCTATTCCAATTTGCCGATGGAATTTTGTCCCAGCGGGAATCAACCTCTATCAAAACTGTTAGAGTTCAAGCTTCACTATTTTAAGGATATGTCAATTCCTCATTATGAGTAGTTCTATAATTTCTACCAGTAACAACGTTGAGGAAAGTCTATTTTTTTACGAAAGAAATGTCTACGGCATTTGAATAAGGCAAAAATATCTATTTAAATTTATTTGCGGAATTTTACCCTGTTAATCATTAACAATTACAGCAGTTTTTTTCTTTATGTAGTCATAATAAAAAGGTACTACTGGGCATGAAGACTTATGCGTGCAAACATTCACCAGTTAAAAAAAAAAAATAGATGTTTGTTTCCTTACTTATGATAAAAGTTTTATTAGAATAATATAGGGATGAGATTTCCGCGTTTTGGACACAGGCACTTTATTAGAGAAAATGTTATTCAGTTGAATTTCAAAAATATTCCGATTAAATGAAATAATATTTTCTCTAACATAATACTGGTGAGCAAAAACGCGGAAATCTCATCCCTAATAATACGTTTAACCCTTTGAGCTCTGGTGGGTAAATTTCTTCAAAATTCCAAATGTCACATTGGCACCAGTATTTTTCAAAGAAAAAAAAAGGTTAACGATATACGCGAAACAATGCATTTAACCTTTTTCAATTAAATTTGGTCGAATTTTCTGGAGCTGTTGTGACATTTCGGAATTAAAATTATGTGGTAGAAAATTCTACCATCAGAGCTCAAAGGGTTAAATAAGATGATATCTTCGATGGATTTACTAGTAGAATTTTTTCACATAGTTAATCAGCGACTGCGGAAGCGGTTGCAGTTGAAATTTCACCATTTTGGAAATACCGTAATTTCGGGTGTATAAGCCGCGGATCAAACAATTCTTTTTGGACCCAAAAATCTTATTTAGTGATTGAAGGCAAATATTTACGGCGATCTAACTAGTTATATTTGTTTCTTAAAAAATTCTGGGTCGAAAAAGAATTGTTTTGTCTGCGGCTTATATACCCGAAATTACGGTATGTCGATTTCCTTATTGTCGTAATTAAATGTGAAAAAAATATGCTAGTGACGCATCTACATGCTAATTAGCATGGATACCCCTGCTTTCGTTTTAGATCCAGTTGTAATTGCATATATTAAAAATTTAAAAGTTTAAAACATACCTCTCAAGATAATAAATTTAATTTTAAATCACAAACATATATTAAAATAAATGACCACAGCTTTTATTTTTATAATACAACGCACGAAAGAATTATTTACTTTGGAATTTCGTTGAACGATGTTCCAGATTTCTACAAAAAAAAAAAGTATAAAAATAAATAACGTAGATTTGAAATAACTACTTTTTCTGTTTCTTCCAAAAATAATTGATTTTCTTCTTTTTCTGGCAAATGTTCAAGCAGCTAATGTTTCATAGTTAAGAGGAATGTCGTTTAAACGATTGCAACGTTGCAGAATTTTTATTTTTAGTATGTTTACAAGGAAGCTACATATTTCTTATTTACTCATATTCAAAGGAAGAATATTTCAAACGACAATTTAAAACATACTGCATATGGATGCAATTAAATTTATTGTTTGTCAACATTTTAGATGAGGAATTACAAAATATATGTTTAGTTACTGCATACTGAAATTATATTATATTTGTGAAACGATTTTATACAAATCGTAATATGGTATTTCTTTTTAATTTGTATTATTATGTAAAAATATAAAAGAAGTACAAGTATAATTAGATATTTTACGAAAAAGTATAAAAATGCACACAGTTTATGTATAATCCAAAGTAGTCGATTAATGATTTATTTTAAATTTTAAACATTTTTTTTTACCGCGAGTTTTCAACTAAACAATTAACAGACTAATAACTGTATAATAGCTGCCAACTTTGAAGCTTTTATCTTACCGCAAAAATTTAAAGAAATATTTGACATATTGAGTCACACACTTTCCAATTAAATGCGAAAGGTTTTACTGTTAAACTTTAGTGGGAATGCCAAAGACAAATTAAACGCATTTTCTTGAATTCTTTAGAAAAATTAACTTTAAACAATTCAGAATTTATTCTTTCTTTTCAACCTATCTTGCATCACCTGATTAATGTTTGGCGGACATCTAACAACATCTTTGACAGCATTTCGTACATTTTTAACCTTTCCGGCACACTGTTCCCGGTCTGGGATACCTAATTTTAATTTCAAATTTGCAAGCGGCACCAATAATATTTTAGTGAAATTTTGCTTTTACAATGAAAGCTTAAATAAAGGATTTAAATATATGTCATATTTTTTTCAATACCGGTGTAAATCGACAATTTCACATTTTACTAACAGATTTCCCTCATGCCGGAAAGGGTTAAGACAAAAAGATCTGCATACAAAAAAGAGAAATTTTGCCTTCAAAAATACCTGTGGAACTATACCTCATCGATAATAGGACCCTGCTCACTAATGAACTTATTTAAATCGTTCCTTACAATTTTTGATAACCAGCCTTTCCGAACAGATTTATTTTTATGAGGGCTGAAAATAAATACAGTGAAACATAACAAAGATTAGTATTGGGAAATAACATTACTGAAAAAATAAAAGCTAAGTCTTGTAGTAAACCAAGTTGGAAATTGTACATTAAACTTAGCAAATGCGGTGCGTTCGTAGTATAATTTGTTTTATGAATATTCAGATCTTGGTGAAAAAGCAGATCCACTCTTATTCAAAATTGCATGAATAGAAAATCCATTACATTATATATATTAAATTTAGTAATACGGAAATTATGTGACTGCATTTTAAACCCTTTGAGCTCTGGGGTGTAAATTTTTTCAAAAATCCAAATGTCACATTGGCACCAGTATTTGCAAAGAAAAAAACCGGTTAACGATAAATGCGAAAAAAGTGCATTAAACCTTTTACAAATAAATTTGGTCGAATTTTCTGGTGCCACTGTGACATTTCGGAGTTAAAATTATGTGGTAGAAAATTCTATCATCAGAGATCAAGGGGTTAAGTAGATCATAATCATCATGTCAAACTAGAATCATTACCTATCATGGAATATCGCTGAATTAGTTACGTATAATAGGATTAAGTAGAATGAGAAAAACTTTTATTAATTACTGTTTAAGTTTGATTCGATTTTCATAACATTTATGATTCGAAAATTTTTTAAAACGATTATATATGGAATTTTAAACCATTCTCTTGAGTAGATTTTGTGCTGTGATATGAAGACAAACGAACGGATTAGACATTGAATATCGGTGCTACATATTTATAAAATTACAACATTTCCCCCAAAAACCATAATGTAACGGAATAATTTTGAGTTTCTTTGCAAATAAACTATGAAAGCTAGATAATTTATTTTCGATATCGAATACGGCATAGTAAATCACAATAACATAGATCAATTACAGTGCAATCTAACTCTATTAACTGAAATTAGAGCTTTGATAGACTAACAAGCCGAATTCCTAAACATTTTTCCACGTCTAACTGCAACAGACAACTCCTTTTTATACCAGGATTTATTTTAAATAAAAATTATTTTAAGTAAAAATCTTTCTTATGCTGAGCACTTATTTGACTTCTTTTTATCCATAAAATTTCCTGTTTTTCTATAAAAAAAAAGCTTAACCCATTAAAGCTGGAAGTATTTTTCTATCTGAAGTTCAAAGCTTACATTTTACACAAGTTTTTATAAGCTAGCATATTTTGTTTGATTTTATCACGAACTTTGAGTCATTAAATAAAGAAAATGTTTCCGTCAAAAAATACTGCTATATATATATATATGTATATATATATAAGCCAGTACGCGTGAAATTACGCTATGAAGAAAAGTTTTAAAACCGCGTAATAGCCTACATGCAACATTTATCTGATCGAAGACAGATTAACCAGCAAAATCAGTTAAGATATCAGTTTAAACAACGAAAATGAGTGGCGCAGCCAGGGTGAGGATTTTCAGGTTGAATGTACCACTATTTTTATACGGTCAACTTTGTGAAATTTGCTTGCAGAATTCTTTTTATTTAATAAATTGAAACAACAATTAAAACGCACCCTGGCTGCGCCACTAATGAAAACATATGGGATAAATAATTTAAAAAAAGCTACTAAGTGATGCCAAATTTGACCTTCGCAACCGATCATCTGGTGGTCACAGGGTATAAAACTTTAAAACAGTAAATATTAATCCTCCATTTTGTATTGAAGTTAAGGATTCTGCTGTCAAAAATAATGAACTTTTATACTATTTTACATTTTTTTAAATCCTCGTTTATGACGTGTAATCCAGCAAATTCGACAGATACTGGGATTTCCCAACTAGGTTTTGACATCTCGAAATCTGATTGGCCAGAACATTTGTCGTCGAAGTTGTCGTCTTTTTCGGAAACAGTGTTTCTGGAAAAAGAACAGTAGGGGTTGTTTCAATGCCGATTTATATGTTTTTTCTATAAACATTAAAAGAAATACATTAAATTTGTTTTCTATTTATATATATGTTTTACTTAGTCAATCATTTCTGAATAATAACTGCTTATTATGATTTTTTTAACGTGTAAATATGCACCGGATCTCCCCCCCCCCCCTCCATTCACAAGCACGCAATGTACGAAAAAAAAAAATCTTCATTATTTGAGGGCGGGTGTATGAATATTCTGTTTTGAGGACTTCTGCTGTATTTTTTTAATTATATAATTTGGGGGGAAAATGCGAATGTAAGTTTTTTTTTTCATTTATTACTATAATACACACACACACACACCAAAAAAAATGTAAAATTTTTTGTGCTAGGTGAAGAAAGGATGGAGAAGTTTTGGAAATTTCGAATCTAGGTTTTGATAATTGATTAGTATCTGCAACTATAAAATAACAAAGTAGGACATAATTTATTTCAATAATTCTAAAAGAAATTAATAATTATTTGTAATTTAATATATGTTTCCATTTTGAACATTTTTTCATAATTTTAAATTTAATAATTTTAAACATCTAAAATAGTTTGATCTTTTAAACATTTTTATTTAAAATGTAATTTAACTATTTAAGTTCCGCTGATTAGGAGAAAAAACATTTCAATTTACCTAGAGAAAGGATAATGTAGGCAATTGTTTATTTACTTATTATTACAAGAAAATAACAATTATGAAAAAATATACAAAAGGAAATTTAATTTGCAGAAAAAATTAAAAGAAATTTGTTTATTTCCTACAAATTTTTAGCCCGAGAAGGGACATTTATTAATATATTTCATTCAGTTACATCTGTATTTTTTGTTAAATTTTTGTCTGGAGTAATTTAATCCAATTGAACATTAAAAAATAATAAAAAAAATGTGATAATTTGAATAACCTAAAAAAAGTAAATAACGAAAAACTTAGACATTATAAAATGTTTTTAGTTTTATATGTCCCTTATCTTTTCGTACACACTCATCAGAAGAATAAAACAAAATTTGCAATATAAATGTTTGTAATTTAACTCTTTCCGATGCGGATTAAATCCCTTTGAACTAATTAACTTAAACAAGAATTTATAAGCAAATTTATTCGAAAATAAAAGCTTGTTTATTTTCTGGTATGTTATAGAAGGGAAAACTTAATTGAATATTTTTGGTGAAAGTAAAATTAAAATTAGGCGTCCTTTTTTAAGGACATCGAGCTGAAAAGTGTTGAAAAGGAAAAAAAAAAAGGTCTAAAATGTATTTAGATTTTTTTTAACGGAAGCTACGTTTTTAATGTGTTTTAAGCATCATATTTTTTTCCTTTAATGTTCAACTGGTTTAAATTATTTTTTACAAAAATTTAACTTTAAATGTAGAACTAACTGAATAAAATATATTATAACTATAGTTGTTTAGTATTTATATAATTACCAACGCACCTAACAAGTTTGTTCAACCATTACTGTAGACATTCTTTCAGCTTAGAAACATAAATTACAGACCCTTTGCAACAATGTTTTAAATTGGGCTTTTCTTATGCAAAATTAATGACACTAAATAATAATAATTAACATTAATAAATAGTGACAATTTAACAATAGAATGCCCGAAAGGAGTTGATCTGACTCCGATCGTGTGATTAAATTAAAATTTGAGCCAGTATTTTTTCCCTAGAAGTAAATTAAACTTAACCCCTTGAGAAGCAATGGTGTCTTTGTAATACTGAATTTTCACCCGAAAAAAAATTAATGTAAGAAATGGCAATTTTTCGGTACTTTGTCGCCAAAGTTAAAAATATTAAATTGACATAAATGTTTCTGGTGAGAATCGCGTTCAAATTAGGTAGGATAAAATGTACCTCACCTCCCCCCAAAGGGTTAAATCATGCAGATTTACATTAAATAAATCAATATTCTGGATATAATAGAAGAAACTAAGAATATAATAGAAGAATAGGAGAGAATAAGAACTCTGGTGTGAAGTATTATCTTCAAACTTGAGTAAAATTTATAGTCGTTTTACCGTGATTTCCCGCGTATCCGCCGCACCTCAGATAAGTTGACTTTCTTCCAGAATTTATTTTAAATAAAATGTGATTTCCTTCTGCTTAGCATTTATTTGTCTTCTTTTTTAAAATAAAGTTTCCGGTCTCAAAACGATTTAACTGAGCCGCGGCGTATACGTGCGAAATTACGGTAGTGTTAATATTAACCCCTTGAGGGGCAAAGCACTTATGTTTCTAAAATGTTCAAATGATTGATTGACACCGGGATTCACAAACAAATTTATATGATAGAAAGTAAAAGCTGTTTTTCACGTACATTGTAAAAAGCAAATTTTAATACTAAAATTCTGGTGCCAATGTGGCATAAGGGAATTAAAATTAAGTGGTATATATAATATACCGGTGCCCTTCAAGGGGTTAATTTTGCTTTTCTGTTAAATATTAGGTTAAAAAAAAAAGCTTGACTTGAAGCCAGATGCGTCATCATTGCGTGGTGGTGCAGATGTTTGCCACTAAGGAATATTCCGTAACAATTACAAGATAAACCTGTTCAAATTATTCTCTGTATGTGCTGCAGTAAAACGGGACCATGCCGGATTATGCTTTGAGGACTAACATCTAGAAAATTAATGAGTATTCGTATATTAAACGATAGTATACGGGGATCGCATTGTATGAGGATAATTTTATTTTCATATCACTATTATGAAAATAATATATTCATAACACGTTTGTATGGCATACATTAAATAAAATAATCAAACAGATTACTGATTAACACTTCTGGTAGAAATAATATATTTTTTCCATTATAATGCGACCCCTGAGTATTTATAAATGGGTTTGTATGCCTCCTGGAATTTTAACATAAACTTTTTCGATATCAATATTTTCTAATAGAAAAAATTTCCATAAAAGATTGCGAAATTTTGTGATTTTTAGTTTAGATTTTTTCACTGTAAAAAATACTGGTAACTCACCTGTCAATATACCGGACCCGTATGAACCCAGATATTTTTTAACACCATGGAAGTAATAAATATATTTAACTTTGTTATCTGGCATAATTTGCTTAGAACAAAATTTACTTGAAATAAAAACTATGTGAACATGGTTCAGAAATTTTATGACCAGGAAATTATTTAGTACGTTCGTTTTCCTATGAAAATATTTTCCTTAACCCATTCGTGCCCAGCATCTTTTGCGTAAATTTTATTTGTTTGGCACCCCTAATTTTAGAAGATTAAAGTTTAGTTCATTAATCACGAAAATGCATCATTTAAATAAAATAATTATTGCTTTTCTTTTTTACCGGTGTCAAAAACAGTGCTGAATGCACCTTTTGAAGCGTCCCTAGAAAGGGACGCTATGCACTAATGGGTTAAATAAGATGAAATTTTCCGCGTTTAACCTAGATTTATTTTTCTACATAAAAATGCTGATAAATAAATTTTTAACAAACGGTACCCATACTAACTATGGTCAAGAAGCAACTAATGTATACAGCATTTTATACAATATATTTTTATATAAATTAAAAAAGAAATTACATGCCTTTCACATAGCTGTGAAATTATCGGACTTTTAACTGCCAATATTTTCGAATAAGAAAATTCGTCTTCTTTAATCGAAGGATTCTGAGAGTTCAAATAAAACATATGCACTTGAGTCTTGAAACCTCTGCTTTATATTGCAATTGTTACCAACACCAAAATAAAAGGTCAATAAATTATGTACAGTTAAAAAATAATTACGTATAACGGGCTTTATAATTAAAGAAAAAGTTCGATAATAATTTAAACGAAAATAAACTGACAATTTCCACCGCGTTCTAGAATTATTAATGGATTTGAAAACAGTCTAACCGGAAAATTAATTGTGAAAAACCTGAAATTGGCATAATCAATTCAATTAGAGTAATTATTTTCTAATTTTTAAACCGCTCTGGTAATCTTAAAATGGAGAAACTATTCTGTAATTTAAATAGTTTTTTTTTTTTTTTTTTTTTTTTGCTCAGTAGTGCTTGGTTTTGTAATTTTTAAGATTGAATTCTTTTATCAGCTTTGTACTCGTAGGCATAATATAAATTTATTAAGTTAAATTTATTCTTTTGAGAAGCTTGCTTGATCCTTGGATTATTAAACGCCTGGAATGACAGAAGATTTATTTTAATATAAAACAAGAAAGGAAACTCATGCTTTAAGCACAGATTATCAAACACTTTCCAACACTTTCTGAAATGTTTAGCAAAACCTCGTTAGTTGAGGAAATGAGGTAAATAGGATAACTAAGCATGCATTTTAAAAAAGAGATAAATCATTTTTAAAACTGATTTCAGCAGTTACCGTCCATAGAAAAACATGTATTCAAATTCTATTTAAACTGCCCTGTATTTAAACTGTATGTTACTATATACTATATATGCTAGTGCTTAATGGATATTACTAAATAATGCTAAAAATTAGATAAGCAACAGTCTAACAAGTTGAAATTTCTCTTTAAGCAATTTTTATTACTAGATAAAAATGTACTTGGATAATTTTGTTTAGCCCTGTAATTTATCTAGTACCTTTATTATACACAACTATTTAGCTAAAATTTATTTCAAACTAAAACACTCTTAAAGAAACTAAAATCAAATTTTCAGAAATTATCATCCAAAGACGACCATGTATCCAAATCTTTGCGTGGCCCTGTATATCATTTTATCTGTATTCTACAAAAGATTTCTTAGTAAACTAAATGCAGATCAGAGCAAAAATGCATAAATCATTTTAAAAACACATTTGAACAATTTACGATCAAATTGAGTATTGTTTACAAACTCTTTCGCACTGCCCTGTTTATAAACTATAGCATTTATTCATACCATATTGTTTGCATAAGTATAGTGAAACTTAAAAGCGCATATCATAAATAAAAATTCATTTCTTGCCATCATCGGAAGTATACAGTGCTTCGGATAAAATATACCATCTGAAATATTTTGTGTGTCTCTGTAAATATTATGCATTTCGTATTATACATGAAATAACCTATAGTTAACCTCAGAGATTTATATAAATTTTTATTATATTTGTATTGGTTTAACATATTTTGAATACACCGCAAATAATTATCCTCTATCCAATTAAGTTACGGAATTCTTTTGTACGGCACTGTAAATAAATAATAAATATTCTTTGCACGGCATACTTTACAGATTACATATTTTATTGCATTTCACAGATGCATAGAAACTTTATTATACTTGGAAAGATATAACATCTTAACATCTTTAAAATGCATTTAAAACGATTTTTCTCACTGGTCGTAATGTTACGGAATACTTTTGATTGCCCATGTAAATAAAGTAAACATCCTACAAACTTCATTTGAAATAGGGTTCCTTTTTAGGTTAAACGTCGTTAAAAAAAATTTAATCCCAGTGTATTTACAAAAGTTAAAGCGCAGACAGAAGTTCAGACATATCGAAATTATAAAACCTTTTCCACCTTTGTTGGAAAAAGCTATTTGTAGATTATCCCTTTCCAGCACAGTTATTCTTGATTGGGGTCATCTCATTTTAATTCCGAACTTACAAATTGCACCAAGAATATTTTAGTAAATTTTTGCTTTTGCAATGAAAGTTTAAAGTAGCGTGTTTTTTAATTTATAAAAAATCGTTTGTAGATTCCGATATCTGTCCATAGCTTCATCGTTTTATAAAATAATTTTTTGCTAAAAAGTGTTAGATTTTGATTTGCTGAATAATGACACACTTATCAACATTTAAAAAATAGTATACATGGTGATTCTAAATTCTTTTTACAATAAAAGAGGGGTGATAGAACACATCAAGACAAACAATATTAAATAGGAGACCAAGGGTCCCAAACGTTTTCCAAACGAGATAGCCGCAATTAAGGTTTAGGGACCAAAATTTCAAATAAACATAAAAAACGGAAAAATCGGTCGATTGATTTGCGGTTTTCACTAAAATTATTTTTTATGTCGGCATTTTCTTGAAATTAAATAATAAAGATAAATTTCAAAAAATGCCGATAGAGGGCGCTTTAGACTTTGGAGTAACGAACAACTATTTTTTGAAGGCATTTTTTGCATCTCATTAAATGTTTTCGTAAGCTTAGACTTAAACTTAAATTTTGAGCTGAAAATCTGAAAGTGGAAGTGGTTAAGTAGCACAAACTGAACTGTGTTCAGAGGTTTCAAATTTCAAATGATTATAAAACATGTTGAATGTAGATTCTGCCATTGCAGAATTCAGTTTCGCATCCGATTAGAAATAAAAAAAATCGGTAGAGGTTTTTTAGAAGGACGACCCCGCTTAGATTGCAATGAACTAACTTCATTTTTTGTGTTTATCAATGTAATAGACAACAGAACGGCGTGAAATACCCAATTGAATAGCAATTTCTCTCTGAGACATTGGAATTGCGGAAGAATAAAGAGATACAGTTTGACGTGCTACTTCTTCATTGCTAGATTCATCAAAAACGAATTTTTTCTTTAGTTTAAACGCTGTTTTATAGACTGAGTAAAACGAAATGCAATTTAACAATAAAACGAAAGGAATCCCGTCGAATTTGACGAATGAAATGTTTAAAAGACCCGATCGATTTGGTTTAAAAAGAACAAAAGTAATTACATTATTGAATCAATATATAATAAATATTTTTACAAACTAAATGTTAAGTTTGCCAGTTACAATTTTGAATGCATCTACAATTTTGAATGATGATTCGCACATCTTCAGTTAAAATTGTAATATGAGTGCCGGCGAAATTCAGAAATTTTATTTTATATGCACTCACAGAAAAATATTTTTATTAAAAAAACAAACCAATTTCATTTTTACTGTGACTTTATTTTCACTAACTGAAGTCATCGGAAAGTAAAATCTCTATCTCAGTGTCCATAATGGAAAGAAATATTAAAATGTAATATCGGGTACTACCAGGTTATCCCGTCGATCAAAAATTTATCGCCTAACTATAAGATTAAATGCCAATAATGGATGATCGTGAATGTCACATTCAATGACATTAAATACGATTCATGTGTTTAAAATGTCATTAAGGGATATTTATTTCGACTTTTTAGTAATATTTTTATTAATATTCTACTAATTATTTGTTTTTTTCGATATTTAAAATAAAAATTATGTCAATATGTATAATTTGGCTATTAGTTTGGCGATTTGTATAATTTGGCGAAATTGGTCGACGGGATAACAGAGTAGTATCTAATATCGTTATAAATAAAAATGCGATGCTTTAAATGGTGACGTCATTTTCTCTTCAAATGTTTTTTAAAAATTACTGTTATTAGTAATATGAAAAAGGCTTTCGTAATAATATTGTAATTCCCATTTATCTGGTTGCTAAATGACATCATTTTCCTCATTTGAAATGTTTCTTATTTTGCTTTAGACATTAATTTTTATCATAAATTATTTTCTGTTATTTTATTTACATTATTAATATTATTTCTCAGTAAATATTTTTTACCTCAATTAGAGCATAATTATACGCAATCATTTTGGAAAATAAATTTTTACTATCGAGAGAAAAGCTAAACTGTGTTGCCACCATTTTGAAGAAATATCGTAAAAAGCATTTAAAATTAAAAATAAAATATAAAAATGGAAATAAATTAAAAAATAACTAAAATGGGCACAACTACAAATAAATAGCTTTCATTTAAAAAAATTATTATCAAAATCGGTTGAGTAGAAATTTCAGGGCTGATGACACGACATTTTTTAGCTTGTCTGAAAGAAATAGCATCAGAGGCTAAAACGGAAAAATTGGTTCTTTGATTTGCGGTTTTCACTAAAACTATTCTTTATGTCGGTATTTTCTTAGAAATAAATTATAAAGATAATTTTCAAAAATGCCGATAGAGGGTGTTTAAGTAGCTAAAAATTGAATTGCGTTCGAGGAAGGGGAAGGGTTAAATTTCAACTCCTGAAGACACTTCAATTTGCGCTACTTAACTACCCCTAATTATTCATATTTTGAGCTGAAAATTTAAGTTTAAATCTAAGCTTCCGAAAACATTTAATAAGTTTTTGCAAGCATTTAATTAGAACAAAATAATTAAGGTTAAAATTAGTTGTTGGTTACTCTGAAGTTTAAGGCGCCCTTTAATGGAATTTTTTGAAATTTATCTTTAAAATTTATTTTCAAGAAGATACTGACTTAAAGAATAGTTTTATTTTAAACCGCAAACGAATCGAAAATTTTTTCCATTGTCTGTAATTATTTTAAATTTGAACACCCCCCTCCCTTAAACACAGTTCAGTTTGTGCTACTTAACCCTTTCCGGCACACTGTGCCCAGTCTGGGATATCTAATTTTAATTCCAAACTTGCAAATGGCACCAGGGCCTGATTACTAACGGGGCACTCTCCCACCAGGAAAAAGAAATAAAGAATTTTTCCTTATTCATGACAGTAATCTTGTATGAAAAGGGCGTTTAAAGAAGACGAAAATTTCTATAAATTTTTTCTGGTGAGAGAGTTCCCCGTTAGTAATCAGGCTCTGAATGGCACCAGTAATATTTTTGCAAAAGTTTGCTTTTGCAATAATAGCTTGAATTAAGGAATTCAACATATCTAAAAAATTCGTTTGTGAATTCCGGTGTCAGTCGATAATTTCTCATTTTAGTACAGTTTTTGCCCGTGCCGGAAAGGGTTAACTACTTTCGACTATTCAGATTTTGAGCTCAAAATTTTAGTTTAAGTCTAAGCTTCCGAAAACCTTTAATGAGATTCAAAAAGTAACGGCAAAAAATTGTTGTTCGTTCCTCCAAAGTCTAAATCGCCCTCTATCGACATTTTTTGAAATTTATCTTTATAATTTATTTTTAAGAAAATACCGACATAAAGAATAGTTTTAGTGAAAACCGCAAATTAATGAACCATTATTTCCGTTTTTTATAATAATTTGAATTTTGAACCCTCTGAACACAATTCAGTTTGTGCTACTTAACCACTCTCACTTTTAGAATTAGAGCTCAAAATTTAAGTTTGAGTCTAAATTTACAAAAACATTTAATAATATGCAAAAAATACCGGCAAAAAATAGTTATTCGTTACTCCGAAGTCTAAAGCGCCCTCTATCGGCATTTTTTGAAATTTATCTTTATAATTTAATTTCAAGAAAATGCGGACATAAAGAATAATCTTAGTGAAAACCGCAAATCAATCGACCGATTTTTCCGTTTTTTATGTTTATTTGAAATTTTGGTCCCTAAATTTTAATGACGGCTATCTCCTTCGGAAAATGTTTGGAACCCTTGGTCTCCTATTTAATATTGTTTGTCTTGATGTGTACTATCACCCCTCTTTTATTGTAAAAAAATTTGGGATCACCCTGTATATTTGTATAGCAAACCCTTTCCGGCACACTGTGCCCAATCTGGGATACCAAATTTTAATTCCAAATTTAAACCGGCAACAGTAATATTTTAATAAAATTTTGCTTTTACAAGGAAAGCTTAAATTAAGGGATTTTTAATTTCTAGAAAAGTCGTTTGTAAATTCCGGTGACAGTCGATAATTTCTCATTTTACAAACAGAATTTGCCCGTGTCGGAAAGGGTTAAAATAAATAAATGTATATTTGAAATTATTTCCTATTTATGACTAATGTAAGGTTATATAATATTAATTATTTTTATTTTACTATTATTTTACATAAAATTTATTTTGATTATCGACATGTTTTTTATGTGAAAAATACGCATCAAAGTAAATTCAAATTAATTTTTATTCAATCAATTTAAAACTCAAAGCATTTTTGCATTTTTTTATCATTAATAATGAATAATCAATCAAAGATGCATTAGCAATGCGACGATAATCATTTGCTACTGAGTTTTTCCAAACAATAGAAAATATTCACACCGTTTCAATTTTTTGATGCAACGAAAATAATTCAATAATACTACAAATTAAATGCAACAATTTTAATATTTTTTAACGCAGGAAAAACCTTGTCCCTCAGGTGAAATAAATGTAATAAATATATGAATATAAGAGAAAGAGGGTTTTATTTAATTTTTACTACTACTTGAACCACCGCTCCGGAAACTTTACCCAAGTTTTCTAAAAATGTTTCACACAGAATTTTTATTTACAACTTTTTAACTTACTTATATAATAACTTATTTTGGTACAGCACATATTGAACTTATTTAACCCTTTAACGTTCATTGGTTTCGCCACGAAACCACAAAATTTTAATTCCGATACGCAACACTCACACCGGTATTTTTATCAAAAAATATTCCTTTTATTTTGTAAGTGAAAAATCACGTTTTCTTATTTAGAAATATATTTATGCTTAATTACCGGTATCATTCATTTATTTCGACACCTTAGCAATGAAAATGCTATGATCGTTAAAGGGTTAACCCTTTGAACTCTGATGGCCGAATTTTCTACCAAATAATTTTAATTCCGAAATCTCACAACGGAATTAGAAAATTCGACCAAATTTAATTGAAAAACATCTAATGCATTCTTCTTTCGCGTATAACGCTAACCGGTTTTTTTTTCTTTGAAAAATTCTGGTGCCAATATGACATTTGGAATTTTGAAGAAATTTACCCACCAGAGCTCAAAGGGTTAGAAAGACATTGTCGGATCGAATCGAAGTATTTTTATTTAGTAGTAGTCAAAATGACAGCTACGGTGGTTCTTGTATAAAATAGTACGACTAATATTATCCGTAGAATACAGTAGTGTTCTCAATAAAAAAAGAAAGAAAAAATATCTGCAATGCGGATGTATGCTATGTATTGCATATAATATATACAGTAGAAGCCCGATATAATGCTGTTGTTGGGAGACATATTTGACACCCGCATTATAACCTAACCGCGGTATATCGGAATGGTGCCAAAGAAATGGTACAAAATGATGAAAGCCTATACCCGCTTTGTGAAATGCAATTAAATTTATCATTCATTGAACGCAGACTTAATCTTACGCTATCTTAAAAAAATTCCACAAGTATTGTTTGGCGAACTGAGACGCTTCGTTTCTTTTTGGCATATTGTTTCACATTAGCAAGATGGAGTAGATGAACACAATCCGAATAGCCTTGTCTCTCCATCCACGAAATTACCTTCGATAAGTATGAAATGAGTTCACTAACGGGTGGAACATTGTCTTCCATTATCCCATCATTTTCAATTTAATCATCATCATCTTGCTCAGTGCAATTTTTATGCGTTACAGCATCAATGTTATCCTGATATGTTATGACCACTGAAATTGTTTTGCTGTTGTCAATTTCTATCCAGTCATTTAAAACATCAATAGAGATAACGAAATGCATAGCATTAACCGAGGCTACAAATCCCTTATTGTGTTTCACGGAAATTTGAAACGAAAATTTATCCTAAAATTGATCTTTTTATTTATTTTTTTTTTCGTGGGATATATTTTTGCGCGCGTTAAATCCGAATCCGTGGTATATCGGACCGCGTTATTTCGGGTTTCTACTGTATTTAAAAAACTTTACTGATCATTGTTTTTGAAAAAAGAACTTTAAGATTATGCATATTTTTGTGTCTTTTACAGAATTTTTAATATTTTACCACTGCTTTTTTAAAACAGAAATTTTTACTTAATTCAATCATATATATTCTCGAAAAAAATAATGCAAAATTCACAATTAAAACTTACTGGTGAGAAAAATAGATCACAATTTCAAATTATTTGCGCGTACATGGTTCGTCCAAATCATGATTGGGAAAAACACATTGTTCGTATGACGTACTGGCAAATTATGGATGTATTTAAGTAAAATTATTCTATATTTATGTAGATTTATATTATGTAGACTTCTGAAATTGAAGTAAATTGCATTAACCCATTCGTGACGAGAGCCCTTTATTAAATTTTAATCTTTTTTAACGATTATTTAAAAGAGAAAATTTTCTGTAAGTAAATCGAGAAAATGCTTTGATTGAATAAGGTGAACTTTATAATTAAAAAATAATTGGGATGAATAATGCAAGTTTCTGAGTACAGTTGGCGTGTTTACCGATGACTCGTCCCTAAGAGTTAACGTTGAAAAAATGGAGATAAAAATTAGTTAAAATCAGCCAAAAACAGCCTTTTTATACATCTATTTCATTTTCAAAAACATGTTTTCTATTAGAATTCTTATTCAAATACAAATTATAGCAAGAATAAATATAAATGTTATTACAGAGATTTTGATTCTCAATGAACAATTAACATTTTTAAGCAGAAAAACTCGGTTCATATAATTGCGCGATTTTCTAAAAGCAAGTTTTTTCTGTAAAAAATAATTGGTGTTTACCTGACTTAAAGATAGGGAAATTGCCTGAACTGTAGGAACCCTGTATTATGAAAAAAAAGGTTTTATTCTTATTGTCACACTACTGCTACTTAAATGTCATTTATATGTTTTATTTATTTATTTACTTTTTTGCTCTTCTAATATTGCGCCAAAAATTTCTAGAACACTGAAATATAAAACTCTATCTTGAATCTATAATATCACTAAGCGCACATCACTAACAACGGGTGAAAATGTATATACTGCTTTCCAAATGCCTGTTTGCCCCTCAAAGAGTTAAATAATGCATAATTAAAGCTTATTTAAATATTTTGTATACTAAACATAAATTTTTAATGTAAATTAAACTAAAATTAATTTAATTTAACATTTTTACAATTTTTGCTAAAAAAGTTAAAAGATCAGTATTTGAGCAAAATTTCAAGCCATTTGCGACAAATAGGGGAATTTCCCAAAAAATCCCAATTTTTTGTCTGAGTTTAGTGTCATCAGTAGCAACTCTTCCGCACTACGCACTATCGAAAATCAAAAAAAAAATTATACATGAATTTTTCCTGCCCACCCTATTTTTAACATTTTTCAATATGCTTGATCTGATCAAACGATCAGACCCCTTTTGAAACTAAAGGGCTAAAGACAACAGAACTTTTAATTCAATCATATTCGGTTATCTGAACCATCGAATAATAAAATTCTCTAGGAATAAAACATAAAGCTTTTCCTGTAATTATTGAAAATCTATTGTCCAGACAAAATATGTAAAATGTAATGTTTATATTTGTGTAATTTGTTTTACCCACATTACCCCAAAAAAGAAAATTATAATTAACATTGTATTAAATTTGTATCAATATTACCAAGTGTGATGAAGAACTTAAATTTTTACTGAAAAAATTCAGCAAAAATAATTTTTGTATTTAAAAAAAATAATTATCATGTTAAAGCATAAAGTTGCACTTTTACAAAGCTCTGTATTTTACAAAATATTTATAAATGCATCTGATAACCCATAGAAGAATGCAACATATGTGTCATACACTTCAAGGAATTTTTCAGGACAAATATTAGTATTTTTTAATAGAAAAAATAAATCGTCATTTATTGAGGGAAATTTCATCTTATTTAAGAAAATATCTTATATTAAAAATACTTGTACAGAAGAATTTCTTCGTCTTAAAATTTCAGTACGCATACGACACATGTTAATTTTACCATAAAACACATTTTAATGATTAAATTCAAAATATTATTTTTTTAAATAATTCGAGATTTTAATGGTTAAATTTCGTGCATACTATTTGGGAAAAGTTACTCAATGCTTAATTTTCTGGAATCAAATATAAAACAACATCGTAGATTTAAGACCTGAATATTAATTGATTTATAAATATTGTGCTTGAAATGTAAAGTTTTCTCATTGTGAATAACGAAACAGTCCATTGGCAGTTATATTACAAAGAAAGTCGAGTCAGTCTGAAAATATAACCTTAAAAAAATCTGAAATTTATCTTTAATAAATGCAAAATGATTTACAGGCCGCAAGACAAATCTTTTTTTACACTACGACGCACCTGTTCTTTTTACACCGCTATGAAAAATCGCAGTTTTCTTTAATACCTTGCATTTTCTAAAACATGGCAAAACTTTTGCCATTCAAGTTGTTTAGGTTTTCGTGTATCGGTAAATATTTTGCGTTTCTTCGTCTTTAGAAAAAAAATATGGATTCTTGAAAAATTATTTATGCATATTCTTTTGTTTTTGCATACTAGAATTTTCTAACTGTATACGTTCGTGTGTAAAAGCTGATCACAGGAAGCTGAACTGTATTCTTATGGAGAAAAAGGAAAATATAGGGTCGTCAAAAAGTCCTTTCCGCTTGAGTAAATCAATTGATAACATAAAATTATACCATTTAATTATTTGACATTAATTTTGATATCAAACATCTAATAACTTATGGGTAGAATATCCTGGTATGAATTGATTTTTTAAAGATTAAAGGACATTCAGGAAGACCCAATACAGGGTGTTTTATAATGATCAGCAGAACTTTAAAAAGTGGAAAAAAACATCCAAACAAACAACTTTCATAAAAAAATGCATGGTCGGAATTAAAGAGAAAAGGTCCCAGAGAGGGCTGAAGGTGATAATGTTACAAAGAACAAAAAACACGCAAAGGACGGTTAAATGAAAAAAAAAAAAAAAACTTGGAAAACCTATCTCAGTACAATCGTTGAGCCTCTGAGCCATTTTCATTTCCAGTTTTTTAGATGGAAGTGATAATAGACTTTTTCATATTAGCGGTGGACAACATCTTCCGCTTCGTTCCTGCCACAACTGGCAGTTATGCACTCGGAGCAACGGCTTTAATGCATCAATCTACGTAATATTTTACATACGCGTTCTTCCTCTTTTTCATATCACATTTGCACTCTATTAATGCCATTCTTCTCCCGATAAATTGCCCTAGGGGTGTAGATTTAACATTTACATGGATCACGTCAAACTTATCAATTGGCTACTTTTTAAAAAATTCAAATGTTTAGTTTGCAACAAGTTTTTTGAAATTGTATAATCCGTCTTATTTTCGCCATTTGTAATCTATCATTGAATAAGTGGAATTTCGTTAATTCAAAAAGTTGTTAGCGATCAATAAATCTGAATTTTAAAAAAGTATCTCACTGGCAATGGACAAACTTTCCCTTTGCATTTTGTTTTGACCACGCATTCTTTGATAAAAATTATTTGTTTTGGATATGTACTATCACAACTTAAAGTTTTGGCTATCTTTTATCAATCGAAATGTATATTTAATTTTTTTGTTCACAATGAATTAAATCCCTAGTGCCGTGTGGTAACTTTTGATAAGCTTTCTGAATTTTGTCTTTTGCAACCAGATATTTTATTCAATAAAATGCAGCTATTTCTTACGAGGAATCTAATTTATTCTGTTTATTATTACTAAAATATTATTTTTCTTGTTAAAAACATGAAAAACTATTAAAATTTTGCATTCCCTCTCCCCCCCCCCCCAATGAATCTGGTAGGTTCCAAACCATAGCAGGTAACATTTACAGTTTTTTTTCAATTAGCAAGAGTGTAAAACTCTACGAACCAACGGGCAGTCTATCACCACAAAATTTTAATAATTACTTTTTGTCTAATTATTTCGTCGATATTTTGGAGGGGGGAGGGGTTAAGAATGCTAATAACATTTAAGCATAGAAAACTAATAACAGGTCATTTTGATACGTACCAAATGAATAGGCATCGATTTGAAAAAGAAAACTCATTATAATATAAATTAAATATAGACTGCACAAAATTAATTTAAATAAATAAGTTAAGTAGCTTTAAATAAAAAGTCTGATGTGAAATATGTTTAATAAAACTTAAGTAAAATATTCCACGATTCTAGTGTAAAAGCACAGTTTTCTGAATGCTAGTCATGAAAACTGACGCAAAAAAAAAAGTAGCTGTTGTAAGTGACATTTTTTAAGCTATTGTACAGTCCCCTCAATTTAGTCCACAGTATTTTATAAAATTTTTCTTTGTCTTATTGAATCCTAGAAAAAGTAAGCGAAAAAAACTGTCAGAAATAATTGGCATCTATTTTGAATGGGCCGTACAGATGCTGAAATAAAATCTGCCTATGAGTGCAACCATATTGTTTAAGCAAAATTGTTACACTTTGTGCGAATTTCAAAACACAAGTTAAAAACTTCAAAGTTTTAACGCAAAATCCTCTTTCCGTACATATTTTGCTATTTGCCCCTTATTATAATTCCAATCATCCCCCCCTCCCACCAGAAACATGCAGCTTTCAATGTACTTATTTTCCGTGCCCTCAATTTTTTTTCAAATTCTGAGTTATTTAATTGTGAAATTAACTATATTAAAGCAATTGTCATCGACCGTGGATTTAGTTTAAATACCATTAACCATATTTTTATCTAGACCTCCGAGTGTCACTGATTCTGCTTTAGTAAAGAATGATTTTTAAAATGTTTTTGTATTACCTTATTTTCCTAAAGTCAGCACACAAATTTCTCGGATTTTCAATAGATTTAGTTTCAGAGTTGTTTTCTTTTCAACCAATAAAGTTACTTTCTCAAATTTCAAAGATGAAATTGACGATCACAATAAATGGGGCATTTATACAATTTTTTGTCAGCGTGGCCTCTCTTAAATTGGGCAGACGAAGCGTTCATTTAGAATTAGACTTAACCCCTTGGAGAAGAGCGACACGTATACGTGCCGCAAAAAGGCTTAAGAACCCTTGTTTATTCAAACCGGTAAAATTTGCACTATTCAATTGGAGCATTTTCTCGATTTAAGAAGAAACAAATATTTGTTCTTAAAACCCGTGACAAAACATTAAAAAATTCGTAAAAGGCTCCCGTCTCGAAGGGGTTAAAGACCATCATAATTACGTTATGAAGCAGGAATGTGAAATGTCTACAATAGCTAAAGTTTGTTGGAATTTCAAACATTTGTTGAAATTAAGAGATTTGTGAATTAAACCGTTGTGGTTTTTAACTTGTGTATAGCCATAATTTTTGTTCGCGTTTAGGCAAAATTCAGGGCTAGTAGTTAAAGTGTGGATTGCATAATAAATTTTGCTTAATTTATAAACATAAAATTTAAAATAGTAAGTGTAAATTTAAACATGCATAATTTAGTTCTTAATGTAAGCAAATTTATTTTCTTCAGCTAGAAATTCGCTCTAAAGAAAAGTGGGTGCATTAGTGATGGAGCATAGAATTTTTATGGAATTCTTGCGTGAAATAATAGAAATATAAAGCTTTCACAATTCATTTGTGAGGGAGTGACCTTTGTCATAAAGGCACTCTAGTATTTCTGAGATCGTGACGTCAATAATTTAACATGTGTAAGCGTAAAAGCGACATCTATCCTCTCTTTTACTTTAACTTTCTAGAGTGTGTGTGTCTCTTTCGGATTCTCCAGTTAGGCTCGCGGTTAGTGGTAATATGTAAATTTGAAGTATCTCAGTCGTCAGCATATAAAAGCTTGGAGTTTCAGTGTGTGTGGTGTGTCTCTGTCGATAGCCAGCAGAGCATTAGTCAGCTAGCAGTGGTGTCTCTGGCAGTAGCCAGCCGAGCGTGTGTCTAGTGATATTAGTCAGCGAAGTGTGTTTCCCGCTCGTACCTAGCAGATTGCAAGTAGCGTCGAGCCTCCAGTGAGTTGTGAAGGAGTTTGAGAATTCGAATAGAGAAGTGGGCCGGTGGTAAGAAATTTAATAGTAATTGCATTTGATTATCTCAAGTGAATAAAGGATATCTACAGCCACGGGCTGTCTAATTAGATTTTATCTAGCAGTTTAGCCGAAGATAGCTGAGAAGTAATCAGAGTTGCCCCGATTGAGGTAGTTTCCGGAGCTGTGAGTATTCGTTTAGTCTTTTAGTAGTATTCTCAGTTGTGGAAATTAAGACTTGCTCCACTTCCCTTGAGCCCTTATAGTTTTTAATAAACTGTGTTTTTTATCTTACTTCCTGAGTATGTCTGCATTTAACTCCCAGCACGAGCACCCAACCGTTACACTTTCAAAATTCAGTTACTGTAATGTCCTGCGTATAATCCGCGGATCAAACATTTATTTTTAGACCCAGAATTTTTAAAAAAAGCAATGTAACTTATAAGATAGCCGTAAATATTTTTCTTCAATCACTAAATATTTCTGGGTTCAAAATGAATTGTTTGATCCGCGAATTATACGCAGGAAATTACGGTAAAAATTTTTCTCTTTGATACTTGCACATTTGGTCCATATTATATATTTATTTATTTATTGTTCACACTAGCGGCCCATTATGCAGAGTAATTACCGTAATTTCGGGTGTATAAGCCGCGGATCAAACAATTCTTTTTGGACCCAGAAATCTTATTTAGTGATTGAAGACAAATATTTACGGCGATCTAACTAGTTATATTTGTTTCTTAAAAAATTCTGGGTCGAAAAAGAATTGTTTGAGCTGCGGCTTATACACCCGAAATTACGGTACTAGTACTCTATGATAAATTGCTTGTACACTCTCAGCTATTGTTTGACATTTTTTTAAATTGTTTTCATTACAATACAACGTTTCTTTGATAATATGGGTGTACACGTACATAGTACGGCATACCGAGGAAGCGTACGCCTTTTATTTTGCCATCTACGGTTTCAAATATTTATCATCGCCTTATTTAATCGCAGATTTATTTTCAAAATTTTGCAGTAGGTTAAATCGAAGACTACAATAGTAGTGACAAATGTAAAGTCCATAAGTACACAGTGTACCGTCAGCCGTTAAAATTTGGGCCACTCTTTCATGGTCCCACTAACACTTCAATCATTAGAAAATATCATATATGATTTTTCGATGTCGAAATTAAGTTGTAAACAGTTAACATGAATCAATAAAGCAACCTGGCTGTTTTTAAAGGGGCATTTTATTTTAGTTTTTTAAACTGTCTTTAAATTATTGGAACAGGAATATTCACGTAGTTTTATATAAATGTAGTACATATCAAGGTTTCGGCCATTGAACCCCCTTGCAAGAAGATCATCTAATGAAATAAAATTGCAAACTCGATAAACATTTATATGTTTTTATTTTTTAACAATTAAACACAATAAATCAATTGTAAATATTAAAGACTCAAGAAACATTCTTAGTCATGTCATCCTCGTCAACTAGAACAAAAACGATTACCGTAATTTCGGGTGTATAAGCCGCGGATCAAACAATTCTTTTTCGACCCAGAATTTTTTAAGAAAGAAATGTCACTACTTATATCGACGTAAATATTTGTCTTCAATCACTAAATAAGATTTCTGGGTCCAAAAAGAATTGTTTGATCCGCGGCTTATACACCCGAAATTACGGTACATTTTGCTACAGTAACATTTGAAAAAATATATTTAAAACGTTTTTTAAGAGATTAGGTTGCATGAAATGCATTTCTAAAAACTGGGTCGACTTCGGACAAAACCAGATCTTTCACAAAGTAGTCCCGAAAAATTAATTTTCATGTTCACTTTATGAAAATGTAAGCATTTCCTGACAAAATAAAAAAGTTAAAAGAAAAAATAATATCTTACATGGGTTAACCCTTTGAGCTCTGATGGTAGAATTTTCTACCACTTACAAGGAAGGTCTCCATTGGGGGCATACTCAGAATTTTTTGAAAAAAATACGAATTAAACTACTCGTGTAGGTAATAAAGGATCAGTGAAAATTAGCGGCGGAATTACATTATTAGATACCGTAATTTCGGGTGTATAAGCCGCGGATCAAACAATTCTTTTTGGACCCAGAAATCTTATTTAGTGATTGAAGACAAATATTTACGGCGATCTAACTAGTTATATTTGTTTCTTAAAAAAATTCTGGGTCGAAAAAGAATTGTTTGATCTGCGGCTTATACACCCGAAATTACGGTATGTAAAAAAATAAAAAAGTTTGGAATAATTGGCGTGAAAAGCTGAAAGTGACGCGGGATTTGGCGAGCAGTGCATTTCCTCGCCAAAAGCAGACGATTTTAAAGAATCTGAAAATTGATTTTAATTGACTTCACTGTTAAAAATCTGCAGCATTTACTGCAACGTCACTCCACTACTTTTATAGAATATCTCTCTTCTGACCAATGAGAATGCTCCATAGCACGGTGAATAGACCGTTTTCTATAAAAGCGGTGGAGTGACGCTGCAGAAAACGGTACAGAATTTTAGCGGTGTTATAGCTTGTGCAACACTGTTAAAAATCTGCTGCATTTTGCTGCAACGCACTCCACCGCTTGTATATAATATCTCTATTCCAACCAATGAGAATGCTCCATTTCACGGCCAAGTAACCGTTTTCTATACAAGCAAGGGAGTGCGTTGCAACAAAATGCAGCAGATTTTTAACAGTGTATTTTTCAATTTGGAACAATTTTAATCAATTTAAATTGTGTTTTAAATGATAAAATATATTAATTTCATTTTGCTATAAGTACATATAAACGTATATGACAAAATTACACTTAAGTAAAGTAAAAATTCAAAACTAAAATTACTTAAACTAAACTTATTCAAAATAAATTGAACAAAGAAAGTTTTTTCTTTAAAAAGCATTCGAAGCGTAAAAGCGTATTTTTCAAAATTTCGTTTTTTCGCCAACCAGAGATAAATCGCCTAATAACCGAAATTTTTATTATTTTTTACGGACGTTATAAGGAGGTTCCGCCGAAATTGTTTTATAAACATACATAACTATATGAGAAGAACATTCTGTAATTTTTTCAGATTTTTCTGACTATGGCCGTATGGAGACCTTCCTTGTTAGTTTTAACGTTAAAGTTTAATGCATTTTCTCATGTATATCGTAAACAGAATTTTTCCTTTGAAAGTACTGGTGCCAATGTGACATTTTTAATTTTGAAGAAATTTACCCACCAGAGCTCAAAGGGTTAATGGGAACTAAAGGTAATATTAAGACACTTATCTGATTTAAAGACCATCACTGTTTACAATTTAGTAGATTTTTTTATTCAGATATTTCAAATTCACACCCGAAATATAAAATAGCTATATTTGTTTTATTTAATAACAAATATACATTCATTGTATAAAGGAAAATCTTGTATTGCAATTTTCTGGTATGAATTCAGATTATCTGAATTACGGAATATTTCTTAACCTTTCTACCCTGTTCAAATTTTACTCAATCATGATTAAAAACATTTCTCACCAGAATTGTTATTTAAAACATTTAAATATATTTAATTGACTTATTTTTCTGAAACTGTTATTTAACTTTCTTTATGAAAAAAGTTCTGGTTCGAATCGTGTAAAAAAAATTATAGTTATGGGTCGATTAGACTCATTCAGGTAGGAAGGTTAAATTAGAAGGCACCGTAAAAATTAGAAGGCTAACAGTATAAGCAACTTATACCCCCCCCCCCTTTTTTTCATAAACATAACCTCACACTCTGTAAAACAATGTTTCGTTATTTAAAGGTAGAATGTCATAAATTAAAGTAGAAAAACATTTTACACATGAATTCAGATAGGATTTAAATCTTTCAATAAAAGATTAAATGGGTTTTCATCTTTGCTATAAAATAAGCTCAAATGGTACTCCTTTTCGTATTTTATCAACCCTTTGAACTCTGTGGATGAATTTCTTCACACTTAAATTTAATTTTTAAATGTCACAATGGCACCGGAATATTCGACCAAATTCATTTGAACTTAAATTAAGGCCGGTTTCCTTCCGTGTTTATAATAAACCGCGTTTATTACTTGAAAAATACTGCTGCCAGTGTGACGTTTGGGTATTTAAAAGAAATTGATGCACCAAAGCTCAAAGCGTTATTACAGGATCTCGAAATTAAAGTATAATACACGGAGTTATAAGAATGATGTGGAGACATATTGCGTATTATATATCAGTTGAAAGTGAAGTAGCTGAGGTGGTTGTCATAATATAGAGGTTGATTTTGTCACATCGGTTAACCCTTTGATCTCATGTGGGCAAATTTCTTCAAAATTCCAAATGTGACATTGACACCAGTATTTTTCAAAGAAAAAAAAACGGTTAACGATATACACGAAAAAATGCATTAAACCTTTATTCAAATAAATCTGGTCGAATTATCTTGTGCTGCGGGACATTTCGGAATTAAAATTATGAGTTAGAAAATTCTACCATCAGAGCTCAAAGGTTTGAAAATGTTTTGATTACCGCAGAAGAAAATCTCCACCAATAAAATTTTATTAGAAAATATTGTCTTATTTCAGCTGCATTTTTCATCAAAAGTTGCTTTCAAAAACATTGAAATTTCCTTGTGTTTTTATTTGTGGCAGTTGTCTATGTATTAAATACATTTTCAATGGGACTGACAAGAGGTTGTCTGGGTTGTTATAATGTGACAAAAATGCAGGGCATGACTAATGCAGAATTATTCTTCCAAAATTAAAAGTGAATATATATTTTTGCCATTATTTATGATTGAAATTTTGTTTTAAAAAAGTAAGCACCACAGAAATATTTTCTATTTAAATTTACTGGTGGAAGTTTAACCTACCGATAATCAACATTTTGGAAAGCGGCTAAGGATTAAACTTTAATATTCGAAGGATATGTCAGTTCCTCCATACTAATAATTCCATGGTATAAATAGAGAAAAATATCCTAAAAGCATGTGGATACAAGTTTTCAAGAACCACTTTACAGCGGTACTCACTTGGTGGATCGTGGAAAATATGTCTACCACTATCTTTAATAGACCATGTGATTGAATTTCTTAAGAGATCTTTAGATTTAAATAAAAAGAATATTACTGTTGTGATCGAAAATAGTGTTCTGATGACACTTTTCTTCGATTGTTAATAATAACTAATGCACTTTAGAAAACGGCAGAGTATTATTTATAATACTCAATTTGAATCGAAAGTCTTATCTGGATTTTTTTTTATGAAATTTAGCTTTATATAAAATACACATAGTTTGAAAAAACATATCTTTTTCAATCAAAACTATTCGTAAAAATTCCCTACAGTTTCAAATGCCGAGCAACAAAATAATTTGCTCCGAAAGGGGTTAATATTTTTTATTCGTATTTTCTGATTAAAATTATTTGAAATAGTGCATATACTAAATTCATTTAAATTCAGACTTTAAAAAATATGTCAGTCGATCTATAATTGTAGATTTGTCTGAACAACTTTTAATGTAGTTATAAAAAAAAATTCTAACATATTCTTTTAGTCTGTTGATTTCAAAATGAACGATATTTATTTTTATATTCCTTATTTAAAAAGAACTACTGTCCAGTTATGTAAAAGAAAATCATTTCTTAAAAAATAACTTTCTTTCGATGAATAGATATAAAAAAAAATATTTCTTCAAAATGCAAGGTATGTTTTCGTAGTTTACATCGAAAGGTGAATTTTAACATTTTTAATGGATATAGTATTTCATATAAAAAACAACGGATGACACGAGTAAAATGATTTTAAATAACATAGTTAATAAAATTATATAAATTCAAATTAAATGTATATATACATGCAGGGCCTGATTATCAACGGGGCACTATCCTACCAGTAAAAAGAAATAGAATTTTTTCCCTTATTTATGACAGTAATTTCGAATAAAAAAGGCGTTTAAACAAGTTGAAACTTTCCATAAAATTTTACTGGTGGGAGAGTGCCCCATTAGTAATCAGGCTCTGTATACATGTATGCGTGCGTGTATGTGTCAAAAGGTCTTTAGCAGTAAATTTTTCCAAACATCTCATTTCTGAAAACTTTTTCGAAAAATAAAATTAGTTCATGGTTTTAAAAATAAATAATATTTATTCTTTATATTTTTTATTTTAAAACAACTAGTGTACAATTATATATATAAAAACATATTTCCTATAGATAGCTTTCTTTCGGTGAATAGATGTGAAAAAATATTTCTTCAAAATACAATGTATACGTTCTGCCAAATTTAATATTTGAAATGGATATAGTGTTTCATATTTAAAAAAAGGATAACACGAGTAAAATAATTTTAAATAGCATATTAAATAAAGTTAATTAAACTTAAATAAAAAAGCAATATGTATCAAAAGGTCTTTAGCTATGAAATTGTCTTAACAAGTTTCAGCTTATTTATGAATACTTTTTTTTAAATATATTTTTTGTTCATGGTTTTCAAAATAAATAATATTTATTTTGTATATTTTCTATCTATTTTAAAACAACTAGTGTTCAATTACACATATATATATATCAAATCTAACCAAAAATAGCTTTCTTTCGGAGAATAGATGTAAAAAAATATACCTTCAAAATTCAATGCATATTTTCGTAGTGTATTTCGAAAGGTGAATTTTATTATTTTTAAAGGATATAGTATTTCATATAAAAAGCGGATAACGCGTGATACATAAATATGAATATTATATTAACTTTTTCCCCTTTATATATAATCATACCTAATATTAAAAACAAGTAATGCTTATATTACCGACAAATATTCCTAAGCAACAAAATGACTTAATCAGCTTAAATAATGGCCTCATGATGTAATTAATTTTCTAAACAGAGACCTTCTTTTAAAGTATTTGTTGAAACAACGTATTACTTAGTACATAATTTACTCTCCAGTACGTGAAATGAGTATAAATATGTAGCGTGACTATTTTTTTCTTCTAAAAGTAAGTGAGAAATGGCTAGGTGTACATTTATTTATTCACATGTACTTAATTTTAGCCACAGCGTTTTATAGTGTGTAAACTAGAATGATTAGAAACGTTTTTAATACCATGTAATAGGAAGAAGAAAAAAAAATAAATGTTACACATGTACTTAATTTTAGCCATAGCTGTTCATAGTGGGAAAACGAGAATGGTTAAAAATGCTTTAAATATTTTGTAATATGAAGAAGGAAAAAAGTCAAACGTTGTTGCCAGGTAGACGTATGACAAAATTATTCTCACGAAAACGAGTTTTTACATGCATCTTATAACATACATACACATACATATATACACGTGTGCGAACACACACACATGCATATATATATATATATATATATATATATATATATATATATATATATATATATATATATATATGTATATACATCTATATATATATATAGAGAGAGAGAAACATACATATACCGTAATTTCGGAAGTATAAGCCGCAGATCAAACAATTCTTTTTCGACCCAGAATTTTTTACGAAACAAATATAACTCATTAGATCGCCGTAAATATTCGTCTTCAATCACTAAATAAGATTTCTGGGTCCAAAAAGAATTGTTTGATCCGCGGCTTATACACCCGAAATTACAGTAATATTAGATAAAAGTATATATCGATAAAAACAATTCGAAAAAAATTGTGGAAATGTGTATGTTGGGATTGAAATCACCGTCTTCAACTCTACACCGCGCGTATATTTTCTTTGGCAGTAAACTGTTTCAAATTCTTACGGTATACTGTAATTTTCAAAGATATATTCTTCACGTCATTCAATAATGGAGTGCAGTCATCACATAGACTTTGGCTTTCCAACCCGAGTAGTACCAGAAAATTTTAGAGAAATTTTTTTCTTATTCAATCTCCAAATATCGTCTATTCAACAAGGTCTTAATTTCTGTAAAAAATTTCTGGTATTTCACTGGCGCTAAGTTGGACATAGGCGAAAGTTTTTATGTAAATATTTTCCGATTTTCCGCTAAGTCATCCTCCCGCAAATAAGTGGTGGAAAATCCTGTTTACTTAACCTTTTAACCCTTTGTTGCATACTGTCCACTACAGTGGACAAAAATTCATCCCCAAATGCTAATAATTTAATTCCCAAATGCCACATTGGCACCGGAATTTTGGTTAAAAAAATTCGGTTTATTAAATTCCTACAAAATAGCTTTTTCTTGTTTACAAATAAAGCTGTTTTCAAATTCCGGTGTCAGTCATCAATTTCAACACTTAAGCAATGAATTTTCTCTGCGTCGCAAAGTGTTAAGCTATGCAACAAAGGGTTAATACCCATGGTAGCATATATGCTTCCGATGTAGTGAATTTTTTAATTAAGATATTTCAAAATTCCACCAGAAAATTAAAATAACAGAGTTTGCTTTATTAACCTTCCTACCCTGCTCAAATTTCACTTAATCTTCATAAAAACATTTCACACCAGAATTGTTATTTAACCCTTTGAGCTCCGGGGTGTAAATTTTCTCAAAATTCCAAAAGTCCCACTGGCGCCAGTATTTTGCAAAGAAAAAAAAAACGGTTAACGATAAACAAGAAAAAATGCATTAACCTTTTTCAAATAGATCTGGTCAAATTTTCTGGTGTCATTGTGACATTTCGGAATTAAAATTACGTGTTAGAAAATTCTACCATCAGAGCTCAAGGGTTTAAAACAATTTAATATATTTAATTGACTTATTTCTCTGAATATATTATTTAACTTTCTTTATGAAAAACGTTCTGGTTCGAATCGTATAAAAGGAATTATAGTTATGGGTTGATCAGACGCATTCAGGGTAGGAAGGCTGAATAACATATAACCATTCATTAAATAAAGCAAAAATTATTTTTAAAATTTTCTGGTATGAATTCTGATTCTAAGAAAACGAAATTTCTTGAATTCGTTTTACAATGGGAATTAAAGTTTTAACAGTGTTGGAAACTTACCCCTCCCTTTTTTTTTATAAAAATAATAAGATTTTCGTTAGAGATACTCTGTATAGGAATTTTTCGGTTTTTTAAACACAAGGTGTCAGGCATTAAAGAAGAAAAAAAATATACCTTGGTTCAGTAGTTTTACCTTTCAAATGAGTTTATTTATTAAAGTTATGATGCACAGAATAATTCTGTTGGCAAAATGATGAAATTATTGACTGCCAACAATATTTAGAGACGAATTTAATACGAATTTCATAAAAAAATATTCTGTGTGTCATTTAGCACTAAGGAATTAAAATTAAGTTGTTGCATTTGTAGGCACGGCCATTGAACGCATCAGGTTGTTAGTCACTCTGCTTCCGAATTACCTTCGGTAATGTCATGTGTATGGGCGTTTGATGCTTTCTTATACATTCAAAATATCTCCTTTTTCATTCTCCGCTTCTTAACCCCTTGAAGGGTAGTGGTATATATTTTATCCCACCTAATTTAATCGAGAATCTCACCAGAAAATTTTAACGAAATTTCATATGTTTAACTTTGGCAGCAACATGTTGAAATAATGCCGTTGTTTCGATATTTCCGGCGAGAATTCAATATTACATATACATTATTTCTTTTCACTCAAAGGGTTAAAAGATGTCTCTTTTTTTCTTAGTTTTCAAAATACTTTTAACCCGTAGTCAGAGTTTTGCGGTCTCTGAGAGAGCTTTTAACCCTTACCGGCACAGTATGCCCAGTCTGGGATATCTAATTCCAAACGTTCAATCAACACCAATAATATTATAATAAAATTTTGCTTTTTCAATTAAAGCTTAAATTAAGGGATTCTTAATTTCTAAAAATGTAGTTTGTAAATTCTGGTGACAGTCGATAATTTCTCATTTTACTAACAGAATTTAACCGTGCTGGAAATGGTTAATCTATTACCATAAATACTGTGTGACTGCCGTACTTTACAAGCAGATGGCTTCCAGTACCTTCAAATGACACTGAATGCTGTTTGTGATCACGTGCACAACATTCTTGAATCTTTTCCCAATCAGTTATAGAGCGGAAAAATTTCAGCGCCGTTTACCAGACCTCTCACTCTAGTTGTGTGAGTGTTCTAATATTCGAATAAAACATGTCTTTTCGGGCTTTCTCGGTCCTAGGAAAAAAGTGCGATATAGCGATCCTGACTTTGAAGAAACATTAACTCAGTGGGTGAATGAAGTAAAGTGTTATTAATGATTGTGACAAGGAATTGGATTTTATAAACAATCACGATAGTTACATTGAAAATGAAATATAGACGATGATATTATTTTAAATATACATGAAAAAAATCAGGATGTAACGCCTGAGTGTCCAAAAATCATATTACTCGGGTCCTGCTAAATTGAAAAGAAAGACAATACATTTTTGTAGACTATGGAAAAGTCCTATATATGTCCCAAATGTTCCTGCCAGGTTTGTGAAGAATGTAAAAATGAAATATTTCGATTTTCCTAAAATTATTTAATTACGAAACATTTTTTGCATTTATCACATTCACTGTGCCTTTAAGTTAGTTACCAAGTATTTTTGTTTCAGCGACTTTTTGAAAATATAATTTATTAAACCTATATTTGAAAGCCTATTACTTTTCACAGATTTTTTAATTTTTATGTACAAACATCAAGTTAAAAATATTATCTTCTTTCCAAAAACGCATAATTATTGAATGAGTATTTGTTTTAAATGTATGCCATGTTTTGGAAAACATTCGAGTTTATTTAATGAATCTAATAAGCAGCGGTCTGTCAGATCGCGAAACTCCGGAAGCATTCGCATTATGATTCAACTCCTGTTACGAGTTAAAATATACGCTTAATTTTATATGAAGTGTTAAAATTTTGCTTCCAGTTCGTCAGTTTTCAAATTATAAAATCTTAAATTAAATTATTCATAGGTTATAGAAATGTTTTGACATCTAAAAAATTATGACATCTTTTAAGAAAGAACAATAAAAAATTTCGAAATATTAATTTCCTGAGAAGATATTTTGAATGTAATAATGGACCAAATTCCCAAAGACTTAAAATTACTGGTGAGAATTCGGAAGCTGAATGACTAGCAGCCTTAACCCTTTCCGGCGCACTACTCTTTAAAGTTGCAATTTAAAGAAAAAAAATTAGGCAATCTATTTAGGCGTAAACGATTACACAGGTATTGTTTTGTAAAGATTGCACTAACCATTTTAATTATACAGCTGTTGCCGAAGTGGTAACCTCCCATAAGTAAAGCATTGATAAAGGCAGTAAGAAGAGCATTGCTGTGAAGCGCGTATTACAGTAAAACATTTTACCTATTATTTAAAAACAGTAGAGTTTGATCTCTGTGGTGCTGCCATCTAGAACTCATAAGAAAGATTTAAAGTAGCCATTAGAGAAGTTTTTGAAATATTTTTTGTGTTTTGTGTTTTTTTGAGTTTTTGTGTCTCTAAACAGGGGGAACTTTAGGTGTTGCCGAGCCGGCAACACTGCGCGTTAAGGGGTTAACCATTTGGGGAAGAGTGACCTGTATACGTGCTGCATAAATTGTTCAGCATCCTTGATTATTCTCATCAGTAAATTTTTATTGTAAATTATGCATCATTTAATACGAGCACTTGTCTAATTTGATTATGCAAAAATTTTTGTTTTGAAAACCGGTGATAAAAGATTAAAAATTCTGTAAAAGACGCTCTTCCCGATGGGGTTAAAGATAGAATTTTATATTTCTCATATATACCTTTAGCTGGCAATGTATTGCGACTGCCTAAATGCTACGTGTCAGTACTAATACAAAAAAACACCGGTCGTATGCGAATTTTCAAAATCTTTTCAATGTTTTACTGAATTTAGACACCAGTATTTTCCAATTTTTTTCTGTGACTTACGTATTTAATTTCAGGAAATTGAAGTATGAAAAACTTTACAAACTATATGTAATTGGAAGGTTAAAAATATACGCCTTCGATATCCTAAATTTTCTCTTTAGGCATGGTTTTCAGAGGGAGGTGTGTGTAAATGCATACACAGATCCTGCTATTTAAACTAGGCATGGTGTTACCCACCACTAACTTCTCCGAAAAAGTTTTGTAGAAAGTATTTACGATTACATCAAATGATGATAACTGTAAGTAAAAATTGCCATGAAGAGCATTCTCATATTGTGTTGCAACATCCGGTATATTAGACATCGGTAACATTAAATAACATAATTTTGTAAACCATTTTGAAATTTTTATTTTAATGACAGTAATACCACGACATTCACGCGTTTTCATTGTTCAAGAAATAGAAAAGACAGGACATTTCAACATTCGCGAAAATTTCACACCACTTTTTAAAAAGAAAATTTTTTTACATGGGTGTTGACAACATTTCAAAGAAAAGTATAATACGGAATGTATTTTTTTAAAATAGTGGTGCGAATAGAATATAAAAATAGTTGCCTGTGGCAGCTTTTCGGTTGCGATTTTGACAATCACAAAGATTTCCTGAATCCTAACTCTTGCGGATGTTAAGTGACTCATATTCATAGCTTTGTTTGCTATTATTTATTGTAAAATTTAATGGTATTAGAAACTAGAGAGAGCATTGTTTCCTAATGGCAGGTTTTTCACTTGGTCCGTTTTCTGAATACCACTTTTATTTTTTTTTAAAATAATCCTTGAAGGGCTGAGTACTTCTGTTGGTATAATACTAAAATGATTGTACGCACCCATATTTCCATATAAATTAAAATGAAAGAATGTAAAGGTTTATTTTTAAGTATATTTTATAAAGCAAAACTTCATTTTTAAATTGTGGTGCAAATGTGGCATTTGGGAATTAAAATCAAATGGCATATATTATATACCGGTGCCCTTCAGGGAGTTAAAAATTCCGTAGAAACATATATAGAACAGGCGTTTTTCTTTCAATCTTCGTAAAAACCTGCCAGGAATATTTCTTTTAAAACAACTACTGCTTTTCATAAAACGGACCAGTAGGAGCAATGAATTATGTGTTATTACCCATTTAGGCAGAGAAAAATTCTGTTCGTAAAACGAGAAATTTTTTTATGACCCTGGAATTTCCAAACGACGTTTTTAGAAATTAAAAACTCATCACTTTAGCCAACCATTGTCTGTTAAACTTTATACAAATATTCTTAGTGCCGTTTGTAAGTTTATAACAAAAGTTAGATGGTCCTTACTTGGGACCATTGCGCCAGAGATGATTAAAGAATAGTTGCCAAATATTCCGCTTTTGTGTACCACAAAAAAATTATTTTTAAATCTTTGCTTTATTTAATCGGACAATTTTGACGATATAAAAAGGTAAATATTACTATAAAGTTTTTGTTGTAGGAAAAAAGCTTAAGTTGTTGGCAGCTTTGGTTAAAACATTATGTTAAAAAATTGCTTACATACGAATCAGCCGATATGTTTTTATTCAAAACTCGGGTAATTATATCATTTTTTATGCTGTTTATTATGAAATTTACAAATAGTTTTGTTCTTTAACATACAAATTCTTGACAAATCAAATTTTTTGAACATTGAAAGGTAATTATGTCTTTAAATATTCTCAGCACAAGTAGATGTTATTTTATAATGTTGAATTCCCTCCAGAATTTATGAAAATAAGGTATTTGAAAATAAAACAATGCTTTAGATTAATTAATGGTGTAAATTATTCTTCCCAAAAATTAAAAAAATAAATTTTTGTTCAAACATCGTGGTACATACCTTAATTAAAATTATTCTGAATAAAAAATCATCCCAAACTGATTTCAGAAAGTTATTAATAAGAAATTCTAGGTTTATGTAAAAAGGAAAATATTGTTCCCAAATTCTTGACAAATCAAATTTTTTGAACATTTAAAAGTAGTTACGTCTTTAAATCTTCTCAGCACAAGTAGATGTTATTTTATAATATTTAATTCTCTCTAGAATTTTTTTAAAATAAGGTATTTGAAAATAAAACAATGCTCTAGATTAATTAATGCCGTAAATTATTTTTCCTAAAAGTTAAAAAAATAATGTTTGGTTCAAACATCGTGGTACATACCTTAATTCAAATTATTCTGAATAAAAAATTTCAAACTGATTTCAGAACGTTATTAACCCGCGAGGACGCGCGCAGGGCCTAAAAGACCCGGTGTGCGTATGGTTTTTACAATTGTAACCGCTAATTTTTTTAAAATAATCTTCAACATATTTTATAGCAAAATTTTTATCAATTGTCTCAGTCTAAATAAAGTGACTGTTATAATTAGATTATATTAGTGACAATGTTAAAACCATTCGTACCCAGGGTAAGCGAGCGTTCTCCCGGTAAAGAAGAAATTTTAGGTTTATGTAAAGAGGAAAGTATTATATGGAAATAGTGGTAACATTCTCATGCCTGAAAAACACAATATAAACAAAACAATGATTTGTGGTATGTGTGTCTGGTAAATAAGGTATTAGTATTTTAATCATAGCTACCAAGTGCTACAATTTTCAGCATTAGTAAGCTTAAAATATTCTTCGCCTTATTTAATTTTAGATTATTACGATTAAGGCGACGATTTGTTTTGGAAATTCTTGGAGCTGTATATCTGACAGCTATGTATCCCGAATGCTACTTGGCCAAATGAAAAATCTTACCCTGAATAGTTTTCTTTGTCTCTCTTAATGTCAGACTTTCTCTCATTAGATAAGTCGAAAAATATTTTTCAAATAAAGTGTTCGCAAATGGCTGTCATGCAGTCGGGTTCTCTGTTCCGGTACAAAGAATTACAACTCGTTCTGCATTTGAATGTACTTACATTTAAAAGGAACATAAAGAGAAAAAAAACACTTTCTGTTCAACTAACAAACTGCATTAAGCGGATTACTTAGTATAAATTTTAAGAATTTTGTAAGTCCAATAGAAGTTACTTATAACATAAAATTGTAAGATATAACAGAATAATTATTTTTTAATTTTACAGGACAAGAAGTTCCACTACACCACGTGTCCGTCCACGGCCTTTTACCTACAACTTCTCACTTTGTGACGTACGAAGGGTCGTTGACGGTGCCTGCATGTCATGAATCCGTCACTTGGTTAGTAGTCAACAGACCTATATACATAACGAAACAACAGGTAAGATCTATTTTTAATTTTAATTCAGGACCCCTAACTTGAATAAGAAATCTTTCCAGTCTGTTTTTACAACAATCGCAATAGACTTATGAATAAAATATTATTCTGTTTACATACTGGGAATTCAGTAAAGAAATTAATAGGATTGTAATGCTTTGTAGTATGTTTGATCACTTAAGTTATTATTTTTTTACTTACAATAAATTGAAAATATGGGATATCCACCACTTTTGTAAGCTAAGACGTTCTTAATACTTAGTCTAAATATTTTCTCCAATTAACCAATTGAGGAGCGGTGGGTTATATTTTATCCCGCTTAGTTCATGTAAGATTCTCACCAGAAACATTTATTCCCTTAACTGATTCCTTTTTTACGTACAATAAATTGAAAATGCAGGTCAACATCAGTTTTTTAAGCTGAAATATTTGCGATATTTTGTTAAAACATTTCTGAAATTAAGTAGTAGAAAATCGTATTTAAAAATATTAGTGGTGTCAAAAAGCTTCAATTGATGAATTAAGCAAATTCGTCTTGCCGGAACGGCCCCGGCGTACGGGCAAATCATTTAACCCTTTCGGGCATGGGCAAATTCTGCTCATTAAATCAGAAAATATTGATTGACGCCGGAATTGAAAAACGACTTTTATAGAAATTATAAGAGTTCCTAAATTCATGCTTTCATTCTAAAGCGAAATTTCTTTACATTATCAGGGTTCGCACAGCTCTACCGCTAAATTTTTTAGAGTACCGTAATTTCGGGTGTATAAACCGCGGATCAAACAATTCTGTTTGGACCCAGAAACCTTATATAGTGATTGAAGACAAATATTTACGGCGACCTAACTCGTTATGTTTGTTTTTTAAAAAATTCTGGGTCGAAAAAGAATTGTTTGATCTGCGGCTTATACACCCGAAATTACGGTATTTTCAAAGTGTTTCACTGGAGAAAAATATCGTAAAATCTGTGAATGAAGGCGGGGATTGCGAATGTTGTGGTTTAAAAATTAAATGTAAATTTTCTTATTTTTAAAAGTGGTGCCAGAGTCCTTGGAAATTCCAAGGAGTGTGCAAACCTTGAATATTCTTGGTGCCATTTGGAATTAAGTATTCACACAGATTTATACGTGTCCAGGAATCGCACAGATTCACCACATGCCTCGTACTGAATTGCCACATGCTCAGGGTTGGCACTCTGGCCTTCATTTTTTTCCGAAATTTCATTATTAAACCGGAATTATCAAAAGAATATTTACATTATGCAATCGTGAAATGCCTGTTATAATCCAAAAAAATGCCTTTCTTATTTTCTGGTAAGAAATCGGAATTTCTTATTAAAAATGCAGATAAAACTGTCTACCCTCACAAGTTTTTGACAATTTTCATTTCTCTCTCTCTCTTTTTTATGACATTCCCAGGCAGTGTCGAATTTACCAAAAATGTAAATATTTGTCAATATAAGACAATTTTTTAATTGATAAAATTATAAATCATGCATTACAAAAAAATAATTTTGTAAACAATTTGCAGATTGTGCATCAATCTTGGCAAATGATGTGCGTTCGTACTGTCACTAATTTAATGAATATTCAGATTTTGATGCATTAAATATAGCTTCCAAGAACTTCCTCTTTTTTGTATCACCAAAAATGTACAGTATATTTTATCATTGCAAATCGACGTTATGCGTCGATTAAATAAGTCAAAAATTTCAATTAAATTTTTCTGGTATTAAAAAGTCGGAAGAGTTTACACCTATGCATTAGCTGTTAACCCTTTAACGGACAAAGCATTTTCATTACTATGATGTTGAAAGAAATGAATGATACCGGTAATTTCGAAAAAATATATTTATAAATAAAAAAGTGAATTTTTGCACACACACACACACGCACACACCGACACACAATAAAACGGATTTTTTTAAATTAAAATTTCGATATCATTGTTGCATATGGGAATTAACACTAGAATGACGGTGAGCGGAAATTTTGGTCCCGAAAAGCTCAATATATCTTGGTTCGTGCCAGAAATTCCTTTATAAAATGAATTTAAAACATACAAGGGAAACAGGATTAATAAAATAACTTAGACAATTTTAAATAAAAATTCTGGTATTAAAATTTTTTATAAAACTTGAGCAAAAATTCCCGTCTTTCTGCTGTTAAAATTTTGTGGTTTCGTAGAGAAACCAATAGACGTTAAAGGGTTAAAACCTTATGAAAAATTGCATGAATACAAAGTTCGATATGATTATTATCTTAAATGCATTGATACGAAAATAATAGGACTCCATCTTAAATAGAACGTAATCAACATGGCAGACCTAGCGCCATTACCTATCATAAAATATCGTAAAAATGTGTAAAATATCTAAAAACCACTTTTAAGTTGTTTTCATTCACACTCTGTAACTCTTGCAGATTCTGTTGTGTTACTCTGAATATGATCTACAGCCTTTATACACACAATGTAATGTGCAACTTATACCACAACTAAAAATGCACTGCCAGCAATAATATGTAATATACAGTATTTCAAGCACAGTATAGTAAATGAAATATTTTGTTTATATCTGTAAATACTGTTATAACTTTCTATATACTATTAGCATATTATAGGAAGTATCTTAATGCAAACCTCAGCAACGTATATAGATTTAATTATGTAAAATTATTTGATATGATTAAAATACGCCGAAACAGTGTTTCTCCATACACCATTATGTAACGATATTCTTTCTGCAGCCCTGTAAAGAAATAATAAACAATTTTGCAAAACATATTGAACAGAATGTTCAATTTAGTACACTTCCGTAAATACATATCAATTTTATTCTGTTTGAAAGGCTGTTACATTACACTAGTTTACACGGTTTTTATACTCCCGCTGAAAGTTATTGTTTATTTAGATAGTGTTATCCAGAAAAATAATAAAAAAATTCTGTCACGTCTGGTTTAAGAAATATTTATTTACTTAGCTGGATTACAAAATTTTGGTATTAATGTTTAAAAAAATCAAAAATGGTTAATTTTTGCATTATTTTTATAGTTATTTGGATCAGTGTCTCTTATAATGGACCAATAATAATCCCCTAGCACGTTTTCATCTCAAAAACCCTGATGTCGTTCTTCAAAAACCTTTAAATCTTGGTGAAAACTTTTCTCTTGTTCATCACTCATACTTCCTAAGTTTTCAGGGAAAAAACTCAAATGCGAATGCAGGAAACGAATATTTAATAACATGTTTACTCCCATCTATTAAATTTTTTTCAATAAATCGGCAACAATCGCCTTGATTTTTGTATTATATCCCACTGTCTTCGTAACACAAAAGTACCGTACTTTGGGGTGTATAAGCCGCGGATCAAACAATTCTGTTTGGACCCAGAAATCATATTTAGTGATTGAAGACAAATATTTACGGCGATCTAACTAGTTACGTTTGTTTTTTAAAAAATTCTGGGTCGAAAAAGAATTGTTTGATCTGCGGCTTATACACCCGAAATTACGGTAACAATCATTTTCATGATTACTAGGTTCTCTCCATAGCATTGGTGAACGAAATGGAAAGTGTACGTTTTCTCCTGTTGACCACTAGAGTAAAACGATTCTACAGCTTTTGCAAAACACATGAGGCACCCACTTTTTATTTTGGTTTGCAACAGGAAATCCAAATTAATGAAGATATGCATTTTTTAACGAATCTACAATGGGTCTTCTATTTTTTGAAAATGTAAACTGTCTACAAACATGGTAAAAACGATCAGAACTTTGTTTACACATTCTTCTTGACATTTTAATTCAATCCGGAACAAAATATTTGTTGTTTGAAGCGAGCGAATGAACATTAACACTAGAACGCCCAGAAATTCTACTCAAGTTTGAAAATAATATTTCTCACCAGAATTTTTATTCAAAATTATTTAATTGATTTATTTAACGTAAATTTGCGTGGATTAGATTTAAATTATTTCAAGAAAATTTTTCTGGTTCGAATTGAAATTTAGTTACATGATTGGAGTCGAATCCACTCCATCCGGGCGTTCTAGTGTTAAACGGTCGTCACCACGTTGGGTAGTTAAAAAAACAATTGACTTCAGAAAGGAAACTGTGACGTTATAGAATATTTCTGCTGACTCTTTTAGTTTTAAGGAAGGTAGACTAATACATTTATTTACATTTTTTTCGAGTATAAAAAAAAGTTGAAATTTGTAAACTAGTGTTATTAATTCCTTATGTGCAGTGGTATGTCTATGAAACCACTTAATTTTTATTCGCGAAAACCACATTGGCACCAGAATTTCGCTAAAAAAGATTTAGGTTTATTAGATTCGTGATATGTCGCTTTTTTTGTATTTATAAATGCTTTCAAATTTCGATGGAAATCATTAATTTCAACGCTTAATCAATGAAAGTTCACCACGCTGCAGAGGGTTAAAATGCAATTGAAACAATTTTCCCATTGACTGAAGCTACGCATCAAAATTCTGCAGCAATTGTATATTTAAAATTTCAAAGCATTTGGATAGATGTCTTTTGCTCTGTTATAAGCGGTCAGACGGACGGATTGAACGATGACTATAGATGTTACATACTTATAAAATTACGAACGCGCCTAAAAAAGAATACAAACGTACTCTAAGAGTAATACTGTACATTCATAAATAAAATACATACTTAACTAAATGCACACCTCGAAGCAGTCTATTTCTTTGCCACCTCTAATTTTATGAAAATATTTTTATAGCGAAATTACAACAGTAACCGCAATCGGAATGTATACGAAGTGGGTGTATGTGGCACAACCAAAATAAATTTTAAAAGAAAATTATCGTAAGGAAATAATTGTTGTAAAAGTTTTTTTTGTGTGTCTATTGAAAAATAAAAACAGTTCGGAAGCCCGTTAACTGTCGGAGGGGCATGCGATAATGTCTGTGTAATATTGAATTCTCACAAGAGAAATGGAAATATATTTATTTTTAAATAAAGAAGAACTTTTCGACATTTTGCCTCCGAAGTCAAAGATGTAAAATTTCGTGAAAAGTTTCTAGTGAGAATCTCGTTTAAATAACGTGGTATAAAATATATTCCGCCGCCTGAAGCATCAGCATTCTGAACTATCTTCCATAGTTAGTTATTAAAATTAAGTATACTTCTTGTCGTCTCCTACAAGGGTTAGACATAGAAAAGAATAAAATTGAAAGACATTAGCATTCATTTAAATGAAATCTAATTATTTTTTATTAAATATGTATACCAAAAGTCGCTTACTACAGATATACTAAAAACAACATGCTAAAATACACAAAAGTTTAAAAGTAAATTAACTTTTTTTTAAAGTAAGTTCAATTTATTTTCAGCTACATTTAACTATTTGTCATCAAACAAGATGATAAAATGACTCTAAGCTAATTCAAAAGATAAATTCGCCTATTTAAGGAGAATGATAATTCATTTTTTGCCAAACAGATAACACTAATGTACCACGACAGTTGATGACTATTTCGAAGCTAGAATTAAATTTTATAGCCATCAGAGATCATTTTCACTGATATTTCACTGATATCACCTATATAGCAAAGCTTGGGGGTAAATATTATCTTTGCATAAAATATGAATAAATCATCCTATGGAAAAAGAATAGTGGTTAAAGAATAAAATCAATAAAATAAAATATTAGTTTAATAAATTTCATTATCTTAATGAGTATAGAAACAGCTATACTTAAAAATACAAAAGCTAAAAAACATCTGCAGTTACCATAAAAATACTTACAATTTTTTAAATGATCCACCTTCTATGCGGCAGAAAAAATCCATCCTCTATTAACTAATCTAGATAAACAACATTCAATTCTCCATCAAAAAATCCCAAATAATAATAAAAAAAACTTTTTTATAATAAGCAAGGATCTTTTCCAGAGAAATGAAGTGATTTATTTCTGTATAAATTAAATTAAATTTACTGTCATGAAATGAGCTGATAAAAATTCGCTTAGTAGATAAACTCACCTTATTAAATAACGTTTCACATTTTTAACAGTCAGATAACACTAATGAAACATGACATTTAATAACTATTTCCACGATAAAATGAAATTTTAAAGCCATCAGAAATCATTTCCACCGAAATTCACAGCAAAACTTAGTATAAAAGTTTGTCTATTCGCATTATATTTCGGAGAAACATTAGCGGATGAAAGAAAGCAAACAAAAAAAAATACCTCATAATATTTTTATTAGTTCAATGGGAATAAATAACCTGGAGGCAAATAAAAAACAGCCATGTCTTAATACATAAAAGCAGAAAAAATAATCTTGAGCTATCATAAAAATTCTTATTCTTTTTTAAATATCAAAGATTGTATGCGATAGGAGAAAGTTGTCCTCGATTAAGCAATCAAGTTAAATGACAGTAACTGCCCCATCAAAGAATCTCAATTATTCATAAATTTTATTTTGGCCCTAAGCAAATGTTTTAAATATGCATTAAAAATAACTTATGATGTTAATGTAGTTTAATTTGTTTGTGTTATATAATTTATCACGAGAGATTTGGTGTATAAATATGCTTTTGGGAGGACATTTTTTCTGTACTAGGAAATTTTTGTCGCTCATCTGTTGTATATGCTCAGATTTTATTAAGATAGAATTAAATATTGATTGATTATATAAAAGCATAATTTACGAAGAATGAAAATAATAAATTTTCCACATCATCTTTTTTTGTTGAGCTGTATGTACGTAATTTGTGCTTTCTAAAACAATATTTTTATACATAAACAATAAGCTACCTAGATTATAAGTACAACTTTCATAAACTGTCTTTTCCTAGTGTTAACCCTTTCGTGTTCGGTGCTGTGTTTATGAAATCAGATACTTCTTGTTCCCAAATTTCAGGCTTGCACAAAAATTTTAGGTCAATTTTTTTCCATTTTTTAAGAATGAAAATAAAACCTTTTTTCGTATTTTCAATTTTTTTTTGTATATTCAAGTATTAGTTGTTTATTTCAACTTTTTTGAAAGTGTTTTCCCCCGAAAGAATTTCCCCGAAAACTGCCGACTTCTTAGATTATTTTGTACCACAAAAATTTTATAGCAATTTCCATATTTTTTTATCGCATTAATTTGCCAGTTAAAGAAAGCAGTTATTTCTATTAAATTTTTGTTGCCTAAAAAAACAGGAAGTGTTGGCAGCCTTGCTTGTACCTCTTTTTAATCTATTATATACACATTAACCCCCTTAGTACGATTAGAATCTTATTTGATCTCAGTTATTTTCTAGTTTGAAATTTTTAATGTTTCAAACCAGGAAAAAAATTATTAATTTATACCTAATATATGAAATTAAATAGAAGCAGACTAGTAAAATATTGTATATAAAAAATTAAATTTCTGATTCAAATTAAAAATTGTGAATTTTCAAAAATATTTAAAGCCGGAACTTGCAGGGTTAAACCTTTCCGCAGCGAAGTATTATATTATTGTATTGTTATATTTTTCAAATGTAACGGATCGAATTAGTATGTTTCGCCTCAGAAAATTTTTTCAGCACTAGATAATAAATAAATTATTGATAAATAAGATCATAAAAAGACACAAGACCCCTTAACCCTTTGAACTCTGATGGTAGAATTTTCTACCACATAATTTTAATTCCGAAATGTCACAACGGCACCTGAAAATTGTCCCAGATTTATTTGAAAATAGTTTAATGTTTTTGTTTTTTTTTCATGTATATCCTTTACCGTTTTTTTCTTTGCAAAATACTGGTGAAATTGTGACATTTGGAATTTTGAAGAAATTTACCCACCAGAGCTCAAAGAGTTAAATGATACATAAGTAACTTTTCATCGTATAAAATTTGCTGTGGGATTGTACTATTTTTATTAAGTTTTTTTAATCCTTCCTGAAATCGTGAAGTTTGCCCAAAATTGCAGAGTATAATTTGAAGGAGTTTTATAACGTTATGATATATCCATAAAATATAATAAGTATAAAAAACATGTCGTCTACAGGAAACTAAAGAAGGAATTAACTTGCAAAAGGCTGCCAGAAATTCTGCAGTGGGTTTTACATTTTAACACACTTCCATCCGAAACACGCTTATCTGGAAATATTTTTTTATTAACACTTTCCGGCACACTGTGCACAGTCTGGGATACCTAATTTTAATTCCAAACTTGCAAATTGCACCAATAATATTTTAATAAAATTTTGTTATTACTGTGAAAGCTTAATTAAGGGGGTTCTTAATTTCTCAAAAAGTTGTTTCTAAATTCCGTTGTAAATCGATAATTTCTCATTCTACTAACAGAATTTATTCGTGCCGGAAAGGGATAAAAAAATTCAGAAATCCCATCTAAAATTTTGCATAAAAATTTTTAATGACAGAAATTTCGTTATTACTTAACACGTTCACTGCCAAAGCTGAGACAGAGCATCTGTTCACAGATGCCAAAGTCATATGTCTGATATATTCTGCATTAAAATTAAAGTACTTTACCCTTTGAGGGTCACAGCACTTCTATTCTGAAAAGGCTGAAATGATTGATCGAAAGCAGAATTTAAACACAAATTTATTTAAATATAGATAATATCTTATCTTCTTGTATATAATACAATTAAAATTTTTATTTCTAAATTCTGGTGTCAATGTAGCATTTCACAATTAAAATTAAGTGGGATGTATTTGATCCCGCCTCCCTTCAAGATGTTAAATTTCCGATACAATGCGTTATTGTTTTAAAACTTTTCGTACATAATTTTCTTTCAATATACCTACACTGTAAAAAAAACTCCCTTACTTTACACCAAAAAGGGTGGCAACTAAGTTGCCACCCAAAGTGGTGTGATGAAATTCCACTTGTAAATTGGTGTAATGAGCCAACAACTATCAAATGGTATAAACAAACACCATTTGTAGTGGCAACTTAGTTGCCACCATTTTGGGTGTAAAGTAAGTAATATGTTTAAAATGTACGTTATAATAAATTGTCTCAATTAAAGGGAAGTTTGGCACACTCTTTGCGTAAAGCTATTTTTTTTTTTAAATTATGGCTGTATTAAATTTGAAATGTAATTTTTTAATTATTTTTTATTTTGCTACCATTTATTAAAGTACACTAAATAATTAGATGGTAAAAAAGGAAATTTTCTAATATTTACATGATTTTAACAGCAAAATAAAAAATAATTTAAAGATTACATTTTAAATATAACACAGCCATAAATTAAAATAATTAGTTTAATGCAAAAAGGCTGCTAAACTCACTTTTAATTGAGGTAATTTATTATAACATGCATTTTAAACATAATACTCAGTTATTAAACAATATGTAATTTCCTATATTTACATACTTAAAAACATCGTTACATGGGTCACATAGTGTGTTTGGGGGTTGTTGGGGGGAGGAGGCAGAATGTATCTGCAGCACCTCTAAATTTCAGTATAGTTGCATTACTGTTTGTCACAGGTGTCACAAAATTGAAAAGTGTAAAAGCACAAATAAATTCTATTAAATAGATGTTTTTCGTCTATTTTAAAACTTTAAAAGATTTAATATTACAACTAAATACTATAAAAGAACATTGCGCTTATATTTTTGCAAAGGTGATCTGGAAAACATATGTGAAAAAAATGTATCTAACAGTATTGTATGACCACTTTTGGATTTCAAGAATGAAGTAACATGCTATTTTGAAAATGTATGTTTTTTTCACACAAAAAATCCCAATATGTTTATATATATGATTTTTTTACAAAAAAAGCGAAAAACAAAAGACGATAATAACATAAATTTGGCGCCCCCTCAGTTTCCGCGCCCGGGGCGACCGCCCCCTTCGCCCCCCTTTTCACACAGCTCTGAATGAACATACCGGCAGCCCCCCCCCCTTTCATTGAAGTTCTAATATTTTCCATTAAATGTATTCAAATTCAAATAGGCATTAATGATGATTTTAATTATGTTTTACTAATTTAATAAATAGAAAAATAAAACCATGAAAATTTTTTTAACTCTTTCAGTATCAACATACACTCATTGCCATAAAAATTTGCGCACCAAGAAAAAGACGTCCAAATGAAACGAAATTTTGCATTTGTAAATACTACTGTGATATAAGTAAGTGATTAGAAAACAAAAGAAAAAGGATCATTTATTCCAGAAAAAAGTACAAATGAACAGAAATTTTAGTACTCTGTTGGACCCCCTCTAGCGCGAATGCACGATGCGATACGAGCGGGCATTGAGGCATACAAGTTCCGTATGATGTCCTGAGACATCTCGTTCCACAGTTGCTGCAAACGCTCCTCGAGTTCAACTAAACTCGTAGAATGTCCAACTTGCCGTCCCAAATGATCCCAGATATGCTCGATTGGTGACAAATCTGGTGATCGAGCAGGACAGGGAAGGGTGGTAATGTGGCGCTGGCAAGCTTGTGACATCCTTGCTGTGTGTGCCCGAGCATTGTCTTGCTGAAAAATGGCTCCTGGGAGCCCTGCCGTTAGTGGCAACACATGTGGCTGAAGGATGTCTTGGACGTACCGCTGAGCTGTCATAGTGTCACAGATCAATATTAGGGCTGACCGTGTATCATAAGCAATAGCATCCAATACCATCACTCCAGGTGTAGGAGCGGTGTGTCGCTGTAAAGCGAAGGCGGGATTGGGGTGTTCACCGCGGAGCCTCCACACACGAACACGATTATCATCGCTGCTCAAATTGAATCTAGACTCGTCGCTGAAGACGATCTGGTTCCATTCCGTTGCAGTCCAATCCCGTCGTGCGCGATACCACTCCAAACGGAGTCGTCGGCGGTCGGTGTCATTGGCAGCAAACGTAATGGACGCCGCAATATCAGATGTCCTTCAGCCAGGCGCCTTGCGATGGTTCGGGAAGACACAGGGGTCTGAAGTGAAGGTGCTGCCTGTGTCTGGATAGCGGACAATGAGGTAGTTGGTTGTACGTGTGCTTTCGTATGATGGGACGGTCTTCTCGACGATTGGTCTGTCGAGGGCGTCCCGAGCCTGGTCGCCGTGTAAATGACATCTCTTCAGTCGACTGGTCCCAACACCTCCTTACAGTAAAATCAGAACGGCCTACTTGACGAGCTAATCGCCGAGTTGACCACCCAGCTTCCATCATATCGATGATTCTCCCCCTTTCCAGCTCTGACAGCTGCTGATATTGTCTTCGATGGATGCGTAACGGCATGTCTACCTCAGCGATTCCTTTGCAAAAGAAAAGGTACACTCAAACAAGTTCAAATTGCCAGTTTTATACACCAAGGAGGACGAAGTTCAACGCCCTCTAGTGGCATTACGCAATGCGCAATCACACTGCATTTCTAATCATTTGCATATCTGCCTGATATGTACCTTCATGCAAAGTTTCGTTACGATCCCACAATTATTTCTTGGTGCGCAAATTTTTATGGCAATGAGTGTATATAAAAAAAAGAAAATAAAAACGAAGTAAAAATAATGAAATTTTTGCTTCTAATAATCTAAAAACACATCAAAATACATATATAAATTGAAAAAATGAATGTTTAAAACAAGATATAGTACTATGTTTATTTAATTTCGTGTTAGTTCAAGTTATGCGGAATTTAAAGCAGTAAAACACTATAAAATCAAAACAAAATATTTCAAAGCTCTGCACGAAAGTGACACTTTTACGACTTCTTTTATTATTAATTTTCATTTTTAAAATATCAAAATAGCTAGACTGCAAAATCACATTTTGCAAATATCATGCATTTATATATATATATATATACGTACAATAAATATAACACAAATACAAGCTTTTACAGAGAATTAAGAGTTATTGTATACAAAACAGAAAGAAAATAAACATCACTTACTTATTTGAAAAAAATCCAAAACTTTGCAACAACACTGTGTTGCAAATGTTTATGTTACGGCTATCATAGAATAGACTCTAATTCACCATGTAATAGATTATTACTGATTTCTTACATTGTCGAAACTAATTGAAATAATCACAGTTTTAAGTCGATAAAAGTTCTTAATATGAACTTTGTCAGCAATTTTTTAATCATTCATCATCACAGAACTTTTTTCACGGAACACAACACAAAGTTTCAACCACGGCGCCATTTTGCATATCCAATAATCCCACCCCCCGCGCTGGATTACATAATCACCGACTTGCTGTCGCTGGATAAAAAAACACCTGCCGCTGTGTTGATGAATTCAATAAAGTCTTTCAGAGAGCGAATTGTAACGATTTCCAGTGATTCAGAACGCCTATTTTTTTTAAAGAGGTGTGATATTTCATTCAAAGTGTAACGTAACATTTATTTTATTATTGGCACTCAAAAAATAATATATTTACACCTTATTTCACATCTCATACAACCGAAATAAATGTGATAAAACTCTTTATTTTTTACAGTGTACTAAAATTTCAACATAACGTTAAACATTCATAATATTCACCAAAACATATCGTCAAAAGATTTTTTTTTCTGTTGTAAACATTTAGTTACTATATCTAGGCTTTGAGAAATAAATGATCCATTTCAGTACGCCATATGTACTATTTAGTCTCTTTTTGTGTGCCAAACACCTAAACAATGCATGTGTTTTCTATGGCAATACTCGTAATCGGCGATTCAGATAAGGATATGAATAACGAGATATGTCGTAGCTGGCAAAAAAAGCCAGTTTAGCAACAACGAGTATTCTCTAGTTGGCAGTGAACGTGTAAAAAAATAAATAAATAAATAAATAAATAAATAAATAAATAATAAAAAAATGTATAATTTCTTGTTTGAATTCGGACTTTATGAATTAAAAAAAATCCAGAAATTAACGAATATATTCGCTAATGATGAGAACGAGTTAAACAACCCCACATATAAAAATCTAGGACAGTTCTTTTTTTAAAAAACACTTAAAAAACAAGAACGTAATTTCTTCCCGAAATATTAGAATTTTATAAAATTAGATGCAAAAATATAAGTTTTTTTGTAAACAATGTTTCCGAAATCCTCTGCGTATTTAATTTCAATGTTTCAGTGTTAAATAAGGTTAAGATTAGTATTCGAAAGTAGTAGGTTCAGCTATTATAAACGCTAAGCATTTTCGAATTAGTAAATAGAAATAATGAGCATTTCAAATTACCGATAATTTGTCACAAATTCAACATGTTGTAAGAAAAATTATCTTCACGGTTTAAATATAGACATTTTTAAATTTACTATATATTTTAACATCTTCCTAGTAAACAAACTAAAATTAGCACGATAATTAAATGAATGAAATTTGCTATTTCTCTATCCTATTTTATAAAATTTTGAACAATGTTTATATTTTATTACTTATTCTGGCTAACGTCCAATTTTGCTGAGGTATAAAGGGGAGCTTTTCATTTCGCGCTCGAGTATATCCCACAGGCTGATAAAAACCGCTAAGAAAAATCTTTTCAGCTATTTTTATTTCCGTTCAATCCGAAATTATGTGCTTATCTCAGTTTCAAATTCTTTTCTTGAAAAAAAAATACTATTTCATTCTGAAAGTCCTTTATTCTGTATCTACAAGTGTGTTTATTTAAAAAAAATATTTAAAAAATACTCTAGATATCGATTCCTAGAATAATTGTGGTATCAAATAGGGCCTCTGCAAAAATGTTTTACAAAGAGCATTTTTTAAACTGTACCCGCACTTTTGAGTATTGTTTTACGCGTTACATTGCTTATGCAGTTCAAAGATTATTATTTAATTTTAGAAAATACACTGATAAACCGCTGCAACTAATTCTTTATCTTTAAAAATGCTTTGGAATCTACATTTCATGTATCTTATTTGTGTAAATTTTTCGAGATTTTCTGCTTCAGATTTTTTTTTCAAATAAAGTGACAGATAAAAATTGTTGTAATTCCCAGCACATAATCCGCGGATCAAACAATTATGTTTGGACCCAAAAATTTTATTTGTTAGAATGAAACGTTAATGATCTCGATAAATATTTGACTTCATTTATTAAATGAATTTTCTGGGCCCGAACATAATTGTTTGATCCGCAGATTATACGGAAAAAATTACGGTACATATTTTCAGCTTTATTCATTATTTTATTAATATTTATTCATTCAATTTCAAATTTTGCAGTTTTAAGCTTTTTCGCAATCTCCCTATTCAGATCTTTTTGAATAAAAGAGTATATATATTTCCGAGAATTTTGAAGGATCAAATAACGCCTACATTCTTTAAAAATATGATTAAAATATCAATAAAGGACTTCCAAATATTCCGCGAACAGAATATCAACAATTTCTTCGAAAAATGTTCCTTTAAAATTTTTTATCCAACCCCGTTTATAGGTTAATTCTAGCACAAATTCCGTGGAAACCTACCATTTATATAAAATATTAGTATTTAGTTGGCTGATCATTTGGAAGCCATTTTGGGCAATTCGGCACTGTATGTGAAAACTCTTACAGAAATTTTTAGAGAATATAGAGGATTAGAATCAGAAATAGAGGATTATTTTTTCAATGAATACTTTCTGCGAATTTAGAGGGAGGAAGGGGGAGTAAAATCTGTCGATATTTTTTTTGTGTCTTCTTTCTCCAAATTTTCAGCCGATCATTGCTCTGAATGCCAAGGTGGACTAACATGTGGCCGAGGGCGACTTAGGGAATAAGAGAAAGGAAATTCATTTTTATGTCAAGAACCAAAGGGTTCTTTGTTTTGCGCGCGAAGTTTGTGAAACACCTCGTGAGTATGTACAGTAAAAAATCTGATTTTCTAGTGGGAATTTTAGATTTCAAAATAAAGAGTCCAATTTTAGAGTCCAAAATGGAAACTCTTGTTCCACGTGTTGATAAATTTCGGCATATAACTTCAATTATTAAATAAAATTTCTAAATAGTAACATGTTTGTATAAAATTGAAGCTGGTGTTATACACAATTGAAGTGAAAAAACTTCTTTAAACACCATAAAATAAGTTAACTGCGCAAGGCCTTTCGAAAGAACTTAGTCTTTCTTCGTCAGGCGCAAAAAAGACGTGCGTCTACAATGAATGTAGCGGCACGACAGTCGTGGATAATAGGACAGAAATTACGTTACTTAAATACATAACAACAATGTTGCCAAGCCAATGACTATTGTTATTTTGCAACCTACATTACCTTGACGAGCATGTTTTTTTCACATCAAAGAATGCTCTAATTACAAAAAACAACATTTTTTGAAAACGTACTGGTATCAAAATGTCGAAAAGTCATCGCTGGACCAGATCGGTGAATAAATGCAAGGAATAAATTATCGTGATTATTTTTTCTTATTTAAAATTTTATCGTTTTATTTCTCATATATTTCATATTATATTTTTCAGCTTTATATCTTAAGAAAATTGATGCAAGGTGACGAACGCAATCCAAAAGCCCCCCTGGGTAACAACTTCAGGCCTCCTTTGCCTTTAAATCGAAGAGCACTCAGAAGTAATATAAATTTCGTACGACAAGACGTAAGTTATTTTCACTATATATTACATAGCTGCCAATTTTTATGCTTTTTTCTTACCACTAAAATTTATGAGAAAGTTACTTAAACTGCCGATTTCCGTGATTAAATAAGGAAACATTTTTTTTTCATACATTTTAGTGGTAAGAAAAAACGTATAATTTGGCAGCAATGATTACTGCCATCTATGTTTGCAGCGATGGTGAAACCGCATTTTAACACTAGGATTGCGGTGACAGGTCATTTTGACACGTAGCAATTGAATAGATTTTGATTCCAACCAGAAAATTGTATTTAAACAATTTTAAATCTATTCTGCATAAAAATATTATAAATAAATAGGTTAAATAATTTTAAATAAAAATTCTGATGTGAAATATTTTCATAAAATTTGAGTTAAATTTTCCCGCGGTTCTAGTGTTAACCCTTTAAACTCTGGGGTGTAAATTTTTTCAAAATTCCAAATGTCACATTGGCACCAGTATTTTGCAAAGAAAAAATACTGTTAACGATAAACACACACACACACATACACAAAAAAAAGCATTAAACCTTTTTCAAATAAATTTGGTCGAATTTTCTGGTGCCATTGTGACATTTCGGAACTAAAATTAAGTGGTAGAAAATTCTACCATCAGAGATCAAGGGGTTAAGTCTGGGCATACACTTCATACCCAAGGTTCATACACTTATTTATATTTCCAAGGAGAGTGACATCTCTGTTTTATATTAGATAGTCCAGATTTTAAAAAGATTAACTGAGTTGCGAAGTCTCCGGCTTTTGGCACACCATTATTATCTTAGAGAAAAGCTTGTCATGTTAAATCGCCCAAATGTTCCAATTAAATAAAAGAACATTATCTGTATTAAAAAAACTAGTATTATAAAATCCGGAGACATGGGGGCTCTGCTTTTAAAAATTTTAATATCCGCATATACAATCTTCTGGTTGAACTCCTTCAATAGGGAGCACGACTGGCAATTATTTTTAGGACTAATCATACTACAGTTTACAAACATTTTACTCTGTGATCAATTGACTTTTAAAGTAGATTAGTATACGTTTAGAATATAGATATATTTTTTTAAAAAGTGGTTGACTGGGTCGTATACGACCCGTCTTGTAGTTGAAGGTTTAAACGGAAAATCTGTGACATAATACAGATATATAAAAACGTGAAGTATTCAATAAAATTGTGTTATGAAGTGCACACAGATTTTCCACTTAGTTTTTACCCATATACTTAATTCAAAAACATTTCTACATTATTAATTATTTTTTTTTAGAAATTAATCGTAAAAAAAATGTACGCTCAGATTAAATAACAGAAATAGCTCCTAAATTACAACAAGGAGAATATTATGTCTCTTTTATTAGAACAATGTTTTAAAAATACATACAGTTGGCAAAAAAAGTATTTGTACACCCTAATTTTTTTTTAACTAAATAAAAACAGATATTTTGTCACAAATAGTTTTAATACAGTCTGTTTACCATGTGTTTTAAATTACACAAAAGAAAATTTCGATAAAGATGTAAAATAATTTTCTAATAGGAAAAGTTTAAAATTTTTTTGCAAAAAAAGTATTTGTACATTTCTCCATCTTGATATGTACTGTGTTTTATAGTGTTTATGGTTCAAAGGACTACTTTTACAGAAACTATTAATAATTTTTAACTTCATATTATATTTGTCTGACATTTAATCTAATTTGCTTTTGAAGTAATTGAGTATAGAACCTAAAAGTAGAGAGGCACCTCTAGATATATGAAATCCTATGATTGACCATAATAAAAATTTAAATTCGCAAGAAGAATTTGTAAAAGCTATTAAATTACCATTTACAACTATTGGAAGTATACTGAGAAACTATGAATAAATTAAAAGCATCGAAATTCAATGAAAACCAGGACTTCTCAGCAAACTAACAGTGAGGGAAAAGGGATTGTTGTTAAAAAAGCTTTAAAAAATCCTATGCGTTCGGTTCAAAAATTTGCCAGAGACCTTGCAACATCTTCTCGCATCAGAGTAATACCTCAAACAATAAAAAATATTCTTCTCAATGCAGATTTAAAAGAAAGAACCTCAAAGAAAAATCCATTCATCAGCGAAACAAATAGGCGAAAACGCATAGTATTCGCTTTCGCATACAGAAGTAAATCATTGGATTTTTAGAAAACAGTAATTTTTTCTGATGAGGGAAAATTCGGAATTTTCTTACCACAAAGGATTCGAAAAAATTGGCGTAAAAATAAAACTGTTCTAGATCCAAAGCGTATACTTCAAACAATCAAGCATGTTGGGGGGAGTATTATAGTTTTGGGGTGTATAGCTTCTAATGGAGCAGGACATTTAAAATTTATTGACAATGGAAGGACAGGTTTAATATACATTGATGTGTCGCGGCATAATTTATTCAACCGTGCTAAGAAATTATGCGTAGAGGAAGCTTTTCACTTTCTGCATGATAACGACCAAAGCATACTGCTGTGATCACCAGCATAAGGTTACTACAATACTCGAAGACGATTGGTAACTCTTCTAAAATTTATACTTTCGAATCCAATAGAAAATTTGTGGATGCTATTGGATGCAAAAATCCGAAGAAAAAAATATGTATCACTAAAAAACATTTTTAAAGAAGCTCTTATTGTGTCATGGAATAACATTAACCAGACCGCTACAAAAAAGTTGGTGGAATCTATATCACACCATCTAGAAGTAGTCATAAACGCTAAATGAATTCACACAAAATAGTAATTTGTATTATTTTACTAAATTTTCCTTAATTATGTTACATTAATATAGTGTACAAATACTTTTTTTGCATTATATTTTTGTATATTTGTTTATTATAATGAAAAAATCGATTCGTTTAATTTTGCTTTTGCTTCTATAATATTATAATGCATTAAATTAATGTATTACAGTACCCTAATTTCCTGCGTATAATCCGCGGATCAAAGAAACATTTTTCTACCCAGAAATTTTATTAAATAAAATATAACTTTTCAGATCGTCGTAAATATTTGCCTTCATTTACGAAATAAAATTTCTGGGTCGAAAAAGAATTGTTTGATCCGCGGATTATAGGCAGGAAATTAGGGTACTTTTTGCTTAAATCTTTTGTTTAATTTCATTATAATTTAAAAAAAATTAAGTGTACAAATACTTTTTTTGCTAACTGTACTTGAAAATTAAATTTCATAAAAGGGGTCCAGAGTTAACAAGGTAACACATTTTAAGGTCTCCGGTGTTTAAGTATAGGGAGGGGGGGGGAGTTACACTCAAAACATTTGTGATTGCTACTTCAGAATAGCTGTTTTTCTTAACTGAATGTTAAGAACTTTTCTTATCTGAATGTTAAGATGTCTTAAAAGCATGTATCATTTTATGATAGATACATTATTTTATTGGATTTATTGAATTTTAAAAACAAAATGTATCGCATTTACCTATAATTTGCTTTTGGTCAAAATGTGATCAATCAATTAGTAAAACGTGTACAATCTTTTAAAAAATAAACACCACTACTATCTCTGCAACAAGTTATTGTAAAAGAAAGTTAATGGTACCAAACGATTGGAAATAAAGCCTTCTTTTCAATTATGGATATAAAATTTGCTTAGAAAACGATCTGGATGTACAAATAAATCTAAACTTTGTTTCTATCAATAGCAATAACCATGTTTGACACCGCAAGTGATATCTATTCAATTCAATTAGCCTAAAAACAAATTTTCCTGAAATTTCCATAAGTAGTTTCAGAGAAACTAATTATTTTGATATGAGCATATTTTAGGAGCTGTTTACAAATTGAAAACTTAAAAATACTACGAATTGTACTAAATTTCTGAAATGCTACAGAATGACAAGGTCCACGCACTCCTTATATTTTTTAGGACTCTGGAACCACTACTAATTATAAGACATTTTATATTTAATTTTGAAGAAGCCGGATTCATAACCACTACATTTATTCACAAGTTTTGCGATATTTTTCTCCAGAAAAATACTTTAAAAATACTGTTAAAATGTAGTGGTAAAAATGTCAGAACGCTGAATGATTATATCTCTTCTTTAACACTGTTGTCCATCCCTGAGTGAGATTCGGAATCAATTTTCTTTGCAAAATTTTATTTCGGCAAAAGTAACTAGTCGTTGGGGGCGACCGTAATACTTACCCATCATGGATATGTGTATGAAAATAAAACATATGCAACTATTTATACAATGCATTGCAATTCATAAACAAAATTTAAATATTGTTAATATACATAGTAAGGCTGTTCATAGTAAGGCATCAGCAGAACTGCTGATGTACCAATTTCGACAAATTATATAAAACGCCAAACTACTCAAGTAGTACCGAACTGCGTAAAAGAAACATCCTTATAACTCCAAAAATAATAATTCTATCAACTAACAATTAACTGCGTCAGATTAAGCGTCTCATTTCCAATTAAAATATACTTTTGAATTGAAATTTAAATGAAATACAGGGTCGTGAAAAATCGAAGAATGTGGAAAGCAAGATTACAAATATCTCGGCAACTAATAATCCGATCGACTTCGTTCTATATGCAAAATGTGTATTATTTTATTTCCTTTTACGGCCATTCCTTAGAACAAAAAAAATTCGAAAATTTTTATATACCTTTCATCAGAAAGAATTTTTTGAGAGTCCGAAAAAAATAGTTCCGAATAATCGAGGTTGCTGATATTAAATAGGGTTCGTTCCATTCTTACATACTAACTACATACAAAATTTCAAGTCTCTATCTCAATTTGTTCGGGAGATAGAGCGTTTACAGACAGACAGACAGACACACGGACGGCAATTTTTTTTTTTTCTCAAAATATGTTTTTCGGAATCTCCACTATCTAAAACGTGTAAATCCGTCAAAATTTTTTTTTCGATTTTCAAAACGATTGCAAGACTTACCCTATACTACGTGGCTAATTCCATGGGTTCTGTAGTGTAAGTCACATAACTTATTAATTGCTATACTTGTTAGCCACCGTTATTTTAGAACAGTCAGCTTGGCCTTATTCAATTAATGAGAATGTGCCAATAAAATTAATCACATTTTTTTCGTTCTATAATACTGGTAGCCAAAAATCGTAGCCTGTGACTTACACTACAAGTACTCATGGAAATAGCCACGTACGATGGGTAAGTAATAAAGGGAAATAAATTTTTTCTTATTTAATTAGAGCATTTTTGAAATTGTATAATTGAAGATAATTTCTTTTAAGAATGTAGAGCAAACCTAACAAAATTTATGTAAAATTCACCAGACCGCAAAGGGAAAATGTATTATTTTTATCAATATGATAATTTCACTCTCTTAAGGGGAGACAAGTCTGGGTGCAATCTTATAAGAAATATGCGAGCTGTAAGACCAGTGTCTATGGAAACTACTCGTTTGATTTTTATGAAATTTAGAATACATATTCATTGAAATATGTTCAAACCTTTTGGGACATAGTTTTTTTCTGTGACTAAAACATTTTATTTTAGATCAACGGCAAATTGTCAGGAATTTTCCATTTTTCAAAAGAAAAAAAAAGAATTCGGAAATTAATTAAAAATTTCTGAAACTGCCGGACACATGGTCTTATATTCATACTCTACCACCAAAAACTTTTTTATATAAATCACTCGAGCTTTTTAAGCCATAAGGGGTTTTTATTTGGGAAGCATAATTTTTCGAAAAGTCTTAATCTTGGGCACATTTAACCCTTTCCGGCGCAAGCAAATTCTATTAATAAAATGAGAAATTGTCGATTGACACCGGAATTTATAAAGGACTTGTCTAGATATCACGAATTCCTTAATTTAAGCTTTCATTGTAAAAGCAAAATTATATTGAAATATTACTGGTGCCGTTTACAAGTTTGGAATTAAAATTAGGAGTTGCCGGCCCGGCAACACCGCGCAAGAAAGGGTTAACTCTCGGAATTTCTTGCACAGTTTTAGCAAACACGTGAATTAAAGTATATAGGGGAGCACATGTGAAAAGTTCATATAAACAAAGCTGTTTCTCATATCTCGGTTAATTTCTATTCAAACCTACTGAAAACAGGAAATAGAACATTTTTTACACATGGTAATGTTTTTAAATTCGTCTTTTTTGCTTTTTACTTTTCTTAATAATTTTATAAATACAAAAAGTTGTTCACATGTGCCCTAGAGGCAGGGAAATTATGAACCCATACAGGGCATATGTGAACAAACGGGAAAACATACTTTGACATGCTTTTTAATCTATTATTTGTTTGTCATCATAATCATTAGTCATATTATGTTTTAAATTCCCTATAAAAAATATATGTATAAATTTCTCTAGTTTCTGGGAGATATGTTTAAGCACAAGATTATAAAATGAAAGTCAATAGATTGGAAAGCGAGGAAGGATTAGATTATTAATGATTGTTGTAATAAAATAAAGAAAAAAGAAGTGAATTTGAAAAAAAGATAACGCTTTTAAATTTTGCTTAGGGTTTTTTGTTTCGGGGAGATTTTAGGGAGGGACATTTATCTAATGTTTAATGAAATCTGCCGAAATACGAAAAATTCTAACTTCTGTGTTTGCCTTACTTTCTTCTAAATTCATGTTAAAGAAGGGACTTTTAGTGATCGAAAAGAATATCGATTATAAGCATCTTCCCACAATTTTAACTCCTTTTGCTTTTGAAAGAGGGGGCATACTTGCAATCGCACTTTTGTGGTAATTTTATGTTTATAAATTTTACTTTCTTAAGATATAACTGATATCTATCCCCCTACAAAGCATCATATTTTAGGATGAAAGCAAGCCATCATTGCAAGTTTGAAGAAATAGAAAAATTTGCAAAGTTGTTTAACTTAATACTTTTTATATTAACATTCCTTAAAAAATTGTTTTAGTAAAATATTGCGTAACATTATTGCACTTTAGAAAATAATAAATTTATTTAAATTACAATTGGATGTAAACGAGTTTGTTGTTCTTTACATGTTAGTAGAAGTTTTTTGAGCAATTTTCAATACAAAATCAAATGCTAAATTACGGAAAGTCTTCTATTTCATGAAAATTATAGATATTGGATTTGTTATTGCTTCCCACGAAGTTAACCCATTAGTGCCTAGCGTCCCTTTTTAGGGATGCTCCAAAAGGTGCATTCAGCACTGTTTTTGGCACCGGTAAAAAAGAAAAGCAATAATTATTTTATTTAAATGATGCATTTTCGTGATTAATGAACTAAACTTAAATCTCCTAAAAGTAGTGGTGCCAACCAAATAAAATTTACGCAAAAGATACTGGGCACGAATGGGTTAACTAAAAAGCAGTATTGGGGCACTTATCAAAGGTTCATATCTGAACCCAACAAATCTGTTCACAAGTGCCCGACATAGCCAATAGAGTTAAATTCACAAACCATTAATATTTCTCAATTTTTGACGAAAAATTTCATTATCAAAAATATTTGTTAGCATTCATAGTATACGTAAAAACATTAAAATTCAAATAAATAATTAAATAAACAAAGTGATTCGCTTAGCAAGTTGAGACTAAGATTTTACTTTTGAAATCGATAAATAGTGTTTTGACTACTGAAGATAAAGAAAATTCCAAAGCGCTCCAAAAATTTTCTACCGCATGTCTACAGGTGCAGCCATCGTTGGTAACCTTCTCTATATGAATAACATATAATAACTAGTGAAAAATTCCTATGTTCACATGTGCCCCAGTCTCCCCTATCTTCGGTATCACGTAAACTCAGTATGAAAACAGTGTTGTCAGTGGGTTACACTTTAAAATTCAGATTTCTTGACTGGTACCTCTATTCGCAAATCATAAAATTCCCTACGTTTTTGCATTACTGTGTCAAAAAATAAGAAGAGTTCAGCTGTCCGAAAAAGGGGTTTTAATCAAGAAATCTGATTTTTAAAAAAGTAGCCCTATGGCAACACTGAAATCCTATTGGATAGTTTGACGTAGAACCGACGATATAAGCAAAATGGATGAAAATTTAGTTACGTGTAATACATAAAATGTTAGCATAAAATTAGTGGGAGTGAGCGTGGCATCCCAGTCCTCTTCCATTAACCCCTCCCGGCTCAGTGTTGCCGGGCTAGACACACCTAATTTTAATTCCAAACTTGCAACTGGCACCAATAAAATTTTAATAAAATTTTGCTTTTATAATAAAAGCTTAAACTAAGGAGTTCTTGTTTTCTTAAAAAGTCGTTTGTAAGTTCCGGTGTCAGCCGATAATTTCTCATTTTACAAGGAGAATTTGTCTGCGCTGGAAAGAGTTAAACCTTTTGAGCTCTGATGGGTGATTTTTCTACCATTTAATTTAACCTTCCTACCCTTTTCAAATTTTACTCAATTTTGATAAAAACATTTCACACCAGAATTGTTATTTAAAATATTTTAATATATTTAATTGACTTATTTCACTGAATCAGTTATTTAACTTTCTTTATGAAAAAAGTTCTGGTTCGAATCGTATGAAACAAATTATAGTTATGGGTCGATTAGACCCATTCAGGGTAGGAAGGTTAAATCAATAAATATCACATTCATACTGGAATATACAACCAAATTTATTCTTAAAATAGATTAATCAAATTTTCTGTGTCTATCATAAGTCTAATATTTCTCATATAAAATACTGATGGCAATGTGACATTATGGAATTTTGAAGAAATTCACCTCTAAAGCTCAAAGAGTTAACCTTTTTCGGCGCTGTAGACCTACTGCGAGACCAACTAATTTCTTTTTCTAAATTTACGGCACCAATAATATTTTAATAAAATTTTGCTTTTCTAAAGAAAATGTTGTTTAACACCAGCAACAACAGATTTTTAACTCGTAAGAAATTCATTTGTAAGTTCTGGAGTCCTTCAATCATTTCATCTTTTTATGAAAAGAATTTTTCAGTACCAAAAGATTTAATATGCTATGACGGAACGTTAAATAAAATAAGTAAAATATATAAATTTCAAAATATGCCTTTCTGCATATTGTAGTCAACCTCTTTAACCATAATTTTTATGTTTTTAATCATAATTCGAAAATTACTTCGAAGAAAATTTTGAAATTAAGAATTCACATAGAGCAAAGTATAATAGTTATAAAACTGTCTAAGAAATTATTGGTTACGTATCATATTTTTTTTCAATATTAGTTTTATAATTCATTATTCATATTATATTTTTTTATAATTACAAATTCTATGTATTTATGTTTAGCTTTATAACCACTAAAAGTTATCAATTTAGGATTCTAATTTCATCAGAATTTAAGAAAAATATGAAAATGTGATTTAACATTAAAGCTCTAAATTTTGAATGCATATAATGCTAAAACTTATCACTCAATTTACTTGGAATTTTGTCTCTAGGCATAGTTTGAACTAAAGATTTAAAATATATTGTCGAAATTGGGTGTTGTCATTGAAAAAACAAAGTTTAGGCTGTTTTTTTATTTGTAGATGGCCTCAAACAAGTTTTAAGTATGTATAGTTTTAAAGTAGACTTTATTTCCAATTGTTTTGTACCGGTAACTTTCTTGCATTATAATTAGTTACATAGTTAATAGGGGTACTTTTTTATTCATGACTGTACATTTAACAGGATGCAAATATTCTGCTTAACAATTTTACATGGAATACAGTAAAAATTGTGAATTACCATGTTTTACTATCCGTCTACTCGTAAATAAATTTTAGTATATTTTCAGTTTATACCAAGATGCGCATATGTGATTATTCCATAATACCACTATGTGGAATATTTATCGTCTGAAACTGACATGTATGTACAAAAACCCCTCCATGAGAACCATACCAAATGCTAAATTTTATATATTAATAAATAATGCAGAATATAAAGCAAAAAGAAATGTTCCGTAACTTTATTGAAAATATCCATACGGCTCTCGTTATCTTCCAGCTGGAAAATCAGTATATGTATTTTTATGTATATAAAATAAATGCAGTTCAAACGTGCGAAATTTGGTCTTACTTAAGGTGATATTTTCTATAAGAAAATACTGTTATTGCAGAAGTTTCACGTCTGAAATAGCTAGGATCCGTATGATTCCTGGCAGATGAGGATTTGTAAATGGTAAACTTATAATTTTTAGGTGTCGAGGAATGGAAAATGTAATTTTTTGTTTCCAAAATTCTTTAAAAAACAAATTAGAAAAGGCTTTTATCTTGCTCTTATTAATAAAAACAGATCGATTAAAGCTTTCCGGTGCAGAGCACTTCCATTCTAAAATGATTACATGAATGAATTACACTGGAAGCTGTAGAGCAGAATTGAAACTCAAACAGATTTATTTGGAAAAAGTAAATATAAAAAATTATTCGCATACATAATGAACGAAAAATACCTGTACTAAAATCTGGTGTAAATTGGGAATTTGGTAATCAAGTTCAACTTTCCATGTAATGGAACACTGAGCCATAAAAGGTTATAAAACAGCAGCGTGCCAAATTTCCCGTATGGTCGAACATCCCTTCTTTCCTCTTACCTTTTCTATTGTTTTTCATATTTAACAAAGCGTGTTTCCTTATTTTAAAATGTTTCATTGTGCTATTTCTTTGCAGGGAAAAGATTGTCCTAACATGCACCGAAATATGCGGTATCAAGGTAAGGGCTCCATTTGAATAAAATAAATAATAATATTTACTCATTCAATACCTTCTCATATCCACAGTTTATGTACTGCCTTAAAAAATTCCGACTTAAGATCACCCCTTTATACAGTCGTAAGCGAACTGCGATAAAATAATTTAAAAATCACATTTAGAAATCAGTGATAACAAACAAATAAAATGAAAACCGTACTCACCCTGAGTTTGTCAAATTGGAGTATGAAACATAATATATTGTCAAACCAATTGCAAATGCAGTAACTGAGAATGTTGTCCCTGGATAGTATCTGTTCACAGTTTACATTGATTAAACTATATATGCCATCATCTATTAATTATTCCGGAGTCTGGTCCAACACCAACGTGTTTTAAACCGGGAAATATGTATCAGAAAATTGTGTTTTATCTGTTTGAGGTACATTTTGTATTTGATTTTGAAATTTTTTATAAATGAAAGTTTCCGCTCGAAAACATTTTCGTTTGGACTGAGACTCCGGAATAATTAAGACATGTTGATTTCTATGGTTAACGCCGGAGAAATGTTACACCACTAATTATGAATAGATATTTTTGCCTTTTTTATGAGAGACATCCAGCAAGAATAAGGGGAAAATTCAATAAAAGCTGCCAACTTCTTTCGCTTTTTTATGCTACAAAATTGTTATACGAGGGCCGTTTTTTTTTCAACCTCCGATTGCGATCGGCCGTTTGGAGTCGTTATTTGATTTACCTTATTTAACCCGTCAGTAGTCGCGTATCGGTCTCTTTGCCGCCCGTATAATTTATCTTTTCCTAACTCATATCACACTACATATACAGAGAAGATCTACCGTGTAGCTGACTTTAAAGGTTCCTTGATCACCTTAGTAAAAAAGCAGGACATCTCTGTTTTTCCTTCAGGAACATTTTTAGAAACAAATTTGAAATTGGCGGAAAAGTCTACGTAAAAAACCCTAATGTAAGTTCATTTTTACTTTTTCCACTCCAAATATCATACAATATGGCACAATTTTAAAAACAGCAAATTTATATCTTCTTTGAAATGATATATTTATATATTAAATGAAAAATATGTCTTATTTAACAGTTATGTATACGGGGGGGGGGCAGCGGCGTAAAGACCGAGTGCGACTAATGGTGTTGTGAAAAAAGTCGCGACTACTCTCGGGTTAATATGCCGATTAACACTAGAACGCCCGAAAGGGGTCGATTCGACTTCAACCATGTAATTAAATTTCATTTCGAGCCAGAAATTTTTTCATGAAATAAGTTAAAGTTAAAACACGCAAATTTATGTTAAATAAATCAATTAAGTAATTCCGAATAAAAAATCTGGTGTGAAATATTATTATGAAACTTGAGTAAAATATCCGGGCGTTCTAGTGTTAAACAAGTCAAAAACTTCTACTACATTTTCTGGTACAAAAAAGGGGAAAAATTGGGAACTGTTTTGTTCATATTTGCCGGTGGAAGTTTGCTCTCTCAGTATTTAAATCCCTTTACGTTAACAGGATATTTTTTAAAAATATTTATGGTCTAGAACATTTGAAGCTGTGATTCACGTGGGACATCTGGCATTACTACTCGCGAGTTACCAAGCAACCACTATTTTTGAATAAAGAATATTCTTTATTTATATTTATATTATTTCTGTATTATGTGCAATTTGCCAGTTTGACTTCAGAAATTTCGAAAAGAATTTTTTTAATTTAAGCCTCCGCGAAATGTCTTTCATTAAATAAAGTTTATTACAGAAAATTCCTGACATGAATTGAAAATTTTCGCTTTAAAAAAGTCACACTTGCTCCGATAATGACAGACATCTTACGACAATATAAGATGAAGATAAACTTTCTTTTTTGCGATAATCAATGACTTTCATAAAAAGCTTTTACGAAAACTAGTTTAAAAGAAATGCAAATTTATATAATACAAGATATAAACTCTTTGTAAATTTAACCTACATAGAATTTCTGGCATTATTTTTCCGAACAGGAAATTTGCATAATATTTAAAAATATATTAAATATTATTTTTCTTTTAATTCAATTAATAGTTTCTTTCTTCGCTTATTAATGTTAATATACTAATTCAGTAGATTCTCTGTAGTCCTTTCCACACAAATAAATTTCCGCACAAAAACTTTCCACTGTGAGTAAATTCCAATAAATTTTAAAATAAGTAGAATGAACACATTACTAAATTACAATGAAAGCGATACATACGATTTATATTTAGCATTAAATCTTAATTTTTTAAAACATACATGAGTTTTACATATAAGTTTTATATTTACTTTCCATAATTTCCGGCCTATAATTCGCGGATCAAATAATAATGTTTGGACACAGAATGTTTATTTAAAACTGATATGAAATACCTACCGCTAGTTATGATGTTGTTTTTTCATCGAATAAAATTTCTGTGTCGGAACATGATTCTTTTATCCGCAGATTATAGAATCAAAATTAAGGTAATTATTTTACTTCACTTTTAATTTTAAATAGGGGTGTTCAATTGGTACACACAGGTTACCACTAAAATTTTACAGTTATCATTAACTCATCTAACCACCAAATTTAAGCGATTCACGAAGTTGACTATTTCTTTTTAAAAGAATTACCGTAATTTCGGGTGTATAAGACGCGGATCAAATAATTCTATTTGGACCCAGAAATCTTATTTAGTGATTGAAACAAATATTTACGTCAATCTAAGAAGTTACATTTGTTTCTTAAAAAATTCTGGGTCGAAAAAGAATTGTTTGATCCGCGGCTTATACACCCGAAATTACAGTAGTTGCTGGCGTGCCACAGTAGATCACCTTTGTTTTCATCCATAGCCAAATATACTACAGTCCAGTCTGTTTCACAGTTTCTATTTTAACACCACAACTACCGGAAGTTTGAGTCAAGTTTTATAAAAAATTTTTACTCCAGAATTTTGATTTTAAGTAGTTTAACTTTAAGTTTAAAGCAGTTTAACTAACGTTTTTCTTCTTTTTATCCTTTTAAATTTATTTTATAATCAAATTTCTCGTTTGAACCAAAACACATTGATATGGTAGTCGTCAAAATAACGGCTCACGGAGTTCTAGTGATAAATCCTCTAAGTTTTAGTAATTTTGATAATGAATCCCATTTCTCTATTTATATGTTTTGTGTTACTATGAGTCTAATTTATCGTGAAAATAAATTGCAGGGTTTCCATTGGCGATTGTTTTTACAATCTAATTTTTGCGTTATTGCTAAAAATATTTATTGTTGTAGATATATTCTTTATATGTTCCGGAATTGTATTACAAAATTTTTAGTTTATAATAATCTACAGACAGATCGAAAAAACAATCGCCAGTGTCTGCCCTGTGACCGTTTCAATATGCAATCTAAAAATATTATTTTTCTTTACAGCAAATACGTGGACGCCACCTACACCTTGAACAGATGTTCCACTTTTATATGTGTTATATTATAATATCCAAGTATATGAGACGGTGCTCTTTATAGACGGGATATGTACACTTAATTTGTACTATGGAAGATGAATATATGGAAAACGGGATTTCTTTTTATGAAGTTAAGCACATAAGTGAGCATAAATATGCACTCTGTGTATGTGCGTATGATGAATCAAAGGAAGAGCTGAAGACATTATTTGAAAGTTTTTGTTAAGAATTGAACATACTGAAGAAAAAAAGATATTGTGGATTTTTACTTTTGTTAATGGTAATTTTGATGTTTTTTAAACGAGGTCTTCAAATCAAATGGTTCAAGACGATGTTGATGAAATTAAGAAACACGAAGTGGTGAGAAAATCTTATAATTTTAGGCTTCCATAGGTTGAAACATATTTTTTACAGTCGATAGCTTCTGATCCCTCACTTCTAATTGGGATAAGAGACATTTTTTAATGAAAAACTGGAAAACTTTTCGCCTGTTCATGGGTAATGTGCTTAAAGTTTCTACTGATGTTTCCGATAATTGAACAAGAAATTTGGTGATAAAGTCATAAATCTATTACTTGCATTCAGAAGAAAGTATTAGTAGTACGAATTGACTTTACAATTGTAACATGAAAAGAATGGTGTTAAATGTCATACTAAATATATTAAGAACATACCTGATAAAACATAAAAGATATTCAATTTTAGATATATGAAAATGTAGATTTGACATGATATACTTAAATTTGTGCTAATAGTTTTATAATTTATTTTTAATTTAGAGTATGGTGGGCAGAAATGGTTAATACAGAGATCTTCCGATCTCAATATTTTTATGATTAAAAATATCTTTTGAAAGAATTTTTAAGAGGCAGCACATCTTTAATAAAAGTGTATTATTTTCTATTTTTTTATAAAAACAAAATTTTGAGCTAGTTTTGCAACTTTCTCCCGATTGATAACATGATCGCAAAATTGCAAATATAACGAACATAATTATCTCAAATGTCTTAAGAACTGAAATACGTTATAAACATATATACGAAGTCATTTTTAGAAAAAGTGTGAACGGAAAAACTTAATAAAATAACTTAATACACTACTGACGACTGGCAAACACTCACATATTTTGGATCTTTAACCTAAACCACATGCGATAAATTTGCATTTACACATTACGTTATCTATCAAAAATCCACAAGAAATTCGTATTCATTCAAACAGTTTAAAGTACATTTAAATACTGCAATTAGAAATAGTACCATTATTACGTACATTTATTTGTAATATAATTGCTAACAGAGAACTTTTTTTTTGTATAATAGTCTATGCAAGATTAACGCTAAATCAGGCTTCCAGTGAAATACATTTTGGATACCACTATTTTCATAGGGTTATAATCGTGTGATTTTATGTCAGAATTTATGTAATTGCATTAGGCAAAAAATTTCATATGAAAATAATTGTATTAAAATAAAATGTTAAATTCTTCTGAGAAACCATATCCAGAACAGACTTGACTGTCTTCATGTTTTAACCTTAAGGCATATCACACACTGAGCAGACAAGGCGACAATAGAGTAAGACAGATGAAATTTTCTTGTGTTCAAACCAGTTTTTCTTTTGTTATCACGGCGAAATGTCTCTTGACTCACGCTTTTTTGTAACTTGTCTGCTCAATGTATAATCTGCTTCAAGCACCGGTGTGGTGAGAATATTCATTAATTTTTACCGTATAATTCGTAGCACAAACAAGTCTGTTTCGACCCAGAAAATTTTTTAGTAATTGAAGACAAATGTATACCGCGATTTAAAAAGTTACATTATATTATTAAAAATTTCAGGGTCGAAAAATGATTGTTTGATCTGCGGATTACACGTTAGAAATTACGATACTTCCCACTTCATATGAATTCTCAATTTTTGGAATTCAGAACTCACAATCGGTTTGATTTTTGAACACCACTATTTCTTAACGAAAAACCTTTTTTTTTTTATAAGTTTCATAGAAACTGACGAATAACCTTTTTTTCTCTTGGAATTCTTACATATACCTACTATGATTTTTTTTTTCTGAAAATTACCAGCTTTGAAAAAGTGGATCAGTGGGAGTCCTGGGTATTCTACTATTTTAACATTTTAGCAATATAACTGTCCAAAGCGTGTAAAAAGTTAAAACAGAAATGAAAGAATTTCACCACTAATGTTCATTTTAAATTAAATATTTCGTTTTCAAATTCAATAATTACTTTTCAAAACAAATTTCTTAAAGCTAAGAAAATATATTTATTGCAAGAAAGAAAATGTATGTTCTTATCATTAACATTTAGAAGACATTACTTATGGAAAAAAAAAACATTTTATGCAATCTTTACTAAAACAAAAAAGGTTAAACATCAATAGAAATATATCCATAGCTGTCAACTTCTACGCGTATTAAATTAAATAAACATTCAGTACCAGAAATTTTAATTAATAATTAGCAATATTTAGTGTAATATATAATCCTGAATACATGTGGCATGAATTTTTCTAAAAAATGCTTTGATTCCTAACACGTTTAAATGATTTAAAAAGGGGTAGAAGTTGTCCATTCTGTATATAATATAAAAGAGTGAAACACTTAAAATTTAAAATAATCGTTATATTTTTATAAATTTCATACTATCATTTAAATGAAGGAGATTCTTCTTTAATGTCTAAAAATTGTTTACACGGTGTGAAACGGTAGAATATGTTTGATTTATTTTTATTAATATTATATATATATATATATATATATATATATATAAATTATATATATATATATATATATATATATATATATATATATATATATATATAGCTGATTTTATCCTTTTAAATTTTAAAAGGCTGCCTAAACTATCTGTCACGCTTTGGTAGCCGTCAACAAAGAGCACGTGATATTAAGCTTGGAAACTAACCCCATTCTTGCTGAAAAGAGATGGGAGAGATAGCTAGTGCGGGCAACTGTTATTCATTAGATATTATTTATTAAAAAATTTCAAAAAAGTTTTATTTTTCCTACTGGGCGATATATTCTATACATACACAAACAGAAATTTAAACATGAATTATATGCATTGTTTAATTATCAGTGTGAGTAATAAAAAGACTACACTTCAAAGATTATTTTACTGTTAATTTGTATTTTTACATTCTTTAAATAATACATAAAGCCTGATTTTTTTTCTGTATAAATTTCTTCCTCAATTCTTTTCAACATTGATTATATATGTTATATATATTATTTATCTGGAAAAGAATATTGCAACAACGCAGTTCTGAACCACAGTGAAACATGTAGCATAGTTAAACATTCTTTGCAATTTTTATGGTTCTTTGTTACTTTTAAAATTTATTAGAAATTTGAGCATTATAATCGACAGATTTTGTCAATTGTATAAGACATCGCTTAGTATCAAATTTTAGTGTCGAGACAAAAGGGTAAACGTTGGCAGTTATTTTTACCGTAATTTCGAACGTATCCGGCGCACCTCAGATAATTCAATTTCCTCTCAGAATTTATTTTAAATAAAATGTGACTGTCTTTTCCTTAGCATTTATTTGTCTTCTTTTTTGCAATAAAATTTCCAGTCTAAAAAAGAATTAACTGGGTCACTACCTATACGCGCGAAATCATGGTAACTCATTCTGACACAGAAAGATTCTGTTCGTAAAATGAGGAAATGATCGGCTAACACCGGAAGTTACAAACCACTTTTATAGAAATTAAAACTTGTTACTATAAACTATCATTGTAAAAACAAAATTTTATTAAAATATACTTAGTGCCAATTGCAAATTTTGAATTAAACCTAAGTGGTCCCGACATGGAACCACTGTGTAGAAAAGGGTTACAGAATTTTATTAAATAATTTTTATGGTACTACGCATGTTATTTAAATTGAAAAAATAACAAAGGTCGACATATATGAATTAAATAATACTATTTGGAAATAATAATGGCTATGCACTCTACATTGCACATATATTTTTTCTTTAGAGATTTTTTTTTCATATTTTTTGTTGTTGAAAATTTCTCCTCCTTACTTAATTGTTGGCTTAAATGTCTGTAGGAGGCGCGGACATTTTTAAGTACCGTAATTTCGGGTGTATAAGCCGCGGATCAAACAATTCTTTTTGGACCCAGAAATCATATTTAGTGATTGAAGACAAATATTTACGGCGATCTAACTAGTTATATTTGTTTCTTAAAAAATTCTGGGTCGAAAAAGAATTTTTTGATCTGCGGCTTATACATCCGAAATTACGGTATATATAATGTTTCTAAGAAACTAGATTTAGTACAATTTATATTTGAATTCATTCACACATTTATAACTCGTGAGAGATGACTATTGGGTCGTTCAAAAGTCGCGTCTGTTTGAGAAAATCGATTTGTAACGGATATTTCTGCCCATTAATTACGAAAGATTAGATATCGGAAAAGATAAAAATGTTTTAATGATAGAATTTTTGGATACAAATTATTTTCCAGTAACGGACTTTCCGAACGACCCTATAAATAAATATACGGTGTTTTCATGGCCCCCAAGTGTTTCCGCCAACTGAATATCAATATTTTCTCGTTACTTTTTTTTTTTTTTTTTTTTTTTTTTTTTTTTTTTTTACAAATTTCGCAAAAATTACATTTAGCTGTTAATTCTTGCACATATCTTGAACAAGCCTACCACAAAATTTTCTGGTAAAAAATATTGGTATTAAAGTCACTGACCATTTAGACTAGACAAAATAAGTATTTTGTAAAAGGTCGATGAATCTTTTGACTAAGTTATCCAATTACCGTAATTTTCTGCGTACAATCCGCGGATCAAAAAATTATTTTACGACTCAGAAATCTTTTTTAATGATTGAAGGCAAATATCTGTGGCGACCTAATAAGTTATATTTCTTTTTAAAAACTTGCTAGGCCAAAAAATTATTGTTTGGTCTGTGGATTATATGCTGGAAGTTACGGTAATCGTATATTTTTATCAAAAGTTTCATCGACATTTTACAAAATACTTTTTTTGTCTAGATCAAATGGTCCGAGACTTGAATATCAATATTTTTAACAGAAAATTTTGTAATAGGTTCCTTCAACAATTTGTGCAAGAATTAGTAGTCAAATGTGAGTTTTGCTAAATTTGAAAAAATACATATACAACAAGAATTTCTTTTTTTATATCTGTAGTTTCAAACACAAGCCTGGAAAGTATTAGAGGATTATCCTTAAACTATTTACAGAATATCCAGAAAGATGATAGCGTGCTATTATTTTGTAAAATTAATTCTTAAATTATTTATTGTTGAAGATGTTTGCACATTTTGCGATTTATTAAAATTAGGATTTTTATTAGGAAATAGTGATCTACCATAATGATGATATCATCATAGCTCTACATTTTTTACACCACGCACTTTCATATACAATGAAATATGAAATGAGTTTATTTTAGGATGTGCAATAGAAGTACAGCATGTTAATAATGATTTTGAAATAATGGTTAGCACAGTATAAAATCCTTCTACATAAGTCCTGGCGTTAGCGTTATCTAATAAATGCTCGAGTTTGTGGTAAACGAGGGCAATACATCTGGCAGTGATAACAGTCAAAAAATATCGAATGTCTAAAATAGAAATGCCTACATTTTCCATTCCAAAATGATCAGCGCCTTGAAAATCAATACAGGAATTAAAATTGTACATCAACTATTAAAAATCTTTCTGGCGCAGACAAATTCTGTTCGTAAAATGAGAAATTGTTGACTGACACCGGAATTTACCAAAGAATTTTTTAGAAATTAAGAATTCCCTGATTTAAGCCGTCATTGTAAAAGTAAAATTTTACTAAAATATTATTGGTGCCGTTTGTATGCTTGGAATTAAAATTAGGTGTTGCAGTAGTGGTAACACTGCGCCGGAAAGGGTTAAAGGCAATTACGTAGAGTACCGTAATTTCGGGTGTATAAGCCGCGGATCAAACAATTCTTTTTGGACCCAGAAATCTTATTTAGTGATTGAAAACAAATAATTACGTCGATCTACGAAGTTACATTTGTCTCTTAAAAAATTCTGGGTCGAAAAAGAATTGTTTGATCCGCGGCTTATACACCCGAAATTACGGTACATGTAAAGAACAGCATTGTAAATAACCAAAAAGAGCAAAGATAAGTGAAAAATAAAATGTTTTTCTGATATTTTAATATATACAGAAATGCCAAGTCTCCAGCTGTTTGGATCCGATATTTTAATAAAGAATATGTTGTTGTATTTAATTGATACATTAGGGCGATTTAAAAGAAAAACATTTTCTCTCAGACGTTAGTGATTGACAAAAAGACAGAGACTTGGCAACTCTGTATATAAAATCTTTTTTATAAAACTTTTTCATAAACGATGATTTGCACATGCTTTTCAATTATTAATGATTTGTTGCACTTCGCCTTTCCGTGGCTATCGGTATTTTGTAATGTTATTATATATTTATTGCATGCGTTCTGCGTCATCTTTTTCGTTACATATATTGTTTCAATAACATTTATGTTTTTGAATGCGATGATGATTTTGGAATGCAAAAAGTGTGTGTTTTTCAAAAATTTCTAAAAGTTTTCATTTTAATCATAAATGCATGCTTCATTGTACTTCTTTACCACAATCTCAAGTGCATATCGTCATATGAGGGTTTACAACCATAGTCACAACCATAAGAGTTTATAAAAATGTTCATTTAAAAATGAAATTGTCCATTCAGAAGGTGCACAAAATCTATTTTTTCCGTTTCCCACTGGGAACCAAATCTGTTTTTACATACTTTCTCATATACCGGGTGATCCAGAAGTTTCGGGAGTTATGAAATGTTAATAATTAGGAAACTATGTATAATACAAAGGTTCTGTTTTCAAATATATGTTCAGAAACATGTGGGATTTTTGTTTAGAATGCTTTTTTTAAATATATATAGTTACCATTTTTAGCAACAGGTGGCGCTGTTGTATAAGACTGAATGTACCTATACCATGCGTTATATAGACACATCTGTTCACTGCGAAACTTCTTTTCTATGATAGTGATGAGATTTCGTTTTAAGGGTGGTTTATGTTCAAACATTTTTTGTAAGGTAAATGAAATTGCATTGTAAGGGAAATTTGATACAAAATTTCATGAGCAACTGCAGTGTTTAGACATTGTCTAGACTATGTTTAGACACATCTTTCCATGTCGCGTTGTTTTCATATCGTACAATACGTCAAGTTAAAACTGCAAAAGAATCGATGGCCATTGCAAATGTGAAATGCTATGGTAAGCAAGGTTTGAGAAAAAGGCTCATTGGAAGATCGTAATAGAAACAAGAGATCCCAAATGTCTGTTACAATCGTAAATTAGGTAGGATTCTATGCCAATACTCTGTAGAAATCACCAGTTCATGGTGAGTGCAGTAAACTTATGATATCACGATGAACTAAAATTTCTTTCCGCTCTGAGGATGCTGTGCACGCTGTTTTTCATCGGCTCACGGCGGCACTTATAAACCATGAGCGTCATGTTTAAACTTTGTAACCCTTGGACACTAATTCGTTCTTTTAAATGAGCTGTATCATACTATAAAAACAATACTATCAATTTTAGCGCCACCTGCTGTCAAAAAGTGCAACTAACATAATGTGTTTTTTTCATCGAAAAAACAAACCCCACAAGTTTCTCAGCATTTCTGTGAAAACCGCATACTTCTATTGTTTATGGTTTTCTAATTATTAGCATTTCAAAAGTCCCGGGACTTCTGGATCACCCGGTATATCATCAGCTTACACATTTTGTTTACTGTGGGAGTGAACAAAACATATTTTATTCACCTTCTAAACTAGGCGTGTGAAACTCTGAGCCACCGGATTCTACTGAAATATTATTGAAATCACTGCTTTATCTAATGATTGGATCTATGCGACAGAAGATGTCCTTAATCTCTTTAAAATATTAGTGTTATCCAGCGGGCTACAGTTTGACACCTCTATTCTAAACGAATACCGTAATTTCGGGTGTATAAGCCGCAGCTCAAACAATTCTTTTTCGACCCAGAATTTTTTAAGAAACAAATATAACTAGTTAGATCGCCGTAAATATTTGTCTTCAATCACTAAATAAGATTTCTGGGTCCAAAAAAAAATTGTTTGATCCGCGGCTTATACACCCGAAATTACGATAATCTCTCTCTCTCTTTTAATTTGGACATCTACTATGGTTATCATCCCCTCAAAAAACTCTCCGGGTAAGAAACAATCATGTGTGAATCTAGGAATTGTATTTAATAAAATGCAACATATTAAAAATATTTGACTTCGTATTTTTAATACAATTTATGGTCCTATACCTGATAGCTTGAAGCACGTATTATATGCTGAAAATCCCGATACAATTCACATTTCATTTCTGTTGATTGAACGAATCGGCCTCTATGTTTGCAAATGTTCTTTAAGACTACCCTATGTGTGCATGTGCAGTCAGTAAAAATATGAGCGCGCAACCCGGTAAGGTAATATCTTGAAGCTCACTCACCAGCAAACTGGGCCTGACCCCTTTGCATTCATTTGTTGCGTCTGGTTCGACATCATCTTCATTTGTAAAGTTTGTTTTTGGCACTAGTAACGAAGGAAAATAAAATTTGACTTATTTTATTAAATCGGATATAAAATCCTTTCTGACGCAGTGGTCCAACGTTGGGAGCACCTGATTTTATTTACAAATTTACAAATTCGCCAAGGATATTTTAACACTAGGACTATCACGAGCCGTCATTTTGAGAGCTACCATATGAATATTTTGCTGTTCAAAACAGAAATATGCAGTTTAAAAGCAACAAAGAAAAAAAATCGTTAAATAATAAAGTTAAAGTGTTTTAAATCAAAATTTTAGTGTGAAATATTTTTGTAAAACTTGACACAAATTTCCGATAGTTCTAGTCTTACTAATGTTTTTCCTTTACAATGAAAGAAACGACATTTTAATTTTCAGAAATGTCGTGAATAAATATGTTGCCTGTCAATCATTTTATTATTTTACGAAACGAATTGTTCTGTGTCGGGATGGGCTAAAGCATTTTAATATTGTGTAATTATAAGTAACTTTTTTTAAAAAAGTGGTTCCAACTGAATAACGTTTGTGTAACAGACTCTGTAGGGTTAAAAATAGATCATGTAAAAGAAGAAATAATAAATCAGGTTCCCCTAAAACGTGTCCCTACTTTCTCGAATATTATGACCAGAACCACACTAAGCAGAGAAAATATGGATGAACTGTATTTTATTAAATCCATATTTAAAAATACAGATAACGAATTAGATTTCCTGAACCATTTATATCACTTCCTCTCCTACCAGTATTCTTAAGCAATATGCTTCCATATAAATTTCTTTAACCTATTCAATAAAAATACATAATGAAAATAAGTTTATAACGTTTGTGGTAGGAACAATAAAATTTCTCCTATACAATGTTAAGCATACAACGAACATAAGCAAGTAATGGCGTCTGAACGAAGATAACTACTTGCACTTCATTTTCGAATCAAAGCCCGGAATTTTAACTTTTCCAGTTATATCAATAAGTAATTTAAATTATCCCCAATAGAGCGCATAGCTATAAAAAAAGGTATATTCTTACATTTAATTTGTTTATTAGCTCTTTTTTATTGTAGGGTGCTTAGTGTCGAAAAGAGGTCTTTTACAGACCTGTCTGCACTTTACCACAGACACTTGTAAAATGTACAAACTCAGCAATTTGAATCATAAATATGATAAATTTTGAAGTGTGAAAGTATTAAATGTTTGCCTAAAAAACAAAGCTATTAAGGAAAATTTAACTCCGTAAATTAGAATTAACTTCTCATAAGGTGCTCATTTCGAATGTACATTATTTCAAGTATGCAGAGCTTCCAATTTTTTTACCAATATTTTAACTTAGAAAATGTCTTTTATTTAATTGGAACATTTGAGCAATTTAATAGAAGAATATTTTTTCCAAAAAAATAGAGCTGCGCAAAATGTTACAGACTCAAAGTCTCTGAATATGGCTGGTCAAAATTGTCCCGCGCACCTTAGTAAGTATAAAGTTAGGACAAGGAGACTTGAATTTGTAACTTTAAATTTAAAATTTTAAAAAGTGGTTTATTCTTTATTTCCCCCCCCCCCCACACCTCTCTATCTCTCACACATGCACACACATATATATAAATATATAAGAAAGAGAAATATTTCATCTTTTCTTGTCATTTATCGTTATATATTTCAAATATACACAAAACTGCCAACTCAAACTGCTAACTTTAACTCAAAACTGCCTAAATTTAAATAATACTTAATTATCATGTTTAAATAATGAACTATTAATATGTTTCAATTATAAATTTAGGTGTGCTGCTTCTTTTGTAAATACGTAAAAATGAATTGATACATTTTCTGTTTTTCTTTCTTTTTTTTTATTTTCGTGTTGGTAAATTATTTATCATTTCAATTATTAGGTTAAGTGCTTAAGTATAACAACGAAAATGTTTCCTTATAATTACGTTTTTTGCAAAATATTTTAATGCATTATTAGAAGGATGACACAACTGCATTGTTTTGAAGAATAATTTTTAAAAATATATAATGTGTAAAAATATACATTACGAAAAGCTCAAACAGTCAATTTTATAATTTTAATATTAAGTTTCTGTTATTATAGTAATTTTAAAAAATTAAATTACTTTTTAATATCTGAAGTATTTGTGTGGTGGGTCCCTCAACATTTTTAGTCTGTTTTAATTGCAAAGTATTAATTTACCGTAATTTCGGGGGTATAAGCCGCGGATCAAACAATTCTTTTTCGACCCAGAATTTTTTTAAAATGAATGTTACTACTTAGATCGCCGTAAATATTTGTGTTCAATCACTAAATAAGATTTCTGGGTCCAAAAAGAATTGTTTGATCCGCGGCTTATACACCCGAAATTACGGTATTAAAAGGGTGCATTTTTCTATTTTAAAAATGTAGTCGATTGGTAGATTTAAGCCACGAATTGCAGACTCTCACAATATACAAAGTATAAATAATTCATTTAACAAATAAAATACAAAATTATTATAATCTCTATTACAACAAAGTATTGTATGTTAAAGTACAATTATTGTCATGTTTTCGTTTTATGTAATTATAAAATATATATATTTCATTTTATTAAAATGTATTTCCACTTATATATCTTAATTTCTTATCCTATAACTTTTCCCCATTAAATACTTGGAGAGTGGAGGGATGTATGTGTCCCACTTAATTTTAACTACCAAATGTCACAATAGCAAAAGAATTTTTGAATAAAATTTTGCAGTAATACCGTACGATAAGCAAATTCTTATTTTGAAATAAAAATTTGTCAAAAACCTGGTGTAACTCAATAATTTTAATAGTTAATAGCTTGACACTGAAATAAGTTATATAGAATGTTGTAAGCATGTACTTTAGCACTGAAATAAGTTATATAGAATGTTGAATATAATGATTTGGATATTTCTATATGGTTAATGCAAAAGCTCTGCCTTATTTTAACCCTTTGTACTTTTTGGGGCGAATTTCTTTTCATTTAACCCCTTGAAGGGCACCGGTATATTATATATACCACTTAATTTTAATTCCCTTATGCCACATTGGCACCGGAATTTTAGTATTAACATTTGCTTTTTACAATGTACGCTAAAAACATCTTTTATTTTCTATCATATAAATTTGTTTGTGAATTCCGGTGTCAATCAATCATTTGAACATTTTATGAACATAAGTGCTTTGCCCCTCAAGAGGTTAATTTTAACCCATTAGTGCCTAGCGTCCCTTTTTAGGGACGCTTCAAAAGGCGCATTCCGCATTGTTTTTGTCACCGGTAAAAAAGAAAAGCAATAATTATTTTAATTAAATGATGCATTTTCGTGATTAATGAACTAAACTGAAATCTTCTAAAAATACTGGTGCCAACCAAATAAATTTAAGCAAAAGATGCTGGGCACGAATGGGTTAATTGGCGAATATCACAATGGCACAGAAATAATCGATGAAATTGCTTTGAAAATGTATTAATGCAATTTTTCGTGTATATACTAAACCAAATTGTTTGTTTGTAAAATACTGGAGCAAAACGACATTTGGGGATTTTGAAGAAATTCTCCCACCAGAGTTCAAAGGGTTAACACAGCGCTACCAAGTCTACTGCTTTTTGAATACATGTATTTTAATACAGAAATTTTTGTTTTATTTAGTCGAAGCAATTTTGAGATTTATAAGAATAACATTTGTTCTAAGATAATATTGATGCAAAAAACCCTCAGACAGGATTTTCACAACTGTACCAATAAAATTTAACAGTATTTTCAAAGAATTTCACCGAAGAAAAACATTGCGAAAATTGAGAGTAAATGTGGTGGTTGGGTGTTCTGTTTCTTTAAAATTAAATATATTTTTTCTTATCATTAATAGTGGTGTCAGAGTCCTTAAAAAATGTGAGGAGTGTGCGAACCCTGTGAGACTTGGCCACTCTGGTTAAGAGCTAATTTTGATACCGTTGCTTCTCAGTTAAAAGATAGCATGTATAACAAAGATATCAGCTATCAAAATTTCAATAGTGTTAAAGATATTCAAATGGGCCTGAACTTTTGCTAATTATTTCAAAAGTACGTTCAGCGGTTTCATCCATATTTCTGTGAGACAGCTGTATTTGGATTGGATTTTAATACTGGAAAAATGGTATAAGAATTTCTCAGTCTATTATAGTAACAATTTAACGCAGAGGTGCAAAAATTTAGGCGCCAAAGAGTAGTCTCTCACCACTAAAATTTAAAAGTTTTCTTCTTTCAAAATTTAATAGTATCGTAACAAGATTTTTTTACGAAATATTAGACGGAAAAAAAGAAGACGAAGTTAAATAGACGACAAATTTAGTGGTGAAAGACTGCCTGCTGGCCCCTACGTTTCTGCACCCCTGCTTTAACCCTAAAATGAGCAGGGCACTTGCATTACGAAAATATTCAAATTATTGTATGACATCGAAATTTACGTACAAATTTATTTGAAAATTTGAAAAAACTATTTTTTCCATCCATAATAAAAGGAAATTTTTATACCAGAATTCTGGTGTCATAGTAGCAATTGGAAATAAAATTGAGTATTCTATGTAATGGAGCACTGAAGCACAAAGAGTTAATGTCCATGGTAGAGTGCTTTCCAGAAATTGCGAGATTTAGAGAATCACAATTTATACCAGAAAATCTAAAAAGAAAATTACGAGGATTTTTCGATAACGAAATCTCTGTTAATTAAAAAAAAAATTCTTTTTTAAATTTCTGGTGTATGTACGGAAGATGTGAATAAAAATATCCACTCAAGTAATAACACTGATGGTAGCATACACGAGGTGTGGCGAATAAATAACAAGATTAATGCTGTTGAATAATTTACATTACATGTATACATATTTAATTATTATTTATTCTATTTACATCTATCCCTTATCCCAACATCGCTCTATGAGAATTTTCCTTTGTTTGAAACTTTGCTTGATATCTTCTTCTGTGAGCACTTTCAAAATGTGTACAGCTTTCTCTTTCTCAGTTTCAATGGTCTGAATTATGCAGAGTTGCCAAGTCTCTGCCGTTTGCACGCCACTATTATCTAAGAAAAATTCTGGTTATTTTAAATTTCCGAAATGTTCCAATTAAGTAAATCAACAATTTCTGTATTAGATTACTGGTATCCAAAAAGCCGGAGACTTGGCAGCTCTGACGAGGCAGCAGATTTCAACAAAGTAAAAGCCACATGGTGCCAGGTCAGGCGAATAAAGAAGATAGTCCAGAATTGGTATGTTATGCTTGGGTAGAAACATCTTAACCGACAATGCAGTGTGATCAGATTCGTTGTCTTATGAAGGCCCCATAATTTCGTCTTCCACAATTCAGGTCCTTTTTTTGTATTTTTTCATGGAGTTGCGCAAAGACCACAAGATTTTTGATTAATAGTTCGATTTTCAGGAATTCGGTCAAGGTATACAATCCCATGAGTATCGGAAAATGTATCCTTTGTTGACGTAGACGTGCGACCCGGGCAAACATCATCTTCAATATCTTCGCGATCATATTTGAAAAGCTTAAATCATTCAAAAACCCATTCTCATATTAAACATTCACATTTTAAACATATTCTTCCTTACTTAAACATATACCTCCTTTACCAAATGATGACTCGCAGTTTGCAGATTTTCTATGTTTGAAAAGAAATTTCGCATTATTTTTTTGCTCTTTTAAAATACTCAACATTTTTCCGTCAAAACACTAATTTAAGGTTCAGGACAAATGAAAGTCACGGTTAGGCTAATTAGAATACAGCCAATTCAGAAAAGATAATCGATACAGGAGACTTTGATAGACACAATAATTGGTCTTACAAATTTGGTGAATACACAGTTCTGCTGCAGAAGCATTAGTCCCGTTATCAAATAGCCACACCTCATATGCATTAGAAGGTTAAGAAAATGTGTTATTTTTATTTTCTTGTTATTATATTCGATTGTATACTTTGATATTACATATATTTCAACCCCTTAAAATTAAAATATTCAGTAAAAGGTGAAGCGTAAAAAATATTATTATTGTGTTTAATTCAGATGTTTATAGATCGATATGGTATGCAAAGCTGCCAAGTCTCCGAATTTCTGGATATCAAAATTTTAATAAAGACGATGTTCCTTTATTTAATTGAAAAATTTTAATATTTCAAAATAATAACTTTTCTATAAGTGCGCCAAAAGGCGGAGAGTTGGCAACTCTGGATACGTATAAGATAACTTTTAATCTTGTATCGAAATCGCTAAAGAGCGCACAATGATTCGTATTATAAATTATAATTTGTTTATTTTAAATATTGTTAAGGTATTGTTTTTTTATACAACTAAAAAATGGTACGTGATCAAAATATTACAATTTTATTTTAGAATATTTTAAATGGTAAAATTGTTCTTAAATTTGAAGTTCAGAAAAATGTAATTATTTTTATTTAAATGCACATTATCATTTACAAGTAGGGATTTCACAGGTCCGATTTTAAATACCACTTTTTTCAAACAGTAATCTTTGTGGTATATTTCAAGGCTGTCATTTTGGAGGCTTTTTTATTCAAAAATTCCAACTTCTTTGCAAAAATTCCGAAGAGTAATTTTTGCTTCTTTTAACGACAGACATTTTCTAATAATATAAAATAAAAATTCTTCTTTCGGAATTTCTTATATAAAGTTATAACTTCTGAATATATACAGGGTGTTTATATAGTCCCGGACCCATTTTGATGTTTAATAACTTATAAAATAATAAAGATAGATTAAAATTAATAACGTGGATCGTTAGGAAGACTCAAAAAGTTTCATGACCCTTGTCAATGAACTTTCCACGTGTAATCCTTTCGTCACACAGAGAATATCAATTATATAGTCAATTTCATGCTAGATAGCGGCAAGCATCTTGGCATGCACAGAGACTATTGCGGTTGTAATTCTATCTTTTAAGTCATCAATGTTCGACACTCTCCTCCTGTAAACATTATCCTTTACAAATCCCCAAAGGAAAAAGTCCAGCGGCGTTATATCAGTCGTGTCGGGAGAGTGTCGAACATTGATGACTTAAAAGCCAGAATTACAACCGCAATAGCCTCTGTGGATGCCGACATGTTTGCCGCTACCTGGCGTGAAATTGACTATCGACTTGATATTCTCCGTGCGACGAAGGGGGCACACGTGGAAGTTTATTGACAAGTGTCATGAAACTTTTTGAATCTATCTAAGCATTTATGTTATTAATTTTATTCAAGCTTTGGTATTTTATGAGTTATTAAACATAAAAATGGAACCGTGACTTACAAACACCCTGTATAAACATCATTCACATTCTCTGACATTTACGACACACTTATGCCACGAAGATGTTTTTTTAGAAATAGTGTGATTTTAAGCGAAGTCTAATGTGAATCGCTGTATAAATAAATTTGATATAATGTTCTGTTATATGTACACAATGTACATTAATTATTTTTCAGTACTAATATTGCTAAATTTTAATAACAGCTTTGAAAAATCTGTTATTATATCACATGAAATTATTCTGAAATAATGATACTAAATAATAATTATCGTATATGATATTTAATATTGAGATATCAGTGTGTGTGTATTTCTTTAATATAAAGACCCATAAATATTGCTTATTATAATTTTGTAATAAAACAAAGTTTCTTATCATGATAGTAAATCAAACATTATGATAGCTGCCAAAATTTTACATATCTTGTACCTCAAAAATATCATTATACATTTTAATTTTTTACATCACTTCAATGGGTTCGATTAAACAGGGGAAGTTTTTTGTTGAAATTTTGTGGTACATGAGCACGAAAGAGATATTATCAGTATAATTTATTATCGATATCATATCAGGCAATATTTATTATTTTTTTCTTGACAATAACATTTAACAGAATCTGAAAAATTTAGGCAAATATTTCTATCAAATAATAGTTATAACAAAAATATTAATATTGACACGTTTGTTATATATATATACATAAACGTGTATATTTATTTAATCAAATGAATGTTAGAAAAGATAATAATCCTCGTTATCAACAATTATAATAATTGTACATATTCAAATATCAAAATTTAATGTTGTTTAATGAATGGAAAAACATATCATACGTTTCATTTTTGAAAATTATTGGGCAGCAATTATATTTGATTTTTTCAGTTCCTAAACTTCATATCAAATGATACACTTCCTTTTTAATAAGAATTTGCTATGGTAAAAAATGTCATGCTGTAAAATTAATATCATGTAACAACTACAAAATCATGAAAATGTTAATTACAGAATTTTAGATATTTTAATTAATTTATATTTGTTAACAATGTATTAAAAAATGCACTATTTATATATTTCACTTTTTATAGTATAATTTATTTAACGTGATTTATACAAATTAAAAAAAATGTTGTGTAACACATGAAAAGGCATATCACCGTAAGAAACAGTAAAATTATGAAAATAAATTATGTATATTAAGTGTTTAATATGAAAATTTTTACATTAATAAATAAAAATAAAAAGTACGTGTAATGTCACTAAATATTGATGAACTTTTTATTGGCTTCTTATATGATTATATGAATCTACAAGTGTGTATTTGCGTGTGTTTATGGATATATCTGATTGTGTATTTGCGTGTATGCGTATGTATGTAACGATATTTGAAATCAGTAAAGTGTTAAAAAAGTTTCAAAATATGTAATTGTATACAATTATGATTACAGATTTATTGCAACCAAAGATTATTATGTGAATAAAGATACTTTCCTAAAAATTGCGTTCTTGTTATTTTGATTTTTGAATATTTTTTGTCTGTTTTTGTAATTCTTTAAGAATATTGGAGAAATTTATTATTCCTACCAATATTATTAATCAATAATCTCTACAGAAAATTTAATGTCATTCCATGCGTCTGATAGTGATTTAAAACAAAAACTTGAAATCGTAATAACATTGCTACGTGCAATGATCCCTGAGTTTAGAAATCAAGATCATCATATTTGTAAACTAATATATGGGTGATATTTTTTAATTAAGCACTATTTTATTTTGAGAAAAACCATATTTTAACAATTTTATTTTTGTAAGAAAATTTGGAACTTAACCCTTGGCACTCCGTTGTCTCCGCTGCGGAGACATCATTTTTCCTTCCAAATATGTGTTTTTGGCACCAGTAATAAAGGAACATAAAATGGTCCTTATATAATTAGATAATCTTTTTTTTAATTTTCTACTTCAAGGAAAGTGCTTTTGGAAAAGTGGTGCTAATTGAATAAAATTTGTCTAAGAGGCACCGGAGTCCGAAAGGTTAATATACTTTTCAACAAAATTCCCTCCCATATAAAGGAATTTATCGTATGATTGGAGCTTTTGTGTCACATCCTCATAAAAAATCGGTCCTCCTGCTGTAAGAATCACAGCATTACCGCCGATTTCATGTCGTCATCATAGCTGTAGTGTTTACAGCCAGGGTGCAAGGGCAAAAACAGTTGAAAGTGTGTAACTTGGGAGTAGGTCAGGGTAAACTCGAAATCTCATCGCATCATATGGTTTTAAAAAATTGAGTACTCTCCGTATAGATATGGCCTAGAGCCAAGTATCAATGTTTTACATTAACTCCCCTCCCCATGTACCGTAACGCTTTCTTACTATGTTTTGAGAACACAGGTCACGAGCGAAATGACGTAAAACTGAATTACAGATGACCGTTCATTGGCAGAGAAAAAAAACCCCCTTCCCAACAGTTTGACGATACTGCGATAGTAGACAAAGCATTTTAGCCCTTTGAATTTGAAGTGTTTTTAGGAGTGGTAAACACTAGAACGCCCAGAAATTTTACTGAAGTTTCATAATAATATTTCACACCAGAATTTTTATTTGAAATTATTTAATAGATTTATTTAACGTAAATCTGCGTGTTTGAAATTGAGCTTATTTCAAGAAAAAATGTCTGGCTCGAAATGAAATTTACTTACATGGCTGGAGTCGTATCGACTCCTTTCGGGCGTTCTGGTGTTAACCCTTTGAGCTCTGATGGTTGAATTTTCTACCACTTTATTTTAATTCCGAAAAGTCACAATGGCACCGGAATATTCAACCATATTTATTTCAAAAAGGTTTAATGAATTTTTTCGTGCATATCTCAGACCGAAATTTTTCTTTGCAAAATACTGGTGCCAATGTCACATTTGGAATTTTAATGACATTTACCCACCAGAGCTGAAGGGATTAAATCATCATAGTACACAGGTTTATATTTGCTTAATAAGAAACTCATTGCATTACTGAAAAGGCATTTGTGACATTTTAATGGTCGAAATGCATGGGACGTCATGGAACAGAAATAAACAGGAACAAAAGCGAAAATGCTGAAGCGAGCAGCATTAGAGATCATATGAAAATTTGATGTGATGGTTAATAACTTACGATCCGAGAAATCACTTTAGAAATGGGTACAGCACCAAGGGATGATTCATTTTAAATTGTCTTTGGGTTTTTTTTTTACCAGAAAGTGACATTGCGATGAAGATTAGTCTTCGGCAAAGCTAATTTGATAAAATGATAGAATACTGAAGTATTGGTCGCCTTTATATAACTCAAGGGTGTCCAACCCTGCTACGCCAGATAATACTAATTTTTTATAGTTAACATTGGCTTATCTAATCACCGAATCTCAGCGATTCAAAAATTTGACTATTAAAAAAAAAAAAAAAAAAAAAAAAAAAAAAAAAAAAAAAAAAAAAACAGCTGGCGTGCTACAATTGGCAATCTCTACTATAACTGATAAAAATAAAATTAATGAATTAGTTTCTTTAATTGTAATTTAAGAGGGATGCAAATAGTAATAATATGATTTTAAATAATATAATTAAATTAAATATTATTCTTAAAGATTTGTAATTTGCTTGGGGACACTAAAAAAGGGCATGTATAACACAACATTGTTGTATGCCTGAAATGATTAACTCTTTGCCTCCTGGTGAGTCAAATTCTATCCTATTTAATTTTTATGCCGAAATGAAACAGAGACACTAGAATTATAAAAATAATTTTTTTCCTATTGAATTGTACGTGAAGAAGTCTCACTTGTTTTTCAAATGCATTTATTTGCACGTCTCCGTGTCATTCAACTGTTCCATTAGATTAACTACGGAAGTGCTCAGAGCTATATAAGGCTAAGTTGTCACTGAACTTCTCTCATTAAATATAGTATGAAATGCCACTCTTTATACTTCTAGATACTATAACGTAAACAAGTTGAAAATTGCACGTCAAGCAGAGCAAATGAGGTGCGTCCGTACTGAAAGGAAGTTTTTAAAATATCCAGATCTTGGTGCAAAATATACAGTACTCCGGATACTGTATAAGTATCCGAAATCTTTTGTATGTCCCTGTAAATACCATATGCCTGATATTATAGAGAATGTAACTTGCAGTAAATTTTACCACTGGATATAAATTTCATAAAATGCAAAATAATTTAATGTAACTAAAACTGGGAACAAGAATGTTTCCTCCTATAACATTATGATATGTAGTACTTTTGTGTGGCCCTGTAAATGAATACAAATATACTTCGCACCCCGTATTGTACATAATGTATATATTGGTATATACTGCATAGATGTACTTTAATTTCCGGCGCATAATCCGCGGATCAAACAATTCTTTTTCGACCCAGAAATTATATTTCATATTTGAAGCCAAATATTTACCGCGATTTACAATTTCATATTTGAATTAAAAAATTTTCTGGGTCGAAAAAGATTTGTTTGATCCGCGGATTATGCGCCGGAAATTACGGTATAAGAATTTTACTACGTTCGAAAGAGTGTGACATCATTAACCCCTTGTGGCGTGGTTAATGAATCCCGAAATCTATGAAACCACTTAATTTTAATTCCCAAACACTACATTGGCACCGGAAGTTTGATAAAAAAAGATTTCGATTTATTGAATTCCTGCAAAATTGCTTTACAAATAAATAAAAAAAAAAAAAAATCCTGTGTCAGTCATCAATTTCAACACTTAATCGATGAATTTGCTCTGCTCCCTAAAGGCAGACATGCCAACCTCCGGCTTTTTAAAAATCCAACAATTATACTTCTAACCAGAAATTTATTGAGTCATCGACATTAAGTAAATTTCAAATGACCCTCTGAGTTAATAGTAGACACTTCTAATTAAATAAATTTTCTGGTTCAAAGTACATTTTCATGAATTAACAAAAGCCGGAGGTTGGCAACTCTGCTAAAGGGTTAAAATGTACATAAAAGTGATTTTACAATTGGCCGTAGTAATGGAATAACTTTGATTGTCCCTGTAATTTAGCTATACATCAGATTTTCATGAAATTTGAAATGACTGGACAAAATTATACAAAAAATGTATATTTTAAATTTTAAACGATTCGATAGGGTAGTTTTTGATCTGTTATATGCGGACGGACAGACAGACAGACGGACGGAGGGACTGAACGACTAGTATAGGTACTTCTTATTTATATAATTACGAATGCACCTAATATAAGCCCATTACGACAAGAATCAGCAAACCACTCCAAAGTAGAGGTAAAATAGTTATGCCAAGACAATAGCGAAGAAAAATTATTTATAAAAAGTTTTGGCAATTGTCCTTCTCGAACACGGATTCGCATCCTTTTTCGCTGGATATGATCTTCAAATCATTTAAGACTACTAGACTTCTATTATCACTTAAAAATAATTCTCATTCATTATAAAAGAACGTGTCAAAATAATTAAAGTCATTATCAATGAACGAGTTTGAAGTGTCACAGAAATTGAACATTAAAACTACTACCAGATGAATATCATGAAAGGTGTTTTACTTAACCGATTCTACGGTCAATTCATGGAGGCGTTCCTAGCAATTTTACACTTTAATTAGTTCCACACTTAACCCTTTCCGGCGCACTACTCTTTAAAGTTGGAATTTAAAGAAGAAAAAAATTAGGCAATCTATTTAGCCCTAGAGGAAGTACACAGGTATTGTTTTGTAAAGATTGCACTAACCATTTTAATTATACAGCTGTTGCCGAAGTGGTAACCTCCCATAAGTAAAGCATTGATAAGTGCAGTGAGAAGAGCATTGCTGCGAAGCGCGTATTACAGTAAAACATTTTACCTATTATTTGAAAACAGTAGAGTTTGATCTTTGTGGTGCTGCCATTTGGAACTCATAAGGAAGGTTTAAAGTAGCCATTAGAGTAGTTTTTGAAACATTCACGGAGTTTTTGTGTCTATAAACAGGGGGAACTTTAGGTGTTGCCGACCCGGCAACACTGAGCGTCAAGGGGTTAAAGAGTTTAAAGCCAAAAATTTTAACTTAAATGTTTTTCCAAAATTAAAAATAATATCTTCTTAAATGCAATAGTAAAAATTTTCTGAAATATCTTTATCACATTCTAAAGTAAATTAAATTGTAAACTTCCTGGAGAAACATTCATGTTACACCTTCACGAAGTAATAAAGAAATACTTTTTAAAACATGAAAATGATACATTAAAAAATCAGCGTATTTTGCCAAGTATAAAACAATCACTGTTAAACCCTTGCATTACTCATGGGACTATCAATGAAGAGGAATTGATATATACTTAAAGTAATGAAGCTTCAACTGTAAAAGATTCCTCAAAGATTTATTATTGCGGGGTAAGCTTTCACCAGTAAATTTAAATAAAAAATTTGCTTCTAGAAATTTCAGTCATGAATAATTGCAAAAATGGATATTTATTTTTAATGGTGAAAATTTATTTCTGTGGTTGAGGGGATCTTTATTTCTATTATACTAAAACAACATAGATAACCACTGGCCAGTGTTGGTGAAAATAATTATAACACCTAGGCAAAATGACACACACACACACACACAAAAAAAAAAACAGAATTTTTTACCAAATTTTTGAGAGAAATTTTCCATGAATTAAGCGCTGAAGTAAGACGACGTTTTCTTTTCAAAATTATCGGTGGATTTTTTAATTTCCGATAATCAGAAAGAGTTGATACGATTCAAAATGTATAGCCCCTGTCTTGTGACGATCTCCTCAGCTACTTCACTCTCAACTGGTACAGAGCTGCTTAATGAGCCACATTTAAAAAATTCAGATTCTTGAATGGTACCACTTTTTTTAAATAGTAAAATGCGCCTTATTTAGAGACATATTAATTAACCCTGTGAAGGGTTATGTCACTGTAATATTGAATTCTCACCTGAAAAACGAAAAGTTTTGTTTTAAAATAAGGAATAGCATTTTTTTTCACCATTTTACCGCCAAAGTTGAAAACAGGAAATTTCTTTAAATGTTTCTGATGCAAATCTCATTTAAATTAGGTAGAATAAAATATATCTACCGCAAACATAGATAATTTTACCGTTTCAAAAGAGTATAAGTATTTTATTTACAGTTTCAAAATAGAGGTTTTTTTTATAATATACATTTTGATATTTCACATCATTTTTTACAAACATTAATGTTTGATTTAATATAAGTCAGAAATTTTAGATATTAAATATAAAACTTAGTATTAGAAAATACAGCTATTTAGACTTTTTCTCATTTGATAAAATTCCCAGAACAATTAACAAAACAATTTCTATGAAGGAGATTTCTCTTTATCCTGCATAATATATGCTAGTAAAAGTGTGTTACAGATATTATATTTTAAAAAGTTGTGCGACAAAATTAACCTTTGAGGGGCAAAAAATTGCATTTGTGTAATTCTGAACTGTCACCGAAACTTTGAAAAAAAATTTCAAAACAAAGAAAAGCAATTTCACGCCACCCTTTCTTTTTTCGCATGAAAGTTAGAAAAGTAAAATTTAATAATTTTTTCGGCTGCATATCTTTATTCATCGTAGGTGGGATATATTTATTCCACAGCCCTTCAAGGCGTTCAAGAAATAGTTACTGGTACAGCATATATCCTAAATATTATGGCCACATGTCGTGCGTGAATCGGGGCTCCAAATGTTTTGGACAATAGTATTTTAAAGTAAATTTTTCTGTCTTGTATAACATTTCGCACTTTGCGACGTAAGTAGCGAATGCTATATTATTTTGGTTATTTTTTTAAAATGACGTACACATCGTAGGTCATATCTGTTTGATGTTTCCAAATTCGCATCAGAATGTTTTAACTCTTATTTTTGCTTTACAAGATGACTGACTTTCCATAAAGTTAAAAAAAGACCTAAATAAAGTAAATGAAAACTCGAAATTAAAATTTTGTGATTTGAAAAAAAGAAAAGAAAAGAAAAGAAAAGAAAGAAAGAAACTTCCAGATTGGTAGGAACACTGGTTACTATTCATGTGTTGCCTGTGGCCTACTACTATTCTTACAACCATTTTGAAATATTATTATTCAACTTGTTTTTGCCTTAATTAATATGTCGTTATTATAAGGCGAATTTTAACATTTCAAAAAAGTTGTGTCGATAAAGAAATGAGAATTTAAAATATGTAGCCAACAGGCAGCATTTTTATAATTTAGGGCTGTAAAAATTTAGGACCACCAACAAAAAAAATATAAATAAAGCAATTACTTTCATCAAACAAGTGGGTATGGGTGATTGATTATTCTACAATATTTCAATATTTTTCCTTTCAATATTTCTTTCAAAATGTTTATTATTTAATCAATAAATTAAAATTGTTAATTTATAATTATATAATACTTACATAGATAGCTTCAACAAATTTAATTTAAAATAATTATAAAAGGAAGATATTCATTTTAATCAAATTAAAAGTTTTCAAATGAAATCGTTTACCGCAATTTCCGGCGTATAATCCTCGGATTAAACAAATCTTTTTGGACCCAGAAATTTTATTTTGTGATTGAAGACAAATATTTACGGCGATCTAAAATTTTACATTTCTTTTTGAAAACTTTCTGGTTCGGAAAAAGATTGTTTGATCCGCGGATTATATTTTATATAAAAACCAAAATTTCAATTTTTTTGAAAATTGGAAATTAAAAAAAATTAGCAGAAATATAAATAAAATTTCAAATTTCTAAAAAAATATTCAAAATTGTCTTCTATTAAACGCATTTGCATGTTTTATATTTTAGGTAAGTATATTCTTGGAAATCTATCGTTAAATAGTTAACGAAGAAGTTGCGATCTATGCTTACTATTATTATTATTATGATCTATGCTTATCATGTTTTAATCCAAGCTTACATATAAAATACTATGCATACGGTTAATTTTCATGTTCCGAATCATTAAGTATGTGGGATTAAAAGTTAAATCTTTTCATTAGAATGATGAGAAGAACACTAAGACCAGGGATTAGTCGTATCAGCCTAAAAAAAATACATATAACTTGTAACTGTTTTATTTTTGAAAATATTTTGTAGCAATTTTTTCACCTCATTTAATTATAATTTAAATGTATTCTTTTATCATAAAACGAAATTTTGAAACAACTATTATTTGTTTGAAACGAAAAACGCTTAAAATTGTAAAAATAGTGCATATTTGGATATTTGTAAAAATATTGTATATTCCACTAATCTCTATAAAAGCATTAACATATCATAAAATTTATATAAAAAGCTAAAACTTTCAATTGCAAAATACTTTTAACAATAAATTCTGAAATGATATGGAACTACACCAAGATTTAGAAACAAATTTATTTGAAAATAAGAAAAGCATTCTTTTCGAACATTATTGAAATACAATTTTGATCCGAAATCTTGGCCTATTGAAAAAATCGGGACTAAAATATACTGGATTGACGCTTTTTCCTCACCACTCAGAGCCTGATTACTAACGGGGCACTCTCCCACCAGTAAAATTTTATGGAAAGTTTCAACTTGTTTAACCCTTTACGGCACGGGCAGAATCTCTACTAAAATGAGAAATAATCGACTGACACCGGTATTCACAAACGAATTTTTTAAATATTTTGAATTCCTTAATTTAAGCTTTTATTGCAAGAGCAAAATTTTACTAAAATATTACTGGTGCCATTTGCAAGTTTGAAATTAAAATTAAGTATCCCAGACCGGGCACAGTGTGTCGGAAAGGGTTAAACGCCTTTTTCATTCGAAATTACTGTCATAAATAAGGGAAAAAATTCTATTTCTTTTTACTGGTAGGATAGTGCCCCGTTGATAATCAGGCCCTGTCACCACTCACAATTAAAAGTAAATTATAAGTTATTCAGCCAACTGAATCTCCTATTTCATAAGTCCAGAATTTCTTTAATATTTTGTGGTAATGAAATGCATAAAAATTGACAGCTGTGTATATACATATGTATTATATCACCAGGCTTTTACTATTTAACTGATTATTTTTTTACATACAATAAATTGGAAATATAGGGTAAACAACTCATTTTTTAAGCTAGAATATTTTAAATAGCTAGTCTAAACATTTCTGCCATTTTTCCCGTATTTGGGCAATATTAGTATTGGTATTAGTATTGTCGCGTATTGGCAATATTAGTAATGGTTTGCCCGTACTACGTACGACCAAACAATTAAAAGGTTAAAATTGAAAAAAAAAAATAGATATAATTATGTCTAAATTATGATACAAAAATTTTATAATAGAGATGTTTGGATAAAATCAACAAAATAAAGGAATGAGCTTGATCAAAATTTATATATATTCAATATAATTCGTGATGAAACTTTTATATATGAGGGAAATTTCAAATCAGTATCGTAATATCGCTCATCTCCGAGGAAAATTACACATCTTCCAAAAGTTCATTTTACATTTTATCCCACTAAAAAAAGGTTTGACCGAGGTGTCTCTACAGAAGTAATTTCATAACTGCAGTTAAACAGAAAATCAAGTTACTTATCGTTTGTACAGGTCTTGGAATTTCAAGATCGGGAAATTCCTCGTTGCCAGTAATTTCTTATAGAAAATTTCTTATGTATTAAATAAGCTGGAATTTCGCGCGTTTGAACTAGATTTATTTATTTTAAATAAAAAATACTGGCATTTGACCTTTGAAACCAGCAAAACTAAAGGTACGCGTACGTACACTGTCATTACGCTACATGTCTATTCCTGACAACAGAAGGACATGGATTGTGTGGGAAGGTGAAATTACTCAACTCTTGTTCATTTCCGGAACCAGTGTTTCCAATGGGCTACATTTTTATCAATTTTTCTTAAACGGTAGATTTCAATTTGTTTTCGCCTGTATTTATCCGTCATTATACCATTATACCATTACAAAAAGTAGTGCCAGTCAAAATTCTGAATTTGAAAAAAGTAGCCCATCTGGCAACATTGTCCGGAACAGATAAATTATATTCATAAAATGATAAATTAGTGAATGATACCGGAATTTACAAACGGCTTTTTTCTAATCAAGACGGACTTAATTAAAACTTTCACTGCATCACTATTTTTTAACAGAATTTGATCACCAGAGTAAAAAAAAATACCCTGTTTCTTTCATAAAGTAGTCAAAAATTTTTTAATAATAAAATCGAGAAATTAAATAATAATTCTCGATTTTTGAAGGCTTTATCCAAAAATTAAAAGGTCAGTATTAATTCCCAAGTACCACAATGGCACAAGTATTTTAAAATATTTTTTTTTTCCGATTTAGACTGTACATGAGGAAAAGGTTTTTCTTATTTTAAAATAAAGTTGTTCGCAAGTACCGGTGTAATTCAATTATCTCAGAATTCTAACATAAGATGTACTTTGATCTGAAATGGGTTAAAACCAGGGTTGGCAAAGTGGGTCCAGCCCAGAAAAACCCACCCGGGTTTTTCTGGGCTGGTCCACCAACAAAAACCCACGTGGGTTTTTACTAAAAATAATTTCTGAATCTGCAAATCCCCCTAATAGTATAATACAAATTTTCCTTTTAAGCCCAAAACATAGATGATTTCTTTTAAAAAAATCACATAAAGAGTCATATTTATGGTAATCAGTTTGTAGTTTATTTCAGAATGTTTCTGTTTTCAATTTATTTATTTTATAAAAAATATATTACAAATAAGTTACGCAATATAATACAAAATAATTATAATTGATCTTTTTTATAGTTTACCAATCAAAATCACATTCATTTTATTTTTTATGGTAATATTTATAATTTTTTACTAATTTTTCACACTGCTCCCAGAATATTCTTTTTTGTAGTTTAGACTATATGAATCCAAATGTAGAGAAAATCCTCTTGATGGAAGCAGAGCAAGATGGAATAGAATACAAAGATTTCAAAGAACTACAAAAATCAGAATACAGCTTGTTTTTCTTTTTCTGTATTTTTCCTTTAAGAATTTTTCCCACCATTTTGAAGCTGAAAATTGTGACATAATATTTTCTGAGAAAAGGGATTTAGGAAAATAGTCTGTCTTTAATTTTAAATGCCAATATTTCAGGTAACCACTCTGAATGATACTGCATTATCCATTCATCAGTTTCTTCCTCTTTTTTTAAACTAAGCCTTTCCCATCTAAACTTTGCATACATTATATGAGCTAAAAAATGCTTGGCCCCGATGATCTGTTTGTAGCATTTCAGCATAATTTCCTTGTGTTATTTAAATTCTTCTGATTCCATCAAATTTCTCCAAATCTTAACGAAACATGACATGTGGTTGTATCTTTTTGCGGCTCATCAAGAGCTGGATATATAATTGTTAGCTGCTTTTTTTAAATTCAAACTCTCATTCCCTCAAATACTACTATTTTATATTATTAATTTTTGTAAAAATCTTAAATTCTTGCTTGATCTAATTCAAACTTTAAGATACCTTAGCTTATAACATACGATAAAAATTTATAAAAAAGAATGCTGTGTGAAATACTACTACTTTCTGTAATAATTTCTGCAAAACTTTCTTGCCTTAAAATGCCACTCCTTCGACTTATATGTCTACAGATAGGTTGTTTAACAGAGTTTTGTTCAAATATATTTTTGTTAACCCATTAGTGCCTAGCGTCCCTTTTTAGGGACGCTTCAAAAGGTGCATGTAGCACTGTTTTTGACACCGGTGAAAAAGAACAACAATCTTTATTTTATTTAATTGAAACATTTTCGTAATTAATGAACTAAACTTAATTCTTTTAAAAATAGTGGTGCCAACCGAATAAAATTTGCGCAAAAGGTCCTGGGCACGAATGGGTTAAGAATATAGCGCACTACCTGGTAGTGCGTGCGCAGTATGCCTGCTATACAGTTCTGTATGCAGCTGGAACCTAGTTTGAGATATGTTCGGCACAAAATTTGCATATCAATTACAGATTTATTTAAAAGGAATAATCCTTCTGTGCATGTGCAGCATCCTCTACATAGTGTTGTAGGCAGCGGAGATACGGTTTGAGATGTGCATCTAAATTAGAGATTTGTTTTAAAAGGAGGGCCCAGTAGTGCATGTTTTCAACCTGTTATGCGATGGCACAGGCAGCGGGGATCTGGTTCGAAGTTTGTTCGCTTCGAGATTTACGTATAAAAAGACTAGCCCCGCTAGCAGGCAAAGCTAGCAGTTTAATTCTCTTAGTTACTAATTATTATAACAATTTTAATTATTATATTTAGTACAAAAATAAAATTAGCTATTCATTGTGATAGCTAAAATATAATTAAAAGTGATAACAACTCACTTTCATCACTGAAAATATTATTAAGTTCATTATAATAGTACTATTATTATTAGTATTAATAAAAATCAATAATAGTATTAATAATAAATTTGAATTATTAATAGTATGAAAACTATTTTAATATCAGTTAATAAACTTATTTTGATATTGGTTTTAAGTTTTCTATTGATATTAGTATTAATACTAATATCAGAATAGAATAAATTCATTAACTGATATTATAAATAATAATATTAATTAGTAAGAAATAGATCAGATGTATTTGAAAAATGCAACCTAATAAGTATATTTTTAAATGAGTACACATATAAATTATTAAATATACAAATATACAGAAGAATAACTAAAATCTACAAAAACCCAGAAAAACCCACAAATACCCAGAAAAATGCACAAAACCCGGGTGGGTTGGGTTTTTGTACAAAAACCCGAGTTTTTGCCAACCCTAGTTAAAACAAACAAAATCACGAAAAGAAATAGCTACCAAGTTTTACGCCTTTTTCCTGTAATTATTTTTTAACAGGGATATTTGAATTATTTAAGCATCGGAAATATAGGATTAAAGAAGGAAATTTTTTCTGATTAAAATTTGTAGTAAGAAAAATAAAAAACTTTTGCAGGTATCATAAAGCGATTGTACAAGTGAATTTTTGGTTGAAATAACTGTACTTCGAAACAGTTGAAAATGTATTATTAGGAAGCATGACTGCAAAAATCTTTGCGCCATGGGCACACACTCACCACTAAATTTTATTAGTTTACTACGCTTCAGTTTTAGTATCATTCTTACAAAATATTAAGACGAAATATTAGACGAAAAATAATTGTTAAAACTTAGTGGTGAGACATTTCCCGCTGTCGCCTAGATTTGTTCATAAATTGCTGTATGAATCAATTATTTGACCCTTTTTGGAGCAGAAATACCTTGTCCTTGAAAGGATAAAATGGCAAAATAAGTTCCTGGTGTATTCAATGCATTTAGCACAAGTGTAAGAAATGGAATTTGAACTTTTTAAGCTTTTCAGTAACACAACTTTTTTAAATAACAGTATTCTATATATTTAATAGAATTACTATTAATTATATAAGAAAAATATTAATTTTTGAGCATATTGAAGCGATTCCTGAATGTATATAAAGGCAGCAGATTTTATCAATTGGATTAAATGAGTTAGTGAAAATATTTTTTACACAAAATGCACGAACTTATAAATTCGAGAAATAGCATTACAGTTTTACCATTAATGATTGACTTTTATAAGTAAAATTGAACATAATTTTTTACACTTATTTAAAAAGAATAAAGTTAATTCAAACAAGTTGGAAATTGCACGTGAAGCGTAGCAAATTAGGTGCGTTCGTACGATAACGAAGTTTTAAAAATATTACTTTCATATGTCAATCTCATAAAATTGTAAATAGTGAATTACAATTAAAACGCTCATCAAACAATGCTCTTCCTATACCATTATATAATGTAATACTTTTGTGTGGCCTTGTAAATCAATAACAAATGTTCTTTGCACCACAAATTATGTATGATGTATATTATAATATGTACTTTATAGTTGCATATAAATTTTATTAAGTTCGTATGAGTGTAACACGATTAAAATGCATTTGAAACATTTTTCCCATTGACCGTAATGTAACGGAATACTTTTGAGTGTCCCTATAATTGATCTATAAATCCGATTTTCATAAAATTTGAAATAACTCGACAAAATTATGTAATAATTATGTAGTTTAAATTTCAAACGTATAGAATATATTTGAAACTTTTTCCTAATTGACCATAATGTAACTGAATACTTTTGATTGCGCCTGTAATTGATCTATGCACACGATTATCAAAATATTTGAAATAACTCGACAGAATTATGTAATAATTGCGTATTATAAATTTCAAACGATTAAAATGCATTTGAAACTTTTTTCCCCATTGACCGTAATGTAATGGAATACTTTTGATTGCCCCTGTAATTGATCTATGCATCCGATTTTCATATAATTTGAAATAATTCGACAAAATTATGTAATAATTATGTATTTTAAATTTCAAACGTATAGAATATATTTGAAACTTTTTCCTAATTGACCATAATGTAATTGAATACTTTTGATTGCCCCTGTAATTGATCTATGCACACGACTATCAAAATATTTGAAATAACTCGACAGAATTATGTAATAATTGCGTATTTTAAATTTCAAACGATTAAAATGCATTTGAAACTTTTTTCCCCATTGACCGTAATGTAATGGAATACTTTTGATTGCCCCTGTAATTGATCTATGCATCCGATTTTCATAAAATTTGAAATGACTCGACAAAATTATGTAATAATTATGTATTTTAAATTTCAAACGATTCGGTTGGGTAGTTTTTACGTTGTTATATGCGGACGGACAGACGGACGGACAGACGGGCGGACTGAACGACAACTATAGGTGCTACGTATTATATAATTACGAACGCACCTAAAAACGTCAAATAGCCTTTATGTATTTTCAAACATTTCGTCAAACCTATACACAAACCTATATTGCCCTTTCCGGCACAGACAAAAACTGAAATAAAATGAGACATTACCCACTGACACCGAAATTCACAAACGAATTTCTTAGATATTTTGAAATTCTTAATTTAAGCTTTTATTGTAAAAGCAAAATTTTAGTAAAATATTACTGGTGCCGCGTGCAAGTTTGGAATTAAAATTATGTATCCCAAGACCGGGCACAGTGTGCCGGAAAGGGTTAAGGGCAATTTAAAATATAGCTCTTTGATGGAAAAACTAATAGATGGTTTCATCAATATCGCCTGTTTCTCGCATTTCGGGAGAAAGACCAAGGAGCCAATTAGACATTACGGAAAACACACATAATTTAACTTATTGGTATTATGGAATGGGGGAGCAAAAAATAAGTGGAAGTGTATGTTTTAAACATAATGGCATTGTCCTACTTTATTTATTCAAATATCAAGGTTCGCACACTCCTTATATTTTTTAAGGACTTTGGCACCATGATTAAAAATTAAAAAAAAAATACATTTAATTTTTAAAACACAGAATTTATGACCACTACCTTCACTCACAGATTTTAGAATACGTTTCTGCTGTGAAATTCTTTGAAAATATTCTTAAAATTTAGTGACAGAGCTGTGCGAACCCTGTATATTATATATATATATATATATATATATATGTAATAAAATAAAAAAAAAATTGCGCCATTTTTGTTCTCTCTTAGCTTCAATTCTAAATTTGTGGAACATATTTCAATCTTAGTTTCGTAACTTGTAACAGCTAAAATTCTTTTTCTTACTTTAATTATTAATAAATTATTGCTTGCTTCTGAAAAAGGCGGGAGGTATTTCGTAAGCTTTTTACTTTCTGGAATATTCCTGGGATTTTAATTTTATTTTTTATTTTAACATCGCGTGACAGGTGTTACTACGCGTTGCTAAAGGGCTTGTTCTTCCGAGGAAAAAATATAGTTCTTGTCAAGGACCGCCTGCTACGACCAATTAGAATTGATCATTTTTGTCCGTTTGAGGCTCGAGTTCATCCTAATTGGATTTTTAAAATGATTGACGCGGAGTAGGAGGGCACTAGTTTTGTCGTGAAAATGATTATTTTCATTTGGCTTTTCAGGAGGTCAGAATGCATCTTTCCTTTAAACTGCTCGGAAGCTATGTCATTTTTTCCGAGAATGTAGAACGCCGGAATGTTGCAGCTTAGTGAGCGAAGGTCGTAGTGATAGATGTGTGGAACGGTGATCTGTGGAATAACTTAAGTTCGTGCTCTAAGTAATAAAGAACTAAAAAACTGATTTTCTTGCATTGTTACTGGAGAAACTCCTACGAGAACAAATCCATGGCTTATCCACTTACCAGAACGACTGCTCATCCCACTATTGAGTCTTAGTGAATAGTAGTATTCTACAACCAACATAGTATTCTACTAGAGCTTATACACTATTATAGGACTTCGTCGTCGTTTTATTACATTTTTGCCGGTAGGATGGAGATGAACCGGCGTTCGATTTTTGAATAAGAATTATCGAGCTCATCAACTACAAAATGAACCTTTGTATGAGAATTGCTTCACAACGCTGTTTGTGTTTGCCATGTTCGATGAACGATTACTCGGTGAAACATCTGTTGTGATGGTTTTGTTCTGAGACGCATCTAAATCTACGAAGTAATGCCCATGATGTTGCATGCAAAGATAAACCTTTCAGCTGTGAAAAAATATTGTGTTATGAAGTCTTGTTTGTGGTTATGTTCGGCATTTGCATCTACAAATCCCGTGTTTGTGAAATATCCCTTCAGTATTTTTTATATATAATTAACCTCTACGAAACTATCTGATGATTATCAAGATAAAGAACATCTGAGCAGTGAATAATTTTGATAAAGAAATTTCTTCATCGATGTTGTTCAAAGGCCGCGAATACTAACAGAAAACCACAATTTTTTTTTCTTTTTTTTTCCTTCCCAATAAAATCTAGGTTCCGTTATTCTTTTTTAGAGAACAAGATTGTAAGTTATTATTTATTATTTATCTTATTTTGTTATTGTTTATGAAATTTTAATTATAATTTCTTTGTTTAAATTCTTGATTTTTTTTATTACACATATTAAAAAATAAATTTGTTCTTAATTTATAATTAATTGAAATTTTCTGCTCATAGAAATTTTATTTAGTTTTAAAGGTGTTTTTTTTAATACGAAAGATGGATTATTTTGTTCTTAAAAAATTCTCTGTTGCTAAATTTATTTTCAATACGTAAAGAAAAGTATTTTTGTTCTTAAAATTATTTGTTATTTCCCATGTATGGAAAACCGATATTTATTATTTTATTATTTTATTACTTATTTATTTATTATTTATTTATTTCACATGAATTCAAACAGAATTTATTTATTTATTATTTATTATTTTTATTGTTATTTATTGAAGTATTTGAAGTATAGTAATTGAATTTTAATAATTGAAGTATAGCATTTAAATATTTTCCATATGAGTTATCCTTCTTTCATGTTATTAAGATAAGGATTAGTAAAGGAAGAAAAAATGTCAGAAAATAAACTTGATATGGTCCCTTTTGACTTTGAGTCAGGCATGGACATTTTTAAGTGGTTTAAACACTTTGATAATGAATGTTCTGGAGAAAAAAAAGATAATGAGTGGAAAAAACAAAGTCTTTCAAAATATTTAAAGGGGGAAAACGCTAAAAGCTTATATAAATGATTGTTTGGATTGTGCTACTTATGAGGAAATTGTCGAGATTTTAACTGAAAAATTCATTCAGGTCAGAGTTCCAAAATTTTCTGAATTTACTTCCTTAAAGTTAAATGATCTAAGTGATTTGGATTCTTATTTTAGAAAGAAAGTTGAGATTGGAAGGCAACTTCAGCTTGGGGAAAATTTAATTATACAGGGATTAACTGATGGACTTCAGCCGGAGTATCAAAATTGTTTGATGGTTAACCCTCCTTCCAATACTCGTGAATGGTTTCGCATTGCTAAACAATTAGCAGCGATTCCAAATCATACCTCTAATAACAGCAATAGAAATTTTCAACAAACTAGACCTATGCACAATCCCAATCCTCAGCCCAGACATTGGACTCGACCTACTCCAAACAATCCATCCCAAAATTTTAATCCTAGGTTTTTCACTCCTAGAATGCCTGCAACTCATTATCAAAACAACTACCCTAGTCGTCCGTGCAGAATATGTTTAAACAAAGGCATAGAAAATGCATATCATTGGGAGAGGAGTTCTATATTTAACACAAATTCCTTTCAATCTCAAACTCCTGCTCATATTCAACCACCCCCTACTAATAATGTCTGACAATTATTTATCCCTGGATATGTGGACAATAACAAAGTGTGTTGTGTGGTTGACAGTGGATCAACTATCTCAATTTTACCCCTCAAATTTGTTCGATATTTAAATGGTAATTTACATAATGTTACCCCTATTACTATTAGACAGGCACAAGGAACTCTTACAATTAATAAATCTTGTCGATTACGTATTAAATTTGGTAATATAAAGAGATATGTTAATTTTTTAGTAAGTAAGCTTGATTTGGACTATGCTATTTTAGGTTTACCTGATTGCGCCAAATTTAAATTGAAAATTGATTGTGCAAAAAGCCAGGTGTTACAAGACAATATTTCGTTAAACCAATATGTCAACATATCCAGTGATAACTTAGAATTGCTTCATTTTGATATTATAAAAAATGATGCTACTGTGCAACCCGATTATGGAAATACCATAACTCCTCAATCCTTGCCGCGAACTAATAATGATGATTATAATCTATTGGGGAATCTGAATGCTATTCAAAATAAAAATGTAAGGGAACTTTTAAAGGATTATTTAGATATTTTTGCAAAAAATAAATATGATGTAGGGAGAATTAATATTTAACCTCAGCGTATTTATCTTAAATCTGACCTACCAAAATCTTTGAGGCCTTATCGTACATCCACTGCTGATGAAAAAGAAATATCTCAGCAAATCCAATCCTTATTAGCTGCTGGGTTAATTAAAGAAAGTTATAGCCCATATTCTTCTTTAGTTACGTTAGTAAATAAACGAGATGAAGGCAAAAAAACCCGAATGTGTGTTGATTACCGAAAATTAAATTCTATTATGAAAAATGACGCTGAACCTTTGCCCCGAATAGATGAAATTTTAGACAAATTAAGTGGTGCCCAATATTTCTCTACACTAGATTTAGCCTCAGGCTATTGGCACATACCTATTCACCCAGCCGATTCCGAAAAGTTAGCCTTTACTACTAATTGTGGGCTCTGGGAATGGAATGTTCTCCCCTTTGGTGTAAAGGTAGGCCCCCCAATTTTCAACAGGACAATTAGAAGAATTCTTACAAAATATAAAATAGACTTTGCTTGTTATTATTTTGATGATATAATTATTTTTTCTAAATCAATAGATGAACATATACAGCATCTCATCCAAATTTTTGATTTATGCCGAATAGAAAATATTAAATTAAAATTATCTAAATGTACTTTTGCTCAAAAACAAATCAATTTTCTTGGGTATGAAATCCAAAATGGAACTTTAACTACAGCTAATACTAATATAGAAACAATTAAAAAATTAAAACCTCCTACTAATACTAAAGAATTACAAAGATTTCTTGGTTCTATAAATGTGTATCATAAATTTATTGACAAATATGCTGAAATTAGACACCCCCTAAATAAATTACTTAAGAAAGATACTATTTGGGAATGGAATACTGAATGTCAAAACTCTTTTCAAAAATTAAAAGATGCCCTCATTGCTAAACCAATTTTAATGATTTATGACCCAAAATTACCCCTACACATGTTTGTTGACGCTTCGCAGGTAGCGGTAGGTGCAGTTCTTAAACAACTCGACCATAATAACTTTTTACATCTAATTGCTTATTTTTCTAGAGGATTGAGAAGTTATGAGAAAAATTATTTGATTACCGAACTAGAGTGTCTTGCTATCATTGATACTTTAGATAAATTTTATCATTACTTTCACGGTGTACAATTTACCATCCATACTGATCATGCATCTCTTGTTTGGTTAAAAAATGTCAAACATTTAAGAGGTCGATTATTTAGGTGGTCATTGAAGTTAAGTATGTTCGATTACAAAATAGAGTACTTAAAGGGATCTACAAATGTCGATGCCGACATGTTGTCCCGTAACCCTATTTCTCATTTTTGTAAACCCCTTACTTTTCTTCTTGACGTTAAAGAGATTATTGAGATGCAAGAAAAAGAAAATGTGTGTGGATCAAATTATATTAATGACAATGGACTGATTATAGTTAAAAGAAAAGGTTTTCGTAAAGTGGTAGTTCCCATGTCCCTTAGAAAAAATTGCTTAGTGTTGCTCATGAACAGTTTGGTCACCCTGGTGTTCAAAAAATGCAAAATTTAATTTCTCCTAACTATTATTGGCCAGATATGACCCAAGACATATCTGGGAGATATGACCCAAGACATATATTTGTTAAATACTGTGATATTAGCCAGAAAAATAAAAAACCTAGACAGAAAAAATTTGGCTCATTACAAGCTATGCCTACTACAGATCAACCTTTTGACTGTCTGTCTGTTGATACTGTAGGAGGGTTCAATTATTATAATTCTACAAAACAATATCTCCATATTATAATAGACCATGCCACAAGATGTGTTTGGGCTAGTGATGGGCGATTTCGATTTTTTAAATAGATTTAATCGATACTACGGCCAACTCGATTTAATCGATACTTTAAAATTTTTAATCGATTTCTCTGAAGGTAATATAATTTTCATTTTTCTTCAAAAGTCGAAGATAAAATAGTCGGATGTGCCAATTCCAAAATTTCAATGTATTAGTTTCTAGAATAGAAGAATTAAAGAAACCTCAGAACCCCCCCCCCTTGCAAAATAGCGTTTTTTGTTGAGTGATGTACACCAAAAATTGATCAGGATCAATTTTTATCAGATACCAGCTGAATCTGAATTTTGATGAAAATCCATGAAAGCGCGAGATACAGCTATTGCGATATCATAAAAAATGCAGCATATCAGCGCCACCTGTAGGGCAATTTACACCAAGAACTAAACAACACTAATCTATGTCAGAGTTTTACTGAATCTGAATTTTGATGAAAATTCGTTTTTGAGATAGCGCTATTGCGTTATTCATTAATAATGCAGTATAATAGCGCCATTTCTTAAGCGATTTCCACCAAATTGTAATTAGCATAAAAAAATATTAAGGAATAATTGAATCTAAATTTTTATGAAAGTTCGTGCATTAGTTCTTGAGATAAAGCTAAAGTGGAAACAGGGGCCTGCGAAAAGCGAACTGAGCCCGGTTCAAAGTTCCAATTTAGCCCCCCCCCCTATTAACTTTTTCTTGTAATAGGCTATAAGTAATGTTAGTAGTAAAAATTTGGCGCCCCCTAAATTTCCGCGCTCGGGACGACCGCCTCCGTTCGCCTCCCCCCCCCATTTCACATGGCTCTGAGTGGAAATTGTGAAAAATTCAGCATAGCAGCGCCATCTGAGAAGCGATATACATCAAAATGCAAAAAAAGGTCAAACTAAATCTAAAGTTTTGTGGAATTCCGTACATTTGTTCTTGAGATAGAACAGTCAGAAATTTTTGTCATATACAGACTCACAGAGTGACAGACACACACACAGACAGATATTTCTTAAAAACCATAAAATCGTGTTAAAGACCTTCTAAAATATATAAATCCATCCAAAACGGGAAGTCGAAATTTTTCACGAATCTAATACTCTCTTCTTGTAAAGTTACAAAATAAAGTAAAAATGTAAAATCGATTCTGCCCGCAAGATCGGTCTTTAGATTCGATTTCGATCTTTAGATTCGATGTCGATCTTTAGATTCGATTTCGATCTTTAGATTCGATGTCGATCTTTAGATTCGATGTCGATCTTTGGAATCGATTTCATTTTGATCTACTAAAATTTACCAATTTTATTGTTTTAATGGTAATATTGGTGTAAAATTACGTATAAGAATGGATATTTTTATTCTTTTTTTCTAGGCTAAATCAGTATTGAATGCAAGTATTTTTTCTGCGACTCCATAGGAAGGCATTATGTTTTACAGCTCTGCAAGAGAGGGGAAATCGCAATTTGTGCATTGAAGAGTATAAAATCTCATAACTTCTGGGGAGGGGGTATCCCCTGCGGGCCACCCCATTAATTCGACATTAGATTAAATCGTTATATTTTTGTTTAGAAGTCCAGTAATTTGAAGTATTAGTTTATTATGTTTTATTTTTCACACTCGTCTCTGCTAATCCCCCCCCTTCTGCGTCTGTTTTAACTTACAGAGCCGTTCGAAATATGCATACAGTTTTTAAAATGTCCAATTCTTGGTCTATTTTATTTTAGATCCACATTTTAAATCCTTGACAATAGATAAATAAAGGATCGCTCTTCCGCCCGTTTCGGGTTTATCTGCGCCCCGCCGGGGGCGTATTTTTTTTGTTTCTTCAAAAGAAACAAAAAAAATGTTGAGAGGGGACTTGCACCTTCCCCCAATATACTCCTTAAAATTTCGCTCATTTAATTCTCTACCATTTTTAACTTAAAAGTTTAAGCTATATGGCACCCCCAGAGCTGTGGATCCCTCCCTTCCTGTCGATCACTCACCTAATTTTGCTTATTTCTTCACTTCATTTCAATCTTTAAAAGGCTATAACTTTGTTTCTTTAGGAGTTAGAATGGGGAGAAAAATTCTAGTATAGCTAACCATTTCTCGCCTTTCTTTTTGCTATTACAGTTTCCCGGTTTTTCCTATAGGACCTTTTTTGGGGGGGGGGGGACAGAGGGGGTTTTTCTTCTTTCTTGATACAATTTGTCTATTGAAAGCGTATGCTTCATACATTACAAACCTAGCATAAGAAATTTTCTCCCATCATTTTAGGTCACATTACGGACCCATAATGGGTTAAAATTTTAATTTTTCAAACTTCTTCGAAAAAAAAATAAAACATTGATACATATCAGCGAAACTGGGGTTCGAACCCTCAATCTTTTGATTGCACACGTAATCCCTAAGCTTATTAGCCACCGAGTGCTCAGCAGCGCTATTATTTCTTTAGATTGTCATCTTTAAATTCGTAATATCTTTTGAATGAATGTCCGATTTAAATAATTCAAAAAGTAATCTACAAATATTGTAACAGGCATTAATACAAAATGATTTATTTGGATAAGGATTAAGGTATCGATAGTATGGTCTAATTTTGGTTGGTGTATTTATCGCGTTTTAAAATGTATAAGAAAGTATGATAGTGAGTTAACTACAATAACTGGACATATGGTATCGCGCGGTTCTTTTATAGATATTGATATGTTCTTTAATATTATAGAACCTTTTTTTAATTCATTTAAAAGTATTTCCTGACGATTCAATTATATATCGTTATATATTAACGATTCAAAAAATACACACATAATTGTTCAAGGTTTCACTTCTGTCGGCACTTTCGGAGTGCCACTATTTTTTTTTCCATGTTCGTCCGTCCTAACCCCCCTCTCCTTCCTCACCAATCTTAACTTACAGGATCGTTCAAATTATGACTGCGATTTTAAAAATGTCTAATCCTCGTTTTATTTTGTTTTAAATCCATATTTTGAAACCTCAACAAAAGATACATTTTAGCGGGGTCGCCCTCCTGTCCGTTTGGGATTTACGTTGAAACCCTGGGGGGGGGGGCATATTTTTTGTTTCTTCCACATCATCTCATGTAACATATCGTTATAAAGTTTTTATCTCCTCATTTTTTTTCTGTTACTACCCCTCTCTTCACCTAGTTACATGCTCTTGGTACTTTTTATAGTTTCAAAGAGTATACATGTTCCCCGTGGCCACCCCATGAATTCAACACTAAGTTAAACACTATATTTTCGTTTAGAAGCTCAGTTATTTGGGTTATTAGTTTATTATTATTGTTATTATTTATTTCAAGTTCGTCCGTTCTAGTCCCTCGCCCTCCCCCCTTCCTCGCCAATCTCTACTAAATGGGCCGCTCAAAGTATGCATGCAATTTTTTAAAATGTCCAATTCTCGTTCTATTTTATTGTAGATCCTCATTTTGAAACTTCGACAAAAGATGCATTTGGGCTATGGTCGCCCTTCCGTCAAGAGTGGAGTTTACCAGCCCCCCCTGGGTATGGGGCATATTTTTTGTTCTTCCAAACTATCTCGTGTAACATTTGGTTGGCATTAGAAAAAAAAAGTTTATACTCCTTGTTCCCCATCCTAGTTACACGCTCTTGGCACTGTTTATCCTCGGTTTAATACCAAGTTACTCAGTGCTGTTATTAGTTGAGTTATGTCTCTCAAATTTGTCAAAGTTTTTGTGTAAGTGACAACCATAAGTGACAATCATTTTAAAATTTAAAATTCTTATTATCCGATTTTAAAATCTGCAATAGCTTAATTCTATGCCTCCCTAAATGGGGATGGGGGGTGGGGGCGGTAATTATGGTCCTGCTGATTGTCTAAGTTTTGGAATTAGTAATTTGGATCTTCTCTGCGTGAATCTGAATATCGAAATATCGATTTTAGTATCGATTCTAGAACTGAGAAATCGATTCTTATTATGATCGATGTTGTTTTATACGATGTCGATTTTAATCGATTCTCAAAATTTCCAGAATCGCCCATCACTAGTTTGGGCATTTCCTTCCAAAAGTGTCACTACAGAAACTTATACAAATTGTCTGAAACAAATCTTCAATATCAAAATCCCTCAACAATTATTCTGTTTTAGTAAGATTTCAAGTGTACAGTCCCCTCAAAAAATACTTAGTGACAGGAATGCTGCTTTTACTTCTTCAAGATTCAAAAAATTCCTGCGAAATCATAATATTAAACAACGTTTGACCACTGCCCATCATCCACAAACGAATGGGAAATGTGAAAGAGTAAATCAGACAATAGTAACTAGATTAAAATGTAAACTCCACTACCTCTAAAATTCCCTGGACTAAGCTTTTAACTGAGGTAATTAATGAATATAATAATACACCCCATTCTATTACTAAATTTCCACCTGCTTACTTGCTTTTTGGCCAATTACCCTATGACTCCCCCTTACAACAAAATTATTATCCCCCTGTTCATGAAGCACTTAAAATTGCTAAAGCAAGAACTGATGAATTTCATTTAAAAAATAAAAGATATTATGATAAAGATTATATCGAACCAAAATTTAAAATAGGAGATCTAGTTATCTATGAAGAATTTCAGTACCCTAATACTAGAAAGTTATCACAAGTATTTAGTGGCCCTTATAAAATTCTTAACAAATTATCCGAAGTAAATTTTGAAATTGATAGGCAAAACCAGTTCAAAAGTTCAGAAATACTACATGTATCTAAATTAAGGCCTTATTATTCCCCTGATAAATTTAAATTAAGTCATGAGCAACAACCCCCTAATCAACAACAACAAACTCAAGTAAAAACTGTAGCTTAGACTATATCTCTAGTTTATCATTTTATAATTTTTTTTTCTCTTAAACAGTAAATTTCTTTCCATATTTTAATTCAGATAATATCTTGTAATTCTTACAGAATGGCAATGATATCTCTTGACTGCAGCAAGAGTGACACTTGTCTGGAAATTTTTATATTTGTTTGTTTATGCCGGCGTAGACGAACAAAGTGGAAATTTCTTATTCTGTACTGAATTACCCTACTTAGAATAATATAATAACAAATAAATATTTAAAAATATATATTTTTTTCAACTGAACCTATTTGTAATATTAAATTTAATCTATCAATTATTAAATTAATTATTTACCAAGTAACAAAATTTTTATCACTTTATTTTTTTTTTCTTTCTCTCTTTCTTTGCTTCTGCATTCCAGTCCAAGTACATGTCAATTATAATTTAGTTTTGTTTCTTTTTCTCTTTCCTACTTGCATCTTGCAATGTTTTATCACACCGAGGGAATATTTATTGCGTAATTATCTGACATGAATTGACATTAATAATCTTGTCTTTTATTTTTATTATTTATTAATATTTCTTTTAAAGAGTCTTAGTAGTTTGAAGGTCACGTGCATTCTCAAAAATGAAATAAATTTTAATTTATTTTTATTTTATATTATTTTATCATCTTATTTTTTTTTTTACATATTCCTACTTAATCCTGTACTCGATTTACAAGATTAAGTAAATGATTAAATAACTGCTTATATTCTTTATTTTATTCCACTTCTCTCTATATTTCATCCCAAATGCCTGAGATGAGATAAACGAGATTAAGTATTTAAAGAATGTCTTTTGTGATATTTATTATTACTTATTAAGAGATTTACTTATACCCATTATGAGATTTACTTAAACTTATGATATTTATTATTATTGATATTTTTCCTTATTATGTTTCTTACTTATATTGTTTATTATTTACATTTTTAAAATTTATTATTACTATATTATAAAATGTCTTATTATATTGAATTTGGACAATTAATAACGATATAATTAGACCTCCTTGAAAAGAGGCAATGGACTATACCACTCCAGATATGACTCTTGGACAATTAATAAGATATAATTAGACTTCCTTGAAAAGAGATCATGAACACTCCAAATATGACTCTTAAATGGATTTTTGAAACAAACTTTCAACATTGATTTCAAGAAAGTTCTATTAAATTCCTTCATTTCTAGATTTGACATTGTTAAAAAAGAATTCAACGGTATTGTTTTTCATTTTTATGTTTCATTTTTATGTTATTACTATGGGTAATTGCTTATATTTTCAAATTACTTTATGATGTGTACTTTAAACAAGATTATATCTTGTATTTGTACTGATGCCTATTTTATTGTATTTAAATTTAAAGTTATTCCACGCATCACCTTAGTGTTCTTAAATTTGAATTCTATATTTATATAAAAAAGAGAAATAAATTAAAATTTTTTTAAATTAGTATCTTATTATTATTACTTATATCAACAACTTCGTGAGCTAAGTCTGCATCAACTCCCTTTCTGTGAAATTGCAGGTCTCAGACCTCCTTTTTTACCCGTCTTTCTGGGAGGGGGGATTTGTAATAAAATAAAAAAAAAATTGCGCCATTTTTGTTCTCTCTTAGCTTCAATTCTAAATTTGTGGAACATATTTCAATCTTAGTTTCGTAACTTGTAACAGCTAAAATTCTTTTTCTTACTTTAGTTATTAATAAATTATTGCTTGCTTCTCAAAAAGGCGGGAGGTATTTCGTAAGCTTTTTACTTCCTGGAATATTCCTGGGATTTTAATTTCATTTTTTATTTTAACATCGCGTGACAGGTGTTACTACGCGTTGCTAAAGGGCTTGTTCTTCCGAGGAAAAAATATAGTTCTTGTCAAGGACCGCCTTCTACAACCAATTAGAATTGATCATTTTTGTCCGTTTGAGGCTCGAGTTCATCCTAATTGGATTTTTAAAATGATTGACGCGGAGTAGGAGGGCGCTAGTTTTGTCGTGAAAATGATTATTTTCATTTGGCTTTTCAGGAGGTCAGAATGCATCTTTCCTTTAAACTGCTCGGAAGCTATGTCATTTTTTCAGAGAATGTAGAACGCCGGAATGTTGCAGCTTAGTGAGCGAAGGCCGTAGTGATAGATGTGTGGATCGGTGATCTGTGGAGTAACTTAAGTTCGTGCTCTAAGTAATAAAGAACTAAAAAACTGATTTTCTTGCATTGTTATTGGAGAAACCCCTACGAGAACAAATCCATGGCTTATCCACTTACCAGAACGACTGCTCATCCCACTATTGAGTCTTAGTGAATAGTAGTATTCTACAACCAACATGGTATTCTACTAGAGATTATACACTATTATAGAACTTCGTCGTCGTTTTATTACATATATATACACTATATTGCCATTGATTATGGGACACTTGCGATTTTAGACATTTTACTAAATATCCAGAAAAATACATGAGGAATCATCTCGAAACTCTTAGTGTATAAATATAATCGTATAAGTCATACATCTCCGTGAAGATTTTTTCCCGAAACTCCATAGGGGACCGTCAACAAATTAAAAAAGAATGAATATCTTTTGAATAACCCTGTCAAAACTAATGTAGCAAAAGCGCTGAAACTCTAGATTATGATTGAATGCCTTATTGCAATACACTGTGTTCATTTTTATGCAAATAGAATGCATACTCGCAGAGTAATTAAGGTTTTTATAAAAATGGTCCCAAATTTTTTAAAGTTTTTCCCTTATAATTTTCAGAGTTCTTAATAAAAAATAATATTTTTTTCAGAAAATATGACAAACAACATTGCAGACAGTACCCTGTAATCAGAATTAAAAAATAATAAAAACTGTATGAAAAATGAGTAGGTTTACTAAATAATTTTTTACTGCGCATGCGTCAAAGATATCGAAATTTCATTTGCATATTATGTTAGCTAAATGTACAGAGCAACGTTTGTAAAAGTCTCAAAATCATAGCTTGAAAATTCTGAAAGTAATCGTCTATAGAACAAGGACAAAATCCGTTGTTTCCAAAATGAAGCAAAAAAATGAGGGATTTTATCCAAATGTAGTAGTACATCCCGTATTGTGTATTCTATATTGACACTAATCAATGAATATATGGATACAACCCCTCTTGTTTTTTCATTCATTTTGAGAATAACGGATTTTCAACTTATTCAATTGACGATTACTTTCAGAATTTTCAAGTTATGATTTTGTGACTTTCACAAAAGTTGCTCTATACATTTAGCTAACATAATATGCAAATGAAATTTTGATATCGTTGACGCATGCGCAGTAAAAAATTATTTAATAAACCAACTCATTTTGTGTACAATTTTCATTATTTTTTAATTCTGATTACAGGGTACTGTGTGCCATGTTGTTTGTCATATTTTCTGAAAAAAATATTATTTTATATTAAGAACTTTGAAAATTATAAGGAAAAAACTTGGAAAAATTTGGGACCATTTTTATAAAAACCTTAATTACACTGCGAGTATGCATGCTATTTGCATAAAAATGAACAAGGCGTATTACAATAAGGCATTCAATCATAATGTAGAGTTTGAGCGCTTTTGCTACATTAGTTTTGACAGGGTTATTCAAAAGATATTCATTCTTTTTTAATTTGTTGACGGTCCCCTATGGAGTTTCGGGAAAATATCTTCACGGGGATGTATGACGTATACTATTATATTTATACACTAAGAGTTTCGAGATGATTCCTCATGTATTTTTCTAGATATTTAACAAAATATCTAAATTCGCAAGTGTCCAATAATCAATGGCAATATAGTGTATGTATATATATATATATATATATATATATATATATATATATAGAGAGAGAGAGAGAGAGAGAGAGAGAGAACCATTAGATACTACTACAAATCAACATCAATATGTGGAATAACTCGATAATGACAAATTATATCAAACAGAGGAGTTGTCAAAAATTGGAATAATATTGGAAATGTGGTATTTAGCTCGTTATCAACGGCAATGCTAAATAGACACATTAATTGCGATTAATTTCTGAATAGAAATCAGGATATACCTAAAATGTTTTCCATATTGCCCGATCAATTGCAATAAAGAACAAAATTCAAAGAAAAATATTAGAAAAATAATAAGACAATAATTGAATTATCAACATATTAATTGCATTGGAAAAACTATTTCAAAGAAAAATATTAGAAAAATAATTAGACTATAATTGAATTATCAAAAAGATAAACTTACTAATATCAATCACTACCAGATTAATCATCATTGAGACCTTGTTTCAAAGAAAAATATCAGAAAAATAATAAAACAATAGATTAATTTCATTGGAGAAACTATTTCAATGAAAATAATTAGACTACAATTGAATTATCAAAAAGCTAAACTTATATAAATCAATTGCTTCCATGTGATAGCAATCATTTTTCGCATTCAATCAAAGTAGACAGTTAACAAAGATGTATCTCATAAACCAAATAGATATAATTTATAATATATAATTAAATTAACTATTATTAAAAATAATTAATTACAAAACATAAGTAGACAAAAAAATTTATGAACTTAATAAAAGTAGCTAAACTATTTTTTACTGATAACAAGTTTTAATTTATAACTATAGCATTACTATAAATCGATTAAATATCTATGAAATACTTACTTCATGTAAAATATATACGAATTTACTACACAAAGCGCCAGTGGCGCCATTTTTAGTTTCTAAACACAATAAATTAATGCAAAAATTGATTAACAAAGTAAAAACAAAATTTTACAAATTACAATACTTATAGGTTTAACGCAGGTTTGGAAAAAACCAGGTCTTTTTAAATAACATAAAACGGTTTTTTATTTTTTGTTTAAACTAGGTTTTTTGGTTTAAACCGGGAACCTATTTTTAAACACCCTACATACAGTGTATTATGTAGATAATTGAAATAAAAATCATATTTCAATTTAAACAGTTGTTCCTATACATAGAAAAAAATTGACCAAGACCCACTGTATCAAATACGTATTGCGGAAAAATTGTTAAAAGTAGAAAAGTTATATAGAATAAATTATAAAGAAAAATAAGAAAACATCTTTAGACTTTTTCGAAAAAAGGAAAAAAAAGGTTTCCATAGGAAAAAAAACCCATTTGGTTTAAACCATGGTAAAAACCAATAGGCTTAATCCGTGCCAGCCCTTGTTTAAAGCAAAAATCGGGGAATTAATAATTTATTATATCATTTAAAAAATACCAGCAAAGGATAGCTTATTATGATAACTAACATATGAATTTATAATATTGTAAAAGTAATACAATATTATATTAAATTTTCAACCATTGATCAGCCTCAAACTACATTACATATTAAAGCCAGAGGAATAAACAAGGAATGCTATAACAATACATTACAATAAATAATAAATTAACACTATATTATTGTAACACTGTACCTTTTCCTATCACCAATACATATATATAAAACATTTTTCGCGATTCATTAGTAGATACGCTGTATTTACCGTAATTTTCTGTGTATAATTAGCGGATTAAACAATCGTTCTTAAACCCAGAATTATTTTAAAAAGAAATATAACTTATCAGATCGCTGTAAATATTTGCCTCCAAGCACTAAATAATATTTCTGAGTCCAAAAAGAATTGTTTGATCCGCGGATTATACGCTGGAAATTACCGTATATTTATTATGTGTTAAAAAAAATATTTGCTATACATTAACCAAAATCTTTAATTTGGCAAAAATAAGATAAAATAAAAATAATAATTTGAAAAAATACTTGAAATATTGATGCAATAAAAAAAACAGTACATTTAATATTACGCTTATTTTTGTTTGTAAAATACGGCATAGATGAATACAACAAACTACAGCCCTCTGAATATGAGGGCTGAACGTTGACACAAAAAGTCAATGCCGTGTGTGGAATTTTTCAGCTTTCGGTTCCTTGAATTTTAATACTAATATTTTTTAGAAGGTTCTTCGACTTTTTATAGAAGATTCGGTAATTCAAAAAATTTTTTTTGGAAAATACTAGTGTCTCAGTTTTTTTTAAATAGATTTAGTTCCAGTCTTATTCAGAGGACACTTTTATCTTTAGAACCACAGGACTGCCAGTTTAGCCACCATATTTATTCCGACATGTCAAACACAAACTGAATGTGAAACCGAAAATGTCAAACGGATTTCAATAATAATAATAATATTTATCTTATCTAATCATAAAATATCTGTCATTAAACAAAGAAAAGAATACCATTCTTAATTTTCGCAATGAATTCTGGATTTGTCATTAAAAATGAATATCAAACTATGAAACTATTTTAGAGCTCACTTAAAATTTGCCACCCAATATGGAATGTGGCCTTAGAATAAAAAGGCAACAAGAATGAAAAAAAAAATAGAAAGACGCTAAATTTTGTATTTAGTTATTGCAAATATTACTATTCGGATAGGTGACAAGAGTGTTAGTGCTCGAGAACTATGCGAATGATCTCAGCAAAATTGGCCTTTCGCATTCCGGGAAAGAGACTGAGATTTTTTTTTTGGTGTATTTTTGTCGGCCGATTATCTACGCTATGGGCCTACGATATAGGCCCTATGAGGTGGGTTGCCCTCCGTGGGGGTCTTTCTAAGGGAACCTAACCCATATTTACGCAAGGTTCGAAAAAAAACACGGAAAACTTCGAACGGTTAGGCCGACGGTCGCGATTGGGTTCGAACCCAGCACCTACCGTCTACCATTTTGGAGGGAAAGAGACTGAGAAGTCATTTATAAAGTTTTAGCACATTCGTAATTTACTTAATTTACCGATTTCTCACCGTGCACCTAATCCCAGGCCTAAGCGCTGACATGAAAAACACAGCTGTCTACGGCGTATCTTTTTAATGTATGTACGGTCCCTTAAATTCAGACAGTAATTTGTAAATTGTAATTTGTTCCAGTAATTTGTAATTTGTTCCAGTAGATTGTAAAGGTTTCCATTGCTTGTTTAATCTCAGGAAAATAAAATGGAAAAAACATAAAAAAATATTGGTAACGAACTTTAAGAGACCGTTTACATGTTGAAAAAAAATCCTCCTTCAGCAGCCGCCATTTTTATGTCGGTGCTCAGGCCTAGTATTCAAGGCGCGGTGGTTTCGAAGACTGTTGTAATATCGAAAGTCTCTAAAAATAGTAACTTTCTCAGAATCAAGCACTTCTTCTGATATAATTTGAAACTCATAATAAAATTTACAAAGAATTTTTTTTTTTTAGATTAAATAAATGCAACTTAAACTGTTTTGTTACCAGTAAATAATAGACACGAAATTCTATTATAATATTCTTCTACAACTTTGTATTAAAATTAATTGATAAAAATAATGAAACACATAAATTCAAAGTGTTAAATAAACGCTTTAAGAACAATTATATCGTATTTATTTATTTGATAATCAAAAGATAAACCAAATTTAAAAGTATTTGAAATTGTAATTGTTTTTGTAAAACAAAAATGCTCAATACATGTATTAATCACTTTCGAGTGCAAAAATAATTTTGCAGGTAAAATGCTTAGTTTGTACCTGTATTTCTGTAAAGAAAATATCGCTGTATGCACTAATCGATTTTATTTACCACTATTTAAAAAGAAAAATATATTAAAAGTTAAGCATCCGTACAAAACATGTTACAAAATTTAAAAAAATACATATACAGGGCTCGCAAATGGTCCGCCAACTGAACATCAGAATTTTTTTAGAGAAATTTTCTTTTTAGATTTTTCTTGGAAATTGTCGAGAAACCACTTTTGGAAGTTGATTCTAGCGCAAACGTATCATGAAATTTTCTGTTAAAAAATAGTGATGTTCAGTTTGATGTTCAGCGGACCACTTGGGATCCCTGCATATATTTTCGTATTTGTCAGTTGTAGAATTTATGTAGACATAGCTGTCAACTCTTCCGATTTTCTCCACCATAAAATTTCAAAAGTGAATTTTACCTTTGTAAATTGCCGTAATTCTAATGGTTTAAAAAGGCAAGACTTTCTACTAAATTACTGTGGTATTCATAAAAGTATAAAATCTTGTCAGCTACGGTGAGATTACCACTAGATGCCACTAGAAATTACTGTACTCGAAACAGTTTAACCCTTTCTGGCGCAGTGTTACTACTCCGGCAACACCTAATTTTAATTCCAAACTTACAACTGGCACCAATAATATTTTAGTAAAATTTTACTTTTACAAAGACAGCTTAAATCAGGGAATTCTTAATTTCTAAAAAAGTCTTTTCCAAATTCCGGTGTCAGTCAACAATTTCTCATTTTACAAACAGAATTTGTCTGCGCCGGAAAGGGTTAAGGAAAACATTTTTTAACGATTTCGGGCACGGATAAATTCTGTTAGGGAAATGAGATATTATCAACTGGCACCGGAATTCATAAACGACTTTATAAGAAATTAAAAATTCCTTAATTTTTGCTCTTGTTGTAAAAGAAAAAATTTTTGGTGCCGTTTGGAAGATGTGAATGTAAGTTAAGTGTACCCACACTGTGCCGGAATGGAATTTTGTGGTCTGAATCCACATGCAGTCCAAGTCGGAATCTGCCGCGGGATAACATTTCCTTGAAATATTGGATTTTAGCTAAATTAACGCAGGAACGTATAACCCTTTAAGACCCAATACGTATGATCGTGCGGGTTCGATTTTATCAAAATTGATTATTTTCTAGGAATTCATTCAATACTAAAGGGCTGAAACATTTAGAAATACAAAATATAATAAAAGATAGTTTAGAATGACTGGTTGAACACATAAAATTTTTTTTACCTTGCTTAAAAATCACATTTCTTTCGTTCCGTAAATTTCCCTCACGGGTCTTAAAGGGATAATTTGCCTTATTTAATTCGAGCCTTTTTCAAAAATGCGTAATTGAAAATAATATCTTTTGAAAAACTGGTGCCAAACGAATATAATTTGTGAAAGAGTCACCAGTTCGTAGATGGTTAAAAGTACAGTAATACCTTAACTCTAGAAGCGCTGAGAGAGGTCAATTCGACTGTTACCAAATGTGTATAGTTCGAATTTTACCAGAAATTTCTTTAAAAAAAGTTAATCACACATATCACGCAAACATAAGTTAAATTGATAAGTTAAAAACTTTTAACCCTTTAACGGACAAAGCATTGCCATAGATGTCGAAATAACTGAATGATACCGGTAATTGCGAACAAATATATTTTTAAATAATAAAAAAAGTGATTTTTCGCATAGATATTAAAATGGATTTTTTAAAATTAAAATTTCGATGTCATTGTTGCATATCGGAATTAAAAATTTTGTGGTTTCGAAGAGAAACCAATGACCGTTAAAGAGTTAACCCCTTGAGGTGGGGTTTGATATATTTTTCCCAACTATTGTAAATGAGATTCGTACCATGGTAACTTTTAATGGAATTTTATATTTCTAACTTCGACGACAAAATTTTTAAAAATTGCTTTTTCTTATTTAAAACAATTTTTTTTCAATTTTTAAGCTGAGAATTCAGTATTACAGAGAGATTATTGCTTGCCCTTCAAGGGATTAAATAAAAATTCAGATGTACATTTTAAATATGAAACTTGAGTGAAATTTCTGGTGCTTCTAGTGTTAACATTCGTGAGTTTTGATTGTTCGAGTAACAGCAAATGTAGAGCATTTCATCATTCGCATCACCTTTAAAAAATCTTTTAGATATGCATTGACAGCATTTGAAAGAAAAGTGTAGTACAAAAGGCGATTTTTTTTAATAGTGGTGCAAATGAAACATAAAAATAGCAATTTTGCGATCGCGATTTTGACATTCGCGGAACATAACCCTCGCGAATGTTAAGGGATTACAGTAATAAAACATTTTCATTTTTTAATTGTTCACTATGCCTACCCCAAAAGACTTATATCTCTTTATCTGGAGGAAATTATCTAGAGTTAATATCTCCATTCACGTAAACTAAGAAGATCTATTAAATAAACCTTTTCTTTTTACCGGAGAAAGATCAAATTGTCATTTAGAAAGTACAGGCTTTCTATTAATATTAATAATTAATGGCATAAGAATGAAAGTAGGGTAAAGTAATTTCATTCAAATTTTAAATATAATTTTATAGTCTATATATATTTAGATTTTACTATACTGTGTGCACTCGCAAATAAGTGCACCCTGAAGTTTCTAAGACAAATAACTGGTCTTTTTTAATACCAGTATTATTGATTACCGTAAAATGGGGTGAACAGGAACAGCGGGGTGAATAGGAACGAAACTTCCCGGTTATATAAATAAATTTATTATAAATATATTTGCTGATATTTTTAGTTGCCAATTTTTTTATAAGAAGGTAATAACATTAAGAGTTGGGAAATTCAATTTTGACATGTTTGCACAACTACTGGGGTATACAAAAAAAGTTTCAAGAGGATCCTTAAAAACCTCATTTTTTCAATGCCTTCAAAACTTTGTACGCAACTTCAGTATTTTTCGTATTCTAAACCTAAGAGAGGGGATTTTTAATTAATGATAGACCTGTAAACGATATGCTGTATTAAATTCTATTTATTTCTAAACTACATAATGAAAAAATAAAAAATGGCTTGTAAAATCAGAGGTTTAAAATTTACGGGGTGAATCGAAACACGTTTTCTCTTATGGTTATTTTTTCTACACAGTAATAGTTACAAGTAATATATGAAAACATATGTAAAAATAAGTATTGTAACAATATTTTGTTTGTTCTAATTACTTGAAGAGTTTGAAGGTGCCCAGAAATTACTTGGTTAAACAAAAAAGACAACGCTTAATCCAACAGACATGGAACACACAATAAAAGAATTCAAAAATACCAAATTAGTTAGAAAAACTGCACAGAATTATTCTCTGACATCCACAAAATTACACAAACATCTCAAAATGAAAAACCAATTAAAAAAGAGAGGGATGCAAACAGTACTAAGGGCTGGGGATGAGGGCGTATTAGTAGATCATATTAATACATGCAGCGATTGGGGCTACTCAATAGATTCACTTACCCAATGACTTCTAGTAAAGGCTAACACAGAACAGATCTGAATTTGTATTAAATTCTACTTCTGCAATTCGAATATAATTTCTTAAAATAAATTTAAATTTTTCTTGATTTCAAAGTTGATTTTAATTTTCAAAAAGGCATACCTTTACTTGTATATGAGATAAAGGCTTGGTTTCACAGTAACTACGTGTTCCTATTCCTCCCTTATTATTATTACGTGTTTTTATTAACCCTATTAAAGTTTAAATCGGAATAAATAGAGATTATAACATTTGTTCCGATTCACCCCTATCTGCGGGGTGAATCGGAACACCATTAAAAAAGTAAATAATACATTTATAAACAGTAAAAATGTTTCTTTTTTGCTTAAAAAGTAAAGAACAGAACAAGACCGAAGTTTCTAGTAGAAAAATAAAAAAATAAAAAAATCAGTTGTTGCTTTTTTTTTAACGTTGAAGTTGAAAAGTGTTCCGATTCACCCCATTTTACGGTACAAATTTTTACTTCAGTTATTTACGAAATATTATTACGAAGGACTGGAATAATATTTAAAGTTCGTGCAAACTTTAAAAATCTATAAAAAAGAAGTAATGATCGGAAAATCTTTCGGATTGTGCGATTATGATCAAAACGATTTTGGATTTTTTCCCATGGATAGTAAAAACTTATTTCAAAAATAACCGATAGAAAGCGCTCACAAGTCATACTGAGGCGTTTATGGAAATCAGCCTAGCAATAAAACATCTGATTGGAAATGGATTCGTCATTCGATCTCGGCAGCATGATATCTTTTCCAGATCGACCTCTAGTGATTAAAATTTTCTACAAGAATAGTGAGTTCACTACTGTTGTATTGCGAAAGTTTAGCTCGAAGAGAGGATTTAAGGAGTAAAAAACTCCTATTCATTAAATCAGGTACTCAATTTAGTATGACGTTTGGAAGACAATTTAGTAAGACGATTGTGTTTGCCTGATTGGCAAAAAACGTCTCAATATGAAGTGAGAGAGCCCTCTATCGGTTATTTTTGGAATAATTTTTATTATGCATGGAGAAAAAAACCAAAATTCGTCTGAACTTTTTCTCGGAAACTGAAAAATTTTCTGATCATTACTTCTTTTATTATGGATTTTAAAAGTTTCACGAATTTATGACGCACCCTGTTCATATAACTTACTTCATGTTTTATGTTCGACTTATAAGTGAGCATGTGCAATGCATATTGGCGATACAAAAATTCTAATTCTTTATTGTATTTATAAAATAACACATCATTACCTACATTTATCTGAATTAGTCGAATGTGCCAATCCTAAATCTGTCTTTTCTTGTCATACATATTAAACTTTTAAAAACAAATCACACTTAGATGTCAATGTTATTACTTCAATATTACACGAACAGAAATTTCACTTTATATTTATGCTTCATTTTAGAATTCGGAGAAAATACGTGCTAATTTCAATCAATATTTTTCGTTATTATGTTCTGCTACAGGTGTTTGAGAGTCTCAAAGTTCGCTAAATGGAAATTACCTACCCCTACATGAGCAGCCAATACACAACTGAATTGCAAAAAATCGAAAAACATCGATATTGCTTCCACACCTTCCCTGAGAAAATTCCCAAAATTTAGACTGGGAAGTTTCCCACAAATATTAAAAGATAGAAATTTCCACCTAATTTTTGTCAGAAGTTTCGCATGAATATGACTTTTATTTAAAACAAAATTTCCTTGTAAATTTAAGTTTAGAAATTTGTACTGGTGATAAACAAATTTTGACATTGACTGGAAGATTTTTATACAGTCATTAAATTGAGTCTGAGAAAGTCTGACTAATACCTGGGGAAATTTCCACCAGTAAACTCTGTTATGTCTCATCTTAGAAATCATGGCAACATGCCAGCAATCGCGCGCTTACTTTCAAATATTTTGATCGTTTGGCAAATAAAAAAAAATCGTTTGTTTTCATTTGTTTAGTTGATATTCGAACGTCAAATATTTTTATTGTAAAAAACCTTTTTTTGTTAGCTATTTCGTCAGCTAAAATATTATTGTTAGTAATAATCTTTATAACTTTAGGCATGTAAAAAAATAATGCATATTATGGCATTGATTTGTGTGGTATTTGTCCACATTTTATTAGAAATATTTTTATTAACTGACTATGGTGTCAGTCCTGATTCAAGACTGTACATATGTATATAAAGGAACTGTTTTTTTATTAGACTTTTTGTATTTATTATTGAATTCGTCAAACATTGCAATCCATACATTGACAAAATATGGTCCAGTCGCTTGGATATAGGAGCTGGTTATTCTTTCAGTATTAGTAATTATAAATTGTTAGTAACAGAATGACTGATAAAGACAAAATAATAACTTTAAATTGGCAAAGGGGAGCCTATGAAGGACAATTATCGAGAATACAAACATTTTTAGACGATGAAAGCAAACGATACATTTTAGCATGCCAAGTTAAATTTGACAGTTTCGAGAATTTGTCTCAAATCTAAACGACTTAAAAATTAAATATTTGGAAAAAAATATCTTAAAAATTTAGCTTTACATAAAAACATATAAATAGAAAATACTAACATGATAATATATGTAGCTTGAAAGTGTGCAGTGTAATAAACGTATACGTTTATGAACAGTCTTTTATGTTTTTAATAAACTCATAATAACTTTTAACTTAAAATAAAGCTTTCAAAAACGTATTAAATTATGAGTGTATTTCACAATCTACATATATTTTTTATTTAGCATCGTAATAATTTAAACAGAACAAAATTCTTCTGATTAAATTACTACGATGCTAAATAAAAAATATATATGTATATTTACAGAAGTATCAACAAAAAATTCATTTATTTAACTGTCATTTTGTGTCAACTTTTTTATATTTCGCAGAATTACGCTCGTTTAATATTATGGAAATTAATATTTTGCTATCAGATTTAAAAGCCTTTTTTGGAGGAATTAATGGGCATTAAATAGAATCATTACTTTAGAGAAATAGATCCATAAGAAAAAATAATATGCCTTTTCGAAGAACGGTAAAGGGGATTATTGTATTTTCTCTAGACTAAAGAGATTTTTTTTAACTCCAGAAAAAAGTAATTAAACGTTACAAAATGTTAAATAATTAATACCGATATAAAATAGGTATGTTAGTTTTAAGCACGAGTATATATATTTTTTTATTTAAACGTGCTTGAAAATAATAAACGCTGAATTAATACGCCTATTTTTTAAAATAGGAATAAATGATAAAGTAAGTAATATTATGTGTAAGTATATTATGAATAATATGTAGAAAATATTATTAGCAATATGTAAGATTTATTTAATTAATATTCATGAATCAAAAAGAATTCTTCACAGTAGAAATCGTTATCTATTAGAAAAATTGTATAAATATGCTTATTTTTAACCCTGCCCGGTCTGGGATACCTAATTTTAATTACAAACTTGCAAACGGCACCAATAATATTTTAGTAAAATTTTGCTTTTGCAGTAAAAGCCTAAATTAAGGAATTCAAAGTATCTAAAAAATTTGTATCTGAATTCCGGTGTCAGTCGATAATTTCTCATTTTAGTAACAGATTTGCCCGCGCCGGAAATGGTTAACTGTAAATATATAAATTACATAAAAACTGAGAATTATTATTATTATTTGTAGTGGCAGCACTGCGAAACTTAAAATAAATCCAATGCGATTTTTTCAAACTATTACCTTTTTATGAATAAAGTAAACAAAACCAAGCAGACGATTTTATTTTCCTAGTTTCGCACTTGTTTAACTCTCGAACGCCGGGAAATTTTACTCAAGTTTCATGATAATGTTTCACACCAGAATTTTTATTCAAAATTATTTAATTAATTTAAGGTAAATCTGTGTGGTTCAAATTTAATTTATTTCTAGAAAAAATTTCTGGCTCGATTTTAAATTAAGTCGCATGGTTGGAGTCGAACTGACTCCTTCCGGGCGTTCTAGTGTTAACCCCTTGAGCTCTGATGGTAGAATTTTCTACCACATAATTTTAATTTCGAAATGTCACAATGGCACCAGAAAATTCAATCAAATTTATTTGAGAAAGGTTTAATGCATTTCCTCGTGTTTATCGTTAACCGGTTTTTTTCTTTGCAAAATATTGGTGTGAATGTGACATTTGGAATTTTGAAGAAATTTACACCCCAGAGCTCAAAGGGTTAAAGAACTGTTTTTATTTCCCTACAGAAATGGAGATGTGAGTGATTCAGAATAATGAAATGCGTTGTGTCCTAAATTGTTTCTATCGTTTAGAAAAAACAACTCTAGAAATTGTTAAGTTAATGAAATTAGCTTAGAAAGGCAAGTGTTTTAGTGCGTCTACGATTTTTAGATGCCGAGACGAATTTAAAACAAGTTGGAAATTGCACGTGAAGTGTAGCAAATGAGATGCGTTCGTACGATAACGAATTTTTAAAAATAGACAGTACTTCGGATATTGTATAGGGGTCAAATTCTTTATGTTCCTATAAATATACATGAAATAATTTTTATTACACATCAGCAACGTATATCAAATTCATAAAATGTGAAATAGTTTAACAATTTGTGGCGCAGTGGTTTCATAGATATACCACTTAATTTTAATTCCCAAACGCCACATTCGCACCGGAATTTCGTTAAAAAAATTACGGTTTATTGGATGCGTGAAATAGAGCGTTTTCTTATTTATAAATAAAGTTGTTTTCAAATTCCGGTGTCAGTCATTATTTTCAACACTTAAGCAATGAATTTGCCCTGCGCCGCAAAGGGTTAATATAATTAAAACACGCCCCAAACAATGTTTCTCCCTGTACCATTATGTAAGGAAATACTTTTGTGCAGCCCTGTAAATTAATGACAAATATAACAATAAATAAAAACTTTGTTAAATCACCATAAAAAGATAAAACAAACAGGACGCGTTTCGAGCTGCAAAATTACTGCTCGTCATCAGCTGATCCAAACACGTGTCACAACGGACAGAGTGGAAATAACAGTGAAATAAAGAGGGAGGAGATTACACAGAGTGCGACAGGTGGCGCTGCTTGTCAGAGCCAAGGCGAAAGAGAAAAGTAAAGATAAACTCAAAGAAGGAGGGGGGAGATTACAAAGAGTGCCCCAGGTGGCGCTGGCAAAAAGAACACAGGTGGCAGAGAAAAACTAATAAAAGATAAAGAAAACAAATAAAATAAAAATAAATAAATCAATTAAAATAAGTAAATAAAAATCAAAATAAAATAAAATTAATTAAAAATGATAAAAAAAGTAATAATAATAATTAATTAAATAAAAAATTAAAAATAATAATAAACTACAAAAGTAATTTCCATGCAGGAGAAAGGGAGGGGGATGAAGAGAGCCTTTCTCCTGGCTCCCCCCTCCTTCAGGTTATTAGATATTATAGATTTTATTATTTATAGTACTTTATTACTGATTACAGATTTTAAATAAAGAATACTGCCCAGTTAAACTGAAGGCATTGAGCTCACAGGCTACAAATACTAATTGCACATTAAAGCTTTATATTTTCAAGGGTTAATTCCGTTCGAAAAAAAAAAATTAAGAAGGGGAAACAGCTCTCCCTTTTTCTCTTTTTTTATACTTAATCATTGAACCTCCTATACTACCAAAGACATGCTTTATCATATAAAAAATCTATATCCAAAATTCAGAGCAAATTAGATAATTCTTAATAAAAACCCATTTAGCATTTATATAATTTAAAAAGAGTTATCCCCCTCTTTCATACTTAACCATTAAACTTCCAAAACTATTCAGAGATTTGAACGAAATCTGACAATTCTGCTTGAAAAACCCATTTATATAAATTAAGGGGGGGGGACATTAGAACCCCTGTTCCCCTTATTTATACTTATTCAATGAACACCTAATAACAGTCACGGAATCGCCTCATCAGAATGATCCTAATCTAAATTTTGAACGAAAATTAATTCTGCATGAAAATCCCATTTATATCAACTAACGGGGGGGGGGCATTAGAGCCCCTGTTCCCCTTATTTATACTTATTCAATGAACACCTAATAACAGTCACGGAATCGCCTCATCAGAATGATCCTAATCTAAATTTTGAACGAAAACTTAATTCTGCATGAAAATCCCATTTATATCAACTAACAGGGGGGGGGGGGCATTAGAACCCCTGTTCCCACTATTTATACTTATTCAATGAACACCTAATAACAGTCACGGAATCGCCTCATCAGAATGATCCTAATCTAAATTTTGAACGAAAACTTAATTCTGCATTAAAATCCCATTTATATCAACTAACGGGGGTGGGGGGGCATTAGAACCCCTGTTCCCCCTATTTATACTTATTCAATGAACAACTAATAACAGTCACTGAATCGCCTCATCAGAATGATCCTAATCTAAATTTTGAACGAAAACTTAATTCTGCATGAAAATCCCATTTATATCAACTAACGGGGGGGGGGCATTAGAACCCCTGTTCCCCCTACTTATACTTATTCAATGAACACCTAATAACAGTCACGGAATCGCCTCATCAGAATGATCCTAATCTAAATTTTGAAAACTTAATTCTGCATGAAAATCCCATTTATATCAACTAACAGGGGGGGGGCATTAGAACCCCTGTTCCCCCTATTTATACTTAATCAATGAACACCTGATAACAGTCACGGAATCGCCTCATCAGAATGATCCTAATCTAAATTTTGAAAACTTAATTCTGCATGAAAATCCCATCTATATCAACTAACGGGGGGCATGAGCCCCCCGTTCCCCCTCTTATACATATCGAATGAACTCCAAAAACTAATCAGGGAAGCGCCTTGTCAGGATATACCTACATACAAAATTTCAAGTGGATCGGATATTTTTATCATGAGTTATCGCGTTACGTACATACGAACGTACATACAGAACGGACGGGCACATAAGCTCTCAGGCTATGATAGCCTGTGAGCTAAAAATGTACCTGTATTTTTTTATCAACTGTTTTTTTTTTTAGAAATTTATGTTTATTTAATGACACATAATCGTAGTTTTCTTCGATTGATAAATTAAATATTACTTTTCGAGATTAGCGGTGTATCCAAAATTTTACAAGTTATGAAACATTCCACATATCTAATTATTATCTGATACAAAATAATAATAATAATAATAATAATAATGATAATAATAATGTTTGGAGCTATTTGATATTGTTGAAGTTAGTGAAAATGAAATTTTTGAAAGAAAAAGAAGTCTTTCTCTATATTCTGAAATTTTTATAGTCGAATCTATAGAAAAACAATTATTTTGAAATGGTAAAAAAATGCGTATTATTGCGGATGGGAATACGATAAGTTACAATTGATATTTATTTAGATGACAGGTACTCAATACTTTTTTATAAAAGAATTTTCTGATCGCGTCTTGCAAAAAGCGGTCTTTATGATTCGCGCTAAAATCCAGAGATTTTACTCAAGCTTTCGAAAAATATTTCCCTACTAATTTTTTATTTATATTATTATGTACAATATATATTTATCTTACTTTATAAATAGATTTTTGGTTCGAATTGAAACGTATTCATTTGATAAGTTTCAAAATTATCCGTCGCCACGGTTCTAGTTGTAAATATGGTGAATTTTTTTTTTTTTTTTTTTCAGATTAAGTGGTACAATCAAATCCGAATGTTCAGAAATTCAGTAGTATGACTGCGTACATTTCTTTTGAAACATAAAATAGCAGTGTAAAATCTGAATGTGGTTTGAATACAAAGTTCTTAATTATATTTTTCTTTTCTATATCTTCAGTGTAAAATTGCGATCCCGCGGGATAACACTTTTTTAGTCATCCTGACTTTCCTTATTCTTCGATTTTTTGCAATTATATAAGATGAGGATTTCTAATTATTAGTAGTAATGTTCCGCTGACTGTTTAACACCCTTCTTTTATGATATGAACAATTTTAACTGCAGCTTTAGATATAACTGGTTAAAAGTTATTTTATGTTTTTTTTTTATCTAATAAATATATTGGGTCGTTCGGAAAGTCGTTTCCGGTTGGGAATATCAATTCGTACCGGAAAATTCTGACCATTAGTTACTGAACATGAGATATCAGAAACAATTTCTAATAATTAAATGATAGAATTTTTCGGTACAAATTGATTTTTCCAAACTGAAACGACTTTCCGACCTACCCAATAGAAAACATGTTTCGTAGTGTTGCGGGACTAAGATTTTCTCGAAAGTGTCACCGATTTGAAATACATTTTTATTAATAATATTTATGATAATTTGTTTTCAGAGAGAAACAGCATACAAAAAATCTTAGCGAGTTAAATAAATATGAATAACCCTTTCGGGTCTGGTGTACTATTAATAGTACATGTCTTTTAGTGGAGAAGTATTTTGTTTTAAGAAATACTTTTGCTATTAATTATATGTAGTAATGTTGGTATATGTCAATTCATTTACTACCCGTAAGACATGGTGACGTTACTGCAATGTCGTTGTGAAGTCACATTGTGACTTTGTGACCATCGATTTTCGATGTGACGTCACGTGACGTCGATGTGAAGTCACAGTAACTAAAATGTGAAGTCGTTATGGCCGTTTTAGAGCTTTTTTGTGACGTCACATTGTGACCACTTTGTGACGTCACAATGTGACCAATTTGTGAAAAGTGTGTCTTTTGTGACTACTTTGACATTAGAAAGTCACATCTTAATCACAATGTGACGTCACTGAGTGGTGGCATTTTCGTCACAGATGTGATGTGACCAAAGTGACTCACAGTGACGTCATTGTGACGTCACTGTGACCATGCATGCTATGAGGGTATATGACTTCATTTTGGTTTAGACATTTAGTATATTATTAATTATTATTATTTGCTTTATTCTCTTCGCGTCCTTTGCGATTCTTTTATTTAAAACATATATTTCACTCTTTAAATTTAAATTAAAAGTTACCTCCCTGAAAGAAACATGTGTAATAAAGCGCAAAACGTATTAGAAAGCTGTAACATAAGTTAAATCTTACTGTAATAGAATATTTTGTAAACATCTCCAAAAGCTCTTCCTTAGTCTGTTGTCATATGAATATTAATTGATTAGTACGCAAAACAAAAACATTCATTAATTTTCAGACAATGAAACATTTTTTAAACACTAATTAATCTATTTGGATTGCTAGTGTTAATGTTATTAACTTAAAAGTAATTTTTTCTGAAACGTGAAAAAAAAATTCGGACCCGAGTGGGTTAAACTAGAATTTTTTATTGCTGAAGGAAAAAATACAACTACTACAGAAGAGAAAAGAAACATGTTGTTTACTTGAAAAAAAATCAGTAAGTGGGTCTGATTTTTAATGTTTAATCCTTTGAGACGGGTTTGTTCGCAACATTACCGAGCGCGAGCCTGTTTTTTTGCTTGAGAATGCACTAGTCATGCGAAGACAGTAGAATGCTAATTTTAAACTTATAATGTTTAATAATTATCTAATGTCAAACCTACAGAAGGGTTCTTTTTACAATTTCTCTCTTGTAATTTAATAGTTTTAATTTTCTTTTCTTTGAATTGCTGACGTAGAACGTTAACCAAATTGGGGTTTATTTTTTCTATTCTGGTTATTTTGTTTCTCTGTTTTGGTTACACCTTTTGTTTAGTTTATTTTATTTTTTGTTAGTTTACCGGATGCGAGGTAATTTTATCCAAATTTTATATCTATCTATGTATACACAGGGTGGTTAGTTATTAACGTCAGGTGTTGAGAGCCCTCTAGCGAGTAAAGTTTTGGGCGAAACATAACCAAATTTGATCACCATACACAGTAGACCATGGGATTTCGAATTCTTAAAAAAAATAAAGAAAATAAAGAAAAATTAAAAAATCGCCACTAAGGGCAATTTTAGCTAAAATTCGACTAAAATGCATTTAATTTGCATAAAATCAGCAATTTTGGCGCACCAAAAGTGTATTAGTGTAAATGTTGAATGATTAAATGGCAAAAAATACAGTACAGATCAATTTTATACTGCTGGAATGCTGCCCGAGCGCTGATGGTACCTGCATATTTTTCATCTCTTGTTCGACAATAGCAGTTACAACTTCGTTAACTTGTTATTGACTAGTCACTTTGCGTCCTAGGCCTTTTTGCCGCATAGTTTCAAATCGATGAATCATCTTTCGTAAATTTGTTATGCTCATCGGTTCTTTTGGCAAATTCTGTAATCGGTGAAATTCAGGACGAGCATCATTGCAATTCTCGTTCTGCTGATAACACAGCTTGACTAGCAAAGTATGGTGAGAACTCTCCCAGCCTTTCCTTTTATACTCATGATTGCTATGTACAACTGATTTTATGCAAATTAATGCATTTTAGTCGGCAAACAACGCTAAAATTGGCCATAGTAACGATTTTTTTTTTTTTTTTTTTTTTTTTTTTTTTTTTTTTTTTTTTTTTTTTAGGAATTCGAAATTGCATGGTCTACTATGTATGCTGATCAAATTTGGTTATGTTTTGACCAAAACTTTCCTCGCTAGAGGGCTCTGAAAACCTGACGTTAATAACTAATCACCCTGTATACACATATATTTGTAAAAAAAATGTAATAAAATCTTAATTTGGCGCCCCTTTGCCTTTCGCTTTGTAATCCGGGGCAATGTGGGACACTAGAAAAAAATTAGGAAAAATGCTAATAAATGGAAAGTGCCAGGTTTTATACCTCTAGTTAAACATGATTCAGATATCTTTTTTTATTCAGGAACATGATATTCCTTTGAAATTGAATGTGCATAGTACTATAACAATTCCACCAAAGAGAAAAAAATACTTTTTAACAGCCTGTAGAAATTATTATTATTAAAGTTTGTTTTATTCATTTAGCTTATGCAGTCATATTGCGTACTTTACTTTTTCTTATAAGGAAAGGGGAGTTAAATGACACAAGAGAACAATGCGAAAATAAAAATATTTGTATGATCTACAATCACAAATAAATTGGTATTTCATTTGATAAACGGTATCACTGGGATCATTAACCTTTTGCGGCGCAGAGCAAATTCATTGCTTAAGTGTTGAAAATAATGACTGACACCGGAATTTTAAAACAGCTTTATTTGTAAATAAGAAAACGCTATATTTCACGCATCCAATAAACCGTAATTTTTTAAACGAAATTCCGGTGCGAATGTGGCGTTTGGGAATTAAAATTAACTTGTATATCTATGAAACCACTGCGCCGCAAAGTGTTTAACAGATATAGTTTACAAATCAGTACATATCACAGAAGATTAGAATATTCCACAAAGGAATTTTTCATCAATCAAAATAAGTTTTTTTTTTTTTTTTTTTTTTTTTTTTTGTTTCACCTTTAAAGCAATTAATAGATAATCTTGAAGTTTTATAGTATTTTTCATGTGAAAATGACATAATCTCTTGTTATAGATATAAGTGGAGAAAAATAACAATATTTATTAAAATTAATCTTTTAAATATTTTTATGAAACTTGTGATCGCTAATATTTTAGTGATAACTAGTGATAAATAAGTGATATAAATTATTGATATAAATAATTTAGCGACAGATTTTCAAAATTTTACAAGAGATAAAAACATAACATTATTTAGTAAAACAGTCCGTTTTCATTTCCATTGTTGCTATTTTATGAGACAAAAAGGATTTCTTACGTAAAAGATAGTTATCTTTTGAATTCCCCTTTTACAATCCAACGTTTGCATTCTTTCAAACTGTAAAACACATGTTATTAATAGTTGGTAAAGAGAATATACCATTGCAATAGGGAACAAAATATTTTTTTCACAAATTTTTATAGCGATCCCATTGATCCCTATAATAATATGCAAGCATTATAAAAGTATAAAAATTATAAATTTATTAAAGTTTCTAAAATTAAACAAGACCAATTTATTAATTGAAGCTATCGTGCCAATAAGTTACTAAATATTGTAATAAGATACTAAATATTGTTTTATTCATATACATTCTGCCCTACTTTTAAAATTACATTAATTTATTTAATATTAAGTGTCTGTTGAGATTAAAATAAACGCTTGAGTGTGCAAATAATAGATAATTTACCGTAATTTCGCACGCATCCGCCGCACCTCAGGTGAATCGATTTCTTCCCAGAATTTATTTTAAATAAAATGTGATCTCAAATTGCTTAGATTTGATTGATTAGTGATTTGATTACTTTTTTACAATAAAATTTCCGGTCCGAAAAAGATTTAAAAGAGCCGCGGCGAAATTAGAGTCGCGCGAGTATACGCGCGAAATTTCGGTATTGCTATAAATTTTTACAAATCGACATACACAATCAACACAAGAACTGCCCGAACTTATACTCAAGTATTACAAAAGTATTTCACACCAGAAATTTTATCTAAAGATACTTAACATTTTATTTAACTTATTTTTCCGTGCTGCACATTTAACGAATTTTAGAACGAAATTACTCTTTTCAACCGAAGTACTATCATCCCCGATCAAAATGACCGCTTTAACGGTTCTAGTGGTAAATCTGTGGAGAATATTTAAATAATCGGGACAAAAATTCATTTTTCACGGTTTTGAATAAAACTAGAAAAAAAACTGTGTTTTTATAACAGGATGCTTTCTAGTGTATAAAAAAGGTGTAACTATGAACTTTTATGAGAATTTTGTCCTTTTCAATATTGCAACTGAAAAATAATATGCTATGGTATCAGGTGCAGAGATATTTAAAATAAAATAAAAAAGGCTCAAAATTTTACTGTTTTTTTAGCCGCAGAAAATTTAGTCTTTTGAAAATTTGTTGACAAATTTCGTTTATTCATAATGGTCTCAGTATTAAAAAAATTTTCAAAAAAAAAAAATCTTCATGCCGACCTTTTGCAAGGTAAAGTGTAAAAAAATTATCTAGAATAGTAATTATTATGGCAAAAAAATTTCGTTGTGGAACGTCTTCAAGTCTTCATGTCTTCGCCGCACACATTTTATTAGAAAATGCATTAGATTTCTGCATGTACTGCAGATAGTGAACATTTCACATCATTGAAACTTTTTTCTTTTTTTAATCCAAACAGAATTTGCCTGACACTGACGCATCATCAGTTTAATAAAATAGTGTATTATATAATTATACGACTTCAAATTACTTGATATTTCTCTCCTTATACATTAAATACCACAGTTTTCCGCGTATACGCCGCGGCTTACTTCAATCATTTATGTAGCAAAAATTTTATTTAAAAAGTTGTCTAATATATGCTCAGCAAAATTAAGTCATATTTTACTAACAATTTATGGTAGGAATTGCTGTTATATGATCTGCGGCGCTTACGTGGAAAATTAATAGTCGTGTATAAACCTTAGAGCTCTGGTGGGTAAATTTCTTCAAAATTCCAAATTTTGCATTGGCAACAGTGTTTTGCAAAGAAAAAAATCGGTTTACCATAAACACGGAGAAATGCATTAAACCTTTTTTAAATAAATGTGGTCGAATACACCGGTGTCATTGTGACATTTTGGAATTAAAATTAAGTGGTAAAAAATTCAACCATCAGAGCTCAAAGGGATAAACCGTCCGCTATATTAAAAATAATCATGTTTAATGCTAGCATTTTGGATAAGTTACATTTGTCTTATTTTATATCAAAGAAAATTTGCAAATTCTGCAGTTAGATAAAAAGGAAAGGCAAGTTTCTTTAAATAGTTATGCTCAGGCTGTTATTCCTTTTGATTTTCGTTTCAGCGTATACGCAAGTATGTTTAGTTCTAAAAAACATTGTGTAACGTACTATGGTTTTACATTGTAGAAAATTATTTAGATTAAAATCTATTTTTTTTTGTTTTATATTAGAAAAAATGCCACCATAAACGCAAAATTAAAAGAAAAATTGATATCTTTTTTAAATTTTAGTTTAATTTTTATTTATTTTTATTTTTTAAAGTTATGTACCTGCTCATGAAAACAAAATCTCAAAATTATTCAAAAAATACATAGAATTTATAAAATCTTTATAAATTTTCTTTCAAGTAAAAGAATACAACATATATGATTTTTTGAAAAAGTAAGTTTAAGTTTAATTTTATTTAGCCCTCTAGTGCATGATTTTTTATTTTTCCATTACAAAATACATTTGAAATTTAATGGGCATACATTAATAAAAAATACCGAAAACAGTATCACTCTCATACTTTTCAGTATTTTGGATTTTTGTTAATGGTAGCTAAATTGTAGCACCACGCATTAATCGAATGCATACATGGCTGCCAACTACTACGCCTATTTAGAGTCAAATAAACATGTTAGAAACAGAAATTTTAGTAAATGATTCACAATGTGTGCTGTAATGCATAACATTGAATATATTTGACATACATTTTACTAAAACATTTTTGTGGTTCCAAACACGTTTATATGATTTAAATAGGCGTAGAAGTTGGCAGCTCTGAATGCATATAATATTTATTGCAAAAAATCTTGCTGAAAATTATATAAAAAATGTTTAAAATATATTCTTTTGAAACAGATTATTTTTAATGATTTTTTCCATTTTAAATACTTTTTATATTTGTTAGAAATTCATCTATGGTTAGAAAAATGAAAGGCTTCAAATGTTCTTTTTTATTTGTAACTGAAAAGCAACCTGTGGTATTTTTAACGCATTAAACCCATACATGTAGTCAATATGAATACGTAAATTATAAAGTTCTTAAACGCTTAACTGCTTTTTTTATACATACATACACACTATATGGCCATTGATTATTGGACACTTGCGATTTTAGACATTTTACTAAATATCTAGAAAAATACATGAGGAATCATCTCAAAACTCTTAGTGTATAAATATAATAGCATAGCTGCCAACTCTTCCGACTTTTTGGCCCGGAAAAATTTAACAGAAATGTTTTGATTTATTTAATCGGCAGATTACGGCGATTCGTAATGATAAAATTTTCTGTAAAATTTTTCCGGGCCAAAAAAGCGGAAGATGTTGGCAGCTATGATAATAGTATACGTCATACATCTCCGTGAAGACTTTTTACCGAAACTCCATAGGGGACCGTCAACAAATTAAAAAATAATGAATATCTTTTGAATAACCCTGTCAAAACTAATGTAGCAAAAGCGCGCAAACTCTAGATTATGATTGAATGCCATATTGTAATACACTGTGTTCATTTTTATGCAAATAGCATGCATACTCGCAGAGAAATTAAGGTTTTTATAAAAATGGTCCCAAATTTTTCCAAGTTTTTTCCTTATAATTTTCAGAGTTCTTGATATAAAATAATATTTTTTTTCAGAAAATATGACAAACAACATTGCATACAGTACCCTGTAATCAGAATTAAAAAATAATGAAAATTGTATGAAAAATGAGTATGTTTACTAAATAATTTTTTACTGCGCATGCGTCAAAGATATCAAAATTTCATTTGCATATTATGTTAGCTAAATGTATAGAGCAACTTTTGTGAAAGTCTCAAAATCATAACTTGAAAATTCTAAAAGTAATCGTCTATAGAAAAACGACAAAATCCGTTGTTTCCAAAATGAAGCAAAAAAAATGAGGGATTTTATCCAAATGTAGTAGTACATTTGGTATTCTTGTATTGTGTATTCTATATTGACGCTAATCAATGAATATATGGATACAACCCCTCTTGTTTTTGCTTCATTTTGAGAATAACGGATTTTCAACTTATTCAATTGACGATTATTTTCAGAATTTTCCAGTTATTATTTTGTGACTTTCACAAAAGTTGCTCTATACATTTAGCTAACATAATATGCAAATGAAATTTTGATATCGTGGACGCATGCGCAGTAAAAAATTATTTAGTAAACCAACTCATTTTGTATACAATTTTCATTATTTTTTAATTCTGACTACAGGGTACTGTGTGCAATGTTATTTGTCATATTCTCTGAAAAAAATATTATTTTATATTAAGAACTCTGAAAATTATAAGGAAAAAACTTGGAAATTTTGGGACCATTTAAAAAAAAACCTTAATTACTCTGCGAGTATGCATGCTATTTGCATAAAAATGAACAAGGCGTATTACAATAAGGCATTCAATCATAATCTAGAGTTTGAGCGCTTTTGCTACATTAGTTTTGACAGGGTTATTCAAAAGATATTCATTCTTTTTTAATTTGTTGATGGTCCCCTATGGAGTTTCGGGAATAAATCTTCACGGAGATGTATGACTTATACTATTATATTTATACACTAAGAGTTTCGAGATGATTCCTCATGCATTTTTCTAGATATTTAACAAAATGTCTAAAATCGCAAGTGTCCAATAATCAATGGCCATATAGTGTAGTTGCCAACTTTCAGCTAATGTCCGTAATACCTGGGTTAGTTTGATCCAGGTTAACCTCATTTCGAACCATAAAATTTATTTAATGAATCTTTATTTATTAAATTTCATGTTTATAAGTTGAACACATTTAATTTCATTTCTTTGAGAAAATTCTGGTGCGAAATTCATTAATCCAGAGTCAAATTAAATTTCTGTTACGGACGACTAATGTCAGGTTGGCACCTATACATCCATTAAATTGAAAATATAGGATAAGCACCACTTACTTAAAAAAAAAAAACTTGTGGTATCAAACAGCTTTAAATCTTAAATCAAGCAAACACTTCTTCCCCGTACGACGTACGAGCAAATCAGGGAAGCTGTTGAGAAGATATAGTAAATAAGCGATAAGGAGAAAAATTCAAATTTGTCGCCAAATGGCAACACTATGAGTCAGGGTTGTGCACGTCAGGTAACTTTTCAGGACAAAAATCAATGATTTTTTAAAAATTGAACAATAAATCTGAATTAACCCTTAGGGCTCTGAATGGTAAATTTCTTGAACATTCCAAATGTCACATTGACACCAGTATTTTGCAAAGAAACAAGTCGGAATACGATACACAAGAAGGGGGTAGAGAATGCAATAAATCTTTTTCAAATAAATTTTGTCGAATATTTCCGACCGATAAATTAGAAAATATTTAATTTTTATTTATATTCTGGCTTCTGAATCACACGTATTATATAAACATTGGCCCTTTTAACTCTCTCAGGGGCAAGGTATTTCTGCTTCCAAAATGTTCAAATAACTGATTCATACCGCACTTTATGAAGAAATTTATTTGAAACTAATCAAGAGCTCCCCCTTCCCTACACCGCATACTATTAGATCGAAATTGTACTAAAAATTTACTGGTGCCAGTTCGCCTTTGAAACAGCAAAATTAATCGTTTGCAGACTGCAAACGACGCCCCTGAAATGCTTAATCTTTTTCAAAATACTCAATATTTATTAGAAAAATGTGTACGCATTAATGTGAAGAAGTTTAATCTTTCAATTAAAAAACATAAAAATTTAGAAATACATAAAAAATTGCAAAAAATCTTTTATTTTGATGTAAGAATAAAAATGGAGAAAACATTTAACAATATAAAGTACACTATGAGAATTTTTAGCAAAGTAAGTTTAACACAGTACAAAAAAATAAAATAAATAATAAATAAATTAATAAAAATAGAAAATAAGATCTTAGAAAAGTAAATTCAATTTTAAAATGGTGTTTTTAATATAAAAAAATACTGGAGGTTTTTTTCTGTTCTTATCTGTTTTTCAATTTGTTCTCTGAACCTTTTTGTATAAAAAGGAATTTCATAAATATTTAATAGGCTATCTTGCTACATGTTTATAAAAACTCACATAGTTTCGCTTACTTTGTTTCAATTTTTATTATTATAGTAATTTCCATGCAGGAGAAAGGCTCTCTTCATCCCCCTCCCTTTCTCCTGCATGGAAATTACTTTTGTAGTTTATTATTATTTTTAATTTTTTATTTAATTAATTATTATTATTACTTTTTTTATCATTTTTAATTAATTTTATTTTATTTTGATTTTTATTTACTTATTTTAATTGATTTATTTATTTTTATTTTATTTGTTTTCTTTATCTTTTATTAGTTTTTCTCTGCCACCTGTGTTCTTTTTGCCAGCGCCACCTGGGGCACTCTTTGTAATCTCCCCCCTCCTTCTTTGAGTTTATCTTTACTTTTCTCTTTCGCCTTGGCTCTGACAAGCAGCGCCACCTGTCGCACTCTGTGTAATCTCCTCCCTCTTTATTTCACTGTTATTTCCACTCTGTCCGTTGTGACACGTGTTTGGATCAGCTGATGACGAGCAGTAATTTTGCAGCTCGAAACGCGTCCTGTTTATTTTATCTTTTTATGGTGATTTAACAAAGTTTTTATTTATTGTTATATTTGTCATTAATTTACAGGGCTACACAAAAGTATTTCCTTACATAATGGTACAGGGAGAAATATTGTTTGGGGCGTGTTTTAATTATATTAACCCTTTGCGGCGCAGGGCAAATTCATTGCTTAAGAGTTGAAAATAATGACTGACACCGGAATTTGAAAACAACTTTATTTATAAATAAGTTTTTATTTATTGTTATATATTTATCGCCAGTATTTTCGGTGTTTTCTCAATAATGACAAATATTCTTTGCACTATACAGATTTTACTGAATGTATATTTTAGTTTATACTTTATAGATGCATAATAGGGCATTTCCATGCGAGCTTGTTTGTCTGTTACGTACTACTATTTTTAGCTACCAGTATTTTAAAAGGAGAAAATGTGACTTAGTTTATCGAAGATATATCATCAATTGAATAAGGCGAAGCAAACTTTTCGAAAATAACAGTGGCCAACATGCATAGCGATTTTCAGTTGTGTAACAGACTAACAAATTCGCATGGAAATGCCCAATAATTTTATTTGGTGGTGTATTTTTAATGGTGTTACACCATTAAAATAAACTTTTAACCATTTTTAGACCGGAATGTAACAGCATACTTTCGATTGTCGCTGTAATTGAGCTATGCATCTGATTTTCATAAAATTTGAAATGATTCAACAAAATAATGCTATAATTATATATTTCACATTTCAAAGGATTCGGATGGGTAGTTTTTGCGTTGTTATATGCGGACAGACGGACGGATTGAACGACGACCATAGGTGCTACGTATATAATATACATAATTACGAACGCACCTAATAACCAGTAGAATGAAAATTAATTTTTCTAGCATTTTACATTTTAGCCATAATTTCATCATTACTACTGTGCTTAAAAAATAAAACTAACAAAAAAAATATTCTACAGTTCTATTATTAAAATGTATAGGAAAAACCTAAGCGAAAAAACTTTTTAACACAATTATTGGAGTTTTTTGAGTAAAATTGAAGCAAAGTAAGTGAAACTATGTGAGTTTTTATAAATATGTAGCAAGATAGCCTCTTAAATATTTATGAAATTCATTTTTATATAAAAAGGTTCAGAGAACAAATTGAAAAACAGATAAGAACAGAAAAAAACCTCCAGTATTTTTTATATTAAAAACACCACTTTTAAATTGAATTTACTTTTTCTAAGATCTTATTTTCTATTTTCTATTTTTTTTTCTTGTACCATGTTAAACTTATTTCGCTAAAAATTCTCAAAGTGTACTTTATATTGTGAAATGTTTTCTCCATTTTTATTCTCACATTAAAATAAAAGATTTTTTTGTAATTTTTTATGTATTTCTAAATTTTTATGTTTTTTAATTGAAAGATTAAACTTCTTCACATTAATGAGTACACATTTTTCTATTAAATATTGAGTATTTTGTAAAAGATTAACCTTATAAATGGCGCCGTTTGCAGTATGCAAACGCTTAAATTTTTTAGTTTCTTTTCGATCTCATAATATACCTTTTAGTCATAATTTCATCGGTGTTTATTGTACTTAAAAATAAATAAAACTAAGAAAAAAGTATTGTACTGTTGTATTATGAAAATATATGGGAAAACCCTAAGCGAGAAAACTTTTTAACACAATTATTAAAGGTTTTTTTTTTTGAGTAAAATTGAAACAAAGTAAGCGAAACTATGTGAGTTTTTATAAACATGTAGCAAGATAGCCTATTAAATATTTATGAAATTCCTTTTTATACAAAAAGGTTCAGAGAACAAATTGAAAAACAAATAAGAACAGAAAAAACCTCCAGTATTTTTTTATATTAAAAACACCATTTTAAAATTGAATTTACTTTTCTAAGATCTTATTTTCTATTTTTATTAATTTATTTATTATTTATTTTATTTTTTTGTACTGTGTTAAACTTACTTTGCTAAAAATTCTCATAGTGTACTTTATA